>JAMXBD010000242.1:0-1336158 GCA_024138025.1 Combretum micranthum | reverse complement strand
TTGTTGGAGTATTTACATATAGATTAAAATAGTAAAAAATTATTATTGATATATATAAAACCTTAAATATATAAATATTACAATTTTTTACACAAATTAGCATAGAAATTAAAAATTGCAAAATAAATTATTTTGGCCCATGGCTGGCTCATTTAGCCTCGAGCAATGCCCCAATCAATAAATTTAGCCTATTTAAAAGCAAGCTAAATTAGCCACTTCATTTAACCCATATTGGCTTGGCCCGGCTTGCTAGGCCCATATGCCTACCTCTAAATACAAGGTCCTGTTACGCTGTATAATCATCATAACTTCATATATGCTCCTAGTAACTACTTGTTTGGGAAATTTCCCTATCGACTACCTATGAAGCCCAAACCATGCATCCATGGTGACTTAAGCGCTTAAACTACCTCATCATCCCAAAGTTATGATCAAGCTCGCAACCTAATCCAGGGATGCCACTCCTGAAGTAAGCGCCAAGCAACAACCAACACTCAATTATGCTGAGTATAAATTCTTTGTCTGTTTATTAATACTATCTTAGCAAGCACCGCGTAATTACTATGAACATGTTGGTTGATTTGAGCTTGTTATCCTTTCCTAAGCTCGAAGTCCAATAACTATTCATAATGGAATTTGAAATCAATTCATGATTAATTATCTATAATCCTCTTGTATTATTTGTTATATCTAGGTCACTTTGACTTAACCATTTTACTTAAAGATTGTGTTTAGGACGCCATTTAAGTCTAAGGAAGGAATAAAGTTAAGTTTCGTGCAATTTAGATAAGAAAAGTTGAAGAAAAAAAAAGAGAGGTTGGAAAGAACACGATAGGTACATGACTTGTGCTTTTCTTCTAGGGACACTTGTTTCTTGAGTTTTTGAAGGTCAGAGTGAAGTGCGGATAGGTACACGACTCATGCTTTTCTTCTAGAGAAACTTCTTTCTTGAGTTTTTGAAGGTCAGAGAGAAGTACGCGTAGGTACATGACTCGTGCTTTTCTTCTTGTTTCTTTAGTTTTTGAAGGCCAAATAGAAGCATGGGTAGGTACATGACAGGTACGTGACTCATGCTTTTCTTCTGGGAAACTTGTTTCTTGAGTTTTTGAAGGTTAGAGAGAAGCACCAGTAGGTACACAACTCGTATATTGTTGTGCTTTTTCTGCTCAAACATGAAATGTTTTTTTAAAAACATGTTTTTGGACAAATTTTGGTGATCTTAAAGGTATTATATGGTCATGTTTATGCCTAGTCTCTTCTATTTTTATCCCATTTGTTAAAACATGATTAATCTAAATTAAAAGCTTAATACATCTAATTTTGACTGCAACTACCAAGTTTATCATGGTTTCTCCACAACATTCAAAAGTTATAAGCGTAAAATTTTTATTTTAGTAGCTTTAACATTATCAACTTCGAACCCCATGCATGTTTCATCTCCCTTTCCATAAGTTAGGCACATTATCACCTTCTTCATCTCATAATACATTTCTAGTGTAACTTCAACTTAACACATGTACATTTCTTCATCTTTCACCTTAATGGAACTGTTCTATTCCTCTATTAACACATCTTCATGATACTAAGAGTTGATTTTAGGTCTTACCTTATTGTTGCGGTTGTAAGGTGGTACTTCAAAGCTTAAAACACCTCCAAAAACAACTTCCTTGCTATCTTCCCTTCCCACCAATAGCCAAATCTCATAAACTATATCTAAAACACTGTAAAATTCACATTTTGATGCTTGAAATTCTCACACTCACCTTATCACGAATTTCTATGAGTATCTTGATCTTCTTCTTCTCCTAGTTTGCCTTTATTGTCCACATTTCCTATCATGAAAGGGATAATCTTAGGTGATTAGTGTTAATCTTCTTTTAATCTTACTTCATTAGCATTAACTGGAGGCTAAGGTCTAGGTTTTCTTACCTTAAGGTCATAGCAACTTTCCTAAAGAAGAAAAGACAAAAAATAAAAGAGGATTTACATAGGCTTAGGGTATAGGATTTGTAGGGCTTTTTTTTATAGTGCCACGTGACATGATCTCATCTATCCATCTTCATTAAGTTTTATTTGGCAGATTTTTCTAAGCTAGGTCCATTAATCAACCAACTTTAAGTTTTATTGTGCCCAACCCACTAATTAATTTTATTCATTCTATTAGTTTAAATTCCTAATTATTTTCCAACTATTTTATTTGAATTATAAATTTTACGGTTGGCATTCAGATTATTTCATGCATCATAGCAAACATGTCTTTAACAATAGTATACATAGTAGCCAAGTCTTCCACCGAAACTTGTGGCATAGGAGGGAATTGAGGCATTTGTTGAAATTATGGTATTTGAGATGTAAAAGTTGAAGCAAGAGCAAGAGTTAAGGTAGGTGGTTGAGGAGGTAGAGGTGGCATATTCTCTTTTTTTGTTTGTTGCCTAGTCTACCTAAAATTCATATCCATCTATGATATGAAACGCATGACACATTCACAACAAAATATTCATGTAGTTTAATAATCAATAAAGCAATCTTAATATCTTTCTAAATTATTTATTCACTATTTAAGCTTAACTATACTATAAAATTAGGTAAATTTTTCAAGCAACATCATAAATAACATAGATAACAAATCATACATTGTTTCGATTAAGCCCAATTTTATATATCAACAAAAGGAAAATTTAGGCCAAGTTGATTAATTTAACTTGATCAACAAATTTTACTTGTTTTCTAACTAAAGCCAAGCAACAAACAAAACACATCATTCAAACAAAAATTCAAATTTTCTCCTAGTTTATTATGTTGAAGAAAACAGTTGAAATAAATGTTTACTTTGATACCAATTAAAACTGTCATGCCCTAAAATAGGGTCAAGGCGTCTCTACCCATGCCGCGTATAATATTTAAGCATTATACGCATGGCTAACCTAGAATACTATTTATTATGATCATTTGCTAATTAGTTTTAACTTTTGAAACCATATAAGTAGATTCTAGAAATAATCGTGTTAGCAGTAGAAAGTAAACTTTTACAATTATATTTCAAAAGCTACTCTCTTAAGTAGATCATCATACATATTTACAATTTAGTACTAACCATTAGGTACTTCAAAAGAAAATGTAAGTATCTAATCTCTCAAAATATTGTAGTGAGTTTAACAAATCAAAATACATACCATGGGCTCACAAATAAGCCTTAATAAAAATAAAAGTTTGGAAAGTAAGATTAAAGTCTTAAACAAAACATAATATAATATGTCCAATTGTTCTAATCATTCTACTCCTTGAAGCATGTGCCATACCTCATGTTGTCATAAGAACCACCATCAAAGTTATCAAAACCTAAAAACGAAAAGAAATGAACCTAAGCCTAATACAACAACAACACAAGCACATATAAGATAGATCAAACGTATGTATTCTAAATGCAGTGCAATAGACAATAATTTATATTTTTTTAATTTTAGGTGTAGCAAGTCAACAACGAAGCACTCACACTTTGATAACACATTAAAGGAATCTGGAGGTCCTGAGTAGTAGCAACTACTCAAGGGCTTGATATGAGTAGCTGAAATATTTATACCCCCTATAGAACATCTACAATAATAGCTTTATTTAGGGTTTATATCCATTATGCATCTTTACTTGTCTTAAACCATAATATCATTTAGTTCAACCAGTCCCATAAACATGAACTAAACCATATTACTTCTCACTAAGCGTAAGTAAACATTATTCTAATGCCATTTCTCCTATTACCTATCCACTGAGCCACTAATGATTATGTTAAACAAAGATAAAAGGCAACCTAAGCGCCTAATTATTATGCTGTATCACCTAGTAAGGTTGTCGCTTCTTAGACCGAATTAAACGATCATGCATAATCATTAATCAATTATTAAGCCATCTTTAAATTTTATTTAGAGATGCCTATCTTAATACACAATACACAAGTTACTGTGCTCCTAAATAGATACTTGAAATCTATTATTAGCTAAATAATAGACTCAGAAGTACACAATTGCTGTTCAAAGAAAACTTTTCTTATAAGAATCAAATCTGCAGTTAAACATTAAATTCACATTCAATTTTTCAACTTTGGTAAAGTCTTATGCGAGAACTTAAAATTAGTATTTAGGTATATATATAAATTTATTTATTTATATTAAGAAACAAGGGATTCTGTCACAACCAAGATTGAGGTCATGATACACATCACTAGCTCCATAACGACAGTGATCAATGGCATCTTAAATTTTATAAAAGATACAGAGAAGATCACACCTAGCTTCACTGCGTGATCTAAATCATGGCTTGGATCATAGCCGTGGTTTTGGTTACGAAAATTTATCCTAAGAGGATCACAGGTATTATCATACCCATTATCTTGCCAAAAATGAATCTCCCACTAAGATAACATCCTACCTCACCCCCGTGACACCCAAGTTATTAATTCTGATGTTCTTTGTTTCCAAATTTTTGAATTTTTACATCACCTAACCAATTAATATGATCTCCATTTTCAGCAAAATCATCCCAACATCAACATGTAATTTTAATATCAAACTTCAGTAAGTCCCTACATATATTACACATCCATGTTCACATCTTTAACTTCACCAAACAACAAAAGATTATCATATATATGTTTAAGTATTGTATAATCAACTTTGTTACTATACCTTTACTTATTTAGCATTAATAACATTCATAAGTGGACAAATTGAAATTCTTATGGATTTAGGGTTTGGAATTTAAGAATTGAAGTACATATGAAAAATTGGAAGTAAGTGGACAAATTGAAATGCATAATTAAATTATGCTTATATATCTAACCACGTACTTAGATTTATATAATTCTACTAACTAAATTATTTAAAATGAATTCTATAATAAATCTAAATTAAGGTTCAAAATTCCTCATACTTTTATACTAATTAACCAATAATATTTTGTTAGGGTGCAAGTGTGAGAATCTCACATGGGAAATATGGGTCTTATGTGAAGAGTCTATAAGAAAGAAGATCCATTAATAAGTTGCCTTAAGGTTTTTGGGTTATAGATGATGTCAAAAGCCCATTTATGTAATCCTTCACAAAGCCCATTGGATTTCTCCTCGTTGAAGGCATACTCTATATCTTAACGATTGGTATCAAAGCTTGGTTCGGCGGAAACTCTCATGATTAGCCCACCATATAAAAAGAAGAGCTTTGTGATGTAACTCGATTGTGAAACCCATGGTGTATGGTCAGTCACACAGCAGGTTTAGTGGAGTTAACATCACAAAGCAAGTGTGAGAATCCCATATGGGAAATATGGGTCTTATGTGAAGAGTTTATAAGAAGGAAAGACCCATTAACATATTGCCTTAAGGTTTTGGATTATAGATGTTGTTAAAAGCCTATTTGTGTAATCCTTCACAAAGCCCATTGGATTTCTCCCCATTGAAGACATACACTAGATCCTAACATATCTAACTAACTAAGTCTAGAAATTTGAGGTATTTCAGTGATACTGAAAATTCATAACGACAAGGTTCTTGTTGAGGCCATTGGCTCTTTCAAATTGCAATTAAAGCCTAGTTATTTTTTGGATTTGGAAGAGACTTATTATGTGTGGTTATTTTGCTGAAATCTGGTTTATGTTTCTTGTTTGGACAAATTCGAATATCTTTTTTAATTCGGGAATATAAAATTTAGTCTTTTCTTTTTTTTTTTTCAAAATTAAGTAGTTCAATACCTTGATTAATAATCTATAGACTTGATTTGCATTCTCGTATATAGAAGAAACTTTGCATAGAAGTAAGTATGGGATAAATTGAAAATTAATTCATGAAATTTCGTCTATATTGTAGTATAAATTTCAAACATATTTTCTAAACAAAGAGTTCAAAGGCTTGTGTCAAAAGGAGTTCTTGATTCTGTTGATTTTTCAAATTTTGAAATATGAAGGGAAAATGAACAAACACAAAGAAAAAATGGTTGTTGAAAGGAGTTTAAGTGTTGGAGTTAATATACTAATATATGTGGTCATTCCCTACGGCTTCTTTGAATGGTCAATACTATTTTATACTCTCATAGATGATTATTATCATTATGCGTATTTGTATATAATGAATGAGAAGTTCAATCTTTGAACATTTTTAAGGAATACAAACTAGAAATTGAAAATCAACCTAATTAGAAATTAAGGCTGTTAGATTTGACCATGGTAGTAATATTATAGTAGATTTGATGGATTAGGTGAAAACATCTTGGACCCTTTGCAAGGTATTAAAACAATGTGGGATTGTTCCTCAATACAACATGTTGGGACAATAGTCAAAATGGTGTAGCTAAGAGACGTAATCGAACCTTAAAAGAGCTTCATCAAATAGATGTAAAGACTGCATTTCTCAATGACAACGTTGATGAACAATATATATGGTACAGCAAGAAATTTTTGAATCTAAGACATCAAACTTTGGTATGCAAATTAGATAATCCATCTATGGATTGAAGCAAGCATTTGTCAATGACATCGAAAGTTTAATCAAGTGATCTTCGCTTTTGGTTTTAAAGAAAACGTTGTTGATCAATGTGTGTGTCACAAGATCACTGGGAGTGAATTCATTATCCTGGTGTTATATATCGATACATACCGCTTGTCAGCAATGATATGGGCTTAAAACCAAGAGTTTTTTTGAAATAATTTTTAGTTGAAGATCTTGGTAATACATCTTTTGTGTTAAATATATAGATCTATTGTGATCATTCATGAAGTATACTGGGTTATGTCGATAAAATACTTATGAAAAATTGTGTACTGTGATATAATGGCAAAAGATGATAAATTTAGTTTACTTCAATGTCATAAGAATGACATTGAGAAATAGGCAATTGAGCAAATTCCTTATGTATCAGCAATAGGGAATCTCATATGTGCTCAATATGTAACATATATTGCGAAAATTATTGGAATGCTTGGAAAATATTTAAGTAATTCTAGATGGATCATTGCAAGGCAGTAAGATGCATTATCAATATTTGTATTGAACAAAGGATTTTATGCTACATATCGAGATCTGATCATTTAGAAATTTGGTATTCCGGCTCTGATTTTGCTAATGTTTTTATAGGAAAAAGTCAACTTCATATTATTTTTAATGGTTGTTGGAGCTGTATTATGGAAAAGTGTTAATCAAACATTACAACTCCTTTACCCTGAGGCAGAAATTTTTGTTTGTTATGAAGCATGGGACAATATGGTGGTGAAATTTTATCAAAACTACAAATTGTAGATGGCATTGAAAAACCATTAAAGATTGATTAATAATAAGGCTAAAACTATATTCCAAGAACAATAGGAGTTCGTCAAAGTTAAAACATATTGACATAAAGTTTCTTGTTGACAAAGAGATAGTTTGAAGTTCTCAAGTGACAATTGAACATATTAGTACAAATCCCATGGTTTCATATCCACTTACTACAAATCCTAGGGTTGCATGTCCACTTACTTTAGGTTTAACACCTAAAGTATTTCATGAGCATGTCAAATACATGATGTTACACATTTTTAGATGTCGCAGTTTGGTGGGAGATTTGTTGTTAATTGATGTTCAATCATATATGTTTTGTAATTGACCCATATATGTTTGTTTATTGAATTCTTTAAAATAAAGTAACATAATTCTATTGCGGTTGTGCATAAAGAAAGGAATATGTTTTGATTCACAAGAAAGGACATTGGAAATAGACATGTTAAGGATCACACTGCGTGTAATTTTCATGGTATATCCATACTTTATATATGTCATTAATTGTATTAATATTAGTGACCATGATGGGTCTTGTCACAACAAAATGATAACAAAGGCTGCTTTCATTCTATATTGATATGATTGATTGACCAAATTGTTTCAAAGATGAGAATCATCAACAGTTTATGTTGGGCTTATAAGGTTTTGTGTGATATACAATTGTTAGGTGATATATGTAGCCCAAGTGAGAGATTGTTAATTTTGTAGGCCAATGCATAATTATTATATATTATAGACCATATAGTTGAGTTGTGAAAATAAACCTTTTAAGTAAAAGTGATCATTCGATTATTGGTGAGCAAGGCTTTTAAACTTATCTTTACGAGCTTTCGAGTATGACCTTTAATATGTAGAAACTTACATATTTTATTTCATTATTATGATAGGTTATAGTGAAATAAAATAATAAATGTGATAAGTAAGGTTGA
This sequence comes from Combretum micranthum, assembly GCA_024138025.1. Lineage (NCBI taxonomy): Eukaryota > Viridiplantae > Streptophyta > Magnoliopsida > Myrtales > Combretaceae > Combretum > Combretum micranthum. The sequence goes on along the minus strand of JAMXBD010000242.1, from coordinate 1,327,935 downwards.
GATCTCCAATTTAAATAATGTGAGGTTTTTCCATTCTACCTTTTTCCACATCCATTAGTAAAAAAATCAAAAGAGTAAGCACTACTTTAGATTAAAACTCTCTTAAAGGAAGTAGTTTTGCTATGGATTGACGTATGCTTTACATTGTTTAATCTTATTCATTGTGGCCTTTTCATGCATGAGTTGTTAGATGAATTTACATATAAAATAATAGATTATTCCAGCAGTCATGCATTGAAATGTGGTGACGTTGGTATGCATAACATGTGATACTAAATTAGGCTTTAGTGTTGTTTAGGAAGATGTTTCATTAAAGTGAGTTGAACAAAGTGGCTTGGTTATCAAATCTTGTTATGGGAAGTTGGTATGTTGGAGTTGGTCAGATGGCTTCATTTACATGTTATGAACATTGACACATGTATAGTTTGGTTAATGTCTTAACTTTATCTAAAACTGCGATGTTTATGACTTAACCTCTATTATTACTATCATGTACCATATGGATTGGTTTTATGAATAGAACTTCTTAATAAAATGCTTGAGAGAAATTTTACTTGTTTAATTACCGTGATGACAAGATATCCTAAGAATAGGGCATTGAATGGGGCTTGTGATTATTTAATGATATGATAGAGAAGAGATGTTATGTGTTGGGATGTGATGTTTGTAGGGTATGCACAAAATGAGATTCCAACAAAGGCTTTAATGTTGTTTAGGAAGATGTTTGATGTCAAATTGAGGTTAAATGAAGTGATTTTGTTGTCAATTCTTGTTTCTTGTGGAAAGCTTAGTGCGTTCTATTAAGTACATGGCTTTATTCACATGCTGTGAACATTGACTCATGGGTTTAGTGAAGATACTTTGATAAAGTTTGATAAATTTTTTTATGATAGTCTTACTCCTCATGATATTGCATTTATTGGGGACTTAATAGCATATAGTAATATTGAAATAGTGAGCAAAGCTTAGAGTTTGCTTGAGGAGATGAAAGACAAGTATCAAGTCGAGGACAGAGCAATATAGATACATGGTTAATCTGGTTAATCTTTTCAGAAATGGCAAGATCTTGGATAAAGCATATAGTCTAATTAGTACTTGTTAAGGAACCACAATTAGGTTTGTAAAGAACCTACAAGCATGTTTAGATTGCCATGATTTTAGAAGGTCGATTTCTCTTATTATAGATATTCGGTAGAAGCATAATACATTTTCCTCTTATTTTATCTCATACTAGGATACTCAAGATTAGGAGTAATACATATTGAGCCAATTTGTGTCTTTTATTGCATTACAATGATTCAGAACTACTAGATTGTTTGGTTTGGCTTATAACATCTATAATATATTGATCATAGATGTGAAAAATAATAATTTTGATGGACATGATCTTGAAATATCTAAGAAAGATTAATAATAGATGAATCAAGCACTTGCTATTTGTTATTAGAATCCATAATGTCTAAATTATCAGTTGCTTCAAAAGCATTTATATCATTACCTCTCTTACCATTTGATATAAGGACCTTTATTTGAGCTTCAGGCTCATCTATGGCTTTACATGTTGTTGCTTTGGTTTCGTCACTATTTACATTGAAACTCATAATGTTAAAGGTCTTATGCATCAAGTTCTTCAAACGAAGTGTCTTCGATTTTTGCGTATATTGAGAGTGAAAACCAATTTCACCAATAATGATCCTTTCCTTTGCAACTTTTGTCCATTGCAATGATGAGTGGGTGCAACTGCAACAAAGGAGGGAACTATCATTCTTCACTAGGTTGGGTTTGAGTGTTAAGAATGGGAAGGGCAGCTTTATTGTTTTGGAGTTGGGGGATGATGCTCCTTTTTCTGACATGATGGATGATGTTACCCCTCATGTTGGGATAACCATTATTACTTGATGAGGATAAGGAAACCATAAAGGAGTTGAAGGCTTTCATAGAATGCGTCATTCATTGGCTACCAACCTTCTTAATATTAAAAAGGTCGTACAATTTTATTTAGAGTGGGGGCACTACTTCATACCTCAGGCTTTTCTCAAAAAGAAGGAAAAAGATATTCGAGGTATGATTTAACTGATGCTATTATGGGCATCTAAGGTTAAAAAACTTGTTGTGAGGGGATTTGCGTAGGACATACTTCATTGTGGGTTTGCGCATCATTATCTTTTTCGAGATGTATTGTTGAATATTTCTTCTATTTTTAGATGTAGTGCTAGTAAAGGAGGACCCTTGGGCATCAGCCGCCTTTTCAACCCTCAACTGACTAAGGGCAAAGGTCTTAGAAAGGCACCATTAACCTCTATAGTTAAAATGCAAGAAGTCCAAGTTGGTTGGTCCATCCTTGAAGATTCAGTGGTTCGGAGGGGAAAAGTGCTTGAAGGGACTTTTAGTAAATGGGCAAGTGCAGAGCAAAGGAGGCCCGATCAACTCCAGACCCCCTTAAGGATAGGGACGAACACAAGATTGTGATATTAAAAGGGGGGTTGCAATTTTTCTTTCTTTAAGTCGATGTTGGATTTATCCATATTATGGATTTATTTAATTTTCTTAATTATATTATATATTATGAGATTTATTTATTTGTTCATATGGAATGTAACAATATGAAAAGAAAAAGATAAAATTTAACATATGAAAAATAATTACTAAATTTCTATCACATAAAATATTGTTTTTTTCATGGATGTTTAGAAAATCACTAAAATAGTATATAGAAAGTTTTTTCTATTGGATGTGATAAGAAGAAACTCATAACTTGTATAAGGGAGTTTGTGATAATTGTGTATATTTATATGTCATTTCTTTCACTAAAGAAAAAATGATTAGAGAATTGAAAATTTTCACCAAATCAAATATCCAAAAGATTTGTTCTCATTTACATTCTTATGTTGTATAATGCAAGGACCCGAACTCACACCTATATTTAAAATAGGTGAATCCAAATCCCTAACCCCATATAACCTACAGTATTTATATCTAAGGTTGATTACCAGGATCAATTTGGATATTTGTTTACCTAAATCTCTTATAAGAACAAATATTAAAACTATTAACTAATAGAACTTCTTTCAAAACATAACTTAAGCTTTATAAAAAGAAAACTTCATAATTACTTAAAACATTCACATATCATTACCTTTAAGACATAGAACAATATTCACATATATATACACATATATACATACTAAGATATTACAAACATAGGTTTATTAACAAGCTAACTACCAAAGATATAAAAGATAAGCAAAGCTATAATATTTATTACATAGGTCTTCCAATACTACGCTATTACAAAAGATCCATCAAAGTCATGGTCGTCTCTAATCCTCCCAATCATCTAAGAAATCTTCCAAGTCCGTTTCCGTATCCCATACTGGTGTAGAATTCATCACTCTCATCAATACATGAAATATGAAATAATGAGCCAAAGGCCTAGTACGCAAGTAACGAAAACAAAAGCGTAATGACACATATTCTTAAGCGAAAATGCAACGCAACAACCATTAGATTATTAGATAATCTTTAATAGTCAAACAACATTGGAGTATTCAAACTTCGAACAACAAGGATATCTAGGGTCCTGAGTAACGATCTCGATGCTCAGGGGGTTAATATAAGTTATTCGAGGACTTATATCTCCTAGATGATATAACTATAAACGAAAAAGTAGCTTCCTTTAGGGTTCTCAGCTGTTTCACAGCTTTACTTAACTTAATCTATCATATCACCTAATTCAAGTGTTCCTATAAACATTGAATGAAATCATATTACTTCTCCTTAAGAATAAACAAATGTTATACTGATACTAATAACCTTATCAACTACCTGCCGTACCACTTATGAAAGTCTTATCATAAAGACAGGGGAGGCTTAAGTGCCTAAACTACCATGCCCCCAATCTAAGCAAGGTGCCACTTCCCAAACTGGATTCAACACGTAATAGACAATCAATACAAACAAGATTTTAAGTTTTCTTAAATTAAAGTAATTTAGTTATGCCTAACCTAAGCAAGAAAACAAGCATGTTACTACGTACTTGAATTAGATTGAGGATTAAAAGTGGTATTCAACTGAGAATTTATCACTATTACAAGAAATTTCAACTTATATCAACACCTTTAACTCTATTCCATGTATTTATATTTATAGTTCTAGATTAATGGATCATGAAATTCAAATAAATATTCATACAAGGTCATAACACAATATTTATACATAAAAAAATATCATACAAACTTATAAAATCATCAGAAGATCAAATATCAAGCATAGGACGATGTTTGAAGAAGTTTTGAAAATGAAAAACTGCAGAGGATACGCCAGCCTCTAACATCGGCGGTGTGGTATGTACGAAATTTTCTATGCCTACCAACGTTGGCCGCATTAACCCAAACGTCGGCAGCATTGTGGTCTATGCTGCCGCTGTTGAGCTGGTGTAGACTATAATAAATTTCATTCAAAAATCCGAGAGATCCACGGGACTGATCCATGCCCATGAATATCCCCAACACTGGCAGTGTTGAAGTGTAAGTCCGCAATATTAACCTCTATGCCGACGACGTTGAGGCAGCATACACTGTAGCATAGATTTTAAAAAAAATGCAAACCTCCCCTGTTCGTAAATACGAAAATTTGTCAAATTTTTCACTTCCAAACTTCCTTCAAAAACACTTCCAAGATCAAACTTCAATCTATATGTATTCTAACATCTTTTAACTTGCATGTTCTTCACTTCCAACTCCTCAAACATCTATATCTACTATTTCAATCACAATTCCACATTTCAACACTTCATTTAGCCAATTCAATTTCTCTAAACTATCCCAATACTTCTTATTTCAAACTCTTAACATCTCTACACTTAAAATCATTTACTTAGCACATACTACAAGCTCAATAACCAACCAATACAACTCAACACACTTAACTCATTATATTCAATTTATGGCATGAAACCCCACTTTACAAGAAAACTCAAACAACTTAATAAATATATGACCAACCAAATACATACCTTGAGAAGCTTTATGTCTTGTTGAAAATCACTTAGACTTAGGGTCTTGACCTTGTTAAGAGCTTGTCTTGAAGAAATAGAGAAGACAATATGTAATAAAAGTCGTGAAATTCGTATGGCTTTTTGGGGCCTGATTTGAGAGTGTAATTTTGATGAAAAATAAGGTTTATTCTTATCCTAATGTTGCTTTAGTGGCTGCCATAATAAGAGCTTCATTTGCATAGGCTTATGCTTGATTTTGGGCTAAAAATCAATGTGTTTGGGCTTGTTTCGTGTCTAAATTTTCTGCTATGACTAGTAAATGTATTGAGCATATTTAACTTGTTTTAAACAATTTTTCATACACTTTATTACACTTACAAATTCATAAACATAATATTTATTCACACTAAGATATATTAATATTTAAATACATTAATATAACACATATACCATATACTAACAAAAATCATATACATCATGTTTCAAAATCATGCACCAATGCATTAACACACATGTGAAAATATGAATTTGGAAATTATGCCTATTTCATATAGTCATCAAGTCATGATGGATTTTTTAATTTTGAACCAATAACGTTGCTCTCATTGGAAATGTAAAAAATAAGATATGAAATATTATAAAATACATTGTACATGTGACAAAAGTTATAGGATGTCTTGTAAACATTTAAACAATGAGCTTAATAAAGTGTTTGAAAAAAAACCGTTTTTGTAACATACAAGATATTTAATTATTAAAATTTTAAAAATTATATTGTTTCAATAAGAAAACCCAACGAACTTTTAAAAGACCCCTTGGCCTCTAGTAAAATGATCCATAAAAATTAACAATATCGAATAAATTATTAGTAATATAAAATACAAAAAATCATCTCAATAACATTTCCTTTTTTAATAAGTTATTAATTTTTGTGGCCATTAAATTATTAATTAATTTTATAAAAAACTATCTACATCTCCTCCAATTAAAAACTATAAGAAAAAAACATTAAATGAATAGAAAATGCCTATTAAAAACTAGAACAAGTGTAAAATATAAATGAAACCTATTAAAAAACTATCTAAATTATATTCAAAATTAATTACCTATTAGACTATTCAACTAAGCCATTTCTAAATAAGCTAGATGAGGATTTTAGGTGTTTCATGTACTATCATGGGAGTCCCCTCTTTAGGGCTTCTTGGAGGGAAACTTTCAAATAGAAACAACCATTGGTGTTGTGCCTTACATCTTGATGCTAGTCATAGTATTTGCTGGTGTCCCTTCTGCTCGAGTTGCTACACATTTTGGATGGCCTAGGTAAGATGCTCGAGTTTTTGATTTCCAAGAAGATGTCTTCTAAGGCTTGTTGAGAGGGAGGAAATTGGAGTCAAAGAATCTCTATTTCCCCTAGGGCCTCTTTCTTTAGGGTGCCATCCCATCTTTTTCTCCTTGGGAATTCCGGCCTTAAAGGTGCTCTTTTTAGGACTTCTTCATCTCATTTCGAGTAACAATGAAGTCTTCAAGTCTATTGTACTTGCCGACTACTTTTTAGAATTCTTCTTGGGTTTTGGGTTTATTCTTGGCAAGGGAGTGAAAGGGACTTTTTTTTTCGAACCCCATGAATTGATGCTTGAATAGCAAGGCAGAGGTCGAGGCCATCAACTTCGGTTATAGCTTAGATGAAATGGGTGATGTAGTCTCTCATGGTTCTTTATTTACTAGAAAACTGATGACGTGTCTTTCTTTGAGGGCTGCTAATCATAAAATGCATCTTAAATGCTGTCGCTAGATCTTCAAATGATGTGATTCAGTCATTGGCTAGTCGGTGGCCTTCTCTAGTGTTCTCAAGAACATTTTGTAGGAAATTTTATCGTTGAAGCCAAATACCAACAATTTATCTTTTTATCATCTGAGATGTTCTTTTGAATTGGTTATTCCATTGTACAGTTTAAACGTTGGTAGCTTTATGCTTTGAGGCCAAGACTCTTCTGTAATTGACTATGTTAGGGAGTTTTTATCGACATTTGAGTAGTCTTGAGTGTCAAGGTGCTTTACTAAGCTGCAGTTGAGAGTTTTGTGCCCTCAACTCCAATTCTTTAGGGTGTTATTTGATGCCCTTATTACACTTGATGATCTTGACATTTTACTCCACTATTTGATAGAGCATGTCTTCCAAGCAATTTAAATGGTTCTAGTTTGGAGAACCATCAGTGGTTAGAAAAGTACTAGGCCCCATTTGGGAGCCTTCTGGCCTTCATGAACCAGATGATCCGAAGTTGAATTTAGATCACCTTCGAAGTAATTGCTGTGGGCTGTTTTCTAGGTTTTGGGACGAGGTGGCATAGCTAGAGTGTTAGGCCTGAAATTCTTAAAGTACTGATATTTTTTGAAAAAAAAAAAGAAGTAAGAAAACTTCCATTAGAGGGTAAGTTCTTCGTACATATGGTGCCAAATGTCGTTTGCTCGAATCCGGTAGAGGTTGGATCTTGAGGATTTAGACTTGTATCAATATTTGGTATGAAACCTGTAAAGATAGAAACTCAGTTTGTCGTCTCGGAGTGGCCACTCCATTGCTTAAGTCAGAGGCTATCATTGTGAGTCTGTAGATCAAATGGGAATAAGTAGTTAAGTGCAGCATTGCTTATCTCATAAGAGATAGATAGTACTTATAGGTGACCAACCTAACAATTATGGATATAATGGGTTAGTGGCAAAGTGGTGGTGGTAGTAGATGGTTGATGATAGTAATGGAGGATGTAGGCCAAACCTAGTACTTCATTGCAAGGGTTGGTCCGACCGAATTACTTGTGTTGAGTGATGATCAATGTAGAGGCAACCAAAAGAGTTGTCAACACCTATTATCACAAGATTAGACCGCTCACTATGGAGTAAGTTACTAGAGTCTAGGCCTGATGGAACAACCTAACCATTGGTGTGTTGGTTGGCTCGGTGGCGCCATGCTCCTGAAGAGATCATTAAAAGAACTTTATGCTTTCAAAGGATTCAAAAGGGGAAAAAAAAGTTATGCTTTTAGAATAAAGGAAAAGGTGTATATTTAATTCTTAACCTTTGAAGATTTTTTTATTTAAATCCTAAACCTTTATTTTTTCTTATTTCAGTCCTCAAAGTTTGCAAAAGGTTGCCAACAAATCATTTTTTTAATGCTATTAGTTTTTCCATCCATCAATCCCACTGACACAATTTCATTTGTTAAAGAAAATAAAATAAACTATATATTATCAATAATTATAAACAAGTTAAATAAAATAACAATTGCTGAGAAAATTTAAAAAAAAAAAGAAAAATCTAGAAAATAAAAAAGAAATAAAAAAATTCCCACCACGGAAAGGCTCAAATACTAACTACTTTGAAGTAGCGACATAGCCTTCCAATCAAATCTTCCGAAAAGCTAATTATAATTTTTGAAATAAACGAATATTCCAGGCAATCTCTTTATAAATTATTTTGTCACATTAATATGTCTACCAAGGATCTAGTAGTAGAAAATTTAGTAAAAAAAATCTAATAGATAATACAACAACAAAACAAATTGAACAAAAATCTAGATTTTTTTCAACGGTTCAAGTGAGCGTCCTTTGAATTTGGAGTGGATGAGTAGATTTAAATGGATGAGACATGGTTTGATTTTTATTAAAATTTGTTTATGCATGTTCCTGTTTATTAAAAAAAAAAAATTATATTAGCTTTTTGAAAGATTTGAATTGAAAATTATTTCGCTTCTTTTTTGGCCAAATATGTCTCTGCTTCAAAGTAGTTAACATTTGAGCCGTTTCATGGCAAGAATTTTTTTTAAAAATAATATCTAGATTTTTATTTTTTAATCTTTTGTTATTTTATTTATTTTGTTTGTAATTATTGATAACATTTGTTTTATTTTAATTTTTTAACAAATGAAATCGTGCCAAATGGCAATAACAGATGGAAAAACTAACGATATTTAAAAAATGACTTGTTTGCAACATTATGCAAATGTTAAGATCTGAAATAGGAAAAAATAAAGGTTAAGACTTAAAAAAAAAGTTCAAATACTGAAAATTAAATATGTATTTTTCCATAAAGTAAAGTAAACACTCATGATAGACATGCTTGCGATGCATATACATATATATAAATTATTCATACAAACAAATATATTAATGACATAATAGTTTTAGAGGTGATAAAAAGAAAGAAACTAAATCCAAACCATTTGTTGTTTTGGAGAAGGGGAAAAAATTAGGAAAATGGAGTTTGATGAAGAAGTTGACAATTTCCAAAGTTATTTATTATAGTTTCTCCATTGACCAATTTTTCTCCTATGTCTACAATAAAACAAACCATGAAATTGAGAAGCTTTTAATCATTTTTAAAATATGTAAGGCAAGAAAAAAAAGGTATAGTATATATCTATATATTGAAGTATATTTTTTATTAACCCTGAAAGAAATATAGTTGCACATATCAAAATTAAAAAGTAAAAAATAAGATTCTAAGATCATATATTTTCAAGATTCATTTTATCTTTTTGAGAAAAAAGAGAGAAGAAATTTAACTTTCAATTCAAAAATGGCAACATCCTTAACACAAAATGGCAACATTTTACCCACATACTAACCTTATCCCAAAAAGCGGGAAAATCGACCCTTCCAATTCCCCATGTTGTCATTCAATTTCCAATCCCATCCTTCACGCTCGTCTCCCTGTCTCTCCCTCCTTCTCTCACGCGCCACCTTCCCATTCTTTCTATATATACCTCTCCTATTCCCCTCCCCCATGGAATCAATAAGACAAATCTTGACTTCGCCCCACATCAACTACAACCTCATACTAAATCAAAACCTCAGCGTATCTTCTCCTCAACTCGGCCAATGGGCTCACTGAGTATCCTCGAGGAGCCATTGCAGTATCCAGTTCCTCGTCGGGATGAGTCCGTCGTGGACGATTACTTCGGCGTTAAAATCGCCGATCCTTATCGATGGTAATTTCTTGCTATTCAAGTCGCAATGCCGAGTCATTGCATTCGTGAACGTGTTTTTTTAAGATTTAAATTTAATAATATAATTGAATTAAAGTTGTCTTTTTTACGATGTTTGTGTACTGAATCCTTGAGTTATGACGTGAAAGACCTGAATTAGGAGAATATATAAGTTTAAATGAAGAAACTTTTTCGAAGCTTACTATTTTTTCTGTTCGACATTCCGTGATAAAATGAGTGGGACCGTAGAACAATGGGGCCCGCATTGTTTAATTTTTCTGTGCTCGTAGAGTGCTATTTGTTTTATATATATTAAATGTGGCTGCGGTTGTTGTAAATCTTGTAAGGTAGTGGTCGGCTGTTTTTATTGAATTGTCATTATTTGCGTTATCGTTTGTGTCAGATTGTAATGAGTGGGTTATTTTGGCTACTAGGCTTGAGGATCCTGATAGTGAAGAAACAAAGGAATTTGTTCAACAGCAGGTGAAATTGACAGAATCTGTGTTGAAGAAATGCAACTTGAGGGAGAAACTACATGATAAGATCACAAAGTTTTTTGATTATCCTAAGTATGATGCCCCCTTTAGGAGAGCTGGCAAGTACTTTTACTTTCATAACACGGGCCTTCAAGCGCAGAGTGTTCTATATGTTCAGGTACATGGTGAAATCTGTGTAATAAGATGATCTATGTAACTTCTTGTATGATGAGCTGCGTCGGTTGTTGGCCAACTGGTTTGAAAGCTTGAAGTTGTATGTATGGTATTGTTTTTATATGTTTACTTGAAACTCCTTAATTGTTGAGATTTTGATTGAAGGTCATTGCAAGAACATCTAAATTAAGTAGGGGTGAGATGATAGCATAGAGGTTTGAATTTCGTTATGTTGAATCTAGATCTTTGACCAACGACTTAATACAGTTTATGATCCTTTGACTCCAGTGCATTATCATATTGTAGTTTTACTTAATAGAGTTGGTAGATTTAGCGGTAATACTCGAAGATTCCAATTTGGAAAACTAAATAAATTTGTGTGCATGATATATAATATTTCCTACAAACTGATGTAGTTGTGTTTGTATATTGTAGGATAGTTTAGATGCAGAAGCCGAGGTTTTGCTTGATCCTAATAAGTTAAGCGAGGATGGAACTGTATCTCTGAATATACTTTCAGTGAGTAAGGATGGTAAGTACATGGCTTATGGGCTTAGTTCAAGTGGTAGTGACTGGGCAACAATCAAGGTTATGAGGGTTGCAGATAAAGAAATTGAACCTGATACCTTATCATGGGTATGGTTGTTCTAACTGTATCAGTTTCTGGGTATAGCCTTTCGTTGTCCTGGAATACTTAAGTTATTTTATAATGATTATATCTCAGGTAAAATTCTCAGACATCAGTTGGACTCATGACAGTAAAGGCTTCTTCTACAGTCGATATCCAGCTCCCAAGTAAGTGCAAGTTGGGGTTTTTCAAGTATTTACCCTTTAATTTGGTGTACTAAATTAAGGTAGCTTATTTTTCGCAAGTTGTGGTGTTTCCAGGATATCCCTTAGTAATAACCCTAACTGAACATTTTGAAACCTTGTATAGTATATGTAAAAAATTGTTGTACATATTCCTCTTAAAATCATTCTGTATCATTCATCAAAGAGAATATCTCCACCACCACCACCATCACCATCATTATTATTATGTAATGCTGGCGTGCAGATTAATAGATCATGTTCATTTTTGCTTCATTGATTTCATTGTTGAATAGTGAGAAATTTTCAGCATTGGCTCTTATTTTATCAAGCTGTGCCCTTTAAAGCTTTTAGTGGAGTATGTTGCTTAATATAGGTTTCAAAAGTTTTAAAATTGATTATCTAAGATAGAAATTTTTTTCAATAGTAATTCAATTACTTCACGCCATATACAAAAATTGGACACGTGAAGTTTTTGATATGTTTGATATATCTCTTTTTGCAGAGATGGAGATGATATAGATGCTGGGACAGAGACTAATTCTAACCTTTATCAGGAATTGTACTATCATGTCGTTGGTACAGATCAGTCTGAAGATGTTTTATGCTGGAAAGATTCTTGCAATCCAAAGTATATGTTTTCAGCCAGTGTGACAGAAGATGGGAAGGTAAACTGCTTCTTAGATAACTTTTCTAGCTATATGGTGATGGGATTGAAAATAAATTAATTGCTATGCAACTATTTCCTTTTTGAGCTGATGTTTCCATTGTGAGTCAGAATAATGGATACTTAAAAACTTCTTCTTTCATCTTCTTTCAGTATGTTCTTCTATATATCAGTGAAGATTGTGATCCTGTCAACAAAATTTACTACTTTGAGATGGCTGGCATTGTGGATGGGTTTCAAGGCTTAAAAGGAAGAAATGAACTGCTTCCATTTGTCAAATTGGTGGACGACTTTGGTGCAAAGTACGATGCAGTTGCAAATGATGGAACTGTGTTTACTTTCCATACAAATAAAGATGCACCAAAATACAAACTAGTGCGGGTAGATCTCAAGGAACCTAATGTGTGGACTGATGTTATCACAGAAGCTGAGAAAGACGTGTTGGAATCAGCTTATGCAGTAAATGGCAATCAAATGATTTTATGTTACCTGAGTGATGTAAAGCATGTGTTGCAGTTAAGAGATTTGACAACAGGCTCACTGTTGCATCGTTTACCCATTGACATTGGGTACGGTTATGTATCTCTGTTCGTCTGGAAGACACTGTTGCTTTTATTGGGTTCACTAGCTTTCTAGTGCCTGGTATCATATATATGTGCAACTTGCAAGGCGAGGTTCCGGATATGAAGATATATCGAGAGATTGTTGTCCCTGGCTTTGATCGTTCTGAATTCAAAGCTGATCAGGTACGATTATTGCCTTTGATATTATCCTATGTAATTGAAGTCAAAGGTTCTCTTGGGTGTTTTATTAAAGTGCTGCTGTACACTGCACATACCAAATTTCCTTTCTGGTGGGAGCTGCTTTGGAGTGCTGTCTATCTAGCAGATGGTCGTGGCTAATGTTTTCAGTGGGATTTTACTTTTTTCAGGTTTTTGTGACTAGTAAAGATGGTACAAAGATTCCTATGTTCATAGTTGCAAAAGATAACATTCCTCTAGATGGATCGCATCCATGTTTACTATATGGTTACGGTGGATTTAACATCAGCCTTACTCCGTCATTCAGTGTCAGTCGCACTATCCTTACTAGACATTTGGGAGCTGTCTTCTGCATAGCAAACATTCGTGGTGGTGGTGAATATGGAGAGGAATGGCACAAAGCAGGCTCCCTTGCGAATAAGCAGAATTGCTTTGATGATTTCATTTCATCAGCTCAGTATCTCATCTCCAAAGGTTACACCCAGCCAAGAAAGTTGTGCATTGAAGGAGGAAGTAATGGCGGGCTCCTTATTGGTGCTTGCATAAACCAGGTTTTATTTTGTTTTTAGGTTCATTTTTCAAATTACTGTTTTCTTTAAGTCTCAATGACTAGTTTCTTCATTGGCAGAGACCTGACCTTTTTGGTTGTGCTTTGGCTCATGTTGGTGTTATGGACATGCTGAAATTTCACAAGTTTACTATAGGTCTCTCTCTTTTTCTTTTTCTTTTTCTTTCTCATAAATTTGTTTATATATTATTTTTCTTGTATGCTCAAGGTACATGAGCTGCATCTACATTCCTTATTGCTTGTTTTGTGCTCATGAAGATTTGTTTTCAGGACATGCGTGGACTTCAGACTTTGGATGTTCTGATAAGGAGGAAGAATTTCACTGGTTAATAAAGTAAAGAAATTCTGTCTTAAGCAATTTCCTTTGTCTACATCATAGAAATTTTGTTGCATTATTTTTTATTTACTAATATACAGCTAACTGATGTAAAAATGCGGACAATCAGGCCACTATAAGTGTAATCTCTAGGGATGTATCTTGAGTGGGTTTGGTAATGGTTCTCTATAGTGCAGAGGGTAGCTCAAGATATGTGTGGATATATCTTTTGGATTTGTTGCATAATCCAAAAGTTGTTCTCTACTTTTAGTGTCGGCTATTCATGTTTAGGGTCTATTTGGTCTGTTTTATCCTAATTGTTTTGACATCTTATTTTTGTCTTTTTTTAAATAAACTGTTTGTCAACAAACGATATAGATGAAAAATAAACGTTTTACTCATAAATAAATCAAGTAGACTAGATACAAATAAGATGCAGATGAAAATAAAATAATCCAAACAAACCTTAACGGGTGTGATCCATCAGAGGGAAAATGTTTTGCCTAGATCTATCCCATGAAATGATTAGGGCAGAGGCTTACTGACACAATGACCTGAGGTCTATGTCACAAGTTTTCCTCTGCCATCATTACTGAATGACATATGTCTTATCAGGGGATGTTGAACCTGTCTTTTCCTGTTAGGCTGTTGAAAATAGTTTTGATATTGTCTCATGCTTGTGTTCTGCATTGATCTTTGAATGTTTATTACATGGTTAGATATTCACCATTACATAATGTTCGGAGGCCATGGGAGCAAACTCCAGGACGGTCTGTACAGTATCCATCTACCATGCTATTGACTGCAGATCATGATGATCGTGTTGTGCCATTGCATTCATTGAAATTGTTGGCGGTGAGTCATTTTGTTTAATCTTTTCCATTGAGTACTGTTGAATTGTAATTGGATTTGTATATTTGCAGATGTACTTGTGTATACTGAGCATGTCAGCATCCTGACTCTGGTATAAAATTTGTTTTGGGCCAAATATTGACAGCATCCTCTGATAAGAAAGGATGTTTTTTAATAAATGGGTTCTTATCATATCGTCTCCGTCTTGTCATATTATCTATGAATTCAAGGAGATGGTTGTCTTTACTGCTACTTCTTATTTACCCATAAGTTATGAATGCCGTCTTGCCTTCTTTTTCGATATCTTTGTTTTTTTGCTCACGGTGTTGCTTTGATTCAGACAATGCAACATGTACTGTGCACAAGCTTGGAGGAGAGCCCTCAGACCAATCCAATAATTGGCCGCATCGAGTGCAAAGCTGGCCATGGTGCAGGACGCCCTACGAAAAAGATGGTAAGAAGAATTCAGCTTCCATATGTCTCATCATTTAATTTACTTGCTGCAAGGATTCGCAAAGTTATAAGATATGCATCACTACATTACAGATTGATGAGGCAGCTGATCGCTATGGCTTCATGGCAAAAGTGTTGGATGCTTCATGGATTGAGTAGGAGCGCAGCAATGTTTTGTGCTTCTTTACTTAAAGAAGGAAAATAATAATTAAAACAAGATGAAATGAATGAAAAGTGCAGCAATTATATTTCTCTCTCTCTCTCTTTCTCTCTCTCTCTCTCTCTTTTAATGAAATTTTCTTTCTTCTTGGAGGCGTAGGGATAATCTTAAGCTTTGGTCATAGTTTCTTGGACTTACATATTGATGACTTTATAACACCTATAAATCCATCTCGGGTCACCGATTAACTAAATCCCATTACATCGTGTAAACTAAAACTATAAATAAATTAAGTCGAGATGATATTATTTGATATTTTAAAATTCAATTTTGCTTTGAACTCATTTGAATTTTCAATTTTGAACTTGAGTTTGATTCATTTTGATCTCAAACTTTACTTGATTAAGTTTAATTTATTCTTTTTTTGTATATAATTTTATAAATTTTAATAACTTTGACATGCAAACTTTATAAAAGCTCGACTAATGTTTGAGCATAATTCACATCAATTAATTGAGTTAAATAGTAATTATTTGCTTCAATTAGACTTATTGATTTGAATGGAAACGTCAAGATAGGAATGGGTATTTTGTCATATCATTGTATTTAGTAAAATGTATTATCTTTGGCTTCAGCCTCTTAATTAATACCTATTCATAAACAATGGTAAAAATTGCTTTGTGTTTTTCTTTTAAACTATCTTGTCTAAATGTCCAAAAAAAAAAAAACCTATCTTTCATAATATTTTATTTTTTTCCCTATAATTTCAACTAATGATTACATGCAATAATATTTAAAAAGAATATTGATGAAAATTAAGTAAAAGTAATATTTAAAAAAGGAGATGTTTAGCTAAGAATAAATTGAGAAGATGTGGAATTTGGTAATCTAACTTTGACAAAAAATACAATTAGATACATAAACTTTAAAAAGTTTAATTTAATACTAAATTGATTTTTTGGTGGACATTTTCAGTGTCTCAATTAACTTTGTTACTGCCGTTTGTCTACATAAAACATAAGAGCAAATAAATGTTGGATACATGGCATTTTGTGTCCAATAGTAAGATCTTATTTTTGAATAAAATTGACGCGGAGTGTTTTTTAGTGATATAAGATTTTATAAAAAGTGAGCATTACATGTAAAAAATTATTTACGATAAAACTTATCATATATAAATGAATTTTTTTATGTCTAAAAATACTATCGATTGAACTTCTAAAATTAATTTTCAACGAATTAACACATTACTTTCTTTTAAATTTTAAAATGAAACATTACTATAGAAAAGTAAAATCTTAATTTTTAATGAATTGATTAGTGAATAGATACTAAAGTGTATCAAAATTAAAGTACAAACATCAAAATGTAAATAAAACTAAAGTACATGTACTAATATTTAAAAGAGTGTAACAATATTAACTTTTTCGTTATCGAAGATACTAAATTGAAACTATATTTACTAAATCGCTAAAATTGAAAGTTTAGATACTAAAATATCAAAAATCAAAAGTACAACAACTTTTTGAGCCAAAAAAAAAAAAAATTACAAGAACTTTGGACATTTCCATCACATTTCTCAATGTATCTTCATATTAGAACTTCACCTTGTAAGTGGCAGAGGTATAATCCTACGCACAAGAAAGCTAGCAAACCCAATAAAAGCAACAGTCTCCGCGACAAACAGGGGTACCATTACTATACCAATGTCAATGGGTAAATGGTGCAACAGTGAGCCTGTTTCAAATCTCCTAATTGCGACAATGCTTTACATCACTCAAGTAACATAAAATCATTTGGTTGCCATTTACAGCAAAACATCTTTCTTAGCTTCCGGGACAACATCAGTCCATACATTTGGTTCTTGAGATCTACCCGTACTAGTTTATATCTTGGTGCATCTTTATTTGTAAAGAAGTAAACACGGATTCATCATTTGCAACTGCATCATACTTTGCAACAAAGTCAACTAACAATTTGACAAACAGGAGTAGTTCGTTTCTTTCTCTTTAAGCCTTGAAACCCATGCGCGATGCTAGACATCTCAGTGTAGTAAATTTTGTTGACAGGATCACAACCTTCTCTAATATATAGAAGAATATACTGAAAAAAAAAACGAAGGAAGTGTGTTAGTATCCAATATTCTACACAGCCGTTTCGACGATTGATGTTTTTGCAATCAAAGTCCACCGTCCCATGATATGTCACACCAATTCTAAACCTATTCGTAATGTCTCAAAACGAGAGCATTAACATTCTGTCACGTGTTCTTACTAGAATAGAACATGTTAAGATTACAATTCTACTAGACTACAAATTAAAACACAATATAACTTCAATGTCTCACATAAAATGATACTTTCAAAACATTAATGTCATAATAAAAAGTTCTAAATAACTCGGTTGGCTTAAACCAAACACCAACTTACATTCAATCTTAAAACATCATATGAATTATGGTGGTGCAAAAAACCCGATTAAACCGTGAACCGAGCCAGACAAGACCGAAATTTAGGTTTTTTTTGAAATGATTCGGTTCGGTGAAGACCAAATGCTTCGCGGTTCGGTTCAGGCCCTAAACCGAATCGAATCAAACCATTATATATATATTTTAAAAAAATTAAATATATTATTTTTACTCTTAATTGCTTCATTAAAAATAATTATTTTTTTTAAATTTATGACTTAAATTTGTATCATTCATGAGAATAAAATTAGACTTATTATATTATATTTTAGTTATTACGTTGTCTATAAATAAGATAGATTTTAGATTTTAGCCTCTAGTATTCTAACTCCTGAATATTTTTTTCCCTTTGTCTTATTAATTAATCTACTTCTATTATTTAGTTATTTATTGATTTTATATAAGTGATAATATGTTAGTTAGAAGCATACATTGAATTAAATTTTGTGTATTATATTGGGATAAAGCCTAGTATACTATTATAGTTCAAGATAATTAAAAAAAAAAAAAAGAGACTAGTCACAATGATAATTTCATAATGGATGAAATCATTTCCTTTCTATATGTTTTACATGTTTACTTGGTAAATGATTATTTTCAGATATTGTTGTTTATATTTGCATTAGTGATAAGAAATATGTAATGGAAGCTTTTCAATAGGATATATTTTTTATTTTATGAATAAAAACGGTTTGAACCTCAAACCGAACCGTACTAAACTTTTTTTTTTGTTCAAAAAAATAACGAACCGAGCCATATAGTTAGGTTGGAATTGAAAAGAAAAACTAAACCATATAATATGGTGTGGTTCGATCAATGAGCAAACCGAATTGAACCGTATTGTGCACATCCCCAATACAAATAGAAATCTTAAAACATAAAAAAATTATAAGAACTAATATCCAAACTCTAAGAGTTATCAAAACTAAGTAAAATTTCATAAAATCCTCAAATTTAACTATCTCCAACTCTAAATATTTAATAGCCAGCTGGAAAATCGGCTCCCTTATTGTCCTCCCCATAGTTTACAAATACATCATATCCATATAGATCAAACACTATAGGTTCTTTACCTGACCTTGAAAAACAAAATGAGTGAATGCAAGGCTTAGTACGCTAAACCATAATCACATGCACATGAACAAATATCATACAATTTCACATGTAACATTATAACATATGCAACAATCACATGTTATTATCTTTAATTAGCTAAGTAACCAACACAGTTTATAACCATTTGAAACTAGTCTTAAACCTGGAGTAACTCATGACTCTATGAAAACAAAATACGTATAAAATATATATATATATATATTGGTGTTGGGTACTCCCCACACACCTAGGTACCGTACTCGTACCACTCTTAAATTACTGGAATCATCTCTATGCACAACTCCACTCAGGATAATGTCACACACAGATCATCAAGGCGCCGTCCTAAAAACACGATACTCCCGGTCTGTAGACCAAACCAAACACAACCAACAACCAGTTATAATCAAATATCAATTATTCTAATTACATGTTCTACCTAACAAGTATAATCATCAAATAAGGTAATGACATATTTGATACAAAGTTTGGAGCGGTTTCCCTAGCTTCACTAAAGACACCTGAGTACAAGCAAACACTTGCTTAGAACTTATTTTCACAAGGTAAACATACTATTAAGGTTATCTAAACCCTTAACTAATAATAACTACAACTATCTTTCTTCTTTGATCGCAGAACAATAAAATCTCCAAGAAATTTAGGGTTTCTCCAAAACTACTCTAAAAGATCGACTCCCTTCAACACCAATAAGAACACTCGGGTAAGATAACCCTTTTTGATTGCCAAGGAATCGAAAAAAACAAACTTACCTAATACTTTGATCCTTGTTATTCCTTGAAGCAAGCTATAGGTTTGAGAGAGGTTTTAGGGTTTCAAAAGTATATGTTGGGTTATGAGAAGAAAGGCAAGGTTAAAAGGCTATGTATACTATTACTACACAGAAAACCCTAAAGAAAACAAGAAATAAAATGAGTATTGTATGTTGGCAAAGAAGGTTGGCAGTGTAGGATTAAAAGTTGGCGGTCTAGAACTTGGAAGATGAAACTAGAGTAAAGAAGGTTGACATCCAACACCGGCGATGCAGGATCCAACGCCAACAGTGGAAATACCAACGCCGACGGCCAAGGGGAGGCATTGTGCTACATTCTTTTGTCTTTCTTAAACAACTCCCTATTGTTTAGATATATCTGTTATTTAACAATATATTATTATAGTATTAGGATAGATCATAAAACTCTCTTATTTAATAATATATGACAACTTTGCTCTTTATTATGATTATTTATTTATATATTACATGTACTTTGGATTAGGAGGATCCTCCCTGCATAATATGTCTTCAGATTGATGTGTACCAACAAAATGATGGTACACTACTAAAATGCCTAGAGTTGGTCTTAGTCCTGCATCCATTTCTTCTCCCTCTCTGCAAAAAGA
Organism: Combretum micranthum; assembly: GCA_024138025.1. Taxonomy (NCBI): domain Eukaryota; kingdom Viridiplantae; phylum Streptophyta; class Magnoliopsida; order Myrtales; family Combretaceae; genus Combretum; species Combretum micranthum. Next base: position 1,307,764 of record JAMXBD010000242.1, on the reverse strand, counting down.
GAAAAAGTCAATAGCATACCATCTCTATCAGTGACTAACATTTTACCCAAATATAGCAATACGTAATCCATTAGAAGCTCAAAAGCACAAACCTACTTCTGACAAATCATCTCAGTTCAGCAATCATAAATATGAAGAGTAATCATGACACCTATGGCATATATAACATCATTTTCTTGCCTTTGACATGTAATAATATTAAAACGTTCAGTTATATTACTAAGAGAAAAACCAAAAAATACAACAAAGTGAGAAAATCAAGCTATTTAAATTTAGTTCACCAAGTTTATGAGTATATACTAGCGAAACACCCTAACTTCCTCTTACATGGAAGCTGAATATCGACGTAGAAGAAGCTTTTTGTTGTCATGAGTCCAACTGATGTCCGAGAATTTTACCTATAAGATTTACCTAAACCAACTTTAGCATCTGAGGACAACTGCTAAAACCTGGAATCTAATAGACTTACAAAATCCTTACCCATGATAAGGAATCAACTTCGACTTGTTTATTTGCGACCCTCATAACCTTAATTGCTGCCCAGTCACTACCACTTGAACTAAGCCCATAAGGCAAGTACTTAACATCCTTACTTACTGAAAGCGTATTCAGAGATACAAGTTCATCCTCAATTAACATGTTAGGATCAAGCAAAAGTTCTGCTTCTGCATCTAAACTATCCTACAATATACAAACACGAAAACATTACATCAATTTGTAAAAACTTCTACACACTATGAATACCATTTTTTTTATTTGATTTACCAAATAGAAATCTTGAAGCACTAACACTAAATGTACCTATTTATAAATTTGATTGGACTAAGGTAATGAATAGTACCTAAATTTTGGTAAAATATGTTATTAGGTACCTGAACTTTAAAATTAATCAATTTAGTACCTATAAAAGCTTTTCATACACGTTAACAGTACCTTTGTGATATAGATTAGCTTACATAAAAAATAATTTCAGATACTAAATTGATCAATTTTAAAATTTATATACTAAATTGTTTAGGTATCTAATTATGTAATTTACTAAAATTCGGATATTATTCATAATATTTACCTAATTCAATTTAAGTACAACACAATGCCATAATGGATCAATGGATCATGAACCATATTAAATAGTTGATTGGTCATAAAGCTAAATTCAACATTATACAAAAGCATGAGATCAATATTTACGTCACCATGATATATGATCTATTTGAATTGTTAGTTTTTATCTATATCGTATGTGTATCTAATTTGTATTTGTAACTTATCTATATCATATTTATATCATATCTGTATCGTATCTGTTTGATTATTTTATGAGTAAAAATATCAAATTTTCATTGTTATCTATTTCTTAACAAATATCTGTTTGAAAACGATAAAAATATGATATCAAAATGACTAGAATATAATGAAACAAACAATTTCACCTTGACATTACTTAGATGTTCATTCAATCAATTCTCATAAACAAGTAAGAAATTTATTATATCATAAAAACAATACCATATCTACATCTACAAGCTTTCAATTCAGCCGGCCATCGAGCTAAACCCAACAATGGACACAAATTATCATATAAAAGTTTACATTGATCATCTTATTATACCAATTTCACTTATTATGCCAAAATTTCACAAGTACGTGAACATATAGAACACTCGCGCTGAAGACCTGTATTATGAAAGTAAAAGTACTTGTCCCTCTCATATCTTGGATAATAAAAGAAATTTTAGGTATAATGTTAAAAAAAGTACTTAAATTTTCGTAAAAAGTTCAATCAGGTATCTAAAATTCAGTTTTGAAAATGCGATACCTAAAATAATTTTTCGTGTGCATTTTTCCTATTTGTAAAAGTTTAGGTACCATTTTTTAATTAATTCAAAATCTTTGTGATCTTATCATGATGCTTATTCCTCAAATGACATTTCTTCATCATAGATTCCATCAATTTCACCTGCTGTTGAACCAATTCTTTTGTTCTTCACTATCAGGATCTTCAAGCCTAGTAGCCAAAATAACTCACTAATTAGAATCCGACACAAACAATAACACAAATTATCACAGTTCAATAAAAACAGCCAACTACTAGCTCACAAAATTACAACGATAGCAGCTACACTTAAACATATAAAAAGAAGTAGCACTTTACAATTACAAATAAGGAGAAAATAGATAATGGTGCACAGATTAATTAAACAATGCGGGCCCGACTTGTTACCTTTGCACTAAGGGTTAATGTTAAAAGAAAAAAAAAAAGTTACCTGAATTTTCATAGAAAGTTTAGTTAGCTAACTGAAATTTAGTTTTGAACAATTTGGTACTTGAATTTTCTTAAAAAATTAAATGAAATATCTGAATTTTGGTTTTGAACAATTTGATACATATAATAAGTTTCACGTATATTTTTCTATCTGATTGAACTTACCTTAGGTAGAAAAATCTATATAAAAACTTATTTCATATATCAAATTATCAAAACCACACTTGGATAAAAAAAATTATATGTGAAAACTTACTTCAGGTACCTGATTGAACTTTTTGCAAAAGTTGAGATACCATATTTGATATTATCCTTTTGCACTAATATAAGCATTTGAAAATATTTATCGTCTTTTTGAACGCTCTATGTGTGTGTGTGTATTCGTTAAATTTCATTTATGTCATGTTTAGTAATAGAAATTGGAAATGAAATGGATTTAAATTAAAAGAATATAATGAAATAGAATAATTAAGAAATGAGAATTCTATTCCTATATTTGGATGTACGATGGTATGGAATGGAATATAATAAAAATTTTACAAAAATACAAGGATTGAAAGCTATGATCACTGCTTATGCTAGATTTAGCACTAGTCAATATTATGTATCAATTCCTTGCTTGTAGGTGAGATTTTGACTTTGGATAAAATGAATAACAAGTAAGATTGAATGGAATAGAATTGTGATTCAAATTTCTAAAAGATAGAATCCCTAATAGCAATTCCATTCACCATTATTCTCTTGTAATTTGACATTAGTACTATTTCTTTTTGTTTGTTCATTGTTATCGAATCACCACGTGCTCCTCGTCAAAACCCAAAATAGTACTTCTAAATCAGGTCTTACACATCACAACTCAAGGATCTAGTACATAGACATCGTTAAAAAAACAACTTAATTTAGTTAAAGTATTAAATTTAAATCTCAACGAGCACGTTCACGACTTCAAGAACTCGGCATTGCGTCTCAAATAGCAAGAAATTACCATCGATAAGGATCGCGGTTTAACGCTGAAGTAATTGTCCACGACGTACTTATCCCGACGAGTAACTGGATACTGCAATAGCTCGTCGAGGATACTCAGTGAGCCCATTGGTCGAGTTGAAAGATACGAGGAAATTTGATTCAGTACGAGGTCGTTGTTACTTGTTGACGTGTCGCTGAGTCAAGATATGTATCCTCATCGATTCCGCGAGATACATGTATAGAAAGAAAGGATAGGGGCCTGAGAAAATTGTAAAATATTCAATAGAACGTGTGCACCTGTATATCATAAATAACTACTAATATTTTAATACATAAATGAGATAATGATATTTTTAAAGTAAATACCGTTTGTATAGAATGTTGTACTTAAAAAAATTATTATAATTACTTATTCCATATAGACACGTATAAATGATAGTATTGAAATTTTTATACTTTATAATTTTGATAAATTAGTATATAAACTTTTATTTTTATATATGTAGTGTCTCTAGTTTATTTTATTTTATTTTTTGATTATATTAGTATCTCTTGAGATAAAAAAACAAAAAATAAAAGTTGAAATATTAATTTTGCCTAAAATATAATGGCAAAAAAAATAAAAATTTGCCCAAAAGATAAGCGAAATGAAGTTTGAATGCTTTTTTTCCCGACACGCACGATGAAATTGATGGAAGAGAAAGTGAGACAAGGAGTGAGAATGAAATGTGAAATTGATGGGAACCGAGAACTTAATAACGACTTGGAATGTGTAGCAATTTTCTTGCTTTTTCGGCATGAGGTTAGTATGTTAAAAATGTCGCCATTTTGTGCTAATGATGTCAACATTTTGAATTGAAGCTTAAGTTTCTTTTCTTTCTTTAAAGAAAAAAAAAAAATTCTCGACAATATATATCTTAGAATCTTGTTTTAAAATTTTGAATATTTATATAGGTGACTTCAAAGTTTAATATTTACTAGCAGACATTGTATTTGCGATATATGTACAAATTTAATAATAGCATATGCATTAAAAAGTAATCTTATAGTATATACATATAAAAAAAATGCAACAGAATGAACTAAAAAATAAATGGACAAAAGTATTCAGGATAAAAAAAAAATGATTGATGTTAGAAAATATCAATAATTTAGAATAGTTGTATTTACTATGTACATGAGTATATACTTAGCTTTAGTTTTGTTTGTTTAGTTTTTACACATGTCTCATTTTTTTTCGACTTGTATATAAACTTTGTATCACAATAGATCTAAAAACTTTTCTCTCGTCATTTTTACATTTCTCTCTCTTTCATACCCATTTTTCTTTTCTCTCAGCTTTCATTACTGAAAATGATGTTTGTATGGAGATTATAGATCTAAGAATCTCATATGGTATCAAAGCTGCTAATTGAGAATCAAAGTTGGTAATCTCTTTCTTGTTTCTTCTTTCTTTGTTCGACGATTCTAAGTTTTGTTATTTTCCAATGGCTATGAATGCGAATGTTGATGCATGGTGTAATGATCCATTTTATTTGTTGACTAATGAAAATCATGGACTGTTGTTGACTGGAATTGGGTTTAATGGACCGAATTTCTTGAGTTGGAGTAGATCAATCAAGTTAGCCCTAAATGTTAAATCGAAATTAAGGTTTATAGATGGATCCAATGAAAAACCAATAGATGATAAAATTGAATTGCAAAAATGGTCCCGTTGTGATAGTAAGATACAATGTTGGATTTTGAATGCTATGAGTAAGAATCTAAGAGAGGGTTTTCTGTATGCGGATTCTGCATGAGAGCTTTGGAAAGATATTTTAGAGTGATATGGTCAAATGAACTGTCCATTGCTTTATTAGATCCAAAATGATATTGCAAATGTTTGTCAAGATAATCATTTTATTATGGTGTACTATAATAGGTTAAAGAAACTTTAGGATGAACTATCCAATTTTATTGAAGTTCCTGAATGTACTTGTGTTTCAAATACTACTTGTGTTTGTGATTTATGTGAAAAGTATGCTAAGATTGAACGTCGTAATCGATTGATACAATTTGTAATGGGTCTCAACAAGTCTTATGATAATGTGCATAGTCACATTTTATCTCTAGAACCTTTACCTACAATTAGCAAAGCCTATTACTTGATGCACCAAGTTGAGATGCAAAAGCAGATTTCGAATATGATGGTAGTTAATGATGATGTTTTAGCTTGTTTAGTTCGAACTCAGCCTAGAATTTTAGATAGAAACTTTGACAGAAATTATATATGTAAAGGAAGACAAAGTTTTAAGCCAACTTATACACATTGCAAAACTGGGACATTCATTGATAGTTGTTTTGAGCTAGTAGGTTACTCGGAGTGTAAGGAGCAAAGAGATAAGAGGAACACTAAAATGGTAGCACATGTTCAATGGGAATATTCCTTAGATTTTCCTTCTCATGACAAACATACTATTTCTGATATAGATGATAGTTTGATGTCTCGTATTTATTAGGAAGTTGCACGAATGATTAAACCACTGGGGACGGTTCAGGAGGTGTGAAGCAATAATATAATGTTATTTGCATGTCAAATTTCTTGTTCTAACTCTTTCATTGGATCTTCTTTTGCACATAATAATGTTTGCATGATTAGATTGTTGATACTAGAGCCATCAATCATATAACACCTTCCCACTATATTTTAACCCACATACACACTTTACCATAACCTCTCACCATTAAACTACTAGATAGTTCCTTTAAATAAGTTCATAAAGCTGGTATGATTCAGTTGAGTAAGCAGATTGTCTTAAACAATGTTCTTCTTGTACCAGATTTCCATCATAATTTGCTTTTTGTTCATGCTTTACTTCTTAATAACAAACTTCAAGTTACTTTCACACTTAATGCTTGTTATTTTCAGGACCCGAACACTAAAGCTACAATCGGCATTGCTAATGCAAAGATTAGGCTTTACATCTTACATACTCCTTCAATTATTCTATTCCTTATGTTGAAAATTTTGTTGTACAAACTTCAAGTGATAAGTTTGTTTGTTTAGATAGGTCTATGTCTTTACCAAGGACATGTCTCTTCATGTCTTATATAATAGATTTGGACATCCATCTTTGTCCAAAATGAAACATATGAAGCTTTGTAATCCTATTGATGTTGAATTCTTTTGTGATACTTGTGATATGGCAAAAACACATCGTTTGCCATTTTCGTTGAGTAATTTGTTTTTACTCACAATTTTGAACTATTACATGTGGATTTGTGGGGACCTTATGTTGTTTCATCTATATCGGGAGTAAGATATTTGCTTACTTTTCATGATGATGGTTGATGTACTTAGACGTATCTTTTACAAGAAAAATCAAAAGCTATTCAAGTTTTGAAGAAATTTTTTTCTTATGTGAAGACACATTGTAATTTAGTTTCGAAATTTTTTAGAAGTGATAATGGAAGTGAATTCTTATCACATGATTGTCATAATTTGTTTCAAGAGCTTGGGATTGTACACCAAAGGACCACGATACACAACAAAATGGTGTAGTAGAGAGGAAACATAGCATTTAATTGAGACAACAAGAGATTTAAGACTTCATTCTAATTTACCAAAAGAGTTTTGGGGAGATTATGTTTTGGATGCTCTTATCTCATTAATAGGATACCTATTGAGAAACTTCATTGGAATATGCCTTTTGAAATGTTATTTAGTATCCCACCTGCATATGATGATTTATGCACTATTGGATGTTTGTGCTATGCTCTTAAATTGGATGGAGCTCATGATAAGATGGCAATGAAAGGAAGGTGGTGTGTTTTCATAGGATACCTCACTAATCATAAAGGATATAAACTTCATGATCTTGATGGTAAGAAAACTTTTGTGTGTAGAGATGTTTAGTTTACAGAAAATGTCTTTTCTTTCAAGTTTGGCACGTCTGATATTGCTTCAAAAAGTTGTGTTGTGTTTCCTTTTGTTACTGATACTCATTCGGACAAATCTGATTCTACTTCAAATCCTGTTTCCCATGATCCATCTCAGTCACATATACATACACCCATCTTTAATACACATGTTTTCATTCCACATACACGTCAGTCCACTAAGGTCAGAAAGCTTCCTTCATGGTTGTCTAATTTTGTGCATCATGTCAACTCTAATACATCAGTAGTTGCATCCTATTCTTTTGATTTCTCACTGTCGAGCCTAGATTTTTCATTTCTGGTTTCATTTCTTTCAGTTCGATCTATACAAACCTTATCCTGTTTGTTACAAACCCTCAACTAGGAACTAAAAGAAATTTGCCTTATGAAATATTTATGGGAGTCACCACCTAATCAAAATCGGGAAAAAATCGTAAGTTAGAATCAATTGCTTGATTGATTAACTTAGCCACTAGTTTATGAAAACATTAATTTAAAACCAACTTCGTTAAACCAGAGATTTTTGGATCCAAGACTACCCTATTAAAACCATATGATTACCACTTAAAATTCATAAATTAAAATCTTATCCTTTTAATGCTAAAAAAAATTACTAATATACAGACTATGATATTTACAATTTATCATTAAAGTTTACAAATCTAAACAATATTTATAATAAACAATGAATGAATTCAATATTAAAAAAAAAAGGATTTTTTCATTTTTTATGTCGCCTTGGAAGTGCCTACATACCGGCTAATCGAGATCAGACAACATGTAGTTCTTTTTAGAAAAACTTGTGTGTTGGTTTTTTTTTTAATTGTTTTCCATTTAAGTTCTTTAATTCTTCTATTTTTGTAAAATTCTTTTGTGTATTACCCTGTAGGCTACCAAGTTAATTTTTTATTTAAAGGAAAAAAGGATTTTCTATGTGTCAAAAAGACTTTTTTTATATATATTATATTTTCTATATTTTTTATGATATATATATGTATATAATTAATACAACCATACTATATGCATATATATTTGATTTTATTCCTTCGACAAAATCATTTTTTTTATTTTATCTCTCTCTTTTTTTTCTCGTTTCTCTTTTTTTTTTCTTTTTCATTTAACCTTTAAATAAAAATAAAAAGTAACGGAATTACCTGATTTAGGCATGTGGGTTGGATCCTAAGGGATTTGGATTGGGTTTTTGGGTCAAATTTGGGTTCGAGTCGGATTTTGGTCGACCTTGGGTTGTGTAGTAGTAGGTGGTCGACGAAGCTTACTAACGGCAATTGGGTAGTTCTAGGTAGTTTTGGCTATGTTGGACAAAGGCTTTAGAAGATGACGAGTAGTCTAATGGCGGTGATTTGGTTTGAAATTGGCTAAAAGCTGGTGGTTGGAGCTCCTATAAGCGGTGATTAGTAGTGGTTGTTGGTTGTGATCAATCGAAGGCTTTAGGATGAAGGGGAAAGCTATTAGCTAAAGCTTTCATCTCCCATGAATCCTACTATAGCCTTAATTTGCTCTGTTTTGATCTCTATGAAGAGTAATCGGGAAAAAAATTCGAAACTAAACCCTAGGAGCTCAAAGCTTAATTTGAAGCTTTAGAAGTGTTTTTGATTGTTTTTGAATGGAATTGATGGTTGTGGATGTCATGAACAGGAACTCAACCCCCATTTATATTGTTTAGGGGTCGAATTAGGTGGGTCATGTTCAAGAAAGGTGGTGCATGCGCAAATTTGAGTTCTATAATGCATTCTACGAACTCTGAGCTTTAATGAACTTTTGGAAGGATGACAATGAGTTTAGATAAGGATTTCTAGAAGCTAATGTAGGTCATATTTGAATTTCGAAAGTTTGTCTTTGCACGTAAAAGTAGATTTTTCGCGAACTTTAGATAAAAAATTGAATGCCAAATCGATAGTTTTAAGACCAGTTCTTTTATCCAAACTTGTAGCATCCCATGTCTAGTTGAAATGCTCATCCCCCGCGCCGCCCCCCCTCCCTTTTTCCCTTCAATTTGATGAAAAAAGGATAAAAAATTGGTCAAAATCGAGCTTCAAATGGTTGTCTCGTGAAGGAAAAACTAATGTATAAGGGAGGAAGATGATGCGCATGCCGAACGCGAGGCAACAAACTAGCGCATGGTGTGCATGCACTAAATTGAAAAAAAAAAAAATTCTACCTCTCATGTGATTTAAACCCCAGACTCACTTATTTGTGTGTGCGTGCTTAATTGACAAGCCGTTGGCTTGTGCCTCGGTCTTATGGTCACTCAAATAATATTTGCATGACATGGACCAAGGCTAAAAATGTGATTTTCTTAATTTTTAATTTTTTAATCATTTTTGTATATATATATTTTTATTTATTATATATATTTTTTCTTTTTTTTTATTATTTTTTTCTTTTTACATTTTGAACTGTATTTTATATTTTTGTATACATATTATATTTATCATTTTTTTACTTTATAATAATTATTATTACATATGTCACTACTATTATTACTTTAGGGGGCAAAATGAGGTGTCCACAACTGCCCCTCTCTGTGGCGAAGTTTAGGTAAAACATTACTAAAAAAACAAAGAGATGCCTAATTTTTTGCCCTTAAAGGCACCTACCCACCCAGAATTTGGAGCCTGTGGTTTACTGGGAAAACTTGATTGAGATAGCAATGGTCTTGCAATCTCGAACCTTAGCTAATGATAATGACTTTCAGTGAAGTTACTGTATCATTAAAGGTTAACCTCCTCTTATATCTATGCTAAACCACTAGAGTTGTCCTGAGAATGTGTCAAAAGAAATGGGGGATGATTTTTCCTAGGTTTCCATTCTGTGTTGTGGGTTTCTCTTGATTATTAAAAACTCGTATGGGCTTCGATCTTTTTCTTCTTAAAGACTCGAATAAACTTCTGTCTTTTTTCTTCCTAAAGACTAGGATGGACTTTGATCTTCTTTCTTCTTAAAGACTAGGATGGACTTTGGTGTTTTTCTTCCTAAAGACTCGATGGACTTTGGTTTTTTCTTCTTAAAGACTAGGGTAGACTTCGGTCTTTTTTCTTCTTAGAGAGACTTAGATGGACTTCGGTCTTTTTCTTTCCTTAAAGAGATCGGATGAACTTTGATCTTTTTTCTTTTTAAAGATACTTGGATGGACTTCATTTTTTTTCCTTGAAAAACATTTTCCTCATTTTTTTTTTTTGTAAAAGAGAGTCTTGAAAAAGTTTATTCAAATAAAAATTTGGAATAATTTGCTAATAAGTAAAGAATCTCATTGACTCTAAAATTGCAAATAAGCAACAACTCTCTCTTATTGTTTATTCATTCATTTCTTTCTTTGAAGATCACTCTTTGGTGGCCTCTTCCCTTTTTGGGGGACAGTAATCTCTAATTTTTAGGATATTCGACTTACCGATTTCGACGCATATGAGTTCTTATCCTTCTCAAAATTTCCTTGGTCTTGAATTAGATATTTTTATGCTTGATGTATTTAGTCAAAGAGGACTTTCTCACACTCTTTTTGACTTATTTTCACACATGGCTCGAATTTCAAACAATTTGATTTGTAAATAATATGTCTTGATTAATCCACCAAGTCTTTTCTTAGGTTGTAACTTAGGCTTTTACTTATTAGCTTACACTAAAAGGGATATCATCTGCAGACTATTTACCAAATTTTGTATTCCTATCTTTTTGGGATTTGCAAGTCAAGAACTCTTTCAAGATAACTAAAGTAAGCTTGTGCTAGTTTCAAAAGTAACTTTTACTAAAGATAATTTACTCCTAATGATCAAGAGAGCCTCCGTAAGATGGTGGTAAGTGGGGTTGTAATTCTTGGGTGTGATGGAGACGAGTTTTAAGTTGTAAGTGTATTTGGGTTTTGAAGAATGCCCATCCTCCTATTTTTGGGTTCAAACACTTTGATCTAGCTTTTCTTTCCTTCTCTTTATTTTCTTCTTCCACTTTTTCTCTTTCTTTCCCTTATCTTTTTCCCTTTTTCTTTCTCATCCTTTCTTTTTTGTATCTTTTTTATTTTTATTATTTCCTTTTTTATTTTTTATTTTTGCTTCAAAGTGTTTGGCTTATGTGTAGGTTTTGTATATGAAAGTTTAGGCTCTCTTTTCATTTCAAAAGAAAATTATCATTAACAAAACTTTAATTTTGAGTTGATGCGACTGTAGCAAGCATAAATTAGTTATCATATGTCTCCTGATTAACAACCTTACCTCCTATATGCCCCATTGTGGGTTAGTTTTTCACAGAATTTAACTTTTAGAAATCACTTCTTTAAAAAGACCCAATAGGATTAACAAAGCATAGGTATATTTAGGTTATCAGAATGAATGTTTGGTGTCATTTTGACCTACGTACCAAGTTCAAAACGGACCTCTTTTAAGAATAAGCCTTATAAGACACCTTAATATAACTTGACTCTCAAGTGTTTAATGGCTAGTCTTTGGTATGTAGTTACCTCTTTTCATCCTAAAACTTTCAAGTAATAAAATATATGCAAATAAATATTTATTCAAATTGCCCCTTAAGTAATCAAATATTTCAAATTATCCTAAAAAAGATCGAGGATTTATTTATTACAAGAATATGCACTATCATCAATCCTCATTTTTTTTTTCCTCTTTAATGATCATTTGCAAAGTGCTTGCCCCTATTGATATTGGCTAATAAGTTCAACTGTTGCAGATGATATGCTACTTAACCGGATGATAACAATAAACTCTTGATACTTAAAGAGGACTTGCTTGAAATCCTTGTAGGAGTTAGGACAGAGTTATTATTGCTAACTGGCTTAGTAGGTTTTAGGAGCCCTGGTTGGATAAGCCCAGCATCAATCAAATCCTGGACTTTCTTCTTTAATCTCCAACAACTTTCTATAGAGTGACTCATCTGACCTATATGGTATATAGAGTGACCCATCTGACCTATATGGTACTTACGTTGGGCATTAATATTATAGTTCTTTGGCTTGTACCCTTCTTTTGGGATTTCACATGTTATCATTTTCTGATCTCTTTAACTGGTTAAATTGTGTGTAACGCCTTCGTTGTGTTGAGCAAACTTGTTTGTTTTAGCCCAATGCTTTTGAAGTTAGAGGCTTCATCTCTTGTCTTGGCCTGTTCTTTGTTTTACAACCCGATGACTCCTCATGAGTCTCTTGAGATGATACTTGGATAGTAATAAGGTCCAAATGTTGGAGTTTGTCTAACACGTATTTCATAACCCACTCTAGGTTTTCAATCCTTTCCACCATTGCTGCATGTTTTTGTTCTAAATTCTCATGTGCCTCTTCCCTTTGGATGTCTAGAATTTAATCTGTTTATTGCAAATAACTTCTTTGATTTGATGTATCACCAACATCTTGTGTATGGAATATGTTGATGCTATTGAAGTTGGGTACTAGACCATCCACGAATTGCAATTGAACCACCTTTGAGTCAATCAGATCCTAAATTTTGTTCTTTAATTCCCAACAATCATTAGTATCATGCCCTCGTTGACCCATGTAGTATTCACATTGCGCATCAGGGTCATATCTTTATGGCTTATACCCTAGTATTGGCTCTTTAGGGTGTAACAAGTGGTCCTCTTTCAGTTTATAATAAACTTGAGATAAAAGGATAGGGATTTTAGTGAATTTCCTCCTGGATGCCTATGTATACTTGCTGTAGTTTCCTTTGCTCATCATGTTGATTGTGACTTCTTTTACTACAGGTTCTCCATCAGCTTCTTTGTGAATTTGAAGTTTGCTAGAAATAAGGGCATTTTTAATTATAACCCCTACCTTTACTATTTCAGAGGAATTCTCTGTGGCATATCCAATAAGATGGGAGAAGAAGGGCTCTTCTAGGGTTTTTATGAAGGTGAATACTAGATCCTCTTCTGGAATAGGTATGGCAACCATAGCTATCAGTACCCTCCATTGTTGAGCATATTCCTTAAAGGTATTGTCCTCCTTCTTTCTTGTGTTGCTAATGTCCCACATGGACGAGGCAACTTCAATATTGAACTAGTGTTGCTTGTAAAATTCCCTGGCCAACTTATCCCAGGTATCAATCTCACTGGTGTCTAGTTAGGCATAACAGGTTAATGCTGGTCTAGTGGGGCTATCCTGGAAACTCTGAATTATTTGCTGCTCATACTGAGTGTATTGACTCATCTCCCTCACATAGAGCCTAATGTGCAATTTGGGGCAACATGTTCCATCGTACTTCTCAAAATCCGGCATCTTGAACTTTTCAAGAAAAGTACCATCTTAGGCCACAGGTAGGCTTGTGATCTCAGCTAGATCAAAACCATCAGCTTTCTCAAATGCCTTCAATTTTTTCAGTAAAATGAAGAACAAGACTCTTTTCCATTTCCTTGCTATGAAACTCTAACTTCTTCTTCAGTTCATTAGGGTTAGGCTCCAGACGTTTGGGGCACATAGTGTGCTTCTTTTTCTTTAATGGGTTGATCATCGACCCTTTTTTGAATTCTAGAATGTCCTTGAAATGGTGGTTATGGGATTTTCACTAATCCGATGTTTTGGGTGAGTGTTTGCATCTATCCAACCATCTCGAGTGTTGTTTGCTCAAAGGATTGGATTTTCTACTCAGAAGCTGAATTGAAGCTAACATTGTTGTTGGTGTTGTCAACTATTTTGAATGGATGTATTTAAGGGATTAATTGAGCCTGCTTAGAAATAATTTTAAAGTCTTGTAAAGATCCATTTAGCAAATATCTTTTTCTTTTTCTTTTTTACTTTTTTTTCTTTAGCTTTATTTCACAAATTGACATTTTATTTCAAAAGAAATTTCTTTTTTTTTTTGTTTTTTAAAAAAAATTTACAAACGGAGATTGATGGACTCGAGACTAAGGGAAAAGAATACCTATGGCAAAGATAATTCTAATTGGAAAGGACCTATAACTATCTAGAAGAGGAGTTGATATAATGGATGATTGGACTATATAATACGATCTAAGGATATATACATTTTATATATAAGCATCATCATCATTATTCTATAGACGATTTAGAAATTTGGTAAATTTTTTCTTTTTCTTTTAAATGTTATATTACAAGAAGAATTAATTTAGGCAAAAAAAAGGGAAAAATAAAATGGCTTTTAGGGAAGAGGAAAAGATCCCGTAGTTAGCTGATACAATATTTTTGCAATTTCATTTGTTAGGGACTATGTTCGATCTAGACGGTTCAATAATTTTTGGTTATCTTCTAAAAGAGTCCAGACTTTCTTTTAGCTGCTTGGCCTTTCCTCCCAAAGGTAGGCCTTCATCTTAGCTAGACGAAGGTTCGGATCTGGGATCCCTAAGATGTGAAAAAGTCTCATCTTGACAAGTTCATGAAAATTTATTATGAGCCATTTCGTTTTTTTTTTCTTGTGTTTTTATTAAATTACAAAACTAATGATAATTATACATGTTTTTCTTTTTTTCTTTTTAAAGACATATACTATTTCACAAGAACAAATAAAAAGAACTATATTATCAATAAACAATATGCACAACATATATACGTTACACATGCAAATCACACGGATACAAATATGGAGGTTGGCAACTAATTAATAATAAGGCAGTTTAGAATTTTTTTCCATTTGAGTTACAACTTTATTCGAAGAAAATTTAAGTGGATATATCCACATATGAGGGATTTGGAATTTTTGTTTAAATGTAACTCTTTTTAAGATATGCTCCGCTATTTTTTATTTGCCAACCCATGCTTATGAATACAATTTAATGGGTTCTAAAGGTTCCTCAATTAGTGGATCACGGATCAACACCAAACCAGAGCAGGAGGCCATTTCATGAACCAAAAGGTAGAAGTGCCATAGCTTCTGGATCGTATTAGCGACCTCCTTGCCTAAGGTTCTAAGACAGCTTGGTTTTGATTGTATTTAGTACACATTTTTCATAAATTCCTATCCCCATACCCCCCTTCCCCGCCCTTCCCCACCCCTCCCCCCCCCCCCCCCCCCCCCCCCCTCTTGCTACTCTTGAAGATAACATTTGCCCCAGTTAGGGCCATTTGTAGAATTTTTTTTTATCTGCATCACTTAGAGGAAAAATTGGTATAACTATTTACAGATTAATAATTATACAAATAATATACAAGATGAGTTTTATAGAAAGGATAAACTTTAAATTTAAGAATTTCAAGTGGCTAGCCCTCTAAAAAAAATAAGTGTCCCCAGTAGAGTCGCCAAGCTGTTGAGCCTGGATTTTTCATTTCTGGTTTCATTTCTTTCAATTCAATCTATACCAAATCCTAACTCGTTTATTGCAAACCCTCAACTAGGAACTAAAAGAAATTTTCTTTTTGAAAAATTTATAGGAGTTACCACCTGATCAAAATTGGGAAAAAATCGTAAGTTAGGATCAATGGGTTGGTTGATCCTATCTTAACCAATAGTCTATGAAAAAATTGATTTAAAACCAACTTTGTTAAACACAAGGTTTTTGGATTAATGGGCTACCCTATTAAAACCATATGATTACCACTTAAAATTCATAAATTAAAATTTTATCATTTTAATGCTAAATTTTTTTTTTAATAATTAGTAACTGGTTTTAGTTAATGAGTTAGGATAAACCTTAATTAACATGGGGAATATGTTGTTTCAAATGTGTATTTGCTTAGGAAATGAATGTTTTTTAGTATGAATGATGTGATAATGTTTTATAATAAGAGACTATAATCAAAGTGACAAGCAATACTTTGACAGACAAAAGAGAACTGTCCATATTTTGGCAGGGTGAATTACACAATCATAGCAGGGTTCCAAATTAGTGTATAATCAAATAGGGTTAAAAAATAAGTTTGATTTAATTGGCTAGTTAATTTAAATGCTTATGTGAGTTTAATTCTTAGTCATATATATGGATAACTGGATTATCAATTGAGATGGTATCTAAGCCTATTTGGATTTCATATAAAAGATACGTAGTAACTTGCATATTGTATAATAGGATAGGCATACTAAAATGAATTAAAACTTAAAGACAGCTTAATTAATTGGGTGTTGGTTGTGCATTTGCTGTTGAATCCTATCTAGGGAGCGACAACCTGTTATGATGCAATAACATGATAGTTAGGCATTAAGATGCCATGATACGATGATGAATACCATGTTGCAATGGTACACCATGATGCAATGGTGATTTATATGTGACTCAGGGGGTAACTAATGGGGCAAATTGTTTAGTGTAACATTTACTTGTGCTCGAAATGAAGTAATATGTTTTAGTTCACGTTATGAGAATGATTGAACTAAGTGGTGTTACGGACTAGGATAAGTAGTGTATATGAAGTCCGTGAACCCTAGATGAGGTTATTTTCTTTTTCTCGGATAGGTATAGTAGATAGAGGTACCCGAACTTCCTATATCAACCCTCTGAGCAGCTGTTGTTATTCAAGACCCCTAGATTCTCATTGGCTTGTTCTGGAGTGTGAGTGCTTCAGTGTTGATTTGCTTATTTTAATGGAAAGATAATAACTTATTAATTGATGCATTGCATTTAGTGAAGTCGTGTGTCAATCCGTGTGTGCTTGTGTTACTGTATACTGGGCTTCGGCTCATTATTGTTGTTATTGTCTTTTCCAAGAATTGTTGATTTATGATGATGGAGTTGTTGTTGATGATGGTGTTGATTTAATGAAGATAATGTTGGTGATGATGATGAGATGATGAGGATGATGTTTATATTATTAGTGTGTAACTTGGGTATGGGTGATCCTGGAGATTTGAGAGAAGAAGTGAAATGAGTTAAGACTGAGAATATATTTTATTATGTTTATGTTTTATTATAAGAGCTGGATTTTTTTTTTTTAAGTTTGTATTATTCTTTTAAAAGACTTGGTGATGTCCAGGTGTTTGTAATTGTTGATCTACCTTTAAGGGTAGATTATAAAATGATTTTATAAAATTTTGTTTTTTAAAAAGTTGATCTACTCTAGCGAGAGTAGAGATTTTTATTATGCTTTTAAAGTTTAGTACACTACTGCTAAATTCGATTAGATTAGAAATCTAAACAAACGATTTCAATAATTAAAATTGATTAGCAATATTTAAAATAAACATATCATTCAAAGAAGTCTAAGTATATAATACACAAAGTATTATACGTGGCAGTAACTGTCTTAATTAAAAGTTAGGACGTTATATTTTTGGCTTTGGTGGTCTTTGCCACCCTTTATGGAAATTCCTTCTAGTGTTCTACATAGAGTTTTACTTCTCCCGACAGATTATTTCGCATTCTGGAAGACTATTGGATAAATTACTAAAAGGAAAAGAATTGATGGCATTTCGTACCTGCAAAAAGGAGCAATCTCAACTTAGGAATATGTACACTAAAATTGCTAATATAGTAAAAAATTCGAATACAACCTAGAGAAAAAGGAAGAAGATAACAACGCAATATTTTATAATTAAAATATTTATGGTAAAATATCAAATAGTGGAAAACATTTGGTCGCAAATGAAGAGCCAAAGATACTAATGAAAGTTAAACTAGTCTCATTGCATGTGCAAAAAGTAAATATAACAACATTGAAAAATTTTACCATAATATACTAACTAAATTAAACTATAGGCATAATTCATGATGAATGAAGAAAGAAAAAAGGAACATCGAAATGGTTTGAAATTATGAAGGAAAAATAGAAGAAAGAAAATAACTATGGTATTGCATTGATTGGCTTCCCCCATGCATGCATGTGGTAAAAGTAAATAAAAAGAATTTATAACATAGTAAATGAGTTTATCAAACTATGCACACAATTGATATTTTTAAGGGAAAAAATAACATGAACAGTCTTGAAAGTGGAAGTAGAGAGAGAGAGACACACACACACACAAAACACTATAATAAAAAAAAATCCTAATTTCTATTTGTTTATTTTATTGAAGTGGTTGCTATTTGCCTATAAAATTATTAAAAAGTTTCATAGTAATCAAGGAATAGTGTATATACAAAATTTTTCTTATAAAATGAAATTAAATTGTTAAACTTTTTGTACATCAATTGAATGGTGGAAATTTTAATAGTAAAAGTTATAAAAGAAAAAAAATGGTATATTAAAATGAAAAAAAAATTGATTCTATGCTAATATCAAATAAAAAAGGGAATAGTAATTAATATGCATTATGTACTTCAATTTTTTTTTTACCAAAGAAGAAAATAAAATTAAAAGAAAAAGAAAATTCGAGTACACTCCAACCCTTCAAAGGGCAAAGAAAGCAAAGAAAAACTAAGAGAATCTATAGTATTCCTTGCCTAAAGCATCATTAAAAATCAAGCTATTACAAGATTGAGGGTGTGTGTGCCACCAATGAGTAGTATTGAGAGAAAAGGCCTTCATAGCGAGATGATCTGCAACAGAATTGCCTTCTCTGTAAACATGACTCACATGGATTTGCAAAAGCTTTAAAATGTGTAGACTTCTTTGCCAGGCACTTCTATACTTCCAAGGGACCGCTGAACTTTGATTTTTAATAAGATGAACAACAAAAGCAGAATCACTTTCAATCCATATTGGAGCATTAGGAAAAAGATGTATTTTGGATATAGCAATGATGACAGCAGCTAATTCAGCTTCAAAAGCAAAGCCAACACCTATAGGAGCAGAAAAGGATGTAAGAGCAATGCCTAGATGGTTTCTAAAAATTCCCCCAGCGCCTGAAAGTCCCGGTGATCCTCTAGCCGCCCCATCGGTATTAATTTTTATCCAACCGATTGGAGGTTTGATCCAAAAAACAGGGATAGCAGTGGGAGCTTTCCTTAACAAAGGAGCTATTTGCAAACTTCTCAAAATTGTTAAGTCGGATTGGGAATTGTTCATGTGACCAACTTTAAAGAAATCCACTTCTTTGATACAGCAGCACATTCTCCGAATGGTGTGAGAAATAGATGTATAATCATTATGAAACTTAACTTTATTTCTTGCATACCAAATTAACGATATGGCTGCTGCAATTCCAGACTTCCATAGAGCTGTTATTTGAGAAGAGAATCGCATTTTCCATAATTTGTGGAAGAAATGTATAAAATTATCTGGAAAATGTAAATTAACTTGAAAGAAGCTTGCAAGAGCAGTCCAAACCGTGGTTGCATAATGGCACTTCATAAGAATATGATCCAGAGATTCCAACGCAGTTGAGCATAGACAACATTGAGAAGCTAGAGAAAATCCCTTTCGCATCAGAGTTTCATCAGTAGGTAATTTCCCATGAATAGCTCTCCATAATAAAAAGGATTTTGCTGGTGGAATGAAATGACTCCAAATAGATTTTCCCCATTCTACTTTCTGATATTGATGGCGGAAAAGATCATATGCATCTTTATTTGAAAGCTGACCATCATTAGATTTGATAAAAATAAGTTCATCTTTTGTCATAGGAGAGGGATTGGAATGCAGAATATCAGAATATATTTGGGGGAAAACATTTTGTAGACAATCAGGTAACATCCATTCACCATTCTGATATATGTCTGCAATTTGAAGGTGTAATCTTGTCCTAAAACGTGCTGGGATTCCTATTTTATCAGCAATAGTGTAGCCTAGCCAGTTGGTGTTCCAGAAGTTCTGTTTGGAACAATGGCAGATGATCCATTGAGAGTTCGATCTTAATATTTTCTCAACAGTCTTGATAGAGCACCAAATAGAAGAGTATATATGTGCAGCTCGTGGAATTCCAGCCAGGTTGTAGAATCTGTTTTTCAGAAAACGAAAAACCAAAGAATCATTGCTAATTACATTCCAGGCTAGCTTGCTAAGTAAAGCTGAGTTTAGCACATGAAGACGTTGAATTCCTAGCCCTCCTTCATCCTTTGGAGTACAGCATACTTCCCATTTGACAGTGACAGATTTTTTACATGTTGTTGAGCCTGTCCAAATAAAGTTCCGTATAGATTTTTCTAAAGAATTTAGGAGATTTGAAGGCCATTTGTAAATCATAAAGGAGTGGATAAAAGATCCATATATTGTTGATTGCACAAGAGCTAGTCTTCCAGCCATAGATAATGAGTGACCCTTCCAGTTTTCAAATTTATTTAAAATCCTATCAGCAAGAGGTTGAAGCCAAGCTTTTTTAGGCGCACCTGAGAATAGAGGGATTCCAAGATACATGAAAGGGAAGGTTCCAGTCTTCATACCAGCAGCGGATTGAAGAACTTGAGCTCTATGTCTTGGGATATGCTTGCTTAAGAATAATTCTGATTTGCTCCAATTAACTATCTGCCCAGAAATTTCTCCATAATTGGAAAAAAGGGATAAAATGGCCCTTATATTCTTCTTAGATGCTTTACAAAAGATAATTATGTCATCTGCATATATCAGGTGAGAGGGGCATTCCAAGGATCTAGAAGCAGTCATTGTGGAAATGGCATTTGTTTTGCATAACATAATTAATTTCCTACTAAGATAGTCTTCAGCTAGGCAGAAAAGTAAAGGAGAAAGAGGATCTCCTTGTCTTACTCCTCTAGAGCATGGGAAGAAACCTTTAGGAGAGCCATTGATAAGAATAGAAATATGTGCTGATTTCAGGATGGAGAGGACCCAGCTGCAGAACAGTGATGAGAAGCCAAAACTGGTAAGCACTGATTGTATGAAATCCCAGCTCATTGTATCAAAAGCTTTCCTTATGTCTATCTTCATTACCATATTGTTTCCATAACATGGAGAATTAAGAACATTTATATTCTCAGAGGCTGCAGCAATACAATGTTGAATATGTCTTCCTTGAATGAAACCGAATTGGTTGGGAGAAATAATGGAGGAAGCAACCTTTGCTAGTCTATCAGCTAGAATTTTAGAAATTATCTTAAAGAGAAAATTACCCAAAACAATAGGCCGAAACTTATCCAAAGAGTTTGCTCCAGCCACTTTTGGTATTAGAATCAAATTGTTAGAATTGATTCCATTAGCAATACTGCCGGAGTAGAAGAAATGCCTTACAGCTCTACAAACATCCTCTCCAATTATTCCCCAACTGTGTTTATAGAATTCACCAGTAAATCCATCCGGACCCGGTGCACTGCTGGAATCCATCTCAAAGACAATGGCCTTGATATCAGAATCCGAGGGTATTGTGCATAACATTGCATTCTGTTCAGATGAGATAACATTTGGGACAATATTTGATACATCCGAGAGATCTTTATTTCCAGGGCTGTTAGATTCTGAGAATAAATCCGAATAATAGTCTATAATATGATTCTCAATTACATTTTCATTGAAAACAAGAGAATCATTAATTTCAAGACTATGTATTCCTTCTAAAGATCTTCTTCGAGAAAGAATTCCATGATAGAATTTTGAATTCCTATCCCCATATGTCAGCCACTTAATTCTACTTTTCTCCCTTAGAAGAGAATCCTTGTTCTTTAAATGTAAATCCAATTTTGCATGAGTTGAGATTTCTGCCTTATAAAGATCTTCAGAAAACCCAAAAGATTCCATTTGAGCTTGAATTTGTAGCAAGTCTTGTTTGGCATTAGAAATCAGAAGGTCTACATTGCCAAAAACCATCTTATTCCAAGATCTTAAGGAAGTTCTAAGAAGCTTTAATTTCTTCTGGACAATCATCATAGGATTTCCTTGCATGTGTATCGAATTCCAACATGAGGAAACAGCATTGATGAAATCAGGATGAGTAGTCCACATTGAAAGAAATTTAAAAGGCCGAAATCCATTGCTATTTGTATGCTTACACGAAAGTAGAAGGGGATTGTGATCTGAATTATGTCTTGCTAGAACAGAACATTCCAAATGACTCCATTGTTGCATAGAGAGATCATTAATCAGAGCTCGGTCCAGACGAATATCAACTCTGTTAGTACCCTTTCTGTTATTAGTCCAAGTATATTTTGAACCTTTTGTTTCTAAACAAGAGAGTTGACAGTCATTCATTGCTGAAATAAACTCTAGACAAGATCTTGAGGAGGGAGGCTGTCCTGTTTTTTCATGAGCACCAAAACAAGCATTGAAATCACCAATAACAAACCAATTATCCGTGCAAGAGGCAGCTTCTTGTCTTAAAACAGACCACAATCTTCTTCTACTATTAGACAATACATTAGCATAGATACAAGAAACAACATTAATCATGTTTGCCTTATGAAAAGACAAAGAAATATGTTGATCTGAAATTGCTGTAATTGTAACATTGTCTATTCCAATAGAAGAAGAGACTAAAACCCAAATAGAAGGAAGGTTAAGACCATTATCAGCAACAAAATCATATCCTAGAGACCTCCAAAAAGAATTAGGAAAATTAAAGAAAGGAATTTTTGGTTCAGCTAGACAAAGTAAGTCTGGTTTATGTAAAGAACATAAGTTGTATAAAGAAGTTTGAGTAGCAATATTACCCAAACCTCTACAATTCCAGTAGAGAATATTCATTAAGATTTCCTTTGAGTTGCCCTTGTATTAGGGCGATTTCCTACCAATTTAATTCCACTTGGATTTTTACTTTTGGATTTTTTCCCAGCAACTAACTTCCATTGCTCTGCTTGAGCAACTTTATCTTCCCATGATTTCTTACAAACCATTTCAACTTCCTGTGATATGAAATTCTGTGATTCTTTAAAGCCTTTATTTTGATCTGCAATTAAAACCGGGTTTGAATCCTTTATATTTTCTTGTTGAGCAGCAGTGGAAACAGGACCTTGCATCTGCTCAGTAGTGACTGGACGAGTCACCTGTACACCAAATTCCAGAGTGTCTGTAGGGACAGAGGAGTGTATTTCTGTTTGATTTTCCTTTGTAATCACATTACATTCCTCCGTTGGATTCTCAGAATGTTGATGGCTTTCATCAGCACTAGCCTTGTAATTTTCCTTGCCATTAACAGGCTTCCAGGTCTGCCTGCTTCTGGATCTACCTCTAGGTTTATCTTTTGTGACAACAGGAGCAGGTATATTATTGTTCCCAATCTCAGATTTTTTAATATTCCTTCTACAAGAAATGGAATCATGTCCAATAGAATTACAAGTGTTGCAGAAAGGAGGGAGGTTTTCATAAACCACCTCAATGTCAAACAGATTATCTGCACAATCCAAAGAAATTTGATATTGTAAAGATGAAGATAGATCCACATCAATTAAAATCCTAGCAAAATGTCCAAATTCTCCTTCTAAAGTGGCCCGATCAATTCTTAATGGGGTTCCAATTCTTCTAGCAATATCGGTTAAAATCTGGGCATCCCAAAGCTCCCAGGGAAGTCTATACAATCTAATCCATAATTGTACTGTAGTAGATTTCTGTTTATATGGATCAAAGCCAGGAGTCCATTGCTGTAACCTAAGAATGCCAGGTTTTAAATTTAAAGAACCTTTCCTCCAAACCACTTCTTTGTCCATGCTTGAAGACAAGAGAATATGATAGAAACCTCTGCCAAGGGAAATAAGACGCCAATTCTGAATTCCCCAGATTTCAACAAGACGTTCTTTAAGTTTAGACAAAATCCAAGGGTTGTCACCTTTTCTGAGAGAAACTCTTGCAATAAGGGAATATTTACATAATTCTAATCTCTTCTTATATATCTGTGGATCAATTTTGACAGCATGATTAGAATCATTCATGGCTGTGTTTAGAGCAGGCACTGGGATAAAAATATTTTGAGATACCATTGCAGCATAAGATTTCCTAGGAGAGGTTGTATCTTTCCCACCATCAGATGAAATCAGCGATTGTTTTACAGAAAAAAGGTCCACATGACTGAAATGATCATTCGCATGAGCAGATTTATGGGAGAAATCGGCGTTCTGATTGGGGAGTAAGACATGTGCTTTTTTGTTATCGGGCCCTGAGACAGATTTCTCAAGAGAACTCGATGTGCCAAGATTTTTCCTGGGAGAAGATGGATCTTTCCCTCTGTTGATGATACCTGATGGATTTTTTGTCGAAAAAAGAGATTCATGGCTAAAGAAATCCTCTATAAAAGCATGGCGAAGATCAGATCTGGTCGCCGGAGATGCCACCACCGACGACATGAAGACAAGAAAGGTCTAGAAACCACACCAAGGATTTGTTTAAAAAATGAAAGGTTTATCATTATGTACTTCAGTTGTAATTGACTTGCATGATAATGAGATTAAATTCTTTATTGTGTCAAACTCAAGTTTTTGTAATGAATTCTACCCGATAATGGTAGCCATGTTCATTTTTCAAAACTTGGAGGGATCAATTATCAAGGCAATGGAAGAATTACAAACCTCTAACTGCATATAAATATAGACTTAAATAAATTGCTTTTGCATCCGATAAAATTATGAGATTATAGAACTATTATTTTTTTTCCTTTCACACCTTCTTTGGTGGTTTGGATCACTTAAATACAAAATTTTCATACATGCTAGTTCAATATAAAATTTCCATCCCATCATTACACACATGGCTACAATATGTAAGTGATCATACTTAAATGCTAGTTCTCGTATGAGAAAAAAAATACGAAGCACTCTCTTATTCTATTGTTCAAGAAAAGAAATGTGTAAGTGATTATATTTAAATTTTAATATAATAAGAAAATGCAAATTTTTTTCCATATAATTAAAAAATGAAAAAAAAAACGTAATTGTTGAGATGAAAATTACTCTTAATTCTTGGGAATAAATTAGATTAATTTGTTATTAATTTTATAAAAATTATATGGAATTGGTACTTAATCGTGATTTATATGAATATCAGGTCTTTGAAGCCAAAAGAAGTGAAAAATACAAGATTGGAGCAAAATTGAATCAAAGGAGAAAAATTACATTGAAGGCCGGCTGTGCATATGCTTAGGCCGTCGGCCTTTATCATTATGGACATCACGCACACAATAAAGGCCGCCAGCTTATCTATCAACGCCGCCGGCCATTACTACGCTGGACACACGAAAGGAGATCAAAGCCGTCGGCGTATCTGGGCTTCTTGCCGGCCATCCTGGGAATTTCGCCAGCCTTCTTGTAACGGCTGGGTAAATGAAAAGCTGTAACGGCCGGGTAAATGAAAAGCTGTAACGGCTGGGTAAATGAAAAGCCATGAAGCATTTAGGCCGGTCAATTCATGATCTAAACGGATCCAGCCTTTATCCCTACGAATTCCATAACTTCCAAACTTGTATTTATATATTATTTAGGGTTTCTTTCAAGAGGATTCATTCATTCCATATTTAGATACAATTTTGTAAGAAAACCCTAGAGAGAGAATTCTAAGGGTCATGAGTGGCTAAATTCCAAATCTAGCCAAAGGGATTATTGCAAATCAATTCAAGATGGATTGTGAGACCAAAGTGATTTGATTTCATTGTTCTCTATTTTGAATATTTATATTTCATCAAATTTATTTGTGATTGTTTGTCTATTATTGATATAACTTTGGATCCGGTTGTATTAGATAACAAACAATAATCAATCAATTAGGAATTCATATCCGTAATTGTATGAATCTCTTAATATAAGTGATGAAACAACACGATAGTCATAAAATAGATGATTATTTGTTGTTGTTGATGAAATATAATCTATTCTAAATGATCCATGCTCTATGAGATTGTTGATTAGGGTTAGGTCTCTATAACTTCTAATGCAATTGATAGATTAAACCTTAAGAGCGTGTTTAGGGTTGTCTATTCGATTAGGAATAATCAAAGATCTTATCTTGGTTATTTAATATATAAAAAGAGATTGATTTTCAGAGCTTGTTGAAAATTATAACTAACCTATTCAAAATAGGAATAATAATTATTGAGTCAAGGATCAATCCTGGGAATTGAATTGTAATAAGACCTAGGCTAGATAATCTTTTTAATATAGAAATTCTTGTTAATTAGATATAGGTTTATTTTAATCGTGTGATTTCAAAAACCCCTTATTTTATTTTTCTTTTTCTCTTCTTAATCTCGATAGAAACTTGGGAATTTTACCAGTCCCTGTGGAGACGATCCTGCTCACTCTATTTACAAATATTTAAAGCAGGCCGATTATAAATTATTATTTTTGTTGGATTCGACACCCACCAGTAACACATAATTATCAAACCATAGACTGTACAAATAAAATGGCGTGGGGAAAAAAAAGAAATTAATATTATGGAGTTCCCTGATTTTTTGTTTGAGAAAAGAAAGTAGTTATGGAGGCTATGCTAATGAAACTACCTTTTATTGGTAGTAGGTGAGAAAAAATGGAAATGAAATGGTTGAGGTTAGGGGAGGCTAAAGAATTTTTCTTTTATTGGTAATGATAATGGGGGAACTGGAAATAATATATGTATATAATTTAAAAAAATTATAAAAAATACGATTGTGATGAAAATAATCTCAAAATTAGGTAAGTTAACCTCGTTTTTTGAAGAGACGAGGTCATAAGTAATTGACCTTATCTTTTCAAGAGACAAGATTGATAACTTACAAGAGATGAGGTTGACTTGTCTAATTCTAGGATTTTTTTCAACTTTGTGGACTTTGTGCAATTTTTTTTAAAATCTGTGATAATGGACAAAGAAAAATGAAATGAGAGGGAAACATAAGTTGAGTTGAGGTTGGTAGGGCTATGGAAAAAAAAATACCAAACCACATAAAAGTTTTGGCTTTTTTTTTCCTCAACAAAATGGATCAAATTATAGTTCAATTCAATGAAAAGTAAACATTTCACAATACGATTCAAGACCATGAATCAAAACATATTGTTCTAAATGAACCAAACCATTATAAATATAAAAAAAAAATTCAAACATAATTTTTTTTTCATTTAATTATTTTTATTAAAAATTTAATTATATTTAAATTCCTAAAGGCTTAATGTGGCAAACTTAGTTTGACACCCTCAGTTGAAGGATACGTGTGGCAAACTCCATGTGACACCCCTTGCTAAAGGGAAAAATATTCAATGAGCAATACATACTACATGTATGTATATGTGATGTGTAACTACCAATTATATGTTAATACATAGACAAGGTAGTGAGCAATTTTTAAAGTAATTATCACCCATGCAATTATATGTTATAATATCATTGGTAGTTATACACCATGTGTACATTACACGTGGCATGTATTACCACATGGTGTGTATTAGCCGTCGAATCGTTTCTCTTACTGAAGGCTAAGTGAGGCAAGATTAGTGTATCACCCCTTGCTAAAGGCTAAGCTCTACAAGCTTAATACAATACCCTTTCTTGAAGGTTAGGTGTCGCAAGCTTAGTGTAATACCTATTGCTGAAGGCCAAGCATTGCAAGCTCAATGTGACACAACTCTGTTGATATCCCATGAACATATGGAGTTTGAAGTGAGGTACATCACTACAAAGCTAGAATGCAAGGTTCTCCTTGAAGAAGGCTAGAATTGTTTCTGCTATCACAACGTTTGCATGCCTACGTTTCCAGGATATGAGTTAGGCAAAATTCTGGTAAGCCAGAGTTCAACATGTAAACACTACCTTTGTTTGATTGCGATTCCAACATGCAAGTGCGATGGAGGTGTGACATACCATCATTTGAGTACTCAAACCTACAAATTCATCTTCAATGCTGGAGGATGTGATCATACCTTTTGAAGTTGTATGAATTCAGGTTAACCAACATCACTACAATCATATTAACTCACAAGGAGTAAGTACTTCTATATGTCATCTTATGAATGTTTGGTTTCTGTTATGTAATGAATATAATAGTTCACACCATATTATGAACTTAAACTTTATATTAGATGGTTGTAATGCTAACATTAACATGGTATAAGGTTAGAACCACAATCATCTAAATGGTTATTGTCACGACACGGGAGTTTCACCCCTCAAAGAGTTCCCGTGCGGTACTCGATCATCCCTCAGATCATTTTTTGTTGCTAATCTGGATGGCGAGCCAGCCTTATCTTCCCTGGCTTTCCAAGTTTGATCTGATATGGAAAGAGCCTGATGACGACTTAATCTCTAACATTGAATTCTCTAGGTCTATGCTTCTCATCTGCCCATTTCTTCATGCATTTGGAAGCCCTTTCAAGATAGGCCTTAGCAGCTTCATATTTCTGCTTCCAATCCTTTACAAACATATAAGCTTTTGGGTATTTCCTAGTATATGGTAATGCCGCTGTGTGGGGCAACAGTGGTTGCCGACCCATAAAAATTTCCACAAGGCTCTTGTTGGAGGAAGAGCTATGTTGGATGTTGAAACAGAATTGGGCAACATCCAGTAAATCCACCCAATATGTCTGGTTGGCACTAACAAAGTGCCGCAAATACTCGTCCAGTATCCCATTAAACTGCTCTGTCTGTCCGTCACTCTGAGGATGGTGGCTGGAGGACATGCTAAGTTCGGACCCTAAAATGCTAAACAATTCGGTCCATAACTTCCCTATGAACCTGGCATCCCGATCACTTACAATGTTTTGAGGCTTACCCCAAAACTTCACAACATGCTTGAAGAAAAGCTGAGCAGTCTCTATAGCATTCGAACTTTTCGTTGTTGTAATGAAGGTGGCATACTTTGAAAATTTGTCTACCACAACCAAGATGGATGAGACTTCTCCCACTTTAGGTAGGCAAGTGATGAAATCCATGGAGACACTCTTCCATAGGCAAGAAGGGATTGGAAGGGGCTCCAACAGCCCTGTAGGTTTCTACCTCTCGATCTCATCCTACTGATAAGTTAAGCACATTCTGGTGTAGTTCATCACATCTTCCTTCATATCCTGCCAGTAATAACCCTGCCTCAACAAGCTCATCATCTTTTGCAACTGGGATTTCCAGCCTATAATGTATCATGACACTCCCTCATAAGCGCCTTCCTCAAGTTCCTTGCCTTGGGAGCATACGAGTGTCGACCTTTAGTGTAGATCAAATCACCTTCAACCCAAAATTTGCGAGTCTTTCCATCGTCAATCAACTGCTTCAAGTTCTTGGCCAACACGTCTTGGCTTAAGTGTTCTTTAATTTGTTCTTGGATAGTACCGGCAACTCGACCGGCAGACTATTGGGTTATCTCTGCTAAATAGGCTAAACTGCTCTTCTACTCAAAGCATCTATTGGCTGATTTGTACGCCCACTGCGATAGACAATCTCCATATCAAACTCTACAAGGAATTCCTGCCATCTCGCTTGCTTGGCTGACAGTTTCGGTTGAGTAAGAACATGGCTAGCAGTAGAATTATTGGTTCTCACAAGGAACTTCGACCCCAATAAGTAATGCTTCCACGTTCTGTGGCAGTGCACAATAGTTAGCAGCTCTTTCTCTTATGCTGAGTATTTGCGCTCAATGAGGTTCAGCTTCCGACTCTCGTATGCCACTAGATATCCTTCCTAGATCAGAGGCATCCATGTACACTTCAAAAGGTTTAGAGGATTCAGGTAGGGCAAGGACCGGCTCCTTTGTCACAACCCACTTCAACTCTTCGAAGGTAGCCTAGCATTCCTCATTCCAAGACCATACTAGGTCCTTCTTCAAAAGATTTATAAGGGAAGAACCCTCTTGGAATACCCCTCTACAAACTGCCGCTAATAATTGACAAGTTCAAGAAACGAGCATAACTCGATGACACTTCTTGGAGCAGGCTACTCTTGAATAGCATTTACCTTGGCCCCATTCATCCTAGTCTACCTTTCTTTAATCACATGTCTGAGATTCCTCCCAAATGAGTGGCAATAGCAACCCTGAATTCTTCAGCCATCTCACCAACCATCATGGCAATTTCTTGGCTTCATGCATCAATACTAGTCATCCTCTTATTAAGCAGCAATAAGGCATCAAGACGTCGAGAAACTATAAGCCCCTAGATTTTTTGGTAATTTAAGAAAACCCTAGAATCGTAAGTCAAACCGAAACCCTAAAATTAACCTATTCCTAAGATTAGTCTAGCGAATCTAGATCCGGCAATCCCGTGTTTTTAAACCCTAGACAATGAAATTAAGATAATTATGCTAAATAGTTCGTAATAGTATAGGAAAGCTTAAAATATCATATTCACAATTTTCTAGTGTCTTTCGGATCCGATCAGGATCAGTTTTGAAAACCGTACCCCGGTGCACCGGATAGTGAAAATATTCCAACACCAATAGACTCGTAAAAATATAAGGATTTCAAAAATATTAGTTTTATAATTTTTCGGTAACTAAAAATATCAGATATAGCTTATTTACGCGTATTTTCTTTACTATCGTATTTTAATTGTCTAATCTACTATTCATAGTACTTTTTTACTATTAATCTATGTTTACTTTTTCTTACACACTACCAAATATATACCTTACAATTTACCTTCCCCATACAACTTTAATCACATCATGCTTTATACATTACTTCTTTTTATCACAAAACAACAAAATAAATTAATTTTCTCCCTTTTACAAAGCCAAAACTGGCGCCTCCTCTCTCTCTCTTCTATCATTTTATTTTTTTTAATTTAATTACACCTAATTTCTACTCCAAAACTCTATAAATACCCCTTCCTCTTTCCTTCTTTCACGCAACTCATTTCTTACTAAAACTCTACCAAAATCATTCCATAAAATCAATCTCTCAAAATCTCTCTTAAGTTCTCTCTTTTCTCCACAAAACCAATTCCCACATAATACTACAACCCATTCTTTTCCTCTCCAACAAATTCATAACCTTAGGTAAAGTTTATTTCACATACTCATCATGTTCATACAACTTAGCATGAGCTTAGTGTATGTTTCTTATACTCATGAGAGTTAAAGAAGCAACAATATGTTCATGCTTTGTTTTTGTTCATGTTCCTATTTTCCATTATGTTATTATTGTTATTATGTTGTTGTTATTATTATTTGTTCTAATCGAACTTCTATATAGTATTATGTATATTATGTATATATATTTCTTTAGAGCATATAAGCTCACTTGTTATTTATTTATTTCTATGCTTTGCAATTTATTTATTTGCTCGTTTTATACAAATTATTAAGACTAGTCATTCTAGTCTTAGACTTGTCATATCAAGTCAAAACAATTTTCTTTCTTTTCTTTTCCTTTCTTTTTTGGGACTAGTCTATTCTTAGTCCCGGGATACCTTGATGAAGCTAAGGTTTCCAATACTTGACTTTACTTTTATGCTCTTATTACATTTATCTTATTATGTTGTTTTTATTATAATTCTTATAATTACATATTCTCACTCATGCATGAACATGTTGATATTGTCTCAACCATAATGAAAAGGAGTTTTCTTAAGTAATAAATATATGAACTCTCTTTAAAAAATAAATTTCATCACATGAGGTACGATTTTTCCATAAAGACTTAAATTTTTATCTTAACAAATATTTTCTAAAGTTAGATAAGTTTAGCTCTCAAGTTTTAGTAATAATACTATATGTGATTTTATCAATGAATACATAAAATAAAGTTATCACAAACTCTTTTTTCAAACCAATGAAATAAGAAAGTTTCTTTAAAGTTAATTCTTTGTTTAAACAAAAGTTTTCTTAAACTCATATGTAAAGCTTTCATCAACATACTAAGGTTTAGATAAGTTTTACAAAATTATCAAAAGAATGATCTTTCTAAGGATGAGCTTTACTTAGGAAATAAAAATAATAAATAACTTATAAGATCATTGATATTATTTATTTAGTGAACCTAACTTTAGAAAAACTTTAGAACACATAACCAAGAAATATTTAGAAAAACTACATTTTTCAAAGTTGTAGGAATCTTAAAAGACTAAAATTACTTTTTGAAAAATTAATTATTCTAAAAAATTAAGAAATGAAGTTAAAAGAAGGAAATACTCACTTATAATAATTTAAGAAATTTTTCAACAAAACTAAAAGGAAAATTTTTCAAGTCTTAGCTTTTCTCACTTTTAAGACGCATTGTTTTACAAAAATCATTATTAAGACAACACCACTAAATTCATGCATATATTTTGAGTCTATATATATATATATTCAAAGGATTTTTCAAAGATACAAATATCTATATTTTTGGTACAAAGATTTTTGGATGGAGAAAAGTTTGAAAACTTGAGTTTTGAAATCTGAAAATTTCGTATCAATTCTGTACGTCACTATTCCGAGACCTAAATGACTTCTTTTGATAAAAATAGCCTTATAAATGGATAGATATTTTCGAGTAGGTAGAAATCGGTATATAATATGCGAAATTCCAAATTAAAATGAGCAAGTTATGGTCATTTTAAGTTGGAGTTTTCATTCATGCGAATTTTGACGAATTCAATAAGATAGAATTAGAGATTTTGAATAGATCTTGGATGAAATACTCATTTATGATATTTCTTTTGTTTAGGTATAGAGGACCAAGATCTTCTCTTCCTTGAGGATTACTTTGACTCATAGAAGATCGCTATAGACGAGTGAGTTTCCTTTACGTTTATGTATTCGTGGATGTGCTTATAGAATAGAACACTAGATGTTAGGAAAAAGATAAAAATTGATATGCATACGGATTATCATGGGAATTATGTATGTGAATTGTTATGTGCGATTAATAAGCGATAAGTATATCGGAACCTGATCTGTGATTGATATAATTGTTTCTATGTATGTATTGCTATGTGTGGAATTATTGCTTGATCGCTTTAAATAAATTAATGTCGAATTGGATACCCCATAAATAAATTGCTTATGCATATCACTTAGAATATCATTTCGTATATTTGCTACCACTCCTCAGCGTAGGATTGGAAAGGTAAGTTGCCTAGCTACATCTTGAGGATTTAGGACGTTCAGGAATACAGCCTCGAGTTATAGCCAAGCCGGATCGATCGCTTTCGGTATGAAAAGCCTGGGGACTAGTAGTACGATTCGTTGGAACCCTAAGACGCGCGCAAACTCTTAAGGAGGTCGTTTGGGGCTCATTTTAAATCGTTCCCTAACCACCGATGGAGGGGTAAATCCATTATACATATGAAACCGGATAGTCGTATGTATTGTTTGATCATATGGTTGTTGCATTTTATTGGTTGTTTAAAGAACTTGATTGAATACTTGTTATGAGTACTTTTACATAAGGAATATCTCACTAAGCTAGTTATGCTCATATCCCTATAGACTTTTGATATTGCAGGATCGTTATTTTGCACCCGTAACCATCTTGGTCATCCGAGTAGAATCTTTATTTTTGGAAGCTTTTGGAGGAATTTTGTTTTGAAGTATTAGAGTAGATTTCTTCTAAAATCTTATAGCCTTAGTTATTTATTTTAGTAAGCCCATGTTGTTATGAAAATTATCAGGGGAATGCCCCTTAGAAGTTGTAAGACTTTATATTTCAATGAAATATATTAAGTGTTATTTTATATGTTCCACTGCCAATATCTTAAAATGCATTACTCCATCGGTCTCCCTTTGATGTGAGTGTACACCTTCTACCAATATGGAAGCTTTTGAGTGACTGAGGTAGTCATTCTTAAGTTTTAATATTGTGTATGGCGGGTTGTCACGTTTAGGATACCCACTGGGGCGTGACAAAAACATTCGCTACCTGTTCATCCAAGACATCTAATCTTTGAGTAAACTCTTCCTGCCATGTTATGGTTGTTCTTGCTGGAATAACCTAGGCTCTAATACCAACTATCATGGTCTTAAGCTTTTTACTAGCACAATGGAACCATGCGATGTTTACTATCCAACCTTAGTAATAGTAAGCAAGCCTAATGCAGCACTATTCGATTAACGATCAGGCCTTAATATCTATAAGCAACATAAGTAGGCAACAATAAATAACCAATAGTAAGTAAAAAGGGATACGGGTAAGAGTCAAACTGAAAAGTATCACACTTTATTAATATCTCATATACAGGCAACAGTAAAGTGTGAGCTGGGGGGGGGGGGGGGGGGGGGGGGGGGGGGGGGGGAGGTGAGTACTCTTGTGGATTCAAGCTCTTACTCATCGGTTGACTACTCACTGTCAATGATATCCCATTTTACTCTTATTTACTATTGCTTACTTGTGTTGCTTACGGATATTAAGGCCTGATCGTTAACCGAATAGTGCTGTGTTAGGCTTGCTTACTACTACTAAGGTAGGACAGTAAGCATCGCACAGTTCCATCGTGCTAGTAAAAAGCTTAGGACCATGATAGTAAAAAGCCTTGATACCAGTTTGTCCATAAAAGGCTAGACCCACCTTCAGATATAAATACCAAGAACAAACCCTCTGTTGATGCCACTCATAACTCTATATGCCCAAGTTAAACACCCCCATAAAGTCCTCAACTCTTAGACTGTGATACTCTCCCCCACTTAAATTCATAACGTTTCTTCATAAGGTAAATTTGATGCAGCCACTACCTACTCTCAAGCTCTCAACCTTTCTCCACACACATTGTCAACACACCCAAGATC
Source organism: Combretum micranthum (assembly GCA_024138025.1). Classification (NCBI taxonomy): domain Eukaryota; kingdom Viridiplantae; phylum Streptophyta; class Magnoliopsida; order Myrtales; family Combretaceae; genus Combretum; species Combretum micranthum. The sequence goes on along the minus strand of JAMXBD010000242.1, from coordinate 1,273,304 downwards.
ATCTCACTTGGACTTCGGGCTTCCACTGGCTTCCTCTCACCCTCACCCATTCATATATCCTTCGAGATCGCCTCTTATTGAGTTGCCCAATGATAAGGTTTGAGTATAAAATCTTGCTTCAACCCCAACTCGCGACACAGTCGTCCTCAAGCAACGATGTCCTCACTCTAGTGGCCGCTCTGCTTGAGCTTCATCTACATGAGCTGAATTGATAACAAGATTAGGGTAAAATCTTGTCTCTACGACTCGTGACACAGCTACCCTTTGGCAACAATGTCCTATCTCTAGTGGTTGCTTCTCTTGAGCTTTACCCACACGAATCGCATCCATAACAAGAATTACCCACTTGTTAAGAACTCTAGGTACCATCTAAACGGTCTAACGAAGCTGGGAACTTTAGCTCTGATACCATTTTCCTTGGGATGGGAGTTTCACCCCTTAAAGAGTTCTTATGTGGTGCTCAACCATCCCTCATATCATCGTTTGTTGCTAATCTGGATGGCAAGCCAACTTTATCTTCCCTAACTTCCTAGGTTTATTCCAAGCCCCATATTCACATAAGGAACGCCATCTTGGCTTTGCCACGATCCTCCATATGTTTGGGAGGTTTAACTATATCAACTGGTTTCGGCCTACCTTGGCCTCATCAGGAGAGCGGCATAAGCTCCCAACTAGTTTGTCTACGGGAGGCTAGACCTACTTTCAGATGTAACCCATACCCCGAACAAACCCTCTGTTCATGCCACTCGTAACTCTATATGCCCAAGTTAAACACCTCTATAAAGTCTTCAACTCTCGGACCATGACAATTATGGTGCTAACCTTAATATGGTATCAAAGCAGAAGGGTATTATGCAATGAATATAACAGTTCATACCATATTTACAAATTTAAGCTTTTAGATATGATTGTGGTACTAATCTTAATAGTTCCATATATAGACCATGTGTATGTTACTCACGTATTATCTCTTATTCTTCAAGGTATACAAGTTTAGCTTTTATTGCATATTAGTCATCCTTATTCATTTGTCTTGGTGGGATTGAAAGAGGTGTGTCTTTGCATCTCTTTTTTGCAAGAAATTCTATAAGCATTTTACATCTCCCACCGCTAACAAGAAGCCTAGCTTTACCCTACCTAAAGCGTAGGTGTGGATAAGAAGGAGTGCCTTGAGTAGCTACTTCTATAATTATTGGTATTGAAGTGAGTTCATGTTCTACTCATACATATGAGTGCTTAAGTAGCTACTCCTACAACTTATCGATGTTGGAGTCAAGTTCACATGCAACCCATATGTAAGGCAAATTGTAAGTCATGATGATAAAGGTGGATTTCATCCTCCTGACATGAGGATATGGTGACCTTGGTGGAAAACCATGAAATTCTACATGACTTCGTTCCTATTGTGGGGAGCTTGCTTTCCCTATTTGATGATAGAAACCTTTCTACGTGCTTCTTAGAGTAGAAATTCATGGTGTACTCTCCTCTTATGGTCACATTCTAATATGGCTTCAACTAGGGAGTGTCTCACATCTCCTAAATCCTTGTTAGTGAGAGCCTTGAGACCATCCTATGATACATTATTGTGGGATTACTTCTCTTAACTAGTTGGCATTTCAGTAAACTAATTGGAGCCTTTCAAATTTATGCCTTTTCATCAATAGGTGGCACACTTCATGCACTTATATGGACCTAGTGGAATATTAAGAGTCCTTGGCTCTTTTAGAAGATGATAGGTGATGATGATGGTGATTGATCTTTATGGAGCAAACAACATTGCCCTTGCCATTAATGAATTAATCAAAGAGAAGGGTGAGATTAATACCCGTGTTGATGTAGTGCTTTGCTTAGAAGACTTTGGTGGTGAGCTATGTGTTGCATCTGTAATAACTTTCCTCCCCCAATTACTAACATTCTCATTGAGAGAAGGTAGCAAATCTAGTGGATGTTGAAACTTTGCTTTTTTTGAACTTTGCTATGTTATCTCAATAATCTATTAATGTGAATTTGTGAATTTTAATTGAAAATTTTGATTTAATTGGAGCAAATTAAAGGCTAAAATGAGGTTGTTATTAATTGATAGTAATGTAAAGCATTAGGGAAAAGTAGCCATTAAGGAAAGGAATGAAAGGAATATCAATTTTAGATTATCTTTAGCTTAAGTAATGAATTGAGAAGCTTGAATTGAGATAATTTGTATGTAGGATGTTTTAGATATGAGCCAAATGTGCCATTATTATATTCATGGAATTGGAGAATATGTTGATAATGAATTATTGTATGGAAGAACTTATATAGCTAATATTGAATATGAATTCATTGAAATGAAGAAAATGAAAGAATGGAATAACATGTTAAAAGTATTATGTGGTGATAAATTGTCATAGAATAGAACTGTGGGTATGTTAACACTTGAATGTGGAAAATTAACATATTGAGTTCATTCAAGATTATTTCATTTGGTAGGCTTATTGTGGAATGCTTGTTGGAAATTTTAAAGGAATTCATGCTCTATACGTTAGAGAAATATAGAAATGCATGTTAATATTTTAATTGTTAAGTAGCTCATGCATATGGACTTCTAATACAAATGTGATGCTATAGTCGTGAAATCTTGGCTCAAAATAGGCCATTGGATATGGAGTTGATATAACATTTAATGGATACAAAAAATTCATATTTCGATATCAATGTAAGCCTATACCTAGCCTACCTACTTTACCCTCTTAATGGCTTGTGATAATGAAACTAATTGGCAAGGGACACATACAGAGATTTAGGAGATATATAGTGAGAAATCCTTACTATAACCACATTATGGATACTAATGGTTACTACGACAATTTTAACTAGAAGAATTTGATGAAGGCATAATAATGGAAATGGAAAATAAATAAACCTAGAACTTAAAGACTCAATATGCACATAATGATGTTAAGTAACTAGCTTTTAGTTGACTAAGAGTTCGTTAGTCCAAAATAACAACATTAAAGAATTGGTTTACCTAAATCCTTAACCAATTTGAATATGAATAATAAAATTAGACAACTCAACACTTAAAACATGTGACTTAGCAAACCTAGGAAATAACAAATAGCCATAACTAGACTCAATGTACACAAATAAGTTGTGTCTTTAATCTTGATCCATAATCATATGGACCCTAACCTAATCAATTCAATGAATAAGGAAAAGTAAATAAAATGATTAAATCATTTAGACATTTCCTTTATACGATGTTTCGACCCATGAACAATTAACACTTATCAAACTTGGAAAGAGGAAAGAGGTTTGAAACAGTCGTAAGCTACACAATAAATGTGTGTTGCTTGTTAGGTTAGAATTAATAACTAGATAATTACTTCAATTTTGACTTGAAAGAGTGTTAGTTACTATCTAGCCACTTGTCCCATGAAGTGGTATCTTAGATTGGGTTGCGAGCTTAATCGTAATTTAAAAGAATGCAGTAGATTAGGTGCTTATGCCCTTAAGGAAAGAGTAAGGCTCAATAAGTGGTCGATTAGGGAATTTTTTTTTTTAGATTAGGCAATCAATTTGAGTAGGGATGAAGTTGCAATAAGCTATATGGGGTAGTGGGATCCTGTACAAAGCATTACAATAGACTATGCTCATTAAGGGAAAGATGCGAAGAGATGAATCGAATGAGACTACTTCTTTTCTTCTTTCTTTTCTCACAAGTTCTAAGAGCTTGCTAATTTCCCTTGATCATGGATTTAGGATCCTTTCTCTTCCTTGTTATTTAGCACGAGTCTTGAATATTTGTCTACATGTTTGATGTTTTTAGGATGCTGGAAATACTTGCTTGTAAAATTTAAATTAATTAAACTTAACATGTTAATGTTGCATTAGAATAGGTGTCTCTTTATGGGCCAAGGGCTAAACTTTTATATTTTAGGTTAAGCTTAAGTCCCCTTTATTATTTGCTTAGGTGGACTATGTTTTCTTAGATGTGTTTCCCTTAAAATATTTATTCAAACATGTCAATATTATAGTTATTTACACTTTTCGAATCATTGAAAAGCAGGCAACATGCTCTCTCTCTCTCTCTCTCTCTCTCTCTCTCTCTCTCTCTCTCTCTCTCTCTCTCTTATTTCAGCTCACACTCACTCATTCTCTTCTCTATCTCATTCACAAAACCTAACCTTAAATCCTCTCTAGCAAATCTTTCAAATTGCTCTATTTTTTTTTTTTTCTTTCTTTAAATCACACAAAACCAGCCAATAATGTTTAAAACTTCATCCATTTTATTGGAGATTCTTGCCCCATTCTACCAAATACCACATAAACACAAAGTAAGTTTATTATCCTATCTTATTTGAATTTAAGTTTTTAGAAATCGTTATTGTTAGTGTAGTGATATTGCATTTGTGTTCATTGTAAGTGTTTCAACACTATTGTAGTTGTGTTTTCTTTTTCTTTTTTTTTTGGGCGAAAATTACACCAAAAGATCATAACGTTTGAGGATTATTTCATTTGATATCATAAAGTTTCGAGTGGTTCAAAAAGAGGTCACAATGTTTAGAGAAGTAGGTCAACTAATGTTTCCATTGACATGTGTCACAATGTATAAGATCTTCTAAGTTTTAGTTAAATATTTCTTTTGTTGATATGTGTCAACAAAGACCTCAATTGACCTACTTCTCTAAACGTTGTGACCTCAAATAAAGTTACTCTTAAACATTGCAATCCTTCGGTGTAATTCACCCCCTCTTTTTTTTGTAAATGTACAATTTTGTGATATATCATGCATGTGGAGTTTTCATTAAAATGCCATAAGATGAGATGCATGGAATTCTTTTTCATGGGTATGTGAAAATGTTAGTAGATAGTATATAAACTTCCTAGAATTATGTAGGCTATGAGTCCCAATTTTACTCTTGTTGAAAGTGGTGAACTAAGCAGTAGAGATTTTTTATTAGGCTTGTTGATGTGAAATTCTCGATTGACAAAGAGTATGTGAAAATAGGGGAGGTTAGAATTACATTGTTTGCTTATGGAAATTTTGTTAAAGGGGATAATGGAGTAAGTTATATTTGATAGATGTCCTGTGAGTGTATTTGATGTTTCAAGAGATATAAGCTATGAATATCCCTTGACAATTAATTGCACCTGATTGAATGTAAATGGGATGAAGAACTATCTAGAGTTGTTTTAGGGCATGTTTGGATTGTCATATTTTTATTTATATCATATTAGTATCGGTTTTGTATAAGTTCGGTTTGGTCAGTTTATAAGTAAATATCATCAGTTTTTTGTCGATATCATATCTGTATCAATTTAGTATTGGTACAGTTTGAAAATAAAACCAAGCCAACTATCTAAACAGCCCTTATAGGCTAGCAATTAACATTGATGTTGTATTTTATCGTGTTGCACTCGTTAAGAATGATCTTGAGGTCCATAAAATGTTTGCGCCTTCTAAAAGGCATGCTGCACCACCATTGTACATTGAAATGTATGAGAATAGTAATGGGAATGTGGATGAGATGCATGTATAATTAGATAACAATATAGGAATGGATGTAAGTTTCAGTGACCCATTCGCTAGTTAGGTACCTGAATTGTAGATTTTTCCTATTGAGATACTAGAAAGTCTTAATCAACCTTGAGTTCATATTTCTACTCCAAGTGAAGTTTATGGAGTAGTGACATGCTGATTGAATTGGCTAATATCTCCCCTTCCAAGAATTTTAGTGAAATGAGTATTGGGGATGAGGATGAGGATGATAATGATGGTGGTTGAATGCAAACACTTGCCACATGGCTCACATCAGAGGCACGACTAATGGTAATGGTTGCCTTAGGGATGTAAATGCCGTGGCAAGTTCATATTCTATTATATTCTTCATGGAACCTGTGGATAACACTTATGTAGGTTTTGAAGATGAGCAAGGATTGAGTGACGATAATTAGAGCTTTAGTGATGATTTTAAGGTGAGATGCAGTTTGAGACAAAGAGCAGTTGATTTAAGTAGTCAAAATGCACCATATATCAAATCACAACAACTATATCATGGTTGAGTTGGACAGGAAAGTCTAGTATATGAAATATATTGATTCAAACAAAGGGTGCAAGTGGAAATTGCATGCATGCTTTAAGAAACATGGTGAATGTTTTCAAATCACTAGGTTTAAGGGAACACATGCTTGCTTGAAAGGCATTATAAGTTAGATCACCCTTGGTAGGACTCTACTATAATGTTCAGGATAATCATTTCGATTGTGAAAAAACCCACTAATGTGAAATTGAAAGATCTCCAAGTTGATATTAAAAGGAAATTTGGGTTTACCATCCATTTGAGGTGCATTCGCGAGGCAAAAAGGAAAGAAATTGAATAGATTTACGATAAAGGGTCAGAATCATATGCAATGCTCTTGCACCTTTTAAATGCAATCTAAGATGAAAATCTTAGAACTAAGGTAAAGGAGAACTATAAAGGCTAACAACCTTGAGACTATGATTTTTGACAAACTATTATGGACCTTTAGACCATGTATCGAGGCATTCATCCATTGCAAGTATGCTGGAAATGAATTGAATATCCTCATATCACTTCTTACAATATGGGCATGACTTATTTTCAATACTTGCAAGCTAGTGATTACGGGAGATGATACATTCTTATATGGGAAATTCAAGTACAAGCTATTGGTGGCAACCACAATGGATAGGGCGAACCATATTATTCCCTTGACATATGGTGTAAGATACAGATAATTAATTTATAATGAAGGGCAGAAATGTAATAAAGTATTGTCTAAAAGGGTATTTTTGTTCGTGAACTGATGAATTTGGACACTAGAAAGTCACGTGTGAATGATCGGACGAATTTGGCTTAAGTTGGCATCTAAGCCACCAGCCTTTAATCCTAAGCCATCGACCTAAAGACAATAGACAACGGCTTAAACTTTAGCGTTGAAGTTTTGAAAATTTCTCAGGAAATTGGTCCTATGCCGAACTAATGGCTGCCGGCATACCCAGCTCAGCTGTCAGCGTACATGGCTAAGCTATCGGTGGAAAGGCCAACCTAAGACTGCGTTTTCCCTAAGCTATGTGGGCATTTTTCCTAAGCAAAGTCCCTCTATAAATAGACCCCTTGACCCATGAAATTGTCACACTTCTTCCTTAGCAAAACCTTAGGTAAGTAGGTTATCTCTAGTCTTTTCAATTAATTTCCTTAGATAAATTAGTTTAATTCTAGTTTTTCATATGATTAAAGGAGATTCAAGATCTAATGGAGAAACCCTAAATCGATTTGGAGGTTGTGTTGTCAAATCAAAATAAAGGTAAGATCTCTATCATATTCTTGTGATTTCTAAGATTAATAGATTGTACGGAATATGATTATAGCGATAGTTAATTACTTATGACCGGAGAATTGATTGAATTAGGATTTTGTTGCAAGCAAGATCTACCAGTTATAGGTAAGTGTGAATCCGTCCTATCTTTATGCATTTAAAGTTATGAACTTTCGTAGTAGTTTTATTCATTGGGGATTGTATATATGCGTATCTTGAACGAATTATGGAGATAGTTAAGAACTCTGGAGGAATTGTGATAAAAGTTTCATTAAAGTACGAACGGGATAAAAAAGTGTGTTGATATTCAAATAGGTTTATGGAAATTAAGGTTAGGGTTTCATATTATAGTTGAAATTGAAATTGAAATTGATTTGTAATATATTGATAAACAGGAATACTTGTGAGATTAGGGTTCCTACTCTGTTAGTAGTTACTGTTCGGCAGATTTGGATTGAAAGCAAATCCAAGTACGAACTTACCATGTATATTTGTTTGTGCTTACAAGATTAATTGCAAAATTTGACTTTAACATATATATGGCTTTAATTGAAACAAGTGTTGGTTATGAGTGGCTGTGGTTAGTAAAGACCATAAAGGAGTGTGATACTAACGCTGGCAACCTGATGATCCTTGTGTTGCGTTGTTCCAAGTGGAGCCGTACTTGGAGATGATTCTGGTGGATTAGGAATCGTTACCAGCTTAATTGTGAAATGCAAATATATAATATATATTATTTACATATGTTTTCTTTGGGGTCATGAGTTACTTTGGGTTTAGGATTAAAGATCTATAGTCCTAAACTGTGTTAGTTGCAGGCTTAAGAAAAAGATAATAAATTATGCTTGTTGCATTAGCATTTAAGTTATATGTGATATTATGTTGTGTGATCATGTGCATGTGGTTTCGATTTGGCGTACTAGGCATTTTTCTCTCAATCCTCATTTTTCCCATAGATACAGGTGAAGATCCTATTATTTATTATCTGACGGGATATGACGTATTCATGGATTATGGGGAAAGCGATACTGGATTTGACCCTTCTACCGATGATTGAGAATAGTATATTATGAATAGTAGATCAAGAGGAAAAACTTAATATTTGATTAGTTATCTTTGAAAATTTTATGATGTTTAAGAGATTCTTTTATTTCTTTAAAGTTGACTTGTTTAGTTTATGATTTAGAAGAACTGAGGACATTTTATTTTATAAGTATCCTTTATTTGTGAGATTTTAGAGATATTTAAGATATATATTTGGTGATTAACAATTGTAGCCTTCGCGTATCAATCTTTGGTAGTGACACGTGGCGGACATATAACGCTTTAGGCTAGGGTGTTACAGCTTAAGTGGTATCAGAGCAATAGGTTTTGATCATTCAATTCAGGTTATGACTCCTTAGGACGGTGAGCATTGATGAGAGGGGTAGAGATTCGTTGCGGACATTTATTTATAAGTTATGATATTATAGTGCTTAATCTTTTAGTATTTTCGTTAATCTTATAGATATCATGTTTATTCTTGTTAGAATGCCTCCACGTAGAAGAGCCCCTGATGCTGGTTCCTCAAGGACTGGTGAGGAAGAACAATCACTACTAAACCAACCACCTCTGAACCAAGTGGGAGAGGATTTACCCCCACCTCCACCACCACCAATCCTACCTATAGGATAACAAGTGCCTATTGATGCTGCTCAACTGATGCAAGCGGTGAATACTCTTCTGGGAGTAGTCACTCAATAACAGTAGAATATGAGGAATGACATGTAGGTGATCAAGCTATTGTTGAAGCTTAGACACAAAACACCTAAATGATGAACGGTAATGGAGGGAATGGAGCGAGGCACGCTGATGTTTTGAGCCTGAACAAATTTTTGGACCTGGTGTATAAGTTCGAACCAATACCTGGAAAACCCTTGGAGGCACAGCTATAGATGGAAGATGTGGAAAAGACTTTCGTTGCTTTGGACATTCCTGAACACAAGAAAGTGGAATATGCCTCCTATCTACTAATTGGGAGAGCAAACAATTGGTGGCTAAGCATCAGGAGGCCTATGCTAGGAGTAATAACATGGAACATATTTCAGCAAGCCTTCTATAGGGAATTCTTCCCGGATAGTGTCAGACAAAAGATGCTGCAGGAATACTACACGTTGCAACAAGGCAAGCTGACTATTGAAGAGTACGAAGCAGAATTAAATAGGCTGATGAGGTTTCTTCTTGAGCAACTGAGAGAGAGAGGATGCTAAGATGAGTAGGTTCATTACTGGTTTAGAACCGGAGATTCAACATCAGGTAAATTTGATGGAGTTGACCAACTACTCATTTGTGGTCAACAAGGTAAAGCTGGTTGAGCAGGGGTTAAAGAAAATCAAAGGAAGGGAAGACTCAAGGAGTCAGGTTCATTTAGGTAAGAGGCCAACTGCTACGGTTATCGCTTAAGATAAGAGAAAAGGCCTTTCACCCAATAAGTAAGATCTTTCGTTCCAAGTTCTGATAGGAAATGCCTTAGATGCCAAGGACCCCATGATGTGAAAGGCTACAAATGGCCCGAAAATGCATGCTTCACCTGTGGAAAGGTAAGGTATAGTTAGAGATTCTGCACTAAGCGATTAGTAGGTCTACCTATTTTCTATTTTAAGTGTGAACAAAGGGGACATAAGGCGATGGAATGCAAGGAATTGGGTAGGTAGGTAGTGTCTAGAGCATCAATGAATAGATATCAGGGACAAGGACAGAGAGCACCTGCCCAGATTTATGCCTTACAGCATAGGGACATCTCTAGTGTAGACACCATAGCAAGTACGCTGTCTATCCTCGGGAGTGCATATGTATTATTTGATATTCGTGTGAGCTTTTCATGTATATCTAAGTTGTTTACATCTATATGTGGAGTGAATATTTAATTCATGTTTGGATGTCTTACTATAAATATTCCCTTAGGGAGTGGATCCTTACTTAATAGAATTTGTAGATATGTGAACATAGAACTAGAAGGTAGGTATTTACCTGCAGATCTTATGGTGATGGACATGATTGATTTTGATGTAATTTTAAGAGTAGACTAGTTGATAAAACAACAAGCTGTAATCAATTGTAAAAATCTAGTTGTAGATTTTAGTTTAGATGGAGATAAATTTGTATATAAACTTGAAGTATAAAAACCCGTAACTTTACCTACATATGAGTTGTGGGAGAAGACAATATTAGCAGTTATGACAATAGGGGATGAATCGAAGATAGATCCTGCAAGGATACCGGTCGTGAGAGAGTGCTTCGAAGTATTTCCAAAAGACCTATCGGGATTGCCACCTGATAGGGAAGTCGAGTTCTGTATTATGACAATAGGGGATGAATCGAAGATAGATCCTGCAAGGATACCGGTCGTGAGAGAGTGCTTCGAAGTATTTCCAAAAGACCTATCGGGATTGCCACCTGATAGGGAAGTCGAGTTCTGTATTGATTTGGCACTAGGTACCATGCCTAAGTCTAAAGCACCATATCGGATGGCACCGATGGAATTAGCAGAACTAAAAGTTCAACTGGAAGATCTACTTAAGAAGAAATTCATAAGACCGAGCGTGTCACCTTGGAGAGCTCTAGTGTTGTTTATGAAGAAGAAAGATGGGAGTATGAGACTATGTATAGACTATAGGGAGTTGAACCAGGTAACGATCAAGAATAAGTACCCGTTGCCTAGAATAGATGATTTATTTGATCAATTGGCTCGAGCACGATTATTTTCTAAGATCGATTTGAGGTCAGGGTATCACCAGCTACGAATTAAAGCAGAAGATATTCCAAGGATAACTTTCAGGACTAGATATGGGCATTATGAGTTTGTGGTTATGCCTTTTGATCTTACAAATGCACCCACTATATTTATGGATCTTATGAACAGAGTTTTTAGGGATTATCTAGATTTGTTTGTTGTGGTGTTTATCAACAATGTTTTGGTGTATTCTAAGACTGAGGAAGAACACCTTAGATTGGTCCTGAGTAGACTACAAGAAGAAAAGTTATATGCCAAGTTCACTAAGTGTGAGTTTTGGTTAGATCAAGTGTCATTCTTAGGACATATAGTAGATGGGAACGGAATTTCAGTAGATCCCGATAAAGTAAAAGCTGTGGTAGAATGGTTAACTCCTAAGACAATGTCCGAAACCAGAAGTTTCTTAAGGATGGCAAGATACTACCGAAGATTTGTAGAGGATTTTTCTAAACTTGCAAATCTTTTGACAAGACTGACGTAGAAGGAAGTGAAGTATGTTTAGGATGAAAATTGCGAGAGTAGCTTTCGATAGTTGAAAGAGAAATTAGTGTCTATATCGGTTTTAGCTTTGCCAGTGAGTGGAGAAGAGTACACTATTTATAGTGATGCTTCTATACAAGGTCTAGGTTACGTTTTGATGCAAGGTGGAAGAGTTATAGTATATGCATCGAGATAGTTAAAGCCGTATGAAAGAAATTATCTCACTCATGACTTGGGACTAGTAGCCATGGTTCATGCGTTGAAATTGTGGAGACACTATTTGTACTGTGAGAAGTGCAAAATATTCACGGATCATAAGAGCTTGAAGTATATTTTCACCTAGAGAGATCTGAACATAAGGTAAAGGAGGTAGTTAGAACTAATCAAGGACTACGATGTGGATATCCAATACCACCCTGAAAACGCCAATATAGTAGCAGATGCCTTAAGTATGTAGAGGAATGAGAATTTAGCGGCTATGATCACTTTTGAACGTCACTTGCTAGATGATATGAAGCAATTGGATTTGGAAATAGTGGCCCAAAAAGTAAGTGCACGATTACCACGGTTATAGATTCAGCCTACTCTGGTTGATAGGATTAAAGCCAGTCAAGTGAATGATCGAGTATACAGGAAGTCATGCGAAGATTGGAAATTGGCAGGGCCCTGAATTTTATATTGATGAAGAGGGTGTCATGAGATATAAGGGAAGACTGTGTGTACCCAAACAAGAAGAACTTAAAGGAGAGTTGTTGAAGGAAGCACACTACTTGAGTTATTCCATCCATCCTTGTGGCGATAAAATGTACCAGGATTTAAAGAAACTGTATTAGTGGAATAATATGAAAAAGGAAATCGCTGAGTATGTATCCAAGTGCCATACTTGTCAAATGATAAATGTTGAGCATAGGCGACCAGCCGATGAATTGAAGCCTTTGCCTATACCCCAATGGAAGTGGGAACATATTAATATGGATTTTGTCATGGCTTTTCCCAGGACTAAAGGGAAGTTTGATTCGATACAGGTTATTGTTGACAAACTCACCAAAGTGGCCTGGTTTATACCAATCAGAATTGGTTATCGATTGGATCTATTAACACGGTTATATATTAAGAAGATCTTGAGACTACATGGATTTCTAGTGACCATTGTGTCAGACCGAGACACCAGGTTTGTAGGAAGATTCTGGAAAAGTTAACATAAAGCTTTAGGTACTAAAGTGGTTTTTAGTACTGCTTATCACCCTCAAACAGACAAGCAGTCTGAACGTACCATCCAAATTCTTAAGGACATGCTAAGAGCTTGTGTCTTAGACTTTAAGGGAAGCTGGGACGAACATCTATCGTTAGTGGAATTTGCCTATAACAACAGCTATCAAGCATCAATAGGGATGCCACCATATGAAGCCTTATATGGAAGAAAATATTAATCATCTATTCATTGGGATGAAGTAGGTGAAAGACAGATTATAGGACCCGAGTTGGTATAAGATGTTGTTGACAAAGTTAAGGTGATCAGACAGAAATTACAAGCTGCACAAAGCCGATAGAAGAGTTATGTGGATAAATGGAGGAGACCCTTGGAATTTCAAGTAGGGGAGCACGTGTTGCTTAAGATACTGCCGACAAAGGGTATTGTCAGATTCGGTATGAGAGGGAAGTTGAACACCAGATATGTTAGGCCATTTGAGATTTTGGAACGGGTTGAAGATATGGCATACAGGCTAGCATTGTTGCCGAGTCTGGAAGGAATGCACAATGTATTTCACGTATCCTTGTTGAGGAAATATATGCAAGACCCTGATCAGATTGTAGCTTTAGAACCATTGGAAGTTCAAGCTAATCTTTCTACTTAAGAAAAGCAAGTAAGGATCTTGGATACAAAAGAAAGGATATTGAGGAGACGCATGATCAAGTACGTGAAGGTCCAATGGAAAAATCAAACTGAGCGAGAAGCAACTTGGGAGTTAGAAGAGGAGATGTGAGCCATATACCCTCAGCTATTCAATGAATTAGGTAACTTTCGAGGACGAAAGTTTCTTTTAGGAAGGGAGAGATGTAAGATACAGATAATTAATTTATAATGAAGGGCAAAAATGTAACAAAGTATTGTTTAAAAAGGTATTTTTGTCCTTGAACAAATGAATTTGGACACGAGGAAGTCACGTGTAAATGATCGGACGAATTTTGCTTAGGCTGGCATCTAAGTCACCAGCTTTTAATCTTAAGCCCTAGCTTAAAGATAATGGATGACGACCCAAACTTTTGCGTTGAAGTTTCAAAAATTTCTAAGGAAATTGGTCCTACATTGGATTAATGGCCAACGGCTTACCCAGCTTAGCAGCCGACGTACGTGGCTAAGCCGCTGGTGGAAAGGCCGGCTTATGGCTGCGTCTTAAGCTATGTTGGCATTTTTCCTAAGCAAAGTCCCTCTATAAATAAACCCATTGACCCATGAAATTGTCACACTTCTTCCTCAGCAAAACCTTAGGTAAGTAGGTTTATCTCTAGTCTTTTCAATTAATTTCCTTAGATAAATTAGTTTAATTCTAGTTTTTCATATGATTGAAGGAGATTCAAGATCTAGTGGAGAAACCCTAAATTGATTTGGAGGGTTGTGGTGTCGAATCAAAATAAAGGTAAGATCTCTATCATAGTCTTGTGATTTCTAAGATTAATAGATTGTAGGAATATGATTATAGCGATAGTTAATTACTTATGATAGGAGAATTGATTGAATTAGGGTTCTGTTGCAAGCAAGATCTACTAGTTATAGGTAAGTGTGAATCCGTCCCATCTTTATGGACTTAAAGTTATGAACTTTCGTAGTAGTTTTATTCATTGGGGATTGTATATATATATATATCGAATGAATTATGGAGATAGTTAAGAACTCTGGAGGAATTGCGATAACTTTTCATTAAAGTACGAACGGGATAAACATGTGTGTTGATATTCAAATAGGTTTATGGAAATTAGGGTTAGGGTTTAATGTTATAGTTGAAATTGAAATTGATTTGTAATATATTGATAAATAGGAATACTTGTGAGATTAGGGTTCCTATTCTATTAGTAGTTATTGTCTGACAGATTTGGATTAAAAGCAAATCCAGGTACGACCTTACCATGTATGTTTATTTATGCTTACAAGATTAGTTGCAAAATTTGACTTAACATATATATGGACTTAATTGAAACAAGTGTTGGTTATGAGTGGTTGCAGTTAATAAAGACCACAAAGGAGTGTAATACTAACGTTGGCAACCTAATGATCTTTGTGCCACGTTGTCCCGAGTGGAGGCATACTTGGAGATGATTCCGATAGATTAGGAGTCGTTACCAGGTTAATTGTGGAAAGCAAATATATAAATATATATTATTTACATATGTTTTCTTCTGAGTCATGAGTTACTCTGAGTTTAGGATTAAAGATCTATAGTCCTAAACTGTGTTGGTTACAACTTAAGAAAAAGATAATAAATTGTGCTTGTTGCATTAGCATTTAAGTTATATGTGATATTGTGTTGTGTGATCATGTGCATGTGGTTTTGGTTTGGCATGCTGGACGTTTTTCGTTGAACCCTCATTTTTTCCATAGGTATAGGTGAAGATCGTATTATTTATGATCTGGCGGGATATGACGTATTCATGGATTATGGGGAAAGCGATACTGGATTTGACCCTTCTACCGATGATTGAGATTAGTATATTATGAATAGTGGATCAAGAGGAAAAACTTAATATTTGATTAGTTATCTTTGAAAATTTTATGATGTTTAAGAGATTCTTTTATTTCTTTAAAATTGACTTGTTTAGTTTATGATTTAGAGTAATTGAGGACATTTCATTTTATGAGTATCCTTTATTTGTGAGATTTTGGAGATATTTGAGATATATATGTTTGGTGATTAGCAATTATAGCCTTTGCGTGTCAATCTTTGGTAGTGACACGTGACGGGCTGATAACGCTTTAGGTTAGGACTTACATATGGGTTATTAGATGAGGAGTCTAAGGACTCCTAGTGGTAGTTTCTACAGTGGTGCCTTGTTCATGTTACAAGAGATTGCACTAACATTTGCTTAATACCTGAGTAACATACTAGGATACAATAGGCAATTGAGGGTGAGGATGTCGTTTTGCCCTGAGGTTGGCCTTGGTGATGGTGCATTCGCCATGTGGCAAGCTACTTGAAGGAAAAGTGTAGTGTGGATGTTGGGAGTTTGTTTGAGTTGTGTAGGTGTAGTGTGGACACTACAAGAATTTCGATATTAGGTGACGTTTGCAAATTTTGCAAACGTGACCATTTTTTTTAACTTAGAATCATTCAGTAAAGCATACTATTAGCCACGTTTATGGAACATTCTTTTATTTGTAACACTTTTCTTAAAATAACCATGACTTATTTTTATTTAACAATTTACTCACCCTAAAAAAAATAAAAAATTAAACTCCCCTAAAACATCCCGCCATTTCAAAAACAATAGACAAAAGAAAAAGAACACCCTCTGTATATTAAACATGACTTTCCCTATTTCTTCATAGTGCAAAACCCTTATCCCACAATAACATCTATTCCACCTCCGACGGAACCTTTGTTCCACCTCTGACGGATCCCTCTGTTCCACCTCCAACTAATCTTTCCATTCCACATCTACCTTATCTCTCCATACCGTATCAATTCCTTCTCAGGTAGTTGATTGAAGAAAGACCTTTTGGAAATCTTCAATACACGGTCGTAAATGATCAATCAGTCTAGATACAGCATCTAGGTTTGTACTTACCTTTTTTTTTTTTTTTTTTTTTTACTTTTATTTAGTTGCATCTTCAAATCTATTTGCTTCTATTGTGCAAATACCATACTTTGATTAGGGTTTGTGTCAATATCGTGGTAAAATAGCAAGTTTATTGTTAAACTCGACGGAATCTCGAGTCACGATGCGTTTCTAACATTTCCAACTTTCTTCCTATTTTAACTAAGCTAATTGGGCTTTTACAACTTTCAAGCCAACCGATCTTGTGCTCCTGCGCTTCTGATTTGATTTTTTTGCCTTGCCCTATTTTTGTTTTGGCTGTAGGTAGGCATTTAGCTGGTTAATTTGGGCCTAAGTTTTAGTTGAACACCGACACTACTGATTCTTAGCCAAAATAGCAAATTGAAGTTTCAGCCCCAGGGTATAGCAATTTCTGACATGTGCAATTGCACAACATACTAAAAACATGACCAGAGAGATAAAGCATGAAATCATGTCTAGATATAGGAAAAAAAGAATATATATATATATATATATAAATATATATATTACACCAAAATGGCATTTCTTCAATTTCACGGATTTTGACATTGAAATGAATTAGACACGAAATGAAAAACAAGCATGACTAGCCATTAGGAATTGCCATCCCTAAGTCCATCCAACTTGCTTTCTTGGTTATTGTCCTATTTAACTGTCTGCCAGCTAAAACCATAGCCGCTGTTAATTTAATGAGTGTAAGATATTTGCCAAAGTACCAGTTGATGCCACCCCTTTGAGTCGGTATAGTATACATTTTGGTTTGGTTTTATTCTGCACTAATTCTAGAGGACTGGAACATATGCAAATAGAAGATTGAAAAAAAGCTTCTGATAATCATAAAAGAAGCTCTGCTACATTGTTTTGTCTTCAAGCCATGCTCCATATTTAGTACTGATCTCCATGTGTTTCATTTTTGCAAGGTCCTTCCTAAGATTTTGAGCTGTCATGTCTTCTTAGTTTGGTATTGTAACACTAGTGCTTTTGATGCAGCATTTGGATGTAGTTAGTGGGTTATGCTAATTGTTTCTCCAGAAGTTATCAAGTCTCTTGACTTTCACCATGTGTCTAGAAAGCTTCTTCTTGTTTGCATATTTATGTATTTAGTTAATATTAATCTATTATTATTATTATTATTATTTATCTTTGCTTCATCTTGTTTTGTTTTCATTATTATTTAATGTTAAATTTCTGGGTATTTTAGATTCTTTATGTTGTCAAATTTGAAAAATGTTCGGCTAGCTTTGGGTTTAATGTCAAACATCTGAGATGTTGAGAACTTAACCAAATTTGAAAATGTTCGGCTAGTTTTCTGGGTATTTTAGATGCTTAACTGTTGTCCCTAGAAATGATGAACAAATTGGACTTCAGGATTACATTGGATTTTGGAGTATCAAAGTTCTGTAATTTTCATAACATGCTTGAGGTGACTATTACTCTTGTATTGATATATCAATCATTATGGCTGTGTTGTAGGATTTGCTTCATTTGAACTACTTATATGGTGATTCAAACACTTTGTGCCATATGGAAAAATATCTGTAACTATTTTTCACTTTTTCAAATCTAAACATGTCCATGAGGAGGGAAAGTTCCACTAAGAAATAGTATTAAATGCAAAATGAAGTTGATTATGACAGTTTTGAATTTAGTACTTCTTAGTAATTCCTTGATGGCTAAGATTTTTAGCTATTGATTCTGCTGGAGGTTTTCTATTGGAGTGGTGGTCATTTTTTTTAGATGTATTCATATCTCGGACTGACAAAAAGCATTCAGAAACTGCAACATTTTACAATAAGGTGTGGTTTCTTTCTCAAATAAGACAAGTTCTTCCATTTATTGTTAGTAAAACGGTTTTCTATGCATGTATCCTTTTATAGGATGTTGAATAGGAGGGAGCAGGGGTTGTTGCCACGTTTGATTACTCTGACGTTCAATGTAATACTATACGTGAGCATGATTCGATTCACTAATAATCTTATAGCCATCTATGCTCTTAACTTATGGAGTTGTGTCTCTTTTGAAAGAACCTAAACTTCCATTTTTTTTTGCATCTAAAAAAAATGAAAATGCTATTTTTGTCAAAATCCCCTATATGATTTCATTTACATGCATTTCCACAATTCTAGCCATGTTTTTAGTTTAGAGATTGGCAAGGCCCTATAAATGATTCTCCTGTGATTTTTACCCCTTGAAATTTGTAGACCCAACTGATAAGGGCTAGAGAAAGTCAACAGTGACAGGAATATCATAAGCTACGAGGAGAGCAGATGCAACATCTCTTATTGAGTAGGGATTTTCTTCCACAACAGCTGAGACAACGGACAATGAAAACAGAGATGGGTCATACCTACTCTCAGGTGCTTTAGAGGGTCTTGTTGGTCGTGAAGCAATAATGATATAGAATCCTGATATATCAAATTTCTTGGCAACTAAAGTGCTTGAGGGACAATGAAAGTTCCAATGCAGGTTGCCACCTTTGCTGATGCAGCTATTAAGTTTGAGCATTATAATCATGGATTAAAATGCAACATGCCATTTATTCAATTCTTTAGAATATTCCAGTAATCAGATTGAATATTTTCATATAGAAAATTTTTGGAGGTGATGTGAGCCACCTTTTGAATCCAAATCAGTTGTTAGTGTTGACTTTAGGATCTAGCAGCTAGGTTCCAGGGTACTTCTCACAGTTTCACATTAGATGCTGCTAAGTTATTGTAGCTTCGTTTGTTCTTTGTGCATAGTGATAGCTTTTGATTTTTGTTGTAGGTGGAACCTCAATAAAAAACCAAGGAAAACTGTCCAGAATTTTCAATGGGTAACCACATTCAATCATAAACTTTGTTATCAAAAGTGGTCATGTATCAAGCGCATTGTATGCTCCAAAATGTATTAGGGATTTTCATTCATACATAAATTTCATGTGGAGAAGTAATAGCAGGTATAAATTATATTGTGATTAAACAGGTATATATTACTAATTGTGCATATGTTACACAATAAACAAGTATATATTGCCAAATTAAACTGAGTTGAACATTAATCTCTTCTTAATAAGAATAGCCATGTGTAAACCTTGTTAAATTAAAATAACAACCATATTTAGAAATTACTATTTTAATTGAATACCTACATGTAGACGTCGCCAATGTATTAGAATAATAATGTTTAAATTGCGGTAAATATGAGATTTGTCACGTTTATAAATCGCTATTATTGTCTAACAAACATATATAAAGCTTATTCAACCTGTGCATGGCTACGGTTAAACATCGCCAATTAAGTAATTTACTTACGTTTACACGTTACTAATAAAAATATTTACCCACGTTTAAATGTCGCTGATCACAAGTTTCCCTCCTTTTATATTTAGAGGGATGGAGATTAGTCATATTTAGCCACACATAAGTGTGACCAAAACATGATAATAGGCCATGTTTAAACGTGGCTCAACAAAGTGTATTTAGCTGCCAAACTAACATTAGCGACGTTTCAATTTTTAACGTTACTTATTAAATCTGCGACAGACCTTTTGCGATGTCTATAGGCCACGTGTAAAAAACGTGACCAAAATTCTTTGGTCACGTTTAATTAATTTTTAGCCACGTTTATTAGACATAGCCAAAGGCTCATTTTGTGTGGGATGTTAGGAGTTTGAAAATCGAAGGAAAGTGGTTGAGTACAAAATTGTGAGTTAGACTGACAATTTTGGCATTTTCAAAGGAATGGTGAATCCTTAAGACACAATAGGAATAATGAGTTCGAGTCATAATTCCTCCTCTATTATGGCATCATGAGTCCAACTTACAATTCCAAGTTCAATATTTCTGGAATTATTTTTCAGAAATTCGAATTTTTGGAATTTTTTTCCTTTTTCCTATATATTTAGATATGTACTATTTTTAATTGTTCAAATATGTTAAAACAAAAAGAAAGTCAAAATAAGTGATTCATTCTAATACAAAAAAACATATTGTAGAGACAATATTTGACACACAACTAGTCTATATATATGTCCCGAATGTTAGATGAATACTATTAGAGTGAAAAACATTTGAAGCATCCAAAACATTAATGGCATATGAAGCACATGCGAATGGGATTGGGACATGGGGAAAACTATGTATGCTAGGGAAAATGGGGTTGTGAAATAAAACAATTTCAAGATGATTGAAAGTTTGGTTTGGCGAAATAAAAATAAATAATGGACTTCGACACACAAATGAACGGTTATTGAAGGAAGAAGAAAGTGTAGAAGAAAAACAATTAAATTTTTCTCTAAGGTTTTGTTTTTCATTAAAGAAGCCATATCTTTTTTATTTAGGGACAAATCTAAAAGATGATGATTTTCCTCAAGAGTCGTTATGTTTTAGATATGGATTGCATCAAGTGAATTTGAATTAGATTAGTTATAAAATGATCTAAATCATTTATCATGAGTGGATGTAACCCAAAGGCATGAAATTCTCTAAAAGCTTAACCAAAAGTTACAACTCTTTCAAATTTTACTGTTAACATAATTATGCTATTTTAACAGGTTCAGATCATCTTGCACTGATATGCATAAATAGTCCAGATCATTTTGTGTTGTCACATTTTTTTTCAATTGCGTGTTCCCTTTTTAAAAGATAAATCTCGATAAATCATATAAACTCAATAAATCTCCTTCTTTTACTCATGTTTAACATAAGTACCACTGTAGTTAATCATATAGCTTTTTGAATACAAAGTTTATCCTTTAAATTACATAGTTGGAAATCAAAATCCACAGTATGGAGGAGAAAAACCAAATAAAAAGATTTTACTAAGATTCGAATTTGATTGGAAGTGTAGTACTAAATTCATCATGCCATGTTAAAAAAAAATATTAGCTTTTCAAATAACATATTTTAATTTTCACAAGTGGAAAAGAAGAAGAAGAAGCAGAAGTAATTTATAACATAAAGGAACACAACATGATATTTAAAGAAAATGAATATCTATAACAAAAACAACTAAACAATTATAATGGTATTATTTGATTGTGTTAATATAAAAAATGGTACCTCAACTTTTGTAAAAAGTTTAATTAAGTATTTGAAATTTGGTTCTGAACAATTTGATACATAAAGCAAGTATTCACATATATTTTTTCTACCTGATTGAACTTGTTTTAGGTAGGAAAAATATATATGAAAACTTGCTTTATTTGTCAAATTGTTTAAAACCAAATTTCAGATAGAAAAAATATACATGAAAACTAGGTACTAAATTATTTAAAACCAAATTTTAAGTACCTAATTAAATTTATTAAAAAACTTTAGGTACCATTTATTATATTATCCCCATCTACTTTCATAAAAGTGTCATTCTATAATGATCATTATAAATTAATACTTATATCGTGGTGCAACTCATGTCGAACAATAGCAATATGTGTATTACAATAACAATATCCGGAAACCATGTAACACAATAAATTGAAAAATTAAGATTTCAGTTTGTTTATCAAAAGAGTTGATAAAAATCTAAACTGAATATTCGGTAACGCTAACCAGAGGGCATCTATCACATATCCCAACCCAATAAGAATATGCAAGACTCCATTCTTACACTCTACATGTCTTTAAATCCGAAATTAAATACTTGAAAATATTTGAATACTTGAAAAATATTTCCCTAAATTGGGGAATCACCCAAAATGTTACACCTCAAAATCAAAAGTAATGACAATCCGCTGCGTATCTCACTTAGGTATAATAGCTAAGGGCCATAAGTTTACGCATCTCTAAAATCCTAAATTACTTTGTGAAATTATCTAATTGTCGCTTGGTTTACAACTTGCTATTATGAAAATCACTTTTTTTTTAAAAAAAAAAAAAACCAATATTTGTAAAATTTTTGAAAAGATTTACTAATAAAAAAAAAAAAAACCAATATTTGTAAAATTTTTGAAAAGATTTACTAATAGTTACTCAAAAATACTATTGTGTAATTAGAATAGTCCATTTTTCGTTCTTAACTTTTGGTACTAAAACTTTAATTTTTTTTTCTATTTAAGTGCTTAACATTTGTAAAAGTTTGCAAATTAGGATTTTTATTAACATCATTAAGTTCTTTGCTAATTTTTGCCACGTGACGCATTTTGATTTGGTTGAATTTAATAATCTTAATAGATAGAATAAATAAATAAAGAAAACATAATAAATCAACTAATAATAATAAAAGTTTAAAAATACAATAAAAATATATATAAGATTAAAATGGAGAAGAATCTGCATTCCTTACTTGAGCGTCACTGGAAGAATTCCTTTTTTTTTCCTTTCTTTTTTTTTTTCCTTTCTTTTTTTTTTTCCTAGAAAAATCTTTGATGATAATGATCTACTCCATTCCTAAGAACTCTTATATCTCTCTCTACTCTATTCCCTTTCTCCCTGTACCACTTAATAACTCCATGCATCCTCGCATTCAAACCTAATCAGCGAATCCTGATCTTCATACCTAAACCTTACGCTAAAATCCATTTTCCTAAAATCTCCTCTCATAGAATGCTTTTTACATTTTTTTTCCACCATCCAAACCTTGAAAAAGCTTTGGACTTTAACTTTCTTTGTTTCATTCATGTGTTATGTGCATTAAAAAAATGTTTGTATGTCATGTTTGGTATGCAAGAATAGACCTATAATGAAATTACAATTTTGAATTTTATTCTATTTACTGTATTTGGTTGCACTTTTAGAAGCTATAATTATGATTATGGGTTTGAAGGACATTTCAAACTTCATTAATTATATATGTAGTTTAATTATTCTTTTATTCTATCACATATTTATAATTTATATGTATTACTAATAGCTTTTCCAATAAATATATTTTATAGTTATTTCATTCCTCTCTATTTTGTGTGTATTTTCAAACAAAGAAATGGATTTGTTATTTTGGAACACATTCCATCCTAGTCCATTCTATTCAATTTCGAATAATTTTTATATACCAAATGTGATATTAACTAGTGATTTGTTAAATTTTGTGAAAACATGCACAGTGATTTAATAATTTTTTCATAGCTTTTATTTTTATTTTTATTTTCATTTAAAAAAATTTTATCGATATTTTCATTTGTCAAACTTTTATTGTTTTATTTTATTTTTAATTTATCTTCATGTATTTAAATAATCTTGGACCAACTAAAATGCACCACGTATCAAAATTTAATATAGATATTAATGGCGTTAATAAAGTTCTTGCAATTTATTTTTTTAGCCGTTGAGAACTTAAATACACAAACACTGAAATGTTAAGGATTAAAAACGGATATTTTGCTTATAGAAAGTCTAAAAGAAGTGTAAGGTTCACTAGCCCAAAAATAAATAAAATTCAAGTAAAGTGCATATCAATAGTAAGACCAATAGGTCTGCAAGTAGTATGGTACTATGAAGTAGTTCATAACAAAACAATACAGGATCCAAAAGCTATTAACAATTTAACACCGCTGTATTTAAGCATCATTACAAGTATTGCACTTGCTAGCCCAATTCTCCTCGTCAAATCATAACTAAGTGCTTCATAAGCATATACGACAATAGGTCCACAATTGTAAAGATTAAATAAGAAGTTAGTGACAGCACAAGTTTAGCATAGGAGCTAGACGTCGGGCCGAATCAACCCAATCCTGAACTAGTCTAGAATCGCCGATTCATTGGTTAGGGTTGCCTTCTGTTATGTGTTGTAGTATATATATAAATATTTCAAAATGAATAAGTCTCACATTTCTTAGATTTTGTTCTTTATTCTTGTTTATTAACTTCCTTCTCTTTATGAGCTTGTAAAAAGTTGGTAGAAAGGTATGGACTCACGCGCACAAAGTTTAAGCCGAGCTAATGTAAATTTGTGGATTTGCTCCCTCCCCCCACTCGCGCGTGTAGTTTTGTGTTTTGGCCCGATCCAAAGGAATATTTTATTTTTCATGCATATTATAATTTTAATAATATTCAGATATTATTATTAATTTGAGCTTATCTTTTGACTATTTTAAATGTCGATTACCATAATATCTGTTTTTCTACCTCCATTGCTTCTATATTTCGGTTACTTTCAAATTATCTTATTCATCCGTTGTGATATTTAATTTAAGAAAGATATTTTAAATGGACCCGTTGCACATATCTCACCGGATTACATTTATCCGTTTTAAGATTATTAATAATTAGTTTTTTAAAAATAATTATCTTTACACTCTCTACTTCATGTCTTCATCTTTTCCTTCAATTGTTGGGTTGTGCTCATCATTCTATTTTGCTATTTCTATTATCTAGATTTTTTTAAAGGACTTGTTGAATCTTGAAGGATGCGCCGTTGTTTCATCTATGTTGATAAATTATCTTTAAAGATAGTGCCTAGCATGTCTTAATTTTTTTTTTTTCACGCAGCATTTTAATCAACGCCTTCACGTGGAATTGAGCCGGTTTGATGCGTGTTGTGCCAGGTCGAGTCAATCCAGCACTTCGCGTGCGGGTCGTGGCCTGTTGAACCGTGAGATAGGTTTTCTTCTCCTTCCCCCCCTCCCGTGCTTTGCCTTTTATCAAGTCGCCGCCCGGTGTCATAAGTCACACGCCAGGCAGGACCACCCTTCTTTTTGAGAAAGCACGCGTGCCTCTCTCTCTTCCTGCGTCAGATTATGGCCCTCCTTTCTCCACGTCTCTTTTTTTCCTTCAAAGGTCACGGTGCTCTCCCTCTCTCTTTCACAGTGCGCGTCAGATTATGCCTCCTCTCTCTCGCCGGACTCCACTCTCCGTCCTTTTTTTTTTTTTTCTATGTCCTTCCATGTTTATCGAGCTACTGATTAAAAATTAACCAAACCGTTTGGTGCTTTCTATTAATGATCTAATAGGTATAATAATAAGACCCATATACACATAATCTGGAGTTGCACATGGTCCTCATTACCCTCGTACATGTTTGGGGGAAGGAAAATAATGGAGACTAGCTTACTTTCGGTCAATGGTAGCTTAGCTATTAATTGGTTTGTAAGGATTTATGCGTCAGTGGATATGTGCTTGCTCCTTATGACATTAAACCTGAAGATTTCGTTCACAATTTAACTGAAAGGGCAGTTCAAAAGCCAGCAAAGGGGGGTGAAGGAGGGTCCAGAGCAGTAGCTTTATCCATTAACTCGAGGTAAAAAATAAATTCATCCATATGTATTCACTTAATTCCATAATTTATGCACGAATACGTACAATATCCAATGAGCAGACAAAATCAAAACTTTAAAGATCTTTGATCCTTGAAGAACGTATTCAAAATCCACACCTACACCGGCCCAGCCTGAACCGGCGGTTGTGGTTGTGAGCCGCCAGGTTTTCAGACGGGTTATGACCCTACGGCCGGACTGGCCAACGGGTCTGACACGTCGGTACCGGTCGGGCCAATCACGGATCCGGCCCGACCCGTGCCTAAGTCAGTAGCGATCATCCCTGTTACTAACAACAAGCAGAGTTGATTAAGATATCAAGTTAAGTGTAAATAAACAGTAGAAAGTGTGCTCATCATTTCTAGTAATACGATTAGTAAAATGATCTGAATCTTGCAGCAACAAGCTACTTGGGATTGACGACAACGGCTAGACTCGAAGGCAAAAAAGAAATAAGCAAAACAATAACATTGTGAGGTAATCACTGTTGTATGACGTTGCGGAGCACGGTCTGCATGTATTCGGATCCGTTTGGCTAACTTTTTATGGATATTTTTTAAAATTTTATTTTAATAAATTATTTATTAAAAAATAAACATAGATAAAATAAAATTAATAATTCTCATAAAAAGATTAAATATAAATAAAATATAAAAACACATTTACATATATCATTTTGATATATATACAAATACAAATAAAAATCATATTTTACCATCAGATCTATGTGCCCTATGCCACTTGATGACGTGTCTTGTCAACTTGTTGCACCAACGTGGTTCCTTCGTACTCAAATACACGTCGTGATGTCACCGATTTCAAGTACCTAAGGGTCTGTTTGGATTATCTGTTTTTCATCTGTATCTGTATCTTTTTTAAAATGATATGTGTAAATATATCCGATTTGCATCTAAATTTTATCTATATTTGTTCTATTTGATCTTTTGATGAGAACTATCAACTTTTTTTTATCTATATCTATTTCTTGATAAATAATTTGTTAGCAAAAAGTTTGAAAAAGTATCTGTATCTGCCGGGAAAAAACCAAAACAAATAGACCCTAAATTTAGACCGAAAACCTTAGCCGCTTACATGAGATCATGTTTGACATGTAATCCAACAGATGTTGAAGTTAATTAAAGTGACTCGTGCTGCTTGCTAGTGGAAGAAAATAAAATCAGTGAAATAAGGATCCATTATGATTATATAAGTTTATATATAAAAAAATATGTATTATGAACTCTCATGAGTTAATGTTGCATTTGGTACATAAATTTTACCTAAATGCACCATTTACACACTCTGTTAAACTCTATTTGATCATATAAAGCCCACTCAAATTATTGAATATTCATTAAATCCAACCTTACTGTTGAGTCTTTTACCAGTTCAAATTAACCTATAAATAGGATATTATATGAATTGGTTCATTTTCAACACTTTGCCAAGATTGGACAATAGATCATCAATAATAATACAATATCAAATCCAACATTTTGCTATTGTCTCTTTGTTTGGGTCTCTCGAACTTTCTCTCTCTCTTCTCTATCACTCGAGACACACACACAAACTGTCTCTCTAGTTCTCGGTTTCCCTCTCTTCAACTCTCTCTCTAGCTCTCGGTTTCTCTCTTCAACTCTCTCTATTGATGTTGTCTAAGAGCATATCTAATAAACCAAATATCAAATTTGTATCTATCCATCTTATAAACCAAGATGGATTATTGTTTTGACTCGTGGATACATAATTAATTTAAAAAAAAAAGAAGAAACAAGTTTGTGTGCACTTGTGAAAACTATGCTCACCGTACATCGTTGATATTTCAACTTTAAAAAGGGGGGAAGAGTTGCAATTTTATTTCTCTCTATTTTTATTTAATTTTATAGAGCAAAGAAGCCAAAAAAATCAAAGGTAATGATGATGAATCTTGCTCCTAGTTTCTATTTTAAAACACACATACACAAATTATATTGTGATATGATATTCATATTCAATCTTTCGTCGTCAATATGTCTTGAATTATTAGATGGTTATAAGTACTAGCGTGTAAAGTTAGCATCTTTTTTACATGTTTTTGGGAAAAATACAATTGATTGAATTTGTAGGAAATTAAGTTGGGAGGAGAAGGGGCATTGGCGAGGGGAGAGAGAGGAGAGAGAGATTAAACTAACACCTTTATTTTTCTCTCTCAAAACAAAGTATGCCTCTATCATCATTATTTTTTTTAGTATATGTATGAACTGAAAGTGATCACAGAATATGGATTAGATTAATTGAAGTTAATTAACTAATAACTTATTTAACTACTAATTATTTAAGTTGAAATTATATAATTGTTTTATACAATTTACATCTTATATTCATTTTTTGTTTTGAGAAACTAAACTAAAAGTGAAAGGCAGTGGTGTTGTTATTATTGTTGAGTTGTTTTTGTTTTAGTACATATGCTAGAAAAAATATTGATATTATTTGTTTGTTTGATGAATTTATGACAAGAACATATCTAAGAAACTTTGTTTCTTTTTTCTTCATATTTCATTTTATTTTATATTAACTATGTTAAATATTCATCTCTCTCCCTTCTCATACTCATGTTCAGCCACCCAATCTTTTCTTTTTATAAGAAAAGTCATAAATTAGATGTTATACCTTGATCGTACACATGGAAAAAGATTTGCATCTTAATTTCTTGGTTGGAATTCAGCTTCAATCAAGAAAAATTTTTAGATAATGATGACCTAGCAAGTAGTATTCATAGTCCCACATTGGCAAAATTTTAATAATGAACCTTCTATATAATATCCAACTAAGGCAACCATGATAAAATTAGATAAAGGCTTAAGACAAGTGTGGGTTTAATGCATGTAATGATTCTTGTGGGTCTTTTTAGGTAGGCCCATTTGAATATATTCTTGTAAATTAATTACAAGTATAATAATCATAATAAATAATTAAAAAATAAAGTAATAATTAAATACTAATTATAGTGATAATAGTAGTATAAGTGAAATAAAATGAAATTATGCTTATGGTGGACACGTGATGCTTTTACATTAGCTAGAAAGTCCATGTCATTTAACAAACCTAACGGCGTTCGCTCAACTAGTGTGTGAATCCGACATTAACCCAATTATATAGTAATACTTTACCCAAATAGTTGAATTAAGTATTAGGTATTAACCCGTGAATGCGACATTAACCCAGTTATTTAGTAATACTTTACAATTAAATTAGGTCATCTAATAAATTGGTATTCAAACATTGAGAATACAAGTTAAGTATATTATATGATATTAAGCATATACAAGACTAGTGAAATTTTTCAAATTGTTACCTTATATCTGTAAAAGTGGTAGAACAGGAAAAATAAAATACATAAAAGTAAAACCCTCCAACAAAGTTGCAAGTATTGCTAGTCTTTGCAAGGATAAAAATTAATAGTATCATAAAGCTACTTTTAAGGGTGCCCAATTAAGTCATATTCAATTGAAACTTAAGGATTTTAGGAGAAAAACTAACACTAAGTTTCACATTTTTTGAAAGAATGGAAAGGGTGATAAAGTGAGTGAAAAAGAAAAGAAGAAATTGAATGAAATATAAATTTTATTTTATGTTTATACATTATAACTTGTGAAGGAAATAAAAGATAAATTTTCCTTTTCTATTGTTTGATTTGTCTTTAAAAAGAAGACGAAAGGAAATGAAATTAGCAGATTATAATATTACCTTAATCTATTTGTACTTGGACTACCTATTCTTGACAACAAACTCCATTGAAGGTGTGCCAATAAGAATGTGGTATCGCATGCAATCCCACTTTCTTGTATGACACACATTTCAATGGAGGGTGTTGCCAAATATAGTTACACCAATGACTTACCAACCTATTACTCCTATTTGTAATAAAGAATGGTAGGTCCAAAGAGTAATTTTGTAATTGTCTTTCACTTTCACTTACTTCTCTCCAATTTTGTCGATAAAAGAAATGGATTCCAGAGTAGAAACATTTCCACCTATTTCTTTTTTTTTCTCCTTCCATTTTCTATAATAACCCAAAATATAGCAATTCAAGTATTAAAAAAAATCATTAGGCAAATAATGTGAAGCTTTGGAAATTTTTTAAAAGAAATCACGAAAATCACTCTTAATTTTTCACGTTTTAAAAATATTAAAATACAACCAATCTAAATGTTGATTTAGAATTTGAATGAATAATGATAAAATTTTAAGATACAATTTTCCATAGTAACTACAGTCAATAATTGCTAACAACTCAATGACATAATAAGATAACATAATTTCAACTTTAATAAGATAGCAGTAATTTGGATAAATATGCAAAGAATGAAAATGAGACATTTTGACTTCAATCTTGTTAAGATGATCTTGTTAATGAAAATTGTAAAACATAATGCTTTTAATGGCTAAAAGAATATGAGTACTGTATATTTCATGTGCATACCGTCATACATATATATTTATATATATTCAAATAAGAATGGAAAAACGAGTCTAAAACCTTCAATTATTGAGTCGCTTAAGGTCTAGAATCAAGTTTAGTCGTGTTGTCAGTCGTTTGTCATCTTTGTCAAGTACGAGTCTTTTTCAAAAATCAAGTAAGTAAAGATTGAAATCGCTAAACTAATTCTTATTGCTTATATATGCTCTATTGCATAGAATATCAGTTGTGTAAAGTCAATGAAATATTTAAATCTTGAAATATTTTGTAGAAAACGGAAATAGCAAGAAATTCAAATAAATGTAATAAAAGACCAAAACAACATAATCATACTACCTATAATATATAAACTTAATAAATATGAATGTTTAACAAAGGAATCAAACTTGCTTGAAGAAATAGAAAATAATAGCAAAAATTGAATTAGAACTTTATTTAAAAATTGAACTTAGATAATCTAATTCAGCCAAATAAAATAATTAGTAAGATATAATTAAATAGATTGATGTAACCAAATTAATAAATAAATTTAACCATGATTTAATATTTCAAATGTTCCCTTTCTTTAGCTAATTTGCTTTAACAATCCTTTTTAACAAATTAAATCCTATTTTACTTTATTTTTTTTTGTAAATTTCAAGTTAAACCTCTTCTCTTTTTATTTTAAAATCTATAAACTTTTGGAAAAAGTTCAATTTTATTGTTTAGTAAATTTGTAAACTTCAAACTTTAGCATATTTCATAAATTGATTCAACCAAACCTTTAAAACCATCAAATTGAACTCTTTTTCCTTTTATCATCCAAAATTCTCAAGTTCATTTACCAAAAATTACAAAATATCCTAAATTATCCATTTTAACTTAAAGTTCTATTTTCTTAATTCTCATAAATTTTGAGTTCGACTGCTTATTTAAAATTACCAGTTTCGAATCCGAACTCAAACTAAATATCAAGTTTTTACAAAGTTAAATTCTTAAACTAGATTTTCATTTCAAGATATTGATCTATATGTTATAAATTCTGAAATTATCTTCCAATTATTTTCAGAGCTCAAGATAATGATGTGAAAGATTTAACTCTAATCCTTATTTAATAAATATTCTTAATCCTTACCTTTTTATTCTTTTTTTTCCTTTTTGACTTTGGCTGCCTTTTCATGTCATCCTTCTTCATTTTTTTTTTCCGGTTCCATCTTCTTCTTCCTCTTCTTCTCTTCATTTTTTTCCTCTTTCTCTCAAATCTTAACTACAAAATCTTAAGTTTAAGAAGATTGAAAGAGAAATAGAAGATAAAAATTATGAAAGAAGATGGAAACCATGAACTTAAAAGCTTAAAGAGCTTAAGAAGTATAGAGATAAAGAGAATCAAGAAGTTGAGTCGCCAAAATGAGATAAGGTTTACTTTTTCCTTTGTTTTAGTTGTTGTTTATGCTTGTATATGTTAGTTTGATGTTTGTTACATGTTGGGCAGATGAAGAAGATGATGACTAGTAGATATAGGGTTTGATGGTGTTTGATGTTGTTGAATGAATATGAAAGTGTTAGAAGTTGTAAACATGGGTTGTATATTGTTTTTATGATGTTGGATGTGTAAAAATGGGTAAAATGATGTAAAAGAAGCAAGGGAATTCATGACAAGGGATTATAGGAGCAACACAGGCATGCAGGAGCCCAAGCTGAGTGTTATAGGGGAAAAATTTGATTCTAGACTTTTTTTCAGGGTCAGCACAGCCGTGGAAAAGGTCGTGCAGACAGGTCCCTATTTTATAATTTGACCATAACTTTTTCATTGAAACTTGGATTGGGGTGATTCAAGAGGCTATAAAAAGCTTAAAAACAACTCTAAAATTTTCATGTTTTAAGTTTTTGGAAATTCTAAAAGTATTAAGGCCTAAATTTTGATTGTTTCCAGCTACTACATATCCTAACAAAGTTAAAAATTTGTGTTTACTAGTTAAGTATATATATTGAGGTATAAAATGAATCTTTTTGAGCTAAAATGCAATAAATAAATGATAGTTGATATGTTGTGCCAGTTAGTTGATATAATTAAGCATGGGTTAAGTGCATTTATAGATTTAATAAATAATTGGATTAAATATAAAAGCTAGATATAAAATAAGCTTAATTAACAAACCTAAGTTCAACTTTACTAAATGGATTTGAATGAGGTAAAATGAACTTAATTAATTAAGTGTATTTATTTGGCTAAGATTAATTTAACCTAAGCTTAATGTGTATAAAACGAACTTACTCAATAAACCTTTGTTCATTTTAGCTTAATAAATCATGATTAGTTGAAAATGAACTAGCTTAAGTTAAAATCTTGTAAAACACATAGTTTTGTCTTAATGGAATGAATGATTACAACTTAGTAACTAAACTAGGCTTAATGTGGAATTTAGATATAAAGTAAATTAATTAATGGACTTGAGGCTAAGTTAACTTAAAGGACTATAAGAAGCTAAAATGAAATTAGTTTGAAATAAGAGATTTAAGTTGATTAAGGTCTTAATAGATACATGAGAATGAATTAGAGAGATTAATGAATATAACTTAATAATTAGATTAAGTAATTACGTTAAATCAATATAGACCTAATGAATAAATGGCCTAGAGATAATTGTAGTATGTTGAGCTAAATTTGATAAAGAAAGCATGTTTTAAATGTTTGATTGCTTTGGATATGAGTATTTTTAATATATGTATGTTTTGATGACCTTCTTATAATAAATGACTATAATCAAAGAGGAAAGAAATACTTTGACATACAATGGAGAACTATACGTATCTTGGCATTGCAATCTTCACAGCCATGGCAATGTCCCTACTTAATGTCTGATCAAATAGAATTTTAAAATGAATTTAAGTCCTTCAATAGATGTTTACATTAGATATATCCTTGTTTTAGCTTTAGCCATCCTTCTTTTTCTGTTTAAATTTCTTATATGAAGGATGATGATGATTTGATGCTATTGATGATGCTAATAATGGTGATGTTGATGATTGGATGTTGATGAAGATGATGAGTTAGGTTCCTAGAAGATTTCTATGGCTTAGCTTGGATGTTAGGTGGGTAATAATGACTTCATCACCTTGTTTGTGATTGTAAATTAGTTGCACCTATATCAAGATAAAATATAACCAGCTATGTGTAGGGATGGGGTAATTGTGTGCTGTTAATGATTGCATTGTTTGATAAAAATTAATAGTGAAAGTGATAACATATTGCTTGTAATGGGTGGATTGTTGTTATTGATGAGTATTTGTTAAGCGATTATTCACCTAATAAGAGAACTCAATACTATATGGTCATTTAATTAAATGAACATGCATTGAATGACATCATACTTGTATTAGCATGGTATTTATGTCACGTGTTATCATGTTGATTCTATGGTAGTCCTAAGCAAAGTTAGTGGATCTATTTCTCTAATTGGATACCATAGGGTTATCAATATCCTAGGAAATAAAAAGGCATTATTGGCCACGTACTTAGGGAGGTTCTATGGTTCTAAGAGAAATGGAGGGTATATTAGATGTATAAATGTTTTAAATTATGCACAAAATGAGTACAAGATGAAATCCTCACTCCTTAGATTTGTCTAAGAAGAAGTTAGAGGGTATGCTTGATAAAACGAGTTTCAAAGAAAATCCTCTCTCCTTAGTTATGTTTGAGGAGAAGTTAGAGGTTATTTTTCAATAAAATGTATCTCAAAATGAAATCCTCCATCCTTGGTTATATCTAAGGAGCAGTTAGAGGTTACATTTGTTATATATAATGGTTTTGTACTGATAAAGTTGTGAGCTGAAAACTTTAAATTGGGAAGACACCCTCTTCCTTAGTTCACAGTTCTCATGGGCATGAATAACTTGAGTTAGTCCTTCAACCCCAAGAGAAGGTATAAATCTCCATTGATTTGGATTCCGGTCATCCAAACTATACATATCATATGGTTGAGCGTGACATTGCATATGTTTGTTTGTAAAGACCCGACATGCTCAATTCTCAAATTAAGCACACCAAGTCCCCAACCACGTATAACTCTTACGAATTATATGTAAGGTTGTCTTTAAAGAAGGTGTTTATGTTGAACATTGCTGTCCGATTTTAGATTATGGAATCATTTAGTTAGATTTCTAAATAACTGGATTTAGCAGCGGAAAAATCAAATTTTATAAAACGATTAATAAACTTCTACCCCCTATAGAGCAAACCAGTTTTTCTAAGAAATTAACTTTATAAAAACACTTTATGATCTACTCTTAAGGGTAGATAATCATTTACAATCAATTGGGCATTAATAAGCCCTTAAAAGAAAATACAATTTATAATTAAATTCAGTCCTCTTATAAAACAAAACAGAAGAAGAAACAAAATACAAATATGTCTCGGTTCTATTACATTTCACTCATCTCCCAAATCTTCAGAATCTCCCAAACCCGGGACAACATCATCACATCAATCATCATCACCATCATCATCCTCATCAACATCAACATCAACAACAATAATAAGAACAACAATACCAACAGCCTCCACATCATCATCAAATCATCATCTCATCATCAACATCAACAATAACAATACATGTAAAAAGAATAACAACAACAATAATGAGCTGGAGCCCAGTACACAGCAACACAATCACAGACGGAGTGACACACGAGCTTAACTAAATGCAATGCATAATCAATAAGTTATTATCTTTTCTTTACAATAAACAAATAAACAATGGAGCACTCACACTCCGGAACAAGCCAATGGGAATCTAGGGGTCCTGAGTAACAGCAGCTGCTTAGGGGGTTGATATAGATAGACCGGATATCTATATCTCCTATATCTAATCGATAAAGAATATTAATAGCATCATCTAGGGTTCACACTCCTTTATACACTCCACTTATCCCGGTCTATAACATCAGTTAGTTCAATGGTCCCATACCCATGAACTAAAATATATTATTTCCTCCCGAGCCTAAGTAAAGAATATACCGATACAGTTAACCCTATTAGCTACCCACTTAGCCCTTAAGATAAACCACCATTGCATCATGGTGAACCATTGCATCATGGATTTGAGTCATTGCATCATGACAAAAAGATTAGGCTAAGTGCCTAACTACCGTGCCATTGCATCATGACAAGGTTGTCGCTCCCCGGATCCGGATTCAACGACGTAAAGCACAACCAACACTCATCAATTATTAAGCCGTCTTTAAGTTATTAATCCATTTAGGATGCCTATCCTATCAATCATCACGCAAGTTACTGCGTACCTTGAATATGAAATCCAAACAGAGTCTCAGAAGCTATCTCAGAAGATATGTTAGATATCCATCACTGTTAAAGGAAAGAACTCATAAGAAATTAAACTAACATCCACTTATATCAAACTCATACAAGAACTTATATCAATCAATCACTAATCTCTAACTCATTTTATTAAATCCTATTTGATCAGACACTAATGTGGAACCCCACTATGGCTGCGAATATCGCCCCGCCAAAATATGGACAGTTCTCCTTTGTCTGTCAAAGAATTTCTTTTTTCTTTATTTATAGTTTTATTACAAAAGCATTAACAAAGAATTCATTCCAAAAACATTCAATTTCCAAGTACACACACATTTGAAACAACATATTCCCCATATTAATCAAAGATCATCCTATTTCATTCATCTAAGCTAATTCATAGCTATTAACCCATTTTAGCTTAACATTAGTCAAATTGCTTAAAATTAGTCATTTAAGTCATTTACTAAGCCAAGGTGATCAAACTATATCAATCTAATTCATGTTAGCTTAGTAAGTTCATTAAGCCAAGACTTAGATTAATTACTAATTCATATATCTAAGATCTAATCACTTAATCCCAAGTTAGCTTAAACCTATCCAAATTCATCAAAGTTAAACAATCTAATCCATTTTAGTTCATTAAAGTTCATTTAGTCAAGTTGAACATAGGGTTGTTAACTAAGTTCATTTTATAACTAACTTCTAGATTTAATCTAATGATTTGTTAAATCTATAAATCTACTTAACCCATGTTTAATTACATGAATTAATTCACTCAACACATCAAATATCACTTATCTATCTCATTTTATCTCAAAAAGATCCATTTCCTAAGCAAAAACACATTTAACAAACTAAAACAAGTTTTCAACATTGTTTTGGAAAATGTTGCAGCTGGAAAGAATCAAAATTTAAGCATCTATAACTTTCGAATTTGTAAAAACTCAAAACATGAAAGTTTTATATCTCTTTTTAATCTTTCCAACACAACTTGAATCACCTCAATCGGAGGTCGTATGAAAAAGTTATGGCTAAAATACAAACTACTGCGAAACAGGGAAAGTCTGCACGACCGAGTGCATGGCCGTGCTCGAGGCCGTGCAGAGCATGAAAAAGTGACCCGAGACAAAGTTTTAAGCATTTTAAGGGCTGCACGAGCATGTGCATGGCCGTGCATAAGGTAGTGCACACTGGAACGAGGAAATTACGAAATCCTTTGTTCTTGAAATGCATTTAACACTTTTCAAAGTTGTTTAAACTCATTCCAAAGTTCCCCAAAGCTTGTTATATGATCAATATAACATTCAAACAGCATAAACTTCACATTCACCACATCAAACATCTCAAACTTCATCAACCTCCATAACCACTATTCATCATCTTCTTCCTCCAACTCACCCCATATCTAACTTCAGCTCAACAATTACAAAAATAAACAGCACTTTCAACCCAATTCAACATCAATTCATCAATTACAAGTGTAAATTGCAAGTAAAAACAAAGAGAAATAGAAATAGAAAACTTAGCTTTTTAGCTAAATCATGCAATTCCTTCTTCTTCTAGCTTTGATTCCTCTTTCCTATCTTCTTGCTTAGTTTTAATTTATCTTCTTGATCTTGTCTAAGGTTTGAGATTGAGAAGGAAAGATCAAAGAAAGAATGAAAGGGAGAAAGAAAGAAAGAAAGAGAAGAAGGAAAGAAACCGATGGAAATAAAGAAGAAGAAGAGAGAGGCAGAGGATATAGAATTTAAAAGAAAAGGATAGGGACTAAATTAATATAAAGGATCATAGGTATAGTTTTAGAACTATTAGATCAAATATCTATAGTTTCAGAGTATTTAAAAGTTTGTTTCAGAACCAATATTAGAAATTAAGAACTTGCAATAAGAACTTAATTTGAGAATTTATTTTAGATAAAGATATTTAATTTGAGTTCGGATTTAAGAACTGATATTTTTATTCAGGCAAATGAACTCAAATTTTGTAAAGATTTAGGAATTAGTGTTCAGGCTAAGAATCAAGAGTTTAGGAATCCTCTAAACATTTCAATGACTTGTTTAGAGAATTTTAGGAATTTCAAATTTCAAAACTAACTTAATTATTAAATAATTAAATTAAGACAACTTATCTAATTAAATCCTATAATTCATTTGATTTATTTAATCTATCTAAACTCGATTTCTAATCTAGATGAAGGTTTGGGGTATTTCATTCTTCCCACCTTACAAGAATTTCGTCCTCGAAATTCACTTAACTTTTGTTGATAGGAGACATATCATATTACTTTTAAGCTTCATCATTCAAAAACTTTTCCTTATTTGAGATTTTTATTTCCCATTACGTTTTCGCTGTGCACTCTGATCATTCTCTTGAGTTTTGTTCTTATACTTCTTCATTTTGAATCATTTGAAAAACATATATAAATTTCAAATTCTAGTTGTATATGATTATTGTCAAAAGGATTTTGAAGTTCTATTGGATATTTTTCATTATCTTTGATTTCAGAAAACATATTGGGATTTTGAATCATTTTTCCTTGATCACTTATATTTGAATATTTTCTTTTCATTTTCTTTACAAGAAACATTTTGATATTCGAGTTACATTGACTTCATTCTTTTCTTGAAAATCATTTGTTCATGTTTTGATTTTAAGATTTTGAAAACTTTAATGTCTTTTTAACTCTTACACAACTGATACTTCATACAACTTCAGAATATATATAGCAATAGGAATTATTTTAGCGATTTCAACCCTCCACTGACTCGATTTTTAAGAAGACTCAAACTCAAACAAAAACAACAGACGACTTTGACCCAAGTGTGTCTCTCGCCTTGAGATAACACACAACGACACAACACAAAAAACATAATAAAAACGACTCAACAATGAGGGTTATAACTCGCTATTCCATTCTCACTTGCATATATGTCAATTTACATATGAAACATACAGTATCCATATTCTTTTAATTATCAAAGATGTTATGTTTGGTATTCATCTTGATATGATAGTAATCAAGACGTCTCATGTCATTTTGGTCGCACATATATATAGAATCAATTTTATTTTGGATCGAGAATATGGAATCGAAGATAAATAGTTATCTATTCAATATTTTAGGATTCCAAATCTTGGTTTCCATTTTGACATGATATTGACTTTTGAAAATTCTCTTCAACTCTTTTAGTTTAGTATACTTAGAATATTTCAACAATTATCTCATTTTAATCTTTTGATTTTGGAGAACCTTGTATTTGATTTAGATTTGATAGTCAATTTGAAATTTCGGTTTGCTAGACAATTAGATTTTCGATATATGTGATCGTATTAGTAGATTTGGGTAGATTGAAATTTACTTCCCAATCTAATTGAAATTTGGAATCATTTTTTTTTCATTTTGAGTTTTTTTTCCACTTGATTTTAATTTATATCTCTCACATATATAAATTTGATATGTAAAGGTCAATTTGATATTTCAAATTTCTTTTCCATTTGATTCTCTTCATTTAAACTTTAACATTAGTTTTTGATTTGGGAGATATATGTTGGTCATATGTAACTTTAAGGAATCATATTTACTTTGAAACATTTGAGTTTTCTTCTATTTGATTCCAATATATGTTTATCACATTTATACTTTTAAGAAGTCAAAGTCACTTATAATCTTGAATTTTCCTCTCATTTCAATTTTCCAATTTGTCAACATATCAACAAATTAGACTTAAGAGAGGAAGAAAGAAAATTCCTATTATAGTCTATCAAATTTTATTGAAAACACACATCTAATACATAACATACAAGCACCTAAGAGTCTATCTCAATTTTTAAAGGATTTGGGGGGGATAAATCCTAGTGTTTGTCTAAATCATTTGTGCTCTATTTACATTTAGTCACATTTGAGTTAATTTCAATTCACAAGCAATCAATCAAACAAGCACTCACAATTATTTACAAAAAACACACATACATATACATCACATAGCATTCACCATTACATTATAAAAGAAATCAATATAAGAGACATAATATACATAAACAACGCATAGGAATCATGCAATGTTCATTTTATAAGCAAGCATTAAACATACTCACAATTATAACAAAATTACATAATAAACATACATGTACACATTACATCAAACACACATATACTATAAGACAAATCAATTTAAAAGAAACATGTATATATATACAACACATAGAAATCATACAATGTTCATTTAAGTTCATTTTCAAATATCAATAGAAAATAAATTTGAGCCAAGTTGATTAATTTAGTGTGTCAAATCAATTTTATTAACTACCAACTAATGATTTATCAAGCAACATGAAACAACAAATAATTAAGTTGGTTTTGAGATTTGAAATTCCTAAAATTCTCTAAACAAGTCATTGAAATGTTTAGAGGATTTCTAAACTCTTGATTCTTAGCCTGAACACTAATTCCTAAATCTTTACAAAATTTGAGTTCATTTGCTTGAATAAAAATATCAGTTCTTAAATCCGAACTCAAATTAAATATCTTTTATCTAAAATAAATTCTCAAATTAAGTTCTTATTGCAAGTTCTTAATTTCTAGTATATTGGTTCTGAAACAAACTTTTAAATACTCTTGAAACTATAGATATTTGATCTAATAGTTCTAAAACTATACCTATGATCCTTTATATTAATTTAGTCCCTATCCTTTTCTTTTAAATTCTATATCCTCTGCCTCTCTCTTCATCTTCTTTATTTCCATCGGTTTCTTTCCTTCTTCTCTTTCTTTCTTTCTTTCTCCCTTTCTTTCTTTCTTTGATCTTTCCTTCTCAATCTCAAACCTTAGGCAAGATCAAGAAGATAAATTAAAACTAAGCAAGAAGATAGGAAAGAGGAATAAAAGCTAGAAGAAGAAGGAATTGCATGATTTAGTTAAAAAGCTAAGTTTTCTATTTCTATTTCTCTTTGTTTTTACTTGCAATTTACACTTGTAATTGATGAATTGATGTTGAATTGGGTTGAAAGTGCTGTTTATTTTTGTAATTGTTGAGCTGAAGTTAGATATGGGGTGAGTTGGAGGAAGAAGATGATGAATAGTGGTTATGGAGGTTGATGAAGTTTGAGATGTTTGATGTGGTGAATGTGAAGTTTATGCTGTTTGAATGTTATATGATCATATAACAAGCTTTGGGGAACTTTGGAATGAGTTTAAACAACTTTGAAAAGTGTTAAATGCATTTCAAGAACAAAGGATTTCGTAATTTCCTCGTTCCAGTGTGCACTACCTTATGCACGGCCATGCACATGCTCGTGCAGCCCTTAAAATGCTTAAAACTTTGTCTCGGGTCACTTTTTCATGCTCTGCACGGCCTCGAGCACGGCCATGCACTCGGTCGTGCAGAATTCCTCTGTTTCGCAGCCGTTTGTATTTTAGCCATAACTTTTTCATACGACCTCCGATTGAGGTGATTCAAGTTGCGTTGAAAAGCTTAAAAAGAGATATAAAACTTTCATGTTTTGATTTTTTACAAATTCGAAAGTTATCGATGCTTAAATTTTGATTCTTTCTAGCTACAACATTTTCCAAAACAAAGTTGAAAACTTGTTTTTGTTTGTTAAATGTGTTTTTGCTTAGGAAATGGATCTTTTTGAGATAAAATGAGATAGATAAGTGATATTTGATGTGTTGAGTGAATTAATTCATGTAATTAAACATGGGTTAAGTAGATTTATAGATTTAACAAATAATTAGATTAAATCTAGAAGTTAGTTATAAAATGAACTTAGTTAACAAATCTATGTTCAACTTGACTAAATGAACTTTAATGAACTAAAATGGATTAGATTGTTTAACTTTGATGAATTTGGATAGGTTTAAGCTAACTTGGGATTAAGTGATTAGATCTTAGATATATAATGAATTAGTAATTAATCTAAGTCTAACTTGGCTTAATGAACTTTACTAAGCTAAAATGAATTAGATTGATATAGTTTGATCACCTTGGCTTAGTAAATGACTTAAATGACTAATTTTAAGCAATTTGACTAATGTTAAGCTAAAATGGGTTAATAGCTATGAATTAGCTTAGATGAATGAAATAGGATGATCTTTGATTAATATGGGGAATATGTTGTTTCAAATGTGTGTGTACTTGGAAATTGAATGTTTTTGGTTAATGAATTCTTTGTTAATGCTTTTGTAATAAAACACTATAAATAAAGAGAAAAGAAATTCTTTGACAGACAAAGGAGAACTGTCCATATTTTGGCGGGGCGATATTCGCAGCCATAGTGAGGTTCCACATTAGTGTCTGATCAAATAGGATTTAATAAATGAGTTAGAGATTAGTGATTGATTGATATAAGTTTGTATGAGTTTGATATAAGTGGATGTTAGTTTAATTTCTTATGAGTTCTTTCCTTTAACAGTGATGGATATCTAACATATCTTCTGAGATAGCTTGAGACTCTGTTTGGATTTCATATTCAAGGTACGCAGTAACTTGCGTGATGATTGATAGGATAGGCATCCTAAATAGATTAATAACTTAAAGACGGCTTAATAATTGATGAGTGTTGGTTGTGCTTTACGTCGTTGAATCCGGATCCGAGGAGCGATAACCTTGTCATGATGCAATGGCACGGTAGTTAGGCACTTAGCCCAATCTTTTGTCATGATGCAATGTTTATCTTGAACATTGCTTCTTATATAATGAATTAGGATTCGTTTAGAATCGGTGAGTTGAGTGCGGGAAAATTTGGGAATCCGGTTTGTTTAATTGGCTTGTTTGTTGTTTCATGTTGCTTGATAAATCATTAGTTGGTAGTTAATAAAATTGATTTGACACACTAAATTAATCAACTTGGCTCAAATTTATTTTCTATTGATATTTGAAAATGAACTTAAATGAACATTGTATGATTTCTATGTGTTGTATATATATACATGTTTCTTTTAAATTGATTTGTCTTATAGTATATTTGTGAATGCTATAAGGTATATGTGTGTTTGATGTAATGTATACATGTATGTTTATTATGTAATTTTGTTATAATTGTGAGAGTATGTTTAATGCTTGCTTATAAAATGAACATTGCATGATTCCTATGCGTTGTTTATGTATTTATATGTTTCTCTTATATTGATTTCTTTTATAATGTAATGGTGAATGCTATGTGATGTATATGTATGTGTGTTTTGTTTGTAATATAATTGTGAGTGCTTGTTTGATGATTGCTTATGAATTGAAATTAACTCAAATTTGACTAAATGTAAATAGAGCACAAATGATTTAGACAAACACTAGGATTTATCCCCCCCCAAATCCTTTAAAATTTGAGATAGACTCTTAGGTGCTTGTGTGTTATGTATTAGATGTGTTGTTTTAATAAAATTTGATAGACTATAATAAGAATTTCCTTTCTTCCTCTCTTAAGTGAAATTTGTTGATATGTTGACAAAATTGAGAAATCGAAATGAGAAGAAAATTCAAGATTATAAGTGACCTTGACTTCTTAAAAGTGTAAATGTGATAAACATATATTGGAATCAAATAGAAGAAAACTCAAATATTTCAAAGTAAATATGATTCCTTAAAGTTACATATGACCAACATATATCTCCCAAAATCAAAACTAATGTTAAAGTTTAAAATGAAGAGAATTAAATGGAAAAGAAAGTTTGAAATATCAAATTGACCTTTACATGTCAAATTTATATATGTGAGAGATATAAATTAAAATCAAGTGGAAAAGAAAACTTAAAGTGGAAAAGAAAACTTAAAATGAAAAAAAAATGATTCCAAATTTCAATTAGATTGGGATATAAATTTCAATCTACCCAAATCTACTAATACGATAACATATATCGAAAATCTAATTGTCTAGCAAAACTGAAATTTTGAAATTGACTATCAAATCTAAATCGAATATAAGTTTCTTCTAAAATCAAAAGATTAAAATGAGATAATTGAAGAAATATCCTAAGTATATCACAGGTAATAGTGTTTAAGAAACCTCCAAAAGTCAATATCATGTCAAAATGGAAACCAAGATTTGAAATCCTAAAATACTGAATAGATAACTATTTATCTTCGATTCCATATTCACGATCCAAAGTAAAATTGATTCCATATATATATGTAAGACCAAAATGACATGAGACATCTTGATTACTACCATATCAAGATGAATACCAAACATAACATCTTTGACGATTAAAAGAATACGGATACTGTATGTTTCATATGCAAATTGACATATATATGCAAGTGAGAATGGAATAGCGAGTTTATAACCCTCATTGTCAAGTTGTTTTATAAAATTTATTTCCGCTGCTAAATCCAGTTGTTGCCAGAATCTAATTGAATGATTTCACAATCTAAAATCGGATAGCAATGTTCAACATAAAACCTTCTTTTAAGACAACCTTACGTATAATTCGCAAGAGTTATACGTGGTTGTAAGATTGTCTTTAAAAAGGTGTTTATGTTGAACATTGCTATCCGATTTTAGATTCTCAAATTAAGCACACCAAGTCCCCAACCACGTATAACTCTTACGAATTATACGTAAGGTTGTCTTTAAAGAAGGTGTTTATGTTGAACATTGCTATCCGATTTTAGATTGAAATCATTTAGTTAGATTTCTAAATAACTGGATTTAGCAGCGGAAAATCAAATTTTATAAAAACAATAAACTTCTACCCCTATAGAGCAAACCAGTTTTT
Source organism: Combretum micranthum (assembly GCA_024138025.1). Lineage (NCBI taxonomy): Eukaryota > Viridiplantae > Streptophyta > Magnoliopsida > Myrtales > Combretaceae > Combretum > Combretum micranthum. Next base: position 1,229,301 of record JAMXBD010000242.1, on the reverse strand, counting down.
CTAAGAAATTAACTTTATAAAAACACTTTATGATCTACTCTTAGGGGTAGATAATCATTTACAATCAATTGGGCATTAATAAGCCCTTAAAAGAAAATACAATTTATAATTAAATCCAGTCCTCTTATAAAACAAAACAAAGAAGAAACAAAATACAAATATGTCTCGGTCTATTACATTTCACTCATCTCCCAATCTTCAGAATCGCCCAAACCCGGGACAACATCATCACATCAATCATCATCACCATCATCATCCTCATCAACATCAACATCAACAACAATAATAAGAACAACAATACCAACAGCCTCCACATCATCATCAAATCATCATCTCATCATCAACATCAACAATAACAATACCTGTAAAAAGAATAACAACAACAATAATGAGCCGGAGCCCAGTACACAGCAACACAATCACAGACGGAGTGACACACGAGCTTAACTAAATGCAATGCACAATCAACAAGTTATTATCTTTTCTTTACAATAAACAAATCAACAATGGAGCACTCACACTCCGGAACAAGCCAATGGGAATCTGGGGTCCTGAGTAACAGCAGCTGCTCAGGGGGTTGATATAGATAGACCGGATATCTATATCTCCTATATCTAACCGATAAAGAATATTAATAGCATCATCTAGGGTTCACACTCCTTTATACACTCCACTTATCCCGGTCTATAACATCAGTTAGTTCAACGGTCCCATACCCGTGAACTAAAACATATTATTTCCTCCCGAGCCTAAGTAAAGAATATACCGATACAGTTAACCCTATTAGCTACCCACTTAGCCCTTAAGATAAACCACCATTGCATCATGGTGAACCATTGCATCATGGATTTGAGTCATTGCATCATGACAAAAGATTGGGCTAAGTGCCTAACTACCGTGCCATTGCATCATGACAAGGTTGTCGCTCCCCGGATCCGGATTCAACGACGTAAAGCACAACCAACACTCATCAATTATTAAGCCGTCTTTAAGTTATTAATCCATTTAGGATGCCTATCCTATCAATCATCACGCAAGTTACTGCGTACCTTGAATATGAAATCCAAACAGAGTCTCAGAAGCTATCTCAGAAGATATGTTAGATATCCATCACTGTTAAAGGAAAGAACTCATAAGAAATTAAACTAACATCCACTTATATCAAACTCATACAAGAACTTATATCAATCATCACTAATCTCTAACTCATTTTATTAAATCCTATTTGATCAGACACTAATGTGGAACCCCACTATGGCTGCGAATATCGCCCCGCCAAAATATGGACAGTTCTCCTTTGTCTGTCAAAGAATTTCTTTTTCTTTATTTATAGTTTTTATTACAAAAGCATTAACAAAGAATTCATTCCAAAAACATTCATTTTCCAAGTAACACACATTTGAAACAACATATTCCCCATATTAATCAAAGATCATCCTATTTCATTCATCTAAGCTAATTATAGCTATTAACCCATTTTAGCTTAACATTAGTCAAATTGATTAAAATTAGTCATTTAAGTCATTTACTAAGCCAAGGTGATCAAACTATATCAATCTAATTCATTTTAGCTTAGTAAAGTTCATTAAGCCAAGTTAGACTTAGATTAATTACTAATTCATTATATATCTAAGATCTAATCACTTAATCCCAAGTTAGCTTAAACCTATCCAAATTCATCAAAGTTAAACAATCTAATCCATTTTAGTTCATTCAAGTTCATTTAGTCAAGTTGAACCTAGGTTTGTTAACTAAGTTCATTTTATAACTAACTTCTAGATTTAATCTAATTATTTGTTAAATCTATAAATCTACTTAACCCATGTTTAATTACATGAATTAATTCACTCAACACATCAAATATCACTTATCTATCTCATTTTATCTCAAAAAGATCCATTTCCTAAGCAAAAACACATTTAACAAACAAAAACAAGTTTTTGACTTTGTTTTGGAAAATGTTGCAGCTGGAAAGAATCAAAATTTAAGCATCTATAACTTTCGAATTTGTAAAAACTCAAAACATGAAAGTTGTATATCTCTTTTTAATCTTTCCAACGCAACTTGAATCACCTCAATCGGAGGTCGTATGAAAAAGTTATGGCTAAAATACAAACTACTGCGAAACAGGGAAGTCTGCACGACCGAGTGCATGGCCGTGCTCGAGGCCGTGCAGAGCATGAAAAAGTGACCCGAGACAAAGTTTTAAGCATTTTAAGGGCTGCACGGGCATGTGCATGGCCGTGCATAAGGTAGTGCACACTGGAACGAGGAAATTACGAAATCCTTTGTTCTTGAAATGCATTTTACACTTTTCAAAGTTGTTTAAACTCATTCCAAAGTTCCCCAAAGCTTGTTATATGATCAATATAACATTCAAACAACATAAACTTCACATTCACCACATCAAACATCTCAAACTTCATCAACCTCCATAACCACTATTCATCATCTTCTTCCTCCAACTCACCCATATCTAACTTCAACTCAACAATTACAAAAATAAACAGCACTTTCAACCCAATTCAACATCAATTCATCAATTACAAGTGTAAATTGCAAGTAAAAACAAAGAGAAATAGAAATAGAAAACTTAGCTTTTTAGCTAAATCATGCAATTCCTTCTTCTTCTAGCTTTGATTCCTCTTTCCTATCTTCTTGCTTAGTTTTAATTTATCTTCTTGATCTTGTCTAAGGTTTGAGATTGAGAAGGAAAGATCAAAGAAAGAAAGAAAGAGAGAAAGAAAGAAAGAAAGAGAAGAAGGAAAGAAACCGATGGAAATAAAGAAGAAGAAGAGAGAGGCAGAGGATATAGAATTTAAAAGAAAAGGATAGGGACTAAATTAATATAAAGGATTATAGGTATAATTTTAGAACTATTAGATCAAATATCTATAGTTTCAAGTATTTAAAAGTTTGTTTCAGAACCAATATGTTAGAAATTAAGAACTTGCAATAAGAACTTAATTTGAGAATTTATTTTAGATAAAAGATATTTAATTTGAGTTCGGATTTAAGAACTGATATTTTTATTCAAGCAAATGAACTCAAATTTTGTAAAGATTTAGGAATTAGTGTTTAGGCTAAGAATCAAGAGTTTAGGAATCCTCTAAACATTTCAATGACTTGTTTAGAGAATTTTAGGAATTTCAAATTCAAAACTAACTTAATTATTAAATAATTAAATTAAGACAACTTATCTAATTAAATCCTATAATTCATTTGATTTATTTAATCTATCTAAACTCGATTTCTAATCTAGATGAAGGTTTGGGGTATTTCATTGTTAATAAAAACGTGTTTGATATTTGTTTGTTGTATGATTTGGTCATGTTATTCATTAACCTATGGTTGAGCTCACACCCCCGTAGTTCTTGTGCAGGTATAACTCAAGTTGGGAATGAGTTAAGGAAGTGTGAAGTCCTTGAAGACATGAGGATTAGCTTAGTAATTTATACGTTAGTGTTTAAGTTGAATGGTGTAATGTATGATGTAGTCTTAAAAAAGAATTAGAGCTTTGTGTAATAGTTCGAGATATTGAAAAATGCATATGATCTATTCTATTTTACTAGTTAATGGGGGATTCCGATCTTCTGCAGTTCTGGTGAATTGTAGGATTTTGTATTTTTCTTAGCTATTAATTTTTTTTATGTAATTGAAACTTATTTAACAAATATTAAGTAGAGTTTTGCAAAACTTTGACTTACGAAACGGTTATCATATCTTAGATGCATACTTGATATGATAACTATAAGTTGATCCTTCTAAGCCCCTTTTTGGGGTGTGACATTTTCAATCTATACTTAGTTCCTAAACACACATCTATCTTCCACTTTCTTTGATTTCTTTCTATTTCCATAAATTTCCACTCATCCAAATATGGTGCAGATAAAATTTGCATCATCATCTTCTCTCATTTCTCCTTAAATTGACAAAGAAATCGTATCCATGTAAGGCTTTATCCATAGGAAAAAAAAAAAAAAAGAATAAGATCTTTCATCTATGCTCAATAGTGAATTTAAGGTAAGAATCTATCCTCCAATGTTAACGAATCTCACATGCATGTCTAACATTTCTTACATGCAATTTGTTGCAAAACATTTAAAATCGTCTACTAATGGCCCTTTTAAGGTAAGTATGAGGCACCGTCCTTTTTTGTTTTTTTTTTTTTTTCTTTTTTTTCGGAAGGCACCATCCTATTTATATTGTCCATTCCGTAGAAATATTATCAATATCAAATTATTACATGTAAATCTTAAATATTAGAATATATATTTTGGTTGTTTATTTCCGATTAGAACAGTAATCTCTGTATCTAATATGTTACCTCTGCAACTTCTAGAATCGTGTCATGTACGCTAATCTAAAACTCCTAAATCATAATACTAGTAGCTAGAATGATGGATACAGTGATTTAAGTGTTTTGTCATTTCTAGATTGTCGAAATCCTTATAAATTATAAAATTATTTTATAATTTAATTTAAAGGTTTCAAATAAACAAACATTGAAATCTGATCCTTAATGAAAATCCATACTCACACCCCTTAGCAAAACTCCTTTAAATAAGATAAATTCCAATAATAGAAGCTTCAAAATATAAATAACTACCTTAGCAATTTGTCCACAATAACTATTCTTAGATTTTTTTTTTCTTTTATTTGACTCCTTAATCTCTTACAACCAAAGCATAAATCTTTTCTTTTTTTGACCTCTTAATCTCTTACAACCAAAGCATAGACTATACCAATAAAACTATACATGTAGAGGTTCGAAATACCTACTTAAATGCACAACTCCATTTTAATTGACCAGGATATGGCTAATTTAGTCAAAATTCCAAAATTGAAAATTCTGTAATAACTGCTATAAGAAATTTGGGTTTTAGAGACAAAATTTTTTTTTCTTGAAAGTAAAATTCTATCTTTGAAGACTTTTAGAGAATGATTTTTCATCGCAAATTTTTGTCTAAAAACTCATCGTCATTAGTTCTTTTAGAGATAAATTTTTTATCTATCGCAAATCTATCTCTAATTCTTTTATACATTATAAATTTACACACACAAATTCGATTGCAAATCTGTTTCTATTTTGGAATTAAGGTTTTAATTATAATTAAGCTTCTCATTATCTTTCTAATTTATTTAACATTGTTCATTTTAAAAAGTTACACAACATTTTATTGTATTCTTTCCAAGAGGTCACCCATCATGAAGTGCTTTACAATAAGCTCACTTAACTTTTAAGTTTTTATGAACTTCCAACCAATGAAACTAATTGTTGTTTTTATGAATAAAGTTTAACAACTTTCTATTTAAATGATATCAAACTTTTGAAAATTTGTTACACAAAACATTTAATATAATTTTAATAGATAAAAACAAACTTAATTAACTTATTTTATTTTTATATTTATATTTTACCAGTTTTGATGCACTTTTTATTAATAATATATTTACGACAAGGAAATATTCCATTTATGTATTTATTTATATATATTCACATATATGGTAAGTTTATATTTTATACTAATTATATTAGATTATATATTTAATTATTGAAATATACTATACTTATAAGTAGTATATTATCTTTATAAATTACCAAAAAAAAATCATATAATTAAATGAATTCCATCGCAAATCTGTCTTTGTTTTAGGATAAAGGTATTATTTATAATTTTTATTTAGTTACCCATTGTCTTACTTCTATATTGCTCTCATTACTATTCTAATTTGTTTGGTATTTTTCATTTTGGTAGGATACAACAAATGATTTTATTCTTCCTCAAAGATCACCTATCATGGAATACTTTGTAGTGAGTCATAACTGTAGTTTGAATGAGCTCCAAACCAATAAATTATACTTTCTCCATAATTAAATTTCAATCCTTTTGTATTTTAAAAAATATGAAACTTTTAAAATTTTGTTACATAAAACATTTAAAGTTGTTTTTAGGATAAATACCAACTTGATTGACTAATTTTTATTATTTTAGTTATATTTTTCCTTATTGTTGATTAAATTTTTAGTTTTTCCTCTAATAATATATTAATTAAAATAATTTATAATATTTATGTATTTATATATAAATATGTTCATATATATGCAAGATCTATATTTTGTAGTGATTATTTTAAATTATACATTATATTATTAAAATATACTATATATTTAAATAAATTATTTTTTATCAAAAATTTTATTACATATAAAATATTATACAATATATAAACATATCTTATATAAGATACATGTGATAAATGTATTATAAAAAATAAGTATATTTTGAATAGATATTTAATGATATATGTATATATAATGGTTTTATATTTTATACTGTTTCATTTATATTATATATTATATAAGTAAAAACAATATATATCTTTAAGTAATATATTACATCCTTTTTACAAAGTTTCTTATTACACACAATATATTATATAAAACATATAAATATAAATTATACAAAATATGGATAATGAATATATTATAAATATTATATTTAAATATATATATTTAATGATATAAATTAATGTACTCAATATATATTTGATATGATTTACTTAATATAATATATTGAAATATTTTATGTTTTTAAATAGTATCTTATGTAATACATTATTACGTAAAAAATATTATATAACAAATATAAAAATAATATTTTTATTATAATAAACTTATTTTAAATACTACTTAGAATTTGTACATATATTATATTAATAAATTAATTTATTACAAATAGAATTTAACAAAAAATATATAATATTAGTTATATATATAAATATATTTTATTATAAAATTAATTAATATCTATATTATAATTTTATATATATATATATTTATCTAGATATATTATATAATATGTATAATAAAAAATATATCATGAATTTATACTTACTGATATATGTATATTTATATATATTAATTTAGTTTAGAGACAAATTTGCAACGGAATTTGAAAAGAAAAAAGAAGTTGCTAAAATATGATATATCCACCACCAAAATCAGAGACAGATTTGCAATAAAAAGAAAAATGGAACTAAATTATTATATTTCCCATTAAAATCATAGGCAAATTTGCATAAGAAAAAATTCTGTCACAAATTTATTTGCAATTCGTCATAGATTTTGTTGAAAAACATATAAAAATTGCCAAAATGTCATAATTTTTTTCTTTAAAATTCTGTCGCAAATCTACCTTTGATTCATAGTTTTAGGACAATTTTTTTTTTGTTAGAAAATATCTGTCTCTAAAGACCAATTTTTTAGTAGTAAACTCTAACCCATTGACTAGTTTCCTAAAGATTATTGTGGTCAACACAAACCTCAAAACAAAAAGCTTACACTTCTAGATTTTTAAATAACATGTCAATTTTTACTCTGTTTTAACCTTTCTAAGTTTTTTCACGCTTGCTAATTTTCTTTTGGTTTCCATTTCCACATATAAACCTTAAATTTGTTAGAGCCAAATTGCAAGGATTCTTATAATGCTACCAATAAGTCTCCAGTCATTTTGAATGGAAATTTAATTGATTTTATATAGTTTTCATGCACTTAATCTTGAACCCATCCACAAGACGTAGTATTGTTGAGAAGAGATTATTAAAAAGGGAAATATGCAATTTTATAAAGCTTTTTAGCTAAACATTTTAATATTTTCAAATAACAGTTAAGATCATCTTGGCGACATAGGGTTTATTAAAATGGATAACAAAATAATAACGTTAATATGATTAGAAGTTGATAGTATAAATGTAACATCATGATATGATAGATGTGATTGCACCCGAGTTAACAAATGTGATCTTTTGACCTCCTCATACAAGTAATATAGTCATCCAAGTGCATAATGTAGTACACAATTAATTCACTACTCCAGGTAAGTATTTCCCCTCTGCCACTCATTCGAATTCAATGTAATCAATAATGCTGACCACATTCTTAGAAAACTAATAGTGTTTTATGTAACCAATTCTCATGATTATGATGGAAAGATTAAGAGAGGCATTTTAACTAGATGAAATGGTACTTGTATTTTGATAAAATATGTAATTAGGTACCTGAACTTTCAAAATGATAAATGTAGTATTTGAAATTTGAAAGATCATTTAGTACCTAAACAAACTTTCATGTATGCTAATAATACCTTAATTAAGTTCTTCTAAGTACTAAATTGATCAATTTTAAAAGTTTTTAGGTATTAAATTGACCAATTTCAAAGGTTTTTCTAAGTATAAATTGATTAATCAAGTTCTTCTAAGTACCTAATTATATATTTTGTCAAGTTTAGGTACCATTTATGATACTTTCCCATTTGAATTTAAAAATGGTATAATACAATTGTAGGATATGGCTTTTGCTTACCATTAGATAGGGGAAGTTGGAAAAGCAACTTTATATCTATATGTTTTGTTGCATTATAGAATAGTTTCTCACGATTGGAAGTGATTAGAGACATATAATTAAGAGTTTAATTTCTTTTATTGGTCCTAGATGCGACTATAGAAGATTGAAGATATTAACTGGGTTGATGGGCTTTTGATAGCACCAATTGCCCTTTGTTGATTGGAGAACCCAACTTCTAGTGTATTTTAGTTTTAGCATTATTCATGGATATGAAGTACAAGTGGAAGTTAGTTCCCTTAATTCTTATCTTAGAGATGGCAACATCTGTCAGATACCATTGTGTTATAGGTGGTAAATAGGTTTAGTGCACTTAGACAAAAGGGTAATGCACCATAGAGTCATCAATAACAGTCTAAGTGCCTACTTACCCTATCATAACTATGCCTATAGATATAGTCCTTGTCCAAGGGCATTGTTCGCTAGCTTAGAATAACTATGTAACAATAGACAAATGTTTAGTTTAGTTGGCTTTACATTTTAGTTATATTAATCTTTTACTTAGCAAAAACACATGTGTGGAGTAACTTGACGAACTTATATGTCGTAATGATCATAAACTAAGTCAATTAGTGTATCTCCAACTTTTAAATCATTTTTGAAGAGCATGTCAAGAATTATCCTCTAACGAGACCTCACGCTATCCTTAAGCCTCTTCTTTAAATTGGGTTCTAACATGATCACTACCTTCCAACTTAACTTATCCCTAAATCATGTACTATTGATAAGTGGTTAGTTTAAATTATCTTTGTAATATCCTAAGCCAAAGTAATCAATATTTAAGCAACAAAATCTAATGAGTCTTTTCCAACTACTTAGTTTAAAAGATTCTAGCCAATATTGATTTAGCGTTACCTTATCAATCAATACCATTTTTTTTCCTACAATCTACACTAGTCTTCATTCTTGTAGGGTATCACAATTTGAGTGTTAAGATTAAATTTTTCTTTTTTTTTACCATGAGGTCCAAATTAGGCATTTTTGGTATTTAAAAATTTAAACATGCTTTTAGTTTTTTTATTTCTTATTTTTATAGAATCAATTTATTTCTGATTACGTTAAAGTGGTTTAGTTTGATTTAATCCTATGAATCGAATTGCAACATCTCTAAACTAAACCCAAGCTCGCAATTTGTATATTTCATTTTTCTCAAACGCTGTTGATTTAATCACTCCCACCGACTCACAGTGTTTCGCTAATTGCTATAGCATTTTACTCAAGTTGGTGCGGGGTATGATCAATAATAATCGATGAGAGAGAAGGAACCATCCATAAAGTTTGCTATCGTTTTCCACCACTCAAAAAATAAGCAAACTAGGGACGATGGAAGGGTAACTATTTATACTCTTAATTTTTTGGTATTTTAATGTTTTAAATTTAAATTTTGATAAATTAGTACTTTCATTATTAAAGTATATGAAGCTCAGTATCTTTATTAAATTATATTTGATAGAAATTTATTTTAATGATATCATAATGATAGAGTAAGTATTTATACTTTCACTTTTTTTTTGTAATTTTTGGGCGGTTTAGTACCACATTTTTAAAAATTTTACTAATTTTTGGCAAAGTGTTTGTTATTATCCTGTCATAAAAAGCCTATTTAGATGGTCTATTTTTTGTTTGTACCTTATCTGCATCTGTATTTTATTTGTATCTAATATGCGGGATTTATTTATGAATAAAGATATTTTTTTCATTTATATCTGTTTTTGATAAATAGTTTGATTGAAACATATATGAAATAGATGTCAAACTAATGCTAAACAAAGGAACCAAACACACCCTAAATAAATGTATGTTAAATACAATATAGATATACAAAAATACACATATTTTAAAAATATAAGTACTAATTTACTAAAATATAAAACTAAAATATTAAATCACTAAAAATTGAAAATACGGTCATTTACCCAACGTGCAATTAAAAATCACTGTACATAAATCTCAATGATTGCGCCAGTATTCTCAATTTTGCTAGACTTAGGAAAAAGTTCCTCCACTTTTCACTCCACCAATTCTGCAATAAGAAAACTAAAAGCCACGAGACAACCACAGCACGACACTAACAATTAACGTGTCTTGGTGTCTTTGAGAGTCAGTTCCATAAACACAAACATATGCCCATCGTTGAATACTAGGCACAGAACTAAGTCATGCAGCGACAGCCCCGTTTCGTGTGGTCTGGTTATGCCAAGAGCCACCTTGCAAGCCGCTTCTCCGCCGCAGGCACCACCATCAACTGGCGGCCATCGTCACTGCTTAATAAGGGAGTTGGAGCATCTACCCTTGTGCTTTTATTGGCTTTCGTTTTCCTGGCCTCGCTATCCTCTTCAAGGATAGTTATAGTAAGTATTCGGAATTACTTCATATGGTACTAATTTAATAACAAACCAATATATTATATATTTTTCAATTACTGTTGTAGAAACATTTGCGTAATTTCGAAGAAAACATACATTCACGACACAATTGGACATGAATTTTTTTTTTTTCCTATATCTTCTAGTGTTAATCTTTCTCATTCTACGAATTCCAATTTTCTTTAATTTATTAATCAATATTGAGATTAGTTAGATTTTTAATCATTATGAGCTTATTTTCATCCTATAATTTTATGTATTAATTAGACATGATGACATATTAATTAAGTTAATTATATTTTTAAATCTTTTATTAGCATATTTTGTAGACAAATTAGAACTCAATGCAGCATATTGAACTCATGAAACCATCATGGTCCACAGGTGAGATTTTTCTAACAATTCAGTTAATTGTTATAAGAAAATCATGACCGAGTTTATAATTATAAATTCTAAAACGTAAAATTTGCATAGCACAATTAATTATTTATAGCCATAACTATAAAATCTTGACATTTTTTTTTTTTTTTTTTTGCAGCCTAGCTTTTCTACTATAGTAAAAACGAATCAAACCTCATCAATTCAGAACAAAATCACCAAACAAAACCCCCAAAGAGAATCATATTTCCACTAAATTGCACCACCAACAACCAATCCCAAACATGCCCTCTAAATTATTATCCAACAACATCAAATCACGACGCCAACCTCGACCTAATAAACGAACCAACGACCTGTCCGAACTACTTCAAATGGATACACGAAGACCTCCATCCATGGAAGTCTTCGGGAATTACTAGGGACATGGTAGAAAGAGCAAAAGAGACAGCCCATTTTAGGCTGGTCATAATCAAAGGAAAGGCTTATGTTGAAAAATACAGGAAGTCCATTCAAACCAGAGACATGTTCACAATATGGGGCATTTTGCAGCTTCTTAGGAGGTATCCGGGGCGGATACCCGATTTGGAATTGATGTTTGACTGTGATGATAGACCGGTTGTCGAAGCTCGTGACCATAAGGGGCCCAACAAGACAGGCCCACCACCTTTATTTCGGTACTGTGGAGACCGGTGGAGTTTGGATATCGTGTTTCCTGATTGGTCCTTCTGGGGTTGGTAAGACAATACCTTAATCTTATTTATTGATCTTCTTTTATATATTTATTTTTCGTTAATTCATATCTAATTCACTTTCATTTTTTTAATTTTCCCATACACGAGTCGTCCACACTTGCGCGACTGTCGGTTTAGTGGGAAAAATAAAATTAGATTGGATAAAAATGAAAATTCCCAATTAGTATTTTGTTTTATAAATGGTAGCATTTTTGGAAAAAAACAATTATGCTCTCTGGAGTCTGAGGGACGGTAATTCTTTGGTGATGAATGGAAAAAGATTTTTTATATATTCCATCGTATATGGGATATTTTACAAGGAAATTGTCTAATGATTGACCCGTCAAAATAAAAATTATACAATATATATAATATAAAAATAATTATCAAAATATTAATATAAAATTGTATTTAGTAGACACGATTTATGTATTTACATATAAATCGCATGTTATATACACAATTTATGCACTTCTACATAATACATGTGATTTATATACTTGCAAATAAATAGCATGTAATACATCAATTTTTTAAATTGGAACACATTGCTAAAGCCCATCTTGTTCATGTAATTTATTTGTTAAAAGTAAAATAACAAATAATAGATATAATTTTGTATGATAATTATATAATTAAAATTATGCCATCTGTATTTAGATAATTTTTTTTATAGGATAAGCCATGTATTTCACCCCATTATTTATTCCACATAGCCATAAAAGTAGAATATTAGTTCTATTTTTTCAAATTAACGCAATATTGTATTTTATTTGTGAAGTTTTTTATTTTTCCTTCCAGAGGAGTATAGTCAAAATTACAAATATAAACCTGGGTAAGATGAATTTAAATACCTCGTTAGAACATCTTTGCTAGAATCTTTTAAAAGGGTTTAGATTCTCCTTATTTCCTGTTTCTGAATAATTTGATTAATATACTTGTTTAAAATGCTTTGTTTTATGTACACACTTGTTGAGATAATAAGGAAAAAGATAATATTATAACGTTATTACAAGTTAGTTAAAGATCTAATCAATTTTAACAGTTTGTATAGAAAATTGATGAAAATGAGTCATTAAGAGAGAGAAACTGGAGGGTGTATTTTTACCTTCTCGAAACGGGCTTCAACCTGATCCGTAATTTGAATCCATTAGCTAATCTGTCAATTGATTTTTTTTTTTTAACTTCTAATGAAACACGACAATCTGGCATTTATTCCATATCCAAAAATATATTGACTAATGTCTCATGGAAGAGACACCTACCTACACCAAAGCACCAATAGTCCATCTGCAAATCACACGAAAACCTTTCGTCTAAAGATTAATTGCACTTGTTCGATGGGAATTTTAAATGATGGTGGCTGTGGGTGGTAGTTCGATGGATCAATCATGGAAGATTTGGAAAACGACATGACATATGGCCTTATTATAGATGTCCTCGATATCACATGGCAATTCCTAGTTGTAAATTAATGCTGGCAGACAAGGTATCTAGTAATTAAGATATGTGTTTCTGGTGCAAAAGAATAAGAAAAATCTTTTGCCGCAAATGTACGTTGTGTCGACTCATTTTCTTTCAAATAGAAGATCTCTAATCCATAATTTTTTATTTTTAACCTACCTACATGTTCACCATAGTCGTAATCCTATATACAAAGTTTCTTGGATCGTATTTTACATTTAATTGATGAAAATAAGATGTAATAAACATAAAAGCATTATATGGAAATGTGATAATTGAGATCGGAAATTGAACAAACAACATATCAAGTGTAGAGGGCTAGAAAATTATTTTGTTAAATATTTGAACTAGTTTCTTCAGATTAAGGTGAGAGGATTTAGAAAGTCAAACCCAATTAATTGGGAGAATTAAGAGTGATTTATATGATGGGGGTTGAGTATGGCCCATTCGACTAGCTTATTTGTTATTTAACTTTCTTAACATAGCTCTTATTATAAAGAAACTCATCTTGATCGTCGATTGTTGATGTGATTCGATGATGATATTGATGGCCAAACTTTATAAATACCCAAATTTTCTTCCTATTTGGAAATTAAAAAATTTGATCAAATACTTATTCATCATTATAAATGTAGTTCGTTATTTAATAGCTCATTCATTTGTTACAAATGCATTTTGAACTGTTAAGTTTGGATTTTTTAATTTCTTGTTTGATTTTTTTTTTATTTCGATTTGTACAAAACTCTAATACATTTGATATAAACCATCAACTAAGAGTTAAAAGAAATTTGATTTTTTATAAAAATTTTAGGAGTTATCACCCAATTGAAATCGGGAAAAAAAAAGTAAATTAAGATCAATAGGTTAATTAATCCTATCGTAGCCACTAGTCTTGAGTAAAAATTGGCTCAGGACCAATTTTTATAAAACAAGAATTTTCATGATTACAAGAGCTATCCTATCAAAATCAAATGGTTACCACCTTTAAATTCTTAAATTAAAAATTAACTCCGATAATGCTCTAATACTTGTTGATATTAGAAATACGTACAAAAAATGACAACTAATTGTAATAACATGTACAAGATAATATTTACTTAATCATATATATAGTTACAACTTAGTAGATAATAAACAAATATTTACAAAAGACTAATTTTTTTTTTCATTTTTTAAGTTGCCTCAAAAGTGTCTACATATCTACTAGTCAAGATTATACGCCACGTAGTTGTAATACCCCTCAAATATAGATGATGGAACTCTAATCATAGAGGCGCCTTTTCGGTGTAATGGCTTGGAGTTTGTCAAAACTCCAAAGTTAAGCATGTTTTAGGCAGAGTAATCTTACGATGGGTGACCCCTTTAGGAAGTGTTGACACTAAAAGAACAAAATCATTTGGCATGTGGCCAAAAGGAATAGTACCTCGATGTGTAAAGTTTTTAAGTTGTTACACAATGCCTCTGGTGTCTGGTTGTGCCTAAACGTGCGTTAGAAAGGCCAGTGTACTTGGTATCACGATCCCTGTTTAGGGTAGCTTGAGCCATGAGGGCCTAGGGACACTCCCTCTGCTGCAATGGAGCCTGGGGTAACAGGTCGTAACAAATGGTATCAAAGCAGTGGTTCTGGACCTGTGTAACGAAACTTACGGGGACGTCAGTTTTATAAATGGGGGAGTATGTAATATCCCTCAAATATAGATGGTGGAACTCTAATCACAAAGGCACTTTTTTGGTGTAATGGCTTAAAGTTTGTTAGAACTCCTAAGTTAAGCGTGCTTTGGGTAAAGCAATATCACTATGGGTGACCCTTTGGGAAGCGTCGACACCAAAATGACAAAACCATGTGGCGTGTACCCAAAGCAAACAATACATCGATGGGTAAAGTTCCGAATTGTTACACAGTGTCTCCGATATATTAGTTGTGCTTGATGGTGCGTTGGAAGGGCTAATGTACCTAGCATCACAATCTCTGCCCAGGGTGGCCTGAGAGCCTAGGGATGCTTGAGAGCCTACGGACGCTTCTTCCGCTGCGGTGGAGTTTAAGATGGTAGGTCGTGACAGTAGTTCTTTTAAGAATACTTTAATGGGTTGGTCCATTTTAATTTTAGAGTTCTCACTACAAGATTGTTAAGTTTTCAAGTTTTGGCAAAAAAATGTTTTTTAAAATGAGGTCTTATGAGCTACCAATTTAGTTTTGTGTATAAAAAGTACAATTTTCTAAGTGACATGAAATTATAATTATTTTTATTTTTGATAATTTTCATATCCATGAATTTATATATACTTATTTCAAATTTTGATTATGCCATTATTACTATTTTTATTGTTTATATTATATTTTAATACCATTTGGTAGAATAGATATTGGAGCATATATATTGATCAGGGCTGTAAACGAGTCAAACTACTCGAGCTCAACTCAATTTGATTAGTAAATGAGCTGAATCCAAGCTCAAAATAATGCTCATTTATCTAAACGAGTCGAGCTGGAGCTTTAATTTAGATTCGCGAACCGGCTCATAAACAAACTTGTTTAGGCTCACAACTAGACTCGTTAACAAGCTCATTAGCACATTTGTGAATTTTTTTTTATGTATGATATATTATCTATAACTACAGAATAAAAACAATAAAAATTAATGTCTATTTAATAATTATATATATTATATAGCAATACTTATATATTATATTTTAGTTTAAAAAAATGAAAACAAGCTATCTACATAAGTTGAGTTTAGACTTAAATTTCATGTTCGATAAAAGCTCGTTAGGCTCAATAAAAAACTCAACTCGTCTAAAGCTCATTTTATAAGCAAGTTAAATTCGTTCAACTAAACGAGTCGAGCTCGAGTCTTAATTTTAAATGAGTAAAAAAGCTCAAATCGAGTTTGGGTTTACTAAATTTTAAATGATCTGAGTTCAAGCTTTTAAGAGCTAAGCTCAATTTGGTATGTTTGCAGCTCTCATCCTGGCATAACAAACGTCCTCGGGACTCGGAAAATTGTGACGGCACAATACGAACCAGTAATCACTGCTAGAGCTGGACAAATGGGCTATGGCCCGCGGGCCAGCCCGTTTAACCCACTTTAAAAACGGTTAGGGCTAGCTTTTTTTAGCCCGTTTAAAAGTGGGTTAATTTTACCCAACCCACTTAACCCGCGGGCCAAAGTGGGCTAGCCTGTGGGTTAAGTGGGTTGACCCACCAATCCACTTTTATAAAAATAAAATAAATAATTATAGGATAAATATGTATTAATGAAGGTTATTCTTGAGATTTTTTATACTTGAGATTAAATTTATGTGTTGATTATAACAAAGAATGACGAATTGATGCTCATGCACCATAAAATTTTATAAAATATATTATTCTTGTTTTAAATGAAATATATTATCTAATAAGTTATTTTAGAAAACTTATTTTTATATAAAAAGTAATTAAAATAATAATGAAATTAATCATTAATATATATAACCTTATAAAACTCTCTTTTTTATTATATATATATATATATATTTTATTTAATTAGTATAAATAAGTTAAATGAGTCAACTTGGCCCATTTAACTCACAAAATATGTAAGTGGGTTAAAAGGATCAAAAAGTGGGCTGGCCCGTTTAACCCACGGGCTAAAATGGGTTGGATTAGGGTCAAGTAATTTTGGCCCGTTTTTAAAGTGGGCCAAAATTTTTTAGCCCGTTTAACCCACGGGCCAAAGTGGGACGAGCCGGGTTGGCCCGTTTAACCCACTTGTCCACCTCTAATCACGGCACAAAGTCCTTGTAAAGAGCATGCATCTTTATTATTTTTCACTACTTATTTTGTTTTCTCTCTTTTTTTTTTTTTTTAAATACATTAATCAATATGAATAAAATAAAAGAAAAAGGACACATGAGACACTTACGCACTTACCTGGACCGAGAATTAGAGACGGGTTTGGTCACGGAACGCGATGGTCGGGTCGGATCTGTTGATGGGTCCCGTCGCGAAATGACAGTGAGGAGCGGCTGGCGGATTGTTGTTCCAGCGGTCCTAGAGTTTAGCGGTGGCGGCGGCGATGTTGGGTGGGCGGTTTGGAGTGTGCTAAACACTCCGATCTTTTCTGTTTGAAGCAGGGAACAGCCGAAAACGGGTGTTTGTGAATGGCGGATGGTGCGGCAGCGTTTGGCGATCGGAGTTGATTCCGGCATCCTTGGGTTGAGCTTAAGTTGTCAATTGATAGCTTGCCTTACTGAACCTTTCTGTAGTAGTGGATTCGCTCCAACTTACCTATAAGACCCCCAGTTCTAAGCTTTTTCTTCAAAACCCTAACTTTCAACACTTGTTAGATTTGGACTTTCTTAGTGTAATTTCTGTTGATTTCTTGATCCCAGATGAAAAATTCGAGCTCCTATTTATAATTTTGGAGCTTGAACAAACGTGTAAAGCAGTCAATTTTATTCAATTCAAATTGGCAAAAAGGTTGTGTTTTTTTACTTGATTAATCTTGATTTCGTGAATTTCATGTACTAAAAACGAATATTTCAAGAATATTTTTTTATATGATGCATCTTGGAATTTTCATCTTGCTTCAGTTTGGTAAAAAATCACCATTAATGGTGATGGAGCTTCATCCGCGACTCAACTTGTCCCGATATTCATGGCGAATTTTGACTTATTAAACTATGAATCGAGACCACTTCTTGGTCCCAATTCATAGTATTCCATGCCTACTTCATGATTTCACCATTAATTTGATGAAATCATAAAGTTAAGGTGGTGAAAAATGGCCATGAACATGACCTTCCAGCTTTTTTAGGTGCACAATTTCCTCTTGTCCAGAGGAAGAAGATGGTGACGTCATCAATGTGCGGTCAAATAAAATGCCACGTGGCATTTCCTGATAAGTGAAAAATTAAACGAGACATTGTATCCCCATCATAAGTTGAACCTTGGACGTTTTATTATTAGTGTGTGTGTGTTTTACCATGTATGTATTGCATATAAATTTTATTTATGACTTTATAATTGGACCTAATTACATAGGTCAATCTATTGTGAACCATTTGATTTGGTTCAAAATTTATATATAATTAAACCTATATTATATTAAGCTTAAAATATTTATTTCAAGCTATAATATTAATCTTTTACAATTTTCATCATTATCATAATTAATTTTTTTTCTTTTAAAAAAATATTGTAAATTTTAGGTTTAATATAATATTTGTTTTTATTATATATTAAAGCTTTAATGAGCAAAAAGAAAGTGTTTATAGGGACAATTAAAATTGATTAATCCTTCTTCCTGTATCTCCTCTTTCAATCATCCTTTAAGTGTCATCCTATATTGCTTTTTGGAGAGCCATATGTAACACTACACTCACATGGTATATATATGACAACTCAACTTAAATCGATACATCTACATCAAGTAGCTTCTAAAAACATATAACTTTGATGGGTGTAAATTAGAACATAATGAAAATTGTATAAAATTAAATGAATTGGAATGGAATAGAATAGCGAGAGAATGACAAATCTTTTTTTATGTTTGAAAATGTCATAAAAAAATTGGAATATATGATATATTATATATAGTGGTATTTGTGTTTTTAGTAATATATATATATATAGTATATGTATAGATAATAGATATGTGGTAGGTATGAAGGTAATTAGAATAAAATATGTTAATGAGAGTGGAATAGATATATTGTTCTGCATTTTAAAAGGAAACTATCTATTTTGCATTGGAGGAGGTGGAATCAAAATTTTCTCTAATGCTAGAATTGCTATTTTCAAAAATCGTGATTGTAACTTTCGAAAAGCCTGCAGGCAAGAAAGTAAATAAAACCTACAATCACAATTTCATAGTTGAAAAAAAAAAAAAGCATGATTGTAATTTCTGATAAAGGGATGGGACAATCCAATAAATTGATAATGGAGTACCACCATAATTAGATGGCTTGAAAAAAATCTACCACACTCTATGGGACAGAAGAAAGGTGATGAAAAAGTAAATATTTTGTATATTTGAAAAGACAACTTAGATATCCAACAAATTTTGCCCTTATAAGAGGTTTTTATAGAAGGGATAGTTATAATAATTTAAAACACATGATTCTTTAAACAACTTAAATGACCCAACACATTCCTTCCAATTAAAGTGAAATAAAAAATAGCTTGTTTTCGTTTAAGGAGTAAACATAGACTTTTTACAAAGATAACATATAATTAAACATGGTTCTAATTAAAGAACACATAAAATTAAGAACCTGCAAATAATTATGAATCCACACTACTATGGATGGTGCCTAATTTATATGCAAATGGCATCCCCTTTGGACTCAGTGTGCATATTGTTGTTTTTGCTGATCATCTAGAATTTTCTTGCTTCTTTTCCTATGCAAGTGGACCAATTGATGAATTCTAAGCATAGGTTTGGCACCCACTTTTTCCATGCTACACAATTTTGTATCACACCGAAATAGGATTATGTTTTCCTGGAAGAATCTTATGTTATTTCCAAGATTAGTACATGAAGTTTAAGGTCATGTTATTTTCTTTTATTTTCATATATATAGGGCTGATATAAATATAAGGCCGTGGGAGAATTTATTAAAAGAGATGAAAGAAGGCAATAATAGAAGTAGATGGATGGACAGACAAGCCTATGCCTATTGGAAAGGAAATCCATTTGTAGCTGATACCAGGCAAGACCTTCTCAAGTGTAATGTTTCTGAAACACAGGACTGGAATGCTCGTTTGTTTATCCAGGTTAGATTGGATTTTACTAACTCTTTTAATGATGCATGTTGCAATCTTAATTTGTTAATTTGTTGTGTTTTACGATGTGTTTATATGGTTCCTGCACATTAGTAGTTTTGATTTTCCATGTGGGTAAAGTTATACATAAATTGATAATAGTTTATCAAGTCATATGATATTCAATATTAAATTGGTAATAGTTGATAGCATAGTCGTTAAATTTATGAGTAAAAAATACGATTCTACGAGTTTATGATTGTATATGTTTTTTTCTTAATTAAAATGGGTGTAAAACTATGTAATTGCAGACTTTAGGTAGAATTATGAGTTTAGATACACGATTCTACAAGTTTAAAATTTTACTAGTTTTGCACGATTTAATATAATTTTACCAATTCTGTACATTCCAATGAATAGTAAAATCACGATTTTTCATAACTTGGATTGATAGTTCTTTCGAGACAATTGTTATCAATGCTATTTGTTATTCACCTTTAAATAGTGTTTGGGTAAATTGAGTTTCGTATTTGCAAATAAATTTTCAATTTCTTACGTGTTGTTTTTATGCTTACTTTTTATGTTGTCTATATTTGAAAATTTCACTATGACAGTCGAAAAGATATATATCTGTTCTATCATAGGACATGGTCGGATCAAATGAGGATTACACTTTGTATGAAATTTAGGTCTAAATAAAATCATTGAATTCGTTTAGTTTTTGTCATAGATATTCAATTTCTCTAAATATTTTGTCAAAACATGTATATAAACTTGTTGCATTGTTTCATGTTCCTTTACAAATTACTTTTCTTTTCTTAAAGTTTGTTATTTGAAAATTAAATTACCACTTCCTTTTTGTACTTTTGATAATCGAAGTATGTTAACGCATCTAATGTACCCTACAGACTTATATAAAAGGGGGCAATAATTGACACATGCACGAGATATGTGTAATAACCTGTGAATTTTTCTCTGCTAAATGAGTGCAAAGAATAAAGCTTGCGAAAGAGCTCAAAGCAGGGTCAAAATGGAAGTCCTAAAAATGCTGCAAAAGTACATTTGGATAATTAATGAGCAATGAAATTCAAATATACAGAAAATTTTGTTATTGTGAATTTATCTCAGAACTGATATATATATATATATGTATCTTATTATATAACACGTGCGATATTTCAGGACTGGATATTGGAATCCAAGCAAGGTTATAAACATTCTGGTCTTGCAAACCATGCACTCATAGGTGAGACTATTTACTGCGTTTTGATCTCTATGAGTCGAACCTAATAATAATATATAGTTAAATTTCATTACGTGGCAAGGTTAGGTTGTCCATATGAGAGTTGCAAGAATAATTTTAATTGTATATAGTGTTTACAACGTCATGCAAGTAGACATCTTTTCGATTTGGGTCCAAACCAGGATCCACCCTATCCCTAGCCACACGCGAGTCTTCAATTGGACTCCGATCTAGATTGGGAAGATGTCTATGTAGATAATATATGAATATTGGATAGATACAATGTTATTTTTTTTTCAAACTTTTTTCTTTTAAAAAGTACTATATTCTCAACATTTACCTATTTACTGCTAAAGCCCTAATTTTTTTTTCAAATTCTAGTTTGATTCTTTTACATTTTTAAACTTTTATAAAAGTTTCTCTGTTAAATTTTCAATTCATTCTTGATATGTATCGGCTCCTAATTGGTTCATAATAATTACTTAAATAAATAACAATATTAAATGGATTTAATTAAATCATATAATTAGATATAATATTAATTATAGTTTATATTTAATTACATAATATAGTAAATAATATAAAAATAAAGTTATAGGAACTTATGCAAATCCAGCCACCTCGAGTTCAATCAAAGCTAATATATCTTAAAAATGATTCAGATTTAATGAACTTAACAAAAATCTTATTTTATTAAAGTTAGAAAATATTGAAGATTTAATTAGAAGGAAAAAAAAGTGTTAGAGATTTCAAATGAATATATATATATATATATATAAACGTTTACAATAAAATGGTACTTTCCTTCTTTTTTTTTTTTTTAATTTTCTTTTCATTGAGATGGGGCGAGTCAGATATTGCGGTTATACCTTGCATCATATAATGATGTATTATGCCTTACCCAATTTTGTTCTATGCCAGATGTTCACATAGATATTACGTCCTACCATACTATTCGTACCTTAATCCAAACATCTTATTTGGATTAAACAGATGCACACCAAAACTCAATTAAATCTTTATATTTAAATCAAAATATAATTATCAGTTCTTTCATGTTTTATGTGAGTCATTCAAGTCTTTATGATTGTATCATTAATTGCACCTAGTAAGTTATCTTCTTAGCAGGTTTGCAAATTACAGGAAACTACTAATAGATGTTACAAAAACACAACCCAAAAAAAAAAAAAAAAAAAAAAAAATCTGGCCACTCACTTGAAATGTATAGGACATAAGATGAATTTTAATATTAACGTAAAGGATTTTAAATGTCTCACTTAAAATATAAAAGATTTTATTGAATTTTGAAGCAAATATAATGAACTTAGTTTTACTGCATTAATCTCCTTTATTTAGAATTTTAAAAGTCTTCATGAAATTCTTTGATTGCTTAATATTGGAATTTTGCTATCATCAGATACAAGATATATATAGAAGGATATGCATGGTCAGTGAGTGAGAAATACATTTTAGCATGTGATTCAGTCACTTTGCTTGTGAAGCCTCGATTTTATGATTTCTTCACAAGAAGCCTGGAACCACTCCGCCATTATTGGCCTATAAGAGAAGATAGGAAGTGCGAGTCCATTAAATTTGCAGTAGATTGGGGCAATAACCATAAAGAGAAGGTAATGTTCATTCTTTTCAACAATCATTAAAATTTTCTAATTTATTACACCTTTATATATATTTGAAAAGGTAATCATGATTATTTTAAAGACTTACGTCTTTTGGTTTTGTGACAATAAGGTTGATATCGTTAGCAAAACAAGCATCACAATGTTTAAGAAGATAAAAAGGGAAAAAAAAAAAAAAAGAGATATGAATTGTGTAAAATTCATATTAATATTTTGCACACATACAGATACTAATAAATAATGATGATGAAAATGATCTATGCACTTATCACATTGTTATGTGCTAAGAATTAATTTCACATAATAAACAGGCACAGGTTATGGGGAAAGCAGCAAGTGACTTCATCCAAGAAGAAGTGAAGATGGATTATGTCTACGACTACATGTTTCATTTGTTGAGTGAAATGCTAAGCTCATGAAATTTCAACCCCAAGTACCAGAAGGAGCTCTTGAACTTTGTTCAGAGATGATGGCTTGTCCAGCTGCTGGGCTTGAAAGGAAATTCATGATGGAATCCTTAACACAATATCCTTCTCTCACTAGCCCTTGCACTTTGCCCCCACCATTTGAACCCCAAGCCCTAAAAGCTCGATGGATAAAAAATGTAAATACAATAAGGAGAGTTGAGAGATGGGAAAATGAATATTGGCATAACCTAAAATCTAGGCAATGAATGCGTAAGTTTAATTGAATAGTGTAGGGTAAACGTAAACACTATATTTTTCCCTTTCTACTTTCCTTTTTTTTTTTTTCAGTTTTACTTTATTGCTATGATAAAACCAAATATATGATTAAAAATATTTAATTATTGAGTAAATAAAACTTTTTAGCTCAATTTATACAAATTAGGCAATTGAATAGAAGAATTTGCTACTTAGAAAGTTGTAAAATTACTATTTGTGTATAATGAATTATCACTTAGAAAAGTTGAAAGACATCAAATTAACTCATTTTAAATTAGTGGAACGTATAGAGCGTTATATTGTCATGGATCAGCTTTTCTCACCAGCGACAAGATTCATGAAACAAGCATAATCATTGATGTCCTAAGGACATCAAACTTGTTAGGCTCGGATTGCAATTATTTGACTGGTTTTTCTGCTTTGACCATTACTTGGTTGTCTCACATGTAAAAAGTAAACACGAAAAAAAATCTTACTAAAAAAGATTGGGTTTCTTTTATTTCTCATAAGCCTTTGGGTTTCTTTATACCCACCTCCAAGCCCATTCCATTGCTAAAAAAGAGAAAAGCTTTAGCACTAGCCATTGGATCCTCGGAAGTAACACGATAGCCTTTTACAATATCATATCCTGACTATCCATTTTAAAATAATTCAATACATAGGACTATCCTCCAAATTCTGATATTGTGTTTGATTGATAAGAACGAAATTTGTATTATAACTTTATTATAATAAAATATTTATTCTCTCGTTTGATCCGTAAAAAATATTTAACATAAAAAATATCTATTTCATGTAACATGAAATAAATAAGGAATTCCAATTCCTTTCCTTTATTAAAGAAGTTTTTATTTCTTGTAAAAATATGTATTTTTTTTCTTCCAAAAACAACCAAATCATAAAATAAATGAATTGTTATTCTTTTCCAATTTTATATCATTCCTATGAACCAAGCATAATGTGAATAAAAGGCTCTTCTCCTCATTTCAAACACTTGAAGCATTAGCTAATTTCATACAAATATCAAAACTCAATTTTAATAGCTTTATAGGATATCAAATCATTGAATCGAGGCAAAAGAGATCTAAGAACGATTAAGAACACTAAACTTAACACATTGTAACATATGTATGTTTAATATATCAAGTTTGTCTATTCTTCCTCTTACACTTCGACAATATTCGTAAATGTGTTATCATCTCAAGGTTTTTCTAAGATAGATCAAGACTTTTGTTACACATGATCAACCTGTTACAATAACTCCATCAAACATTAAAAGGCGACTTTGCATGGAAAGAGAAGTAGTTAACAATAAGGGCATTAATAGAATGGCAACAGAGTCATTCCTTGAGAAGTTGGGAAGAAGATTAAAGAAGACTTTGATTCATTAATCAATGCAAAAGGGATAGTCAAACTTAAGTGAATTGATAGAGTCCTAGATTCTTACCCAAACAATATCCTTTTAAACTTAGAATATGAGTTGAGAGAACAAGTAAATGTTATATTGGAAAGAGAGAGGTGCTATGGATAAGTAATGCTTAAGTAATATGTTACATCTAATGACAAGGCAGCTCATACAAGAAATAAGAGACCTTATATAATAAATAAGACGTGGTAACCTTCTTACTTAAAGGATTACATTAATGACTGAAGCATATGGACAAATATTGTGGGCTCTTGTGCATATAATAAGATTCCAGGAACTACTATCCACCAATCGATTGAGTAAACTAATAATAACAAAATCTACAACATCTAGCAAAGGAGGCACAAAAGGAATAAATAAGGGATTGATTTTAGAAGAAAAACAAGAACTTAGAAGCCAAGTCTCTCTCTTCTTCGCTTCTGTTCTAGGAGTTACATAGAGTTGGAATTCTAGTGAGTATTCTTCTCCCAAAATTATACCTTGTACACACATCAAACAAAAATTGGGATCAGTAATCCATGGAAACAACATTATTTACTACGATCATTCAATTGATCAAAGAATACACTACACAAATCTGCCACTATTTGTTGAAAACACTACAAATAACAAAAATTAATGGAAACCCTAATTTTGTTTCTTGCAAAAAAACAAGAAGAGTAGAAGACTTTAAAAGAAAGAGAAAGGCGCCTATGCGTTTGTCATAATTAAAGAAACACAATATGAGCTACCTTGTCCTTAGACATAACATAACATTTCTAAAAAATAAAGAGAAACACAAATTTTGACGAGAAAAACCAAGAACAAGTATCTAGCTTTATAAGATAGGATAAAAATTTGGTGGATGAATCTTCATGACCTACACTTGCATATAAATTCCTATTTTACAAAACTCTTTACTTAAAGGGGAAAAAAAGTTATTGTACATAACTGAATTCAGTAGAATAGAGATCACGACATAGTTTATCTCAATTCTAAGTATATAAGTTGGTATTTTAATGAAATTTGCAATGTTAAGATTTCAATTTAGGATTTCAGTGAAACTAAGGATTTTTATTTTTTAGACGTGGTGTCTTGATTTAAATAAGGGGTTAATCTTTGAAGTTTCTTTTGTTTTTTATGGGAATAAAGCATAGGAGTTCTAGTTAGGTCAAGTAGATTTGAGTTGGGTCTATTGAGATATTTTCTATAGTTTTGGCTTACTTATATATATATATATATATATATATATATATATGCATCTAAGTCCTAGGGTTTCACAAGAGAGAGACTCAAAAACACTTTCGAGAGACTTTCTACCGAGAAATACTCAAGATTTTGAGAGATCGTGCAGTTTTGTTTATCTCTCTTCTTTGTATATTCTTCTTCAATAGTGATCGTTCTCTTTGCTTGTCTTTAGTTTTTTTTTTTTTTTTATTTCACTCCTACTAGAGTTTTTCCCATGTAAATCTCTAGTGTCTTTTTCTCTTTCTTTATCCTTTTATTTAATTGTTTTATGCTATTGATTATTACCAATCTTTAAACCTTTTGATCCTAACATACTAGTATTAGAGTAAGGGTTGTTCAATATTAGGTTTTCTACTTCAAGATTGGATTTTTATTGAATTCTAAATTCAATGGCATTAACAAAATTTGATATTGAGAAGTTCGACAATTATAATTTTACTTTGTGGTAAGTGAGCATGTTGGCCTTATTGATACAACATGGATTGAAAAAGGCTTTGGGAAGCGAAATTCAATGAAGGATGATGAGTAAGTTGAGATTGATGAGAAGGCATTATCGACAATTCAATTATGTCTGTCCAATAACGTTTTGTAGGAGGTGTTATCTAAGAAAAACATCACTGGACTATGGTCAAAATTAGAGAATTCCTATTTAACCAAATCTTTGCCAAATTGATTGATTTTGAAGCAAAGACTTTACACCCTTAGAATGCACAAAGGTGCTTCCCTTAAGGAGCACATCACCAAGTTCACCACCATTACAAGTGATTTAAACAATATTAGTGTTAATGTGGAGGATAAGGACCAGGGTTGCTTTTGTCATGTTCTCTACCTCAATTGTATATGACATTTCGTGAGACGATGATATATGGTCATGACACTCTTGTGTTTGATAATGCAAAAGTCAACCTATTGAGCAAAGGTAAACATGATAATGAGCTCAATTCAACTAATGATTCCTTTGAGAATAGAGTCTTGATGTCTCAAAGTAGATAGCAAAGCAAGAAAGACTTAGATAATAGAAATAGGTCATGTTCCAAGTCGAAGGGTAACGAAAAATTTTGTAGATATAAGAAAAAGGACATATAATCGAAGATTGTTTCATACTACAAAATAAAGAAAAGAAGAAACTTATTGAAAGTGGAAAATCAAATGAAAAAGATGATACCAATTTTGAAAAGATGAATATTCATGATGATCAGTTGCTTGTATTAGTTAATGATCAAAGACTAGCATCAAAATGGATCTTGAATTTCAGTTACTCTTACCATATTATGTCAAATAAAGATTATATCACCAATTTCAAACCTTTAATAGTGGGACAATCTCTATAGGCAATTCTAACTTTTATTGAGTGCAAGGTATTGGTTCATTTCATGTGAAGATGCATGATGGTGTTGTCAGAATGCTTAGGAATGTCCACTATGTTCCAAGTTTGTCTAAGAATCTTATCACTATTAGTAGCCTTGATAAAGATGGATGTCGATGTATTGTTGAAAAGGTAGGATGAAGATTTCTCATGGTTCTCTCATTTAATAAAGGGCATGTTGCATGGCACTTTGTATGCTCTTCAAGGTTCTATAGTTGTTGGTTCTACAACAGTTTCTACTGAGTCTGAAGATATAAATTTATGACATATAAGGTTGGGTCATATGTTAAAGAAAGGGATAAACCACTTGTGTAACGCATGTTCACTATCATAATTGTTGGGTAGTTTGGATTTCTGCGAGCATTTTGTATTTAACAAGTAGAAGCACGTTAGTTTTGGCATAACAAAACACATAACATAAACATCTTTAAACTACATCCATTCAGATCTGTAGAGGCTAGATCCAATCGCTTTTTTGGGTTCTACCAGGTATTTTCTCATCCTCATGATAACTTTTCCTGAAAATTCTAAGTCTATTTTCTATAAAATAAGTCAAATGTTTTCAAGACCTTTAAAGAGTGGAAAAGTATGATTGAGAAGCAAACTGGTGTGTTAAGAGGCTTCGAAATAATAACGGTCTTGAATTTATAAGTAGTGAACTTAATAAATTTTGTGCCTCCAATGGAATTGTGCATGATAGGACTGTTGTCTATATTCCACAGTAAAATGGATTTCCATAGTGAATAAATAGAACCCTGTTAGAAAAGACCAAGTGTATGTTGTCTCGTGTTGGTCTTGGTAAGGAGTTTTGGGCCAAAGTTGTTAATATTGCTTGCCATCTTGTTAATCATTCTCCTCATTTGATTATCGATAGAAAGACTCCTAAACACGTATGGCCTAGTAATCTACCAAAATATTTAAGTTTAAAAATATTTTGTTCTCTCGTATATGCTCATGTGAATGCTTGTAAGCTTAATGCTCATTCAATTAAATGCATTTTATCAAGCATGCTATAGGGGTTAAAGACTACAAATGGTATAGCCTATAACGAAAGAAAATTATTGTTAATAGAGATATAGTATGTGATGAGTCTACTCTTTTGCAGTCTAGTGTTAAGCAACCTACTATTCAAAGTTAGTCTTATGGTGCATAGAAAAAGGTAGAGGTTCTAATTATACATACTACTCCACTACTTAACAATTCACGTTTGACTTCAAGTCAGACTAGCAGTCATATAGATATTTCTAGTACATCTCAACAACCCTTTGTAAAGATAGACAAATAGAGGTGGCAAATGAAACCACCAGGTAGATTTGTTTATATGGTGAGTTATACACTTAGTGTTGCAGATGAGATAGAGTATGATGATCCTATTTCCTATTGTGAGGCTATTGAATAGACTTTAATAAGTGGCTTATTGCCATGCAAGAAGAGATGGAGTTTCTTAGTAAGAATGGTACATGGGAATTTGTGCCACCTTTAGTCAGTAAGAAGATTATTAGCTTCAAAAGGGTATTTAAAAAGAAAGAAGGAGTAAATCTGGGTAACACTCGCTATAAAGCACGCCTTGTAGCCAAGGGCTACAGTTAAGTAGAAGGTATAGATAATATTGATATTTTTTCACCTATTGTTAAATAACTACTATTTGTGCTTTATTGTTAGTTGTAGTTATGGAGAATCTAGAACTCGAGCATATGGATGTTAAGATTGTTTTTCTTCATGGTGATTTGGTGGAAGAGATTGTTAAGAGTTAACTTGAATGTTCTAATGTTGAAGGGAAGGAGGATCACATTTTGTTTGGTTAAGAAATCCTTGTATGGACTTCAACAATCTCCCAAGTAATGAAATAGACGATTTGATGGTTTTATCAAGAGCATTAGGTTTGTAAGGAGTAGCTATGACATTTATCTTTATTTTCAAAAGCTCTCCAATGGATCTTACATATATCTATTTTTATATGTGGATGACATGTTGATTGCTGCATTGGATATGGCAAATATTTCTAGACTTAAATCTTAGTTCTATTTTGAATTTGAGGTGAAAGACCTAGGGGCAACCAAGCAGATTTTGGGTATGAAAATCTATCGACATAGAGGCTTGGAAAGTTATATTGATTGCTACATTGGACATGGCAAATATTTCTAGACTTAAATCTTAGTTCTATTTTGAATTTGATGTGAAAGACTTGGGGGCAACTAAGAAGATTTTGGGTATGAAAATCTATTGACGTAGACGCTTAGAAAGTTATGGTTGTCATAACAACACTATATTCAAAGAATCATTGAGTGTTTTAGTATGTTTGATTCTAAATTTGTCTTTACACCTTTAGCTTCTCATTTCAAACTTTTTGTTGTCATAACTCCATAATATGATGGTGAATCTAGGTACATGACTAAAGTATCATACTCGAGTGCAGTAGGTAATTTAATGTATGCAATGATTTGTACTCATCCCAATTTGGCATATGCTTTTAGTGTGTTGAGCTGACATGTGGCTAATTCTGATAAATTTCATTAGCATGGTGTAAAATGGATATTTAGATATCTAAATGAAACAAGTGATGTATGTTTAGAATTCAGGTAAAAGGTCAGCAGTTGGCAGGATATGTTGATTATAATTTCGCTATTCATTTAGATAAAAGGCAATCTCTTACAGGTTATGTTTCTCACTAGAAGGTTATGCTATGAAGCTTGAAAGGCTCATTGCAACTAACTATGGCATTATCTACTACTAAGGTGAATATATGGTAGTGATTGAAGCAGTCAAGGAGGCTTTATGGTTGAAGGGTTTTATATATGATTTTAGATACTTGGGTGAAAGCACTATATATATTGTGATAGTCAGAATATTATTCATCTCACCAAAGATCCTATGCATCATGAGCTCACTAAACACATTGATGTGCATTACCATTTTATTTGGGATATTGTGAGCTAAGGTGATATTTAGGTGAGGAAGACTCGCATCCACAACAATCCAATAGATATGTTGATGAAGCCACTTCTAGGTGACAAGTTCCGTTTATGTTTACGCTTGGTTTCTGTTACGAAGAAATCAATATAGGATATGCGCCTATTTAGCAAGTGGAGACCTGTTGGTTGTTTATTACTTTGATCACTATTTTGTATTTATGTACTTTTACTATATTATGCATTTATGAGAGTCTGTTCCCCATTAGGTACGTTGTGTTTTAGACGAAGTTACACCTCAAGGTCATGAGGTAAAAAGGTAGAGATTGTTAAGATATTTTTAGCAATCTTTCCTCACTTATTTATATTGATATGTATATGTATCTAAGTCCAAGGGTTTCCATGAGAAAGAAACTCAAAAACACTTGTGAAAGACTTTTTTCTATTAAGAAACACTCAAGATTTCAAGAGATTAGACAATCTTAATTATCTTTCATTTTTGTACACTCTTCTTCAACCGTGATTATTATTCTCTTTGCTTAGATGTAGATTTTTTCACTCCTTTTGGAGATTTCCACATGTATATCTCTAAGGTCGTTTTCTCTTTCTCTATCCTTTTATTTAATAGTTTTATACTGTTATTTACTACCAATTTTCTACCATATTGATCCTGACTGGTTGTGTTAAGTTATTATTTTTTATTGTTTTTCCGCCAACACATGCCGCATTAGCATTCAAGTAGGCAATTAACAAGAATAATGGAAAAAGAACAATTACAGCAAAGACGTAACGATACATTACAATAAGGACGTAATGATGCCCCATATCTGCACTACTTTTCACAACATTCATTTTTTATTTGTACTACTAAATTTTTTCATTCCCTGCAAGAACTTTGATATGTAATTTTTTCCATTATATGCACATAGTGACATAGATGTATAAATTATAAGTATGCACGCGATGATTCTGTCTCCATTGCCTTCAGCGAACTTATCAATACGACTCATACGTATACAGGTGAAGTTAATGAGGAAAAAAGATTCAAGGATCAAACCTTAGATCATATAATATACACTTTAATAGAAACGAATACATGAAAAAATAAACTGAAAAAACTTTTATAAAGCAACCTGCGTCAGGTGGTTACATATATATTTATATATGTGTGTGTGTGTGTGTTTTTTTCCCTTTTAAACAAGAGCCCTTTTTCTTGTGATAAAAAAATGTTTTATTATATGAATTTAGACTCTAATCCAACTTCTACTTCCCACTGAACTTGGTACGTTGTTCTTTTCCTGTTGTGTTCCTAATGAACTTGCTACAAAAGTAAGTTTGTACACAATTTTGGTTTTATCACTTTCAACGACACCTATCAATGAGATGGCAATATGTATAATGGAGTCTCACCAAAAAAATGAATACCGGGTAAGGATTTTATAGAGCTTTGATGATCTCAAACACTAATCATATGCTCTAGAGAAAACAAATACAAGAAGTAAATTTGAAAACATTTAAGAAGCGACCTACATTAGGTGAGCATAGATTTTCTCCTCTTTAATTGAGACTTACTTTCCTTAAATTGAAAGCCATTTACCTACTCCTATGTACTTCTCATTCTACAACACCTAATCAGCCGAGCAATGGTAAATTAAAAGAACACTCAAGAAGCGACGTAAATTAGATGAGTATAGATTTCTTTCTTTATAAATGCAAGTCTCTCTCTCTCTTATACACAAAACATCTAGTAAATATAAAAAATTATAACAACTAACCTTATAACCTAATGATATCATTCTTGGTTTCCTAAATAAGAGGTACTAGATTCCATTCTCTCCTCCTTTATTGTAATAACAAAAAAAAAAAAAAAAAACTGACAATTAAATGACGAATGCCCTTCACTGCTTAAGAACAACACATCTATTTTTGTTTGTTTTAATATCTATGGTCTTTTTATTTATTTTTCACAAAAAATTCTATATCTAATTTTTTTTCCTTCTGTTTCTACTATCATAGATCCATCATAGTCGATTGCCATATGTTTACTTCAACAAATCTGGTGAATATCGAGAGACTATGGTAATTTGAATATTAGATTATCAACAACTTCTTGAATAAACAGTTTAATTTTGATTTCAATTTTGGGTCTATTTGTTTTGATTATATTCTAGTTATTTTAGCATCATATTTTTGTTTTTTTAAACACATATTTGTTAGGAAACAAATAACAATGAAAAACTTATAGTTTTTCTCATAAACTGATTAAACAAATATTATACAAATATGAAGCAAATAAGTTACATATGTAGATCAGATACATATACCATATAGATAAAAATTTGACAATCCAAAGAAACCCTTAATGTTTTAGGTATATTTTCTCTACTTTCTATTATTATTCTCTATGTAGAATTATGACATCCCTTCTATGGAACTTTTTGTATCCATGATTTGATGAGTTTTCTTCATATGAAAGAAATTACATTGTTCCATGAGTATGTAAATTTAACTTTTGAAGGAATGTGTTTATTTATCCAAATGGGTTTTGATACTCTCAGCCCCTCAACTATGGATCATTTTATATCGATTAGTTTGCTTGATGTAATATTTTTATTCTGAATAAAATCTATCTTTATTGACAAAACAAATGCAAATATTTTTCCTTAAAATGGATGAATATATATTTTTTACTTCAATGTTAATCTTAGAACCTTGCTTTTTTTTTTTTTTCCTCATTACAATGGGGAGAGAAGGGAATTGAATATAATATTTATTACTTGAAAAACCGGTATAAATACCCCTAGACTTCAAGGTCATTAGCCAATCTTGGCTTTACTATCAAGAGTGAAAGATTCTATTTTGGGTTGAGCTGAGCAAATGGGTCATTATCTATGGATTGGCCCATCAACTAGTATTAAAAAAGGGTAGGATCGATTTTTTCGACCTATATAAAAACAAGGCAATTATACCCTACTCATTTAATCTAGCAGACTAGCTATGACGAGTCGAGTCTATCCATTTTGGCTTACTTGTAATAAAAGAAAAAAACACCTTACAAACAAGCCAAATTTTCGAATAAAAAATCATTGCAAAATTATTA
Organism: Combretum micranthum; assembly: GCA_024138025.1. Classification (NCBI taxonomy): domain Eukaryota; kingdom Viridiplantae; phylum Streptophyta; class Magnoliopsida; order Myrtales; family Combretaceae; genus Combretum; species Combretum micranthum. Next base: position 1,195,619 of record JAMXBD010000242.1, on the reverse strand, counting down.
ACTATCAATCCAACCGCCTTTTTTTTTTCCACCCTTACATTCAAAGTAGTCATCAAAGTTCATGTATTCCACGTGCTCTCATTGAACAAAAGCTATACATAAGTTAGTGGTTTGATTAGGGTTTATTTGGATTACCTGATTTTTATCTGTATATATATTTTATTTATATTTGATCTGTATCTAGTATGTTTGATATGTTAATGAGTAAAATATATGTTTTTCATCTGTATATATTTTTTAACATACTATCTGTTTTAAAAATGATTAAAATAAGATGTCAAAACAATCAAAATAAAAGAAACCAAACAAACTCTTATTATGGTAGATTGAAGTGAGAGTTTTGTTTTATTGAAATTATTTTGCTTCGTGAAGTAAAATTTCTTGATATGTAGCATTCGTTTGTCTTATTTTATGTTGGCTTTTATAAAGCTGTTTAATTATAATTTTACTTGATTAATTTTATATTACAATTACTATTACTATTATTTTTAATTTTCATTGGTCAAATTTTTTTTTTTTACAACTGAGCCAAACTTTTTTTTTTCTTAGACTATATAACCTAAGAGATATATAAGTTAGTTGAATAGGTCAAGATGGTATACTGTTCCATTTAACCCATGGACGGAATGAGTACAACTCTGATTTTGGGTCTAATCTCCATATATCTAGGTTTTTATTTTTTATAAGAACCATAAAAAGTTTATTTTTATAAGTATAGTGGAAAGATTCTTAAATAAAAGGTTATTAAAATACTGATGCTACAATTTAATTCCTTAAAAAGTTATAAATGGTAATTTCATCCCTGTATAAAAAACTTTTCGTTCCACATTGTATAGCTTTTCGTGAAAAAGCAGTTTCCATAGGTACTATAAATAAAGGATTTTATAAAGTTTCTTAGATTCTTACAGACATATTAATAAAGCATTTTACTTGATATTGAAAGAAATCATCTTTAATTATAAAAAATAATAATGATAATACAAAAAGTTATCTTTCGTTTGCATTTCTGCAAGCATGTGCTACATAATCATGCAAGTATAGTTGTTATAGGGATTTTATTTAGTGGCGGGGAGGACATCCATGAACACCGGACAAGTTTGTTTGTTTAATTTATTTTTGGTCATTTTAATGTTTATTTTTATTATTTTTAAACAGATATTTGTTAAATAAAACATATGAAAAATAGATATTTTTATTATAAATAAATTAAACAGATTAGATATATATATAAGATATAATAAAAAAAAAAATCTAAATAGACCTATGATGCTAAGTTTGTCAATTGATATGTTTTTATTGGTACCTCTCAACATTTGATAAGGTTTAATAATAACATTTTCATACTTTCAATATTAAATAAACTATTAGAAAACTAACCTAAGAAGTATAGTATTTAATATCTTAAGACGCAATGTAACATCTATTGACATTTCCGAAGATATGAGAAGCTACTTTGTTTTCAAAGATCCTCTCTAATGCTAGGAATGATACGTTTGGAATCTTGACTGGTACGGTATGGCCAAAATTGGAGAAAAATTATGTATAGAAGCGTAACCATATCAATGGGGTAAATTTTATTTTATTATAAATATAAAATAGCACATTATTTAAATATATTATATTTCAAAATTTTCTGAGTGAGAGAAAACCGAGACCCCTATTGGCCCCTTTGGATACGTTCCTTAAGAACTTAGAAAAAGATAAAAAAAATATATATATTTGATAGCTATGGCAAAAAGTCAAATGAATGGAAGCAAAAACAAATGAGTTAAAACATCTTCACTACAAGGTCTACATTTCAGTCCAAATTAAAAAAAAAAAAAGGGTAGAAATGAGACAAAAATAATGAAGTTATCCTTTATAACAGTTGGAGAGAAAGAGTGAAAATTATAGTATATAATTCTTTCTATTTCCTATTTCATTTAGTAGTTTTATTCCGTCTTCTTCATAAATTTCTCTATTTATGAAAATTGTCCAACAAAATGTGGTTCTCAAAGTGTGATCATCTGTTGCATGGGTGAAAACCTCAGAGAAAATAAATAAATAAAGGATACCATTTTGACATTCAAGGTATCCAATAGTTGTAATATGTTAGGGAGGAAAGAAATTTAAAAAAAAAAAAAAAAAAAAAGCCACCAAAGTTAGAATTATGGAAGGTTGCAACTTTCAAACACACATTATTATGTGGGGTTCATAATTTTGTCTAAATTTCTGAATCACTAAGTCCCGAGGTTCGTATTTATTGGAGGCGTGCCTATATTCGTTATTCTTAATCATCATAGATTTTACATTAGCAAGGCATAGGATAGGAGTACAATACTTCAAGACAGAATATATTAGTTTTAGGTTAAACCTTTTGTGGTTGATATGATATGTATCTTCGGTATGCAACAATACCGACAAAAATAATTGTTGTATGTTTACATGGTAAAATGTCTTCCTATCTGTAAGCATTATATTTTATTGGTTAAAGCCATTTCAGATAGGGTTAAAATCCTTATTATCAAATAGTAGGAACATCAATCTCCATTAAAATCAATTTGGGTTTGATTTTTCCTCATCAGTTTTTGACTTAAAATTTTGTGTAGTAACTCTAATACAAATGGTCTTATACCTTCCATGTAAATATTAAGGTGAGAGTCTCACTATCATATTACAAAATATTTACTAAAATATGTTATGAAATAAATATAATAACCGGTATACTTAAACTTTTTTATCACATGATTATGATGGTAAACTTAATATAGTGTCAACGTAGAAGATCATAAGTTCTTAAATACTCATTACAACTTGTTTAGAATTAAGTCATCCATTTAAAGGGTTTTAGTCAAAATCAAAATCTTGATCCACAAATGAGGAAGATTGCTATATAATGAATATAATAGGTCCTATAGTATTTGCGAGATGGTTGTGATACTGTTGTTCTAATGAAATAAAGTATATTCAATTATATTAATTTATCTTATTATAATTATAATAATAATAATTTATGAACTCGTTGATGAGCAAATTCTACCATTACCTAGTCGCTCCATCCAATGCCGTTAATCCTAAGCAGAGGTTCCTTAAGGAAGAAAGGAAATCGCCGATCATCTGATAAGATCGGTATATTACTCATATATCCTTGTTGTTAATCTATGCCGTTGTTTTTCAATGGCCAGATTTCTTTGTCATTTTCTATTTATAATGCCAGTCCCACAAATATCATTAAAAAATAAAAAAAAAATTGAAGACATTTCTTAAACTATTGGTGACATTCTATTTATATAATATTTGCTAAGTAAAATTTATTGGATTTCCTTCGTGGAAGAGTACAAAACATCACTAATCAAAATGCTTATAACTTTTTATCTCGGTAAATGATCAATAAAGCACTTATTCCAACAAAGAATAAATCACCCTGGCCCTTCCTTTATTGCCCCTTAATTGTCAACAATTAATCATGTTACATTACCGTAAAATGCCAGGAGGTCATTGCATGCCAACATGTAATTATATCGTGGCCGGTGCCGGTCCATGATTTCCCAAGGTTCACAATAATTGCCATTGACAAAACCATAAGTGACGAGTGGTAGTTAATTATAAAAATAAATAAAGTACAGTTACTACATGTCGTAGTTATCCTAATCCATAATTTTCTACAAAACAATGTTTGTCCATACAAATCATGATTAATTATGAAAATAAATAGAAGTGAGGGAAATTCTGTGATCCCATATTGATTTTGATGGAACCGATCTAATCACTATTTAACGATTCACACCATATCTAATCATTGAGGTACTATATATGGTAATTATCTTAATCCATAATTCTCCACAAAACAATCTTTGGCAACAAAAATCATCCACCAACAAGTACAAATGGTGGTATTGGTTAATTATAAAGATAAATAAAGTTAAGATACTATATATGGTAATTACCCTAATCCATAATTCTCCACAAAACAATCTTTGACAACAAAAATCATCCACCAACAAGTATTGATGGTGGTTTTGGTTAATTGTAAAAATAAATAAAATTCATATACTACATATGGTGATTATCCTAATCCATAATTCTCCACAAAACAATCTTTTCCAACATTGTACATCAAACATTTAATATATAATAAGATCATAATTAACAAAAACCATATTTAACAAAGTTAATAGGATTGACAATATATATATATATATATATATATATATATAGAACATTAAGTCAATAGAAGAATATATCTTGAACTTGAAAAATAATTTAAAAAAAATGTTTAATATTAACCAATATTTGTCCTTTAATAATTATCATAATAAAATCATAAGAAAATTTATAGTTACAAGAAAATATTATTATGTTTTAATAAGTAATTTGATTTTATTTTACAGATTGGTTTGGTTTACCCTTTTAAACCAACCATAAATTTATATAGTTTGAGTTGAAATTTTTCAAAACTAAATTACTTAATAATAATAATAATAAAGCTGTACTTTTGTTTTATTTTGGTTCTGATTACGAATTCGTTCAATATTGTCCCCTTTTTTCCACCCCTATTGATAGTCATGTCATATCAAAATTGCTATTAAGATGTGTTTAGTTGTATGAATTACTATCACGTAAAATTACAAGTAACAATTTATATTTGTCCATTTCTCTCTCATAGCCATTATGTATGCAGTACTTTTACGATGTGTCTTTGTTGTATAGATTATCACTGTGTAAAATGATAAATAATAACATAAATCCACATCCTCATGAATTACTCTTAAATGATTTTCTTCTTTATCATCTCCTACACTTCCCACCTTAGAAACACTGTTACTTGACTCAAGCTATCTGTTATATAAAACATAATAAATATAATTTTTTCTTTCAACCAGATTTGATAAGTAATTTATTTGTATTTTAATAATAGTTATTCTGTTTATATCAGCTAAATAATATAATAGGCAAAATTACAGCTTTATTAAATTTCTATTGGATTACAAGTTGCCTGTCCAATTCATCAATGTAACTGCTTTTATATCTTGATTCATGAAGTGAACAAGCTGTTACAGATTGATGTTTTCGTTATATCTTCACCGATCATACTTTAATATCTAAGTAAAGTAAACAATTTATTGTAAATATATATTATCATACAAATTAGGATACAATAAGACAGATGTAAATTCAAAACTACTAAAGGGGTCTATCATATCACAGTTGAAGAGTTATAAGAGCTTATGCAATAAACATTTTAAAGATTACACGACGGTAAATGGGACGGCCCCATGTTCAAAGAAGAATGGGGAAAAAAAAAAAGAAAGAAAGAAGAAGTTGTTTTCTTAAAAGGGCAATCGATGTCTTAGACAACTGATCTGCTTTTCGTTGGTCACCTAATTATACACCGGTAAAGAGGCTATAAATTTCAATTTTCATAATGTTTTATAGAATATAAATGCCTTGAGAATTGAATTTTCATAGCATGACTAAGGAGGAAAGGTATCTAGTGGTGCTAGAAAAGAATGCGAAGAAAATGTAAAGCGTTATATCACTACGATTTCTATTGGGTTGTTGGAGGTGAAAAAGATTTAATGGGCATTAAAGTTAACGCAGCATCAATAGAATAGAGAATAATATGACTTTTTTGTAATTCGGACTAAATCCTATAATTAGGAATGGTAACGGTTAAGTTTCAAATTAAGAATCAAACTGAAACCATCTTCAATGGTTTCAAAACTAGAATTGGATTGATTTGGAGGTTCTAGTATTTGCTAGAAAATCACCAATTTTTCGATTCTTAAGCAGTTTTTCAACCTAGAACTAAATAAAACCAACAATTATTTTAACTAGTTCAGCCATAAAAGAAATAAAAAAGAAAAAAATTGGAGAAAAATAAAAAATAATATTAAATATATAGTTTTAAATGTTTAAAGTATTTCATGTGAGTAATAAAAATTTATTACCTATTTATAGCTTTTAATGTTTTGTTATTAACAACGCACATTTAACTATAGCTTAAAAGCATGCGTAGTTTAGTTTATACAAACTTTTACTAAAAGTGAAATCTCTTTCATTAACATGAGGAACTACTTATTGTCTTGTAATTTTCTTTTTACCTAAGTATTTTACAATCATATGTTGCTAACACGATAATTAAAACTAGATGTGTTTTTATATAAATAAAAATATATCTTAAACAAATAAGTAAAAAAATGGGTTAAAGACTATAAATTAATTGTACCTAATTACTATTTTGAGTTTATAATTTTTCATATTTAAAAATAAATTTTGATTTATATTTTTTAAATTTGAATAATAAAACATAGCGATCCCACGGTTTCAGAACTAGGCTGAGAAATGCTAATTTATGGAATCGGATAGGAAATATCTCCTACGGTACCGATTCTGGATTTTCAATATCCAAAACCAAAACTGGAAGTTTCAAACCCATGAAGATGTCTACCTATAATATAACCATATGCAACAAATGTGAACCTAAGACCAGTGGCAAAGGTACCTTGTTCAAGTTTTGGTTTAATTTTGTTTTTTTCAACATTACTAATTATAAAGATAGCAGGAAAATAGCAAATAATCTTAATAAAATTTGACTTATGTATCAATAAATATGATGAACTTTCAAATATTGTAAATGGTCCCTCTAATTTTTTATATATCGGCAATGTAAAATACATTTGATTTTTGGAGTTAAAACAAGACACAAAGATTAAAATTATAAAGTACTAAAATATACTAGGAATTTTGTTATTGAAAGTCAAAATTTAAGGAGGCCATTTTCAACTTTTAGGATATTTGCAAATATCAAAGTTAAAGGAAATAATTTATAATATTAACAATTTTAAGAGATATATTTACACCAAATTAAAGTTAGAGAGAGGCAGCTATTCATGTTTTTCCACTTATCCAGTGATATCTCCCCCAACATTACACCCTTACATTAATAATTTTGAGATTACAAGTTAACGTGCGTAAAGCCTTGGTTGCATGTTAATTGTTTTTACTAAAGAGATGTTGATACCCTTCCCTGTAAGGAGGGGAGCCCATATTAGATTGGCTTTTTTACCTTCTATCCTTGGTTGTATGTTAATTGTTGATATTTAATATACGATTATTCTTATTTGTTCACTACAAGAAAATTTGGTTTTAAAAACAAAAATTTTATCTATAAACATGAATTTCTACTATAAAAACAAAACTAAAAACTATCCTTGCTAACTGTATTTTAAAAGTAGAACTTCTTTTACCCATTGAAATTTATGTTTCTAAAAATCAGTTTTCCTATAGTAACAGACAAATCATCGAAGAAGGCCAATAATTTTGAATCGAGAACTCACTAATATTTTGGCCTTTTAGATTAAAGTAATGAAAAATTATGAAGTGTACAATCAGTGAAATTTTTTTTTTTTCCATGGGAATTATAAGTTTACATATGATTTGAGACAAGAAATCTCCAATCGTTTAATAACAAAGTTTATGAAAAATAAACCCTAAAAGTTTGAAAGTTTCAGTAAAGTTGAGTCTTTCATCATACTTTGATGAGTGAATTTACCTTCTCTCGTGTCAAAGTCCTCGAACTTACACCACATGAACACAATAATTAAAATAGATACTTTATTACTAGTGAAAGAAATTGGTTTCATTCTCTTGAAATTAAGCACAGAAGATCAAGTTGTCCTATCGAAATATGTAAGATCAAGATCACAACTCTCCACAAAAATCAATCACCACTGTGAAAGATCAACCCACATAATTAGAACTTTAACAGGATTAATTTGCCAATGGATGATAATATAAAACAAGACATAGAATAGATGATACTTTCCTTTTTGTCCAAGATGTCAAAGTCAAAAGAAGGGCATAGAACATGCGCTCAAACGCAACTGAAAACGTCCAAGCTAATGCATCTTTTATTAATTAGCTAGTCAAAACAAAACCACAAGTAAGAAAACTTCAACATCCTTTATTACTTTGACCTTTATTACTTCTAAGTTGGTTACTTTTGCTACATCCACATGCTAATTGTCTTTGAAACTTTAAGAGCCTTTAAGAAACTTTATGACTGAAAACCGTAAAAACAATTTTATTCCTATAAATAAAATCAATGACGATTATATTTGCAATAAAAATTTATATTCAGATATAGAAATTTTATATTTAAATCTTCCTTTTCATACGGTGTGCACAATAGTTTCATTGTTTCAAAGGATAAGGTTAAATGGAAATGAATTATGAGCACACGATAGGAAACTAAAGTGTCGTTGTGAATTCTCAAGAAAATTAGTAAGATGAAAACCGCCGCAAGAAGAATGGGTTAAAACTCAACAGAAACGCCTCTCTGAGATAGACCAATCGTATGAAGCAATAACTATCGGAAGTATCTTGAGGGATGAATTCCCACAGTGGTAAGGAAGAAATAGAGCTAGATGGTACGCAAACGTACCGACAACTGAGCTTCAGGCCATTTACTGGGACCTCAAATATTACAGCACATAGACTTTAAAGAACATCAAGATCAACACGAATTCGACGATAGTGATAAAATTATTTCATTTTCATAGTCATTTAAAGAATAGCATTATTATGGTATATGGTCCAATTGGCATTGGGATCATATTTTTCCATTCCTTGAGCCTTTTTTTTTTCCCCTATGTCTTTGTTAACAAAAAAGATATCAAAAGAAAAAAAAATATATAAATATACGTATATATTCCCTCATTTAAAATCACATACCTGACTAGTTTCTATGAGATAAATATACTTAGCCTTTACTTTATCCATTTTTATACTTATTCATATCTCATTGCATGAAATGTATCATTTCAAACCCTTTCTCTTGTTACATCTTAGTAAGGACATTCTTGTAAGGTTTGTTTTAAATAAATCAATTTTGTGGGTTTATACGTGTGAACTATATTAATTGTGTAATAAAGCTATCACAATATAAAAGTCCAATTGAAGTGATCTAATAAAGTTATGGACTTTAAATGCATCATAAATACATACATATATAATATATTAAGTATGGAATATTATGTGTAGAGATCGGAAATATTGTTTCCTATTTTATGATGGGCAAAATAGGAAATAATAAATAAGACATACATAAATATATGGTTATGGTCCTCAAGTCATATGTATCACATTACTCTTCTAACATCCCATTATCGAAGAGAAAAAGAAAGAGATAAACGAAATCTCCTAAAAACTACGTATTGACTTCGAAGACTAGACCATCCAATTACAGGGGTTTTTGTGCGTCTTCGATATCATATATTCAAATATGCTTCCGTAATTACTTTTATATGTTTTTGCCCTGATCTTGCATATGTTATTGAGTTTAGGGATTTAAAGGTTTAATCCCAACAAGTGGTATCAGTCGATGGTTTAGCTGGAAAACTCTCATGGTTGGTTCACCATGTTGAAAGAAGAGTTTTGTGATGTGACTCGTTTGTGAAACTCATGGTGAATAGGTTACCTACAAAGCTTTAATGGGTCAATTTAATAAACACTTGATGGGAGTATGGCCTACTCCATTGTGGAGACTCACACTTGAGGAGGAGATCATTAGGATGTAAGTGTAAGAATTCCACATGAAAATATGAGTTCTACAAGGTTTTGCGTTATAGATGGTATTAAAAGCCCATTAGATTTCTCCCAATTTAAGGCGTACTTCAGATCCCAACAATTTAACTCTTGTACTAATTGATGGCGTTCTTAATCTATAAACTGGAGACATAAGCCTGATGACCAAAGGAAGGAAGAAAAACTCCCAATCATCAGATTCCAATCTCATTTTGAAGCTTCCATGCAACTATACTTTCTTAATCTTTTACTAAATGTATGTTTGTTTCATCATATTCTAATAATTTTAGCATCATATTTTTACATATTCAAATAAGATTTTGTCAACAAACAGATATCGATAAAAAACCGATAATTTTACTCTTAAAATTACAAAACAAAATGAGACAGATTTGATATAAATAAGTTATAGATGCAAATCAGATATTTATATAATATAAATAAAAATCTTACAATACAAACAAACTCATAACATACATTTATAAATATCTGAAAAGAAACAACTGTAAAAGCTTTGGTACAATTATTTATTACATAGAATGGTTGGTTTTCTTTCCAAATAAATTCATCCTATTCATTGGCCAGTACTAACAATTTAAGAACTTCTATAAGCCAATTTCTTTATTGAAGTTTCGTACACCAGACCTTTTGTATCATTTTATTGATGCATTTTTTTACTTTGACTACATTGTGAGAGCTGACAATTGGACCTTGCTGAGGTCCACTAATCATCGCATCTTGACTCGTTCATCCTCCTCTCTTCTTTATTTATCAAAGTTTTCCCCACTTACTTTAATATATTGTTTTTACTTCGTATTCTAACTCTTTTGATCTGCATGCATAGGAACATATGCACTTACCTTAATGAGTTAATTAATAAATCACATATAAAGGTAATTCAGAGACATACCGATTACCATTTAACCTCTAATTTAAGGGTTTGTTTGGTGTGTTGCACTTAGATCATTTTCCTATTTTATTTTTATTATTTTTAAATAAATCGTATTTAAAAACAGATATAGATAAATAAAATAAATATTTTTATTCATAATTATATCAAACATACTAGATACTAATAAAATAAAAACAAGATATAAATGAAATATAAAAAAGATTCAAATACAGATGAGATACCGATAAACCGATAATCCAAACGGACTAACTTAGGCATGTGCAGATCGTAAGCTTCAACAGGGCCTTCTTGGTCTTAGACGCTCAAAAATCAAAATTAAAGTGGCTGCGAATGTGTATACACTATAATGAAATAATATGATATATGTATATCATGAAAAAGAAAAAAAAAACTCATAAATTCACTTAGATGAAATAAAAATACATCACATGATATATCAACAAAAATAACTTTAACAATCATTAACTGGGGTATAAGGTGTAACCAAAAAGGGAGCAACGAAAAATCCTATAGCCTTATAAATTTAGGGCAAGAGAAAATGACATTTCAGCAAACAAAAGTAGCAAAAAGTGGCCAAGATATAGTATACCCAAGAAATCAAAACGGATTGGAAGGCCCTAAATATGGTTAATCAGGAAATTTTCGAAAAGCTTAAAAAGAAACATTTTATGATTTTTCAGAATTGATTACATGAAAATTTAAAAAAAAAAAACATTTTCCCAGTCGAATCTTCCATCCATTTATTGTTTCGCATGGTTTTTTTTCCTTTTTTTTTTTTTTTGGGCTAAAACCTAGTTTAGCATGCACTTATACAATAATATAACAAAGTATGTACATATGAATACTTTTCTAGTGACAAACTTTTAAGCGAGAGAGATTGACCTGGAAATCAACATGATCCATTTATATATCTCCATCAATATATCATGAAGGGTTTTACAAAGAGATCCAACGGAGCTTACTTGGCACTGTGCCCACCTTTAATACATATACTTTATCATTTGACACATGCTAGTACAAAGGAGAAGATTTATATATATGTGGGTGTGTGGTGAATATAAAATTATAAATGATATATAAGGAGGTGGACAGAATGCCAATAATCTCTGTGGGAAGCCCTTTGCAGAACCTACATGAATGAGAATGAGAAAAGAGGAGTGAAATCCAAAGGGCAGATCCTTGATGTTTTGGTTGATGATGGCAAAGAGGATACGGAAGGTTCAATATTTATTGATTGAAGCCGATGAGAGGAGTTTCGGCCCAAAAAGAATAAGCCGATCAGAGGAGAGAGAAAGAGGGTGTTATGGGGAAAAGGGGGGTGAAGCTTGAAGGTCTTCTTGATGGGATGTTCAGCATCAGTGCTTTTTTTTTTTCATTTTTTGCCCGTAGATGCTTAACATAATTAAGTGCGATTTATTAGATAAAATAAAAATAAGTGATTTGGTTAAAATTTGACCTGGAAATTTAAATTAATTCTGAAGGATAACGAGGTATTGCTTTGCCCTCGGTAGGACTTTTTAAAATGGAAGACTATTAAAAATTCAATAACAGTGTTAAGTTTTTTTTTTCTTTTTTTCTTTTTTTGATGTATTTAAGCTTCAGCATTGACAGAAGAGTGCTTTGTTAGGTGTACTAAATATTACCTTATAAGAGTAACTCAATCCATAAGTTGTTTATTGGCCTAAAAAAAAAAAAAATTCGTAAGTCGTTTAACATATCAACTATTGATTTCCGTGTCAAACAACTCCTCTACCAACTTTCTTTATTGGTGAATCTTAAGAGAGTTAATAATTTTTTAAAATGTTTTTTAGTTAACACACATCATACTCAACCAATAAAAATAGGAGAGAGAGTAAAAATTTTATTTTTTGAATTACTTAGCTAAGGAACTCTAACATTAATTTTAATGTCAAGCAACTTTGTTTATTGGTTTTTTGGTTGCTTTGTATGGGAGTCTGTGTCAAGCAACTCTAATCAGTTGCTCTAATGGATCCGTTTGTTTCATATTTTTCTTATCATTTTTATATTTTATTTTTGTCTTTTTTAAACAAATATATGTCAAAAGATAGATATAGATAAAAACAAATAATTTTACTTATAAACATATCAAATGCAGATATGATCATCTGATACAGATGCGGATCCAAATAGGCCCAAAATATGTGAGCTCTATTAAATGGAAGAACTTTCTTAAAATGGAAGAGTATTACAACCTCAATAACATTTAATTAATTAATTATTTATTTTTTAATGTATTTGAACTTCAACATTTACGGAAGAACACTTTGTGAGCACTATTAAATATTAGCTTATAATAGGTTATATATATTGGTAGTGCTTAATCTAATAAAAAAGCAACGGTAAAAATTATTATTGTTATGATTATAAAAAATAAAAGCTTTTATGCCACGTTTGATACGTAGGAATCGTTCGGAATGAAATGGATTGAAATGAAAGGAATGAAATGGAAGGTGAAACAATAAATCCATCCCTTTGTTTAGACACATCTTGGAATGGAATGGAATTGACATGTTATTTGTCAAAAATATCCTTAATAATAAATGTAAATAATAAATAAGTAACAGAATAAAAAGATAATTTAATATTAATTATTTATGAAGAAGGAATGGAATCGCGATTCTACCTTCTTAAGGGCGGAATCGAATTCCCTCTCAAGTCAAAGTCGAAATAGCCGGAATCAATGATTCTTAGGAATCACGATTCCGACTTTTAAAAACGCAACCAAACGTGAAAAGGGGAATGAGAATGGGAATGGGAATGGGAATGGGAATGGAACTCAATCGCAATTCCATTCCGGATTCATTTTTGCATACCAAACATGACATTAGGTTTGATAGGTTGCCTATCCCTAGAATGGCATGCAAATCCCTTAAGACATTACTATAGATAGGTCATTTGATTTAAATACCATAGTGGGTTGAACTTCTACAAAATATTTTACTTTTCACTTTTGTTTCATTTCTTTCTACATTTATCAATTTATCATATGTTTGATGGGTCAGTGGTATTTAATATAATAAATAAGCATCATTAAATATATTTAATTATATAATATTATAAAAATATAAATATAAAAGAAAACACTTGAAAATTTTCAAAAGCCTTTCAGGGGCATGATTGGTTGCCCCCGACCTATGATGGCATGTGAAGCCTTTAGTGGCATATAGGGTTGCAAATGAATTGAGCTATTCGCAAGTTGTTCAAACTCGACTTGCTTCAAGCTTAGCTCAAGCTCGATTAGTAAATAAGACAAGCCCGAGCCTAAAATAAAGCTCGTTTATCTAAACAAATCGAGCTCGAGCTTTGATTTAAGTTCACAAGTCAACTTGTGAATAAGCTTGTTTATGCTCGTTAACAAGCCAGTTGATAAGCTCATTAGCAGGTTTGTAAATTTTTTCATGCATGATATATTATCAATAACTATATAATAAAAATGATGAAAAAAATAATTTTTTTTAATAATTTTGTATATATATTATAGCAACACTTATATATCATATTTTAGATTTAAAAAAAAAAAAATGAGCTATCTGAATGAGTAGAGCTTAAAATTAAATTTCAAACTCGATAAAAGAGCTCAACTTGGCTTAGCTTGAGTTTGTTTCATAAAAAAGCCGAGCTCGGGCCTCAATTTCAGGCTCGATAAAAAGCTTAGCTTGAGCTTAAGCTTGAGCTGAAGCTCACTAAATTTTAAACAAGTCAAGCTCAAGCCTTTAAAAGCTCAACTTGACTCGACTCGACTCAACTTAACTCACTTGCAGCCTTAGTGGCACCAATGTTATGACTTATCTTCTCGACCCACAAATGAATATCTACCTATAGAATTAATGGACCTTTTGTTCAAATTTAGTGTACAGTAGAAGGTAGGTGTAGAGAGCTAAATTTAGATTATGAGTTTTGAAGCCCAACAACAACTTAGGTCTGGCTCTTTAGGCTGAGTGAAAGGATCCAAAAGTCAAGTCCACAAGATTAGGATGAGTAAATGAGATATGATATGGTGGGTTTAGAGTAGGGACTATTGGACAAAACCAACCCATCTGCTTTCAACCTTTTTCAAGAAGCTCGTGCACTTAAAGAGGTTGTCAATAGGCCAAAGAGCTTGCATAAATACCCATCAATGGGAGAACCTGTAACTCTCATTGATGCTTAGTACGATCTAATAGACATCATTAAGAGTCAAGGTCTATAAATACCCAAAGCTCATCCTTTTTGATGGATTCAGAATTTGAAAAGAATGTTATTGTGCTGTTAAAATACTCTCATAAAAAATTAAGTAAAGTTTAGTATGATGAAAATATTGTTTCTCCTCTAGAATAGTAAGGTTGATGTTATATGACTCATCCACTTATCACTGGTATATTTGAGCTCCCTAAGGTTGTTTATTCCTCTTTCCTAACTTCTCATTCTTAGTCATTCCTTATGTGTGCTTCCACGTCTCTCGTTTGTGGTCATGTGTAGCACGAGATGCTCGGTGCTCGGTGCAAACACCACTATAATTGGATCCACCCCACTAGAGTAGGCTTGTAAGAGTAAGTAAATGTATCTATGACAATGATAAGCAGGAACCATTTTAAACTATTTAGTTAGATAAACCTTGGTCTTATTTTTAAATAGGTCTCATATATATATATAAGGTTATTGCCTTGATTGTAAAGCATCAACTATTGAGTGAATTGACCTACATTTGAAATTACACTAGGAATACTCAAGGAGGGAGGGGGGTGGGGGGTTGTGAATTGAGTATTTTCCTTAAAAGTCTAATTAATTAATTTTGATTCCAGTAAGAAAAAAGATATTAACTTAATTGTAGCGGATTAGAAACAACAGATATAATGCGCAATTTAAAGAGATTGAGATAGAGAAAATCAAGCCAATATTTTAACATGGAGTTCGACCCTCTTCCTACTCTCTATGATCCACCAAATGCCTAATCGAGTTCTTCACCATCACTTCAATTAATTTCAAAGATAACTAAGATGAACAATTACACAACTTAGGAAATAAAATATTTCCTTTCTCTCTAAGTGCTCTTAAATGAACAGCAATAAATTTGAATTGAGCACTAGAGTGTATTTTTTCTCTTTAATAGATTTACAAATATTATATACAAGAGAACAAAAAGAACGATTTATTTGATTACAATAAAGAGTTCATAAATGATTTTGGCACTTCCTTCTTATGTTGATCTCTAGGACTTGTATAAATAGCCTTTAAATTTCAAAAGTCCATTAGACATAATGTCTGTAATCTGCCAAATATTAAATGCCCTTCAATGACTCTTTTCTTGCCACATTAGCTTCACACTTAAAGCTGTTGTGCCTCAAATAGTAGTCGCGCCCCAACTTTGCCTTTGACAGACTCTCCACACGCGTGCTTCTTTGAGCCTCAAATTTGAATTGCCGTACCTTAAGTCTTCATCACGTCAAGTCCTCAAGATGACCCACGACCAACACTGTCCACTTCTTTGCCTTATCGCACTTGGACTTTAACTTATCGCATCTTGATCACTTGATTTGTCTAGGCCTCGACCAACCCATCGACCACTAATTTAGCATTCTTGAGCTTGTAGAGCTTTAGCCTTTACTTTGTAGCGCCTTAACTCTTGACTTTAGCTTGCCCTCGACCATCCCCCATTAATGCTAAAACTTGTAGAAATGCACAAAGCGCGCGCGCGCACACACACACACACACATAACTAATTAAGTGCAATTTACAATAGATAAATAGCTAATTATGTATTATATTGTCTCATTAAAATTCTCATTAAACTCTCAAGTTCAACACATTCTAGATAATCTTTATCCATATTTTCTCTCTCTATAATATTTTTTAATGATGTAGATCCTCTTAATTTTTCTTTTCTCAATTTTCCTTACAATTCAATTGTTTATATTTTTAAAATGCCTTAGACATTATTCCGACATCATTTTCTTTATTTTTATATTAACCATTGATTACACAAGTAAAAAGGATATTGAGAGAAAGTAAATGAAAGAAGACCATGTCCTTATGAATGAATCAAGTTGAACTTAGCACTCTTCTTATGATATAAGGTATTTAAGTGCCATTAAAATGTTAAGAAGCAAAACTCCATGGTAAGTGATATCAAATAAGTGTAAAAAGGAAGATGTTGTCTAGTATTAGAGCAAAATCCTTACTGTTGAGTAAAAGGTTTATTAGCGGTGTGCAAAAAAATTGATGAAGCTGAAAAACCAAACCAAAATAAAAAAAAAATCAATAAAAAAAAATATGGTTAACTGGTCCATTGGTTTGGATTTAGGATTATGGTTTTTATTTTTTTCTGGCTTTTTGTTTTGGTTTCGGTTTGTAACCACAAAAAAACCGATAGTTAATGGTTAACCATTTCAATATTTATAAATTATTATATATATAATTTACATATGGATGTAATTATTTTTAAATATATGTATATATACATATGATTTACGTATGTTTATATTCTTTGTATTTTCATTAAAGTACTATGGTTTGTCTTATGTTTGATGGGAGTTAATGTGGTAATTGATTTGGTTTGATTTTGTTGATAATAATACATCCAACGGCTTGTTTTTCTCATTTTTCTTAATTTGATTTTCCTTTTTTTAAGCTCTTATAATATATATATATATTATATAATAATTTAAAGATAAAGTCTATGATATAAGATTAAAAAAAAATAAGGTTTGTTGTAACTATTAATTTGATTTATTAAAACCATTACATTAAAAGATTAAAAAACTAAAAACCGAAAAAATTAACTGGAAAAAAGGATTAATCGTAAGAAGGTTAATAGTTTATAATGGAAGGTTAAGGATGATGATATTAGAAAAAATGATCATTTAGGTTAGGTTTAAAAAATAGGTTCACGGATCGTTTAACCGAACTGTGAATACCCCTAAAGTTGATTGTGATAACCATTGTATTATTACATAAAGTGCAACGTCCATAGATTTGCCAATTTTTCTTAGCATTATTAAATTGGAGAAGGGAAAGTTGAATATCATCAAGGTGATGAGGTAGTTTGATCATCATCCTTAAGACCTCATTGAGGAGTTGGAGGACAAACTCTAGGTTGAGATTTAAGAGGCCTTGAATCGAATCACAAAGAAGATGAGGCCTTGTGAAGGAGGCTCTAGTGTAAAGAAGTAAATTTTTAAGTCTCCATAGATACTCCTAAAGCTACGAGAAAGCTTATGAGGCAAATATCAATGCAACTCCTGTAACCCCTAAAAGGAGATTAAGAATCTTAAGACTTAACTAGCAGCATGTAAGGCATTAGTGGTTGGTGAGATGACCATTCAATCAACCCTTAAGAGATGTGCCCAAGCCACAATATTTTAATGGAACCCAATCTAGCTAGAAGGTACATAACGTCTTGATGAACGTAAGAGTTTATATATACTTTTTAATGAGACAAACCTATAAATCTACTTAAAACTAAGTCAATATAAATAGACATGTTTTTGAGCAAGACAATCATTATATAAAGGCATTACGAAAGTTAGAATTATGAAAAGACTCAACAAAATGTTAACCATAAGAGATAGTATGTTTTTGTTCAAGAAGTTTGAACCATTTGACAAGAGGTCCAGACTTGTGTGACTTTTATTTGCAACAGGTACCATGCATCATAATAGGTCCGAACTATTTCTCAAAGGTCTAGACCACTTGAAGCTCTCAATGATGAAATGAACTAGAGGTCCAGACCAATAGCATAAAGGTCTGAATCATTCGTGAATAGAATGTTTTGATGCACAAGAAGTTAGGACCTTTAGACAAAGGTCTGGATCAATTGTAACTTTTCTAGTTGTTAAAGAGCATTTAATGCAAGATTAAGCTTAGGGGTTTTGTGTCCAATGTCTACAATTTCACTCCTTCATATTTAAGAGCTTTCATTTTCTATCAAACCAAGAAATCAATTGTTCTCTTATATTGTATTCTTGTAAGTAATTTAAAGCTAGTTAATATCCAAAGAAAAGTGTAGTTCCTTGTTCTTCTTCTTGCAATTCTTGTAAAAGGCATTACGCTTATATTTGTTTTTTAAAATACCTTGTGTAGCTCATTTTGAGCATGGAATTGTTATTGGTTAATACAGAGTTGTGAAGTCCTAATTGAAGACATTAGTGTGATCATGAAAATTAGGAGATGGAATGAACTCCATATTAAATTCCAAGCTTGATTCTCTTCACACTACTCACTCTATTTACTGCATCTTACATTGTTGAATACTTACTTATGATTCTTAAATTATGAACAATGTTTCAAATTATGACAAAAATTGCATAAATACTTAATTCATTCCTCTCTTGAGTATTTCACCTACTGTACTTAGTGTTTTTCACTTCATATGTGAATTAAAACTTTACTTTAATGCAAATATTTGGATTAGTTTCATTCATGAGTTCAAAGGTTCTTTTTTCACCAAAAATGGCCTTAGTGAAACCAAGATTAAAATTCATGATTTGACTTTAAAAGGTGAAATGGAACAATATACTCAAGAGTAAGTTGATGCTTAATATAACATATTTCAACCTAGGCAATTCTTGTATCATGTCTTGATAAGCTTCAACCAGGGGCTAAGATATCATTAAAGCATATAGGATAAAAGATATCTCATTGGCCACAGTATTTGTTTAGGGTTTAGTAAAGTTGAAAAGCAAAGACCTGAATCCTCTAATAGTAAAGGAATAAGCAGTGATAAAACTACGAAGATAAGCAGATCCTCATAAGGAATGGGAAAATAAAGGAAAGGGATAATAGAAAATTGGGGAGGGAGGGTAAAATAAAGGATATGAAACAATATAACTCATTCCATATTTTTATGCCATAAAGACAAAGTTGTTAAGAAATATAAAAAGGGTATTGTTTATTGAAGTAATGGTTAGAGCAACAAGTCGAATACTATAATTGACAATGAGGCTCACCTCTTTGTTTTAGTGGTAGCAATATCTAAGGTTAGTTTAAGAGTTATGATATCAAATTCTTTAACTGAAGATTATTAATTCAAAAGAAATCCCACCACTTAAGGTCATAAAGAGGGTAAGCTAATAATGGCATGTAAGGTCTTTATTGAAGTTATTCATGTAGGCAATTTCAAATTTGTTATCAATATAGAGTTGTAAAATAATATTGATGCTCTTATTTTTTAGTCAATTGCATTTGTGTATTTAATAGCAAATCTCAATGTGTAATGCTAATGAACTAAATGGCTGGTTAAGCCATGAAGTTCCTTTAAGTTATGGAATTGGCAAAAGGAATTGAGAGGAACAAGGAAACTAGTTTGACAATTTTTAGATTGAAAAATCCTCAAGATATATCCTATTGATGGTCAGAAAAATGTTAAACAGTTTTAGGATATAATCAGCTACTAAAAATGCTTCCCTTTCCTTCCTTTAGAAGAGGTAAACCATAAGGTCAAATTAGATGCAAGGGTTAAAACTTTTCTTATTTTACCATATTAGATGTCCCTGTCAAGGTTAGATAAGACAACAAATCAAAAACTTATTGGAAGTGTGTTATATTAGGCCCTTTAAAAGATCATTTTATGTTTAAATTCTCTTTTAAAGGGAACGATAAGGATTGATTTAGTTGTGCATTGACTACACAACACTTGACAAGGTTATCATTAAGAATAGATATCCAATTCCATTGGTATTGAATCTTTTTGAAAAAGTAAATAAGGCATAATACCTTAGTAAGTATTCAAGATTAGGTCATCAAGAGAGGATTGCCAGTCATAATAAAACCGAGACAATTTATGCCATGGGTATAATGCCTTTGAACTATTATTCCCTTTAGACTAATTAATGCACTTGCCACCTTTTGTGCATTCATTGGTCAAGCGTTCACCTTCTTTCTAGATCAATTTGTGGTAATATACTTAAAATACATAATGCACCATAGTTGCATACGGGGAAAACATATTGAACACCACATTTTGGTCCTACATATATTAAGGGACATTAAACTCCACTAAGATGAGACGGTATGCTTTCATATAATAAGAAGTGATACTCTTAAAGTACATAATCAACATAGCTAAAGGTAAGATCCATGTTACAAGGACTATAAAGTGCCAATCAAGCCTACAAAATTAAGACATTTCTTTGGAATGGTTAAACCGAAGATTCATTCAATGGTACTTACGAGTGGCAACCCTCAGACAGACACGTTAAAGAAGAATGTCTCATAGAATCATAGTTGAAGAAGTCAAGAAGCCTTCAGTGCTTTAAAACAAATAGTCATAAGGAAGTAAATTATATTGAGGTTTACATTCATAATAATAATTTTTTTGTTAGTTATGGTGTTTTAATGTAAGAGACAAACTACATAACTTTTTAAGAATCAAGTTGAATAAAATAAAAAGGAATTATTAGATATATGAGAAGGATAGGTGCCTGCTATGATGCAATATCTTCAAGTTTGGAGACATGACTTTGTGGGGAATGAGGAACCACGTTGTAGCAACCAATTACTTTCAAACTCAAAAGAAATTATCCTCAAAGCAAGTAAGATGGTAGGTTTTCCAAGCCAAATCAACTTTTCTTTACCAATACAGTATAAGAAAGTCTAATATGGTTACAAATGCTCCTAATTGAAAGGTGAAGTTGATAGCAACTAGTAAACCAAATGGAGATTCATTGAATTGAATATGAGAAAGAATATATCAAGATGAATTTTCACAGATCCTTCTAAAATAGTGTGAATAAGGGAAGGTGAAAGGTTTTAAAAGGAAAGAGGCTTGATCTACAACATAAACTCAACTCAATATGTGTACTTTACTCAGCTAACTCAAGGAGAGAGATATTAAAATGGGATGACTCTAGGAATGTAGGATGATGAGACATGAAAATTATGTTTAAACTTGTCTTATGCATTAGTAAATCAAGGTGGAAGGAGGGGTGTAGTAAATTTGTTAGAACATCTTTTTAGTCTCAAGTAACCATAAGAAGTGTGTCCATAGACTTCATTGTGAATATGCTAAAGTATAATGGATTTAATACTATAATCGTTGTGACGTATTCCTTTAATTTGTCTTGTTTGTAACATTTACCAAAGAATGCCAAATTGAAAAAGGTAATAAAGTGATTCTTGATAATGTTAGAATGTATTGAAGAATGCTAGGGAATATTATGAGCGACCATGATGGATGATTTATGCTAGACTTTAGAGCTAGTTATCCAAACTAATGAATTTCACATTGAACTTGTCAACTAGTCATTGTCATAGATAGACAAGCAAATAGAGAGGGCAAATGCCTTGATAAAGTATTACTTGAAGAATTTAACTAGGGATAATCGATGAGGATAAGCTAAAATGATGATTTGGCCCAATTCTCCTCCAATCTAGAAAAAAAAAAAGAATCAATCGATATAAATTATTTTAAGAACATGACCTTAACCACAAGTACATACAATTATTCCCCAATTTGTGGCACTTTGCCTTGATTGACAATTAAATACTTTACATCTAGCTAGTGAATTACTTCATTACTACTTCGTATCGACCAAATCATAATTACTCACATCGAGGTATTGTTCACTTTGACATGATATGTCTTAGAATTTTGTTCTTTAGTGCAACTACTTGCTAACGGGTTACACATCCTATAAATACTCCTTATGGAGCACATTTAACCTTAAAATTCCAATTGACTCTAAATTGTAATATCATAAGGCACCTTGATATTTACAATTTCATCTTATTTTATTAATGTATATTACAATAGTTGTTGAAAATATAGATGAACTTGTCCTCCAACCTATAAGTTTGTCATAGTATGGTGGAAAGGAAAGATTTAACTTGGAATTACTTGCAAAAGTCTATATAAAACAAACAAAGAAGTTTATAGATAAGAGAAGAATACAGGTAAATGTTGAAAGTAAATTATAGAGTTATAGTCAACTTATGGTCAATTTGACGCACTAAGAGCAACTACATGCTACAAAGATGTCAAAGAGCATTTGAAATATTAAAGTATGCTGAGAAAGTTTCCTATAAACTCGAGTTACTTCAAGATTGAGGTTTTGCTTAATTTTTTGTGTAAGTATGCTCTAAACTTATGATTAAGATGAAGGAGATTCAAAGAGGATGAAGTTCTAAAGAGCCCCATTTGGTATATTGTGCTCATAAGACAAAGAGATAGAGAAGTAGCTAGAATATGACATTCAAGCCAACTACTTAAACATGGATATGTGCTAGCTTAGTTTGGTCTCTAAAAGAGCAACACAAGTTACCAATTACTTGAAGCAAATTTTTTTTTTTTTCATGTTACATTTATTGCTTGTCTTTTAATTAATGGCCTCTCTCTCTTTTACTTTGTTTTTCTTTTATATTTTATAACTAATAAAATCAATTTCATTATTAAAATAATAGATAGTTCAATAAATTTTTATTAATCACTATTTATCTATTGATAGTTTTACCAAAATTAATGATTATATCGTCAATATATAATTATTTCAATCTTATCACACAAAGTATTAGTAAATGACAATAATCATTTTACTTGAAGTACTAATATAGATATATATATATATATATATGTATATACATATATTTACAAGTTAATATTATGAATAAAATGGATATATCAAACAATGAAACTAAAATTTCCTAACAATAGAAAATGAAATTGTAATTAGCTCCTAAAATATCAAAACCGAAAATAAAGTATTTAAACTAGGAATTTTGAGTATAAAATAGAGTTTAGGATATTTAATATAGTATGACTTCAATTTTCATTATATATTATAGATTGTGTCCTTATAGAAGAGTATCGCTACACGTACCAATCGGAACTGAGAAACCCAGTTTGTTTATTTCTTCTAACCACTTAACCGCAAACCCTGTTATGAAGAAAAAAAACAATATATATAAGGTAAATTACATCAAAAGGAATTAATATTTTCATTAAGTTCATTTAAACTATCTATATTTTTAGTAGTTTAAAAGAGGTATCAATGTTTGAAGATAAGGTCATTTAAGGTATTAACATTTGGCAAAGTGAGTCAAATAAGGTATCAATAATTAACCATTATAGAAAACTAAGGATATTTAATTCAAAACTAATCTAAACACTAATATTTTTAATGAACTTTATAAAACATTTACACCTTATTTAACACACTTTTCGAAATGTTTATAGATATTTTTGCCTATCCAAAATATTGATACCTCAAATGAAATTACCCAAAACGTCGATACCTTATGGTGTAATTTACCATATATATATATCAAACATGCACACTCACATAATGTAAATTACACCAACAGGTATCAACATTTGGGAGTAATCAATTCTTTTTTTTTTTTTTTTTTTTTGCTCGATGAAAGCTAATTCATGTAAGGTATCATCGTTTTGAACACACTCACATAATGTAAATTACATCAACAGGTATCAATATTTGGGAGTAATCAATTATTATTATTATTATTTATTATTATTTTTTTTTTGCCTGATGAAAGTAAGTTCATTTAAGGTATCAATGTTTTGAATGGTTAAAAAGAGGTGTAAACATTTAGCAAAGCATATAAAATGAGGCATTAACATTTTGCAAAGCTCATTGGAGGTATCAATGTCTAGGTTAGCTTCCAATTAAATCTAGAGTTAATTACAAAAACATAACATGTGTTTTGAGTAATTTACAAATACATGACTTATGTTATCATTTTTTACAATTAGATGATCCGAGTTTTATAAAAAAGTGTCAATATTTTTAATTACTATTAGAGGAAATGTGTTAGAGTTTATTAGTCTAAAAAATTAATGTAATAAAAAATAATAAATAAATAAAATATTAAAATTATTTTTTGAAAATTAGAAAATTGAAAAGAAAATGTAAAATTAACTTTTATGACCAATAAAATATTGACACGTGTCATTCTAAAATTATTAAATAATATTAATATTTTTGAATGAAACTCGTGTTACCTAATTGTAAAAAAATATAACATAGATCATATGTTTGCAAATTGATCAAAATACAAGCCATGTTTTTATAATTAACCCTTAAATCTATTTAATTTTCCATCAATAGATAATTCTTGATACCTTATTTGAGTTACTTTATCAAACATTGAAATTTTATTTTAACTACTCAAAACATTGATTCCTTAGATGGACTTACCTCCCAAATGATGGTACCTTATTTTAACAACTCAAAACATTGATACCTTGATTGAACTTACCCCTAAACATAGCTATATTTTAATGTAATTTACCTTATATATATATATATATATGTATGTATGTATGTATGTATGTATGTATATATATAAATCTCATCGCTCTATACCCCTTAAATGTTTATCAATCATAAAAGTTTATGGAATCGATTTCGATCTCTTAAATTTATAAAAATATATTTCAAATACTTCAATTTCAATTCCACAAATTCCAATAAGATCAAGGTAACATTCTCTCTAATTCAAGACTAAGCTATAAGGTTTTGTCTATTCCCATTGCAACAGGAAGAAGAACGGTGACGGATTCGATAGAACCATAAACTTCAACAAATTCATTAATATGTTCCAGGTAAAGATATTGACTATACAAATTCATTTGAAGAGTTTGTCGACTAAGTTTGCAATATGGTTAGGTTAATACGAAATTAAATGGTTTACCGTTTTTATTGTTTGTGTAGTGTTTAGTACTGTTATTTAATTGATATTTGGAGATTGATCTGTACCGTGTTGTGTTGTTATGGAATTACAAAATGATCGCGTCAAAACGGATTTGAAAACCAATAATATATTAAGGAAAACGTACAGAGAAGAAACTCACTGTCCAGGTGGTGCCCCTCTCCCAATAGCTTGGCTAGTCATCGTCAAACTAGGACTTGGTCAATACGATCAGACTGGCTAATCCTTGTAGACTCTCGACTTTGATTATTTCTGATGCGATCCTACCTTTTCCAGATAAAATAATTTAAATTAAATCTTTTTAGTTAAGCAAAAACATATAAATAATTGAGACACATTTATAGTGATGAAAAATGATATTGTATTAATCGTAATCCTACACATCAAAGCAGTAAGATTGGTATTGAAAAAGTATGGCTATCGGATTTTGATGAAACATACTGCAATTTGCTTATTATCCAATGAAAGTCGCTCGATAATTATGAGAACTCCGAATAATGATTCTAAGAGTTACACAATAGTCACCTCGACAAGGTGGACATTTTAAGACTATTAATACTACTCTTTCTATATTTGTTAAAGTTACTACTAACTCCAAAGATAATTAACAACACCATATTTATTGATTACGATTGAATTTCTTACTATGCCCTGCTACGTGTAATGTGTTTTCCCACACTATCTCATATGGATGGAGTTACAATATGCTCAACTATGTGAATTATGTTTTCTAACACTATTTTGTATTGATTAAATTACAAACCGATTGGTTACCCGTGAATCTATTCATAATTAGCAAAATCATAAATAAACTGGACATGCATATCATTGAAATTACATCAATTATTTTCATCATTGTCCAACGATGGAACAACAGGAAATGAACGTCAAGTCAAAAGTGATATCTATTTGAATTATGTTATACATATTTTGGTTTTCAACTTGGTAGAACAAACTAAGAGACAAGGGGATATGGCAAAGGAGCCATGTTTGGGCCATCATTTTGGGTTTTATTGTAAGTCTTTAGAGAACTTCGTCCAAGATTGCATATAAGGTATCTAGTGCTACTTTAAGATTGCATTGAAGGTATCCATGAGATAAAAGAATTATTTGGAAGATCAAACCTAATGTTGCTTTTAAGATATCCTAGGAAGAGTTGAATTTAAGGTATGCTAGTGATTGCAATATATGTGAATAAATATTAGACGACTTGGATGTTGATGTATGGTAAATTCCCTATCCCAATGTCAAGGGAAGATTATACCTTAGACTTCATGCTGATTACCGAAAGACTATTTACGATATTGCATTGCATATGTGTGTTCACGCATCACATATGTTTGATAATTTCTTTGTGCTTTGAATTAGGAGTGAGCATTTTTCACTCCTATCTCACTAAGTTGTGGTTTTATCCACCCCTCAATGGATTGCTTTGCAGCAACTCCATTAGAGCATGATGAGACAAGATTGGTGTAAACAGGTATCATTGAAGCACAAGGTAGATATTATAAACCTCTAAAATGTTAAGTGAAATTATAGAAATCCAAATGTATGTCAATGTAAGCTACTTATTATTGTTTAGGGGATACTGATTCTTTATGATCCTATCGATCCATGGACAATCAAGATTCCACAGTTGTTTCATATTATGATATATGTATGCATCACTTTTAGTTGGAGCAATTAAATGTTAGGTAGAGTCTTATAATCTTTGACTTGCTAGACAATAATCTTGTAATGAGTGCACAGGTAGCATGCCAACCTCTAGTGATTTTAATAGGCTCTATAAGGGGGTCATTACAAATTATTTAATTTCTTATATTGATAATGACATTTTTGTGCATTACTAACAAAATAATTTTAGATAATTATCATAAACAAAATGGTAAAATGCTTAGACCCATTATTTCCTTATGTGTACTTAATTGTCTCATATCTTAAAAAAAATGTTTTACTTCCTACATGGCCATTTTAATTTATAAGAAAACAATGAAAGAGTAATTTTAATATATGTAATTATTTCCAAAGGTAAAATAATTAATATGGTCTAGAGGCCCATTTTTAAAAATTTATGGGTCCTTGTATTCAATTTCAATGATAAAAAGCCTAATTGTACATAAAACATGTATAAATGAAAGCATTTGCAGTTTACCAAAAATAAAATTGTAGAATGCTTAACTATATATTATATGGTTATTTTCATTACAGAAATTTGTGATCTATTTTTGTTGATTACAAAACTTAGACAAGTTATATGAATTGATTCGAATTTTTAAAGAATGATGGTAAAATTTCAATTAACTATATATACTAGAAGGTAAAAATAGAAATTGAAAATGCACTGAAAAAATACGCAAAACGTAGGGGGAGGGGGTGGTAGGGGTTGAATTGAGTATTTGACCTAAAATGCACAAATAATTAACTTTTATGTAATGGATCAAATTATACTTTAATTGCAGCAGATATAGCAATAACATATTATAATATGAAATACAAAAGAGATAGGGATAGAAAATTTAAGCTCAGATTTAACGTGGAGTTCAACTCACTTTCTACTCTCCACGATCACCAATTGTCTCAAATCGAGGACTTCAAGCACTTTATTAATTTCACAAACACACAAGCTTAAGCTGAGCAATATACCACTTTACAACATTCAGGAAATAAAATATTTCCTTTCTCTTTCTAGATTCTCTCTGCTAGATAGCAGATACAAGAACGAAGCAGTAAAATGATTTTTTCTCTCCTTACAGATTTTTACAAATTAATGAATAAGAGAACAAAAGATTCTTAATTTTTTTGTTTGCAAATGAAAGCTCTTTCTTTACTATTGTCCGCCACTTAGATCTCCAAAGGAATATATATTTACAATCTTCATAAGTTTAAATATCCGTTAAAGATAACGTCTTAAAGTTGCTAAGCATTAAATGCGCGTAACGGCTGTTTTATGCCACATTGGCTCCATACTTTAAATTGTCACGCCTTAGCTTGTCACACCTTAGATTTACCCCTCAACCAAGACTTGTGCATCTTTGATCTTGTTGAGCTTGAAACTTGATCTTGTCGTGCCCTAGAGAATAAACCCATCGAGCCTTCGATGTCACCCACAATCGAAGTTGTACTCTTTGATCTCTTCAAGCCATAGACTTCAGCTTTGTCGCACCTCAAATGTATGAAATTGTCAAGCTCTCGATGTGAATTTTGGCCAAGGTTGTGCTAAATAATTTTTTTCTACTAAATCTTACACAATCTCTAGAATAATATATATATATATATATATATAAACATATATTTTCCTGCATATTATTCATCACATTGTTCAACTAATTAAGTATAGTTTAATACAATTGAATAGTTAATGGTACAACTAATTTCCTCATCAAAATTCACATTGTACTCATAAGTTCAATAGAAATGTTATTCTTTTTAATTTTTTTTTTTTACAAAATATATTGAACATCTATAATGGTTTAATAGAAAAATTGTTATCTCTCTTATTAAATTACATATATAGTAGTACACTTATAAATTATTTTTTTTATGTATCACAATATAATATTGTACAAAATAGATTTTTTTCATATATAATTGTAATATTAATTTAAACAATTAAATTTCACACCCCCACCCCCAAGCCCAAAAAAAAATGTATATCTTCTCATTGTCCTTAGAAAGTCATGATTCGTATGATGAGCTCGCGAAATCCTCAAGTCCTACATACATTTTGTCCAAATTCGACATATAGTTGTTGATGGAGTGGGTAAGAATTAGTAGTATTTATTATATTTCTATATAATAATGGTTTATAATCATTAAATCAAATGAATCATTAGCTTACATTTAAGTAAGTCTCATGCGCATATGTGTTATCATGTCAGTTTAAAATCATCAAGCATTATCTTTTTTTACTTTTTGTGTGGGTATGATTTTGGATGCAACGATTACGTGCGTACCACGTGACTATCGCAATACATGTGACCTAAGAAAATAACATGTACATGGGTCATCAAGAGAGAATTGTGTAGAAAGCAGAAGTAGGCATCTTAGTAGGCTCTAACACACGTATGATAGGTATGAGAGCTAAAAAGCGCCAACCTTACTACATATAATGAATCAAAAACTGTTCTTGATTAAGACAGGTGTTTGATTCAATAAGATGGAAATCGAATGGAACAATGGTGTTTGTCCCAGATTTCTATTATTCAAATGAGGCGGAGACTAATAGTATTTATAGGAAATCTAGCTATCAATATCGTCTATCAAATGAAACAAACAACCAACTGTTAGGATGAGTCATTCCCTTAATGAATAATGAAGTAGGCTCTCTTTTGTACCTAGGTTTGTTAAGGCTATTATTTGTAGTGTGTGAGCCCAATTTAAGAAAGGTTGGAATTGGACTGGCTAATTTTAATGGGCTTTACTCTAAGCCTACCATGCTAAATCTCCTTTGATCATCCCAATTTAGCTAAGTCTAACTCTTTAAGCCCTATCATATTAGCCTAAAGAGTTCAACCCAAATAAAAATTAGGTTTAAAGCCTTTATAATCAAATCCATATATCTACATTTTGTCTCATGAACAAAGTCCATGGAACCATATCTAAAGGGTTTGGCATTAAATGAGCTTCTTGAATAGCTGAAGTCTTCATTGGCGCATGTACTTTATGACATAGCTGCATTGCTGCCTAGCGCATCTTCACGACTAAACATATTATTTTTCTTGTAAGCTACATCATACGAGCTCGGTGCTTAGGTTACAAAATAATTAGTATGACTTTCCTTAGTTGAGAATTCAAAGCATCATGAAAGTGGATGCATCGCTTTAACTGATTTTGACTATGGTGCCCTAAGGTGGCATAATGAATAAGTCTTCTCTAATTCCATGCTAACCAGTTTGTTTCCCCCCTTTGATTTGCATGACTAGTCCATCGTACCGAGTTCATTCTACTTGGTATCTACATTCGCTTTTTCATTCTTATCTACTCTTAAAATCTTAGCATTTTATTGATCACATCGCAGAATATGGGACCCTACTCTTGATTATTTCTCTATTTCTTCAATTCATACATTACTCTACTACCTTATCCAAATTAGTTTACATCAAGTGAATAGCTGCATAGATACTTTGATATTCCATTTTTCTAGTCACGTGTAGAATCTTCATTCTCATGATTTTTTTTTTTTTTATCTTATAGCTCCATCGGACAAGAACAAAATATCTTCTTTCTTCTTCTATTCATCCAAAAGATTATGATTTCCCACCTAAACAAGGGACATGGGCTTGATAAAGCAAGGCTAGAGTGCCTCCTCTAGGATAAGTTGTTATCTTCTTTTAATTTAACCTCCATTTTTTATTTATTCAACCAAATTAAATATTCAAATGAATAATCCAAACATGTACTATGCAATGTTTGTTAGAAAATGGATTGAGCACTTACACCTATCTTTATCCTTATTTCATGTATTACCTTGGTATTCTCTTTTCATTCCAATGTCCAATGATGTGTCAACACCTTAGTAGCTATAGTACAACATGGTAGCAATGTTACATTTATCCCAGCACACAAAGAACATCCTCTCTATCTCTCCTTTCTCTACTTTGTCTCATTTGCCAATGTTTCCTCATTCTCTTTATCTTTCCCTTCTCCACTTCATCTCATTTGCCAGCATTTCCTTCTCCATTTTTTTCTATCCTACTGTCTCTCTTCCTCTCATTCAATTCATTTGAGGATGCCTCAACTGCCAATCCAAATCTCTCTCATGAAAACATTATAAGCATTTGATATTTCACCCAGCCTCTCACTCACTGCACTTTCACTTTCAATTGTCTTGTCGTCTCTGATTGCCTTCTCTCGGTTAGTTAGTATTCTATCTCCTTAAGGTTTACTCATTCTTCTCTATAAGCACAATATTTTTTATAAAAATCCATGCACCATTAGGTGATTACACGCATGTGGAGGAAGCTATAAAGTAGGTTTCTAAATCAATTTTAAACTTACTTAACCAATCATTATCTCTTTTATCAATTATGTGCCCCATTCATGCAATTTCAACAATGATAATAAAGAGATAAGAGAATGAGAAGATTACACCGGCATTTAACATGGAGTTTGGTTCACCCCCTAATCTCCACGATCCACAATTGTCTTACTTAAGGAACAATTCACACTTCATTCATTTCAAACAATTCCTCAATAAGAAAACTTTACATCAATACCTCACAACCAAGGACTTTACATTTGCCTACCACAAGTAGGATTTCACATTGCCTCATATAGAGGACTTCACTCAATGCCTTAACACATGGGGATTTCACCTATTACGTCAAATAAGAGAGGACTTCAATAAATACTTAAACAAAATATGTGAATAGTTCCTTACAATATTAGCTCACTAATCTCACTATGGCACTGTTCACTTAACAAAAACTAGTACAATTTGAGAGAGTTTTTTCACATAATATCATCCTATTAAGTTATACTCTTTTACATAAAAATACTCCAAACAAGTTAGTCATTGCCCCTTAAAACAGCCACTAAAGGTCGGATTACAAAGTCCTTAACGGCTATTTTTTGGCTTAGATAGAGTGATGCGTCCTCGGCACGGATCTTGAATTTCCCAGACTCTAAGAATTAAGAATGCGGACCTTGACCTAATGGAATATTCAGATTTGGATTTAAAACTCTACGAACCTTAGTATGATAAGATGGAATTGACCTCGACCCTATGGTTGAGTAACCCAAAAAACCTTGATATGACAATCGCAACCCTATTGGATATACCGACTTAGAACCTTGGTATAATAAAAGAACTTAAAGAGAAAGGATTTCTCTCAAGTTGCATTTCACAATGAAAAATATATTCTATAATTTGATTTATCTATCTTCCATACTAGTCTTAATATATAGGATATTACAAGGCAGTTATGTAATTGAAAAATTATAATTGTGGCAGTTACGTAACTGATAACATAACTGAAGAAAGAACATAATTGTGGCAGTTATGTAACTAATAACATAAGTGAAAAAAAAAACATAATTATAATTAATCCCTACATTATTAAAAATAGAAATTCGAAAAGACAAAAAAACTAAGTGAAAGCCAGTGGTGTTAGGCTGGCGTACAGTCTCTTGCAGCTTCAATTCTTCAAGTTTTCAATCCTTCGTATCCCAAACTATTTTATAGGTTTGCTTGACTCGTGTTTTTATCGTTAAAACTACAATCAATGGGTCTCCAACTCTTTGAAATTGATTGTTGGACTTAGAGTTGATCGACTCTAATGTTGATGCTATCAGATCCTCATCACAGAGCATACCAACAAGCTGGTCCATTTTCTACCGGGGAGCTGGTCTAATTAAGCCCAAAATCAAGGGCTCGGATTTGCCCATGATTGCTTCTGACCAGTTCTACACTATTTCATATTTTGGCCATAACTTCCTCATTCGAACTCCGATTGAGGAGATTTAAGATGTTATGAAAATCTTAGAGAGAGCTAAACAACTTTCATGATTTGAGATTTAAGAGCTTCTAAAAGCATAAGAGCCTAAAATGTCCTTGAAGCTACCTGAAACAACAAGCATAAACAAAAAACACAAACATAACAAAGCCCAAATATATCATAAATAAGTTTTGCTTATTATATGTAACTTAACCATGTTGTGGAGTATTTGTGCAATATATTTTCTCATTAAAACAAGATTGGAACATCCACATGGTTCAACCATCTCCCTCTTTTTTATGAGAATAATTACTGCATAACATTGCTCCTCCTCAACTTAGCACTCTCCTTCAACCTAGAACTCTTCCTCAATTAAGCATTTAAGTAAAAGCTCACTTGTAAAAGATGTAATGCTCAATTAAAGGTTCCTAAGTTACATGTAATAAACAACTTATTAAATGCAATTCAGCTCCTTCAGTTAAGCATTACAAGTAAAAGCTCATTTGTAAAGATATAATGCTCAACTAAAAGATGTAAATTACACTTAACAAACAACTCATTTTTAAGCACATAAAAACACACAAACCTAGTGCTTTCAAAAACCAAGACGTGGTTAAACATTATCCTTAGAGACTAGCTCTGATGCCAATTGATAAAATCCATGCACCATCAGGCTATTACATACATGCGGAAGTGGAAGCTATAAGGTAGGTTTTTAAACCAATTTTAAACTCACTTAACTAATAATTATCTCTTTTATCAATTAAATGCCCAATTCATGCAATTTTAACAATGATAATAAAAAGACAAGGGAATGAGAAGATTACACCTACATTTAATGTGGAGTTTGGTCTATCCCCTAGTGTCCATGGTCCACAATTGTCTCATTGAAGCAGGACTTCATGCTTCATTCATTTCAAACAAAGTCTCAACAAGAGGACTTCACATCAATGCCTTGCAACCAAGAACTTTACATTTGCCTATCATAAGTAAGATTTCACATTACCTTACAAAGAGGACTTCACGCAATGCCTCAACACATGGGGAATTCACCTATTGCGTCAAACAAGAGAGGACTTCAATAACATACTCAAACAAAATATGTGACTAATGGCTTACAATATTAGCTCACTAATCTCACTTTGGCAATGGTTAGATTACAGAGTCTATAATAGTATTTTTAAGCCTAAACAGAGCATAATGAAGAGCCAGTTCATTTTCCACAAGGGAGTTAGTCCAATTGAGCCCAAAATCAAGGGCTTAGTTTTGCCCATGGTTGCCTCTGGCCAATTCTACACTATTTCATATTTCAGCCATAACTTTCTCATCTAGACTCCGATGGAGACAATTCTAGATACTATGGAAAGTTTTGATGGAGCTATACAACTTTCATAAGTGAGCTTTGAGAGCTTCTAAAAGCGTAAGAGCCTAAAATGTGCTTGAAGCACCTACAACAACAAGCATAAACAAAAAATACAAATATAACAAAATTCAAACATATCATCAACAAGTTTTGCCTATTATATGTAACTTAACTAAGTTATGGAGCACTTGTGCAATATATTTTCTCATCAAAACAAGATTTTAACCTCCACATGGTTTAACACTTTCTTCATGAGCTTGTTAATTCAATTCATGAACATCTTTGTGTGACCCCCTTAAGAATAGAACAAGGTTCGATCCCTGAAAGTTGTGAATGAGCTTCCATTTTTATTTTCTTCTCTTTTTTTATTTGCATCAGCACTTTTAAGATCTAGCCCTCTTTATTTTGCTTATGGTATGCCTTTATCAATGTTTATCTTTTACTAGTAATGAGGTCAAAGATGATGAAGAACTCTTATTTGCTATGAGCCCTAATCAATCCTTGTCTCAGGATCAAATGATCAATAAATAGCCAAGTGACAATAGAAATATGTGTTAAAAATGCAATGACCTAATGTAAGTTCAAAATTTTCCCCTTTCTTTTAATTTATCACGATTATGCTTCAAACAAACCTTAGTACTTCATGTTTACAATTGATAACGGAGTTCTTAACATCGAAACTAAGTGGCACGCTTGAGTAGAAACTGAAACATCTAAATGAAAATAGCAAATATGAGTTTATCAAGCTATAAGAAATGTTGAAAAAAATATTTCGACTCCAAGCCATAGCAATAGGTAATAAAACACCCTAGTTCAGCTATGTTTCTTCTTTTTCATCTTTCATCTTGTGCTCTATCCATGTATCATTTGTTTGCTCTAGTCTACATGTCTTTTTCGATGCTGTTGTCATATAATGCTTTCGGAGCTTGCTCTAATTTCTATTCTTTCTATTCATTGTGTGTATATTTTGTTACAATGATATGTTTTCTTTAATACCATGATCAGCTTCTATGTTCTTAAGCATCCTTAAACCATTTTTATGTCATAATAATAGTTGTTATATGTAATAAGATTATGGTTATTTTAGGTCAGTTTCTGGCTACAGTACTTGGCGTCTGTCAAAGTGGTGCTCTACTTCATCTCAATGGGAACTCCACAAGATTGGTCTTCATGCTCTACATCATGGAGAATAGAATCTGTTTTAGGCACATAAGTAGCTTCTGTAATCTTTCTTACTAGCACATATAGTTCTTCATTGAGCAGTAGGCAAGAAGTTCTAGCTATCGGTTATAACGTTACTTGATGGCATTTAGATTAAATGTGAACAATCCTTGTGCAATTTGGTTAGGGTTATGTAAAACTCAAACTTTAGCTACTATGAGTAGTTTGTCTTAGGATGGTTGCTATGTAGATCTTTACCATAATTTTTTACTCTAATTTATTTAGAATTTGCTTAAATTTAAAATATGAAGGCTGCATATCTCTTTCATATGTTCCCATAGGATTTTGAATCACATTAAAAAGAGCTCGGATGAGAGAAATATCCTCAATTTTCTCAAATCTATAAAAATTGGGTACTAGTACTGCACATACGGTAATTTCACGATGAATTTGGCGTTGATACATTTAGAATCTCTCAAAGCCCCAAATATTGAAGTTGTATTTATTTCCCTTAGCTTTTTATAGCATTTTAAATCATCTCAATAGGATTTTGGATGAGAGAGATAGCCTCAATATACAAAATGCTGTCAATTCACAAATTTGCATATTCCCATTTCATGTGCTATAAATTCACGCCTAATTCTATATTGATGTTTTCTGAATTCATCAAAACTCAAAACATGAAAGTTTTGGAGCTTCTTTTTCTCTCTCCATGGAATATTGAATCATTTTGATCGAAGATTGGATGAGAAAAGTAAACACAATTTATGAAACTATGCTAAATCTGCAACTTTGGAAGCTACCACTACATGTGCAATGACTTCAAGACTAATTATGCATTGATCCTTTTTGAATCCATCAAAACCCAGAATAAGAAAATTTAGATTTTCTTCTCTTCTTTCTATAGAATTTTGAATTGCCTCAATCCGAGTTAGATGGAAGAAATACGTCTGATTTACAAAACTCTATCGATTCACTAATTACGATGCCATAACAGTATGAACAATAACTTCAAACCCGATTTTCACTTTGATGCATTTAGAATTTATCAAAACTTAAAACATGAAAGTCAAAGATCTCTTTATTAAAATTTTAAAGAATTTTGAATCATCTCAATAGGAGTTCATATAAGAGTGATATGGCAAAGTTACAAAACATGCACAAGCTGTCCTATTCAACCCATGTTTGGTGTGTTGTTGATTGAAATTGCTATTGCTATGTCTTGGATTTCTTGGCTTCTATTGTAATCAACATATATGATTAAATGATGTAGATGGATCTATCAAACTCACCAATAATTTTTTTTTTTTTTTGTTATCCTCAAGTTGCCATGCACTTTTACTTCAACTCTCATTGTCTTCTTAGTTTCTCTTTAGAGTATTAGTAGTTTTGCTATTCACTTTGCTATGCAAAATTAACTCATCTTTAATTTTCTCACAATGCAGGTCCTAAGATTGAAGTATTGAATCTTATGACATTCTCAGTCGCTCGTGTCTCAAATCTCATATGACGATCTTGGAATTACACATTGCATTCATGCTCCATTCCTCATGTGATAACTTTGGCACCACATTGCACTGCACCGTACTATTATGAGAGAGGTTCTCCTCAGTTGTTTTTGTCTCACTCACCTATGTAACAATCTTGGAACTAAACCACTATAAGAGGGGACTTTTCTGTATCTTGTACACCCAATCATTTGGTGAATGATTGTGAGACTCAACTACTGCAAAAGGAGACACTCTTCTCTATTTAATGCCCCCTAATCATGCATGGATTTGCTTATTGCTTTATTCTTAGTTGTTACATGATATACTTTAAATGTTCAAGTGTTGATATTTCTGATTCATATGCTGATGTGCTTGTTGTGTTTTCCTCATGTTGTTGATGTGAATTCATAATTAACATCCCTTTTCATCGTGTATGTGTATATATATGGATGAATTCTCTTTCATTATGTATACATGTGTCTATTTTTTTTTTTTTTTAATATGGTTGTGTTTCTCCTCACCTAAAGTGTTAGTAATCGTACGTGATAGTTGATACCACTTTTGACAAATATCTTGAGGATGCACAATAAAGGTTTGCACTTAGATATTACCTCACATAGATCAACATCTTGACGAGTCATGAGATATTACTTTTGTACACTCACTTAATGACATAATGATGACATAAAGAACTTTAACAATTTCTTGAGTAAGAGAACCGACATCAAGCTTTCAAAATTGATGTAGGTCATCAATATTGTTGCATCATTGTACTCAACCATTCATATCATAGGCTAGTGAAGCACTATGTCATGTTTCAAAATATCTCACATATTATAGACTTTCCTCCCCCAGTCATTATCTGTCATAACTGTTTTATCTCTGGGAAAGCTGAAGTGCTTTAAGAGGATCTTGTCATCTCGACTCCAATATAATTCGTTGTTTAGTAGCTATTTGATGATTGCTAACCACTCTCTAGGCTAAACATGTTATATCATCGAGCTTTAGCACTAGTAGAGACTATTTATAACTTTCCTAAACAAGGTCTATTGCGTAGTTATTGTAGCATTCATCTCATGGGGTGATGTGGTAGATATGTCTGAGCATCAAATGTCGTTATCAACAAAGTCCTTTATAATGATACTATGCACTGGGAGTAGAGCTCAATC
Organism: Combretum micranthum; assembly: GCA_024138025.1. NCBI lineage: Eukaryota > Viridiplantae > Streptophyta > Magnoliopsida > Myrtales > Combretaceae > Combretum > Combretum micranthum. The sequence continues at coordinate 1,157,856 of JAMXBD010000242.1, read as the reverse complement.
AAGTCAATTTAATGCAAAGTAGCATGATAATGCAGCTGCTTAAACTCAATGATCTAAGAGACTTAAGGTAAATTTTTGCATGAAGATGATTTTTGTTTATTTGTTCATGTCAACAAACATCAAAATGCCACTTAAGCTATAAGTAATATGTGCTTGTGCCTAGGAAGCAATGCTTTCACTTAATCAATACCAAGTCATGAAGTAACAACAAATTATTTTGCCAATTGTGCATGCATTAGAGCAGTACTCTCACTTGCAACTAACAAGAATATTAATATTTAGAGTAATTGAATGATTGTGCTTTAAGCAGTGATAGTATCATGTGCATTGGATTTGCTACCTTAGTAATGTATATTTAATCATCATGTGCATTGGAGCACTAGCTCTTATATGGTGACAATAGATGAAAAGATGCAATAGTGAGATCACTTCAATTCCTTAGAGACTTATGAAGTTATGATAAGCATCACAAACAAAACACATGTCTTGGTAACAAGGTTTATCATTAAATGCAACACTTGATTTTAGAACATGCTTTGTTCTTTATGATCATATGTGCTTAGGAGCAAAGCTTCAACCAAGTAGTGATATTGTTTGACGTGATAATGTTAGAAATGAAAGGGCTTATTACACTATCACATGCATTGAATTAGCATGGTTGCTTTCTCACGACAATGATTAAACGATCCATTTAATGAAAATGATCATTCCTGCCCATGCAATAATAATAGCATTCATTATCAATTGTGCTGGTCCAGCGCTAGTGGCATTTAGATTGAAAATTTTTAATAGTCAATGGGGTATTTCCCACTACTCGACTGCATAGCATTACTCATCAGGGTATCACCTGCACATAGATTACCATGTGCTAAGGATTTATTGGCTCAATAGAGCTTGTCAAGGGGATTATCTCAATTACTTGATAACCAAAAATATCGAAAAGAAAGTGGTGATGACTTATCAACATCATGACCTAGAAGTTAAGCTCTAACCTGTCAACAATGATGTCTAAGTCGTAAGTTATATTTTTTATTATTATTTTTTTTCATTACTAAAGGGTAATTTTACCCAATCTCATTCTTTTCTTTTCTTTTTTTTTTTAAACTAGCTTTGCACACTAAGAACACTAGTCTCTTACTTTGTGATAATAGCATTAAAAGGAAAATAAGTGAGCATATCATCATATTTTCATGAACAACATTCATTGATTAAGTAATATAACTAATTCATTAGTTAAAAGCGTAATGTTTTGTGTTACACAAAGAAATAAGAAATGAGCAACTCTTTCTCCATTCCATGTAGTGTTTTGCATTTTTATGCTATTATAAGCCTTTTTGTGTTTCTTTACACACAACCGCACTTCTTTTTCTTTTTAAAATTTTGAGTCTTGATTTTTTCTCCTATAGGTAGTGATTTCTCATGGGATTCCACTAAAGTGATATCCGCTTCATTTTCATGTTCATAGAAGAAGTAGCTTCAGTAAGGTGGATGCATTATGGTTGAGAAGATTCTTAGTCGCATGGATTAAGATATCATTTCTATTCTAATGACCTTTCATGCATTGATGCTATGTTGAGGGTATTATGTTGCACTTGTCCAGCCATGTCCTTCCTATGAGAAGGTGGTATGACATCAGTACATCAATCACATGAAATGTAGCAAAGCCGTAGATGGGCTCAACTTTAAAGCTTACTTGGACATAACCTATTGCCATTGCAGAAGATTTAATAAAGCTATTCACTGCGATGGGATGTTTCGCTAACCACTCATTCACTTTTTCGTATAAAATAAGAGGGGAATGGAATTCCAATTCAAAGAAATATAATAGGATTATAATGATATTACAATATTCACTTGGTATAAAAAGTAAAACAAGCAATTATTAAGGTAAAAGATGAAATATCTATAATGTCCATGTATTTATTATAAAGAGGATAATTATATAAGTGATATTTTCAAGACAGGGTATTTATGACGAAGTTGAAAAATAAATCAATGAATGACAATTCATGGGGGTAGGGACATGAATTACTATTCATCATTTTATGTAATAGAAATTCATTATGAATTGTCACACCCATCAAGTAAATACCATAATAGCAGTTTTACGTCAAACAGTGAAGAAATAAATAGCTATTCATATCAAGTGAACGGGCTACAAGTGTCGAATATCTATTATTGCAACTTTAAAAGTAGACATGGTGGTTCTAAAATTGCAAACTGATTTTTAAATTTATATTTTCTTTTCAAAATCTTTATCAAACTACGATCTCAAGAAGGCAAGCACATCTATCAAAGTAGCATAGTAAAAAGATTTAGGTCATATTCCGAGAGAAAATTGGCAACTATTTCTAATCACTCTGGTTAGAAATAATTTAACCAAAACAGATTGATTTTACCTAACTAAACACTAACCTAAGCCTAAACTATCAAGTTTCATAGCAAGCATAAAAGAATTAAGATAAACTAATTCACAAGGTACTTAGATCATGCTTCACCTTAGGTTTGTTCATGTAACTCAAGAAATTCTTAGTAAAAGTCATGTTAAATTCTTGAACTATCGGATTCACTAAGATATGTTAGAGTTTCCCTCAAAATCAAAGCCCCTAAATCTAAGCTAAACCGCTGAAATCTCTTCATGACTATTAGCAACTTAAACTTGTATAAGGATCAAGAATCTTTTATTAGTAACATATCTCGTGCAATTAATCAAGGATAGAAGATTTCACCACTTCTATCTCTAGAAAGTTATGAGCAACTCTCTAAAGGCCTAGGTCTATTCATTAAAACAATCTCTCGATCCATTTTTAACGAAATCAGACATGAAGTCATATTGTAAACTATATAAATTCAAGATCTACCTATTAAATTCAATAAATCAACACGGATTCAATTTAAGCACATCAAAGTTACATGAAATTGACTAAGGATCCACATACCTAAGCTAAATCAACTACTCCTTCATGGATGTAATAATGCAAATCAATCATTTAGAGAAGTAATTAAAGCACATAATGAGATAGAGCAATAAAACCATAATCCTAAGTGCGAAATAATGAATCCAAAAAATCTGTGAAGCCCTTTCTAAATTCTCTCTCTACTAAAGGAGTGTTTCTGATATTCTCTCTCAAAACTCTCTTAAAGTGTCATAGTTTCTTCTAGGGTTTTAGAAAAATATGATGTAAAACTCTCTAAATATGAAAGCAAGTCGAGTATTTATAGTCTTCTCGCGAACCTAGGTCTGCATAGCTTTCTATATGGCCATGCTTAGGGTAAGGCTGAAAAAAAAGCCCTCAAAATATGAAATTTTTTTAATAAAATGCTTTCGAATTCTTCATTACAATCTACCTTGGCCATGCTAAAGAGAAGGAAATAAAAGCCTTGTTTCTTGTATAAACTGACCAAAACTTGCTTTATTTGCTCGTTTTCTTAAATCATCATAATGTCTTCCAAATGAGCTCTTCAAACCCTAAAATGAATATTTCACAAAATAAGTATTCTTTTCTTCAATAAATCACAAGGAATACATAATAAACATGTCCAAATAAACACAAAAAATATGAGTCTCTTAACACTTGTAAAACTTTCCTACATTTAATTGTTTGCTTGTTCTCAAGCAAACAAAGAATCTATTATCAATTATACTCCTTAGACAATATCACATCAACCATAGCATTCTTTAATTCAATCAATTGGTACTTAATGCTCAAATCTACATATTTGTACTTGTACTTGGTATACAACAGTTAAATTTTTAAGACTAATCCAGGGAAGCCAAACTATTAATCTCACCATTTAATAACCACTTCCAAAATCATAAAGGAGATACAAATTCAAACAAAGCAAAGTGGCATGATCACATCTCATCACTTACTAGAAAGTATATGTATCGTTCAGCTACCTCTTTAAGCACAACAACTTAAAGTGAAAGTACATAGCATCCATCATTTCCTTGGATTTTTTTTCCTTTTTTTTATAAATCTCTTTAATTTTTTTAATCATTACTAGCCTTTAGAGGAGAGGAGGGGGGTGGTTGTTTGCCTTCATCTTTTCTTTTTCTTTGTATTGGTTTTGGCCTGCTTCTTTTTTGGCTTAGCTTTTTTTTTTTTTTTTAATGATGCTTGCATAGTCAATAGTGGGGTCAGAACTTTGCTCTTCTGAGGGCTATTGACTTAACTTTAAAAAAAAAAAAAATTAGATTATTTAAGAAGAATCACTTAGTGATAAATTTCAGATGCCCCTTTCACAAAAGGTTAGAAGAGCTTTAAAAGTAGTTGAAAACCAAATATACCACTAACAAGCTTAAAAACACAACCATTTTACTTTAAACTAGGGACTTTGACCTCTTTCACAACTCTAGATTCAATCATTAAAAAGCAAGTAAATTTGCCTCACTTAGATTTTATCCTAAAACTTTGACTAAGTATATCAAGTCTAAAATAGGTGAGTAAAGCACACAAAATCACTATACTTCATCCTTTGAATGCTAGCTTTTCAAACAAAATGAGTATAATTTCAAGGTTCTAATATTTTCAAAATATATCAACATTACAACTCATTTGCAAACTCATGATGGGGGAATTTTGATTAATAAATGCATCATATGTATCATTAAGCTCAAATAAAACCCAAAAATTTTCTTTTTTCCTAACATATCCCTTCCTCACACTTAAGCAAGACATTGTCCTCAATGTTTATATAATCAAGCACAAGTAAGGAAAAGAATGTAAGGAAAGGGACACTATGAACTTCCTCAGGTTATGGAGAGATATCATCATGAATTGGTTTTTAATAGCATAGATCAACAACATCATTATAACTCTTATGAACCCACCAAGTTAGAAGTTCAAAACTACAAAAAAAAAAATAAAGCAAAAATAATAGAAAAGCAAGCTAGAAAGAAGTTAACCTATCCCAAGTCTAACAATTAGATCCAAGTGATACTAGCAAAGATAAGAGTCATCCCATAAGTAGGGACATCATTAGTATAGAGCAATATCATAATAGTAAATCAAAGAGCATTAAAATCAAGCATATGCAAAGGAGTGTGAGTTTTTGTTTATGATGGGAAAAAAATGAATGAGAGCAAGTGAGAATGTAAGATAGAATGCATATGTGTGAGGGAAGAACAAGGTGTTGCATGGTTGGAAACAAAAGAGATGAGTTTTAAATTTTGTGTTTATCAATAGGGCCAGGATTGGAGCAGAATACGCTCTTAGGGCTTCTAGAAAGTAGCCCAACCTTGTATATAGGCATATAGAATGGTTAGGATGTGGATAGTACCGACTCATAGCACGATCGTCAAGCTACACGAGCACCTATTCGGCCATGTTCGAGCTTTGGTAAGAAAAGTAAGCTCCAAAGGCAGGTCAAAAAGGCTTCCTTGCCTTCTACCTAACCATGCATAGGCCTGGATAGACTCTAAAACACAAAATTTTACTCAGACAACCTCAAAATCCACTAGTACACACTCTCTTAAGCACGCTTGTGTTTAAAACTAGTGTTGAAAACAGTAGATTCAAAGTAGAAAATGAAGTTTTTTAAGCACAATGATTAATTGTGTTTCAAATTACCCAATTTGCTGCAAAAATATTTAAAGTTTCCATCATAAATCCAACATGTAATGTACACAAACTCTTAGAAATTGGATGAAAACTTACCTCACTTTCTTTTAAGGATATATTCATACTAAATTGTGCTTTTCCCCACACTTAAAACTCAATTCTCACCTCTTTACAATTGTGTCAAAACACCCAACACTTGTAATTTTTTTAACAGAAATTTGACTTAGGATAGTGAAGAGAAAAGTAAAACAAAAGGAACTCAGCTCACCTAAGTTATTCATGGGTTACCTCCCAAGAAGCGTACTTTTTTAACATCATTAGCTAGACTTGTTAAAACTAATTAGATCATCATCTACCATGATCCCAAACAAACGTATCCCAAATCCATGTTTTTATAATCCATACAGGAGATTTCTTTCTAGTCCTTGCTCTGTTCCTTTTAAGCTCAATCTCTCTTGATATCAAAATTTCTTGAGAAGAAGAGTATTGGTAGATTGGTGCCATCTCAAACTCAATGATATATCTAATGGATTCAAGGTACAATTCTTGAAGTTCATTATCCCAAATACTCAAGTACTTTAATAAATAGAAATAACTTGATATCTTTAATATTCATTTCTTGCTCAACCTCTTCAATTTCATTTCTATTGTGGTCATTTGAATTTTCTCATTAATTGACTCAGTTGAACAATCATCCATACTTTCACCTTACTCAAACGATTTTTCATTATAAGTTTGTTAAAAAAATTTTACTTCACAATCTAATTTATTAGCATTCTCTATCATCAATTCATAATCAATTCTTTCATTATTAGACATATACTCTACTCAATTAACTAGCTCTTGTAATGATGATGAGTTCAAAATGGATTTGTTTGATTCAGGAGTTAAGGTATCTAAGTTCTCATTAGTTTAGTCTTCATTGTTAAACAATAAAGGTAATTGAATGCATAAGGGAGCATCATAAAAACATGGATTAGCACATAAACAGTACGACTCTTGCTCACCAACGTTCCAGCACAAATTATTCACTACATTTTTAAGTTCATTCTTTTGAGAATTAATAAGCACATTCCAATAATGATCTTTTTGAATCCACCAACCGAAATCCATGAAATTGGAATGCCTTTTGTAAATTTAACTCAATGAGAAAGTTCACCACAAACTCAAACAAAAACAAAAGAAAGAAAAAACTGACTAGGTTAATAGTATGAAGCTTTCAAAATATCACCATTTTCCTTAACAACAGCATCAAAAACTTGATTCTGAAATCGCAGATCGAGTTTTAAATTTATATTTTCTTTTTTAAATCTTTATTTAACTATAATCTCAAGAAGATAAGCATACTATTAGAGTAGCATAGTAGAAAGATCTAGGTCGTATTCCAAGAGAAAGTTAGCAACCACTTCTAATCACTCTTTTCTTATTATCTAGCCTAACCAAAATAGATTGATTTTACCAAACTAAACACAAAGCTAAGCCTAAACTAACAAGTTTCACAACAAGCATGAAAAAATTAAGATAAATAAGTTCACAAGGTGCTTAGGTTATGCTTAACCTTAGGTTTGTTCGTGTAACTCAAGAAATTCTCAGTAAAGTTTTGTTAAATTCTTGAACTATCGGATTTATTAAAATATGCTAGAGTTTTTCTCAAAATCAAAAGCGCCTAAACCTAAGTCAAACTGCCAAAATCTCTTCCTGACTATTAGCAACTTAGATTTGCATAAAGGTCAACAATCATTTGATTAATAACATATCTCATGCAATCAATCAATAACAAAAGATTTCACCACTTCTATCTCTGGAAAGCTATGAGCAATCTCTCTAAAGACCTAGATCTATTCATTAAAACGATCTCTCCATCTATTTTTAACAAAATCAGACATGAAGTCATGTCATACACTATATAAATTCAAGATTTATAAAGCTCAAGCTATTAAATTCAATAAATCAACTCGAATTTAATTTAAGCATATTAGAGTTACATGAAATTGACCTAAGGATCCACAAACCCAAACTAAATCAATTATTCCTCCATGGATGTAACAAAACAAATCAATAATTGAGAGAAGTAATTAAAGCACATAATGAGATAGAGAAATAAAACCGTAATCTTTATTGAATTGAAATAATGAAGTCCAAAAGTTACTATAAAACCCTAAAAATCTATGATGTCCTCTCTGAATACTCTCTTTCTACCAAAGGAATATTTCTGATATTTTCTCTCAAAACTCTCTTAAAGTGTCATAGTTCCTCTCAAGGTTTTAGAAAAACATGATCGAAAACTCACTAAATATGAAAGCAAGTTGGGTATTTATAGTCTTCTCGCAAACCCAGGTCTGCATGGCCTCCTACATGGTCGTACTTAGGGTAGAGCTGAAACACAAAGCCCTCAAAATTTGAAAATTTTCAAATATAATGCTCATAAGTTCATCCCTACCGTCTGTCCCGATTGTGCTAAAGGGAGGGCTAAAAAATAAGAGCATTATTTCTTGGACAAACTAACATAAACTTGCTTTATTTGCTTTCATTTCTCTTAATTCATCATAATGTCTCCCAAATGACCTATTCAAATCCTAAAATGAATATTTCACAAAATAAGTATCCTTTTCTTTATCAAATCACAAGAAATACAATTATGTCTTAATAAGCATAAAGAATATGGGTTTTTTAACACTTATCACATGGGCATGATATTGAGTGAGGATCTATTGTCAATAAATGTTCTCTTGATGGGGTAACCATTGAGTATATTCTCCACTTACAAATGACGATTATGATTGAAGTTGTTCAAGCGCATATCAGCACTGGTAAATGTAATGGCATAATCCTTTGTAGAGACTACTCTTTTCTTAGGTCAATTATGTCGCACTAACTAGAGTAACCATGTGCAATTGGGTTAAGTGTACTCACTACTATAAATCGTGTATGCTCATCCAATGCAAGGAGATCAAAGAAGTTCTTAAAATTTGAAGTCTCCATCAAAGTAAAGATGGCATTATCATCTCTATTGATTTCAATTTCGAGTGTACTATCATTTTCTTCTTGTGCCTCAATCGGTTGCATGTTTGTTGATTCTGTTATGGTAGGATCATGGGTAATGGCACTTACAGCACTACACTGATTATTATGAGCTAGAAGCGGATTATTTCTAATGTCATTGTCTTCAATAATAAGCTCTCCACTTTGGACCCTTTCATTAAATATCTTCTTTAGAGTGTAGCAATCTTTAGTGGAATGTCCCACTATCCTATGGAATCTACAAAACTTGGGATCACGTTTTGCTTCAATGGTAGGGAGACATTCAACTCTTGGAAGCTTAATAGTCTCATCATGTAACCATTGGTTTAACATCATGTATACTTTTCCCATTGAACATATATAAAGGTAATGTTTCTCTTTGTTTGTCAATTCTAGGCCTCTTTCTAGCTTTGGAATCTTCGGTTTGAGCCGATTTTACAGATGGTTCTTTTTGTTAAACTTTGGATTTCCTCTCCTCTGTCGCGTGGCTAAATTATTGGTTCTCCACGTATTCTCAACCAACATAGAGATTGAGGCTAAGGTATTTCAAATGAACCACATACTTTGTGAATATCCCTTAAATGTAAACTTTTACTGACTCCCATTTATATCTTAAATGTTTATAGAATGCTCCTTGAAGCACTCAATATAATCCATCAAGTCTTCTTTGGGCTTCTAGTGAATCCATCTCATATCAGTCAAGGTTACTTGTTCTTACGATGAAAAAATTTTTTCAAAAAACTTTCTCCAAAAACACCTCACACATACTTGCCCATGAATCTATTAATACAGGGGGAAGATTAATGTACCAAGCGTATGCCTTCTCTGTGAGGGACTTAGAAAATTCTTTCAACTTCAAATCATCATCAAACCCATACATTTCCAATGTCTTAATGAACTTTAGCAAATGCTCTTTGGCACTTCATCTCTTACCATTAAATAACATGAATTTAGGACTTACGTAGTCTCGAAGGTATGGCTTAGTACCAATACACCGATTGTATGGAAGCTTAAGGTCCAACACTCCCATACTAAACTTAGCTTGTATTTCCTTCAATTAGATATCTAAATCTTCCTTCTTAATGAAAGTACCTTTTGGGTTTGAGGTATTATCTAAATCTTCCTTCGATGAAGTTGTACCTTATTGCGCAACACTACAACAACTATACCAGACAGGTATTGAGTAAACATCACCATGAATTGATGGAATTGTCTCATGGTTTCTTGCATCGATTGATTGACTTGTGGGGTATTTTCTTGTTCCACTTGTAATATCTCTCAGCATTGTCACATTGAATACTAGCAGGTTGGTTCACATCCTCAAGTGCTGGCATGTTATGCTCAGCAACTTTAGGATTAGTATAAGGCTTTTGAGTAGTAACCTTAGTTAAGTCAGTAGGTCTCTTTCTTGGAAGTGCCATCATGCAAGTATCAACTTCCCTTTCCCCAGTAGAGTTGCCAAAAAATGTGTGGATATGATTCTGAATGCAACGATCACGTGTGGACTGTATGACTATCGCTACATGTGACCTTAGAAAACAACATGTATGAGGATGATCAAGATAAAATTGTGTAGAGAGGAGGAGTAGGATATCTCAATAAGCTATAACACGCGTGTGATAGGTAAGGGAGTTAAGAAGCATCAACCTCACAATATATAATGAATCGATAACTGCTCTTGATTAAGACATGTGTTTGATTTAATAAGATGAAAATCCAGCAATACGACAACATTTGTCCCAAATTTCTCTTATTCAAATAAGCTAGGGACTAGTAGTATTTATAGGAAATCTAACTATTGATGTCACCCGTTAGATGAGACGAACGACCAACGGCTAAGATAAGCCTCTCTCATAATGAATAATAAAGTGGACTCCTTTGTGAACTTAGGCCTATTAAGGCTATTATTTGTAGTATGTGAGCCAATTTAAGAAATGTTAGAATTTAGCAGGTCAATTCTAACGAGCCCTGCTCAAAACCTACCATGTCAATTCTCCCTTGATTATCCCAATTGAATTGGGTCTAACTCTTTAAACCCGATCACATTAGCTTAAAGAGGTAACTCAAATAAAAATTAAACTTAAAGTCTTTATAATCAAATTTATAGACCTACAAGTTTAATATTGTGGGTAAGTTAGAATGGACTTAGCACTCCCTCTGTAATACAGGTTATTTAACAGAAAAGAAAAGACTCAGTTTGGTTACATGATATGAAATGATTATTAACTTATCAACACTATTCATTATGTCTATTGTTTATTTAAAAATATTAATATTTATTCTCTACATATCCAAACACATGGCATATCACATTTATTGAGTTTTGTATTTCCTCATTGAGAAAGTAAAGAAGCAAACTTTCAAAGACACGTGGTTACTTAACACTTAAAAAGAAAAAAAAAAAAACAAAGGGAAAGACTTGTAAGATTTTAATCTTGCATTAGCTGTTTATGATCTAACGAATTTTTTTTTTTTCCTTCAAACTTCTCATATTTTTATTTTTCAATGTAGGACAATGGGCAATCATCTACCATTATAACTAAGTTATACAATTCTTCTATGAGTTGAAGGGTTTAGCTTTCATATATTTGCCTCACATATATCATGGCAATGTATAAAATTTAATTAATGGATGGGGTTTTTAATTGCCATATGTTATATAAAAGTCCATATCGATAGACACTTTCTGGCACTTTCTACTAGCAACTAGAATTTCTCAATAAAAAAAAAAAAAAACATGTTAATATTCTTTTCTTTTATTTTTCATAGCCATATTTCATTGGCATATTATACTTATCCTTTTGGTAGCGCTTCTGATAAAAGCCTTCATCAATATCTTGTAGACATTTAAAAATAGTTTATCAGATATTTTAAACAACATCTTAATTAAAAAATCTACACAAAAAAAAAAAGACTTTTTAGTCTCTGTATTGATAATGAAACTAATTAATAATAACAACCATAACAACTACGTACTACTAGATTGCTTTCACATATCTTATCTTAGTGTTTTTCTTAACTTCCAATAGGAGTGTGTAGATAATTCAATTATACGCTATACCTTATAGTATCTTATTTGATCAGGTGACTTCTAGAAATATCTTTGGGAACCTACTCCTACAAAACAGCACATGTGTGCAATGGCTTTATACTCTGAACCTAGAATGAGACCTGTACGATGGGGCAATAGGGTAAGACTCTTATACTTTCCTGTACTTGTCCTATAATTATTATTAACTAATAATAATAAATATAATTATTAACTAATAATGATAAATGTAACACAATGTTCTTTAAGATTTTTTTTGGCATAATGGAATGACATAGGAAGGAAGGACTTGAAAGAGAGGAAAGTAGAGGAAATGATTATCAGAGGAATTTATGTGTTTGAATAATGAAGGAAAGAAAATAGATGGAGTCATAATTATTATCAAACATAAAATATAATGAATAATAAATTATTTACATGCTCCAAAAAATGATAAAGAATGATATAAGAGTAATTAAAAAAAAATTGCTCTTTCCCTTCTAATTCTCTCCATCTTGAGGGGATAAAAAAGTAGTGAGACCCAAAAAAAATTATATCCATTTTTCCTTCCTTCCTCTTTTCCTCTCAAAATAAGCAAGAAAATGAAACTTAATCCCTTCTCATTTCCTCTCCTCCTCAGTGATTCTCTCCTTATTTCCCTATGCCAGACATAGTATTAATTTCTATTAAGAGGGGGAAAAAGGTAATAAACATATAAGTTATAATGCAAGCTCATCATCCGAAAAATAAAAACCCTAAAACAATTCATATTTCATTTCTTTCACTTTTCCTTTATTGCATTTGTATGTATTCTTTTCTTCTTCTTTTTTCTATTGAATAATGAGATGGATTTGAGATGAACAATATGTTACACGAAAACATCTGTAGGCTTAAATTGTGAAAAATTTTGCCTTAAAATTTTAATATCATAGAATTGAAAAGAAAAATATATAACTTATACATGATAGATTTTACTGGGTACAAATTCTAAGATGTAGTTTGTGGATATTATACAATATGCTCCAACTTCAAATTTTTTAACTTAAAACTTATAGAATAGGCTAATGATTTTGTAGTCTAATAAATCTCTTCTAGTTTTTTATGTGAAAGGTCTTAGGTTTGAATACCCGCCCAAAAAATAAATAAATATATAATAAATAACTTATAGAGTAGGATGTAGGTAGAACTTGTATCATATTCATTCTATACTTGCTGGTTCCTACCTCTCATGACTCTTCTTGTTTAGTTAAAGTATTTTAAAAATTACGTGAACACAGAGAATCTAATATGATTTCTTGTAGTATATATTTCCTACTTGTATTATTCAGATATTACCCCAACATCAACACAGGAGAATGTAACTCGATCGTCGCATTATAGCCTAGTAGTATCTCCCTGATATCTCAAGTGAGAGGTCCCAGGTTCAAAACCCTCTCACCATCGTAGTGGCAAAACAAAAAAAAAATGTAACTTGATCTATAAATTATCTACTTTATATACATTTTCAATCTTTGTTTGATGACTAACAATTATTACCCACTTTCCATGGTTTTCATAATTCCCAACTGTCTTTTATTTGTTTAAAAGAAAAACAATGGCCAAGTCTGTTTGTTTCATCATATTTTGATTATTTCGACATTATATTTTTATTATTTTCAAATAGATTTTTATTGAGAAACAGTTTTCGATAAAAAAAACTGGTAATTTTACTCATAAACATACTAAACAAATACAATGTTTGTTTGTAGGCAGATTAAAGATACATACACTTTTTTCTAGTTTTTTTCTAACAAATTATTTATAAAAAATTAAATACAAATAAAAAAATTGACAGTTCTCATCAAATAGATCAAACATAGATAAAAGATAAATATAAATCAGACATATTTATATATATCATTTAAAAATAAATATAAATACAGATGAAAAACGGATCATCTAAACGGACCCATGATACAAATATGATAGAGATATAATATATATGAAAATTAGGCAATCCACACAAACCATATTATTGACTTCTAATATCCTCCCCATATTAAAACAAATATTGCGGTAAAAAAAGTTGTGAACCAACTCAGAGGGATGAAATCACCCATCCCCATTCACTTCCCTCTCTTTGAAACATTATTGCAGTGGATTGACTTCAATGGACCAACAGGGGAGTTTCCATTCAACGACACTTCTTCTTTCTAGTCGTAGCACTCGATTTGTAGTCCTACTAAAAATTTATTCTCTACAACAATAGTGCTGTCATTTCATGTCATCAGCTTTGGAAAAGTATGAACTTTTTATTCAATGACTCAATAATGATGAATTGAAGAAGATGACTTTTTATCTCACAATTTTATCTGCAAGTTTTATTTTGTATACGTACGCCAGCTCCTTGTCAATGACCACGGAAAAAGAAAAAAATTATGAGCAACCAGTAAATGAAATACATATCCCACGAGAAGATTCGTTAGTAGAAACTACAAATTAGTGGTCGTTTACAAGTAATTGTTGCACTTATCAACTCATGATAATGACAGTTTTATTGTCAAATTGGGTTAATTAAAAAAAAGGTTAAAATAATTCTTTATAGTAAATATAATTTGTATATTTTAAGGACACTTTTTTAATTTTACACATGATAATAAAAAAAGATTAATTACAAAAATGTTATATATGTGTTTTAGCCTATATGCATGTTAATTATTTTTGAAAAATTGGTAGCATGAGTTTCATCTAAAATTAATATTATTTAATAATTCTAGAAAGACTCATGTCAATATCTTATTGATCTTAAAAATTAACTTTAATATATTTTTTTTAATTCTAGCCATTTAAAATAATTTTTAGTATTTTATTTTATTTAGTACCATTATTTATTAAATAAATATTCTTAAAATAATAGATGCTAACATATACTTTCTAATAGTATTTGATAATATTGTCACATTAGCCTAAAACTCAAGTAATCTATTTAAAAAAAAAACTAACACGGATGATGAATTGGCAAATAAGCCAAAATGTAGGTAAGGTTTTTATATTTAACCCTAAAAAATGTTTCAAAATTTACTATGCTACTATTTGTCACATCCCAATAGCTTAATGAAGACAGTCCGCCGTACATTCTAAGTGAAAATGATAGTTGGTGGCCTTAACTATCATTAGCAAGTAGAATATACAAGGCCTATCTCATTAAACCAATTTATTAACAGCTCTCAAGTAATGGCCAACACACAGAAATACAAATAATCTGAAGAAATACACTTTATTCATACCTTTACAGTAATATAATCTCAACTCTCCTTACATAATCCTTAATTTTCTCATCTTCCATTTACTGAAACAAATTCTGATACTCCTTAGAGAATCTTATATTTCTGTAAAAATATCTATAAGGGTATGAGCATTAAACCACAGCTCAGTAAGTGGATATAAAAAGGGTAATTATAAACATTATAGGACAAATCACAATCATTGTTATTAATAGAGTGAATTGTGTAGTCAATCGGGATGGCATCCGCGTGATGTTGACGGTTCATCACGAGATTAGAGAAATTAACCCCACTCTAATCTGGGTTTCGAGGAGTTTAACACAGATTCATTTTCCATAAAACCGGGAATGTGCAATGGACCGCTGTCCTCCCAAAAAACCGTTTAGGACTATCCCTCAGATAGCTTGCAACCTTTATTGCGACCTCCTCTCTTGTCACTTAGTTCATAAAGGTTAGAAGAAGAAATCCATTTCACCTGAACGGTCGGTTTTGTGGATGCAAGGATGCAAAATGAGTTATGCTATGCAATGATCGGTTATTAGTTTCACTGTATTCTTAATAATACATTTTTACTTAGGCGATCAAACATGTATCTCACACCAATACAATAGGATAAGTAAACATCCAACATCAAACAAAATCAATCAACCACACACGTTTTATAGCTAAGTTACAAGCACAAACAATTATAATGTAAATAATATCCCTTTTTACAATTACCATATAAATGAACCACTTACAGAAATTGCGATTTATCAGCGTTCCCCTCGAACATCTAATAATATCCAACAAGGAATAGTTATGAGTATCTATAGTTTCATATAGAGGTTGGCTGGTCATTTAATCATTGTCCTTCTTTTTCTTGATGTAATTAGCAGGGGTAATAATTCCTAATTTAGCTAATTGGGAATGGATTACAATTATTAAAGATATTATGATGTATTTTAATAGGGTTTAAATAAAGCATAGTTTTACATTGCCTTTTATTGGATAAGTAACTTATAATTGAGGTTTATTATAGTAAGATAAGTAAGGTTAACATCTAAACTTAGAAATTTTAAAAGTTTAAAGTGAGCTACAAGACTAATTTAGTTTTTGCGATGTTTATTTTACTTAACTTTAGAATATTAGAAAATATATTTTAAAAATAGCAAACATGTGATGATAATTCTAGGAAATTATGAAATATTGATAAAATTATCTAGATTTTACCTCTCCTCATAATACCCCTATTAATTATTAGAATTTGAGTAAGTAGATATTTATTAACTGAGTTGTATAATATTAATTCCTTTTAGGCTAATGTAGGATCTAATTATTTAGTATAATTATTCCTATATAATATGTACTATAGAAGCAATAGTTAAAAGATTAAGTATAGTTAAATATAAGCTTTATAAATATTTGATATCGACAATATAATTAATTTTGTCATTTTCTTGATACTTAAGCTTAACTAGATTAATAAATATTAAAGGAGATAATTATTAAGCAAATCGAAGGGTTATTATTTCTTAAGTATTTGTTATAATTTCTTTGATAATATATTTAAAAAGTAGTAAATAACTGAGGGTAGTTTAGTTATAGATTTAAGTTATACATAGCCATTTATAAGGTAATTAGTTTATAACAAATCGTGTAATTATAGAAAAATAGTAGTATATGTTATAACTTGATAAAGTTAATATCTAAGCTTTATAATGAGCATTTAGAAAGTGGTTAAAAAGTTTCGTGTATAATAGAATCATTTTACTATATTTCAACATATAAAATATGCACTAATTAATTTTATTTATACTAGCAGAATCTTAGATTAATTATTAAAAATAGTAAATGACCAAGAAAAATTACGAAATTTTTATGAGAGGTACCTAATATTATGATGAGTGTATCTATAAAATATCTTTATGAAAGGAGCTGGTATAACTTCATGAAAATTTCCGCAATTTCCGCCCATCCACGGACAAAAAACCCATCTCCGGCCACCTTCTACCACCATAGACATGTCGGCTGTATAGAGCATAATTTTTTGTAATAAACTGAAAAATTTGGTGATTTTAGGATGCTCGAAATGATCGATGTGAATTTTTTTATGTTAGAACACGGTATTTATAGCATTTTACCACGTATTAAAAATGCCAAATGTCATTATTTTTGCATGAAACTTTTTATCTGGTCACAAGGAATTAAAACAGTGTCCTGGTGAGGTTTCAAAATTTTTGGACAGCTGGCGAATTTTTTCTGAATTTTACATGCATTTTGACACAATTTTGAGAAATTTACAGGATATTTTCTGAGATTAATTACATGTTTCGAATTTTCCTAATTTTTTCCAAATTATTCCTGATTTTTCTAGAGTATTTAAAGATTTTTTTTCCATTTAAATTATTTTTTTGTGTTAGTTTTTCCATTTTTGTGAATTTAAATGGGCATTTTAGTAATTTCATAGGTTAAAGTAACCTTATTTGAAAAATCTACATTAATTATTGTATTATATGCTAATTCTATATTTTATATTTACTTTTTTATATTTACTAGTTACTTTTCATACTTTCTTAACCATTTACTACTTACTATTACTATTTTACCTATTATTACTATTATTATTTTTTTTTTATCAAATTGAATTTCATGATTTTAAATTCTAGAGTAGTTTTTATATTATTCCTTGTTTAGCTTAATTAGGCCATCTGTTTAAATGATTTCCTTTGATTCTTAGGGTTATTATAGTTTTGATATTTTTTTCTTATTGATTATTCCAGACGATTCTAATTATATTCTTAATTTAGTTTATAGTTGTCAAATTAGATGCCTTAATATCGATTTACTAATAATTTTGCATCCAATGAAAATCAAGGTGTCACACTATTGCGTCCAGTAATATAAACCATAAACTAGTGATAATTTTAAGTAATTATTGCAGCTATTCAAAAAACAGTTTCACTTTCAATAAATATCTATTTAAATTATTTTTTTATTTATTGTAATTATAACTTGTAGATTAAAAAAAAGGTTTTTGAAATTTCACAAGATAAAAAAACATTGCAAAATATACTTCGCTATTATTGCACCAAGTAATTTTAACTGTTGCTATTTGTTAGCGGCTTGGAAATGTCGGGCATACCATGGTAGCAAAATACATTTCATAATGATCTTCTACATAGCAAATTTGAAAAATTGTATTTTAGTGTACAATTTATAACTATAATAAGGAAAAACGTACCACAGAATATATATAATAAAGATAGAATTACTATCATAAATTGTCAATAGCGACAGTTATTCATAAATATAAAGAATTGCTCCTTTTTTTTAAGTGTGAATTGTTGAATGCGTAACCTTCTTATTTATTTATTTATTTTTGGTGGAAATTGAATGTGTAACTTCACCTGCTAGTAACTTTCATAAATAAGATAAAGAAAAAAAACTTTCATTAATATGCACACATATCCCAAATTATATAGAGGAGATACAGATCAGATACATAAGACTAACATATGATAAACTGATAACAAATAGATAATTTTACTCATAAAAAATCAAACAAACCAGATGCAGATAAAAACAAACCATCCAAATAAACTCTAAACCTCAATGCTGTCATAATAATAGCAAGCCCACTTCTATTCCTTTTTTTTCCTATTAAAAGAGGAAATGAGGATTCGAACCTGGTATCTCTCACTTAAAGATTAAAAGAGATACAACTAGACTACAATACTATTAGCAAATCCCACTTTTATTCTCTATGCCATTTAGTACTCATTAACTATAATAGATAGGTCCATTTCTATCTAATTTTAGCAACACCTTCAATGGAGAGAATAACACTTACAAATTGGAGCTCATGTGTAGAATGCTTTTTATATGCAACATCCTTGATGAAGAGTATACTGCTGCTAGGCCAAGATTTGCCTATTTCTTTTCCCTAATAATTGAATGAAGAAATCGGCCAAAAAAAATAATTGAATGAAGAAAAGCGATATTTTTTCACTTGCTATCCTTACTTGCTTATGAATATTCTCGATGATTATTTAGTCTTCTCATGACTCTCTCTCTTCCTTATGCACCCAAATTAAAATTCTAGGCTTAGCTTAAGCTAGTGTTTGTTGTGTGCAATCTTTGAGTCACACAGAATTGTGCTAATTGAGCTTTGTTTGTTTTAAGGTCATTGAAATATTTTCTTGAAAGTGATATCTTTTCATGTATTTGGTTGTGATTTGCATAAATATGTTAAAAGAATTTTTTATATATGAAATTAATTTTGCGTATATTATAGTATAGTGTGTAAATAAAGTTTTTTTTTTAGAAAATAGTTTTAAAATGATTCTAAAAGCGTAAGTTTTTATAATAATTGTTAAGGTTTTCCTTATGACAAAATTTTTTTTCCACTTAATTAAAGAGAAATTCTCAATCAAACAAACAAATGAAAACAAATAAAATGGACAATTGCAAAAATTATCACCGTAAAGATAGTTAACTGCTTCGGTATAGAGGATGGAGATAAATCCACACATAGATAAAAGTTTAGGAGGTGAATTTTGCAAAAATATGACAAGTTTAGGAAGTAAATAATCCATACATTTTCTCGTTTGTTTTAACGAAAAATGTGACGTGTCTTTAAACACACACATATATAGATGAAATTTAGAGAGTCAAAAAACCTCATTTTTTAAGTTTAAAAGGTCGATCTAAACCATTCTAAAAGTTTATGAGGTATTTTTTCAATTTTTCTTAAATAAAATGTTTTCTAGAAAATACTTTTCTCTATGAAAAAACAAGGCTTAAATGCATGGTGTTATTCGGTAAGGTAAACGCGACATTCAAATTAGGCTTTTTAAGTAAGCTCAATCTTTAAAATTGTATTTTCCTCCCCTAACACTCCCTTCATCTTATCCTTCGCGTATTATTTCTAAATCATTCCTTTAGAATCAAATGAAGTACAAAACTCACATTGCAAGTATGTTGCTATCAGTTAGATCACTGCATCTACACTTATAAGTTATGCTAGAAAAAATTAAAAGGAAAAAAAAAAGAAAAAGAAAGAAAGAATGATTGAAATATTGTACTACATAATGTAAATAAGACAAATAGTTGGCTGGTCATAAACGCTGACAATGATATGGATGTGAGCTTGCTTAGTCTTCTCGTTTGCACTTTGTATTGGATAAAATATTAATGCAGCATTGATGTTTCCAACACTATTATTAAAATAATGCTTTAATAGTCATCGTTCTCACATTAAGCCAGCTACAGATATAAAATTATCGTTGATGAATGCATGGTCATATTCTGAAGCTTTTTGAGCAGGTTAAGGTATGTAATTTGTTTTTGGAGGAAACTATGTGCAGCAATAACTTGACGTACTAGTTACTACTGACAATAAGATTGAGATTATTGGCTCCTTCACCTCGCCGTATGTAATAAAGGGAGAATAGAATTTCAATTCAAAGAAAATGTAATAGGATTATAGTGGTTATTACAATGCTCACTTGGTATACAAATAAAACAATTAATTATTAGGGTAAAAGATAAAATATCCATAATGTCTCTTATATTTGTTATAGAGAGAGGATAATTGTATAGGTAATATTTTTAAGATAAAGGTATTTCTGATAAAGTTGAAAAATAAACCAGGAATTCATAGTATGGAAACATGAATTGCTATTCATCATTTTATGTAATAGCAATTCATTACGTATTGTCACTCTCCTCAAATAAACACCATCATAGCAGCTTTATGTCGAAAGAGAAGAAAATGAACAGCTATTCATATTAAGTGAACGAGCTATGTGTGTTATATTTAATTACTTTAATATTTGAATTCACTGACTATAAATTTTAAAATATTAAATTTAATATCTAATTAAGTTTTATTTAATTTTCATTAATACTATTTCTTTAACTTTATTTGCTCCATTGACACTCTCAATGAATGGAAAAGTGAGATGACCAAGAAAAACAAAGAATGGAAAAGTAGAATGTGTTAAATAGCCAATAAAAAATTAAAAAAAAATAGAGAATTTATCTAGGAAAACAAATATTTAAGTAGGCAAACTAAATCCTAATAACTTTAATGTGATCGTCAATTCACCGACTTAATTGTTTTATTTTCTTTTTTTTAATTGGCT
The DNA here is from genome assembly GCA_024138025.1 of Combretum micranthum. NCBI lineage: Eukaryota > Viridiplantae > Streptophyta > Magnoliopsida > Myrtales > Combretaceae > Combretum > Combretum micranthum. Next base: position 1,136,852 of record JAMXBD010000242.1, on the reverse strand, counting down.
ATTTGACATATGTTACTTTTTCATTTGTCAGAAGTATTAGCTTAGCTTGTAGAGTTAACTAAAATAGTATTAATGAATTTGTAAACTTTGATTAGGTATTAAATTGACTACTTAAAGGTTCAGTTAATTAAAAAAAAAAAAAGCTGAGGGTACCAAGCATAATATTATCTCTTGCTTAATCAAGCCTCTCTTATCCATTTTATGTCTACACTCTTGCCATGTAAGGGATGCAAACACTTACTTGGAGCATCTTTATTCATAAAAAATTATAAAAGTTGTTACATTATTCTACTTTAATACCTTGTCTCCATTTTATCTCTAATGCTATATTTATTATGTGAAATTTTTTAAATGAAATAGTATAGTATAAGCAACAAAAAGATAAATTCTTTCTTATACATCAAAACCTCCATAAAAACATTGGTTTCATTTTTACATTATATTTCACTACATCATATTTAGGATAGGTAATAGTTTCATACTGTTACCAAAAACAAAAAATGTTGTAGTGGAAAACTACACTAAAGGGAATTAAAAACCTAACTCCTACTCGAACTCTCTATTTGCAAGCAAATCTACACATTTATTGCCTTCTTGGTAGGTATGTTGAATACAAACACTCTAACTTCTATTCAGCAGATCATGGATGGGAATGATCAAATTTCAATATCTCACAAGGTCACGGTCATAACCATTTAATAGATCGACAATAACTTTGTAATCTAACTCTAAAATAACATTTCATGGCTAGACAAAGACCATAATAAGCTCCCACATCTCTAGACACAAAGAATTACATACTCCCAAATCAGCCATGAATCCATGCTGCCAATTTCCATAACAATCTCTTATTAAGCCCCCCGTAGTAGCAAAATTATCACCAAATTTAGCAAAAAGCCACTTGTGTTTACTTTAATCCAGCTCCTAGGAGGAGCATTCCACCTAATCAAACATTTTCTTTTTGCTTCCTCACCTTATCTGCATAATGTTGATTTTCCTCATGGGCCTACTGAAATTCTCTAGCCTTAGCCAGACCCAATGACATAAAGAAGCATCATAAATATACTCTAGAGAAAACATCTTATGATTTCTTCAATTCCAAAGAAGCCATATGTCCTCTATACCTTTCATCATTCAATAAAACTCGATGCAAAATTAACCACTAGAAAGTTCTTATTCAACAATTATAATACGTTTAGTTTGCCCTAGAGTGAAACCAAGATTCCAATTTTCACTCCATTTTTCATGTTTAAAAATATTTATAGAAGTCTTAATCACAATTCCTCATAATCAGAGATTCTGACAATAAGGGGAAATTTGATTTTGCTTTCTTAAACATGAAATCGTGATTTCATTTTGTCTTTGTTATTATATACTTAATCTTGACAAGATCGGTATCACTAGTTATTTAATGATTGATCACACCACTAAATAGTTAATTATTATGTTTATTTTAATAATTAAATGATTGACTGGATTGTATTAGATAGGACCGTAGAAGCTCCTTTTTAACATGAAAAATTCTATGATCCCATCATTAATTTTGATAGGACCAGTCTTATCAGCTATTTAATGGCTTAGATTCACAATCAATCGTTATCGAACTACTAAATAAATAATATTTTAATTACTATATTTATTTTAATAATTAGATGACTTACTAAACAGTCTCATTGATAGAATCGTAGAAACTTCCTTTTAACATACCACATAGTTCTTATCTATATTTATTGCATCCATGATGTAAAGGTATTTGGACATATGATATTATATATACGTTCCATTCCAAATATGAAAATGAAAATCGACATTCCATCAATGTTTCCAAATATTGCAACTGCTTCCCTTACATTCCAATTTATTTCATCATAAGTCATTCATATACACCTACATGATATTAAAATCGTCTCCACGAACTAGGATGGACCACTAGGTAAGGGTTGGCTACATTTGGGATTAAGGATGCATATTGAGGTGAACATGGGGTTGGATGAACTTTAGAAGTGGTATTGTACTGATGAACTTTACAAGTATCCATGGTCTGTTGATCCCTAAGGATTACTTCGTTCAAAAGAAGTCCAATAATAGTGGCTCAATTTGCGATGTACCACCTCATCCAAATGAAATGTAACTTTAACGCGGGACCTAACTCTTTGTTCGAACAAAGTGCTCTTTGACATTACTTGGACGAACTTTTTTCTTTCTATATAGTTGTGCCGTTTTTCATGCGTATTGGACCTTTAATGTACTCGTAAATGTATTTAGTCTTTCTAACTGCATTTGAAATAAATAAAACTAGTGGTAGTGAAGTTTTGTGAAGTATTATATCACTAGCAATTGAATATTCTATTTGGTAATCCCATCATCATTGATATTCATATTCCTCAAAATGAATTATTTTAATTTTTACATAAACAATTGGTAACATGCACATACATAATTCAATTATCAAATTAATAAATAGAATACAGCATGCATACTAATTAATTAATGGCCAAATCTAAATTCTTTTTGGTAACCATATTATCATCTATCTTGAAAATTTTCATGATCGCACCATGTCTTCGGATGGGACCAATTCCATCATATTCAAATTCATATTCAACTGTGGTTGTACCATTAAAATACTAAATATATCATTTACGATATTTATTATAATAAGCCATATAACTAACCGGACGTTATCATTTATGAGATCATAAAAGTTCTCATCTATCCCGCGGGGGGCGCGTTGCACACTAGCTCCCCCAAACCTGGGAAAAATTAATTTCTAAAGGTTTTTTAAAAAAAAAAAAACATATTTTTTTATATGTATATTATAAAGAGAAAACTATTATATAAAATTAAGTGTGGTGTAATGGTTAAACATTTACTTTTATATCCATGAGGTCATGGGTTCTGATCTCATGCAAATACCTTTTTTTACTTTTTTTCAACATATATTTATTACAATAGCTACTTCTCTCTCTTAACTATTCTCTCTCTCTATATATATACATATATGTATGTATGTTTCTTTTTAACTCTTTCATTCACAATAACTAATAATATTAAATTCTTTCACTATAAAATTATCAAACTAAATAAATTCTTATTAATAACTATTTTAGGTTCAAAGTATACTATAAAGTAGTAATTATTATTATCCATATTGCAATTGAATATTATTACACACTAATCATAATTTGATTTATTAACTTTTTTTCCTCAATTAATGTTATTTAAAAGTACATAAATTATTGAATAACTATCATATATATTATGATCTATTTGTGCTAAAAGCAATCACATTGCACATTAATTATATAATTTCATTTAGTAACATTACTTTTCCTACATGTAATGCTAGGAAAATGAACATAAAGTATTGAATAAATATCCTATCTATATATATTTTATGATTTATTTTTATTAAATGAAAAATTTATGTAGATATTAACTCTATATTAATAATAAATTTTTAAGTGACATATATATATCATTCATTATGAAATGTACTAAATACTCTTAATTATTGTTTGAATGATTTTTTTTCATGAAATTTTAAAAATATCACATTGAAATTATTATAAAATTCTCATAAATATATAATATGTAATGTAATTATAATAGTGAGTAAATATTAATAAATAATTTTAAAATTAACTTAATTAAGGTCTTGCCCCCTAGTCTTGTAATCCTACATCCACCACTGTTTATTATCCCTATATTCAAATAAGCATGTAGCACATTATACTTGACATAATTCTCAACATATATGACACTTGAGGTCTAAACGTGAGAGAAATTGGTAATTTAAGGCTAAGCATATATTCTAAACATATCATCACATTAATATTTTATAAGATCTTGAAATTCCAACAGAATATATAAACTCCACATTCCATATTCATCCCATAATTTAGGTTTACCAATATCTAGGTTTTCACACGTACTTGCTAGTTCGTCAATTACATACTCATATATTTATTTGTCATTCCATAAGCCAATAATCATAAATACAATCCATTAATACATATTTTGAGTCTCCCAAACACATATTTGATTATAATTAACTAAACTTTTCAATCCACATTTAATATCCCTGCAGATTTTTCCATTATCCCAATTTAACTAATTCCTTATTAGAGATTAGAGTTCACATACCAAGTCATATTTTCATAGTGGTTTCTCCTTAAATTGAAATATCATCGAATCACTTAATTACTATTTTTAAATTATCTAAAATATCCTATGCACATAGTATCTCAATGCAGCGTCTCAAATCTACCAATTGGGTCATTTGTACATTGTAGGAGTAAGGATTCGTTTATGATGATCACGTGCATGCTATGTGACTATCGTGTAATACGTAACCTAGGAAAACAACACATACGAGGATGATATGAAGAGAAGTGTATAGGGAGAAGGAGTAGGTAACCTCATAGACTCTAACATACGTGTGACAAGCAATAGATCTAAAAAGCATCAATCTCACTAATTATGATGAATCAATATTCATTTTTGATCAAGACAAGTGATTGATTCACTAAGAAAAAAATCTAGGAGCACAATAGCATTTTCCTAAGATTTTTTATCATCTAAATGAGGTGGGACTAGTGGTATTTATAGGGAATCTAGTTGTCAATGTCGTCCGTTAAATTAGACAAACGATCAACGACTAAAATGAGTCTCTCTCATAATGGATATTAAAGTAGGCTATATTATAGACTTAGGCCCATTAAGAGCTTATTCGTAGCGTGTGGGGGAATGCAAAAAAACCAGTGAAACAGAAAAACTTAATCGAAATTGAAAAACCAATTCGAAAAATATTGTTAACATATTCGTTGGTTTCAGTTTAGAATTACGGTTTTTATTTTTTCCAGTTTTTTATTTCCATTTTTGTTTGTAACCACTAAAAATCGATGGATAATGGTTAACCGTTTCAATATTTATGAATATTTATATATATTTCACATATACATATAATTATTTTTTTTAATATATATACATATAATTTACATAAGTTAATGTTCCTTGGATTTTGATTAAAGTATTATGTTTTGTCCTATATTTGATGAGAGTTAATGTGGTAATTGATTTAGTTCGATTTTGTTGACGATGATACATACAAAGGCTTGTTTTCCCTCTTTTTCCTTAATTTGATTTTTTTTTTTTTAGCTCTTGTTATATATATAATAATTTAAAAAAAAACTCTAAGATAAAAGGCTAGAAAATAAGGTTTATTGAAACTATCAATTTAATTTGTTAAAACCATTATGTTAAATGGTTAAAAAAAAATAACTGAAAAAATGGTTAAGGCGGTTAATAGTTTAAAAAATGATCAATTAAGAATTGTGGTATTAAAATACTGATCATTATGATTAGGTTCAAAAAATAAGGTTACGAACTGATTAACCAAACTATGAACAACCCTAGTAGTTTGTGAACCTTCATGAGAAAGGCTGGAATTGGGCTTAGTCAATTCCAATGGGCCTTACTCCAAGCCTACTATGATAATTCTCTCACGATCATCCCAATAGCATATGATCTAACTCACTAAGCTTGTCACCTTAGCCTAGAAAATTAAATTCGAATAAAATTAGGCTTAAAGATTTATAATCCAATTTAATCATCTTAATACATATTTAACAAAGACTCAATTGTACACTCGAGAATATCAACAAATATTTTTATATATTATAATTTACCAAAATCACCATCAATATGATTATAATTTACCAAAATCACCATCAATATTATCTTTTAATTATCCCATTCAAATCAAGTTTTCCACTTAAAATTACTTAATCATCCTATATTGCTAAGATTTCTATCTCTACATATCCAAATATACCCATACTAGTTCTATTAATTCACAACTCACCATCTAAACATTGCAAGTTCAATTATTAATCAAAAGTTCCAAGTTTAAACAGCAATTCACGCTCCTCCATATATCATGCCATACACACTCACACCCTACATAATTTATGTCAAATTCATATTTCCAATCAATAACCCATCTCATAACATATTCTAAATGAAATATATAACTATGTCAACCAATCATCAATTTAATATCCACAATTTCCAATAGCTATAATATCTAAAATTTAACCCTACATGACAAATTACATAACTCTAAACAAACCTACTTAAACATTTGCGAATTTTCAACACTAGGAATAAATGTAGTAGCTTAACTTACTTGAGTTTATTCCAAAACCTTTTGTTTCAGCTTACATGCCTAGAGGAGTCTTCCAAACATTCAATAAGTCAAAATATAATTACTCTGATGATTAATCAACATAATCAGGCTAATTGGCATACTTAAAATCCTATAAAACTCACTTTGAAATATACATATCTTACCTTATTACAAATTTTGAGAATCTTATGCAGCTTCTCCCTCTTTAAAAAGTCAATCATTCCCTCATTTCCTAGTAAAAAACATGGTTTAGTAATTAATTATTGCTAATCTCAAGTTAATTACATTTATTTAGCACAAATAAATGGTTTAGGGTTTTTTAGGATATTTAATATAAAGAAAAAAAAATGAAAGAGAGAGAAAGTGAAGGAGGTTAGGTTTGCCCACTAGGGTTTTAGGGCAATAGGGTTTGCTTTTTATCATCTTGTGTCATATGACACAATCCTAACGCTCCAATTTCTTATACGTGTAAAATTTTACTAGTTTTAGCTAGTTTGTAGCTTTTAATTTATTCTATGGACCAATTATTAATTTAATTACTTGAATATGTCCATTTTTTTTATTTCAATACAATTTCAAATTTTAATTTAACTTGATTCCATTTGGTCTAAAGTTATTTTTTACTTCCATTTGACTTTAAAAAAATGTATGAATTTGATTTTGCACTTAATATTTTGTATATTGGATCATTCACCAATTAAAGTTGAAGGTAAAGGAAAAAAAATTTTCAAATTCAACAAGCATCATCGATCAATAGAACGTGATAATCAACGAAGTAAGTTAAATAGGCATCAAGTGGGTAGAGTTTCGAGATAATTTTTGTTACATTATTAAGTATTAGACTTGGGTTTCTATTATTGTAGCAAATACGCTTTCTAGACCTTTATACCCTTACCAGCATAATGCAAACTAGAATGTCCTAGTTTGATTAAATGAAGGAAAAATCTAGAAACATAGACTTTCCTAGCATTCATTGGGCATGTTACAACGAATGAAGATGGATATTACAGGAATCATGATTACAACTTCAATAGCGAAGGAATTTGTATCTCCAAAACTAACATTGGAGGTTCTCAAGCTAGAGGGCATAATAGAAGATTTATCTTGTCATTTTAAAGAAACAAAAACTAAGGGCACTCTTATATCTTGTTTAGCAATAGGAATAGTTTCAAATGAAATGGATTTGAATAGACTAACTTTCGAATAACTGAATTAACTTCTAAGCTTTGAAATGTTCATAGTACATAGGAATCATTTGGAATTGAATGGACTAGAGAGGTATGTAATATAATGTAATGAGTGAAGGAATGAAAAATCCATTCCTATATTTAAATATATCATGAAATGAAATGTAACAAATTGGATGTTCACAAAAATTACACTTGGTAAAAGAAATGAATAATAAATATATGTTTGGATAAAAAAAAAAAAAAGGTAATTCATATGGTTAGCATTGATACTGGTAGAAAGGAACCATGACTCTACAAAGCTTAATCGAGTTCCCTTCGAAGTCAGAATTGAAATACCCTAAAATTTTATTTGAGTTAATTAGATATTATTAGACGATTAGTATAAAAATACAAGTGATTTTGAACCTTAACTTAAATTTAGTTTATAAATTGATTTTAAATGATTTAGTTGGTGAAGTTTTGTAAACTGTAGGATATTATTAGATAGTTTAACCTAATTAAATTAGAAAATGAATCTAATTGAAAATAGAGATTTCAATACCTTAAATACTCGACTTAATCCATTAAACTACTTCAATCACCTATTTCAACAAATTCGAACTTATTTGATACCTTCTAATTATTAAATTAAATTCCATTTGTCAAGTCCAATCGCGTAAACCCTAAATCGTCAGTTTAGCTATTTGAGCCAAAATTCTAACACCATAAATCTTAGAAATTTAAAACTAAATAATTCCTTTTAAATATCAAATTCTTAAAGCCCTAAAATTCTAAATTCAAATATGATATCAATTTTTCTTCCATTAAAATTCCTAAACCTAATTTCTAAATCCAATTAGCTAACTATCTTTCTTCTTTCCCAATTTCCATTCTACATATCTAAAAGCCCATGACCTAAAACCCTAATTCTCATCTAAAACCCTAAACCTATTAGCAACAAAACAAAGTCCATAAGCTTAAGAGTTTAAGTCCATTAAGCCATGAGAACATGAAATTATCATGCCACACACACATCCAATAAAAACCTAATGCCTAGAGAATTCCAACCATGTGAAATGACCAAATTGCCCCTTAAAATATCTACAATGTGAACACAAAAAAATATCAAGTGTGAAAAGACCAAATTGACCTTAACCAACTCTTGAAGATTCCTAACCCTTGGAAAAGACTAAAATACCCCTAAATATCTACACAAGAAAATATCTTCCCATCCTAGAGAATTCCAATGAACATAAAAAGACCAAAATGCCCTCAATTAATCAAGCAAAATGACCAAAAAGCCCCTAAACCTAATGGAAATTACATAACATGAATTATAAATAGGATGCTTAGAAAACCCTAATTCCCAACCCATTTTCAGCAGCCCCATTCTCCCAAATTCTCTCTCAAAAACACTCAAGAATACACAACAAAGTCCTCTTCAACATCAACACCCATAAGGTAAAGTATTACTCAAGTTTATGCCTCTTAACATCCTCTTTTGCTCCATTAATCTAAGCTATATTCCCATCAATTTCTTAGGTGAAATTAGAGACTAGAAACAAGGTTGAATTAGGAAAAATAAGCTTGAAGAAGTTGCATCAATCATTGAGTGATAGAAGTGGTAGTGGAGGCAACTACTTGATTGATTTTCTAATCCAAGTAAGTAATTGTAATTAGTATATTTCATTATGTTGATGACACATATATTCATGTAAATTACTAAATGATAACTTAGATTCAAGTATAGATTACTATATGTATGCTTAAAAACCGAGATGAGCATGTATGGGTGTTTTGATATATATTGGAATTGGGTATGTTGTGTTGATTGTGATGATTTGAGATGTGATTTGTAATTTTGATTGTAAAATATAAATATATGTGTGAAATAGATGAAATAACATAGAATAAACATGTTTTAGATGAATTCAACATGCTTAAAGATTAATTTATATGCATATATATTAAATATGGACAGCTTGGGTTATCAAATTTAAATAAAATACTAAATGAATTTATTTTTGAATGAAATTTATAAAAGTGATAGTTTAACATGTCTATATAAAAACTGTAAATTTTTGTGATTTTTGAAATACATTTACTATTTTTAAAAATTAAATTACAAAATAGCAAAACAGGGCAAAACAGTGTTTCGGCCAGCAGTGGTGGCGTGAATTCATATGGCCGAACCGGTGACTTTTTCTCCTCCTTTTTCCATGAAACTACAACGTTTTGAAATCTTAAAGTCTACTTTAATTTGGTGTAAAGAACCGGCCAAGAACCGGTCGGTTTGATGGTCAAATTCGATCGAACCGATCGGTCGTCGCTGCCTATGCCCTGTTCTGGACAGTTTTGAATCAATTAAAATTAAAACCATAATTAACTAATTAATTTAGGCCAAATGACCTTATAAACATATAAATATATGTGTTAGGAAGTTTACATAAAAATTTGAGCTTAAGAACCCGTGTTTAAGATAATAAACCGATTTATTAAAATTAGGGTGCACACTAGTTTTCTATAGGAAATGAAATGAAGGAATTTAAGGTAAATCAATTCTAATCAAATGAATATGAAATAAATGTAAATAATGTGTTTTCATGTTAAATTATGAATTTTAAGATAAATAATTAATTATTTTTATTTTATGAATTTATTTGATAAAGTAAGTATAAATATAACATCACAAGATAGTACAAACATAATAGGAAACTAGTTTAGATTCCTTAGTCCATTTAGATGTAAAAATAAATTATAAATGACATAAATAGAATAATTATATTTTAATAAGTTGTTTTACTTAATAAAAGTTTAATAGATTGATTATAGGACATATATAGAATTTACCATTTAAAATGACCTAATTACCATTTAGTAAACTTGACTAGTTAATTATATTCAACTTGATTAGATAAAATTAATATAGATTTATTAACTAATATTAGCTTAGTAAATTCTTCATAAACCAACAATTTATACTTAGCTATTAGTTGATGAATACCTATATGATCATACTAACTTGAAATTGGCTTCGATTAATATGTTAGGTTAACCTTAAATGATAAGGAGTACGTAATTTCTAAAATATGATAGACCACGAATAATAAGAGGAGTATGTTGTTTCAAATGTAAATTCGCTAGAAAACTAAGTGATTAATACATGTTTGATATAAGTTGATAATTGAATCAAATGCTTATATGAGTTAATCTTTGAAGCAGAATTTGTTAGGAGTCTGCCTTCTGCTTTATCTTCTTGTCTATCTTCTGATTATTCGGAGCACAGACTTTGTACCAGGTACGCAGTGACTTGTGTGTTGCTTGCTAGGGTAGGCATTCTAAATGAACTAATACTTAAAGACGACTTTAATAATTGCTTGTTGCTTGTGCGTGGCCGTTTTTGAGACCTGGCCCGAGGGACGGCAACCTTGCTAGGCGGTGCCAGCACGGTAGTTAGGCGCTTAGGCCACCATGGGCATGGTGGTACGGTAGTGGGATAACGTCTACCTAGATCGGAGAGAGGTAATGTAGTGTGGTTCACGTTTATGGGACCGGTTGAGCTACACTATATTATGGACTGTGATGGGTAGAGATGCGTAACGGCTGTGACCCCCAGACGAGGCTATTACTTGTAGAGGTAGGAGATATAGGTATTCGGGCTGCCTATATCAACCCCCTGAGCAGTTGCTGCTACTCAGGATCCCCAGGTTCCCAGCGTGTTGCCGGAGTGTGAGTGCTCCACTGTTGTTTGTTGCACTTTAATTTAAAGATATAAACTATTGATTGTTGCATTGCATTTAGAATAAGCATGTATGCCCATCTCGTGTGTGCTTGTGTTGCTGTTGTACTGGGCTTCGGCTCATTCCTCTCTTTTTCAGGTGCTGATGATTACGATGATGATGATGATACCTATGATTATATGGGGTACGGTACGGATTTCGAGGAGTTTCTCGATGAATTGAGTGATTAGGACCCCTGGATTATTATCTTATTTCTATTTTATAAATTTCACTATCAAACTTATGTTTTGATGAGGGCCTATCTACGAGCCCATGGTTTGTACTTGAGTTACTTGACACTCTCTATTTGAAATATATGATGATATGGATCTTATGTACACATTGATCTACTCTTGAAGTAACTTAATCGAAAAGTGTTTTGAAAAATTTATTTTCCGCTGCAAAAATTTTCAATTGTTTTCATAAACTAATTCAATGATTTCAGAATCTAAAATTTATTTAGCAATGATCACGATAAACTGTAGACTACGTTAGCCTTAGTGTATAACGCCTAAGCGTTATGCGTAGCGGACTGGACATGCCTTGGATCCATTCAGGGCGTGACAAGAATGGCCAATTCCTAGAATAATGATTTCAACTTTGAAAATTCTCTCAAGGATAGAAATATGAGTAGAACTTCGAATCATATTTCTATTCCAATTCCTTCTTACATACCAAACGTGACAATAATGTATTTGTCAATGAATTAAATATATAAAATAAATATGTAATATGATAAAGCGGTATTTTAACCCAAAATATATTAAATGAAATGAGACAACAATAAATAGTAGTTATTTAAGAATTTTGCCTTTGTAGAACTAAATGTATTTCTAAAATGATTATTGATTTATGTAAAACCATAAAAAAGAGAATTGAATTGATTGTCTCCAGAACCTACTGTTAGGTTTAGAGCATAAAAATGGTACGAAATGGAATACAATAGAATAAAATGGAAAGTAATAGAATGAGCAATTGAATGACAATTTCATTATGGTTGATTAAAAAGGCAATTAAAGTAAAACACATCACAATTTCGTCAAGTAAAATCAAATTCTCTTTTAATTCAAGATAGATGATTCCAATAATTCATGATTGTAAATTTTATAAAGGCTTTCAAATATGGAGAATAGGATTGAGATCTAGGATTGCAATTCTATTTTGTATCTACTTTCACATACCCAAAGTTAAAGGTAAGTGGGTAATCTTGTCGTATAAGGTATCCACTTGGACCCTTCTGAATTGGATAGGTTCTAGGTCGGTATTAAAAATTAGTGGTAAATTTCAAATACAAAATTTTTAGAACCTCCTTCCTGTGGATAGAGTATGGGTATGAGATCTCTACACCATATACTTATCCTAAAACATGTACTCTATATATAGGGTTCAAATTCTAGAATACCTTGTACCTACCCTAAAACATATACTTTACTATATATAGGTACAAGTTTCAGGGTACCATGATTAACAACAGAATGGTATAATTTATTTATATTAATTTTTTGCTAATACCAATATTATTTAAGATAATAACGCTTCTTTGTACTAATATTTAGTTTTATTTTTTCTTGTGGTAGTTATTCAATTTTGTTGCATTATCTCATGTTTCATACTACAAACTTCTTATTTAAATATTTTCTTCATTTTGTAGAGACAAGTTCTATTGATGAATACATATTAGATATTAACTAAAGCAAAATATAAGTTGCATTATGAAAACTAATGCCTAAAGACATGGATATTTTAATGCTTTACATTTTGGATATTAATCGAAGAGACAAGTTGCATTATAAAATTTGGGTTATCTTTTCAGGTAGGTTAGTATCGAAGCATCTCCATGTTATAATATTTTAAATTATAATATATATTTTTAGTTGTAACTTTTATGTTTAACTTTTATATTACCTTTTCTACAATCACATAAACAAATTTTGGATATCACGAAATTTATGATATTGAGAAATTACTTTTAGATTTCTTTCCATACTCTACAAGTAATTTTGTTATAGTAGCTATTTGAAAACAATATGATTTTTCATGCTACATAAATCCATATATACTATGCTAATCTTAAAATTAATATATATATATATATATATAAGTTTCACAAGGTACTTTGTACCATGTAGGTTTTACAGGATATAAAATACAAAGTACAAAGTGGAACATGATAAGTTCTGGGTACAAGATTTAGTACCATGTATCTTATAAGGTAGAGTGTGAGTAAGGCTTTACACCCTACCTACCCTATACCGGCTCACTACTACCAAATATGCCATATTTTTTTTTTCATTTTTTGAAAAATAATCCCTTTTTATTATTTTAGCAATGAAATTTGATAAATTATATCAATGTTCACATAGAAAAAACAACATAAAAAAAATAAATAAGCCTGGAAAAATAAAGTAGATGGCATTTAGAAGACTAGAAGAAGGAGACAATATTACTTTTGTCATTGGAACATCTTCTTATATTTGTTATCTTCATGCCAGTATTCATCTTCAATTAGGCCATAAAAAAAATCTAGTATTCACACCATTTTCCTTTATAGTTTATAGAAGTGGCCACTAATAGAGTGAAAGATATGTCTACAAACTTTTAAAGAAAAAATTATTTAAATATAAATTATAGAAAAATAATTACCAAAATACCAATGATAAATCACATATAATAGATGCAGTCCATGTTTTCGCACATGAATCTCATGGAATAAATGCAATTTTTGCTTATGCATGAGTTGCATTTAGTACAGACAACTCATGTATAAACATCCAAATTGTGTCTATTTGTCTATTTATACATGATTCAATGTACTATATGTGATTCATATATAAGCATGAATTGCATGTACTATGTGCGATTTATTATAAAGCACGAGTCGCATGTTCTACATGGGATTTTGTATTGGTATTTTAGTTTTTTTTTTTTTGTAATTTTCATTTAGACAAGTTGGTAATCATACAATTTCCTTGCCGCTAATACATGCATTTATCTTTAATTTTGAATTTGATTCTCCACATATTTTGCAACTATAATTTTGTCATACTCCAAATAGGATCTAGAGTATCAATAGTTCCACCAAGTATAATACTTAAGCTTTACACCCAAAGACTATAATTAACTAAGTGAGTTTTTAACAAATTTTAAAATAAGAAATCATTATTTAAGTTTCATATGTAACAGTAAATAATCTCTTAATAATACATCACAACATAAATATTAAACTCCCATATTAGTAATAAAACAATATCCAACACATCTAATGTCCAGCTTGTCCAGTCTCACAACAAAATTCAATCCATAGCCCAAGTAGTCAAAGCATCTATATCATCATCATGATCATGACCTGAAAAGAAAGAAATGAGTTAAAGCTTAGTACAATAGTAACACAAGCACACACAATAGGATCAAACGTTCCTATGCTATTAAACATGCCACAATCATCAATTTATATCTTTAATTTAGGTAGAGTGAATCAACAATGGAGCACTCACACTCTGGCGACACAACGACAAACTTGAGGGTCCTGGGTAACAGTAACTGCTTAAGGGATTAATATAGGTTACTTGGATACTTATATTTCCTAATCTGTTTCAAATAAGTAGTTTCATCTAGTGATCACAACTATTATTCATTCTTACTCTCCTCAATACATCACACTGTTTAGCCTAGGGCTTATTACCCTAAACTAAACAAATGCAACTTCTTTTCGATTCAGGTAAGTGTTACCCCACTACCATTTGTCCTATCAACTACCTATCAAGCTATCTATGGTGATCTAAGCATCAACTATCATACTAGCACCACCACACAAGGTTGTCGCTCCCCATATTAGATCTCAAAAACGACATAAGCACACTAAAGCAATCATTATTCAGGTTGTATTTAAATATTAATTCATTTTAGAATATCTATCCTAATGAGTAATACTCAAGTCACTACATACCTGTAAACAAATAGGAATCCCGCCACGAGACAAACAATAAGAAATCTAAAGGATAAGAATTTGTATAAGGAAATTATCTCAAATAAGTTTTAAGTTATCTATCAATCATTTATTCTCATTAGATTAACTATTACTCAAAAGTTACTCACACACATTACCTATTCTGACTTAAGATTTCACTTAATTCCTATTTAAAATATTAATTTATAACTAGTATCATGTTCTAAAGTAATTCCTAGTTTTAGGTCATTTCATATGTTAAAGTTTTGTTGCCTAACTTAACCATCTAAGCTTACTTATAGTAATTAAGTCCTTAAGGTGATATGTAAAGACCCGACATGCTTAATTCTCAAATTAAGCACACCAAGCCCCCAACCACGTATAACTCTTACGAATTATACGTAAGGTTGTCTTAAAAGAAGGTGTTTATGTTGAACATTGCTATTCGATTTTAGGTCGTGAAATCATTTTGTTAGATTTTCAGATAACTGGATTTAGCAGCGGAAATAAATTTTATAAAACAATTTAGAAATAAAGACATTTCAAAACTTCCACTCTTCTCAAGTGGAGAATTATTAGATTAAACAAAGCTTTGCAAAAGTTAATTTATAAAACATGGGCACTACTATGCCCTTTAAAGAATATAAAAAGTTTAAATTATAAATCCAGCTCTCACTAATACAAAACAAAAAGAAATAAAATAACTAACTACATCCACTCTCCTCCTACTCACTTCACTCATCCATAAATTCTCTCCGAATCATCACAAATGCCCAAAACCCGAGTCAAGCATCACCAATAGCAGCAACATCATCAAATCATCGTCTCATCATCCATCATCACCAACATCAACAAGAACTCATTATTATCAACTTCATCAACATCATCTTTATCAACAACAAAACCTGTAAAAAGAATAACAACAACAAGAATGAGCCGAAGCCCAGTACATAGCAACACAATCACACACGGAGTAACACACAAGCTTAACTAAATGCAATGCACAATCAACAAGTTATTATCTTTTCTTTAAAATAAACAAATCAACATGGGAGTATTCAAACTCCGGACATCAAGGATCTAGTATCACGTCCGCCTCCCTGAGTGGTCCCTACTGTTCATACAGACTATGCAGCCCCACCTTTCGGCGTAGCCCGTAATACTAGGGGATCCTGAGTAATGCATCACAACGCTCAGGGGATTGATATAAGTAGCTCGGATACTTATATCTCCTAGATAAATCTATCTAATAACGAAAAAGTACCATGCCCCCAATCTGAGAAAGGTCCCGCTCTTAGAACCAGATTCAACGACGTAAAAGACAATCAACACTCATCAATTATTAAGTCAAGTTTAAGTTCTTAATTCATTTTAGATGCCTATCTAACATCCAACACGCAAGTTACTGCGTACCTTATATACGAAATCCAAACAGAGTCTCAGAAGGAATTCCAGAAGATAAATCAGATGTCCACTTCTGTTAAGGAAAGAGCTCGTATAAGAAACTAAACTAAACTAAACTAATCATCCACTTCATCAAAATCATATAAGAACTTAAGCTATTTATCCATTTATCTCAAACTCATTTTATTAAATCCTATTTGATCAGGCACTAATGTGGAACCCCACTATGGTTGCGAATATCGCCCCGCCAAAATATGGACAGTTCTTCTTTGTCTGTCAAAGTAATTCTTTTCACTTTAATTATAGTTTCTTATCACAAAACATATCATACATAAAACATTCATATTCAAAGCAAATAAACATTTGAAACAACATATTCCCATATTCAAAGATCATCCTAATTCATTCATCTAAGCTAATTATTAGCTATTAACCCATTTCAGCTTAACCTTAGCCAAATTGTTTAGAGTTAGTCATTTAATCTAAAACTAGTTCAAGTTGATTAACTTAAGTAATCTAATTCCTTTTAGCTAATTCAAGCTCATTTAGTCAAGTTGAACTTAGATTCATTACTGATTCATTATACATGTAGGATCTATGTCAACTTGAACTCACCTTAACTTAAACTTAGCTAAATTAATTAACCTTAATCATTTAGTTCAAAAACTAAGTCAAAGATGGTTAAATAACTCAATCTAATTCATTTTAACTCATTCAAGTCTATTTAATCAAGTTTAACTTAAGTTTGTTAACTAAGTTCATTTAAGTTCAATAGCTAATCATAAAACAAACAATAAACAAGGTAAAACAATTGAAGAAAAACACCACTTAAAACATACTAAATCTTAAACTTAGCATGAAGGAAATTCAAATAAAATTCATATAAATACATAACTCATCATTTATATACTTACCAAGATCATTTAGTTTCACTAAGTCATCACAACATCATAAATCAAGCAATGGAAATCATATATACAACATAACTATATTTTAGTTTAATAGTCATGGAAATTCAATTATTTGATGAATCTATAAATATACTTAAATCATGCTTCATTATATCATCAATCATCATCATACACATCAACTATCCTTAATCTATCTCATTTAGCTTAAAAAGATCCATTTGCACTTTACAATAAACAAATAGAATAAAAAACAAGTTTCAATTTGTATAAGAAAACACAATAGCTGGAAAGAATCAAAATTTAAGCATCGATACGTTTCGAATTAGTAAAAACTCAAAACATAAAAGTTGTATATCTCTTTTTAATCTTTTTATATCAACTTGAATCACCTCAATCGGAGGTTTTATGAAAAAGTTATGGCCAAAATACGATCATGATGTGAAACAGGGCAACTGAGTAAAACGAACACCGACACTTCTACACCAGCGGCGTAAAGTTCAAAGCCGGCAGCATAGAGGTTCAACACCGGTAGCGTTGGAGGCAGCTTTAAGAAAATGCATTATGTTCACTTCAATACCGCCTCAAAGCCGGCCACGTAGAAGCTCTAGAAGGCGGCGTTGATGACAGAACAGTTTTGCAAAAACGTGTTTTTTACACTTTCCTTTTATCAAAACTTCTTCAAATCATCTACTAAACTTTCTATATCAATTCTAACATCAAATAAACTCTAATAATAACTCCTAATACTTCAATCTTCCACGAACAACTTCAAACAACAATTAAACCATCACAAACTACTATTCATCATCTCCTTCCTCCTTCACAATCCCCAACTTCCATCAACCATTAAACCAACATATACAAATGTAAACAGCACTTCCAACTCAATCCAACATCAATTCATCAATTAGATAAGCAAACAACAAATAAAATAAATATGAATTGAACTAGAAAACTTAGCTTTTTCGCTAAATCATGCAACTTCTTGTACTTCTAGCTTTGATTTCCTTCTTCTATTCTCATATTCTACTTGATTCCTCCTTTTCTCTTATTGAAATTGAGATTCATGTCTTAAATTTGGAGAGAGAAAGAAGAAGAAGAAAGAAAAGGGAAACGTAAAAAAATGAAAGGGGAAAGGCAAAAGGTAGCAAAAGAATAAAAAGAAAAGGAAATGATAAAATTAAATTTATATATTTTAGAAATAGGGTATAGGTTTAGAACTATCAAATCAATATCTATAGTTCCAGAAGTATTTAAAAGATGATTTCTGAACCAATATATTATAAATTAAGATCTTATAATAAGAACTTAATTTAGAAATTTATTTTGGATAAAAAGATATTTAATTGGAGTTCGGGTTTAAAAACTGATATTTTCATTCAAGCAAATGAAAAATTTTACTGAGATTTAGGAATTAGTGTTTAGGCTAAGAATCAAGAGTTTAGGATTCCTCTAAACATTTTAGAACATGTTTAGGGATTTTAGGAATTTCAAATCTCAAAACCAACTTTATTATTAGCTAATTAAATTAAGCCAACTTGTCTAATTAAATCCTATAATTCATTTGATTCATTTAATCTATCTAAACTCAATTTCTAATCTAGGTGAAGATTTGGGGTATTTCATGATATTATAACATATGTTATAATCAATTAAATTTTATCAAATGGAATAACTCATTTAAGATGTAATTATTCCATTCATATCATTAATAACTCACTTTGCGTTTAAGTGTAGTAAGGAACCTAAACTAACTTTCTGTTAAGCTTGTATCATCCTATAAATAATTATTTATATCCATTTTATTAAATAAATTCCTAAAATCAAAATAATTAATTACTCATCTTAAAATTCATATTTTGATATAAAAATACATTATGTACATTTATTCCATATTTATTTGGTTAAAATTAATTTCCTTTTAATTTCAGTATTTCACTTTCCTATTAAAAACTAGTATGCACTCTAATTTAATTGGACTGGTTCACTAACTTCTAGATCAGTTTTTGAGCTTAAATTTTTATGTAAACTTTTTAACTCGTTGATTTACCTATTTCTAAGTTGGTTCAACCCAATTGATTTGGTTTAATATGATTTAAAAATCAAAGGCTTCAAATCTAGTCGGAATAGGGAAACAACACTAATGATAGACCACTTCTTACACAATTGAGAATGTTCCCGACCAGTTCTTGGTTAGTTCTTCATAGTAAATTTAAATAGACTTCTTAAGGCTTCAAATAATTATACCCTCACCCCAAAAGGAGAAGAAAAAGTTATCAATTCAGTCTTATACTTTAGCGCTATTATACTATCTAAAACTCTATTTTGCTCTATTTTTGCTATTTCTTAACTTAATTAATAAAATAGTAAATGTATTTCAAAAATCACAAAAATTTCTAGTTTAAATAGACATATTAAAATATTATTCTTAAAAATTTCATTCAAAAATAAATTCATTTGATGTTTTATTTAGAACTTACGTCTCAATGATTTCCATGATTTTACAGCTTTTGTTTAACATAATTATTCATCCTTAATCGTAAATCCATAGATCTATAAATATAACCTTTGATTACATCATTCAGTCATTGATCTTAAATCATTATTAACATGTTTATTTGATGATAATTTACCTAGTTTATCCTTAGATCAATACTTAAAAATCAAACTATGACTTATGAATCAAATTATCATCATCTACACTAGCTTTCTAAATTTCCAACACATATTCAATAACATAAATTGTAATCATTCATCATCAAATCCTAAATTTATAGATCTAATAATATAATCTATGATTTCAACATTAAATCATTGATCACATAAGCAAAATCAAGAATTCAAAGATACGATTACTTTCCTATATTGAAGAAAAATATAATCACAAGCCACTGCTAGTAATCAAGGCTTGCTTGTTGAAGAAGCTTCTCAAGCACTCCTTATTTTTCCTCTGATCCTTGATTATCCTAAGATTAATTTTTGTATTAGTATTGTTGATCTAAAGATTAGAGAGAATAGGATGATATTCTCACCTTTTTCTCTTTAATCTTATATGTTCTCTTCCCAATGAAGATTAGAGGGAGTCTTGAGAGGGTTTGAGAGGATGACTTCTCTAAGAAGTCTTGTAATGTGAGTAATGAGAGGAAAGAGGAAACTAAAACTATTATATGAGGTGGAATACCTTAAAGGTATAAATTATACATTTGTAATGGAAATTATGTCCACGCCCTCGTGTTTTGTATTGATTAGGTTGGTTATTATCTAAATTGCCAATTCTACTCCTCTTTATTTTGTGACATGTGATGCATATTAATTATTATCTTCCTTTTAATAATTATTTGTTCTTGTAATTTTATTAAATTTCTATTTGTTATATTATTCTATTTATTCTTAACAATTTCTTATCATATTTATTGAACATTATTATTATTGTTATTGATTTTTTTATTCTAATATGATTCGTTATTGTCTATTAACATTATTAATTTTGTCATTAGCAATTTGTAACATAAATTCTCATGATATTTCAAGTACATGTAATATTTATAGGAAATTTTTGTAGACATTATCCTTAATTGCATTAAATTTTCTTTGGATATGCATTGAAATATATATATATGTGTGTGTGTGTATTCCTACTTGATCTTCTAAATATTATCACTTAAATTTCAAGTGATCTTGAAATTCCAAATTTAAAGCTGCTCTTGACAATTATCCTAAAAAAAATTCTAGCAATGATGATATGAAATAATTTCACAAAAATTCTCTCAAATTAATTATTGAGCCTAAAATTTTGTTTTTTACATATTTTATTTTTTAATAGTAGGGTTAAACATAGATTGGTTTGGTTTAAGTATCATGTATGATTCTTTTTTTTTTTTCCTATTTTGAACCAAACCAATAAATAATAATTTGGTTATATTAGAATTTTTCCAAATTATCAAATAAAGATTTGATTTTGTTCAAATTACAAATTAATCAAAATTCTAACTAGAAATGGTTTTGTTATAATCTTATACATCTATGCGGATATTCAAAGCTTTAAAAATGAAAAAAATAAAAGATCAATATGAAGATAATCGATACTTGCTACAAGATATAAACATCAAACTATTTACTTTTACAAATCTTTTGGAAGGAGCTACAAGGAAAGATTGATAGGAAGATAATATGCATCATTGATGAAAAAAGAACATGAAAGTATATATGTGTAATTATATATATAATTTAATTGTTGTAACTTTTGAAAGGGAAAAATGACAACTCTAAAAAGAGCAAAGAAAAAAAAAGGACAAAAGATTGCTCTACAATGATCAAATTACAAGTTAAATAAAGTACTCCATAAAAACAATCACATTCATAATCCATAATCTTTCATAAATTTATTAGTCACTTTTCAATCATCAATCAATAAAATATATTTGCTAACTAATACACAGCAAACTATAATGCATACTCCTTCACAAAAATCTCTAAGTCATTCATTTACTAACAAAATACATTAAACAACCCATGCATAACTAAATATATAAAGTCCAAATTCTACAAAGTTAAACAAAAAAATTATAGTTACAAGTAAAACATTAATTGTATTCATCAAATGACAAGAAACATAATGAAATTATTAAAAAATATATAATATTTAATCAATCATTATAAGAAGATGTATCGCTATATATAAAATAATATTATATTTTTAAAAAACCGCTTGATTTAATTTTACGGATTAATTCGATTTATCTCTTCAAACTAACCGATAAAGTTACAAATTAATACAGATTGAGAATTTTTCAGATCAAATTGCTAAGAAAGAAAATCATATTTCCGGTTTGATTTGATTTAGTTTGTAGATTTGTTCAGTTTGGTTTTTTTTTTTTTTCCCTATTTATCCCTATTATGCAGAGCCCACATAATACACGCTTAAAAGTTGAAGAAAATATAATATATTCGTAATGCTTTAGCAAATATTTCTAGACTTGCGATCCACCAAAGGAGGAAGAATAAAAGTTTAAGATCAGAAAATACTCGACGGTTTTTTACATTGTCAATCGTAGTTTGATTTCTGGTTAATTTTTTTTTTTCTCCAGGATTACCAAAAAAAAAAGAGAGAGAGAGAGAAGAAGAAGAAGAAGCTGAAAACGTCCACCTCGTGGATGGAATTAACCAGGGATAAGGTAAATAAATGAGCAATCCCAAAGAAATGGGCATACATGCCCATCCACGTGCATATAAGGGATGAGAATTTGCTGTCGTCAATTATGTTGGTTTACTGTGTCTCAACAAATTGGATGGTGTAAAACGTTAGAAAGAAATCCCTAAAATAATATAAAAAATAATTATCATACTTGTCAAATACTCATTTATTAGATAGAAACAAACAGCATTATAAGAATAGTAAAAGTATTTCCACATACACAAAGACATTATATTTCAATAATCCATGCATGAGTAGTATTGTAGGTGCTGACACCACACAACACGATTAAAAAATATAAATATAAAAAAAAAAAAAAACTCAAGACATGGTATAAGATACCATAAACGATACAATACGATATGATATGAATAAAACACAATTACTAGTGATTTAAAATCAATTTTATGTAATTTCTTTACTAATACAAATTCAACATAAAATAAAGACATGAATCCGATCCGTGATATGAATTGTGAGTACTAGAAATGAGCAGAGTTCTTATTATTCGCCTCCAACTTCAAATAAATTAATAAATGAACTCGAAGCACATCCATTTAGATAACTAAATAGATCAAAACACACAAAGGCAATTTAAAATTATTCTTGAAGAATCTTATTTGCTGTTTCAGTAGCTGTCTGGCGTGTGTTTCTTGCTCGGATGACTCAGTTCCGGAAACTGTAAATAGGTAACTAGTAACCTATATGGTTGTCTGGTTGAGCACCTGGTCGACAAGATTTTGGCGGTAGGCATGGCCATTGGAGCCCAAGTTCAACGTATAAAATGATGAGGACGATGAAGAAAGGTAGTGATTGAGATTGGTGTGACACGACACGACCTTTCCAGCTCTGCTATTATATCCACACACTCCGTCTATTCCCAGCACTCATACCCCACTTTTGTTTCTTTTCTCGTCTTTGACATGTTACTAGATGTTTCTCATTTCTTTCAAGATTGTCCCCATGTGGGTCATTATTGGATGGGTCTTTTATGAGAAATGTGCCATTTCCATTGAAACATGGAGCTATGCTTGGATGGAGGTGGTGTTAAAAGGTCAAGGGAAATAAAATTTTTAGGATTAATTTTTCTTTACAAAAAAATGGACAAATTTGTTCTTAATCTTATGTGATAAAAACAATTCTATGTAAATAATTGTAACAGAATTCAAGTAAAATTGCTATCTTATTCTTAGAATTAAACTCACTTTCAAGTCATAAAAGCTTTTTTGATATCTTGATAATATGAAAATTTATAGAGCTAATCTTTTCTTCTCTTTCACTTCCTCTTCATCTTATTATTTTTTACTTTTTGGTAAAATATATGACCAATGTGAAAATAAGTCGAAATCTTCCTTTTTGGAACCATGTCCAGACTTTTTAATATATATAAATCTATATAGATAGTATATTTTGGATCATTAAATCTAAAACAAGAAGACGAATCATATGTGATGGATAATCTAAAACCATGTGATGTATATATACATATACATGTCCCAATATGAAGGGTAAATATAGGTACTCCTTTTGGGGAAAAAAATGAGATAGATAGTTGAGGAGCTATCAATCTGTGGCAAAATCCTCCATTGAGGGTCAATCACATGGAATATGATACTGTAGCGATTCCACATACGGCATCATTTTTTCATATAACAGACCTTTAATGGAGAATCTATCTAAGATAGGTGTCTACCTATTTTTACTCCTACTTTTAATAAACAAGTCAAATCAAACAAAAAAACCCATATGAAAATTGACTTGGCATGGTTTCTAGAATAGCTAAGTACAATTATTTATCTAAGAATTTTAAATAAGACTGGAAAGGACTCAATTCAAACTAAATTTTAAAGGCTCAAAACTGAATCTTATGGAAAAAAAAAACAGCATTAATGACACTTGTACGAATGTAGTAGGAAAAGATATGAGAGGAGAAACAAACAAATTCCTGATTTCTCAGGCGCACAAGTGTTACAAAAACTCAAATTAAGTGGACTCAATAGTTTTGAACTTGGAAATATTTCAATAAATTTTTCATCTTACTCTCAATCCTAACAATACGCAAAATCGATTATAGATGAGAAGAGTAGCCTATAATTTATAGATGTAAGAGATTGATACCAGCTATTAGACCACATATAGACAAATGGTTGAGATTAGGCTTGGTTTATCACCATTGGATCATTATCATTTCTTAATGATCCAACGACGAGTATTGAAGCCTTCTTTCTCTAGTAGTGGGTTAGGCTTGCAATTAGCTCGAAGAGGGCTTAAGGATTTTATAATAGGAAAAATGTCAAATTTGATATCCAAACTTTGCACAAAAATTCAATTAGGTATCTGAACTTTTGAAAGTTCAATTTAATACCTAATTAAACTTTTCGTTGCTATATTCACGACCCTGCTTAACTCTGTTAAGCTCCATTACCAACATAGAGGGAGAGAGAGGGAGAGAGTAGAAGAAGAGAGAGAAAACACAAAGAAAAGTAGAAATTATACAAACATGACAATTATATTGAAGAAACCCTATATATACAAGTGAATCGATTAAAAAAAAACTACAAAACATAAAGATTCGTACTTAATCTCTCTCTAAAATAACCATATCACGTGTAAACTTCTTTCTAAATTTCAGAAAATTCCAAGTGAAATCGAACAAAGATCTTGGTGTTAATTGATTTCTGGGCATATAAAGATTCACAAAATATCAATCTTTTCATCAAAACACTTGAAGAATAGATTCCATGAAGATTTTCTCTCTTTGAACTCCATGAAAATTTCTTGAACTCATCTTTAGGATTTTATCAAATTTTGGCAAAAGTGAAGACAAAATAAGGGTGTAGCAGGTTTTTAAGTGTTTAAAGATTCAAAAAGGAATAAACTTTCATCTCATTCCATTGTAGAGATGATGGATTGAAGCTTATGTTCAACCATTTTGGAACTTCAAATCACCACTGATCCATTGCCACACCCAAATATAATAGAACACATCACAAATATAAATATATATTATGTTTAATCCGACAGAGATAACGAGGAGTAAGCTTGGCTCCCATGTAGGCTTTTTGTGTAGGTGATCTCCCTTTTGGTTATCAAGGAAACCCCTCCCCCTCTCTTTCTTTGGGAAAAAAATAAAATAAAACATTCAATTGTATTGACGTCGAAAGTTGTTGTTATGTTTCTTGATCGACTAATCTTATCTCTATCTCTCCATCTTTTATTTTTATCCACGTGTCGCTTAATAATTGTCTTGCAAGTCAACATCAATGACGAAAATTAACAAAGTTAAGCAGTGTAGCAAATATTGCAACAAAAGTTTAATTAGGTATTAGTTTAAACTTTTAAAAGTTTAGGTACTCATTGAATTTTTGTGCAAAGTTTGGTTAATGTGACATTTTCCCTATAATATAAAAAGGGTTCATTACTTTTTAAAATAGCCCACTTTAATATAATAAAAACTTAGAGCTTGTTTTAATTCATATAAGTCTTGTTTTACTCAAACAAAGCTCAAATTAGCCAAGAAACGTATTTTTGGAGTCTACTTTTTTAGCCAAGAAAACTGAATAAGGCCAAGAGTAGAATAAACAAATCCAGCGATCCCTTCAAAGCCTGTGAAGTTAAGTATCTCTATGACATCCTTTTTGTAACCAATCTTTTAAACCCTATTACTAGTCCAAAAGACTTATCCATAACATTAAATTAAGCCAAGGGTGTAATACCAAATATCTCTCTACAATCATCAACTATATAAATAAGTTTTCTTCTAAGGTCAAATTCGATTTATTTACAAATCCAATTTGAGTTGAGATAACTTAAAGTTAGAAGTTCGAATAATTTATTAGTGGCTTGACCCATGTAAAGCCATAAGATATTTATGAGAAAAAGTTTATTGTTTGTTTAAGTTATAATATATTATCTCATATTATGTAAAATATATATATTAAAATATGCACAATTCAATAGGAATTCAACCTTACAACATTTAGATACATGTATTTTATTTTGTATTCTAAATTCAAATCCAATTGAGTTCAAACTAAACAAATTTTATAAGAACCAAACCTAATAGGCCTAGTCACTTAGATCAGCTCGAGCAACTACAACTTTTCGATTCCAAAAACAAACCAATTATAAGGTCCCGTTTGTTTTAAGACAATATTTTCTGAAAAATAAATTTTTTTTTTTTTTTGTTTGTTAAGCGGAAAAAAACACTTTAGTAGAAAACATTTTTCCTTGCAAGAGAAAATAATTTCCATGAAAGAGTAAATCCTATTCATTTTAAGGAAAATGACTTGTTTTTTTTAAAACGGAAAGTCATTTTCCAAATTAGCCTTTGCAAGTATTCAAACTCTAGTAGTGCGATATATTTTCTTTTTTATCATAATTAACCAATAAATTATATTTTAAACATGAAAGTAATTTAATGGAAAAAAAAGAAAATAAAAAATCATTAAAAATTATAAATATGAATTGATGGTTTGTATATAAATAATATATATTTTATATTTTAACCTTTAAATAAAATTATTTGACATAATGTACTTATATAATAACATACTAATACTAAATTATTCACATAAGACAATATTACATAATATTGGTTAATCAAACACTAGAAAATTTTTTCGACATATTTTTATAAATTCAACCAAAAACATAAAAAAACATATTATTTTAAAAAAAAATACTTTTATGTAAAATACTTTTTCAAATAAAAAATATTTTTCTTAAAACAAACGGGATCTAAGTTCGCGTTCGGTTTCACATATATATCAAGTCCGGATGGCTCTCAATTTGAAATTGAAAACCGTCTTTACACCTCCATGGATTGGACGTAGAGTTGAGAATATTTCCAGCTTAATTTGCTCCTTTGTTTAATTCACAAATGCACATTATCTATTAAATGGAATGCAATCTCCGTAGCTCCCTCCCCGTATGATTTAGGGAAAATGCTTTTAGAAGATCACTTTTTTAGTTTTTCTATATTCGATGGCTGGGGGGAAAAAAAATAAAAGCAAACCTTTTTAAGTAGAATTACTCTTATAGTAAAATTCCTTTTACTTTCTCCGTTATAGGGATTCCTAAATTTTCTATGTACAAGTCCTACGCTTATGAAAAGTGATGTTAATTTCAAATTTACTCTTTCCAAGTAGACATAGTAACAATTTAGTTCTAAACTGGTTCTATTGAAAAAATAATAATAATAAGTTAGAGAAAAAATATTTAAAAATTATATTAAATATATAATTATTAATATTTACACTAATAATAAAATTTGTTACCTATTTAATATATTATTATCAACAATATAAATAAATATGACTTAAAATCATATGTAATTTAGTTTATATAAACTTCTCATAAAAATAATTCATTTCATTAATAACGTGAGATGATTTTTTGTATTATAAATTTCTTTTTATCATCTAGAGTATTTTGTAATCTCATACTACTAACTACAATTGATATTAGTTATGTTTGTATAAATAAATGTACATTCTAAACAACTTTTTAAAATTTTTGGTTAAATAATTTAACACTTATAGACCCAATAATTAATTATGTTGAGTCTAAATTTTATTTTATTAAAAACTAAAAATTATTTATTTTTATTTTTATTTTAAAAAAAGATAGTTCAGTGATTCTAAAATGGAAACCGAGAACCATCAGATCAATAGAATCGGACCTAAACCTAGGCATGTAAATGGGCTCGGCACACGTGGGCTGGCATGCGAACCATAGGCCTAGCACGGCACACATAACAAGTGAAGGAAAAAGACAAAAACACGAGCACCCGCAAGCCGGCACGCGGTAAGCAAGGCACGTGAAATAAGTGGGTCATCACGGCACGACACAACACGCAAGGCACGCGAACCAGAATGTAGGCCTTTTTTTAAATAGTAATATAAAAATTGTGATTTATTTTTTTCATTTTCTTTAAATTATATTTAAATAAATTATTTATATGCCTAGGCAAGTTATCGAGTGGTGCATCCTCCACCATCACCCCTACAAGGACCACAACCATCGTATCACTATCAATCCCCGAGCGATGCTAATGAATAAGGTGGAAAACAAGGTGATCAATCATCACATTTGCACCATTTTTTTAAAATTAAGTTAATCACTTTTTTTACTATTAATGTAAATAATAATGTAATGCATATTATTATTAATAGAGTTAAAAATATTACTTTAGTAATTTTCTAAATTTTATTTATATTAAATGTTACAATCAATAATTTATTTGTAACTAATTTGAATAATTAATTTAATTAAAATTTCAAAAACCATTAGAAAAAAAAAACAGCAAGTTGAAAATAATAAAAAATCAAAAAACAGTATGAAATTGGACCCAATTGAAGGCACATAAATCAGCATGTAGAGGCCCGTAACATGATACTTGAATAAATGAGCTGACACGGTACGGCATGCAAAAAAAAACCCCACAAAGCACGGCACACGAGGCATGTGAGCACGAATGGACCAGGCATGCAAACCACGCAAAATTTAGCACGCGGCCGATACAGCACGACCTATTTACCAGGCCTACCAAAACCATGAGAGACAGTTTCAATTCCCATTCTTTATTTTCAAGACCTAAAACCGATGATTTGGTTCTAAATCCATGCCTATGACTCTATTTCCAAGTTTTCTTACTCTAGGGAATTGGTTTCATTTTATTTTCAATTTTATTGATCTAATATTATATTTCGACCTCTTACAGACTACATGGGAAGAAAATAAATCGATAGTCCTATAAATCATTAAATAAAAGAATGAAGAGATTGTAATTATAAATATTGACGAGCTGGTTTTATTAAGATATACAAAGGGATCTAACTTAAATGGTACATCTTGCTTTTTATATATAGTCGCAAACAAGTGACAGAAAGATGATACATGGAACGATGATTTGGAGAGGACTGAAAGGAGATCCGAAAAAGGCACAAATGCTAGAGAAGGTAAGCTAAGATCTCCTTGCAACTATTGAGCCATTGTGCTTGTTTTTATTTGTCTAAGCTTCTATTTGGTATTTTTAATCAGGGCTCCTACAGCTAAATACCGTTTGTTCGATCTTTTCCAAAAGTCTTGAGGACACATCGCTTAGTATTCATGAACTTGTCAACTCAATAACATCCATCAAATTTCCTTGGTGATCAATGGATGACAAAAAGCTTATTTACAAGGTTATTCTAATGAGCTTTTGAATACATGAACCTACATGAAAGAAATTAAGAGTGGGTGGAGCATTCCAACGAATCTCATCCTGAGCCCACTAAAACAAATCATCCTAAAAGACCTTGAAACATAAAAGGTTAATGCCATAGATGGTATCTAAATTTTGACAAAATATATAAGTTTTAAAGTTGACCAATTTAGGATATGAATTTGAAATTGATTAATTTAATACTTGAAAAAAACTTTTCATACATGCCCATAGTATCTTCATCAAGTTCTTTTAGGTACTAAATTGATTAAGTTCAAAGTTTTTTAGATACTAAATTGATTGATTTCAAAATTTAGGTACTAAATTAATCAATTTCAAAGTTTAAGCATCTAATAGATATTTTACCCAAGTTCATGTACCATTTATGACATTATCCCAAACATGAACCATTTTTCCAAACTCTATCACCATCCAAAGGAATGAAGCCTTAAATAATATTAGGTATGGCTTAAACTTCTCATGTACTACAACTGTATAGAGGAAAAAGAAAATTAAAACCATGCTCATAATTGTGCCTGCTTAGTCAAGCTTCCAATGGACCATATAGCCCATCGATATGATCTTGATTTCTAGACATTAAACTAATTTGGATCTTGCACTATTCTTCTCTCTCACTGAACTAAATTAAAGAGTTGTGATACATAACAAAGTATTTACACCGAATATTTTTCCAAAGGCGCAAATGCCTCGTTTTAATACACTAAGGCAAGTAAAATATTATCGTAATGGTAAGGCACAACGACATTCAAGTCATCCGATAGGTAATTCCGAGTTCTTAGACATAATTTCAACTACAGGATTATGCAAAACGTGCAGTCAAGTAAATTTTCTTTAGAAAAGCTAAACAAACCATAAATAACGTTCCCTAGAATGACTAAATAAAGAATGAAATAAAGCATGAAACTGAACTTGTTTCATTTGTCTGTCGGATTTGAATAGAAAATTAAGCAATTCAGGAAGGAAGCTATCTCCAAGTCACTAATCTAATTTATAAAAACTGACAAAAGCACGTTTATATTAGGAAATGAATATAGTTTATATGAGATTTATGCATGTCTTAATATAGGAAGGTCTGAAAGAATCCTTGTACCAATCTGTTCACAATAAAAATAAATAAGCTAAGTTACCATTGTGAGGAAATGGTTTGATAACACATTTCATTTCTTTTACCTTTTCTCCTTGTGCTATGTCCCACATGAGATATCTGTAGTCACAATCTTATGTTTTTACTGAAATGAACGTTAGGTTTAAATTTGGTGTGATGAGTGTTTCGTATAAAAGATCATACACACTTGGTTTAGGCCATTTAAATCATTTTAATAATAACACATGTTGCGGGTGCCAAATCATCGATAGAGTTTTAGTACAGGACCTAATCCAACATAAGGATGCAACTAGGTTGGGTTTGGAATGAGTTATGTAAAACCGAACCCAACCCAACCCGATTAATTATGAGGTCACCCAAAACCTAAGAAAAGTTTTATAGGGTTTTTCCCAAAACCTCTCCTTATAGGGTTTTTGTAAACCCGATCCCATTCTACCCCAACCTGGTTAGATTTTTTTTTTTTATTGCAATGATGTAATTTAAATAATAAAACATAAATTATATAACATATGAAAATATAAAATTTGTAATCAATTAGGTGTGTATATATTATTATGAATATTTTTTAATTCTATTATATATTTATACCGGATCGAGTTTTTCCATCAGGTTTATATATGACCCAAAATCTTATAGAGTTTTAGTATGATGTCCAAAACCAGCCCCGAAACCTTATAGGGTTTTTAGTCAATCTGGTGGGTTGGGTACCCTTTAATAGGGATGCACCGGGTCAGGTTTCTAGCGAGTCATATAAATCCGAGTCCGAACTCTCTACGTTATAGGGCATACCAAAACCGGACCCTAAAACACATAGGGTTTTCCTTCTATATACAAACCCGCCCTATAAGGTTATTCTAAAACCTGCCACCCGTCTGGTTACTCGCTTGACTATCAACTCGATTACCCGCCTAACCACCCACCAATTATAACAACTTGAACCTACCTGCTTATTGTTTTTTTTTCAATAGATTTAGCAGACTTAAGCCAATAAAATAATAGTATAATAATATAGTAATTCAGCTTCTCTTTGCCAACCTGTCTTTAAATTTAGCTTGTTACTATGTTTACATTTAGTAAATGTATTTACATTTTTTTTTTTACTAGGACTAATGAGTAGGGTGGGTATCCACCGGGTTTTAGTGTATCCAAATCCGACTCTAATACTCTACAGGTTTTTTTATCTATGTCCAAACACAGCTCTATTAACCTATAGGGTTCAACCTTATAAGGCTTTTATTAGGTTGGACGGGTCAGATACACATTAATGGCCAATGTGGTTGCATCCCTACCCTTTAACAAACCAGTAATCCTAAGAAAGAGAAGAAATCAAAGTAGCATCAATGTCCTCAAGAAAGAAAAAGATCCCTATATTCCTTAAATCCGTTGGCCATACTCCCTATATCTGTTAGTTAGCCAAATCTATGGAGCACAAAAATACTAGGCATGGAACATAAATGCATCAGGTGTGGGGTGTAAATATATCAAATACGAAAGCAATTAGATTGATGCGAATTCCAGAGAGATACTGATGTTACTTTACTGTAGGACCCTAGGAGGTCAAGGACAAGATCGAGTTATGATTGGGTCAAGGACCTTAGTTGTATACAAGAACCGAAGTTTTCATGAGGCTTATTCACAAGGTCAAGGAGCTGCCTAAGCCTATGCCCCCTTAGGCATTAGGCCTTCTAGGAGGTTCTTAGTAGGCTTAGGGACCTATTAGTTTAGGATCACGACCCAAAAGGTTATATTCGAAAATCTCCTATCAACATAACAAATTTAGTTCCATCGCAGAGGGATGATCGCACTTTGGTCGTGCAATTAGCACAATTTCTTAATCCGATAAGTCATCTTTCCATTTAACTTCTTTTTCTTCTTACAACCATTCTGCCCAAATATCTAAAGAAATATGAAGCGCTCTTCTTAACAAGTTCTTAAGAGACCACAGTATATTTTTTTCCCCTCTACCAAGCACTTAAAAAGCCCAATCATAATAGAATCCATTAGATTCTAAGCATTAAAAATATAAAAACAAAATACAAAAAAACAAAGAAAGAAACTCAGCAAACTTAAAGATATATCTCTTAATTTTTATCAATTTACCCTTTTAAGATTTTGTTATGAGTGATCAATAATCAAAATTACAAGGAAAAGATGACGTGATTATAAAAGTTCTTTCTTAATAAATACTTATGAGATCATAGTTTTTTTTTTTTTAACCCTTCTAGCAAGTGCTTACAAAACTCAATCAAAATAGATTCCATTAGATTTCAACAATGAAGAAAAAACTTTAGCAAACATAAAAACACATCTCTTAATTTTTATCAATCTATCCCATAAGATTTTGTTGCGTGATCAATGATTGAAAATATAAGGAAGAAGATGATATGGTGGTAATATCACAACATATTTAAAGAATCTAACTAATCTCAATCATTAATTTGTAAACTTGAATAAAATTAAAAAAGGAAAATTAAGAGGATCCAAATCCTATACCAAAAGCTGATTAGGTAGTCATACAAAAGTCCCCTAATTGGGGAAAACTCCAAAGTAGGAGGAGCAGAAGAAAGTGAAGAGTTCAAACAGCGAATGAAAGCTCAGTTAAGGGCCAATAACTTTTCTATCACCTGATTTCTAAGATGTTGCTCCATTAGATTGAGCACAAAACACCAAACATTACTTTCCATCCCCAATGCAAAGGTGGGGTGCAAGATTTGACATTTATTGATACCAAATATATATACATAAGTTGCTTAGAAACACAACTTACTAAGGTTGCATATGCTCCGAGATGTAACTAATTTGAATATGGCTAACCACTGCACTAAAGCAAAGAGTCCCATAATAAAGTATCAATACTCCCATATAGTGTGTATGAGGCCATTGGTTGCAAGTGTCCACTCCCTACCTGATGGACACCAGGAGCCATCTCCGATCTTCATGCAAACTTTATCTCCAATGCGTGCAGAGCAGAGATTTGGCTATGCCCTTAAGATCATAATAGGAGATTTGCTGTGAATGCCTTTATGCTTTGCACAACCTTCTTCAAAACATTCTTGAGAAGTTCAATTAAAAATATTGCTCGATCACACAATGAATCAAATGCCTCTAGCAGCAGTGTACCATACCGGTTCCACATTTGGTCATAAATGGAGTTATATGAATCATAAATATGATCATATAAGACTGATTAGGGATGCAAACAAGTCAAGTGACTTTAGTTGAGACAAGAGTGTTGAGCTCAAGTTTGAGCACAATTAAGAATTTCAAAGTTCAAACTTGACCGAGTTTAATATTTTAAGCTCGAGTTCGACTTGAAGCAATACTATATAAGTTTGAGATTGACTCAATTCGTTTAAACTTGATTTATTAAAAAATATTTTAAAATTTAATTTAAATAATATTAATACTCAAACTCGATTTATACTCAATTAAAAGTTATACTCAACTCGAGCTCAATAGAACTCAACTAGGTTCCTAAGCTAATCGAACTAACACACAAGCTCAAGATCAGCTCAATAACTACTCAAGTAATTCAAGTTCAACTCGACTATTCTCAAATGGAACTTGAGTCAACATCAAGCAGAACTCTAGCAGTTTGCGAATCATCTTGGTTGATTTGCATCCTATGTGTAACTCTACAAGATTTTGAAGTTTTCATCCTTGAAGGATCGCCACTCAAGAAATCGACAAAGAATTTAAAAGAAAAAAGAAAAACATATAATTGGTTACACTGTTTCGTTTGCAGTACACACATAAAAAGTGGTTAACATGATTAGACCAAGGCACAATATTTGCTTCTGGATGCAAAGTTAATACTTTATTTATTGAAGTTTATTCGATAACACGGGGAAAAAGGATGCACATGACTCGTGTATCATCACCAAGAGAGCAAGCATCATGATATTTAACGGAATTAGCCTAAATTACCAGTAGTGGAAAACATGTTGTCCCAAGAACCAAGGTACCGTAACTGGAAAGTATAAGTTAATCAGCTTATGTAGCCCCATGCCCCTGTCTGTTGGACCATGTGATCCATGCAGTTCATAAGGCCTAAAGTCTTCTTAATTCAACAGGCTTGAAACAATTCTAGATATGAAACCCTTGATCAAGACTCTAATACCATAATAAATGATTGGGTATTGAAATTAGCTGGAAGGTAAGGAGGAAAATTAGCTACTCTTGAAATTTTTTGGCTTGACTTGGAATGATAGGGTATGAAAGGAGTAGATATTTCATATAAGTTTCTCCATTTACTTGCTCAAGTCAATAACAGGTGTAAATTCTTATTTGAGAAGTCAGGTGATACCCACATTGCCGAGGTTATGAAGGCACCTATACTCACATAAAAGCACAAGCGAATGAAAAAATATAACACATATAGTTCATGTTCCATTTCTAGTTTCATAATAAATATTAATCTTGACACCTCTTTTGTAAATAAATATTTATGACCTGGACCAAAATATATAGGAAAAATTTTTTAACTTAGATGGATTATGCGTGGTGTATGGTCTTCTGGTACATATCCACTATCCATACTTCAAGTAATCCCTTGGTGCACAACACTAAATTCATGCCTTCCTTAATATGCTTTTAGGGTAGCATTTCCTCTTTTTTTCAATGTCCCCATCTTTTAAATGCACTTTGATTCTCTTTATAAAAATAGGGTATGAAATTTTACTTTTTCTTCTTTTCTTTTTTTTCCCCCTGCGCACGATGGATGCGAGCCAGCGACGATGTATTAAATTTAAAAAATAAATAAAAAAATAATTTTCAATATGTAGTTTGAGAATAAAAAAAAATACTCCCACTTGCCTTCGTCGAAATGCAATGAAATATGGGTCAAGTTAATGGGTTTGCACAAAATACTGCTCGAGTCCAGCTATCCAGGCTCTGTCCTATGAACCACGAGTAGCACAAATGGCTTGAGTCTAATGAACCAAAGATGACAAGCCATGGTTCAGGCCTAAGGATTAACCTTATCGAAAATGGATGAGTGTAGATCGGGTGTGTTTGCAGAATGAATTATGGCGAGCAGAAAAGGGCTCCTGATACTGTAAGAGTCCAGATAAATCGAGGGGAAGAAAAAGAAGGCAATAAATCTTATATCAAAAACCAATAAACCCAGTTGACGAGGAGAAAATTAAGTACATACCCACGGATTAAAATTTATAATTTTAATTAATTTATTTGTTACATGCTTTTATTCTAGACCAAGCTCTTGATACTTATAAATTAACATTGATTCTCCTTGGAAGAAATGTTTAGTCCCACAATATTAAATTTCTGAAATTTATTCTTTTATATAATACATAATTAGAGCCTACTTAGAAGGTTATCATGTTTAATTCCCAGTAAAGTTCAGCGCTAAAAATGCAACCGACTGCACCTACTAATTTATAAAACACAGATGAAAACCAGTAATGCTGAAGGCCCTAAACAGCCGTTTAAAATTTACAATAATGCTCCAAACTCCATTCTCTTGGTAAAATTCCAAAGAAAGGCAAGAGGTAAACAACACCCAGCCGCATATCCCACACTGCAAACTCGAAACTAAAATTCATCTCGGCATGTTAATTAATAAAAGAAACTTTGAAGTGAGCCTCAGACCCCGCACGACTTAAGCTTATTTGCGTGTTGCCTGCCGATGGAGTCGACAAAGGGCCTGAGAGGCTACAACTGAGAGGATGAGAAGCGAGTGGGAAAGATGCTTGATAAACAGGGTTTTGGCTTGGACAGTAGACTTTGATGGAATGACAAAACTATGGAAAAGTTAAATAGAATGTTTGAAGTCGTGCTGTTTGGCGGGAGTTAAATAACGAAAAAGATTTTTTGAACTTTACCTTACCATGAACATTTGTAAGTATTGGCAATGCTGATTCGCTCTATTTCCTTTGCAATGCCCAAACTAACCGGTTTATTCATTAAGGTTTTCCAAGCGGGACGGGTCACATGCATAAACCGTTTAACTCTAAAAATTTTAACATACTAAAAAGGAAAATATGAAATTTACTTACTTAAAATTTGCATAAAAACTTCAATTTTAACATACCAGTTGATTTAATATATTTAGAGCTACAAACAAGTTAAGCAACATAAGGTTGCAAACAAGTCAAGCCGAGTTTTTAAAGACTCAAGCTTGGTTTATATATCTAACATGAACTTGGATCGAGCTTTTTATCGAACTTGAAATCTAGACTTGAGCACTATTCGTTGAGTTTAATGAGCTATATTTTGAGCTCGATAGACTCAAAGATTTAGGCTTGGCACGGTTAAAAATTATCAAACTCGAACTCGAACCTGAACCAAGCTTTTTATTAAACTTGAAATCTAGGCTTGAACTCGATTCGTTTAATTTGACAAGTTTTATTACGAGCTCAAGCTCCACTTATTTATAAATTAAGCTCGAATCAAGCTTTTATCGAATTTAAAATTTAGGCTCGATCTTGATTCATTTAAATGACCAGTTTTTTTTATCTTTTTGTAAACTTATAAATTATATGAGTTGCTAAATATATATTAGCCTCACTATGAGGAATTTATATGAACAAATTTATTAAATATTTCCTTTTCAATCACCAACTAAACTAATTATTTGAACTTACACAACTAAATAAAAAATTTAGATCAACATGAACAAACTTATTATTGTTATTATTATGATTAATGACATGATTAGTTCCTCGTCAATTTCATACCTGAACAAATTAAACAGATACACTAATGGTACTTCGGTTATCTCCATTAAAACATGTCATTTTTAGTGAATTAAAGAGTGTCAATACTACATGATGCTATTATTATTTCCTCCTAATTATTATTAATGTTTTCTTAGTTAGGATCATTCTTCATTATTTCTATGATTATTATTAACTTAATCTTAAAATAATTATAATTACAATTACAATCACTACCACCAGAATAAAAGAGTGCAAACTTTCCCACGGCCTCAACTGAGGCCGCTGCGCTTACAGCTCGTTTTGTTAGATAGGCTAAAAGATGAAGTTTTAACAGTGTGGGATAACTTCAAGGATAGACTGTCTAGTGTTTTGCTCTGTTTTCAGCATCTTGAAACAGGGGAATATCATCCACAAGACAGCAATTGTTTTATTATGCCAAAAGGAATTTCACTTTCATAGGCATATCAGCAACAATTGTCGATTAATCCTTGCGGTATGAAAAAGCCCTAATGTGTTGGGTATGTCTTGTATTCTTTCAAATGATGTCCTTACGATTAAAGAAATTGGAATTTGGGAAAATAAAGCTTTTCTTTTTTTAATTTTGTTAATTGCAATTTTTCTATGTCCCATAAGATAAAAGTTAGGTCTATACAAATATATTTATATTTAGCTTTTCTGGATTTTTATCATTAAAATTATATATATAATATATTATAATCTGCCTACTAAAGCTAAACCAAAACCTACGGAATGCAAGAGCAACCGAAACAAATAAAAATAGACCAAATAAGAAGAACTTCCACCAACAGAACTAACAATGCAATGACAGCAGATTGGCCAAGCTTTTGAATGCGTTTACGACTGGGAATATGTGTATATGTATTGTTCATTTACACACTGAGACTAGTAAATACCAAAATCACAAAAAAATAAATAAATAAATAAACCGATAGAAAAAACTATTCATTCTATATTAGGCAATAGACAATCCCTGTACATCCCAAAGGAACAACGATCCTGAAACAGTATGGTTAGAGTATCATTAGGACGAAGAGCTGCGAGCTTCTAGATATGGCGAGACATAAAGGCAATAGTCTAGAGTTGTGTCTTCCTAGTTAGTGGTTTGATGGTTGTATAGGTGCGGCTGCTGCGACTTGCGAGGTTGGGTTCTGATATTAGGCAGAATGAATAGGTGTTGTGGAATAACGAAAAGAAGTGTATTTAATCCCATCAAAGGAATTAGTTTAACAAGGTAAGAAAAACTTGGCTTCTCGAATTATATCGGAGATGTGATGTGTTAAAGATATTCTTCCTTTGATTTTTCAATTGTAACAACTGAGAGAGCAATAAATATAGTGATCCACATAAGAGGGTTTGTTGATTCAGAATTTAAAAAATTAATCGGATGAATGCAAATGAAGCTTTTGTTATTTTTTTTAAATTAGTGGCTTCGAATTTTGAAATTTCTTTTGGCATCAGAAGACAGCGTCAAATTGCAATTACTAATAATCATATTAAGAAAATATATTGCAAAATTCCTAAGAGTTAATCCTCTGTTTCAAGAACGCTAAAAACTAAGCAAAACACCAAAAAAATCTTCATTCAAGTCATCCACACATTGTTAAAACCTTATCTTCTACCTATTTTATATTATTGTAGAGAAAGCAACCACGGCGCAAATAGCGGGGTTAGCTTAAATGGTGTGCCTCTTCGTAGGTTTGTACTCTTTTATGCTGCTGATGGCGACTCTAGTTATAACTAAGATCAAGTTAATAGTAACATAAAAATAATGAATAATGATCCTAAATAAGAAAAAAAAGTAATAATAATTATACATAAACATTATAGCGTGTTAATTCACATATGAAATTGATGGCAAAGTTGAGACCGATTGCATCGTTAAACTTTATTTTTATCATGATCATCATAATTATCATTTTTTTTTGTTTTTTTGGCCGAACATCATGATTATCTTCTATCGGTAACCTTTATTTAGAGAGAACAAATGCATAGCCCATTTATTGCTTGTTTACGCGTATACACCTATTAAGTCTATAAAACTCCACTATCCCGTAACCTTAACAAATTTGTAAAAGCCATTCATCTACATAATACATAGTAGATTAACTCACAAAGTTTAGCAAGTGGATTAATAGTAGATTACCAGATAACTCACCGTGTAGTGCTTTTTTCTATTCAAGTAAACTAAAATTGAACCAGAAAAGAGGTTTTGTGTAGTCCTATTCCTATTCGTTAATTAAACTAGGTGTCAGCCTGAATTTTTCAATTTTGGTTTAATTTTCTTTTCAATTCTTGTACAAACCTAACCTATTTGATACAAACCATCGATTAGGAATTAAAAAAAAATTAATTTTTGAAAATATTCTAACCGCAACCCGGCTATAGTTGGAAAAAATTAGAAGTTAATATCAATAGATTGGTGATCTTAACTTAGCTATTGATCTGCCAAATTAAAATTTTTTTTTTCAAAGAGCTAGAATTCATAAATTCGAAGGCTATCCTATTAAACCTAAACTTACCACTTGAAATTCTTAAACTAAATCTATTATTTTTCAATCCCAAAAAAAAGAGATTTATCAAATTTACAAACCATGATATTTATAATATCATTCGAGAATCATTCACAATTCTGGGACAAAATCATTTAGTATTACAACTAACTAATTAGTTCAATATTGCAAAAGAATGTGATGGAATAAAAAAATAATTTTTTCAGATGTTATGATCTCCCATAGATGCCTATGTACCTGATAATCAGATCAGAAACACGTAATTCTTTTAAAAAAATTTAGTAGATTGATTATTTAAAATTTTAAATCCTTATCACTTTAAGTTACTACATATTAATCATTTTGGAAAAAAATGGATTTTTAGTATTATGAATCCTTTAAACCTATCAAATTGCTTTTATTTTGGAAAAATTGATTTTTCTATGTGAAAATTTCTAGTAAATTTACACATATTCATAAAACCATATATCAATTTTTTATTTTTATTTTCTAAACACTTCCTATTTACAAACAATACCATTTTCAGTTACTACCATTATTTTAATAATTTTATTTTATTTATTCGTTTTTTTTCATTTTTTATTTTTCTGAAACTATTTAATGAAAAAAAAAAAAAAAATTTAAACTTACCTTGACAGATGCTGCACGCGAGTCTAGTTAGATTTGGAAGCGATTCAGGTTGGATTTGGTTTGTCAAGTCTAAAAGCAGTAAGCAACCGAGAAAGCTGGAATCACCAACCTAATGGTTCTGGGTAACATGGCTCGTCAAAATGGATCGAGAATGGGAGAGGAACAATCCAAGTGGTTGTTCAACTCAAAACTTATCGTAGGTGGAGATTTAAACTCTTACAGCGACAATTAACTGGCAAGCTTGGTTGGAATTGGTAAATATGATGTCGAATTACCCTAATCCTAGAAATTGAATCTTAACTTGCCAGAAACCTCTCTATGACCATGATTCGTTCAACTTTGCCCTAAAACTCCCCAGTCGGAATTTCAAGATTCGAAACCCTAACTTTCAAGCAACTTCAAATTTGAGTTTTTCGTGTGTGATTTCCATGTTGATTGTTGATTGTTTTCGATGCCATGAATGAAGGATCCAACCCCTATTTATACTACTTAAGGGTTGACTTAGGTAGGATACAGCCATAAATGGCATAGACAAAACACCACGAATTCAAGTTTCTTAAGCTTGATTGAATGTGTTTTGAAGCTTTTGAGCTTAATAAACATTAGGAAAAGATCTAACGTGCTTAAATTGAATTAAACATGTGCTTTCGAAAAACTAACACGGAGAATCAACTTGAAATTTGAATTCTTCCTTGCGTGCAAAAACGGTTTTTTTCTATACCTTGCATAAAAAATTAAATACCAAATCACGAGTTTTAGACCTAGGTTTTTATTCGAATTCGTAGTATTACATGTCCTCTTTAATTCCCCTCCATTGATTAAGTGAAAGCCTAGAAGAAAATGAATAGCGCCAACAAGCCAGAGAAAGCTATAACTTAGGGAGACAACATGCGTGTCTTATGCGCTTGCAAGCACTAGCGTGTTATGCACTTGCCTAGGAGGGAAAAAAAAAAAAAAAGAGC
Source organism: Combretum micranthum (assembly GCA_024138025.1). Taxonomy (NCBI): domain Eukaryota; kingdom Viridiplantae; phylum Streptophyta; class Magnoliopsida; order Myrtales; family Combretaceae; genus Combretum; species Combretum micranthum. Next base: position 1,095,123 of record JAMXBD010000242.1, on the reverse strand, counting down.
AATGCTTTATGCGTGAATAGAACTTTAGTCTCCCTTATGCGTGAATAGAACTTCGGTCTCCCTTATGCGTGCTCGTGCGTGTGTGTTTTTTTTTTCCAATAGGTCATTAGCCTATGTCTTGATCATGGTTTCTACATATATAATACTTAAGGCTTCTAAGGACCCGATTAAATTAACCAACCAATTGTGGGTTATTTAATTAGGTCTAAGAAAATTTATAATTAAAATTAGTACTAGATCTTTATTCTTATAAACTTACTATATTTGTTATTTTTTCTATTTATTTATTATTATTATTTTTCTGTTTATATTATTATTTTTAATAATAATAATAATAATATTCTATTGTAATTTGTGGGCTTAATATAATATTAACTTTTGCTATAAATTGAAGTCTTAAATGGGAAAAAATGGAGTGTCTACAATAACTAATTTATATAACAAGAATTAAGTTAGTCATTGTTTAAAGGGTCTGTTTGGATGGTATATTTTTTATTCGTATCTGTATTTGTATCTATATTTGATTTGTATCTAGCCTATTTGATCTTTTTATATATAAAATTGTTTATTTGTTATCTGTTAGTCATCCATACCTTATATGTGTCTAGTCTATTTCTTGCTAAACGATCCATACTTGTTTGTAGGCCGTTGACATTGCAGAATGAGAAAAACTTATCTTCATTATGATGTACAGATAATTCGTTTAATAATTATTAACTCATTTTCAACCCCGAAATAAACATACCACTGATTCCTCAAACAAAACTACCAACTGGTTCGCCAGCATTAAAAGTACAGTCCGTCACAAAATGAAATTCCGGTAAGGTAAATGTGAAGCCCAAATGATGTACACATGCAGGCCCAAAAAAAATTAAGCTAGTCACCGGAGGAGGAGGATACGACTACCAGTTACTTTAAACAGTCTAATAATTGATCAAAAATGGGAATAATTTATTAGGACAAATAGAAAAGCAAATTAATTGACATATTGAAATTTTATAATTAAATTTCTATTAGATTATATAATTTTCTAAAATTTGGAAGAAAACAAAAATAAATTAATTGCCATATCTCACAACAACAAAAAAAAAAAGTATAAACATTAATGATGTAAAATTGATTAAAGCATTTTGGCTTTACAATATTTAGATGCATTTTCTCAATGCTCTGGGCTGAGTTTTACGCAAATACAAAAGATAATATATTAGATTGTGTAATAAATACCATATAATGTATTAGTTGGAAAAATTAATTAATTAACACATATTATCAGAGGTATAAATTTATCAAAATGAGTAAATGTATATAATATTTTTATCCAACAATATATTTAAAAAATTGAGCAATCGGATTATAAAAGTGTGATAATTGCTTCAAGTCTTTAATAAGACATAAATTGATAGGATCGATAAACCATTTGTATTTGAAATTAAGTGATCCAAAATAATTTGCCTATAGTGTGGAAATATTGCACAATCAATCTTTTGCATTGTTGATTGTCAGTTGTAGCACTTGGCATCTTAGGCATTGTCCAACTCATTGCATACTTGGATTGACCTATTGAGCTCAAAACTGACCTAATTGGGCTAAATTAAACCTTGATGCGTCCTTTAACAATAAAAGGAATTCTTCCTCTATTGGAGACCTAATCTACGATCACAAAGACTTCTATGTTAGTGGCTTCCGCAAATTATCTTTGCTCCACCCCACAGGCAAAAATATGAGCCCTCTTTAATATCTTCAAACTCGTCGACGGTCTAAGCATTAAAAATGCAATGATTGAATCCGACTCAAAAGAAGCTATCAAATGGATCTCAAACCCAAAAATTAACATTGAATATGCTCCTTTGATAATGTTGAGGCCTTGCAAACTCTTTTATCCTTTGATAGGTTGTTGGCAAGGATGTGTGATCCTTCCCTGCCAGTTTTCTGCCCTGCAAATTTTGCTTCCGATGTGGGCGAATGATTTTGTAGGTACTTGAGCTTTTGTGTTTGAATTATGAAGTCTCTTTTCACTGGAAGAGAGAAAAAAAAGCATAGGCTTACATTATTCCATTATTTTACCATTTATGGAAATTTTCTTAAGCAATAATAGTAAGATTATTATTATATTTTACATTGTTCTTTATTCTTAATGAGAAAATGGTTTTAATCCATGGCCCAAGAAAATTCATACGACCACCCAAAAGAAAATCTAAACGTTTCGTCTAGACGAGCTCAATCTAATATATTAAATCTTAGCATTTTAATTAAAAGATAAGCCATGTGGGATACTTTTGAAATCTAAAGAAAAACAATTATCTCGTTCCGCACCAACAACAGACTTTGACCGCCCCCCCTTCTCTCTCTAAACTAAATTTCTCTCCCCAGCCAATCCTTAGCTGCGATGGTATCGGAGTAACTTTCTCTCTCTTTCTAACCAATCTTTAACTGCACTTTCTCTCATGCCGTCTCTCTCTACGGAAAGCATATTCTCTCTCTCTAACCTCTCTCGCTCAAACTGACCTTCATTGCAAACCCAACCAGTAACTCCAAGTAAATCCAATTTTCTTTGTGGAGTCATACTGCGAACTCAGTTTCTCATGTCATCTCAATTTTCTTTCGGACATGAGATGATTTGAAGCGGATAGTGAATTCAAGTCAAAATTACCTTCCAAATTTTGGATAAGAAGTGAAGTAATATTGCTATGTGTTGTTTTTTCAAAGCAATATTCTTGGAGAGGGGAAAACAAGGGTGCTGGGGGTTTAGAGTAAAAATCAAGGCCGCCCAATGTCCAACTTTTGTCATTCTGGTTTGGAAAGCTCTTCTCGACATATTAATAATCCATCATCAGCTTGGTCTTTTATTTGATAGTGGAAACAGGAATGGTAACTTGTTATCTAAGTGAGAGAGAGACAGAGAGAATTTGGAGCAGGAAGAGAGGAGAGTTTTATATGTGTCGCGTTGCTAAGAATTAAAGAATAAACCTTATATATAATATACAAGTAGAAATAGCATGATGGAAATAGTTGGTTGTATTGAGTAATTATAGCTTTATACCGTCGGTTTAAATAATATTAATTGTAATACCGATATGTAATAGGGTTATTGAATACACAAATAACTATATGATTTTAAAAATAATTATCACTATAACTATTAATTTAATTGGCTTGCATAAAACAGACTTTGTGGCACAAACAGCAAGCCATATTTGTGCGTGAAAGATATCATTCTCCTGGAAGCCCTGTAGGAAGGTGAGGTTTGTGTGTTTGTTTTCCTCGTATATCTTTATATTGTCATCCTCTTGGCGTCACATTTTGCTATTCATCAGGGAATATAAACTTCTCGATCTATTAGATTTTACAACCAAAAGGAAGACAATGTCCGTGGCTGTGCGGATTTATATAATATATCATACCCTTTTAAGCTTTCTCTAGAATTACTTAAAGATAACAAAGCTGACTCCGTACCCTCGTCACCCATAAAACCTTGACATCCTCAACAGTCCTTTAAGCATCCAACAAGACCAATAAAGCAGGATGATCTGAGCCTGTTGTAGCTTGACGTTGTACCTGAGTATTAGGAAATTTAACTAACCAATCACTTGAAACCAAAGTACGGTCAATCCTCTCTATTACTTGAACACCATCAAACCTCTTTATTTAACCAAGTGAATTTCTGACCAAGGAATCCAACATTTATCGGCTTTGCCCCCGAAACCATTCTCCTAAATTTTTCAATCTATCTTTTATTACAACTTCTTCCTCCACTCTTTTCATGTTCCTCTAAAAATTTCATTAAATCCCCTATGCACATCCATCGATCTGCAACCGATTGAGATAAACTAATTCAATTATTCCATTCCACCACTTTTTCATGAAAATCAATAGGAGAATATATCCACGAAATCACTTCTAAAACATTACTATCCAATCTGCAAATCTTACTCATAATCATAGATTTTACTGAATTTTTGTTCCATTATACAATGGACCTCTTAGACGAAGATGCAAAAAGAACCTTTTTCTTGTCATATTCAATCTTTGATACTGTTTTTCAAAAAGTCAAATAATTTTGCTTAACTTGAGGTTAGGAGATAGAATCATTTTTTAACAATGGAGGTTAAACTATAAGATTAAGTAAAAATAATATATTCGGTCAATTTTCTTATTTGCTCAAAGGAATTTTAGACTTAATATCTTTTCTCTTGCTCCATTATCATCCTTATTAGCAGGTATTGTATTACCGTGCAGTGTTATAGATGATCTATTAGGGAAGAATGGTAGAGCATATGAAGAAGCTACAGCCAAGCATTTGAATGAATATGGTACACTTGCTCTTGCATGTAAAAAGCTTGAAGAGGCCGAGTATTCTGCAAGGAACGGTGAATTTAGCAAAGCCAAGACTTCCAAAGGGGCTGAGCGATAGGTGAAACGAACGCCTCACAAATGGTAGACCTGGAAAATGCACTAATTATTGATGGGAAAACTCTAACGTATGCTTCAGAGAAACGATTGCATAAAAGAGAGTTTGTGGTAGCCATTGTCCCACATTAGCAAAACTTCATCATCATTCTTGCATATAAGAATGGTAGGAAATAAGTACGCACGGCGGGCTTTGGTGGGCTCCATGGTGTAGCGTGGGACTGCTCGTTGGAGATGCGTTATCTTGTTGGTTTTCTATTGTATATTTGGAGTACTGTTTTAAATGCATCATCCTGATCTACGTGATTGGAAAAATTAATAATTATGGAGAAAATTATCATTTAAGTGAAAAAAAAACTTTAATATCACTTGCAAACTCCATTTGTTTTAAAGGTAAGTATTTGTTAATTAAAATATTCCTTTTTTAGAAAAAAATTTTCGGAAAAATAATATATTTTCAAATATTAGACTAATTTTGTGAAAATAATTATCTTTATTTATAATTTTAAGATAACTCATATATTTTAAGTATAAAAAATTACATATATTATAATGAAAAATAAATCTACTTAAAAAATATTTTAAAAATTAATAATAAATATTTTTGGACGACCATAACTAATAGATTATCTCATAAATCAATAGAAAAATAACTTACGCATTTATATTACGTAAGTCATTTTTCAAAAATAAACTATGAAAAGTCTATATTTTTCAATACAAGAGAAAATGTCTTTTATTAATTGTTCTATTTTTTCTTAAACAAACATGAATAAATTAAAAAAAAATATTTCCCTAAAAACACTTTTATTTAAACAAACAAATAGGTTATGTTGGATGGATTATGGTTATTGTGATTATATTATTTTGTTTATAAAAGTATAGTTGAGACTAGATTAAACTTCTTTTATGGAACTGGAAAAAATTTTAAAATTTTCGTACCTTATTTTTTATGGTACAAAAATATTAGAATGTCAAAAATCAAATCTCATAATTAAGGCTGTTCACGATTTGATTAACGATCCATAGCTTTATTTTTTGAACTTATCGTAATGATCGGTTTTTATATCTTAATCTTAACGATTTATTATAAACGACTAAGTGTCTTGATGATTAACCTTTTTTCAATAATTTAATTTTTTTTCGTTTTTAACCATTTAAAGTAATGGTTTCAGCATACCTTACTTTTTAGGCTTCATCATAAAGTTTCTCTTTAAATTATTATATATATTACAATAACTTTAAAAAAAAAAGGAAAATCAAATTAAGGAAAAGAGGAAAAATAAGTCTTTGGATGTATCATCATCAACAAAATCAATTATCACATTCACTCTCATCAAACATATGATAGAATATATTACTTTAATCAAAATCCAAAAAACATTAACATACATAAATTATATATAATATATTTATAAATATTGAAACGGTTAACCGTTAACCGTCAATTTTTGTGGTTACAAATCACAATTGAAATCGAAAACCAGAAAAAATAAAAATTATAATCCTAAACCAAAACTAATGGACCAATTAACCATATTTTCCGTATTGGTTTTCCAGTTTCTGCTGGGTTTTTCAGTTTTATTTTTTTTTTTTTTTTGCACACATGTACTCGTAATACAAATATTATCAAGTGCTATCCAGTACTACAATCCCAAACATGGTACAAGATAATTATACTATCTAGTACTTCTTGTATTATGCTGTTTGTTCTCCTTATTCTGTTCAGTTCTTTCAATCAAAGGCTATCTTAAAAAGACACAAAGTATTAAATTGATGTGCAAAGTTAAGGTAATAAAAAACGCATTGTTAATTTTTTATAAATGCGTCAACATTCAACAACCTCTAATTGGTAGAAATTTTAGTTCAATTAAATTATAATATAAATTATTAATATGTATTAAAAAGTAATTAAATAAAAATTGTAGAAATGTCTTATGATATGTATTAAGAAAGTAATTGGCTAAAATTAAGGTTTTATCAAATGTTGAAGACCTGAATTAAAAAAAAAAAAACAAATATTTAAGACTCGAATGGAGAAAGCGACCTTAAAACGTTAAGGATTAGAAATGTATTTATCTTTAATATATGTTTGTTAAACTTAAATAATATTATTATTTAAACCAAGTTCCACTAATATGATGTTTTTAAGTGTTAATGTTGCATCAAGTACCAATTGGGTCAAACAAGTCCTGTGACAAGTTAATTAAGATGATCTCTACTCAAGGACCAATTTCAGTTCCAATAGAATTAATTTGAACTGATCTAGTCAACTCGATTTCAATAATACATTTGTAAATGACATAGAATAACTTAATTGGCTTTTGCTATATGTATAGAAGAAAAGCTTCAAATTTTCACATGTCTAATGTTTACCTCCAATAAAAGTGGCCTCATTCGTTTCTATGATAAACATGTTAGAAGTTCTAGATATATATAGAGAAATTAAATGATCTAAAAGTTACAAAATATTAATATTCTTACTCAATTATTTGAAAAGATATGAATACTTGAAGGTAACTTCATTCAAGATATTAACGTTACAAGTGGTTTAAAAAGATCAATCAATATTTGAGGGATAGATTTATTTAAATTATCAATATTTCAATTAGTTTAAAATAGCTATCAATATTTTGTAAGATAGTCAAATTATGTATAAATCATTTAGCATTAATGAAAATTAAGGAAATTAATTGAAAACTAATCCAAGCATTATTGATTTCTCTTTTTAACCACTTAAAAATTAATACTTTGAATAAATTTATCCCCAAACATTTTGTACCTTTTGGCACAATTTGTCCTTTCTTTTAGTGGTACATCAACTTGTGGACAACTGGACATAACAAACAAAGTCATCAATCCAATGCTCATTTGAACATTTATTTTCAGTGACCATATAACTGCAACTACCACCTCATCTTTTTTCTTTTTTCTTTTTTTCAATCGGCTGTCCTTAGCCTTATTACCACAACCACTACTACCCTCATTGTTGTTGCCTTTATTGTCATTGAAAATAATTTTCTGTTTAATGTTCTTGCTAATAATAATTAATTATTTAAGGTTGAAACGAAAATAATTACTAATATACAACTCTAAAATTATGATTTATACATAGAATATAGAAAATTATACACCATTGTCACGCCCCGAACTGGGTTCAAGGTGCCAGCTGCCACGTATAACACTTACGCATTATACGTTAAGGCTAATCTATTCCTATAGTTTATCGCGATCATTGCTAAATAATTTTTAGATTCTGAAATCGTTGTATTAGTTTGTGGGAACAACTAAAAAGTCATAGCAGAAAATAAATTTCTTAAAACATTTTTCTAAATAGGCTACTCCAAAAAGTAGACAAATATATATATAAATATATATAACAGTATCATACCACCAGATGTTTCAAAATAAAGAGTTTCAAGTATCTCAAAATACAAACCATGAGCTTATAAATAGGCCCTTATTAAAACATAAGTTTGACAGTGAAATTTATAAAATAGGAATAAGATAACGATCTAGTAGATTCTAATCACTCCATTTATCATGATACTCTTCGAAGTCCATGCCATACCCCATGTAGTCATAAGTATCATCATCAGAAATCAATACCTGAAAAAAATGGAATGAGCCGAAGCCCAGTACGACAGCAACACAAGCACACACGAGATGGGCCTACGTGCTATTCTATATGCAATACAACAACCAATAGTTTATATCTTTAAATTAAAGTGCGACAAAAAATAGTGGAGCACTCACACTTCGGCAACACGATAGGAACCTGGAGGTCCTGAGTAGCAGCAATTGCTCAGGGGGTTGATATAGGCAACCCGAATACCTATATCCCCTATAGGATTATCTAATAAATAGCTTCATCTAGGGCCACAGCCTTTACACATTTCTATCCATATTAGTCCATTGTAATTAAGCAGAGTAACAAAGCCCATATATTATACTGCTTAATACAACTTCTTTCCAATATGAATAAATGTTATCCCGATACCGTCTCCCCCATTAGCTACCCGCCGAGCCACTAATAACCATCATTTGTCCAATGTCAATGATGGGGGGTGGCCTAAGCACCTAACTACCATGCTGGCATCACCTAGTAAGGTTGTCGCCCCTCGACCGGGTTAAACGACCAAGCACAAGCAGCAAGCAATCATTAGGCCATCTCTAAGTATTAATTGATTTAAGATGCTATCTTAGAAAGCAACATACAAGTCACTGCGTACCTAGTATAAAATATATGCTCTGAACAATCAGAAGATAGACCAGAAGATTAAGCATAGACTCTTAACAAATATCTGTTTCAAAGATTAATTACTATAAGCATTTGAATCAATTATCAACTTATATCAAACTCGTATTAATTACTTGGTTTTCTAGCAAATTACATTTAAAACAACATACTCATCTTATTATTCATGGTCTATCATATTATAATTATCTTCAAGCCATTTACCAGTTATTCTGATCATATAATAGTTTATTAGTTAGATTAATAGATAAGTATAAATTGTTGGTCTTTGAAGAATTTACAAACCAATACTAGTTAATAAATCTATATTAGCTTAATTTAGCCAAGTCGAAATAGAATTAATCATTTAAATTCATTCTATATTCAACTTAGTATACTAAGCCAAATTTTATGGTAATTAGGTTCCTAAAATGGTAATTTCAATAACATATCCTATAATCAATCTAATAAACTTTTTATTAAGTGAAATAACTCATTTAAAATATAATTATTTTATTTATATCATTTATAATATGTTTTTATATCTGAATAGGTTATGGAATATAAACTAGTTTACTATTACATATATTATGTTAAAAGATCATATTTATTCCTATTTTATTAAATAAATTCCTATAATCAAAATCATTAATTATCTATCTTGAAATTAATATTTTAATATTCGAACACATTATTTATATTTATTTGATTAGAAATAATTTACCTTAAATTCCAATGTTTCATTTCCTATAGAAAACTAGTATGCACCTTAATTTTAATAAATCGATTCACTATCTTAAACTCGGGTTTTTGAGCTCAATTTTTATGTAGGCTACCCAACACATATGTTAACATTATCATAAGTTTACCTGGCATAAACTAGTTATTTAATTAGGGTTTTAATTTTAATTTTATCTAATCTGGTCGGAAATAGGGGATAGCACTGGTGACCGATCGATTTGATCAATTTTTACCATTAACCAGGCCGGTTCTTAGCCCTTTCTTTACACCACATTAAAGTAGACTTCTTAAGCTTTCAAACCGTTATAGTGTCACCCAAAAAGAAGAAGAAAAAGCCACCGGTTCAACTATAAACATTCACGTCATCACTGCTGGTCGAATACTGTTTTATCCTATTTTGCTATTTTGTAATTTAATTTTTTAAAAATAGTAAATGTATTTCAAAAATCACGAAAATTTATAGTATGTATATATACATGTTAAAATATCACTTTATAATTTCATCCAAAATAAATTCATCCAAAAAAAATTCATTTAGTATTTTTATAAATTTGATAACCCAAGCTGTCCATATTTAATATATATGCATATAAATTGATTTTTAAGCATATTGAATTCATCTGAAACATGTTTATTCTGTGTTATTTCATATAGTTCACACATAGATTTATATTTTACAATCAAAATTACAAATCACATCTCAAATCATCACAATCAACACAACATACCCAATTCCAACATATATCAAGACACCCATACATGCTTATCTCGGTTTTTTTGCATACATTTAGTATCTATACTTGAATCTAAGATCATTTAGTAATTTACATGAATATATGTGTCATCAACATAATGAAATATACTAATTACAATTACTTACTTGGATTAGAAAATCAACCAAATAGTTGCCTCTACTACCACTTCTATCAATCAAGGATTTATGGAACTTCTTCAAGCTTATTTTTCCTAACTTCAACCTTGTTTCTAATATTTAATTTCACCTAAGATTTAATTTTGAAATAAATTTTAGATTATGAGGACTAAAAGAGAAATTTAGAAGCATAAACTTAGGTTATACTTTACCTCTTGTGTACTTAATCATGGAGGAGTTTTGTGTATTTTGGAGAGATTTTTTTTCGAGTGTTTTGAGAGAGAATTTGAGAGAATGGGACTGCTGAAAATGGGTTGGGAATTAGGGTTTTCTAAACATCCTATTTATATTAATTCATGTTATGTAATTCCATTAGGTTTAATGGCTTTTTGGTCATTTTACTTGATTAATTGTGGCATTTTGGTCTTTTTATGTACATTAGAACTCTTGGAAGATATTTTCTTGTGTAGATATTTAAGGAGTTTTAGTCTTTTCCTAGGGTTAGGAATCTTCAAGAGTTGGCTAAGGTTATTTTAGTCTTTTTACTTGTTAGATTTTTTTAGACATTAGGATTTTATAAGGTGTATGATTGTGCATGATAGCTAATGTGGTTTATGGGCTTTGATGGGCTCATGGGGTTTGATTTCTTAAGCTTTGCGGGCTTTGGTTTATGGGGCTTAGGGTTTTAGATGAGAATTAGGGTTTTAGGTCATGGGCTTTTAGATATGTAGAATGGAAATTGGGAAAGAAGAAAGATAATTAGCTAATTGGATTTAGCAATTAGGTTTATGAATTTTAATTGAAGAAAACTTGATATCATATTTGAATTTAGAATTTTAGGGCTTTAGGAATTTGATATTTAAAAGGAATTATTTTGTTTTAAATTTCTAAGATTTATGGTGTTAGAATTTTGGCCCAATAGCTAAACTGACAATTTAGCATTTACGCGATTGGACTTGACAAACAGAATTTAGTTTAATAATTAGAAAGTATTGAATAAATTCGAATTTGTTGAAATAGGTGATTGAAGTAGTTTAATGGGTTAAATCAAGTATTTATGGTATTAGAATCTCTATTTTCAATTACTAATGTAATTAGGTTAAACTATCTATTTATATCATATAATTTGCAAAAATTTCACTAGCTAAATCATTTAAAATCAATCTCTAAAATAAACTTATATTAAGGTTCAAAATTACTTGTATTTTCATGCTAATTGTCTAATAATATCTAATCAATCAAATGAAAATTTAAGGTATTTCAACCAAAAAATACATCATGGTTAAAAAAAGCAATACCTGTATAGGCATCACATTTAATAGTCACAATAAAAGACCAATTTATAATTGAGAAAAAGCAAAAGCAAAACCAAGGATAAAAAACAAAAGGAAAAAAAGAGAGAGGAGAAGGGGAGATGGAGATGAGACAATGTGTCAGGTAGAAGTTAGAAGGGGAGAGAGAGAAAGAAATTGAGAAAGAGAGGGGGACAAAAGAGAGAGATGAGTGCTTTTTGAATATTGAAATTTGACCATTCCAAAATTGCAAGTACTAACCACGATTTCCATATTAAAAAAATTATATATCAATTGTTTCAAGCAATTTAGTAACATACAAAAACTTGGTATCGTGTGTCTAAAACACGATTTATATATAAATTCCATATATCCCGAATTAATAACGTGATTTTAAAGTGTATTATTTGGTTTTTTTTTTCATATCAACTTGATATTGACAATTATTTTTTGCACTTGGGTTAAGCATGTGTTTCACCCCTGCCATTACCTTTACCATTATTACCATCACTACCATAACAATTGTCATTACAATCAATGTAATAACAACACAAAATCACAACCCATATTCATTGCATTATCATCATTATTGTGCAATTAACGTCACTTATACATCATTGTTAGGGATCGACACAAAAACGAGTCTATTTGTTTATTGACAAATTACAGATACAATAAAAAAAGTTGACAGTTCTCATAAAAAAAATCAAATATATCAAATATAGATAAAATATAAATATAAATCATATATTTACACATATTATTTTAAAAAATATATAGATAAAGATGAAAAAACAAACCATCCAAACATATAATTGATTGGGAGCTAGACGTACTGTGTTTGGAAAAGAATCATTTTATATCATAATTATAGTACATCTTATATACATATAAAGAATTTTATTAATAAGTGCACTATATATCTTGGTAAAAAATTGTTTACTACTCTATTTTTTTATATATATTTAAGAGACTTAAACTTATTAATGAATCAATTATAGATGCTTGATATACTTCTTAAAGTGTTGAAAAGCATAAAATATTTTATTTTTTTATTGTATTTATTTAATTTAATTTCAACTATTGATATATTTAAAATAAAATAAATTCATAAAGTTGTAAGTTTTGTAGCCAATAAAAGTACATCACAAAAAAAGTACAAAAGGTTATATTAAAAGGAAGTGAACAACATAATAAAAGAACAAGTGTTCTATAAATTTTATTGGGGTAAATATCGAATTTGATACCTTAATTTAAAGTTCAACTTTAATACCTAATTATTGATCTTTAATTATTATTAATGTTATTATACTTATAAATATATATATTAATTTTAATTCATAAGAATAAAACTTATTAGGCTGCAAAAGCCCACTTAAACCCAATCTTATCCTAAGTCTTTCACTAATTCAAAAATTTTCAAGCATTCTTTTAAAGCTTGATAATATATAGAAGGTTTAATTTTAACACTTTGTCAATATTAGACATAGATCCTCCTATATCCAATCCATCTCTAAATCCTATCCTTCCATCTCTTTCATCCGACTCCATCCTCTTTTTATCGATCCTTCTCTTCCCTACAACCACGCTGCCATGGCCTTCGACTTCCTCCGTCTCAACGCCCTTAGTGTTTACCACCAACATCCACCTCTATCTCAATCAAATATCCCAAAAAGATCGTAGGTATGGAACATACTTACTGGAAAGTTATAGCAAAGATGATGCAACCTCATGGATTTGGTTTGACTATGAGAACGATTGCAACGAATCATTCTTTGGAGGAATTTCAAATGGACTAGGAATTGGTGAAGTCAAATCTTCTATATATTATCAAGCCTAAAAAGAATGTTTGAAAAAATTTGATTGGTATAAAACTTAAGAATAAGAATGGGATTAAGTAAGCTTTTGGGACCCAGCAAGTTTTATTCTTATAAATTAAAATTAATTATATAGTAATTATAAGTATAATTAAAATAATAATAATAAATATGATAAAATTTATTAAAGATAAATAAAAAAAATTATAGTTATAGGACACATGTCAAATTATGATTGGTTGGATAATCCGCGTCATCAACGGAGTTTAACAGTTTAAGTGAGGTATAAAAAATAATCTTGAAAAGTTTAATTAGGTACTTAAATCGAACTTTTAAAAGTAAAGGTACTAATTGCATTTTTCAATAAAGTTAAGGCACCAAATTCAACATTAATCCATTTTTTCTTTATGGTAAATTACAAATACACTTGTTTATATTTATTTCATGTGTTCTTATACCTTTGTCATTGAAATTGAACACTTAAACCCTTAAGCCTTTAAAAAATGTTCCTTGTAGACTTTATTAACCCTTAGAAATAATGACTATAAATATTAAAATGTCCTTTTAGTTGTTTTCTTATAAATTGAAATGATCATAGGGAATAAAAAAATACATCTTTGTTTTTATTTTTTAAGATATGAGGTTTAAATGCTCAAATTCAAGCATAGGGGTTAAGCACACGTAATATAAAATATAATAAGCATATTAGCAATTTACCCTTTCATACATGATGACTTTGCACAATTGTTTCACTCGTAATTTACAAAGTGTTATTTTCAATAAAAATGATATTCCATTTTATTCAGAATAGGAAAAAGTATATTGTTAGTTTTGATATTATACCACTTTTCTAGTTGAGTCCTAAATTTATATTTTTTTCCTGTTTGTATCCTTATCCTTAACATTTTGGACCATTGACAAAATTGGACTTTTATTAACACTGTTAACTTTTCAATCATTAAGTGGCACATGGCTACACCTCATTTGTCTAAACAATTAATTCAAAAAAAAATTATTATTAATAAACATAAAATAATTAAAATATTATAAAAACTAATAAAGTAGAATAAAGGATGAAATTGTGTTTGGCTTGGATTTTTTTTTCCAAAATTCTTAACTTTATATGGGTTTTTATTGAATCCAATGTTTTAGAACTCTTTCCCTTATAAATCTTAGTGCTTTGTTTTCACGTTGATGTTTCTAATCATTCCTCTTACTTTCCTACATAGCATCTATTTAATTTGGATTTGAATTTTTACATCTAAAACTTTTTTTTTGAACTTTTTTGTGGTCTCTATCATTTGTAGCTTCATTGTTGGCCAAGTTTTCTTAGTATGCCATATCATTTTACCCCTTATTTTATCTAAATTCATCATGTTTTTAGTGTAAGAGTTTGCTTCCTTCTTTGTTTGTTACCAAACCTAGAGAACGGATGTTCTCTTAACCCTATTATTCAAAATTAAAAATAAAAAGGAAAGGGATTTAAAGAAGTTTAAGTAGTAGTAAGAGCAAGTAGCAAAAGCTGGAAACCGAAGCCTGCACATTTTTGTCATAAGGCTTTCAAACAACAAATATAGCATAAATGAGTTACAGTTGGATGGCCTTATTTTGTTGCACTATTGCTACACTGCACAACAATAGTGATGGCATATAACCACCATACCATTATCAATAATGCAAACACTAGAATAGTGCCTCATTATTGTTGAAAAGTTAACACTATTGGTGGCATTGTAGTGATGGTAGTGATGGCAATAGCAATAGTGATAATAAAACAAGATAATATGAATAAAGTAAATATAGAATAACATAAATGATATAATTTTTGAAAATGATACTTGTGGAAATCTATCTAAAGTGGTTACATGTGTGTCACAAGGTCTTGTGCTACACATGCCTTTAAAGTAGTTATGTAATACGATATCTAATGGCATGATTTGGAAAGAATGAGGTAGAGGAAGAGCTAATAATCTGGTCTCGAATGTATTGAACGACGAATAATGAGGGAGCTTTACAAAACATTGAGTGTCAACCTTATAATTCTCAAGCAATCGAAGCTAGTATTTGCCTAAATAGCTTGTTTGATCTTTGCAAACATAAATTATATAGTAGAATATCACTTTTTTAATCTTATAGAAAGTGTTAAATAGAGAGAAATTACTAAATATTTATAGGTCTTTACACTTCATGACGTTCTTAAACCACTTTGATACCCAATGGCTGAGATGAATTCATTTAACTCAAAATTATCTTCATAAGCTTAGTCTAAGTCCAAAGTCTAAGGTCAAAAATATTCTTTACGAGCATATGAGCGTTTTTAAGAAAGGTTGAAGATAGATATAATGGTAAAACATTATTTATTTCAAGCCCATCAAGCCATATTGTTAAGTAATCTAGAGTATGGTTCATACTCCTAATTTTGTCTCTTAATCCAAGAACTCAATAGCTAAAAGAAATTTCAAAAAGTTAAGCTTAAAAATTGTGGAGTTAGCATATTAATAGTGCAAAACTAGCCCCACACACTACTATAGTGTAATATGATTTTTAAATTTACTTCTAGAGTAGTTAGTATAGAGAATATTACATGTATAATATACTTTCAAAAAAAAAAATACACAAAATAAAATTGTAGAAAAAATATTACAAGAATAGTATCACTATATTGCATAAGAGACAAACAATATAGAAATTTATATGTGGCATACCTACATGATGCAATATACGTATTATGAAATAGCCATAATTTTAAAATATATTAATGCATGCTAAATTTGATAATTATATGTGTGTATGTGTTTGAATGGATTAGTGTGTTTGTAATGTTGGGTGTGGTATAACGTATGTGATTAGATAATATGCTATGGTAAATATATCTAGGTTGATAGTTTATTCATGTTAGAAATTATCATGTTAGTGTTAATTGTTATTGTAATGAATTATATGTGTCGGATTTAAACTTGTTTTAGGCCTAAATTAGATACTAAACTTAGCAGATTTTTTTTAACCCCTCTTAAGTCCAATTCTAAGCCCAAATAAGGCCCAGGCCTTTCCCAAATCTGCCTCCTCAAAAGTCAACAATATTAAGATAAACATCAAATTCTAATTGCATCATTAGACACTCCAAAACAGAACAAAGAAAAAGAAAATTCGTAACTCAAGAAGGCCAAAAATTTTCAAGACTCAAATCAAGTTTTCTTGTACTCAACATACCAAAAATCATTCCCCAAGCCTTATATATACATTGAGGTAAGTTTATTTGATGTTTGAAATGCTTTATTTCCCTCTTAATCCATGAAATATGCATGTGTGGTATAATATAAGTAGTTGGAATGCTAAATTATTGTTGAAATATTGTAGAGTTGTTAGGAAAGTTTTAGAATGCTTGAGTTGTTGTAGATAGGTTGTAGTAGGCTTTCATGTGGTTTGGAATTGAAGTGTTGAAGTATGATGAGTATTAGAATTGTTTGAAGTGTGTTAGAGTTGGTGAAACTTGATGAAGAAGAGTTTGATTCTTGTAGAGTAATTTTTGAATTGTTTGATGTTGAGGAGTGAAGATCACTCTTGTTGAATGTTGTTAAAATGTACAAGAAGTGTTGTATGAAGTTTGTATAAGGTTTATGACATGTTAGGAGTTGAGAAAAGTTAAATTTTGAAGTTAAAACAAAGGAAATGTGTGAAAAGTCGGAAACAAGGGAGATGTCACGGGCAAGCTAGGACCCGTGATATCATTTGATTTTTGTAAAAAAATTCGTCAAGCAAGATATCACGGGCGTGGTAAAGGGCGTGATTTAGACTGATCATACATTTTTCCTTAATCACGGGCGAACTAAAGGGCGTGATTTAAACTGATCATACATTTTTCCTTAGTCATGGGCAAACTAAAGGGCATGATTTGGTCTGGTGACAAATTTTTCTAAAATCATGAGCGAGTAATGGGGTGTGATCGGTCCCCTCCAGCAACATGTTTTTGTAAATTAATCATAACTTTTTCATACAAACTCCGATTTAAGTGATTTAAATTGCGTTGGAAAGATTAAAAGAGATCTAAAACTTTCATGTTTTGAGTTTTTACAAAATAAAAACTTATCAAGGCCGAATTTTCATTTCTTTCCAACTACTTTATTTTCCAAATAAAGCTAAAAACTTATGTTTGATAATTAATGTAATTTTATGATTAATTATTGAACTTATATGATGTTGTATGATGATTGTATGATATATATAAGTCACATTATGACTTGAATGATTTTAATCAAGATCATATGATTTCCTAAGCTTTAAACTAGTAGATATAAGCTTGGCTTAGGATAGTATTGTTAATATGGTTTGATTTATGTGAAACAGAGATAGATACTCGGTTGGAGACCCTCTTTTGAATTCCGAATCGAATCAGGTACACAATACTTTGATTGATTGTTGCTTAGGATAGGTATATACCAAATTGATTTTAATTGAAAATTAATAAGAGATATTGAAATTGGTTGTGCTTTACGTCGTTGAAATCAGAACCGGGAAGCGACAACCTTGTCATCATGCAATGGCACGATAATTTAGGCACTTAGCCTAATTCTTTGTCATGATGCAATGGTGATTTCTTTTATTGGCTAAGTGGGTAGCTAATATGGTTAACTGTATCGGTATATCCTCTACTTAGGTTCGGAAGGAAATAATATGTTTTAGTTCATGGGTATGAGACCGTTGAACTAATTGATATTGTAGACTAGGATAAGTGGATTATATAAAGGAGTGTGAACCCTAGATGAAGCTATCGTTCTCTATCGGTTAGATATAGGAGATATGAGTATCCGGTCTATCTATATCAACCTCCTTAGCAGCAGCTGTTACTCAGGACCCCTAGAATTCCTAAGCTTGAGTCGGAGTTTGAATATTCCAGTGTTGTTCTATTCATTTAACTAAAAGATAATGAAGTTGTGGTGATTTATTGCATTGTATTTAGTTAAGTGAGCATTGCATGTGTATTTGTACTAGGCCTTTGGCTCATGTTGCTATCTTGCAGGTGACTTTGATGACGAGTTTTATGAGGATATGGGCTATGGGAATGATTGGGAAGACTCTATGGATGACTAGGAGAGGCGCCTAGTATATGCTTAGGATCCTTTTTGATGTAAAATTTTGTGAAGTGTTTAGGCTTATTTGTTATGCCTTAGAATGTATTTTGAGTTGAATTGTATTTGTAATATAGTTGGGTTTTAAGTGAGATCTCTATGTTTATGTGATCCTTGGGAATCTGTAATGTATATAAAGATATAATGTATGTCTTGTATATAGGTGATGACCCACTACTCATGTAGCGATAATGTTTCTAATTCTAAGCATAAGAATGTTATATCTGTTTTAAACAGGTAGCTATTACAAACATCTCTTTTTAAGAGGACCTTACGTATAATACTTGAATATTGTTCCTAATATTTGCGTATTATGTGTGGTCGGGAGATTTGGCACACTTAATAATTGGGTTAAGTGGGTCTGGTCTTTACATATTATTATGTATATCACACCTTCAAGAGGCGATCTGAGGTTGGGCCTCTATTGCATACTCCATGTTTGCATGCGTCGTTTGATTTGGGGATCGGGTTTCTTCTTGGGTTTTTGTGTACATTAGTTTGAGCAGTATTAATTGAAGTTTCGGGTCAAAGTGGTTGTGGAGGTGGTGGTTTTGGTTGAAGGAGGCGGGGACAATGGTGTTGGTGTTTTGTTTGTTTCGGTGGACGTTGATGGCTTGTGATTTTGGTGTGGCGGCATTTTAAGGTTATGGTATTTGAAGATTTCTTGGTTATAGTGGAGGTATGGGGAGAAGATGGCCAGTTTTTAGAGAGAGTAAGGGTTTTTAGTGAGAGAAGCGAGAGGGATAGAGAAAAAGGGAAGGGAGATAGAAAGCTGCACCACACACACACACACACACACACACACACAGAGAGCATATTAGATAGGGATGTTGAGCTAGAGGTAGAAGATGGATATTGGGTTTAGTTTCTTAAAATCTCTTCTATGGTATCGCTTGGTAAAAATTCAATACAAAAACTATATCACCTACTGTAACTGCCATATACACACTTCTCAATGTTTTACATGGGTAGGTCACTGTATCGCTAATGGTACATGCGATATAAGTAAAATTAATACTATCTCTACTCCAACATATGATATAGCGACTCTAATTTGATATCTTTTTTTGTGCAATTTGTGTTTTTGTTTTTTTTTTTTTTAAACATTAGACATGTGTTTCACCTAGCTAGTGTGCATATATCAGCTAAAATATCATGGAATCTTGTACAAAAGCAAAAAGGGGAAAAAACAAAAGTTAATGGTTAAATTAATGATTAGGTGCAAATCTTTTTATTTGTTTAATTTAAAATTGCGTAACTAATGTTAAATTAGTATTCATTAAATTAATTTTATAAATCATTAATAAATTGATCAGCCATAAAATTTTATCTTAAGACTCTCACAATACCTGCCTCCTCAATCCAACTTTACGTATCTAACATAGTGATAATCCAACTTTGCATACCTAACCCAGTGTTTGGCAACTTCTTAAAAAAGTGGAACTCTAAAGAAAGTTATGAAAAGAAATTAAGTGGAAAGAAGATCTAAAGAAAGGAAAATGTTATTCTTGTCTCAATATGATAAGTGAAAATAGGAAGGAAAATGTAAAGACCCGACATGCTCAATTCTCAAATTAACCACACCAAATCCCCAACCACGTATAACTCTTACGAATTATATGTAAGGTTGTCTTAAAAGAAGGTGTTTATGTTGAACATTGCTATCCGATTTTAGATTGTGAAATCGTTTAGTTAGATTCTGGCAACAACTGGATTTAGCAGTGGAAAAATAAACTTTGATAAAAACATTTCTACTTAAAAGCATTTCAAACTTCTACTATTAAAAGTGGAAAAACATTCACTTAAATAAATCTTTACAAAAGCTTATTTACAAAACATGGCCTCTGACAAGCCCTTAAATGAAAATACAAATTTATAAATGAATCCAGTCTTTATAAAACAAATAAAAGAAGAAACAAAACAACTAAACTACTCAACGCTTCTAACTCACATCACTCATCCACAATCCTTCTCGAGTCAACGGAAGCACCCAAAAACCCGAGACAACATCATCAACAACAACAACATCATCATATCATCATCTCATCATCCATCATTACCAACATCAACAAGAACTCATCATTATCAACTTCATCAATATCATCTTTATCCACAACAATACCTGTAAAAAGAATAAGAACAACTATAATGAGCCGAAGCCCAGTACACAGTAACATAATCACACACGGAGTGGCACACGAGCTTAACTAAATGCAATGCATCATTCCACAAGTTATTATCTTTTCATTAAAATAAACAAATCAACAATGGAGCACTCACACTCCGGAACAAGCCAATGGGAATCTGGGGGTCCTGAGTAACAACAGCTGCTCAGGGGGTTGATATAGATAGACCGGATATCTATATCTCCTATATCTAACCGATAAAGAATATTAATAGCATCATCTAGAGTTCACACTCCTTTATATACTCCACTTATCCCGGTCTATAGAGGTGGGCAAATGGGTTAAACGGGCCAACCCGGCCCGGCCCACTTTGGCCCGTGGGTTAAACGGGCTAAAATTTGTTGGCCCGTTTAACCCACGGGCCAAAATTGCCTGACCCTAACCCAACCCACTTTAGGCCATGGGTTAAATGGGTCAACCCACTTTTTGACCCTTTTAACCCACTTACATATTTTATGAGTTAAATGGGTCAAGTTGACCCATTTAACTTATTTATACTAATTGAATAAGATATATATATATATAATAAAAAAGAGAGTTTTATAAGGTTATATATATTAATGATTAATTTCATTATTATTTTAATTACTTTTTATATAAAAATAAGTTTTCTAAAATAACTTATTAGATAATATATTTCATTTAAAACAATAATAATATATTTTATAAAATTTTATGGTGTATGTGCATCAATTTGTCATTCTTTGTTATAATTAACACATAAATTTAATGTCAAGTATAAAAAATCTCAAGAATAACCTTTATTAATACATATTTATCCTATAATTATTTATTTTATTTTTATAAAAGTGGGTTGGTGGGTCAACCCACTTAACCCGCGGGCTAGCCCACTTTGGCCCGCGGGTTAAGTGGGTTGGGTAAAATTAACCCACTTTTAAACGGGCTAAAAAAAGCTGGCCCTAACCCGTTTTTAAAGTGGGTTAAACGGGCTGGCCCGCGAGCCATAGCCCATTTGTCCAGCTCTACCGGTCTATAACATCAATTAGTTCAACGGTCCCATACCCATGAACTAAAACATATTATTTCCTCCCGAGCCTAAGTAGAGAATATACCGATACAGTTAACCCTATTAGCTACCCACTTAGCCAATAAAAGAAACCACCATTGCATCATGGTGAACCATTGCATCATGGATTTGAGTCATTGCATCATGACAAAGGATTGGGCTAAGTGCCTAAACTAGCGTGCCATTGCATCATGACAAGGTTGTCGCTCCCCGGTTCCGGATTCAACGACATAAAGCATAACCAACACTCATCAATTATTAAGTCGAGTTTAAGTTCTTAATCCATTTAGGATGCCTATCCTATCAATCATCACACAAGTTACTGCGTACCTTGAATATGAAATCCAAACAGAGCTTCGGAAGGAAATTTCATAAGATAATCCAGAAGATAAAATCAGATATCCACCACTGTTAAGAAAAGAGCTCGTATAAGAAACTAAACTAAACTAATCATCCACTTTATATCAAACTTTTATTAATCCTATTTGATCAGACACTAATGTGGAACCCCACTATGGCTGCGATAAATCGCCCCGCCAAAATATGGACAGTTCTCCTTTGTCTGTCAAAGAATTTCTTTTCTCTTTATTTATACTGTTTTATTACAAAAGCATTAACAAAGAATTCATAAAACCAAAAACATTCATTTTCCAAGTAAACACACATTTGAAACAACATATTCACCATATTAATCAAAGATCATCCTAATTCATTCATCTAAGCTAATTATTAGCTATTAACCCATTTCAACTTAACCTTAGCCAAATTGATTATAATTAGTCCTTTGATTCATTTACTAAGTCAAGTTGATTAAACTTAGACAATCTAATTCATTTTAGCTTAGTAAAGTTCATTAAGTCAAATTGGACTTAGATTAATTACTAATTCATTCTATATCTAAGATCTATGTCAATTCGAGCATACATTAACTTAAATTTAGCCAAATTCATCAAAGTTAAACAATCTAATCCATTTTAGTTCATTCAAGTTTATTTAGTCAAGTTGAACCTAGGTTTGTTAACTAGGTTCATTTTATAACTAACTTCTAGATTTAATCTAATTATTTGTTAAATCTATAAATCTACTTAACTCATGTTTAATTATATCAACCAATCAACATAACACATCAAACATCACTTATCTATCTCATTTTAACTCAAAAAGATCCATTTCCTAAAGCAAACACAAATAAAACAAACAAAAACAAGTTTTTAACTTTCTTTGGAAAATGTATCAGTTGGAAAGAAGTGAAATTTAAGCACTGATACTTTTAGAATTTGCAAAAACTCAAAACATAAAAGTTGTAGATCTCTTTTTAAGCTTTCCAACGCAACTTGAATCACTCAAATCAGAATTCGTATGAAAAAGTTATGATTTATTTACGAAAACATGTTGCTGCAGGGGACGGATCACGCCCAAGCGGTCGCCCGTGGTTTTTAAAAAATTTGTGACCAGACCAAATCACGCCCCTTTAGCCGCCCGTGACATGTGAAAAACATACAATCAGCTTAAATCACTCCCCTTCGCTCGTCCGTGATTAGTCTCCTGATATATGTTACGAATTTGCTCTGTTTTCAAAATCCATTTTTACACTTTTTCACCAACTTATACATCTCCTACATCAATTCTAACATAAAAAACACTATAATAACAACTCCTAACACTTCAATCTCCCTCCAACAACTTCAAACAACAATCAAACTTCAATTTACTTCAACAAACTCCAACTCACTATTCATCCTCTTCTTCACCAATTCCAACTTCCATCAAACATTAAACCAACAAATACAAAAGTAAACAGCACTTCAACTCATTTTCAACATCAATTCACCAATTACAATTGTAAATAACAAGTAAAACAAAGAGAAATAGAAATAGAAAACTTAGCTTTAGTCAAGAAAAGAAGTTGAAGCTTCATCCTCTAGCTCGGTTTTCTCTATCTAGTTCATCTCCTAGTCTTGATTCATCCTCTAGTTGGCTTCAATCTTGAGATCCAAGTCTTGAATTTGGAGAGAAAGAAAGAAAGAAAGAAAGAAGAAGAAGAAGAGAGAAAAACGTAAATGGAAAAGAAAGAAAAAGAGGCAGCTAAAGAAAGAAAAGGAAAGGAAAGGACAAAACTAAATATATATATTTAGAAATAGGGTATAGGTTTGGAACTATCAGATCAATATCTATAGTTCCAGAAGTATTTAGAAGATGATTTTAGAACCGATAGGTTATAAATTAAGAACTTGAAGTAAGAACTTAATTTACAAATTTATTTTAGATAAAAAGATATAAAATTTGAGTTCGGGTTTAGGAACTGATATTTTTATTCAAGCAAATGAACTAAAATTTTACTGAGACTTAGGAACTAGTGTTTAGGCTAAGAATTAAGAGTTTAGGAATCCTCTAAACATTTCAATGACTTGTTTAGAGAATTTAGATTTCAAATCTCAAAACCAACTTAATTATTAGCTAATTATATTAAGCCAATTTGTCTAATTATATCCTATAATTCATTTTATTCATTTAATCTATCTAAATCAATTTCTAATCTTGGTGAAGGCTTGGGGTATTTCAGAAAAGGTAAAATCAAATTTTCCCCCATGTTTGGTTAGTATAAGAAAAAAAGAAAAAACAATATAAGAATACAACTAGATGACCTTTATCTTATATCTTAACATTTTAAACTTGGAAAATTTTAATAACCTTACATAATTTCCACTATTTCCCTTAGTTTCTCTCAAATGTGGAAATGATTACACTACTTCTTATTTCCTACTTAAAGCGAAAAAGGCAAACACATGCCATTCCATTCGATCCCATTCCTCGTGTTCTATTAGCTTTGCTTTGTAATAACATAGTGTGCAAAGTCGAAATTATCCCCCACTGTGAGTGCACGGGTTCCCCCACTGCTGCACGAATTTTAATAAAATAACAACTAAAAGAAACGAACCTTTTCTTTTTCCTCATCCACAAGAGCAAGAAAGAGATGACAACATCAATATCTCAAGATAACAAGTGGGATGGAATTATAGCCATAAAAAAAAATTCTCAGAGCATCTTCATGGTCCATTTGTCCATACCATTTCGACATCATGACTCCATGTAAATTCCCTTCATTGGTTCCGCCCTCACAACAGTTCGCGCCTTTGCGCGCGCCACGTACCCCCCCTTCTCGCTCTCGCTCCCTGTCTCTCTCCATATAATTACAACGCTGGACCAGGGGAGAAGAAAAGGATAAGGACACAAAACAGCCATGACGGTCGACTGGACCGAGCTCCCGCCGGAAATCCTCTGCTCAATCTCGGATAAGCTGATCGTCTACATCGACTACCTCCGTATTCGTTCCGTATGCTGCACGTGGCGCAATTTCATCCCTTCGATCCCACGCCAGCTTCCTCCCCAGCTCCCAATCCTTCTCTCTCACTCCTCTCTCTACAATCTCTCCACGCGCAAGCTCCACACCCTCAAAACCCTAACCCTTGACCTCTCCCTGTGCGCTCGCCTCCGCGGTTCCTCTCACGGCTGGCTGATAATTCTCGATGAATCACCTGAAATTCTTCTCTTGAACCCGTTTAGTAAATCAAAAACTCACCTTTTGCCTCCGATTTCATCTTTCCCCAACGTCGTTTCGCGCGATTTCGGCGACGTCGGCCGCGAGTACTCCTTGCGAGAGCTTTGCCCTAATGGCCATGTCTCCACTCACAATTTGAGGTACATGCGTGACTCGTTTGTTAAGAAGATTATTCTCAGTTCATGCCCTGTGAGGAACCCTTATTTTATTGCTGTAGCTATTGTTAATCATACGAACAACCTGGGGTTTTGTCGAAAGGCGGATGTGGGATGGAGCTTCATCGAGGGTACGCATTCGTATTGTGAGGATGTGATTTACTGGAAGGGTTTGTTTTATGCTGTTGATAAGTTCGGACGTCTTGTGGTGTGTGATTTAGGCGATGAGAATTCATCTTCTTCTCCATCTTCATCTCCTCCTCGGGTATCGGTGCTCGATATGCCGAGGCAATTTGGGGGTGATATGCAGTATTTGGTGAGTGTAGGGGATGAATTGATGTTGATTAGTAGGCACTTGAATATCGAGTTCTATAGTCATCAGCCTCGTTATAGGACCGTGCAATTCGGGGTCTTTAAGATGGATTGGAGTGGGCTTAAGTGGGAGAGGGTGACGAGTTTGGGAGATTATACGGTTTTTATTGGAGGGAATTCGTCGTTCTCGCTTTTGGCTAAGGATTTCCCGGGAAGTACAGGGAATTGTATATGTTTCACTGATGATTACTCTGAATCCAACTATGATGGAGCTTTTGAAGATGATTCTGGGATTTATAATCTGGGTGATGGGAGTATTGAACCTCTCCCTTGCTATCCGAGGAACCCGCATTCTCCTCTGCATTCGCCTCCTCCAATTTGGCTCTCCCCTAATCCTTGCTAGCGCGGGGTTTTCCATGTGAGTTCTAGTCTTCTAAGCTCCATTGTTGAAAGTGGAGAATTGCTTTAATATGGGGTTTTATGGATTAGCACTATTTTTGCTGCATTATTACCCTTTAATATCCTCACCGTGATGGATTGAATTTGCTTGCAACACTTCATTTTTCGAGTATAAATCGATTTGGCATGTCCGTATGTAATTTCGCCACTGACTGCAATGAAAAGATAGTTGATTATGAGATGTAGCTCGAAACTAACGGGAGTGTTTGCCATGTCCTGACTTTCTAATCCCATTTCGAATTCCTGTTCTAGTTGATGATGATCAGCTCATGTTGGTCTGTTTTCATGCAGGTGAGAAGAAATCTAATGCAGCGTACCTCTGTACATCATCCTTCAGCCTTGTGTTATATGTAACTTATGTGATTCTGCTTCCATTTCCAAGTGTATATATACAATGTATATGACTAATTACCCTTAAAAAAAGCATCTTACATCCTGTACATAGATGCATATAGTTAAAGAATAAGATGTTTCCTTGATGTATCCTCACCAATGTTGATGGTGAAAGGCACATGCCTGGTCTTTCTGGTCCAATATTTTTCGTACCGGAAGTTATTTCATGTAAGAAGATATCTGTGTGGTTTTTCATGTTGTAAACGGTATTGTGATGATGTAAATCCCCCGTTGTAAGCTCTATTAGTTGTATCGTGAAACCTTTGCCGGTTTTCCACCATTTTAATGTGAAGACATGGGCTTCAAATCTGGTTTTTCAGTCGTCATCTTTATTTGGTTGTGTCTTCTTCGAGCTCTTTACGTCCAGAATTGACGACTATTATTCTTTGAATTCGCCTCATGCGGAAATACCGAAAGGGTGCTTCTGTTTGTAGCAAAACCTCTAGATTTTGACGAAGACATTCACCCCAGTTGACGGTTTGAAAAACCGTGGATGGACGTCTTGGGGAACCGAAGAATTATGAAGTTATGAACTTACGAGAATTAAGTCACCTAACAAGCTGGATTGAGATAACTCGTTTGGTTTTGAGCTAGACGTCGGAGTTTAAACTTGAATAAAATTATAAATTATAATTTCGAGTTTAGGTTCGGGTTTAACTTTAACTAAGCGTAGTTTGGTTCGACTTGATTAATGTTGTATGATGTGTGCGAGAATTATTTATTATGTTCACAGCTAAGATAAATTAGGTTTGTAAACTAGTTAAACCAAATATTAGCAAGCTTGACCAAATACCATATTAAATCTGAATAATTTGCGAGGGAATAGTATGTGGGAGGGGTTGGAAATGGATCTGGTATCTTGCTGCATTGTAAGTGCTGAAGAAGTTAATCATAAAAATGTTATCGAAACCAATCTAAAATAATCCCTACACTTGAAATTTAGAAAGCAAATGTTAAAATGTTAAAATTGGTATGCAAGAATTGGAATGGGTTGAGTGGAGAATGAAAAATTATTTCTTTGTTTGTATATAATATGAAATAGAATGGGATTGTTGGAAAAATATTGAGTAGGTCATTAAGTGTAAGGCGATATATCTTATGTTAATGTGTACGTAGTATGTAATTATTAATTATATGCTAATACATAGATAATGTTGTTGGTTGTTTTTAAAATAATCACTATTTATGTATTTGTGTGTTAGAAAATTTTAGGTAATTATATATCACATGTATATTATATCTATTGTGTAATATCCATCAAATCTTTTTTTATGATTATTATGTTATCAAATATATTCTTAGAAGATAGAAATAAATGTGAATAATAAATGAGTAGTAAGATAAAAAAGTAATCATAATAGTAATGACTAATGAGAATATCGTTCTTCTTTAAGGTTGGACCAGTCAATTCACAAAAGTCATAATTCTAATTTTTAAATATGTATTAGAACTTAGAATTAGGATTTAGAATAAAATATGGAATTGGAATTCTATTTTAAGTTCATTTTAGTTTTCATATACGTACTTAAAATTGGAATCATCGATTCACAATAATCGCAATTCTAAACTTTAAAGGTATAATCCAAACAAAGGTATCAAAATAAAACTTAGAAACGAAATTTAAAATAGCATTTAGAATAGAATAGAATAGAATTTAGAATTGAGATACTATTTTTTCATTCTATATTTTATAAACCAGTAAGTACCAGAGGTCCATTTTTTTTTTTTTTTTGGCCGGTAGGCCCGGTACTAGTGGCCTAGTTTTTATATAGGTCTTTAACTCCAATAAATCCAACGTTTTTATGATAATCAATAAATTGAAATATAATTTATCAATAATACTAAGTACAAAATATATTTACAGTAATAAGAAGATTATTTAAATAAATAAACTCGATATTGATCTAGATAAGAATAAGATAAGGTCGGTTGCAATCGGATAATGTTCCGCCTTCTGAAAATAGTTGATTTATCCACTTTCTTCTGGATTCTATGAATCTGCCACTTGCATAATAATCGACCTTTTTTTTTTGTATAATCATTAATTCGGTCTTATCATATGGCGGCAAAACTAGCGGATGAGCGATATCATTTGTCGAGTCAATAATTTCATCCGATCTTATCATGAAACATTAAAATCCATGATGGGCAATATGACGCATGATATGCAAGTTGGAAATCTAGGATAGGACATGGGATGAATGGATGTGTCTGATGGAGAATGGAAGGCGGAAGGGGACTGAGTGAAGTGGGAGGATGTGCCTTTTCCTCATCTCATGTTTAGATTTACACGGGAGGACTTTGATTCCTCCTGAGTTGGGGGGTAATGTAATTTTCATGGGAAAGAAGGTAAAATTTTTATCAACCTAAAGCACAGGTAATTTGGTAAAACTTCATAAAGGACAGTAAGATTATTGCTTTAAATAGGGTATTCATTATTCATTGGATTAGTAAGCCAAATCCCTTTTACCAATCCACTTCAATTGTGATTTGGCTTTATTGGATTAAAACTTGAGTGTCAATAGTTTTTGAAAACGTTCGGTTTTTTTTTTCTTCCCTTTTTCTTATTATCATATTTCTATATTCAGACAATATATACATTAATATAATTCTTTTAATATGAGATTTGAATTAAAATAATATAGCAGTTGGCTTTGTTTTCTTTTTCTAATCATTTTGATATTTTTCTTTTGTCATTTAAATAGATGTTTATTAAAAAATAAATTTAAATAAAAAAATAAACATTTTTACTATACAGTTGGATAAAATCAGACAATCCATCATAATTTTCTGCAAATAAACTTATTCAATAAATAAATTAAGAGAAGAAAAGACTATGCGCTAATACAATATCCCTGTGATCTTAGGATAAAGTAAAGATTGAGAGATAAGAGTGAGAGTATACGAGAAGATAAAAGATTGAAACAAAAGTCAAAAAGCGAAAGCGAACTCACTGAAGGTGTGAATGGAAAGTAAACAGTGAAAAAAAGCTTATCTTAGGCATGTGGAAACTGTTTGTTAATGAAACATATTTTTTCTTAAAAAGGTATTTCTGAAAAATAGTATAATTTTAAATATTTGGTTAATTTTATTAAAATAGTTTTTCTTTGTTTATATAATTTTAAGATAATTCATATATTTTAAGTATAAAATATATATATATCTATATATTATAATGAAAAATAAATCTATCTAAATAAAAATTATTAAAAAAATCATAAATGTCTTTAAAAGTAATTGATTAGTAGATAAGCTCATAAATTGATAGAAAAAATGAATTATTTTTTTACATCCTATAAATTCTTTTCTAAATGAGTTTATGCTTTTAAAAATAAATATGCAAAAACAAAAAAAAAATATTTTAAAAAAAAAACACTCTCTTTGAAACAGACGAGGCCTAACCGGAAGTTTTACGTTAATGTGAAAGTAAGATACATAGGAAGGGAGACGCAAATCTAGACATCGGCACGGTTCGGATCGGTTCTGGACCGGAACCGGAACCGCCAGAGCCGGGGTGGTTCATGGTTTCACGGAACCGCCGATTTTGACGGTTCCGGTTCCACGTGAACCGTGTTTATTATTATTCTTCTTCTTTTTCTTCCTTCTTTTCTTTTTTAAACAAACCGACCCCCTACACCCCCCAACCCCTCCTCCTCCTTCTCTCCCCCCATACCAAAATCATTCCATGTTCATGTATGTGCGTTTTTTTTTTTTTTTTTGCGGGTCGGAACCGATGGAACCACCGGTTCCGAGTGACGAACAGCGAAGACTCGCCGGTTCCGGCGAGTCCTTTGGCGGTTCCTAACTGTTCTCAGCGGGGCGGTTCTCGGATACGGATTCGCCGTGGACGGTTCGAGGCGGTTCGCGGTTCAAAACCGCCTCGTGGTGATGGTCTACGCAAATCTCTTTTGCCTTTCTATCCCAAAGACATCTATGTCGGATTTCTTGATTGGGATTAAAAAATTAAAAAACATGCCACCATGGTTATCAACGTGTCCACTGATTTGGCCTTTTTCTCCTTAGTTTGCCTACTTTGTTTTATCCTGGAATAATAATTAATCTAAAAAATTATAATAACACTTGTTTTCTTTCCCCCTCTAACCTGTGTTAATAAGAAGTCCATATATGTTCATAGGTACTTTCTAAATTTTCAATTCACTAACTCGAAAAAACGATGGATGGATATAATTATATTTGCAAAAGCTCTTGCATGTAGGTTGGTTTGATTCCTACTTTTTCTCTCCGATTCCATCTAAATATAAATTTGGAAGGAAAACGAAGAAATCGAATGCCTGTAAAAAGGAACGAACATGTTGATGAACTCAAAAGATCAAGGTCATGCAATTGCCAATCCTAAACAAGTAAAAACCTAGAAATAGATCACAGTGTCGTCTTATGTCATGTTCTATGAATCCTGTATCTCTGGTACTTTTCTACAATTCCAATCATCAATCAGTTTAATCAGCTCCACAAACTCATCGACGGTTGTGGAATTCCAGCAGCAGCAAAGCTTGAAAGAAGCTAAAAATGTGTTTAAGTGACTGAGAGAACTGGGAGGAGAAAGCTAAAAAGGCGAGGTCATGAGCTGTTTTGGAGATTTGTTTTTTTTTTGTCCCACGTTGCTGCTTTGGGAGATTGGTGAGAGAGAGTCGTTATAAAATATTCTGGGCTTGCGAGAATGTTTCTATCTTTGCGCTTGGGGCAATGACGCAGCTAGTGAGGTAATAACCGAGGCGCGTTTATTGCTGGTTGAAAACTATTTCCAAACCCCTCTTGGGCGGGCAGGGCTCGACTCTGGCCCTAGAGAATTTCTGGAAAGGCTCCCCCTGGGGTAAAGCCTTACAAAACTAGTTAAGTGTATTTTTCAATGCCTTTCACTTGGGGCTTGTACCTTAACTCATCGTGAGTGGCCGACAGCACAGGATTATTCTTTCTAGAGTGTTAAGAAATGAAACTCAGTTTAAGTAATAAAATTATATGTGGAGGTATTTTATCAGATGTCAAATGGGTTTGCCCAAAAAGAGAACCGTATGCGGGCACTCGTGTCAAACATGAAAGATGTAATCGAATTTCTTGAATTTTATAACAATCAAGTATATTGGTTAAGATCATACGGTCCTTTTTTTTTTTCCCTAGCAAAGTGCTATTAAATAGGTGTAAATTCTGAAAATTTTTCACATTAGTACACGACTCTTAAGTAGAATGCATAAACTAGTGAATAGACTTAGATGCTAATAAAAGCCTAAGAATAGATCAATGCATGAAATTTGGCTAGATATGGATTTAGAAATCAGATAAAGAACTTTTTTAACCCTAATTGATACAAAAAACGAGATTTCGTATCTTGAACGAATAATTCCAGATATGATTAAAAGAAAATCTAAAATTCAAAACCGAAACTAGTTATACAAATAGATTAAATAGAAAATATAAATATAAAGATTAAATGATTACTTTTGAACTCAACAATGATTTGATATTAGAACAATGAGTAGTAATGAGCCTAGGCTTGGATTTAAACTCTAAATTTAAGATTCCTAGATAGTGTTAAAAGTTACTAATAAAATTTCATGATAGGTATCAAAACTAAAAATATGTAGATAATATAACGTCTATATCAAGTGCGATATCAAGAAATTAATCAACTACGCTTATAGATAAGAAACGATAGCCTAAAGATAAACTGTTAAGATTATAAATACACAACAAAAATATAAACTGATAAATAACTCAAGATCTAAATTTTAAATAAATAATTGAATCACACTATTGTTCTAACTCGGATTTTCTTAAGCTATTGGAGCCTCAAACAAAAATTGACCTAATGAGTTTTAAAACCTTAATCGCGGGAGATAAAATTTTACAAATAATTAATCATGTAAATATAAAACTTAAAATTGTATTGTTTGATAATCTAGGTATTTTGTAGAATCCTACAAGCATTTTTTGTATAAAAACTCTCAAATACTAGCTAAATTATACCCGTATAACTTGATAAACTATCCTAAAACTAAGTCAAATAATTAACTAATATATATATATATATATATATGTTTTCGGTGGAGATTTCGGCTGCAAATTGCTTACGGAGGACTTGGAGTGCATGGAGAAAGAGAAAGCCGAAATTTGATCAATAATTCACCTAAAGAGTCAACAAAATCAACCTTATGACCAATCAAATATTGCCAAGTGAGCTTCTCATTAATGAATATGAAAAAACTGATCAAACAGAGACAAATGAGGAGAAAATTCGAAGCAAATTCGGAGGAAAACGCAGCTGCAAGCTCCTCTCTTCCTTCTTCTATATATATATGATTAAGTCCCTTAATGAACAAACAAACAACCTTAACTTTTTCTCAAACTTTTCAGAACGAAACTACTCCTAATTAGCAGCCAAAACAACCTAAGAACAAACTTTAAACTGCTCAAATCATCCAAGTTTGAATCGGAAGAAAAACAATACGAAAAAACGCTTGAAATGAGTTCAAAGGTGAGTTGATGTAATTCGAATGGTTTTCTTTTAAATCTAAAGATTATAACTGACTTTTGATAATCATAGAAACATAATCAACACAAAAATAAGCTTCGAATTCTATCGGATCGGCTCAACTGAGGTAAAAATCCGAAACCCTAGTTGTGCTTATTAAGATCGAAATCTAAGGATATATGCTTGTAGAAGTGTTAAGAGTTGTTTTATGTCTATATATAAGATATAGAGACACTTAGGAATGGTTTAGGACTGTTCTTAACATGGAAAATTTAAGAAATATGAATTGGATTATCGAGGAAGATGATGAATAGTGCTAACACTGTCCATAAGCCGGTAGCGTGGTCGTTCAACGCCGGCGGCTTACGAGGATAGGCCAGCGGTGTAGAGACGGCTTACACTGAACAGAAGCTACGTAAAAATTATTTTCACGTAAAAATAAACGAAGGCCGGACATCTGGGATTATACGCCGGTGGCGTAAGGTCCGGTGTACGTTGAAAGTTGACAGCTTTCAAAGCCGGTGCAACTGATATGAATTTGTATGCAAAACAAATAAACACCGACACCTAGGTTTCAAAGCCGGCGGCGTTGAAGTCGACGTACACCTATATATCTTCTACAAAAGTTTGTTTTGAAATGAATAGAATACATATATACATATATATATATACACACAATAAGCTTTACTAAGTATATATTATATATATATATTTAATAATATAGAATTTATTAAATAGATAAGAGCATACAAATACTTAAAATATTTTTGATTAATATTTGATAATTCTTAAAACCTTAGAATTAGAGGAAAATATTAAATGTTAATAAAAGTTATAAATAGTCAAACATTTGTTCTAAATAGATAAAATAGATAATAATGGAAATTAAAATAAGCTAAATTTACAAATAATGTGACTTCTATAAATAACAAAATAATTATACGAAATACATTAGGAGAAGCACGACGACATTAAGTAATAATGATTTAATATATTGAGTTTGGTATAGGATAACATACAATTAGTATTAGTCACTACAAAACTTGATAAATATCAAGTTTAGGACACTAGACATGTATAGGAATTTAACTATATAATCTATATTTTATTGATGAATACTTTATTCATCTTAATAGGTGACATTAATACCCTAGAAGATCTTCCAGCTGATTATTATGATTAAGTCAGTATGAGCAGGTGAGTAATTCAGTCATATTGTACTGTTTGTGCTTGTAAATAGTTGAACATATAATACAAAGACAATTAAATGAATGTTTTGTTGAAAGTATGTGGTGATCTCATTTTGTGATTGTTAATCCATTGCTACAAAAGTGATAATATAATAATTTGATGTTGTGAAGTATTATGATGATGATTGTGTGTAATGTATGATCACCATGAAATTGAATAAGAACTATTGACCTAATAAAATAATCTGGTCATGCATTGCAATTTGCATGTACTGCATTATTGCATATAAATATGGGTGACAGCCTGCTACGTATTAATATTTCGGTTCTCTGTTAACACTTGGTTGTTCTAAAGTGTTAGTTCTTTCAAGGTTTTCTTTGTTCCGTTGGTTCTACGAGAACTAAGTGGTAATGAAGAATGCCGCCCGTAATATCACTTTGAAATGATTAATACTTAGGGAGTTTCTAAGATGGATACAAGAAATGGTTAGTTAAATTTATTATATTTAAAGTGATAACCCTAAAACGAGAAATCGTTGATTTTCCAGTAAACTTTATCTCTTCTGGGCAGGTGGGTCATGAAGTAATTGTTCTTCAACCCTGAAAAAGATGGCGTAAATCTTTTTCCCTGTTTGGATTTTAGATCATCCAAGCTTATATTTGTGCATATGATTGAGTGCTTGCATTGCATATGATTTGCTAATAACCCCTGTGATGTATAATATGTCTCGTTATCCACTGAGCCATGGTTTTGCTCATACTCCAACAGTCTTTTCAGGTTTACTCTTCGATCCTGGTTAGTCACTTCCAGGAACATGGCTCCGGTAAGAGCTTAGGAGCTGGAAGTTTATGGTTATACTTTGGAATAATGGTTATGCTATCTTAAGAATAGATTAGTTAGTCCTAATGTATCATTTGTGAACTACAAGGAGATTATCTGGTTTGTAATAGTTCTATAATACTTTATGATTAAGATAACCGTTATTTATCAATTTATTTCTTACATGTATTTATCATTTCTTATCAAGCAACTGAAATATCCCGTTGTTTTGAAAACCTGTCACTCTCTGAAGGTAATCTAGTGATAGTATGCAAGTGTGACTTGTTTACTTCTACTAGGATAACCTCAGGGCGTGACAATAGGGACCTACTCGTTTTCGTCTTATAAAAATGAGATTTAATAACAAGATAATTACATCAATCATCTGTTGGAACTAATAAAATTATATTGATACTTTTACAACCTATTCACATGAATAGCTTATTCCCCTCTCGTTCCACATAAATAATGAAAAGTTACAATAAATTACTATTATATAAAATGATAAATAGCAATTCATGTCTTCATACTCATGAATTGTGATTCAATGGTTTATTTTTCAACTTTGTCATAAATACCACTTCTTGAAAATATCGCTTATACAGTTATAAAAACATAATAAATATTTTACCTTATAATTACTTGTTTTATTTTCTACATTAAATGAACATTATAATAGCTATTGAAACCCTATTTTACTTCTTATTCATTACAACGAAATCAATGAGCTAGTAGTATTAAAAATTTTACACTTACCCTTCTATAACACAGCCTACAAATTCTGCATGTATATGGATGCACATGTGGGTAAAGATTTGATATTGTTGTACCATGTGAAATTGAGATATAAATGTGTAATACAGCAGTTGTCAACGGGATTACCATTGACAAAATAAAAGAGAAAATATACTAAGAAGGATTGATAATAAAATTATTCTATGATATTTTAGCATCATCAGCTTAAAAGGTTTAAGATATAATAGCGGTTTCTTATCAATTTTTCTAATGGTAGTTTAAATGGTTTAAAAGTAATATAATTGTCATTTCTGCAGTCAATTTAGCTAAGTATTAGTTCAATGTTTTAATGTTTTCTAATTTGTATAGAAGAAATATTCTATATAGCATAAGTTGTGCTCTACAATAGAAGTTTAAGAAACCCAACGCAGAGATAAGGTACTTCGATTGGATGAATAGAAGCCTATCAGGGCGAAATGTCAATCAATCTAGCTAATCATATAAGTATGGGTTAATGTTGGTTAATATTTGAATTTTAATCAAATATGCAATTAAGCACTTAAAATTAGTTAAAACTAATGAATTCATAAAATTCAATAATGTGTTAGTGTTACATTACCTCATGAAGTCCCATCTGTTGCGGGTTGTCCTGCAAAGCGCAAGCCTATTACTTGTGGAGCTCATTCGGCAAGAGATAACAATTTAAGGTCAGTTGCACTTGGACTTTCTCATCTTTGTCCATCTTCATATATAGTAGTTTAGAATAAACACGGTTCCATGAAAGAACTGAACCAGAACCGGAACCCTTGAAAATTACGAATCGAGATTTAGACCGCTAGTTTTGGTTTTAGAACTGAGGAACCACTTTTTTTTTTTAAATAAAAATAAAAATAAATAAATTTTAGTTTTTAATAAAATAAATTTGAAACTCAAAATAATTAATTATTTGATCCATAAGTATTAAATTATTTGACCAAAATTTTTAAAATTTGTTTAGAATATGTATTTATGTATACAAATACAACCAATATCAATCGTAATTAATAGTATGATATTGCAAAATATTTAAGAGGATAAAAAGAAAATTATAATATAAAAAATAGTCTCATGTTATTAAGAAAATAAATTTTATCTTAGGAGAAATTTATAAAATAAATTATATATAACTTTAAGTTATATTTATTTATGTTGTTGATAATAACATATTAAATATTGTAAATGAGTAATAAATTTTATTGTTAGTGGAAATATTAATAATTATATATTTAATATAATTTTCTTTTAATTTTTTTAATAGAACCAGTTGCAAGTAAAACCGCCTTGGATCCAAAAATTCAGTGATTTCTTAGCCGGTTTTAGAACTAGTTAATCGGTTAAATTTCGGTTCTAAAACTGCTAGCGAAAATATCGGTTTGATTACCAGTTTGAAGTACCGATTTCTGGAATAACTCCCAAGTAATGACTTTTAGCGAAACATCAGTGCAGGTCAGATGATCGAGGCATGTGTACGCCGGCTTTGAGTATTTGTCTTTTCGTCCCACATACTTTGGTCTCAAAGTATTAAAATGACGCGGCCATCATAAAACGCCTGGGCTTGGAGTAGTCTAACCATCTTTGCGCTTGGGGCAATGACGCAGCTAGTGAGGTAATAACCGAGGCGCGTCTATTGCTGGTTGAAAACTATTTCCAAACCCCCTCTTGGGCCTGGGCTTGACCCTGGCCCTCGAGAATTTCTGGAAAGGCTCCCTTCTGGGTAAAGCCTTACAATCCTCAGTTTAAGAATCATTCTGAAGAAAGCAGAAGTTATATGGGGGAGACAAGGATGGTACGCATGGGTGAATTCCCATTTGTGTGGTGAGAGCTGAGAAGGAAGTAGAAACCCTCCATTTTGAAAGTTTATTCCTTTTTTCGTAGGCAGTGAGCAAAGAGAGTTGAGAAGGTATCAAAATTCATGAGTACTACTTCAAGAAGATAGTCTATATTGAACGAAACAAGTGATCCCCACTTGAAATGAGATGTATTAATAGATGCTTTTATTCTGATAAGTATATTTATTTTATATAACATTCACTGCCTATTTATATCATTACATTTTTACATCAATTTATGAAATGTCCATGCCTATTTGTACTAAAAACATATCCCAATTGAGCCAGACACACATTACCCATTCAGAGTTCTTATTAACAATTATCTATGTAATAACATGGTTATCTTATCTAACAATAGTGCGAAGTAAATCGAAAGGCACATTAGCGAAGAGGGTTTGTGCCTAAATTTATACTTTTTAAAAATATTTCAAAGAAAAATCTTTTAAGGCATTGATGCTCTAATGCTCTTATTAAACTAAATATGTTTACCAAAGTTATTAGACCACTTCGGTCTCTTTAAATTAAAAACAAAAAAATGGTTTTTGAAAATTTTTCAATATTATAGTTGATTTAAAGCAAGATAAAAATTTTGAGAGAACTTAGTAAGTAGCCTACTAGGACATCCATTAAAGATAAAAGAAATTGGAGAAACTTTTATTTATTTGTACACTTTCTTTTTCTATCAAGTTTCTAATCAACCCTAGTTTACTCACTTACTAAGAAAATATGTGGAGTCAAGGGTGAAATACCCCAAATCTTCAGCTAGATTAGAAATTGAGTTTAGATAGATTAAATAAGTCAAATGAATTATAGGATTTAATTAGACAAGTTGGCTTAATTTAATTAGCTAATAATTAAGTTGGTTTTTGAGATTTGAAATTCCTAAAATCCCTAAATATGTTATAAAAATGTTTAGAGGATTCTTAAACTTTTGATTCTTAGCCTAAACACTAATTCCTAAATCTTAGTAAAATTTGAGTCCATTTGCTTGAATAAAAATATCAGTTCTTAAACCCGAACTCAAATTAAATATCTTTGTATCCAAATTAAATTCCTAAATTAAGTTCTTATTCTAAGATCTTAATTTATAATCTATCGGTTCAGAAATCATCTTTTAAATACTTCTGGAACTATAGATATTAATATGACAATTCTAAACCTATACCCTATTTCTATTTTATATAAATTTAGCTTTGTTTTTTCTTTTTTTTTATTATTTCCTTTTTACTGTCTTTTCTTTCTTTCTTTTCCATTTTTCGTTTTTCTCTTTTCTTTCTTTCTTCTTCTTTTTTCCCTCTCCAAATTTAAGACTTGAATCTCAAGATCAAAGCCAACTAGAGGATGAATCAAGATTAGGAGATGAACTAGATAGAGAAAATCGAGCTAGAGGATGAAGCTTCAACTTCTTTTCTTCTCCAGAGCTAAGTTTTCTATTTTTATTTCTCCTTGTTTTTACTTGTTATTTGCATTTGTAATTGATGAGTTAATGTTGAATTGGGTTGAAAGTGCTGTTTATTTATATAATTATTGATATATGTTTGTTGGAGGTCGGATTGTGAAGGAGAAAGAAGATGATGAATAGTAGTTATGATGGTTTGATTGTTGTTTGAAGTTGTTGGTGGAAGATTGAAGTGTTAGGAGTTGTTATTAGAGTTTATTTGATGTTAGAATTGATATAGGAAGCTTAGTAAATGATTTGAAGAAGTTTTGATAAAAGGAAAGTGTAAAAAAACCTCTTTTCGCAAACTTGTTCTGTCGTCAACGCCACCTCCTGGAGCTTTTACGCGGCCGGCTTTGAGGCGGTGTTGAAGGGAACAGAATGCAATTTCTTAAAGCTGCCTCTAACGTTGCTGGTGTTGAACCTTTACGCTGCTGGCTTTGAAATTTACGCCGCTGGCTTTGAAGTGCCTGTGTTCGTTTTACTCAGTGCCCTGTTTCGTAGCCTCTTCGTATTTTGGCCATAACTTTTTCATACAACCTCCGATTGAGGTGATTCAAGTTGCTATAAAAAGATTAAAAAGAGATTTACAACTTTTATGTTTTGAGTTTTTACAAATTCGAAATGTATCAATGCTTAAATTTTGATTCTTTCCACCTATTGTGTTTTCCTAAACAAAATTAAAACTTGTTTTTGATTTCTAAATATTTATTATTAAGTGTAAATGATCTTTTTGAGTTAAAATGAGATAGATAAGTGATGTTTGATGTGTTATTTGATAGATTGATTTAATTAAGCATGATTTAGATAGATTTATAAATTCAACAAATAATTGAATTTCCAGGAGTATAAACTAAAAGTAGTTAGGTTGTATATATGATTTCCATTGCTTGATTATGATGTTGTGATGACTTAGTGAAACTAAATGATCTTGGTAAGTATATAAATGATGAGTTAAGTATTTATATGAATTTTATTTGAATTTCCTTCATGGTAAGTTTAAGATTTGTTTATTATTGTTCTTATGATTAGCTATTGAACTTAAATGAACTTAGTTAACAAACTTAAGTTCAACTTGATTAAATAGACTTAAATGAGTTAAAATGAATTAGATTGAGTTAGTTTAACCATTTTTTACTTAGTTTTTGAACTAAATGATTAAGATTAATTAATTTAGCTAAGTTTAAGTTAAGGTGAGTTCAAGTTGACATAGATCCTATATGTATAACGAATTAGTAATGAATCTAAGTTCAACTTGACTAAATGAGCTTGAATTAGCTAAAAGGAATTAGATTACTTAAGTTAATTAACTTGAACTAGTTTTAGATTAAATGACTAACTCTAAACAATTTGGCTAAGGTTAAGCTGAAACGGGTTAATAGCTAATAATTAGCTTAGATGAATGAATTAAGATGATCTTTGAATAATATGGGAATATGTTGTTTCAAATGTTTATTTGCTTTGAATATGAATGCTTTTATGTATGAATGCTTTATATATGCTATGTTTTGTGATAAGAAACTATAATTAAAGTGAAAAGAATTACTTTGACAGACAAAGGAGAACTGTCCATATTTTGGCGGGGCGATATTCGCAGCCATAGTGGGGTTCCACATTAGTGTCTAATCAAATAGGATTTAATAAAATGAGTTTGAGATGAATGGATAAATAGCTTAAGTTCTTATATGATTTTGATGAAGTGGATGATTAGTTTAGTTTAGTTTCTTATACGAGCTCTTTCCTTAACAGAAGTGGATATCTGATTTATCTTCTGGATTATCTTCTGGAATTCCTTCTGAGACTCTGTTTGGATTTCTTATATAAGGTACGTAGTAACTTGCGTGTTAGATGTTAGGATAGGCATCTAAAATGAATTAAGAACTTAAACTTGACTTAATAATTGATGAGTGTTGATTGTCTTTTACGCCGTTGAATTTGTTCGGAGAGCGGACCTTGCTCAGATTGGGGGCATGGTACTTTTCGTTATTGGATAGATTTATCTAGGAGATATAAGTATCCGAACTACTTATATCAACCCCCTGAGCGTCGGGATGCGTTACTCAGGATCCCCTAGTATTATGGGCTACGCCGGAAGGTGGGGCTGCCTAGTCTGTATAAACAGTAGGGACCACTCAGGGAGGCGGACGTGATACTAGATCCTTGATGCCTGGAGTTTGAATACTCCCGTGTTGATTTGTTTACTTTAAAGAAAGATAATAACTTGTGATTATCGCATTTGCATTTAGTTAAGCTCGTGTGTCACTCCGTGTGTGATTGTGTTGCTATGTACTAGGCTTCGGCTCATTCTTGTTGTTGTTATTCTTTTTA
The DNA here is from genome assembly GCA_024138025.1 of Combretum micranthum. NCBI lineage: Eukaryota > Viridiplantae > Streptophyta > Magnoliopsida > Myrtales > Combretaceae > Combretum > Combretum micranthum. Next base: position 1,053,672 of record JAMXBD010000242.1, on the reverse strand, counting down.
CAGGTTTTGTTGTTGATAAAGACGATGTTGATGAAGTTGATGATGATGAGTTCTTGTTGATGTTGGTAATGATGGATGATGAGATGATGATATGATGATGTTGTTGCTATTGGTGATGCTTGACTCGGGTTTCGGGCATTTGTGATGATTTAGAGAGAATTTGTGGATGAGTGAAGTGAGTAGGAGCGTGGATGTAGTTAGTTGTTTTATTTCTTTTTGTTTGTATTAGTGAGAGCTGGATTTATGATATAAACTTGTTATATACTTTAAAGGGCATAATAGGGCCCATGTTTTGTAATTTAACTTTTGCAAAGCTCTGTTTAATCTAATAATTCTCCATTTAAGAAAAGTGGAAGTTTTGAAATGTCTTTATTTCTAAATTGTTTTATAAAATTTATTTCCGCTGCTAAATCCAGTCGTTGTCAGAATCTAACTAAACGATTTCATAATCTAAAATTGAATAGCAATGTTCAACATAAACACTTTCTTTAAAGACAACCTTACGTATAATTTGTAAGAGTTATACGTGGCTGGGGACTTGGTATGCTTAATTTGCGAATTGAGCATATCGGGTCTTTACAGAGGGTGTCCTGCATCCTTATTTCACTTTTCTTACCAGTGCTTGATTTGCATAATTTTAAATAGGGTAAATATCATATTTGATAATTGATACACATATTTTACTAAGTTTACAATCAATTATCTAAAATTTAAGAACATTAATTTAATGTGTGAATGTTTTTCATTTGCAATTAACTAGTTAAGTTCTAGTTACTTTTGTAATGAACTACTCTAGTTTACCTATTCATGCAATTAACTATCCAATTCAAGTATTATGAATAATCTCGAAAAGTTTATATTTTAGAAATTGACATTTTTAAATTTTAAATAGTTAATTGTAAAAATAAGTAAAGCATAGATATCAAAATATCACTTACCTTATTACATAATCAAATTAGACAAAACATTTGGTAGGTGATATATGAGAATTTTATAGCTTTCAAAATAATTCTCTTATTTTTAAGACCATACTACCCTATTTTTCCCATGTTATACAACATGAGCAGAACAACATATTCTACAAAGATCAATGGCTGTGTGTACGCATTTAGAAAAGGCTAGGACCTTTTTTGTTTTGTCTTATTTACAACCTTTGAATACGTTTGATGCTCTTTACTATCATTAAAAACCATTTAGTCATTACATTTTTTTTAAATAAATAAAATAATTGCTATATGTTTATTTTGAAACGAAAAATACATTTTGAAAATCTAATTAACTAAGTGGTCAATGATTTATCATTTGATTGCTTAAGGAGTTGTTTAAAGTGTCATTTTACCATTTGAAACAACTCTCCCTATTAACAAACCCTCTATTTTATTCTAGTTACTTTAAAAGAATTACTTACCTACTTTTTCAAAATTTTATAGGTCCTATTTTGTTTTATTACCTTAAAATAATATTTATATATTTTTAATAATGATTGAATAAGTGTGAAAGGACCAATGAGAAGAATAGTAAGAGGATTGTTTTTTGTAAAAATTAAATAAATATGAAAGAACCAATGGGAAGAGGAGTGAGAGGGTTGCTTACCCAAGCAATTTTGGTTGCTAAGCAATCTACTTTATTGCACAAGTAACTATCATATTACCCATATTCCTTGAGATTTTCACTAAGTACTTAGTGATAAAGATGCTCTTAGAACTATTTTACTTTTTCAAATTGTATTTTTGTTTTTATCTCAAAATAAATAGATTTTACTCTCTTATTCTTTTTTTGGCACAATAACCAAGAAAATTAGTTTTGTATATAACTAAACCATATTTAATTAAATAAACTTTCACTAGAGACTTCATTTTCTACTAGCAATACCATAAATAATAATATACTATCTATATGAAGAGCACTTCAATCGTATGTGTTCCACGAGCTAATTTTTGCTGGCAGAGATAGCTCATACTAACATAGAAAAATAGTTAAAGGGGGTGCCGAGAGGTTTTCCAATGTGGCCATTCCGATGCCTAAGTCCTTATGTAGCAAGAGTAATATGTCTGTAACCAAATGAAAACATCTTCTCCCTTTCCTCTAAGGCAAAGGAGGTATTTATAGCGTTTAAGGTCATACCAAGACGAAATTCCTTCTGGCAACTGACCTAATATCCGAGGTGATGGGGATATCCAAGCTAGGGAGTTATGACTTTGCGGAGTGTGGTCGAGCTGATCATGTCCCCCTCGGATCATAGGGTGTGATTGGAGCACTTGTTCTGACTGGAGATCATGAGGCCATAGGGCTAGGCTTGCTAGCTAGTCGAGCCTTTCCAAGGTGTGGATTCATGGGGAGACTCCATGCCTTGCTCCTTGGAGGAGCAGTGAGTCCTGTTACTTGTCTAGGAGATCGGGATGTTATGTGTAGTGAACCTTTCTTAGGCCCATCAAAGTTATAAGGTTTCGAGGCCTAGAAGATCGAGTGAGTCGATGGCTAGAATCTATTTTCAAGATTTGTTCCTCCACTCTCATTGTGGGAGAATAAAGAGAGTGCACAGTCCATGAGGTTGTTGGCTCGAGGTGGTTATTACCTGTATTAAGCGAGCTACGTTTCTCATTTGAGTTGCATCCCTCACGTTGCAAGTATTTTGTGGTGGGGACCATTTAACTTCCTGTGGGATCTCCTCGACATATCTTGCGTAGCACGTTTCGCTGTGGTTGAAATCGTGTAGTTTTCCCTAAAGGCCTTGGTGATTTGAAAGGTCTTAGTAATAATTAATCCATGGGATTTGACGGCTGTGATTGTTGGTCATGTTGTCAGAGTCCTTGAGGTTTGCTTACGCTTCCCAAGGGACTCAACCTTGATACACTTTTTTTAAAACCCTTTTTTAAAAGCGCAAAAATTTACCAGCCAGTGTACCGTGTACCTATGCTGTTACAAAATAGTGGTGAATACTAAGTCGTGTTTACAGGAAATAAGGGCTAGCTCCTAACTATATCAGTCCTAATTGTAACGAGGCAATTCAATAAGTTTGATTTTTGAATTGAAAAGGAAAAATAAAATAAAATTACTTCACAAAAATTTAAGGATTTCCAACACCTAAAATTAATATCGATTTAGAGCCAATAGATTTGGAAATTAATTGAATAAACGTTATCAATCAAAATATGATTGTAAATCCAAATTTATAATGGATTTAATGTTTTCAATCAATCAAGCAACGAATAAAAACTCCTTTTTTTAAAAGTAAGTAATTACTCTAAATTAACCAATTAATTTTTCTTATTTGTAGAAAATTGATCAAGTGACTAATACTATCTAATTTCCTAAACCCTAATTGAATTAAAACCCATATTTCTATATGATTATTAATCCAAATTAGACATTCACAAATCTAATTAGAAAAGATTTTCTCAAATTCAATCCTTATTTAGCATGTATTCCAAAGATATTTCAAACACATGCTTTGTGAATTGATACTAACAACTTGAACACAAGCATAAAATCAATCAATAACAATAAACATCAACTATTCAATCCAAAATTATCAGCTCAAAACTTTAATAATTTGCATAAGGAAGAAGTTTCAAATAACATGAAAAAAAAAAAGGAACGAAATCACCGGTATTAGGGATGCCATGGTGAAATCCATGTACAAATGATGTTCTCCACTTAATCTCGGTGTGGAATCCTTGAGAAAATTAAAAGAAAAAAAATAACTATAGAAAAATAAAGGAAAAAGCTACTGTGTCTTCTCTATCCTCTTCTCCTTGTGTCCTCTGTCTATTATGCTCTCTGTCTCCCTTCGTGCCAACTTGAAAAAAAAAAAAAGGAACGAAATCACCAATATTAGGGATGCCATGGTGAAATCCATGTACAAATGATGTTCTCCACTTAATCCTGGCGTGGAATCCTTGAGAAAATTAAAAGAAAAAGAACAACTACAGAAAAATAAAGGAAAAAGCTACCGTGTCTCTATCCTCTTCGACTCGTGTCCTCTGTCTATTATGTTCTCTGTCTCCCTTTGTGCCCCCGCCCCCCAACCACAAATTTTATTTGAATGCATGGCTCGTGAACACTTTAGGGCAACCAATGTTTTCCACAAAAGTACAACAAGTGATTTTTTTTTTTTTTCTGATGGCACATGGACTTTTCAATGCCAAGAGATATAAATTATAAATTGGATTAATGTCTTGTAAATACCCTAGATGGTGGAATTCTTCAAAGGTGTCATAGATGAATCTGCACGTTCTTTAATGTGATGGGCTCAAATCATGTTGCAATTAATGAATAGTAGTACAATTCGTCATAACTTTGTCTTGTGATTTTGAAATTGGCAATTGCTCTTGGCTTCGGAAAGTGCATCATTTTTCTAAATATTCATTGCACGTGGAACCATCTTTTGTGTAATTTTAAATTTGCATATTTTTTCTAATATATATATATATGAGTGTAATAAAAAATTGGATAAAAACATATAAAATTAGAACTTATCAATCCTTCACGTCTTTCCCCACTCCTTTATAAATACCTATGTTTCATAAAGATTTTCTATAGCACTTTCATATTTTGTTAAGAGAATTATCATCTTAGATCCTTAGAGCCTTTTTGCTTGCACAAGATTTCAACAATGTCGAGCTCAAGTAATTCCGGCACCCAATCTTTTTCACTCCATTCTGACGATGTGGTGTTGCGATTCGCGGACAAGGTGAAAAGTGGTAAGAGAGATGTTATGTCAAGGCCAAGAGGCTTAGACTCAGGTGGTGGGAATAAGTCTGAGAGTGGTGGTTTGGCTTCTGCCAGTGGTCGTAAAAGAGGTTTGGCAAAGTCTCAGTATTGTCGGTAGGGAAGCGAGGCGTCTTAAACACTCATTCTTATATAAAGCTGGTTGACCAAATCTATCAGTGCCTTGTAGATACGTACCCTTTTGATGGTCTGGAGAAGAGGGCCCCCACGCCTTTACATATAGGGGAGATCCAAGGTAATGGTCTCGATGGGATCCACTGTATGCTTTCCGAAGAGGCTCTCAAGGCCATATGCCAGGAGGGATGTGAGGTGCTCCTCAAGAGTAGGAGGTCATTATGCTTATGAAGTCAGACCGTGCTTGCCTCTTTGGTGGTCGACGGTGTGCCTTATATAAAAAGGCTTTTGAGTTTAGCTTGAGGATGCCTTTCTTGCCTTTTCAGAAGAAGTTCTTCAAACACCATTGGTTATACCCGGCTCAGTTATTACCCAACGCCTAGAGGATATTAGTAGCTTTGAAGCCAGCTGCCTTAGTATCACAGTGCAACCTACCCCAAGCTTACTCCGGCAGCTTCTTATACAAGAGGTCAAAGGAGGGGTGGTGGTATCTTGATAAGCAGCCTAAGAGCCCCCAGCTCCTCACCGGTCCTACTAATTTGAATGGATTTGATTAGAAGAGCAAGTTTTAGATAGTTAGGTTGAAGGAGGACATGCGACAGGGTTTCACTTCTGGGTGAATTAGTTTAAGCCCATCTGAATTGAGAAGCCTTGGGGCAAAGGGAATTGGAGGAAGCTTTAGAGGTGCAAGGTCAAATGCCTTATAATGCTGCATTTGTAGTGAAGAATTTCTTAAGTGGGAAGTTAATCACTAATAGAGGTGTGATTTGACTCGTCATGTGATCATGCACCCCCACCCCATCACCTGTTGAGTTGAGCTTTGCAGAAAGGATGTTGTGAAGAGGGTCAAGATTTCCATGCTGGTTAGCTTGACTGGACAGGTGTTTTGTTCTGTATTGCTGATGTCTTCTTCTTTTTGTTATCTATTTTTAGAGCCTAAGATGCTGGTGATGGATGTGGGTGCCATTCTTGCTGGTCCATCAAAGAAGCGAAAGAGGGCTTCAATCAAGAAGAAGGTAATAAGTGAGAAGTGCCCTATTGAGGTTGAGCCATAGGCTGCTAAGATCGGCACACCAATCATTGATTTGGGTGCTCAAAGCCCGGAGGGTGTTATCAAGGTCGGAGGCATTTGCCACCAGTGTTGGGGCTAAGGTAGGAGGTGTTAATCCTTATGTTCACTTGTTAAGGCCTCCTCATCATGCTCGATCTCGTGAGGAGTGGAGTCTGACTTGACACTCCCTTATACCTGATCGAGCTCACAGTGTGCCATCCCCTACGAGAGAGGCTATTAGGGTTAACAATAGTACCTCGGGTAATCAAGGTGTGGTTAGGGGTCTTGTGAGTCAGCTTAGAAGAGGAGTTGCTAGTGGGCCTATTGACTTTGTTGAAGAGAGAGCTTTGAAGTAGTGTGGTGTATCTTTAGAGTAGCTTTCCTTAGAGGAAATAACTCGTTTAAAGAACAGAAAGAGGGAGAGGACTTTTTATGGTGGATTATCATCAGTGGACTTGACTGTGGACTTTTTAGCCTGAAAGATTTATGAGGTGAGGTTACTACTGTCCTTGTAGAGTTGATTTACATTGCTGGTTTTTCCTCAATTATTTGAGTTCTCTAGTTGTTTGTTGTTAGGCTTTAGTGATGACTGTTGAAGCTTTCAAGATATTAAGGGGGAACCGTGAAGTGGTATGTTATGTCTCTTCCTCTTCATCTTTTCTTTTGTCAAACTTTTTGTTGTTATAGGTTAAGCACTGTTCTCTCTGTTTTTTTTTTTTTTTTTTTCAGAGGAGCTCGAAGCATTGAAGTTAAGCTTCGAGAAGGAGTTTGCCAATGTTAAGTAGAGTGAGATGAGGTGCAAGAGCGAGCTGCTTGCAATGAGCGACTGTGCAAGGAGACAGAAGATAGGTTTATGGTGTCAGGCAGACGTACTCGAGGCGAAGAAGCGATTATTACATGTCGAAGCCACAGCCACAGAATATGAGGATAAGTGGAAGAGTGTAAGGTAGAAGCATGATACGTTGCCACGTCAGTTGAGCAATGCCTAGTTGGGGTATGCGTGGTAGAAGCGGGAGCTTAAGTGCACCACATCAGAGATCGATAAGCTGTGGGAAAGCATGCGATCATCCAATTTGGAGTAGGAGAAGCTAAAGGTAGGGTTATCTGAATTCATTGTCATGTGGTAAATCCTCATTATTGAAGTTTTGTTCTTATTGTTGTTGTAGACTCGCATAAAGGACTTAGAGAATGGTCAGCTCATTCCAGGGGCGATCAAGAATCAGATTTTGACAGAGCTCTTTAAGAGCGAGGAGTGGAAGGTGGTCAAGGTCAAGTTCGTTTCTAATACTGCCAAGTTGATAAGGAATGAGGCATTGGAGAGGTATCCAAGCTTGGACCTAGGTTTTCTGCTTGCTCATTTAGGGGAGGCTCCTAACAATGATGAGGCAGGCAATAGAGGAAGAGCTGGATAGAGTAAAGCTAAGGTCGGTGCCAGGTTGAGGCAGACCAAGCTGAGGTCGCCACCCTTACTAATGTATAGGGAACTGCATGAGGTGAAGCCATCATTGTAGTCATGACTTGGGAGCTCAACCAACACATCCCATGGTCGGTGGTTGTTACTAATATAGTCGTGGTGGAGCTTAAATTGAGGGTCAAGTCAGAAGGCAAGGGGAAGTGGTTGTGGTGGATCCTTAACTAGTGACAAGTGAGGAGATTTTTCGAGATTGTGAGGCTAGTTGATCTTGGTCCCAGTCGGTTTTTGAGGAATCCCACCCCCTTCCTCCTCTCCTATTTTCTTTTATTGTTAGCTCATTTTGTCTATCGACCTCTTAGCAGGCTTTTGTAACTTGACCTTTCTCGGTTGGATGTATTTTCTTTGGTTAATATATAACACAAACAAAAAATTGATATTACTCACAAACACACACTGGTATTTGAACTCGCCACAATCTAAAAATTGATAAGAGTAAAATTTGCTACAATCATAGAGAATTGATAAGAATTAAGGTTTCTTTAAGAGAAAGAAATATCATTCAATTCATCAAATCTCCCTTATATCCGGGAAACTTCCTATTTATACTAATCCCTGATATGTAAAATAGAAAAGATATTTAAAAACAAAAATAGGAAAGTAACAAAATATCGATCTCTATTAGAATGATAAAATAGAAAAGCAACTAACAAAAGAAAGATTTAAATCTGTCTAAAATAGGAAAGTAGATTTAAATCTACCTAAAAGTCATTCTGATTCACGTACCAAATATCGTGGAATGATCCATGAGAATAAACTTGATTTAAGTAACACTGTGACATCCATTGGTGTTAAACAGGCTCTGTAGTGGGCATGGTTGAGGGCTCGATCAAAGACATGCTAGGGTTCAACTAGTTCTATGAATCAAACAGATTCGTTTGAGGTTATGGTCGAGGGCTCTACCAATGACTTCTTGGCCACAACGATTTCTAGTTTGGCCTCGATAACTTCCAATGTGTGATTCCTTTGATGTTATCATAGATATGGTCGAGGGCTTGACCAAGGATCCTAGGGTACGACAATTCCTAAATTCTCCTACTGTTGAAGCATAAGTAGAGGGCTTCTTTCCTTTGCTTTCATTACTCCATTCTTTATGTGCTTCCTTCAATGTTAATAGATTATACTCCACATGCAATCCATAGGTTGAGATAAATATCTCTTCATTTTGCTCAAACAATCTCTCATTACTCTCAACATTAGATTTTGCAATCCTCTAGCTCTCGACCTTATAACAAGACCTTCAAGTTGATTCCCATCATCAAGCCCTTAGAGGTTGTAACCTGTCCAGCACTTTTGATGCTTTGCGGGTCCTTGTTTACATGGATTTGTCACCATGGTCATGTAGTAGGTTGGGCATGTGTCACGAGGCTTATTTCTCACTACTGTCTTAGCTGCTCGATTTAGGGCCGTGCTTCTCTTCTATGGTCCCCAGTTCGAGGTCACCAAGGTCTATTACTTGGTGGTGAGGTCGTGGTGATTATGATGACTTGTCCTAAATGAACAGAGGCTCTTCTTCCATCAACAATATGAGGCTTTAAGGTGCCGTCCAAGATTGAGGTCATTGTGGAGGGGCCATCTGACTCAATCTTCTACTACCATGATCTCGTCTCTTAGCCATTTTCATGGCTAGTGGAGGCCGTCTGTGATGGGGGGGCATGTTCTCCCCTTTGAGCCCGGTCTCTGGAGTTGGGCATATGGGCAACGGCCCATGTGTCGACCCATTTACCCGCTTAAAAAAGCTATTTGCAACCAATTTTTTTGACCCATTGAAAAGTGGGCCAAATTGAATCGGCTTATTTAACCTGCAGACCAAAGTGAGCTGGCTTATGATGGTTCAGGTCAGCCGTGGGCCAACTGTAAAAAAAGAAAAAAAGAATTTAAGAACAATTTCATTTCGGCATAATAACATTCTTTTTTAAGTACATATTATTAATTTAAATGTAACATTATATCAAAAAAATTATTTAAAATTTTTTTTTATATACAAGTAATTAAAATAGCAATAAAATTAATCTTTGATATATAAAATACACTAACATACATAAATATTTCAATTTTCTCACAAATTAACATAAAATAAAAATAATTTCATTTTGGATCGTGGCCTGACCTATTTAGCCCCCAGACAGGGCTCAGGCCAAGACATCTTGGTTCGTTTAAAAACAGGCCAAAATGGCCTGGACCGTTTAACTTACGGGCCGATCTAGCCCATTTAACCTGTTTACTCACCTCTATGGATCTCCTGATTTCTTATTAGGCATTAGCTCCTTAGAAGGATTGGCTTCAATCCCAATTCTCTTAATCTTTCTGAGCTCTCGTCCAACTGAGATTCATTATTGTTCTGAAGGTTGACGGACGGGCTCAAGCTTGTGCTTGGGAAAGTGAAGTATTGTTCAGCCCGAATCCACATTTTTGAGTTGTGGTCAGTTGGATGTGGAAGAACTCCTCTAATTTAAGGTTCAAATCTTTGCCAGTATTTTCTAGCTTAAAGTTGTATTCAACTTGAAGAAGTTTGTACTCGTGGAGATTTCGCTTTGTAATTCTAGGCCGAAATGCCATTCAAAACTAACCTAACTGAGATGCTAGTCAAAACCACTATAATGACCCTCTTCAAATTAATAAATGCTATCCCTTTGTTCAGAATTTGTTTTTTCTTGATGACTATTATTAAGGTTGTCTTTTTTTTTTTTTTTTTTTGGTTTAACAATCTGAACACTTCAAAGAGAGTTGTCTTCGAGAGGGAGTTATTTGAGCTCATGAGGGGAGTTATCCCTAAGATAGAGTTACCTAAGCTGTTGACGGGAGTTATTTTTAAGAGGGAGTTACTCGAGCTCATGAGGGAAGTTACCTTTAAGATAGAGTTACCCAAACTTACGAGGGGAATTACATAAGCTCTTGATAAGTCACGAAGGGAATTACATAAGCTCTTGATGGGGGTTATCTTTAATAGTGAGTTACCCGAGCTTATGAGGGGGGTTACCCATGAGAAGGGATTACTTGAGCTATTGACGAGAGTTACCCTTAAAAGGGAATTACCCAAGCTCATGAGGGGAGTTACCTATGAGAGGGAGTTACTCGAGCTCTTGGCAGGAGTTACTCTTAAGAGAGAGTTACCCGAGCTCACAAAGGGAGCTACCCATGAGAGGGAATTACTTGAGCTCTTGGCGGGAGTTACCAAAGCTCACGAGGAGAGTTAACCTTAGGAGGGAGTTACCTAAGCTTTTGATGGGAGTCACCCAAGCTGATTCAGCATGAGGAGGCGGAGTTCTTTAAGCTCCTGAGCCCCCTATCGAATATCTTTTGTTGTTTCATGGTTAGATACATAAGAGGAAGATCATGGAGACGCATTTTTAATTGTGGAATCCTCATTTCATTCCTGATTGTTTTCTTCTCATGTTCATATTCTACACATAAGCAAGATTTAGCTATTCAAAGAACTTTCTCATATTGTTTGCATTTGAAGTTCTGGGAATAAGATTGCCATCTAATGTTTTGAGCTTGCACACTCCATTTCCTAGAACTTCCTTCATCCTAATGGGATCTTCCCAGTTTGGAGTAAGTTTTCATTGGGCTTCTTTTGATCTCATTACCTCTAACTTTCTACAAATGAGGTCCACAAAGAGAAAGATTTTGTACCCGACTTTCTTGTCATAATATGGAGTTGCCCTCTGCTAATAGGCAGCAACTCTTTTACTCACGACAGCTCGAGCTTCCTCTATTGCATCGAGTTTTGCTTGAAGGTCAATCCATTGATTAGTTTGTTATAGGACTAAGTTCGAATGTTTGGTAGTTTCAGCTCCATAAGTAGGACAACTTCAATTCCTAATGCTAGACAAAAGGGGGTTTTGTTTGTTAGGGCCCATTGGGTGGTGCATATCTCTATAGGATGCTGAGAGGCTCATCGGCCCACTTGTTGCTCTAATGGTCTACCCTGGCTTTTAAATTTTGCATGATTGTCTTGTTGATTAATTCAACCTGGCCATTAGCTCCGAGGTGCACCACTGAGGTGTAGTGTAGAGTGATATGGTATTAAGTGCAGAAATATTTGATTCTTTTGGAGCTGAATTGGCTCTCATTGTCCATTACTATGGAGTGTGGGACTCTAAACCTGACTATGATGTTCATATAGATGAAGTGCTAGACATTTTTGTTTGTGAATTTTTGCCACTACCTTGGCTTCTACCCATTTTTTTTGAAATAATCACATATGATTATTATGAACTTCTTTGGCTTGTCAAGAGAGGAAGTGGGCCTAAAATGTCGAGTCCCCACATGGCGAACAGCCATAGGTTGATGAGGTAGAGTAGGTTAATGCTTGGAGTGTGGTTGATGGAGGTGATCTTCTAACAATATTCACATCACTAGATGAACTCTTTTGCATTTGCTTTTATTGTCGGGTAGAAGTGGCCAACTCGTACAACTCGGGTGTGCAGTAATTGCGCTTTGACATCGTTATTGCACTCCTTAGCATGGAAGTCTTCTAGGACACATTATTCTTCTTCTAGGTGCAAACAACGAAACAGAGGGAAACTGAAGCCCTTCTTGCACAAGACCCCATTGATCATGGTGTAGTTGGTTGCCTTATACATCAACTTTTTCGTTTTTGTTCTATCCAAAGGTAGTGTGTCATCTTTAAGGAACTTCTCCAAGGGGTCATCCAACTTGGAGGTAGGGTTGCCTATTGTAGGTCTAGTATCTCATGAACTTTTGTAATAGCGGACAACCCGTTTTTCCATAAACCATTCCTAGGTTGGGAACTATTATGGAGGCAAGTTTAAAGAGTTTATCAGCTTCTCAATTGTCGACTCTGGGTATCTTAATGATCTCTCAAGAAGTTATTTCCTTAGTAAAGGATAGGACCACCTCTAAATATTTGACCGTTTCATCATTCTTTGCCTCGTATATACCCTTGACCTACTGCACTATAAGCTGGAAGTCGAAAAAGATCTTGGGGTCCCTTGTTTCTACTCCAACGCTCATAATGAGCTTGAGTCTGGCTAAGAATAGGGGTTTTTGAATTTTCATTTGATTCTTCACTTAATAACATAAAGATGTCCTTTTTCTCAAAGTGGATTGCTCTTAGTTTGAGTGGGCTTAGTCCTGGCTTCAAATTCCCTTCTAGTGTTTGGGTATCCTCCTCGCAAATGTATTTATCTGCCTTTTCTTTCAATTGCTCAAGCATGGTAAGCCGGCATTTTGAAATGGAATGGAAGAATGGGTTGTCCGCAGGACTCCTTATTTGATAGCCTCTAAAGCTACTCATTGGTTGTGGTTTGAGACCTCTAGACATGGTTTGTTAAACTTATCAAGTAATTCCTCAGGGGCTCACCTCGCCTTTGTCGTACCTGTAAAGATACGAGGCATTTTCTTTGGCGGATTTCTTGCCATGAACTATGCTACGAAAAGGTCACTAAGTTGGGCGAATGACCCTATGGTGTTTGGCTCAAGCTTGTTAAATCACACCCAAGCTGCTCCTCGAAACGTGTTAAGGAAAGTTTTTCACCATATCACATCTAAGAAATTATGTATTGCCATGGTGGACTGTAACTGGGTGATGTAGTCCTCCAAATTAGTCGACCCATTGTAGGATTTTAGGGTGGATAGTCAAGCCCTAGTTGAGAGCACCTCTGATTGAACCTCGACCGTAAAGAGTATCTTGCCTAGTAATGCTTTGGCAATAGGTTTGTCTCCAAAACTTTCTTTGATGGTCGACAACCTTCTCATCATGTCTTTGATAGTGAGGTGTGCACATTGTCATGCAAGCTCAAGTTAAGCTAGGACTCACTACCCCTGCTTTAGTATGTCGCTTATCCTTTATTTGGTATCTCGAGGTGACTTGAGCTAAGTGTTGGGATGCTGTGTATCCTTGTGAGATGCTTTGAGTAGCTCTCATTGGGCTTTTGGGGGCCTTGGGTTTTCAATATTCACTTGAGTGTTGGTTCGAACTATAAGACTACACCCCAGAGAAGGTGCTAGCCTGTGGTGACATTACGGTGCACTTATGGTGCCTTTCAATTGGTTCCCCTTCAGCCTTAGATGGTGGTTGGGTTAAAGAGGCACTTCATCGTGTGCTGGGGGCATGCTCTTTTAAATGCAAGTCCTTCAGGCCCTCTAGCTCTGTGATTCTAGCTTGGAGGAGAGCGTTAGAGCGCTCATTTTTCGTGTTCTTGTGCAAAAGTTGTCTACACAAGTTCTCTAACTCTAGGATGCATCTTAGGTCCAAAGGGTCGTCATATGCAACTGCTATTTGGTCAATGCGCGATGGTTCAGAGGCCCCACCATCGCCTACAAGAGTGGCTCCATGTTGCATGGGAGCTTGATTAGTTTGATCCTTGCTCCAATATGGCCTTAGCATTGTACGGAGGGTGTATTTTCGTGGCAGTAGTTTATAGGATTTTGCAGGGCTTTAGCAGATAAAGTGATAGGTAGAAGGAGGGGTTTCAAAAAGGGTTTTAGACAAGGTTTTAAACAATAGTATTTTTCCACAAAAGGTGCCAAAAATGTTGCATGCACTAATTTTTGTCGATAGAGATAGCTCATGCGAATACAGAAAAAAGGTTAGAGGGGGCACCGGGAGGTTTCCCGAAACAGTCACTCCGATACCTTAATTAGTTCGTGGGTAAAGTAATATGTTTGTGACCAAGTGAAAACAAGTCCTCCCTTTCCTCCAAGGAAAAGGAGCTATTTATAGAGTTTAAGATCATACCAAGGCGAACTTCCTTTGGTAACTAACCTGGTATATGAGGTGATGGAGATACCCAAATTGGGGAGTTATGGCTTTGTAAAGTGTGGCTGAGTTGATCATGTCCTCCCTCCGGTTATCGAGAGTGACTGAAGCACTTGTTTTGACTGGAGATCATGAGGCCATAAGGCTGGGCTCGTTGGCTAGTTGAGCCTATAAGTTCGCGAGCCTTTCTAAGGTGTGAATTCATGGGGAGACTTTGTGCTTTTTTCTTTAATGGAGTTGCAGGTCTCGTTACCTGTCTAGGAGATCGGGATGTCACGTCTAGTGGACTCTTTTTAGGCCATCGAAGTTATAAGGTTTCGAGGCCCAAAAGATAGAGTAAACTGATGGCTAGATTCTACTATCAATAATATGAAAATGAATGAGTCATGAGTGTTAAGCTACCCAATCGTTTAGATTAAAACATATGTTAATAGAGAAGTTATTATCAACTTAGAAGAGTGGAGGAGAAATTTATAGGGGAAAGTGATAAGTTATAATGGAAAATAAGAAAAGCATATATTAAAATATGCAAAATTAATTATTTTTACATTCATTTAATAAAATAGAGAGATACATATATAATGATAGTTGATGATCGGTTAGTTAATATACATGTTCACGTTGTTCTTGCCAGTGACCACACTAAATTTTCTTGCTTAAATAATTATAAAATTAATTAAAGAATAATTTCAATAATGATTCCTAGCTATAAGAGTGGCTTACGAGAGTGTACTAAAGTGAGATTATTACATTTTAATCATCATTTTTTTTAATTACATAAATACAATTTGAACTAAAATAATTACTAAATTACTATTGCTATATCGCATGTTGAACATATGATATAAAATTTGTATGTATATCACATGACCAACATATGATACACATAAAACTATTTAGACATGTATCGCATGTTGGTTATGCGATGCATATATAAAACTATATCGCATGACCAACATGAGATGTAGTCCGGCTTAAATTGTCAGTTAAGTACAAATACTATATCGTATATTGGTGATATAATACACGTGTAAAATAGTGTATCTCATTTTTAAGATGCAATATAACGATGATAATTTGGTAATTATTTTTATCCAAATTGTATTTATGTAATTTTTTATCTAGAGATGGTAGGAACGTGTTTGACCCGTTTTAAACCTTTATATGGGTGCTCAAATCAAAAGTCCCGCTGTCAAAACTTCTTCGTCGCAATAGTCTTAACGAACGTTATTTTAGTGCCAAAAGAATTGAAAAAAGAAAAATACTTTTGAAAACATATTCTACGAATTTAAAACATTCAACATTTATTTAAAAGAAATAGGAAAATTGGAAAAAAAAAAAAAAAGAAAAGAAATCTTGAGTTTTCGTGGACTATGTGTTGCTAATATTAGGCTAAAGATGTTCAACTATACCACGTCTCCTTCTATTTTCGAGATGGGTATCTAGTGAGGACTGAGGCGTGTGAAATCCCACATCAAATACTAAGACACTTACAAACCTTTGACAAAGTCTAGTGTCACGAATGCTATATCTCAACTTTATCTATTGTTAGCTTATTATGGCAACCTATAAGAACATGCCATGCTATCAGCTAACATAGCATGTAATTTGTTTATTCTATTCAATTATTTTTGCAATTGCAATCATAATTTCACTCGATTTCATTTTACATAAAACCAATCAGAAAATCATAATTTAGCTCATCCCACTAACCCCAACACAAGACTAGTAAGCCCAAAATCGTAACAACGTTCAATTCAATAATTGGATGTCTTATTACTCGTTATAAGTAAGGCTAGTTATTTAGAGATTAGCAATGTGGAACAATGGGCTATTCAACTTCATCTTCTTCAGTGAGTCCCATTGAGACTCTGTCTCTCACTCTCTAACCTCTCTTCTTTACCTTATATGGTGATGATATGGAACAGTACCATACGAAAAGGGATCCATTAGTCCTAACAATTTCTATGTTGAAATAATTGAACAATTTCTAATTGAAAATCGATATAACTAAATCAAATCATTTGCAAATGATATAAGACCTCCAAAACTTTGAAACCCCAAAACACAGAGGTCGATGAATATTCTTCACCAGAGGATGAAGTTTTTAGCCTTGCTCATCTCCGTATACGATTTGGCTTGGTTGAGAATGGAGCTGGCGTCTGTATCATAGGGATTGAAACACTTATCTCTTAAGATATGGGTTGATATTCATGTCCAGAAATTAGATAAATGAAGATAAATATAAAGCAATACAAGGAAGTTAATGCTTTGTTTCGAGGATGAAAAATAAAGCAAAAGGATCGGTCTCGTCACTATCCAATAGCTCACACCATACATATCCATGATCAAACCACTAAAATAGTTAATATTCCAATTAATATATTTATTTTAATGGTTAGATGGTTGATTGGACGGTTTTATTGATGAGATCATAAAAGCTCCCTAAACTAACTTATATGAAACTTCACTATTGAATGTGAGCAAAGCATATAAATAGCAATAAATACTTACCTTTATTTATGGGAAAATCAAAGCTCTTGGTGCTTCACAATTTTGATTAAAATATGACATCTTTTTCTCTATTTCTGAAATGTTTATGATAAAAATGTACTCCATATTTATTATCTATCATGGGACCATTTCCATCATGTGACCGTTTCATATGATAAATTCTAACACATAGAAACACAAAACTTAATACAGCAGATTTAAGGACAATATTAACAGGTAATCTTTTGAACACTTAATTGGAAAGCTTTTTACAATCTCATTTTCGAGCAGGCATAAAAGTGTTGATTATGACCATGCGCAAAACTTGGAAGATTGATAATATGATATGATACTTTGGCTACGTTTCCATAGCAAGGCAATACTTGAGAGTAGTGCTAAAATTAGATATATGACAAGTTGTCTAATGTTCTAGATATTATTGATTCTTTTCCTACGATGGACAACATTATTATTAAGGAAAATCATTCCTTGGATAGTTGTCAACAATTCATCGAGTTTCATGCTATATATTGGTAGAAATGCTAATTGGAACAGGAGTTATTTTTTCTTTCAATTAGAGAGAGAAAAACAGGCATTGCTTGTGGGTTTTACCTATTTCTTTTGTTGATGCTTCCCAAGAAAAGAAGAGAAACTATTGTCCTCTGTTACTAAAACACTACCAATTAGCCCTTTAAATTTATTATTATAAAAAGAATACCTTTTTTTTTTTGGACTCCACTTTTCTTTTCCCTTTATAATTACGAATGAACTAAATATTAACAATTGTTCATCTAACTGCCACCAATTTTTACCTTACCATGATCCCTTTTTCTCCGATTAACTACCAATCAATACCCCCTCCTTTTTCATTGGCCAAAACCAATTAACCCCTTTTATCAAGTGTCCTCTTGGATTTTTTTTTTACCCTAATATCTAATTTAAATTTATATGTTTTTAAGCATCCCTTAATGACTAAAGCCCTGGAAAAAGTGTGAATTCGGCAATAATGTCTCAAATTAATAGTAATAATAACTACTTTGTTTGACAGCAAGGAAAAAAATATATATATCATGATGATAATGTCGATGTTAATACTAATAATGCTAAATAAAACTAATAAATACTGTACTTGATTGCACATTTGCCTAAGGTTGACTTTTATATCCACCTACTTTTGAGTTATGTTTTTAATATACTAAACACAACGTATAATAATTACATTTGTGTACAGAACAATTTATATGTATGTTTCGGTTTTGTATAGATAACAAAAGGGATACTTACCTTAGAAGTGACGTACGAACATGCAGAAATTCATTAAATTATATATATATTTTTATTATAACTTGAAATGAATTATGATATGAATTTAGGAAACTTAAATGCTCAATTAAAGGGTTAATGTCAAATTTGAGGAGGAACAAAATTCGCATGGGCTATTTTAAGAGCCCAACCCACCACATAGATCCACTCTTATTTTTCTTCTTGGGCCATCCACAGATCCACTTCTATCCCTAAGTTCTCCACCAATTAATATTTCAAAATAATTTGACCTTACCTTTCACTACTTGATAATATATAAATGGTTCATTGTCAACACTTCACCGATGTAGGACTCCATCTTCTTCTTGTATCTTCACTTTGAACTTCATCTTCTTCTTTGTCCAATCCGCTCCCCGTTTTCTCTCTCAATTCACTCTCTATCTATCAGATGGTAGACGGAAAACATTATGTGTTGATGATGGATTGTTCATTAGAGGAGTTAGGGTTTCTAAATAGTGCATTTGGTTCGTTGCTTGTTCGACGTGGTGGTGATTCTGATTTGCTTGGCATTTTGGAGTTTGATGATGGTTTGGGCAGTTCATGTTGGATTTGAGTGCATGTGTGTGTTTGATTTTGATTTTGCTTTAATGTGATTTGGTTTTGGATTTTTGGAGCTTGTGGGGATACAGTGGCTATGGGGATGATTGAATTCGTTGTTGTAGCTTGGTGTTGGTGTTTAAAGGTTGTGGCATGTGTTATTATTAATGGTTAGAGTTGGTGTATGAGATTGTGGAGATGACGGTTTCAAGGTGATGTCAGGGGTAGTTTTGGATGATGGTTATCATGGGTGCTTGAAGTCCTAGATAGAGAGAGAGAGAGAGAGAGAGAGAGAGAGAGAGAGACCCATCGAGGGGCATAGAGAGAGAACGAGAGTCGTGAGAGCTTAAGTAGGCTGGTGTTCGAGAGAGAAAGCTAGGAGTTTGAAACTTTTAGAGAGAGAGAGATTAAGAAAGAGAGCCTAAGGGAAGTGAGAAAGAGAGAGAGAGAGAGATTGCGAGTAAGTGGGAAATGTCAACGATGCAATGGAGAGAGAATAGTTTTTCCTATTGATCGTAGGAAACGTGCAATTGCCATTTAACAATTTCTAAACCGATCTTTAGAAGAAGAAGAAGAAGAATGCTGGAGAGAGTACTCAATAAGAACAGAGAAAAATCCATCAGAGATGCTTTAAGATCGTATTTACATCTAGTTATTGTTTATCTTGGGCTTAATTCTAGGAACAATTCGTAGAGAAAGATGAAGTTGATGATTTTGTGTTTGTATTTGATTCCATATGGAAAACATTTTGAGAAATAGACCTGTATATAATATAGAATTGGAGCATACTTAAACTGAAAAAGAGAAATCCACAAAGGATTAATGAGCTTTCTTTATAAGCTAAGATGGTGGATTTGGGCTTAATGGTAGACTATTTTTAAATATATAATAATTCTAATTATTATAAAATAAAATAATTTATAATGAAAATAGAAAAAATTTCCACGTTCATGTCAGCAATGAAGTTAACATCGTTAACGGAGGTACCAAAAATGGCCAAGAAAAGTTTATTTAGATATTGAAATTGAACTTCGTAAAGTTCAAGTACCTAAATTGATTTTTCGAGCAAAGTTGCTCAAACTAACCATCTCTTGTCTTCACCGTCTAAAGGAAGATATCTAACAAATAATTTTTGCTATTCCATGTAGAGATGGATAAGTGGTTTAAACGGGCCAACTCCACCCAACCTACTTTGGCCCATGGGTTAAATGGGCAAAAAAAAAATTAGCCCACTTTAAAAACAAGCCAAAATTTCTTGACCCTAACCCAATCTACTTTGGCGCGTGTGTTAAACAAACTAACCCACTTCTCGACCTATTTAACCCACTTGTATATCTTTATGGGTTAAACAGGTCAAATTGACCCATTTAACTCATTTATACTAATTGAATAAAATTTATATAATAAAAAAAATTAAATTTTGTAAGGTTTTAAATATATAAATGATGAATTTCATTATCATTATAATTACTTATATATTAAAATAAATATTTTAATATAATTTTATTAGATATCATTTTATTTGAAACAATGAAGATATAATTAAAAAAATGTTATGTTGCATATACATTAATTTGTTATTTTATATTACAATTAATACATAAGTTTAACCTCAAGTATAAAAGACCCAAGAACAATACTAGATTAATAGTTATTTCTTCTGCTTTTTATTTTTCATTTTTTAATATATATAGGTTAATGGGCCAATCCACTTAACCTACGAGCTAGCCCACTTTGGTCTACGGATTAAACAGGTTAGGTAAAATTGGTCTACTTTTAAACGGACTAAAAAAAGTTAGTCTTAACCTATTTTCAAAATAGGTTAAACGGGCCAGCCCACCGACCATAAGTCACTTGCCCATCATAATAGAAAAAATGGATAATGGATCCTTGGTTGACTAGTAGGCTATTTTTCTATGGTTTTATTAATGAAAATTTCGTATTTTGGCGAATAAATTTTTGCCACATGTAAAAAAGATGATAATTACCGTTTAACTTATTTTAGAAATTTTTTATTTTTTAATTTATTTAATACATGGCACACATTGGTTTGCATAAACAATAACGAGAAAGTAATTCCACAAAGCAGATTCCCATCTGGTTTTGTTTATTTGTTATGTAAATTACAAGGTACAACTTGGCCTAAACTAATGAAGATGACTTCAATTTTGATACTGCTTCTTTTCTTTTCCTAGCAAGGCTAGTTGTTTAGGGATTAGCAATGTGGAATAATGGGCTCTTCAACTTCATCTTCTTCACTGAGTCCCATTGAGACTCTCTTTCTCTCTCTCTAACCTCTCTTCTTTACCTTATATGGTGATGACACGGAACAATACTATACGGAAAGGAAATATTAGTCCCAACAATTTCTATGTTGAAACAATTGAACAATTTTTAATTGAAAATCGACATAACCAAATCAAATCATTTACAAATGATATAAGACCTCCAAAACTTTGAGACCTTAGAACATAAGGGTTGATGAATATTCTTCACCAGAGGATGAAGTTTTTAGCCTTGCTTGTCTCCATATAGGATATGGCTTGGTTGAGCATGGAGTTGGTGTCTATATCATAGGGATTGAAACACTTACATATTAAGATCTAGGTTGATATTCATGTCCAAAAATTAGATAAATGAAGATAAATATAAAGCAATACAAGGAAGTTAATGCTTTGTTTCAAGGATAGAAACGAGAGCAAAAGGACCGGTCTCATCACTATCCAACGGCTCACACCATACCTAATCGCGATCAAACCATTAAAATAGTTAATATTCCAATTACTATATTTATTTTAACGGTTAGATAGTTGACTGGACGGTCCCGTCGATGGGATCATAGAAGCTCTCCAAATCAACTTATATGAAACTTCATTATTGAATGCAAGCAAAGCATATAACTAATAAATACTTACCTTTATTTATGGAAAAATCAAAGCACTTAATGCTTCACCATTTTGATTAAAATATGACATTTTTTTTCCTCTATTTCCGAAATGTTTATGATAAAAATGTACTCCATATTTATTATCTATCATGGGACCATTTCCATCATGTGACCGTTTCATATGATAAATTCTAACACATAGAAACACAAAACTTAATACAGCAAATTCAAGGACAATATTAACAGGTAATCTTTTGAACACTTAATTGGTGAAAGCCTTTTACAATCTCATTTTCGAGCAGGCATAAAAGTGTTGATTATGACCATGCGCAAAACTTGGAAGATTGATAATGTAATATGATACTCTGGCTACGTTTTCATAGCAAGGCAATACTTGAAAGTAGTGCTAAAATTAGATTCATCGAGTTTCATGCTATATATTGGTAGAAATGTTAATTGGAACAGGAGTTATTTTTTCTTTCAATTAGAGAGAGAAAGATAGGTATTGCTCGTGGGTTTTACTTATTTCCCTTGTTGATGCTACTTGAAGAAAAAGAAGAGAAACTATTGTCCTCTATTACTAAAACACTATCAATTAGCCCTTTAAATTTATTATTATAAAAAGAATACTTTTTTTTTTGGACTCCACTTTTCTTTGCCCTTTATAATTACGAATGAACTAAATATTAACAATTGTTCATCTAACAGCCACCAATTTTTGCCTTACCATGGTCACTTTTTCCTCCGATTAACTACCAATCAATTTTTCATTGGCCAAAACCAATTAACCCCTTTTATCAAGTGTCCTCTTGTTTTTCTTTTTCCCTAACATCTAATTTAAATTTATATGTTTTTAAGCATCCCTTAATGACTAAAGCCCTGGAAAAAGTGTGAATTCGGCAATAATGTCTCAAATTAATAGTAATAATAACTACTTTGTTTGACAGCAAGGAAAAAAAATATATATCATGATGATAATGTCGATGTTAATACTAATAATGCTAATAAAACTAATAAATACTGTACTTGATTGCACATTTGCCTAAGGTTGACTTTTATGTCCACCTACTTTTGAGTTATGTTTTTAATATACTAAACACAATGTATAAGAATTACATTTGTGTACAGACAACAATTTATATGCATGTTTCGGTTTTGTATAGATAACAAAAGGGATGCTCACCTTAGAAGCTACGGATGAACATGCAGAAATTCATTAAATTTATATATATTTTTATTATAACTTGAAATAAATTATGATATGAATTTAGGAAACTTAAATGCTCAATTAAAGGGTTAATGTCAAATTTGAGGAGGAACAAAATTCGCGTGGGCCATTTTAAGAGCCCAACCCATCACATAGACCCATTCTTATTTTTCTTCTTAGGCCATCCACTTCTATCCCTAAGTTCTCCACTAATTAATATTTCAAATTAATTCGACCTTACCTTTCACTTAATAATATATAAATGGTTTATTGTCAACACTTCACCGATGTGGGACTCCATCTTCTTCTTGTATCCTCACTTTGAATTCCATCTTCTTCTTTGTCCAATCCGCTTCCCATTTTCTCTCTCAATTCACTCTCTATCTATCAAATGGTAGATGGCGAACATTATGTGTTGATGATGGATTTTTCATTGGAGGAGTTAGGGCTTCTAAGTAGTGCATTTGGTTTGTTGTTTGTTCGACGTGGTGGTGATTGCGATTTGCTTGGCGTTTTGGAGTTTGATGATGGTTTGAGCAGTTCGTGTTGGATTTGAGTGCATGTGTGTGTTTGATTTTGATTTTGATTTTGTTTTAATGTGATTTGGTTTTGGTGGTTGGTTTCGATGGTTTGGTTTTGGATTTTTGGAGCTTGTGGGGATGCAGTGGTTATGGGGATGATTGAATTCGTTGTTGTAGCTTGGTGTTGGTGTTTAGAGGTTATGGCATGTGTTATTATTGATGATTAGAGTTGGTGTATGAGATTGTGGAGATGACGGTTTCAAGGTGATGTCGAGGGTAGTTTTGGATGATGTTTATGATGGGTGGTTGAAGTCCTAGAGAGAGAGAGAGAGAGACCCATCGAGGGGCATAGAGAGAGAACGAGAGACATGAGAGCTTAAGTAGGCTAGTGTTCAAGAGAGAAAGCTAGAAGCTTGAAACTTTTAGAGAGAGAGAGATAGAGAAAGAGAGCCTAAGGGGAAGTGAGAAATAGAGAGAGAGAGATTGCGATTAAGTGGGAAATGTCAAGGATGCAATGGAGAGAGAATAGTTTTTCCTATTGATCGTAGGAAACGTGCAATTGCCATTTAACAATTTCTAAACCGATCTTTAGAAGAAGAAGAAGAAGAATGCTGGAGAGAGTACTCAATAAGAACAGAGAAAAATCCATCAGAGATGCTTTAAGATCGTATTTACATCTAGTTATTGTTTATCTTGGGTTTAATTCTAGGAACAACTGGTCGAGAAAGATGAAGTTGATGCTTTTGTGTTTGTATTTGGTTCCATATGGAAAACATTTTGAGAAATAGACTTATATATAATATAGAATTGGAGCAGACTTAAACTGAAAAAGAGATATCCACGAAGGATTATGGGCTTTCTTTATAAGCTAAGATGGTAGATTTGGGCTTAATGATAGACTATTTTTAAAAATATAATAATTCCAATTATTATAAAATAAAATAATTTATAATGAAAATAGAAAAAATTTCCACGTCCATGTTAGCAACGAAGTTAACATCGTTAACGAGGTACCAAAAATGGCCATGAAAAGTTTGTTTAGATACTGAAATTGAACTTTGTAAAGTTCAGGTACTTAAATTGATTTTTCGAGCAAAGTTGCTCAAACTAACCATCTCTTGTCTTCACTGTCTAAAGGAAGATATCTAGCAAAGAATTTTTGCTATTCCATGTAGAGATGGGCAAGTGGGTTAAACGAGCCAACTCCGCCCGGCCTACTTTAGCCCATGGGTTAAACGGGCAAAAAAATTTAGCCCACTTTAAAAACAAGCCAAAATTTATTGACCCTAACCCAATCTACTTTAGCGCGTGGGATAAACAAACCAACCCACTTGTCAACCCATTTAACCCACTTGTATATCTTTATGGGTTAAACGGGCCAAATTGACCCATTTAACTCATTTTATACTAATTGAATAAAACTTATATAATAAAAAATAAATAAATTTTGTAAGGTTTTAAATATATAAATGATAAATTTCATGATTATTATTATAATAACTTATATATTCCAATAAATATTTTAATATAAATTTATTAGATATCATTTATTTGAAACAATAAAGATATACTTAAAAAAATATTATGATGCATATACATTAATTTTTCATTTTATGTTACAATTAATACATAAGTTTAAACTCAAGTATAAAAGACCCAAGAACAATACTAGATTAATAGTTATTTCTCCTACTTTTTTTTATTTTTTTTAATATATATGGGTTAGTGGGCCAATCCACTTAACCTGCGAGCTAGCCCACTTTGGTATGCGGGTTAAACAGGTTAGATAAAATTGGTCTACTTTTAAACGGACTAAAAAAAGTTAGCCCTAATCTATTTTCAAAATAGGTTAAACGGGCCAGCCCGCCAACCATAAGTCACTTGCCCATCATGATAGAAAAAATGGATAATGGATCCTTAGTTGACTAGTAGGCTATTTTTCTATGGTTTTATTGATGGAAATTTCGCATTTTGGCGAATAAATTTTTGCCACAAGTGAAAAAGATGATAGTTGCCGTTTAACTTATTTTAGAAATTTGTTATTTTTTAATTTATTTAATACATGGCACACATTGGTTTGCATAAACAATAACAACAGAGTAGTTCCACAAAGCAGATTCCCAACTGGTTTTGTTTATTTGTTATGTAAATCACAAGGTACAACTTGGCCTAAACTAATGAAGATGACTTCAATTTTGATACTGCTTTTTTTCTTTTCCTAGAGCCTACTAGGATTAAATTAAAGAGCATAAATACATAACAAATTCATACATGCACATAATATATATAAATATATCTATTAGATAAAAATACGTATATAACACAAGAATGGGCACATTGCTATATAGTCTTGAGGCAGGCTGTTACTGTTTAATCGATTGTTAGGTTTCTCTAACCATCTATGAAAAAGAGTTTTTTTTTTTTTTTTAAAGAAAAAATTTAGGTAGCTCCCTTTGATATTAGTTAAAAGAAAAAAAAAAACTAATAATATTATAATCTAATGACATCTTTCTTGATCTTTCTCTCAAATAAAAGGTATTTGCCTCTGCCAAGAAAAAAGAAAAAAAAAAAAACTCGTTTCTTAAGCGTATATAAGACATTGATAATGGTATAGTGGGGTATATAGGAGGCAAACCACGATTTTAATCAGCACACAAATTTATTGTCGATCGAAATTTTCGAGGAAAGCAAAATATGAAAACTGAAAGTGAAATCTAGACTAGAATTTCGCCAGCCAAGAAGTGGAAAAAAAAAAAATGCAAAAGCAATGCTACTAGTAAGAATTGTGATCTTGAAGGAAGTATCCGTGATGCAACTCTAAAAAATCAGAAGAAATAAATGGGATCAAGATGCGACTTAGGATTAGAATAATTCATTGTCCAAATGAAAAAAAAAATGTTTCATTAATTATTATAAACTGCATGTACATGAGATGGTGAACAAATATTAAAAACATTGACAAGCAGGAGTCCTGTATAATAGTTTTTTTTTTAAATATGTATATATATATACCCGTTACAATTATCATATGTACCAATATGATTGATACTTACATATTCTATTATTCATACATACATGTAGGGTGTAAACCCAATAAGAAATTTCCCCCAAGAATCATCCAATTGTAATGATTTATCCATAAATTTTAGTATTTTACTTCAACGTTTTTTACTATGACAATAAATGCAGTCAAGATGATGCAATCTTGAATTAGACTTTATATAAATATTAAATATCATAGCTTAAATCCAATATGGTTTAAAATTTTGAGCTCGACCTCTACTCAAAGAAGCACTAAATAAATTTAAACTTAACTTGATTAATTTTGCTTAGGCTTGATTTATCTAAAATATTTTAAATTAAATTAAAATAACATTAGTATTCCCACGCTAAGCTGGATAGGGTATGGGCTGTGAAAGGGATGGAATTTGGGCTGGTCCAGACACTGACGGCAGTAGGAAATTATCGTTCCTGAGCAAGTAATGGACCTACGAGGTGACCCTAATACCCAGCGCAATGGACCAACTTGTGGCAGGATCAGCCGACCTGGGAACAAGCGGGTGCGATTCACGACAGTCGAGATCACAAATGCGCACTATTGGGCTCAAAGAGTTATAGATTCCTTTTCTCGAGGCTGCGGACCTTGCTATGACGGAGGATAAATGACATTATAGATAGGGCTGAGCAAAAAAACCGACCGAACCGTGAACCGAACCGGACCGGACCGAACCGTGAACCGAACCGGACCGGACCGAACCGAAATTTCGGTTATTTTTTGAAACGGTTCGGTTCGCGGTTCGGTTCATTGAAGATAAATTCGCGATTCGGTTCGGTTCATGGACCGAACCGAACCGTTTTATATATTAAAAAAATTAAATATATTATTTTTACTCTTAATTTTTTTATTAATGGTATATATCTATGTCACAAATTTTAAAAACAATTAATTTTTTAAAATAAATTAATTGTTTTTAAAATTTTTTACTTAAATATGTGTTAGTCATTAGAATAAAATTAGATTTTTCATACTATGTTTCAATTGTTACGTTATCTATAAGTAAAATAGATTTTAGAATTTAAACTCTAGTATTTTAACTTAAAAAAATTAATTGTTGTAAAATTTTCTTACCTAGATATGTGTTATTCATTAGAATAAAATTAGATTTTTTTATAATATGTTTTAATTGTTATGTTATCTATAAGTAAGGTAGATTTTAGAATTTAACCTCTAGTATTCTAACTTCTACATATTTCTTTTCCATTTGTCTTACTAATTAATCTAGTTCTATTATTTAGTTACTTATTGATTTATATAATTGGTAATATGTTAGTTAGAAGCATACAACGAATTACATTTTATGTCTTCTATTGAGATAAAGTCTAGTATATCACTATAGTTCAAGATAATTAAAAAAAATGAGACTAGTCATAGTTATAATTTTATAATAGATGAAATATTTTCCTTCCTATAATTTTACATGTTTATTTGATAAATGATTAATTTTAAATATTATTGTTTATATTTGCATTAGTGATAAGAAATATGTAATTGAACTTTTTTGATAGTATATTTTTTATTTTATGAAAAAAAGGTTCGAACCGCAAACCGAACCGTACCGAACCTTTTTTTCGGTTCGAAAAAATTACGAACCGAACCGTATGGTTAGGTTCGAATTTAAAAAAAAAAACCGAACCGTCAATTATGGTGCGGTTCGGTTCGGGATACAAACCGAACCGAACCGTACCGTGCACACCCCTAATTATAAATTTATCATCTGTTTGACACAAACCCATGTGGTATCATTATTCTAAATTCTATTTTCTGTATCCGTGAAATAATGTAGAAAGATATATATATATATACTAATGTCAAAAAAGTCATTTTACTTTCTAAACTCTTATAAATGCTTTCTCTTAAAACAACATGTTTTCTTTTTTTTTTCTGACAATTGCCACACAATTGTCCAATGACACTTCTCGTTTAAAACTACATTCTGTGCAGAACTTAAAGTGCTCTAGCAATTAAATAGAATTGGCGCAGTAGATTGTAAGACCCTTTTTTTTCCTTAGAAACTGGTTCAAATTCTTGGTGTTCTTGATCTGGAAGGGGATTCAACAAAGACCATGTAAATTTTTAAAAGTTTAATATAGAATTTTATGTTTAATGTAATGGTGTATGGTTTTAAGTTGGGGTTATACTTTGGAAGACGTATAAGTGAGAAATTCACGTGAATTGGACATTTAGAATGAAAATAGGATTTTTGTTTTCATAATGTTGAAAAGACCTCATCTAGACAAACATAGCTTGAAACTCAACTCATATTATGTTGTGTTATGTTTTTTTTGTTTTGAACACGACTTATAAGTTATAATCTGGCACACGTTCAAACTCATGTTATGCTTTTGTCTTAAACATGACTTGTAACATGACTTATGCTTGAACTTGTGTTACGTCATATTGTGCTGCTATTTTTAACATGACCCAGACCATGACCTGTGATCCAATTTTTGTTAAGCTTGAACACGACCTCTAATGTGGTAATGTTTTGTGTAGTATATAGCACAACTTCCTCAAACTCATATTTTCTCTTCTCAAATGCACTTGAAACTTATCCAACTTTTTTCTTTAAAATTTAATGTTATTCTAATACCTTGAAACCTTATCAAATTTTCATTTAAATTAATATTTTCATTTCTTTAAAGCACCAATAGTGATGTAAAGGAGGAACTTACAGAAATGTGAAATGTGAGCTATCGGTAAGTTTGGAATTGTATATAGCTTTAATATTTTAATTGCATGGTAATTCAACTTTAGAAGGTTGTAAAGTTTAAGAAGAATCCACGTTCTAGGTATGTGTATACCATGTTTGTTACTTGTACTTGCTTAAAATAGAAACATATACTGATTAATTGATTGTCCACCTATAATAATTGATTGTTGCACGTGCGTGACTATTGTTAATAGGTCGGAAGTACCTGTGCTATTAACATGGTAGCCCGATGATCCTTGTATGGCATTGTCTCGAGTGGAGTTGCACCTAAAAATGATGCGAATAGCATTGTACTTGCTCAGGTAAACTGATTAATTGACTATCCACCTATAATAATTGATTATTGCACATGTGCGCTTGTGGTTAATAGGTATGGAGTACCCAAGCCATTAATATGGTAACTCAATGATCTTTGCGTAACATTGTCCCGATTGGAGTTGCACTTGAAAATAATGCTAATAAGTCTAGGTGGTTCCAGTGTCATAATTATTGGGGGTACTTCAATAATTAAATGATTGATTGTTGCAAGTATAATAAGTAATTGTATGTGAGTTTGTGATTGGTTATTCATATGCATGTGAATGTTTTTTATACTAACAGGCTATAACTCATTTTTTTTCTCCTTTTTATGTACGAGTAATTAGGGGTGCAAATGATTCAATCAAGCTCGACTTATTTAAATCCTTAATGGGCTTGAGTCGAGCTAAGCTTTTAATGAGCCAAGAATGTGCAGGTTTGGGCTTAAGCTTGTTAAGGATTTTTTAGCCGAAGCTTGACTCACTAAACAAACTGAACGAGTCGAGCTTGGGCTCTAGCCTATTTAGCTAAATAAGCTTAAATTCAACTCGTTTAGTTTGTATAATTATATTTTTAATATTAAATGAGCTTTTAACAAGCTTGTTCACGAGATTGGTTGTGAACCCTTAACAAGCTTGTTCGTAAGTAGGCTTGCAAGTTTGAAGATAAGCTCAAGCCTAGCTCGTTAATGAGCCAAGCTGAGCTAAGCTCGAGTAACTCTCAAGTAGCTCGGTTCGTTTGTAGCCCTACAAATGATAATCCTATGGAGTTTGATTTGTCTAGCTATGATATCGTAGTTAACTATGAGAATGGCGAAAGCTACAATGACTACCTTACTAATATGTAGTTCTTTATATGTTATACTAGAGATATTATGTTCTATGCAATACTACTTATTTAGTGATTTCAGTTATTGGGTATAGACCTCGATGTTAATTTGTCAGTATATTTTATTGGACTCTATGAACCACATAGTTGGTGTTATATGTGTATGGTATTTGTAGATGCAGGGTTCTTAGGATAGTCATGCACACTTAATGATGGGATGTCTTAAAGAGAATGACGGGGAGAAGGAACGGGCAATCTCAGTGTCTCAAATGAATATATGATAAGTAAGAGAACTTGAGTAGACCTTGCGAGTCAACCTTACAATTCTTAAGCAATTGGAGTATTAACACACTTGAGTTACCTTATCTAATATTTGTGAGTGGAGCCTTCTCTATGGAATAATGTTTATCTTCTCTCTTCAAAAGTTTCAAAATGAGGAGTGACTGAGTATTTATAGGTACTTGACATGGATAACAACCGTCAGATCATCTCTATGATTGACGATAAGATGGAGCAAGCTCAATTCGTAATTATCCTAAATGAACTCCCAATGGATCAAGGCTAATAGACATCTTCTGTGTGGATAAGTTTGCTTAAGAAAGGTTGATTGCAGTGAACTGGTCTAACGATCCCTATTTTGAGTCCACCAAGTCAAATTTTCCCGAGTCATTCCAATAAAGGAACAAGACTCACCGAATCCTATCATCTAGCTTGCAAGTCAACCATAGATATATAAATAATGATATTTATATTTTAAGCTCATTTATATCATTATTGCAACTTCAAAGTTGAGGAAATTATTCTATATAAATATGTTTATATGTGGAGTATCAAAGATAATGTGGAGTTACATATTGCTTATGGAGTTATTCAGTAGGTTTTAAGCCTTAACATATCTACAATTAATTATTGACACGCAATAGGCAATAAATATCCCTAAATTCATTATAAGCAGTTAGAGTTCTGATTCCAATTGTAAAGATTTAATGAGTGGATTATACTTTTATTTCCTTTTAGTAGGGAAAAATTGCCTATGTATCTTTTCTTTCACATATTTGTAAGCTATTTGCTAATTTACATTTAATACACTAATATTTCTCTTTATTCCATATCCCATGTGTGGAATTTTATAATAAATGTTCTGAAATTGTTCGTAAATTGCTTGTTCTATCAAGACACTTAACCTTCCATTCTCTTTCCCATTCTACGCATGGCAATCGGTTCCAAAGGACGACTATGATGATCATGTATATCCATTATCTCCGGGCGATAACTGGTAAGGAAAGTTTCAAACCGTTACAATCTAAACAAATTAATTAAATATATTTTTATTATTATTTTTTTTTAAGGGGGGGAGGGATGTTAAAAGTACAAATCATACTAACCTTAACATTTTCGCTTAATTTTTTTCAATCGAAGGATTTAGCTTATAAATATAGAGAGAATGAACTTGATTAAGTTTTTCTTAAAAAATAAAACTATAGATTAGAAAAGGGGAAAAAAATCAAAAGAAACTAAAAAAAACACCTCCCATGAATATGTAATATAAACTCATCTTTCGAAAATACGAGTTTATATTTATATTAAGCTTATTATTTTAAGACCTATTAAAGTTATTTTGAAATTGGCTCTTAAAAAACGAACTCATTTTAAAAAGCTGAGAATTATCTTAAACTTTTCTTTTCCAAGGACAAGTTAATAAATAAATTTATCTCTAGAAAAGATAAACTCATGTTTAGAAAAGATGGTATTTACATGCTGATTCTTAGGACTATTTTCAATACAGTAGCATTTTGGTAATTATTTATTAAAAAATTATTTCTTTTTCCATTTTTCCCCTGTAGATTAAGCTCCAAAGAGCATAATACTTCATGAATAGCATATTATATACCTTAGAACAGATGATGATACTAATAAAAAAGGAATATATGACATGACATGGGGCATATATATCACCTAGAATGTTGCAAATTAGCTTTCCGGAAATGACAACCATTGGCATACAATTATTTAGAAGCCACAGAAAGCAAGACCAATCTTTGGTATTGTTCTGGCTTAGTTATATAAAATATATACAATGGGAATGGACAATTAAGCTTTTGCCAATGGGGGACAAAAAAAAAAAAAAAAAAACGAAACATTTTGCCAATGGGATTTTGATTGCTATGCTTCCTGGTCTCTCTCGTCATTTAGTTGTCTACTTTCTCCACTCCACCATTTTGCTTGAGCTTCAGCCTTTCTTTGTACTCCTTCAATTCCCTCTTATACCTTTCCTTGTCTTTCATCCCAATTTTCTGGTACACCTTCGAAACAACAACAACAACAAAAAATAAAAGAAAAATCATTAAGAAAAAGAAGAAAAAGAAAAAACAATGTTTTCAATCACAGGTTGAATCCGTCTGAAGGGTCTGATTCAACCGTGGTTCAACAACCATTGGCCTTAACACACTATTATATCCAGGTTAAACCTTGGACAAGGTTTGACAACATTAGAAAAAAAAACAAATCAATATTTGCAGTCGTGCTTATTTTCTTGTCTAAATTTAAAGAAACCGCATTGATATGGTTTATTCCCGATATGGGACTGAAATTTCTCCAGGACAAAATCTTACCATTCTTTCCTCAGGAGTGAGATTGCTCCATGACTCGCCTATCATTTTAGTGAACTCCCTTTCCCTGTTGGGGAACTGAGACTTCAGCAAGCAATGCTTTTCAGCAAAAAAGAAGTTGTAGCCACTCCTGTTAGGCTTCGGGTAGCTGGGGTCTCCTCTTCTGCGGTTTCTTCTCCTCCGACCCCCACGCTTGGGAGGAGTGTATGGAACCAGGGCTCTTGATTGAGACAATGGTGTCAGCGAGACGGGGCCGGTTTGATCTGGATGGTAAAGCACTCCTTTGAGGATCTCGGAACCCAATTGCACAGAAACCAAATAACCGCAGTCAAATTTTCCATCAATCCTGCCCACAGCCGTGAGTCCTGCATCATCGAAAGAGAAGATTAGATAAACTCGGCCATGTTTAATTTACATAAAAACCACATTAATAACAAATTTCGTCGATGTCAAGCTAAGCATGTCATGGCTACAAATTCTCAAGTTACTTCACAGCGAAATCATAATCAAATTAAGATCGGTAAATACTAAAAAAGATGACTTTTTACGAAGGCAGAGCCAGGGATAAATTGTTCCAAAGATACCAATGTGATACCATATCTAGAGACTAGACAGACACATCTAGCTCATTGATTATGTGCATTTGCAGTGTAAGTATAGAAACAGACTAAACAAACTAACAAGGAACGAATTTCTTAATCGAAGGATGCAAACTAAGATTAGATAGAAACAGATTAAAAGCATATACCTTCTCCAACAGACTCCAGACCATTGGATTTCCCTTCAGATTGAAATTCCAGGAAGGCCGGCTCGGAGCTACCCGAGTTCTCAGGAACATCTTCATAGATTCGCAAAACGAAAATATAAAAAAGCCACTCGTGAAAACCATTTATACACCAAAAGAGACATAAAGTACACATCGGAACTCATTACTATCGATCAGGTGCGAATAAACCTCGTAAACTCTCGAAGCATAGACTCTCCAAGCATGCTATCACCGCTTCAAATCTTTTACTAGACCACGCTTCTAAGGAAGTTCAGGGCATTTTGAGAGTTTACGGGATATATCCGCACTAGGTCAAAGCATAAACCAAAACGAAAAAGGAACCGAAACAAGCTAAAAAACTGATCATTGAAAACCACCTGAAGAAGGAGAACGGATTGGTCCCTGTTGCTTAAAGAAGTAAACTTGCTCATAATGGAAAAGAAGACTCAAATAGTGCTTCTTCAGTACAAATGACGCACTAGTTGTGGTTGGAGAGAACCTAAACACATTACCCACTTCCCTCCATTTTTTCTCCACAACAACCTGCATGTTTAATCAAAACCCAAATTAAAATTGCACACACATCCAAACTTTTTCAAAAATTTTACCTTCAAAATAACAAAAAAAATAAAAAAAACAATTAAAGAGATGCATCATAGCATTTCCTTATAACTGACTCTCCTCGGATAGAACCATGGATCCGCTGTCGTAGACCCATTAGTCACACGTGTGTGTGCAAACAGTGAGCAAAATAATAAGTTAGACAAACCTTTTCATAACCCCCTCTAGCAGTAACTTCCACATAAAGAATGTGCAAATTCAGCTCCTTTCCTCCAATCACAGGAATCCTTTACAAAATATATATTTTACCAAGAAAAGCAAAAGTCAATATTAAAAAAAAAAAAAAGAAAATCAAAAGAGAACTAGAAAACTCACCGACTTCCTGTTATTTTCAACTTTGACCAACAAAAATTCCAAGAAATCATTTAACCTTACATACCTTTTACATATAGACCCAACACCCATTTAAAAAACAGTAGAACTTTGTTTTATACTATGCAGCACATGATTTTTAGTGGAAAATTTAAAAACAAAAATAAAAAGAAAAAGAAATATGTTGGTAGGTGGGTGAAGGAGATGGAAGGGTGACAGTTTAATGTATTTTCCAATGAAATAAACATTCCAAGATAATATTATCCCTAAGCACATGAATAGCGGGTGAATAAGATTAGACAGAAAAGCTTACGTGAATTTGTTACCCAACAGCAAATGGAACTGCTTAAGAGTGTCGTTGAAAAGAACATCATCCTTAACCACCTCTTCATGTAATGCTATTGGTTCAGGATACTGCTTCTCTAGATTCCCAAACACATTCTGGCCGGCCTTGCCCTTCTCACCCACCGGCGACAATATCTTCCCGCGGACAACCATTTTTGCTTTCACCGGAAAAAATATAAAACAACCCAAATACAGAGACAGCAGTAATGAAAGGTACAGATGGTACTGATAAATTAGCTATAAATACAGGAGATGATGATTATTAAATTAAGGTAAAGTAGAAATGAAATTAATGAAGATAGGTTGGGACTAGTTAGTAACGTTAAATGAATTTGGCTTTTTCTTTTTTTTCCCTCTTGTCCTCACAACACTAATATTTCGTTTAATTTTTTGTGCTGTTTACTATATACTATATAATAAAATTGCTCTATACTTATCTAGTGTTTACTTTTTGGTGTTTGTGTTTGTGTCTCTCTAGGCTTTGATTTAATGTCTGACATGTCTAGTAACATGAATCCTTGTTACTCTATTTGCAGATGTTGACGTGCACTTGGAAAATAAGTATTGGGAGGAATTGTCAGATGCAAATCTTTTACGTACATCTGTTGTAAGATATCTGATGATACCTTTTTAGACTAAATTTAAATCCCTCCCTATACTAGTATTATTATATATAATAAATTAGATAACCCGTGCTCTAAAACGTAGAGCTTAAGAGTAGGTAAGATAACATTTCAATTTCCTTTTTTTTTCTTTTTAAATTACATTATATAAAAAAAGTAGTTGACAAACAGACATAAAATTGATATGTAAATGATGGATTATCTTTAAGGTTATCAGGAGGTAGGTGATTTTTCTAAATTCTCTCCCTTTTTTCTCTTTGGTCTCTTTTCTATTTAAAAGTTTTTGTATTAGGTTTTTAAGTGTTCAATGTACTTACTGCTCGTTCATTTCATTGTAATTATAATTTTATTATAGTTTTATTTCTTAAAAATAGTAATTACGTCTTTAATTCACTGAATAGCGATTCCATAATGAATCCCTATTAAATAAAACATTGAATAGCTATTCTTTATTCAAATATATAAATATTAATTCAATATTGGAACTGCTTTTTTTTTAAAATACAACTATTAACTATTTAAATGAAAAATTAATAAAGAAAAATCCTATTACGGCTATATTTCATTCCTCCATAGTAGGAATTCCATTATAGCCTTATTCATTCAGCGAAATAAACAAGCCGTTAGTTTTCTTTTTTTTTTTCAGTGGTTTATTTTGTTATTTAGATCTTTTACAAAAGTACCTAAATTTTACAATAATCTATTATGAAAATTAAAAAAAAGTGAGTTCTTAGTATGGAGATTGTGCTAACTACTTTTTCTGTATATGCTTTAATAGTTAAAATGTAGTGCTTGCATGATCATGATCTTCTTTCCTGTGGTCGTTAGTTCGATCTGATAAAGAATGAAACAAATGTTACACTTAAACTTGTACATTAGATCTACAAAACAAAACACGACCAATAATACACTAGTTATTATCTGACATGTCCAATTTAATGCTTAAGTTAGATTGCATCCTAAATGCATAGGAATTGAGGGATGTTAGGCTTATTAGAATAACATATTTATGTTCTCAAATGCACAATAGAGATACTTATAGGAGACGAGCTCTAAGCGATTATTTGCATTGTGCAATCATGGATTTGTGAGAGTTGCTAGTGATCATTGTGAACGTATGAGTTAGGCCACTAATTCGTATCTAACGGTGTTTCTAGATAGTGGTGGCAGTTGGAAAGAGTGTCTAAAGTAGTTCTAGCTCCGCGTTTGACTAACACATGATTTGGTAAATTAGTCTCCCGAGTTGAGGGAGTCGGGATTCCTCTTAGGATTGTAGACGAATCATAATAAGTCAAGATGGATGAGAATGAAGGATTTTGTTAGTGAACAAGTTGTAATTAATTGATAAAGACAAGGTTAATAATAAATCAGTATAGAAATTCTAAATATATACCTAAGTTAGGATGGATGGTATACATTACCAATATGTGAGTAGTATATATTAAAAATACTAAATGGGATAAATTATATTAGAAGTTAGCAATATTTAGGATAAGATTACTTAAAATATTAATATTTTGAATGATTAAAATAAAAACATGTTTCATAAAATGAGTCAAATATTGTATCAACATTTAGATAGTTTCTCTTTATTTAGTTTTCTTTTTTTTTTTCTTTAGCGATACTTCATTTTACTTACTTTGCATAATGTTGATTCTTAATAATTTATAATTAACATTAATAGTTTATCTTTACTACTCAAACATTAATAATTTAAATAAAGCTATCTTTGATACCTTCTAACGTAATTTACTCAATATTAATTTGTATGTTAACATGTAAGAAAGAAAAAAAAAATCAAAATTATTTCTTAATTTATATTTGAAATTTGAAATCATTTTATTTCCTTTGATAAATGTGTCTTTATCATGATCTTTATCTAAAGACGATGAATACATTAAATATGATAAATGATATTTTATTTGAGTCTGCTATTAGCAACTCAAAACTTAAATTTCAGAAGTAAAGACTATATTCAATAGTTAAAATATTTATAGAGGAGTGATTTGAACACTAGTTTTCTAATGTATTTAACATATTTACCCTTTAGAAAAAAAAGTAAGTAAATTGTAGTAATTGGGAAGAAAAAACCTTTGCTCAATTTGATAATTAGTTTCTTTAAACTTATGTGTATGGTAAATGTCATATTTGGTATCCAAATATTTCTAATTAGTATAACTAGTTAGAACTATTATATATATGGTTATTTATGGTTATATAAAATAATATAATATTTAAAAAATTACAATCTTTTGAATTATTGGAAAAAATAAAAAGTCTTAAATAATATTAAGAAAAAGGTTAAGAATTGTGTTGTATAATTAAAAGTTAGCTTTAATGAGGTGCTTTTTTCCATTTTATTAAAAAATGGTGAATTTTTATAAAATTTAAGGATATGAAAAGATAATATCAAAGATATACCACACACACACACATATATATAAACCTAGTGGCTTTCATGAAATATTAATATAAAGAAGTACGATAACAAAACATTTCCAAAATTACATATTATAATATAATTAATAATAGATTGTTATAATAAATTTTATATAATTATGTAATATATAGTCCAAATGGTTATTTATTAATTTTTCATATTTTTGTTTGATTAAGTTATAAGTATTGAAAGTTAGGATTAAAGGGATGCATTTGTTCATGAAACATAGCAGCACAGAAAGATAATATAAAAAAATTATCAATTTGAAAAAGAATTATTGGTACCAACACAAAAAGATAATATTAAAATAGTACAGTAGAAAACTGTAACAATTAAGAGTACAAAAGAGGAAATGTGAACCAATACGAAAGAGCAATATTTCATGAATCGTAACAATATTAAATAACAATATTGAAAAAGTTTTATATAAAAATTTTAATGAAGAGATATAAAGCAAAAAATAATATTAAAAAGGTTTCAGATGAAAACTAATAACAAAAATGGTGTAAGATAAGAAAAGCTTTCGAAATTATATATTATAATAAGTTAACTATTTGAAGTTTAAAAGTGTGGATTTGCTAGTTAAGCTTTGTCCACTTTATAATTAACTACTTGTTAAATTTGACAATTATAAAGTTCCTAAGTAGTAGATTAGCATTAGGACATTTCAACTTTAAATAGTTAATTGCATAATTTGATGTTTAGGTATCAAAAGTGACATTTACTCCTAAAATTAATCTATACACCAGCAACAGCCAACAGTTTGTAGAAGGATTTGCCAAAAAGAGATGACTTTATCACAATAGTAAATTCGGCATTTTGTTTAAAGATGAGTTGTGAGTAATTAATACACAAGAAAGGTAAAAATAAATTAATATGGAATTTTGGAGAAATTTTCCAAAGTAAGGGTCGGTCCACCAATTCTTATAATGTCAATATTTGAAGCGCGTTACTTATATAATAATATGCGAATGCATTTGGCAACTGAATAAAAAATAAATAAATAAAATTCCTGAATTTTGGGTCTTTTTCTAAATTTACACATTAAAATTACTAAATGTCATATTAAATTAAATCTTTGTTTATAAAGCTTACTGAGTCACCCCTTATCGTTTTACTTGTTCCCTTTGATTATTCCCTTTGATTAAGGTGTTTTTGCGATGATCTTATTGTAAAGATGATGAACGTAAGAGATTTGATAAATTTCTAGTTAAGATAAATAAATAAATAAATAATAACTAAACAAAGAAAGAAAGAAAATCTAAAATTAATAACATATCACCACTAATTTCTGGATGTATTTGCAATTTAAAAAGAAAAAAAGAAAAAGTGTGACCTAGTGGCAATAGTGAATTCAAGATTTTGTTTCAAAAAGTAATTATTACGAGAAAGGAAAAGTAAATTAATAGGGAATTTTTGAAGAATTTTTCCAATTAGTCACCTGCGCTTATAATGTCAAATGGCTAAATGTATCATATTCATTGCACGAACTCTTCTTATTTGGATAATTAATTATCTGGACTTTTGCATATTTTTACAACCACTTATATATAAATGATCCAAAAATATCATAGGTGGGAAATTAATATCTGTAAATTTTAGATAAATTATAAAAAAAGTTAAATTTAGATAACATATGTAATGATCATTTTTTTTTAATGATTATAATAGCGAGTGAGATTCAAACATGATACTTATCATATCAGATTGAAATAGCATGATTGATACCGTTATACTACAATATTATCAGCAATGTAACATTCACTTTGAATATATAGAATGAATTAATTACGATACATAAAAGCTTAAAGAAATTTAAAAAAGAAAATAACTACAGAGAGTAAATGTTTTGCGTATCTCCTATATTACTATAGGAAAGATTAGGAAAGGGGCAGTACTGCGTAAAGATAAGTAGGCCCTCCAGCTAAAAATCAAAATTGTGGCACTTTTCCGATCATATAAAATGCGTAAATGCGAATATTCATATAAATGGAATGAAATCTGAACTGTAGTTTGATATATATATATGTATGTATGTATGTATATTCATGGTGTTGACTAATATTAAGGTGGGGTCATGTATTATCCGTTGAATTTGGAGACAATGTTATTTCGGCCTTTCGAATGTAAGCTGGAGTGGGTGGCTTACATTTAATACGCGAGGACGAGGAAAGGGAAACATGTTGCATGGCAAGTATCAGCCACATAAAACATTCCATGCACGTTAAATTTATTAAAAAGCAAAATACTTGAAATAAATAAAGTTTAATTGCATAATTATTGGTTTAAGGATAAAGTAAATCACACTTCAAAGATATATTTGTCTTTTTGTAATTTTATGAAATACATACTTTATGCTTTGTAGCATACTGCAAAGACATGGACACATTAAATATGATCAAATTTTTATCATAAAAAATGTTCAATCAAACTATAATGAATTTTTTTTTAAATAAAGATTACACAAAAACAGTCTAAGATTTATCATGTACGAAAGATTAAAAATATATTTTACCGTTTATTCCTACTTGAAGAATAAGGATAGTTCAAAGGGAAAAAAAATAAAATAAAATTGGAAAGAAAAGAAAGCTAATGTACCAGTGGGTGGAACAAAATTTAATTTATGTCCTTATTAATAAATTACTATGATTAATGTGGCAGAGAGAGTTGGTACCAATAATAATAATAATAAACAATAGAGAATATTATTAAAGGATAATAAATGAAAAATTATGATAAAAAATTAATCTAGTCCAAATAAAAATGTATTGATTTAACATAATAGATATATGATATTCGTATTTATAAGCATACATGTGAAGAGATATATAATATAATATATAATATACTAGACGATACACCCGCAATGTGGGTCTAAAATAAGTTTTATTTTTTATTTGGATTTTTAATTAGATGGAGTTATATTTTATTAACCAAGTAAAATAGAAAAAAGAAACTATAAACCAAAAGTTGTCACTATTTTGCGTCTATAGATTAGAAAATGAGATCTTATTCTAAGAAAAGAAAATAGGAAGAAATTAAAAAAGAAATAAATCAGCAAAAATGATTCGTATAATATTATTTTAATTTCATTCTAAAGTTATAGCGTACTAGCGTATAATTATATGACTTGATTTATATAGTGTTTACACATTTTCCTATATATAAGGGTAATTGTAGTTTAATATCATATAAACTTTTAGCACTATGGAAAGATGAAAAATAAAATTACGGTGCAAACCTTCAAACAAATGTCCTTAGGTGGCAAAAAAAAAAAAATTGTATTATATTTTTACCAATCCAAACATATTCTAGACAATTAATAAATAAATAAATAATAACAATGGCTCCTTTGGATATCTTTTTGTTTTTTAACTCTTCGTGCCACATATAAGTCATAACAATTCAATGGAAACATTGCAATTTTAGATCAATCCACAAAGTCAAACACATAAAACAAAAAGTCAAAAGAGAGAAATGAGAATCCAAAAGATTGAGTTCGTCTGGTGATCTTCTTCCTAGGCAGCTCATCTCTTTCTAACTTTCTCTCAAACTCATCTCTTAGGCATACCTAACCAAGACTAAAACCAGTCATAAATGCCAAACCATCCCCAGTGTACCAATTCTTGGAACCATAGTTGACACGGCAACTTAACTCGAGATAAACCCATACCTACATTGGTCACTTGCTCACCATCGCTCTTCGAGCACTCACCAAACAATACTGAGTCAACTCGGTAATCTGTCACCAAAAGCTCATCTCTTTCATTCTAATCACTTTTAAAAATTGCTCTAATAAAGTGGAAGATAATGAAGTAGGGGAGATAAAGTAGTTGTTTATGAGAGTAGATAACCACTAGTGTAAATGAATAACTGTCCAATATACCAATATGTACGTGGGTTAGGGCTGTAAACGAGTCGAGTGAGTCGAGTCAAGTTCATACAGTACCAAGCTCGAACTCGACTAGAATAAAAAACTCGAATCTCGAACTCGGACTCGATTAAGCTTTCATTTTTAAGCTCGAACTCAACTCGATTTAATATTCGATAAGCTCGAACTCGACCTACCTTAATTTAATACTCATTTAAGCTCAATTAAGCTCACAAGTTTACCGAACATGATTTTAAAGCTCGAACTCGAGCTAGGTAATAATTCAAGTAGCTCAAACTTGAGCTCGACTCGATTGTAAGTGAGTCGAATTCGAGCTTTTGCCTAGTCAAACTCAAGTAGTTTGTAAGCTGTCTCGACTCATTTACAACCCTAACATGAGTAACTGTCCACTTAATTACTGTTTAATATACTAGTATATGCATGTGGGTAACTATCTACTTGGAATTTCAAAGTGGAGATAATAAGAGAGAAAGATATATAAGACCTTATAAGAGAGATAGAAAATATATACACTTATATTTAAAAGAGAGAAAAAAGATTATACAACAATTATTATAGGAAACCATGGATACATAATTTTTGAGTCAAACAACTCGTACTCCTTTAATATATAGTAATAGACATAGAATATATATATATATATATATATGAAAATACTTAAGCTTAAGAGATGTTGAATTGAGTTTATCCTTAATTTAATTAAAATGTCTGTCTATTTCATCATATTCTAGTCATTTTGATATCACATTTTTATCGTTTTCAAACAAATGTTTGTTAAGAAACAGATGCTGATAAAAATATGATAATTTTACTCATAAATAAAAAACAGATACGATATAGATATGATATAGATAAATTATAGATGCAGATCAAGTAAAAATATGATATAGATAAAAATCAAACAGTCCAAACAAACCCTTAATTACTAACTAATTAAAATATTAAGTCATAACAAAATATATTGTAATGACTTGATTTAGGATTTCACAATTGCAATCAATCAAATTAAATTAAAATCCTATTCTTACTTGTGACTAATCCTAGGCAAGCGTACCTATCTATTATAGTATTGATTTAGTACGGGATCATTCCTTTAAGGACCTATAATTACTAATACACACCCTTTTGTCTACTATTTAGCTAATTAAATCGAATGATGATGATAATAATTAATATCTAACTAAAGGATTAACCCTATAATTAATATAATCACGCTTCTAATAATAATCTATCACAAAACAATACCCTAAATCTTGATGCACCACTAACCCTATCAAACTTCTTGATAAACATTCATTAATGAAAAGTTATGTGCTTGAATTGCAAGAACCCTAGATTCATTAACTTCTCTTTCTAGATAATTAAATTCTAATCTCATATGTCTAATGGAAATTTCTTTCATCATTAGATTCATACAAAATTGCATTACAGATCATGATTCTCTAAAAAGATAAAATCTTGATGTAAAAAGTTCATGCAATCTATCTATAGAATCACATTCAAACTCCTCTATTCATGTTAGATCTATCTCAGTAACCAATCCATTGATTAAATCAACAAGAATCAGACAATAATCTAATAATGTGCGTATATTAGATCAAGAAACAAACGAAACACATGAATAAATTCAAGAACTATGAACTTCCACTAATAAAACAATTCAATCTCTACATTGGGTTAGCGTTTCTCAAGACTTAGGGTAAAAAGAATCTATTTTTCCATTTAGAGATAAATGGAATGATAAAACATGGAAATATAGATATAACACATGAATACAAACCTTAAAAGTAATGTCTTGTAATCTCCACACTAACTCTAGTGTTTCTCTCTCTTATTATGTTCTATTTTCTCTTTTAGGGTTTACTACGAATGAATGATGATTTAAAATGGCAAGTTAAGGCTTATATTTATAGGAAAGCAGCTAAATGCTCCCGAACAACCACCCTGCATAGGCCGTGTTGGATGGAAACTGACGAAATCTGGTGATTGTAGAGCTACATGGCCTCAATCACAAGCTGTGTACTATGAAAACCATTACTACCCAATTTCGATACTCTACATGAGCATCCTACATGGTTTGTGTTCATTCCTTATGTACTTTAGAAATACTTGCTGGTTTCTTTTTGTCTCTAACACCCGTTTCTACACAACTTGTGTAAAATGTCATGTATATTGTAAATCTTCACTTTCCTAAGCTCTTTATTAAAGTCTTCCTTAACTCATCCAAAAGTCTTCATTAATACTCATCATCTTTTCTCATTCCTGAAATTGATAATTTCACTAAATAAGTATCCTTGTTCTTTAGAATTCACATAAGATCTATATATTAGCATATGAAAACAATGTGAATTATAAGGGTTTTTAAACACTTATCAGTAAAGTACAATATAATAAATGCAAAAGTGATAAAAAAAAAAGAGAAATTAATTTTGATTTAATGTGAGTTCGAACTTCCAATACACTGTGTTTGGTATTAGGGAGTTGGGAGGGAATGATTGAGCAAGGAGGAAATGAGGGGGATTGAATTTTATCCCCTTATTTGTTTTGAGAGGGAAAGACCAATGGAGGGAAAATAGATGTAACATTTTTCTTAGAATCCACCACTTCTTTGTCCACTCTAGAACGGAGAGAATTAAGAGGAATATAGTTTCTTTTTAAATTACCTTATATCTTTCTTTTTAAAATTACTTATTATCTTTTAAGGGCGTATAAGTAATTTACCATGTATTGTATTTGTATTTTATAATAATTAATATTACATCTATTTTCCTTCT
Source organism: Combretum micranthum (assembly GCA_024138025.1). Classification (NCBI taxonomy): domain Eukaryota; kingdom Viridiplantae; phylum Streptophyta; class Magnoliopsida; order Myrtales; family Combretaceae; genus Combretum; species Combretum micranthum. Next base: position 1,009,332 of record JAMXBD010000242.1, on the reverse strand, counting down.
TTTCATTATCTAAATACATAAAAAGATTTTAATTCTCTAATATTTCATTCCCTCTATTTTCTTTCCTTTTACAATCTTTTCTTTCTAATTTATTCCACCATGTCAACAAAGTGTTAGTCTTCATGGACACCAAATTTCTCTTAATGAGAACTTCACACACTCTTATGTCATGTTTGGTATGCGATAATGAACTCGGAATAGAATTATGATTTTGGGTTCCATTTCCGTTCCTAAGTCTCAATGCATTTATAAAAGCCAGAATCATGATTCGATTCCAACCTTGAGAAGAGGGAATTCAATTTCGTCCTTAAAAAGGCAGAATATTGGTTTTATTCCATCTTATTAATCATTAGTATTACAATGACCTTTTTATCCTATTGTACATTTACCATCCACTTTTATTATGGTGATATTTTTAACAAATACCATATCAATTCAATTCCATTTTGTGATATATCCAAACAAGGAATTAGTTTATCATTCTGTCACTCATTCAATTCCATTATGCTACCTATTTCAATCCATTCTATTTTGAAGTATCATTGCATATCAAACGTGACATTATATTAATGACCAGGATTTGCTCACTCGAAGCTAAACTCAATAACCACAATAACTCTCAATATTTTAGAGCTGTGTCTTATAGAAGAAATTGTAAGTTTTCACTCTCCAAGGTCATTGCTCAAGTCTTTAAGTGAAATTAATTTATTGCAATAATATAAGTGGGTTTAATACATTAAAAGTAATTAATATTTGTAAAAATCTTCATATTTATCACTTTGAATAGAAAGCAAGTTGTTACCATTTTCTTTTTAAAAAGCCTTTACATTAAGTGCTTCCAATGAATAGTTTCCAAAGACTAACATCTGGACATATATTTGTTAAAATCGTAATTTCACCCATATGATTCCACGAGTTTACAATTTTATGAGACCTTTCGAGTTGACTTATGCATAGAATTATTTTTTTTTTCTCTACATCCTTACAATATTAAATGATTTTATACATAAACTTAGTAGAAACTTACATTTTTAACCGAGTTTATCAATTCTACCAAACTAAGGCAAGCAGACTAAAAAAAAAAAAAAATACAATCGTGTTTTTACAAGCCATCAACTATTAGGATGATACATTTTTCTTATTGCATTTCTATTTTGTTTTCACACATTCTTTCTATCTCTCTTTCCCTCCCAATTCCGTCGTTCTAAATTCATAAAAAAAATTATTTAAGTCAAATTATAAATGTACAGTTTATAAGAAAATTTATTTATTTCATTTGTCTAGTTAAGAATTTAAGACAAGTTGAAAAGTTTCTACTTCAATTTATAACTTTTTTCAAACAAAATAATATATATATATATATAACTTAATTATGACTCTACTTGCTCTTTAATTTATGTATATCATTTTATGGACCGAAATTTATTACAAAAAAAAGAACCTAATTTCTATATTTATTTATATTCGTTATATATTTCAAGTTTTCTTTTCATTTTTTTTACAGCTTTTGTAAGCATATGTATAGTTTTTCAAAGTTATTTTGCATATGTTGTAGAAACTTACGCTTCCACATTTTGATTTTATGTTCCAATTTTACAGACCCTCTAAAGATTCTACATAGAATAACGAGTTTAACAACCTTGGGTAGACACCATCGAGAAATTAGCAAGCGTCTTCACTTGACCTTCAAGTCATCTACACCATGCCCGTAAAAGCCAAGATGGAAATATTTATACTATCCGGATGCCTTGCCCTTGCATTTAGACCTCAATAAGTAAGACATTGTTGATAGCATTTTCATTATGTGAAGAACCTTTATTCCTATACTCCATCTCCTAACATTTGATGTCACATCCCCACATGATACTTTAATTGTAACGATACATTATGTAACCCAACTGAGTCATCTAGAAAGTTACATAAGTATTGTATAACTAACATGCCCCGTGCGCGTGGACGGTTATAATGGGATAGAAGGCTGTTTAGAATAAGAAAGACATTATATATATATAAAGCACAAGCAAATATAATAATACAAAGTCTAGTCATCATACAAAGATTGCATCCTTGGTCTTCATAGGCTTAACCTGAAAACTTCTAACCAAAGAACTTAAAAAGGATTACAAAACATAACTTAAAATATTACAAGCATCAAACTCTAAGTTCCTATTACATAATAAGGTCTTCCTCCCATATAAAATGCATAGATCCATCTCCTATACTAACTTCCACATCTGGTCTTAGTCTGGGTCTTTTTACTTATATTCTTATAAACATCAGTCTAAAGGAGTGTGAGCACAATAAGCTCAGTGAATACTAAAATATTTTATCATTCAATTAAATCGTACATGTTTAATTATCAAGAATATGTAATTTATCAATAAGCCGTATGAAGCATGCATGGTTTAGATAACCAGAATCCAAACCTGTGAAGATTTATGTGCTTACTAGTGGTTGAAGCATTAATTTAAGTAATTCATGTCCATTTGAATCCAAAACTAAAGAAGAAGAAATCCTTTTTAAACTCATTTATCATTTATAAATGAACATAATTATATATTTTCCACTTCCTTTAAAACTTGGAAACCATACTGAGTACTAATACTTTATAGCCAACTCCAATACAGACAACATCCTTCGGTGTTTACTTAGTTCCTATGAAGTTGAAAACCCTATGGTAATCTTAACCAGATTCATTGGACTTATCGAGCATTACCACAGAATCAAAATACTAGTACGCGACATGAACACCATGCTAATGCAATTATGATGTCATGCAATGCATATTCAATCTATTTATAAGCCAAATAAAGTTTATATTAAATTACCTGGCGACCATCCAAATTTCAAACAATCGATAACTTACACTCATGGAATAGTATTCACCAATTGGTTATCACTTTTAGAATTAGAAGTTTCATTCAGTCAACAACTAAGCATCATACATTATTCTCCAAATCCCCATACATATAATTAATTTCCATTATATTTAGAATTATATCCAACTATATTACATCCATAATCAAGTAAAAGATTCAATTACTCACCCATGCATCTTGTCTTAATCGTCGTAATAATCTATCGAGAAATCCAAGTCTTGATTAATGGACCCTGCAAAATAACAAACAAAGACTTGCTAAGCATGTATCTATGTAGGACTTCTATTAACACCTAAGAACTCTAAACTTTTGTTATAGAAATCCTAATGCATCGATCTTAAAGAAATTACAAATTATAAAGCTCAATTGTCATCATTTAACTAGAATTAATATACAAAAATATATAACGTATGCATATATTTAATTAATCTAATATCTAATTATTTATAGCAAAATAGGACAGCTAGCATGGACACATGCACGCTATTTCACCCTAGAGAGTGAAGCAGCTGCCCAAACGCCCCATTTGAGATCCTGTATGAACCTAGAATGACTCAGATGCTAAAACAGCTTTCCAAATGCCATATATGGTACTTCCATGCACTTCTGCTTCTCAATTTTGAAAATTTACTTCCCAAACACATGACTTGATCTCAACTTCACCAAAAACACTTTTACCACTCATACACAAACCATATATCCTTCCCAAAACTTCATATGGGCATAACACCAAAATCTAAACCCAACGTCATCTATACAAAAATTGCTACATTCAACCAACAAAAGGCCAATGATATCAAAGATTTAAGGCTCATACTCCACATATCATCTCTCAACTACACTTATCTAACTACAAACTCATCAATAACCTTCCAACAAGCATCACCCAACAAAAGCACAAACTACACTCACTCAAATATTACAAAGATTGATAAGGAAAGAGGAAGCTAAAACTTACCTTAGGTTAGCCTTGACTTGTTGATGGAAATAGTTTAAATTTTTGAAGAGTTTTAGATGGGAAAATGAAAATGGAGAGGTGATATGCATATGTGTGTGTAAGTGGCGTTTGCCAAGGAAGAAGAAGAAGAAACTTTCTTATTTTAAAGAATAATGCCTTTGTATCTCTAAATAAGTCTAGTTGACTTTTAAGGCATGGTGAAAGCTATTGTGTGTGTGTGCTAGTTATCGTGGAATCAAGGCTTGTTTTGTGCATAAAAAAATGACTTAAGTTTGGGTTTAATACATCAACATCAATAAATCGAAATCTTTAGAAAATTTAATCAAATTAGTCTGCAAAATTTATTTAAATAGAATTTCCCTCGTAAAAATTTATATTAAAAATGTCTTAAAAATTGAGATTAATTTTTAGAAATATAATTTTCTAAAGGAGATTAAAGGTAAAGTAATTGACAAACAACATAAGATGAGTTACTTGAAATTTTAATTCTCTAAAGACTTAGCTGATGAGAAATTTGAAAGCAACTAAATCAATATGCAACTTTAAAAGGATTTAAAAGAAATTTTTGAATTCTTATACTTATTTATCTCATACCAAGCATGTTATTACACTTGAACCTAGTAAAAAGAAATTCGTTCAAAATTATATATTAAAACATTATTGAATTTAAATCTATTCCTTAAACTTTAAACATGAAAAGACTTGGGAGTTACATTTAAACACTGAGCCACAATAAAGTGATGAGAATAATTACGATCATGTTGGCATATGGATGATATACCCTAGCATTAGGGGTATAAACAAGCTAGGCTGAGCCAAGCCGAGCTAGGTCGAGCCAAGCTTTTGCTAGCTTAAGCTTGGCTTGTTTAAATCCTTAATGGGCTCGAGCCGAGTCGGGCTCTCAATGAGCCTAAAATATGCAAGCTTGAGCTCAAGCCTGTTAAAGATTCTCGACCCTGAGCTCGGCTCATTCACATATATAATTATATTTCTAATATAAAATTAATATAAATAATTATATGTTACATTGATATATATTAATATATTATTATACATATTAAACGAGCCAATGATGAGTCTGTTCACGAGCCTCTAACGAGTCTATTTACAAGCTAGCTCGTAAACCTAAAGACAAGCTTATGTTTAGCTCATTTAGCTAAACGAACACGAGTTTGAGTTCAAGTAGCTTATGGATAGCTTAACTCATTTATAGTCCTACTACCATTTAGATACCTTGTTGTAGGACATGATTAGAACCTCATGATCACGCTAGCGTTCATGAGACAAAACATCATAAATACAACTCAATTATCTTCTATATTATTCCAAGGGTTAATATTACGAAAGGTACCCGAACTTTCACAAAATGTGCAATTAACTACCTATGATTTAATTTGATCAATTTAATACCTATTTCAACATTTTGTGTTTGCTTTTACTGACTCCATTAAGTTTATTAATTCCATTGTCCTTATTGGTTTTACGAACCTATTACCAACTAGCTCATGGCAAAGAAACATTAAAAAAATGTTTATCATCATTTTTTCCATCTAAAAGACGTGAAAATAGACAAAAAAAAATTCAAACTAGAAAAAAAGTGAGAAAACTCATGATTTGGAAAACCTACAGTATTTGCAGACACATAGATTCCTTAAAATCTCTCTCTCTCTCTCTCTCTCTGTAGTTTCTCCTACTGCGAAGAATAATAATGTTGTGGTGATATGATTTTGATTCCATCTTCAAACATGTAATAATGTCGAAATATGTTTGATCTTTAGGACAACCCCTTTGGTTTTTGTCATTATTTTTATAGAAGTTTGTGTTTTTGGTTTACATTTTGGATTTATTTTAATTTGTGTTTTTAGTTGTTGTAAAGTTTGGATTTTGGTTGTCAAATTAGGTATTTGGAAATTATGTGTAGTGTTTTGGTGATATGATTTAGATTCCGTCTTCAAAGATGTCACAAAGTAAAAAATGTTTGATTGTTAGGACAACTTTTTGGCCTTTGTTGTTATTTTTATGAGAAGGTTTATTTATTGTTTACATTCTAGATTTTTATGTTAATTTGTTTTATGGGTTGTTGTAAAGTTTGGATTTTAGCTGCTTTGGTTGCGAGTAATGTCATCATGAAATTTTTTTAGAAAAGTACAAAGAACACATACTAGACATTTATATAAGTAGACATAGGCATGATTCCAGAATCGAACGAACTGAATTTGGAACCATCGGTTCGAAGTCTTGAAATTAAGGAACCAGAAATAGTGGCTCCCAGTTTCGATTTTGAAACCACGAAACTCTTAAAAAAATAAATCTTATTTTTAATAAAATAAAATTTAAATTCAAAATAATTAATTATTAGGTCTATAAGTGTTAAATTATTTAACCAAAATTTTAAAAAATTTGTTTAGAATGTGCATTTATTTATACAAACGCAACCAATATCAATCGTTGTCAGTAGTATGAGATTACAAAATATTCTAGAGGATAATAAGAAAATTATAATACAAAAATTAGTCTCATGTTATTAAGGAAATGAATTTTGCTTTTCGGAGGAGTTTATATGAATTAAATTATATATAATTATAAGTTATATTTATTTATATTGTTGATAATAACATATTAAATATTGTAAATAGGTAATAAATTTTATTATTATTATAAATATTAATAATTATATATTTAATATAATTTTTATAACCTTTCCTCTAAATTCTTTTTTTTTTAATGGGATCAGTTGGAACCACTGATTTCACCTTGTTTTGGACTGTTGGACTACTTAGGAATCAGAAAACCATTGATTTCTTAGCCTTGTTGAACTAGCTAACCGGTTGGTTCTGGTTCTAGAACCATTGGTGACGGTTCTTGTTTGAAACTGAAAGCACAATGTAACATGAACATAATCATAGTATATGAAAAAGGAAAAAGAAAAACATGGATATTCTTCATGCACCATCCTTATCTCCTTCTTCTTCTTCTTTGTTAGCTACAACTTTTGTATTATCCTTAAGGCCTCACTTGAAATGGCTCCAATTTGTAACAGCAAGTATTATCACTTTTCGTCATGTCCATCACATTTTTACACCAAATTGTGTTTTTATTCCTTTAATTTGTTTTTCTAGTTTGAAAAAAAAATTTTTTTTCCATTTCCACATCATTTTGTTTGCAAAAGTGATGATAAATACTTTTTAAAATGTTTTGTTGCGACGTGTTAGTTGGTAATAGGTCTGTAAAACTAGCAAGGATAATAGAGTTAATAAATTTAACACAGGTAGTAAAAGTGAACACAAAAAGTTGAAATAAGTATTAAATTGATCAAATTAAAGTATAGGTAGTTAATTGCATATTTTACAAAAGTTTAGTTACATTTTCATTACATTAACCCCTCTTCCAATATACACCTAAGTATTTCAAAGATTAAGTTACGCTCTTTTTCAATTCAATTTAATGTATTTTCCAAGTTATATTAGCTAAATGCGATTCGTCTATGAGGTATAATGTTGAATATACAATGTTTTCTTCATCAAAATACACCATGAACCTTTTGCCTCAACAAAATAACCATCCACAATTATTGCTTTCTCTAATTAATTATTCATGGTTATTAATTACTACATTGTTTGCTAAAATTCAAAACAAGGAAATCTCCATAAAGTCCTTGTTAGTTTATTTGAATCAATATATAGAGAGAGAGTATTGCATGACATATGGGTAATTTAAGGAATAAAAAGGAGTGTAGAGTATAAAACTCTAGTATTAGCTTAATGATATAGATAAATATAGAAAATAAGTCTAAATGTTATGTTAAATAGATTGTAGTGATTAATATACATTTGCATTAACATTTTTAGCCTTGTAGTAGTATTAAAGGGCATCAATGGATTAGATTTTTTTTTTTTCAGTTCCATACAAAATTTAAACTTGCATAGGGCAGACTTACCCATGACCCTTTCTAGAACATGTTCTTCAGTTCATTTTGTGCCTACTGTAATTTTATATGGACATGGCATGTGATAGGCTAATCCTATATTATTCTCCAAAGAAAATGAGAAAAATCCTAATTCCTCCATTGGAGTCATTTCTTCTTTCCTTTCTTTTTTATTTTTTATTTTGGTGAGGATCTCCACAAGAGTTTTCTCTTATGGAACTTTTAAATCTATTGGGCAAATCGCACTCATGCCAATGCTTAGTAATCCCATGAAATAAAAAGTATGAATTCACAGAAATTTTTAAATATTACGGAGTCAGGTATATTTTAATTAAATACATCAAGATGATATGATATTAAGTTTAAGTTTGATTGAAAAATTGCAAGCCATCCGTTTAAGTTGGACCCACTTTCTAATATGGTAAAAGAAAAGTATTCTGTAGCCAAATATTTTTGGTCCAAAATGCAGCCCGTTCCCTTTCCGTTTTATATAATACAAAGAAAACAAACAAGATGTTATATTCTACTCTTTTGTCTTGTCTGTCTTAATATGCTAATAATTTTTATCCCCCTTGCATCTTGGCCACAATTTTGTTCTTGAATAAAAAGATAAAATTGATTATGCTTTTTAAAATAATAAATATATATCCAACTTCACACATTTTATGAAAAAAGGTAAATTTGCTCAAGAAGAAATTGTGGAAGCTAAGACGCTTGCGCGGTGAGGACTGCGTTGAGCACTCCCGTTATATCTAATATATATAAAGAGGAGAAAAATAGCCATGGATAGATCCAGTTTGTAGTCTATGTGGTTGAGAAGAGGGAACAGTTAAGCATTTGCTGAAAGAGTCTCGGATTCCAAAAGTGTAAATTATACTAGAAGATATTAATATTTATAAAAAATTTAATTTAAAATATTATCATTTTAAATAATTTAAAAATAATTAATATTTTGCAAAACGAATCAAACAAATATCTATAGAAAAAAATGAAGAAAACTAATAAAAAATTATCAAAATATTGATACTTTAAATGAGTTTTATGAAATAGTAATGCCATATTTGATTCTATGGCAAAGGGAGAGTAACACTTTAAGGAAGTTTTATGAGTCCTTTCTGGCAGACTTGTGATGCATCATTAAAGAGAATACCAGATTGCCAAAAAATTGGAAGGAAGCAACCTATAAAGCCATGGATCGGCACCTTTTGGTCTGTCTTGTGGGGACTTGGTGTGAGAGGAGTATTTGGATAGAATGGACTAATTGGAGGTGTATATGTGGGTTAAATAAGTTAATTTATTTTGAATCATAAGTTAATAGGCTAAAAAAAAATTAACTCACTTGATAAATGGATCAAAAATTATTTGACTATAATCCAACTTACTTTAGCTTGTAGGATAAATGGACCGATTCGCTTACTTGATTCATTTAACCCGCTTATATATCTTTATGAACTGATCCATTTATGCTAATTAAACAAGATGTATTTAATAGAAAGTTAAGTTTTATAGTGTTATATATATTAATGATTAATTTTATTATCATTTTAATTATTCTATGTAATAATACGGGTTTTAAATAACTTAATGGATATCATTTTTTATTTTAAACAATAAATATATACTTAAAAAAGATATTATGATGTATGTATATCAATTTACCGTCCTCTAATGCCATTAACACATATAAGTTTAAATTCAAACATGAAAGTCATAGAAATAAGATTACATTAATAGTTATTTTTCCTACCATTTTTATTTTTATTTTCATTTATATAAGTGGACTATGGGGCCAAGCCGCTTAACTCATGGGTTAGCCCACTTTGGCCTAAGTTAGACGAGTTGAGTTGAACTGATTCGTTTTTAAACGGGTTGAAAAAAGTTGGTCCTAACCCATTTTTAAAGCCGGTTAAATGGGCCTACCCGCTGATTAAAGTTCGTTTGCACGGTTCTATGCACAATGATGACAGGATTAATAAAAAGATTAGTTCATAATTGTTCTCAAGTTTCTTATTATCTCATAGTTCATTAATAAGATTACATACTTTAATGCATAGATCATAGTAGTTGTAACGACTGCCACTACCACCATAGGGGTCCAGCCGCAATGACTACCTACTAGTAGGATGAGCCGCCTATCAGGTATTGTTATCCTCAGGCAGTCCTTCACCTTTAGCGACAGCTTGCAAGGATCGAACTTAAGACTTGAGACTTTTTGTTTATCCCAAAGGCAACGCCTCTCGCCAATTGAGTTGCCTTTTGTAACAACCGCCACTACCACCCATAAGGGCCTAGCCTCACTGACTACCCGCTAGTAGGACAAACTGCCCGCCAGGTATTGTTACCCTCAGGCAGCCTTTCACCTCTAGCTGCAGCTTGCAAGGATCGAACCTAAGACCTGAGGCTTTTGTTTGCCTCAAAGGAAACGCCTCTCATCAATTGAGCTGCCTTTTGTAACAACTGCCACTACCACCATAGGGATCCAGCTGCACTGACTACATGCTGGTAGGATGTATAAGCCTCGAAAAATTTCAGTAAATAATTCTAAGATGAACTTCGAAAATAAATCTTAAAAATCACTCAAAATTAAAAACCGAATTTCGACCGGTCTTAAATCACGAACGAATTCAGAAATTTCCAAATCTTGAGAAAAATAAGAATTCTTAAAAACAAAATAAGAACTCAACATACTTCAATTCCAAAACCACTACGTACGAAGAATTCCATATTTAACTCCAACTTATAAAAACGGGTAATAAAAGCCCAAAAACAAATTATTAAAAAGTAAATAACGATTGACTTTCGAAAATATAACTCAATTCAAGAATTCCGAAAACATTAAGAGATATTAAATATTTACAAAAATAAAATTTAAAATAAATTTCTCAAATTAAATATGTTGTATAAACATAAAATATCAGTTTCCAAATCGGCAAGGATCTAAACTGGAAAAATCACCCGGAAACCCTAATCGGAATACAATAGTTTAAGTCCGGCAATCTAGCGTCCCTAACCCTAGAGGCCGAGATGTAGTTTAAATATGTAGAATAGCTCATAGCAATATAAGTTTGTTTAAAAATATCAAATTGGTAAATTTTTGACCTATTTCGAATATGTTCAGATACAGACTTCGAAAAGCGCGTCCCGGGGCTCGAGATATGAAAAAAATACCAATAGTACCGTTAGACTCGTAATTTCATAAGATTTTCAAATATATCAGTTATATAAATTTTTCGGATTATAAAAGTTACAGTTATAACCTTTTTATCGTATTTCCATTACTACGGTAATTAATTAGTCTTTTGCACTATTTACTTTTATTTCATTACACAATTTTATTATTCATAAAGCCTTATATTTTTAGATAAATATTTTATATATTATAGAAAATTTTGTTTTTCTAAAATTTAGTTAGTTCGGGCTTTTACGGGATCAGATTATGTTTAAGACCCCATACTAAAAATAAAATAAATTAATTTAATAATTGAAAAATATTTTAAAAATATTTTTATTTTCATAAAGTAATTTTTAGAATTTTTCGGGTTATAAAAATATCCTTTATAGCTCATATTCGCGTATTTTGATCATACCGGTAATATATTTGTTAAAATACTAAAATAATTCAAATATTTTAATTTTAATTATGAAAAATCTGCTACAAATATTTGGAATAAATTTTCTAATTTTATTTTATTTTGTTTTATTTTATTAAGAAAGTACTTTTACAACCCATACTTTCAAGTACACCTTACACATATAACTTCGTTTTCACTTCAATCTTTCTACACTTTATTATATCGGCAGATTTTTCTTTCTTTTGGCTGCCATTTTCCTTTATTTACTCCATTTTGACTAAATTAATTATATTTCACTCCTTCTTAAAGAAGTTACACACACCATTTATTACACAATTTAATTTCAAGTCAAATTTTCAACAAATTCCTCTCTCTCTTCTCTCTTCACGTGGACAACCCCCATTTCTTCTTGTTTTTATTTTTTTACTCCTTCAATTCATTAAAACACATTTAATACACTCATTTTCTCTCTCCTTCATTTACTCCTTCTTCCTTTTTCATTCCTTAACCTTTTCTCTCTCTTTTTTTCCTCTCTTTTCTTCTTCTTATTGCTCTTATTCTTCAAAGAACAAGCTGCCCCCTTCTTCTTCCATGAGCTCCCACACATATTTTTAAGATTTATAAGCAAATCTTCTCCCAAAGCTCCATAGGTGATATAGGTAAAGTGTAATGAAGTTTCATGCATCAAATGATCTTCCATAAGCTTAAAAGCTTAGGATGATGATGCCAAAAATGAAACACTCCTCTTCTCCACTATTATTATCTTGTATCATAATTATTTTCTTGTTTAAAGTTGATATATTTTGTAGATCTAACTTTTTGTGGCTTTGATTTTCGTTTATGCCATAGATCTTGTTATTTAAGTTGTTATTTTTGTTATTTCTTATGATTTATACATAGATCCATCATTCACATAACTATTATAGTGATTCATGCATTTAAACTAGATCTAGTTGTTTTTAGGTTCATACATGCATTAGATTTTTGTTTTATGTTCATAAACAACTTGTAGTGGCATGATGATAGTAGGAATGCTTTAGAAAACTCAAGATCTATTTTATTTTCAACAAAAATCATTTTTGAAAATTCGGATGAAAATGGAACCATATTTGGAAAAGTTGTTTTTCAACTTCAAAATGTGTATTTTTCATTTAAAATGAAGGGCTTAGGGTATAGATAACATAAATGAAAGATTTTGATGAGTAAAGTTTAGATCTATGAGTTTAAAGTTTATTATCATGGGTTTCATTTGGATGTATGTTCATATTATGTGTAGATCTTAGATTTGAACTTAGACAAAAATTGTGAAATTCGTATTTTGGCAAAACCCCTATTTGAAAACCACTTTCCAAGTGTCAAAACGTAATTTTTACTTAAGAAAATGAAAGCTTAATATATGTATATCATCAAGACTTCTTTTTACAAGAATCAAAAGTGATTTTAAAATAAAAATCTTATTTTCGGATTTAGGTCAAGACATATTTTAAAAACATGTTTTCCAACTCAAAAATGAAGTTTTTATTCAAGATATGAAGGGCTCTTAGGATAGGATATGTAAGGAATGGATTTTTATAAGTTTAGATAGATTTTATCAAAAGATATGTCCAAAACTAAATTTTGTAAATTCGGATCCCAACCAAGACCAATTTTGAAAACCTATTTTTCAACTTCAAAACAAGACTTTTATTAAAGAAATGGAAGCCTTAAGGGATAGGTTTGATTAGGAAATGGTTTTTGAAAGACTAAATGAATTTTACAAAGAAAACAAGCTCAAATGAATTTCTCAAAATTCGGATTTGAAAATAGCCACAATTCAAACACTTATTTCCAAATGCCAAAATGATAATTTTGATAGGAAAATGGAAGTCCTAGGGTATATATATAATATAGACCAAGTTTTGATAAGGATAAAAGAAGTTTAAAATATAATCTTAGAATAACAAATGGTTTCCAAAATAGGTTAAACAATGTTTTCATTCTTTAAAATTTTGTAAAATTCGTACTTAGGCAAACCACCTATGTAAACACCTATTTTCTAACCCAAAATGAAGGTTTTTATTGAAATAATGAAGGTGATGATTATATGGATCATCAAGGTTGAGTTTTGATAAAATAAAGTATGATTTTGCAAGAAGAAAGACTATTTTTCTTAAGTCTAGTAAAATTCAAAGTTTTGCAAAGTAAAGGTTTTCAAAAAGAATTTTTGATATTATATGTATACATGTAGGTAGATCATCTCATAATCTTCATGACAATAGCTTGTAGGTAATACATATATGCATGATGCATTGTAGAAACAAAGTATGAAAATTGAGTTTATCCAAAATTTGTAAATTCGGATGATTTCCAAACCATGCCTTAAAAACCCATTTACCAACTCCAAAACTTGTGTTTTATATGAAGAATGAGGAGTTTAAGTCATAGGTATCATCAAGTAATGATTTTGATAAATTAAGATGGGATTTGCTAAGAAAAATATATAGAACAATAAGTAGAAATGAAGTAGGAAAAATTTGAGTTGTTGTCATTTTAGGAAATTCGTAATAATGGAACAATGGCATGAAAACTCATATTTTCCAAACTCAAATTAGAAGTTTTATCAAAGAAATGAAGTCCTTAGTGGCTAGGCATGGTTGAGCCTTAATTTTCTAAGTACCAAATGATTTTTACTTAAAGGAATCACTCAAAAACAATTTTTACAAAATTCGGATTTTGGAATCAACCCTACTTGAAAACATGTTTACAAAGTGTAAAATGGAAGTTCTTATGTAAAATGAAGGTCATAAGTAATAGATATAATGAAGACTCAATTTTAATAAGGATAAGTATATTTCCTTGAGAAATAAATCCAAAACAAATGGAGATGACCAAAGTTAGGAAATTAGTTTTCTTGAAAGTAAATAGCCATGGAGTTCTACAAATAAAAATTTCTAAAATTCCTTTTAGTAAATATTGACAAAAGCATGCATACATCAAGCTCATCTCATGTCATTCATGTTAGGAAATCATTCATATTTCATGTATACTTGATTCATCAAATAGAAACATTTCAAACATTTACAAAACTATTTTTCGGAATCGGAAACGTTACTGATCAGATCTGATCCCTATGTTCTGAGACCTAAATGTTTTCGAAACTTGAAAGTAATATTAGAAATAGATAGATCTTTCTAAGTAGATAGAAATCGATATATAATTTGCGAGATTCGAGTTAAAATGACCAAGTTATGGCCATTTTAAGTTGGAATTCCGCTTAGGATGAAATTGCGAATTTGATAGTTTGAATAAGATTTGGATTAGTTAAGTGATGAGATACTTATTAAAGTATTTCTTCCTTTTAGGTGATCCCGAATCCGACGATTCCCTACCACCGATTACTTGTACTAAGAGACCGGTGATCCAATGGCCAGTGAGTATTACTTCGATTCATTTATTGTATGTGATTATAATAATAGTTGCACTAGATATTTGGTAAAGATAAAATGGATATGCATGATGGGGACGAATGGGACTATGTATGCTTGTTGTTGATATGAGAAATGGAATGTAAGAATATCGAAGCCGAGTGACTAATATTGCTTGTATAGATGAATTAAATTGATTGTTTCTGCGATTATTGATTGATCACTTAAAAGAATTGGTATAATTGTATTTGGAATTGAAATGAAATTGAACTCATTCATATCACGATGGGGATGGAGCATTAGCATTTGTTGTTTATCGTTGTACTTAAACATTCTTGTTAGTTTATCGTTGTACTTTAAATGATTTTATAGTTCAGTTGGCCGTGAGCTTAAACGGTGTTGTACCGCAGGATTCGTTAATCTGCTAACGGGATGGAGGGCGCAAGTCCATCCACATATGATTTCGGCAGGTCATATGTTTGTTAAATTCACGTGTTTGATGCATATCACTTGTCTGACTAATCACTTGATTGTATGATGTGTTATAAATGCAATCCTGGAAGTTCTTACTCACTAAGCTAGTGTAGCTTATACCCCAATAGTTGTTTAAATGAACAGGTTATCTCAAGATTGCTAAGTGGGGACTGAGATGGTTGAAGTCGAGAATGACTTTAGGATTCCGGCAAGATAGAAGAATGTTTGAAGTCATTAGCTAGGTTTTATTATTTGCTTTGTAATAGTTTTATGTAATAGAATCTTTTGATGAATTGAAATTGAAGTTTAATGAGTTGTATTTTGAAGAATAGTGAATTGAATTTCCTTCACATTGTTCTCAAGTTGTATCAACATAAAATGCATTACTCCGATCAGTCTTCTCCATGTGTTAGACGTCTTGTACATAGTATGGAAGCCTTCGCGTGACTGAGGTGGTCATTCTTAGGCTTTAATATTATGTACGGTGGACTGCCACGTTTAGGGTACCCTTCGGGGCGTGACAGGATGAGTTGCCTGCCAGGTATTGTTACCCTTAGGCAGTCCTTCACCTCTAGGTGCAGCTTGTAAGGATCGAGCCCAAGACTTAAGACTTTTGGTTGCCCCAAAGGCAACGCCTCTCACCAATTGAGCTGCCTTTTCTAATGACTGCCACTACCACCCATAAGGGCCCAATCGCACTGACTATCCGCTAGTAGGACACATTGACTATTCGCTGGTAGGACGAACCGCCCACCAGATATTGTTACCTTCAGGCAGTCCTTCACCTCTAGCTGCAGCTTGCAAGGATCAAACCCAAGACCTGAGGCTTTTGTTTGCCCCAAAGGCAACGCCTCTCGCCAATTGAGTTGCCTTTTGTAACGATCACCACTACCACCCATAAGGGCCCAGCCACACTGAGTACCTGCTAGTAGGATGAACCGCCCGCCAGGTATTGTTACCCTCAAGCAGTCCTTCACCTCTAGTTGCAGCTTGCAAGGATCGAACCCAAGACCTGAGGGTTTTGTTTTCCCCAAATGTAACGCCTCTCACTACTAGCGGACGGTTCATCCTACCAGCAGGTAGTCAGTGTGGCTGGGCCCCTATGGATGGTAGTGACAGTCGTTATAGTAATGCTTTCAATCCTATCATTATCCAATGTTACGAATCATTTCCTCAATCCCTATTAGATCACGATTTCATTTCTCATGAGTAACCTATTCATAACATAACAGTTTCATCATGTCACCCTTACCATCGAGGATCTCATAGCCATTCCTTTTTATTTACTTGGTTGCCTAACAAGAAATATCATTTTGACATTGCTTGTTGTTGCATGAAACTTATGAGACTTTGAAAGCTTATTTATCTCATTCGTTATCTACAAATTCATATTAAGAAACATTATAAATATTATTATCAATTCATGAACTTGATAGAATAATGAGCAGAGGGTTATAAGAACATCTCACGTTCCAAAAAAATTCCTAAATACTTAGGAGTTTCAAATAAATTTATTATTCATTTAATTTACAATAATAGCAATCTTATTACACTCTTATTCATTATAAAGAGTATTATCATTAACCATAATTATGATTCCATAAAGCTATTAAAAAATATCGAATCGCTATTCATTATCGAAACCTATATGCTTAAATTACCGGTCTTGATATTGATTGTCGAGTTTCAAATTTTTTTATTGATGTCGAGTTTGAACTACACTATATTGTCTTGACTTGATTCGACTCAACTTGTTTACAGCCTTGGTGTGATCGGTCTTTTCAACCTATATAAGTTGGAACTAGTGTTAATTAGAACCAAAATGCAAATAGCAAGCAATTAGTCTTACAACCGGTCTTAATATAAAAATATAAATATGTGATTTATTAATTAATTATTTTTCAGTTAGCGATACTAATTGTTATCTAGCAACAACATAAATTATTAAACTATTAATCTTGTTTGTATATACAAGTTCTATTTTTTATAGTTTAATTGTGTACCATTATACAAACAATTATTATATATTTATGAGTAATTAAAGTATTGAAAATGTATTTCGTTATGATTATATGGTATTGTATTTATGCAAGAGTGATATTTTATAAAGTAAATACTTTTTAAAATATTTCTTTATATGCTATGGAATAGATATATTATTTTAGTTACTTTAAAAGACACATTTGTTTGTGATTAACCTGTAAATATTTTAATGTAGTTTATTATGCTTGCAACACTGCTGATATAATTATTATAATACACTAATTAATTATATGTAAAGTCTTTTGTTATTAAGTGATATGTTTAAATAATAGGCTAATATAACTTATAATGGTTTTGTTATACATTGTACGTGATACTTTTTTTATTTAATGTAGAATTATTTATTATATTCTTACAAGTATATATATATAGATATATATAAAAGACTAATGTCAATAACAACGATTTTATAAGCATTATATATTATGATAAATTACAAGTGCACATGAATGAGTCAAGCTAGCTGGTATTAGGAGACATAATGAAGTGTAAGTTTAGTTGTGGTAACTATTGATTAGCATATAATACATGTTATCGAGATCTAAGATCGTGAAGCTTTAGCTATGTTGTAAAACCCAATACATATAATGTACTTGTAAGTTGTGCTTTGTCTAGAATAGTAAATTAAATGAACAAAACCAAATATTCAACTTTATAATTGTTTGTTGTATGTCTGTAGCTGCTATTGACAGGCAGAGAGTACCTGTGCTGCCAACACAAATATCGATGATCTATGTGTGACATTATCTCCTAGTGGCGTTGTACATGAACATTATCTTGGTAGATTTAGGTGAATTGGATTTAAATACCCATGGCTATTGGAGAATATCCAATATCATATCTATTATATGTATAATGGGATACTAAGTTATCCATTTGATACTTGCTTGGATTAAAAGTTAAAGATAATAAATTTAGTACTTGTTGCATTAGACATGTGTGTATGCATGTGATTAATTGATTATTTCTACACGTGTATGTGCTTATGGTATATACATCTAAGCTCCAACTCACTTTTTTATTTTTTTTTAGATACAAATAACATGGTATTGTTTATAAGGAAAAGATTGCGACTAACTAGTGAATATTGGGGAGGGGGTGGCACAACACAAGAATTGGTGAACCTTATTAAGATCAGTGATTAATTTGTTGTTGATACATAATGTAGAGGACAAAGAACTCGATCATTATGATGCTTAGTTTGTTCCTGGATAAGTATTAACCCTTTAGGATTGTTATGATACGTTTTTGGCTTTATCTTTCTGGCTTTAGTTATGGAATTAATTTAAATGTATCAATTTTGTGTTTTGAGTTATAAACATGTTTGGAGATAATTAGTAGGTTTTAAGCTTAACATGTCCATACCTTGATACATGGCGAGTTATAAATACCATAAATTTAAGGCATTAGTTTACTATGGTTACAAATCATCTAAGCTACTCAAACTTGGCTAGGCTTTAGTTTAATTAGTAAATGAGCTAAACTCAAGTTTCAATCTAAGCGTACAAGCCATCTTGTGAACAAGCTCATTAGCATACATGTATATATTTAGCGATTCTTATATATTATTTTAGGTTTAAAAAAAATGGATAATGGGTCATCTAAATGAGTCAAGTTCGAGCTTAAATTTTAGGCTTGATAAAAGTTTGGTAGGCTCAATAAAAGAACTAGGATTTGCTCGAGCCTAATTTATAATCAAGTCGAGCTTGAGCTTAGATTTGAAGCTTAATAAAAAGTTTGGCTCAAGCTCAAGCTCAATTTATAAATGAGCCAAGCTTGAGCTTAAATTTTAAGCTTGATAAAAAGCTTAGCTCAAGCTCGAGCTCAATAATTTTTAAATGAGTTAGGGTTGAACCTTCAAAAGATTGATTCAATTGGTTCTTGCAGCTCTAGGCATTAAAAAGAACTGCCTAATTATGTGACTTAGACCGAGAGTTGTAAGCCAATCACTCTTAAACCCACCCTAAAATCACCATAGGTGGTTTTAATTTTGAGTCCACGTTTCTTAACATGTAGGTCTAATCCTAAGTCGGGGCACATATAACCTATGTTAGGGATCCTACTTATCCAATTGAATGAAGTCTATATTACAATTTAAGCCAGCTACCATAAACATACAATTACCCTAAAAACATCAAAGCATATTTTATTTGCCTATTTAGTTAGTCTATGACCATTTTCCTTGAATTTTACTTTCGATTAGCTAATGACTTTTTTTATTCATATTTTACTTGCTCTTTGAATACCAATTTTTGGTTATTTTTGTTAGAATAACCTCAGTTGTAGTTATATTACTTATTCTACCTTTGTTTTGCTATTTTGAATCTTTGAAATCTTATTCAATAAAAAGTCCAAATCTTCTAGTTATTTCCTTGGGCGATTAAGTAAGTTGAGTGCCTAAATTTTTTTAGGTATTCATCTCTTAGTGTAAAAGAAAAAAAAAAAAAAACTCAATTGAGTTTTATGATTTAGATTCATGTAGATGTATGCACGGTTTGGATCCGGTGGTGGCCAGGAACTGATGAAATCGGCGATTCCTTGCTGGTTTCTTAAAAAGAAATTAAAAACAGTTGGACGCTGCACGGATGCAATGAGAAAGGATCCGCATAGAACCAAAAAATGAAGGCTGCAGCCCAATTCATGTGGAAAAGGGCCAAAAAAAAAAAAAATTCAAAACACAAAGGCAGCTGCAAGAAGCCTAAAATGTGGGAAAAAGAAAAAAAGAGAGGAAAAAAAAAAACATAAGGCAACAAAACAACCAGCATCCATTGTGGACCTTTTGGTCCATTTCTTTTCAGAGAGGGAGTAAGATTGGGGTGCGGAGCTTGGCGTAGGAGAGCAATAGAGAGAGGGAGGGAGAAGAGAGAGAGAGAGAGGGAAAAAAACACAGAAATTTTGATCATGGTGTTAAAGTTGGTTTTTTTTGCACCACTTTTTTATATTCTCAATTTTTCATCTCCAATTAAGTTGGTTTTTTGTAGGAAAAAAAAAATTTGTCAGTTTGCTGATTTTAGAACTGGATTGAGAATCGGTGCTTCTCATTTTCCAAAACGTAAATTCATACGATTTTAGTTAATGCGCAAGATCATGAAACCCGTTATTTGTTACTATCAAAAGTTCAATTTTGTTCTCTAAATCTAGCTGTAATTAGCGTGGTTTGAAACTCTCGATTTTTCTTTTTTCACCAATGAAGATAAATTAAACAGTACGTAGTAGTTAATATTTTACAAGGTTGACATCTCTTTTACCGAGCAACTTCGAAACCCATACTAAGCAGCCTTTTTATGAGTTGCTTAACCAATAAAGTAGGTTGCTTAGTTTTTGTGAGTTACTTAGCCAAGCAATCCAAAAAGTGAGTTGCTTAGATCTTTTTATTTGTTTAATTTTTATATTTTTTTATGTTAGTTATATATAATTTATGCAATGCAAAACCCATAAAAATTTTAAAAAATTATGTTAAGTAACTTTTTAAATAACTCATGAATAAAATAGTGAGTTTCTTAGTAGAAAAAAATATTTAACATTTTGACGTGGTATATTAAGTAACTTATTATTAAATATGGTAATCAAAACTGTTTTATTGCTTATTACTACCGTGTACGAAGGCCCTAAAAGTCGCTGCCAACGAACCTCCTACTTACTAACATTTTCATCGGAAAGTGAATATCCGCTATCCCATAGTTACCTGTTCCTCGCTCATACACATACTACAATTTTCCATATCTGCCTTTGATATGGCAATAAAAGTGGTAATTGCATCACCTAGAACAATGGATCGCTACAGGACAAACAAATTACTAAATTTAGTTTCTTTCAAAAGAGGTTTACCTTAGGAATTCCTTACTTTATATGATACAATAACCATCAGTATCCAAAACACCAAATGACACAAGGTTTTTCCTCAATTCTACCGCATTGCTCTTATATATATGTATATATTAAATAATTTTAGATAACTGCATCGTGCATTTCAATATTTATCATACCGATATTGACTACATTGCAACTCACACCAAACGTTTCCGCTTTCATCAGCATTATAGTCGAACAAGCAATCATAATTAGGATACATGTAGTACAAACAAATCGAATATATGGAATCCACTCTTCAACCTAATATCTCCAACAAAACATCCCCAACTTCTCATCATCATCTATACTACTAACTATTGGTTCTTTTTCCATATTCTAGCATAACCGGCCTTATATTCAATTCTCCAATCAGTTATCTAGACGTTTGATTGTAATTACAAATGTTTGCACTTCTTAGAGCACTTTGCATTTATGTGTCTTTTTCATTTATAATGATCACACTTGTTGTTATTGTGTCTCAACTTAGATAGAGACCTATTCTTCAAATTGCTATCCCTAAATTGTTGCTTACCTTCCACAATTGATATTGAAACCTAACCATCAATTCTATTACTTAAATCTTACTTGTTATCGAGCTTATCTTTACTAAAAGAGATCCCATATCCTTAAAGTACAATCATCACAATCATAAATCATCTTCTCCTTAAAACTTAAAGACACAATCAAGGATGACAAAGAACATAACCATAAGAAAAGAGGTATTCCATCTAGACTTTGGCACTGCGTTAACTCAGCCCGAACCACCGAGTCATGGGTTAGGAGATAGGTGACCCAAACCCCTCCAAAGCCGTGTAGGGTTGGTTATGGGTTCTAGCCGGTTCACGGGTTGGGTAATAACCTGTTGAACTGGGAACAAGTCAATTTCATTTTTCCTTTTTGCATTATACTTTCAAGGTTCGTCATTTCCTAAGGTTCGTATTAAACTTGTTTAAAAGGAACCTTACACGATTAGTTTTCTGGGCTCTAGCATAGGGATGCAATCGGGGGGAAGGGGGGAGGGGGGGGTGTGGGTGTTTGGGACAGGTTATTTACGACCCGAACCCGACTCGATTCTTAGATGGTATCCCAAAACCCGAGAAAAACCCGATAGAGTTTTTTACACCATTCCCAAAACCTGCCCCTATAGGGTTTTAAGGAACTCGTTTTATAAACTCACTCGACCCGATAAGCAATTATTTCAATAATATCACATATATTCAAGGCTATGATGCCCTCATTTTGCCCAATTTAGTTACAGCGGGGATGCATTGCATGTTTACATAGAAACTAATCCACTAATTTTTTCCATTATTATGCTCATACAAAAATGCCAACCTGTCTTTGCCATCAAAATAGGCCTATTTCTCACCAATTTAAAAAAAAAAAAAAAAAAAAAAAAGAGGAAGGGCCCAACATGCTATCAAGCCATTGAAATCTTTTTAGATTATAATTTTTTCAAAAATACCATCATGGTTCCTGTAAAAGAGAAATCTTAGAATCACCATATATCATGCTATCAAGCCATCCCAACAACCTTTTTAAAGGCACAAAAATGTAAAGGAGAGGGTTTTAATTTACCCTGCAAGTTCAATCTGTCACTGCCTTAAGAAGCTTCTTCATGCATTATAGATCCAAACATGTAATTTCCACTAACACACAAAATATAAATGAGAACGTAACATGCTCTTAGACACACTTGTGTCCTATCTCTTGTAGAACCTGTTCATCCAACAAGCTAACATGTAAATGCATCACTATTAGTTACTAGAAGTCTTGCAAGCTTGAAAGTCTTGCATAAAACACTTCCAAACAGACTCAAAGTCTCCATCCTTTAACAAATAAAAGCACACAGCAAGCATTGCCCACATGGCTACATTACCCACATATAATGCTTCTACAAGCAAAAGGAAAAATAAAAGTCTGGAGTAATAAGAAAATATCCCCATATGAAAACAAAGGAACACAAGATTCTAATGCTGGCTTCCTTCTCAGTAGATAAAACTCCATCCTCAATCTTCAAGGATGTCACCAATTAGCCAACAACATCAAGCCAAAGCCATCTAGTCAAGTAACAACAAAAGTAAAAATGTATTACATAGCAATGGGGTAGTAGAAGGGAGAAAAAATCAATAACTTTATAGAATATACTATATTTGCTTACTTGTTCTTAATCCTTAATACACAAATTTTTCATCTCATCCTCTATATGAGCTATGTCAAAAGCTACAAAAATATAAGAAAGATCATATAAAACATAATGGAAGATATAGGAAATAAAAATCTCTTTCATGAATAAACATTAAGTAGTTAAATTTCTTATCTATTTTTCCATTTGATATCCAACTTTGGGTACACATTAATGTCTCTATTGTGTTTGGATGGAGTCGGCTTCTATGTGAGCTAATTACATGTCCGCTTGTACTGAAGGCAGATTCAAAAGCAACTATAGATACAGCAATTGCTAACATATCCCTAGCTAGTGCTTGCAATGTGGGGTACTTGATTCTATTCAATTTCCACCATGTAAGGATATCAAAATGATATTCCAAGACCAAGGCAACACAGGCTCATTTAAGTAGTGGTCTAGCTCTGATTTACATTTACTTGGTTATCATTAGAGATGGCGGTCAAGTATTGCACACAATTTCGATTGCACATTACTGGCCATCAAGCCCATCACCACTTGTGAAGGCACCATAGGAGAACCACTCACAACCTTATTATTATAAGACTTAGCCTTTGCTTGATATTCCTGAATTAACTCGTAACAAGTTTTCTTAACATTTTCTATCTCCACTGCAGACTTCTCACCATAAACAGTTGGAAATACAAAATCAATGGCCTTCAACTTAAAGCGTGGATCTAAAACTGTACAAACAACCATGATAACATGCACATCACCCCAATATTTCTCAAACTTCTCAAACATCTTCTCAGCCATTGTACTTATAGTCAAATCAATAGAGCCCTTCTAATCAATTAATGGCTCCCTAATTTCAATCACCTTTTCAAAGAAATAATTTGCAGTTGGATATTGCGAACCAAAAAAAAAAAAATTAGTCACTTCATAAAAAATTCTAAACCTCTTACAAATTTCTTCTGTTAAATCCTAATCATCATCTGTAGGAAGACACTTATATTGTTTATCTATAAGCTGAGCTCTATAAAAAACTTCCTTATATGAAATGGCAATAACAAGCATGTCATATGTAGAATTCCATCGTGTTTTGCAATCTAAGCAAAGCATTCTACTATATGACACATCTATCTACTTACATGTCTCTACAAATTTCTCCACACGTGATGGTGTTGCTGACAAAAATGTGACACTATCATAGATCATCTCTGTTGCTTTTTCTATAATATTGACATCCTCTCTCACAATCAAATTTATAAAATGAGCACAACAGCGCATATGGAGTACCTTTCCATGAAGAATTAGCTCATCCTTTCGCAACTTCAACATTAAAGTTCTTATCATCGCATCGTTTGTTAAACAGTTATCTACAGTGATAGTAGATATCCTTCTATCTAAGCCCCATTTCATCAAGATTTGAACAAGTAATCAGCAAGTACCTTGCTTGTATGTGGAGTTGGAACATACAAAAACCTGTAAAATAAAATGTAGATATAGTAAAAAAGAATTTTAGTCACAGTGAAATAAAATAGTTGACTTTGGAGCTTCCAATTGCTATTGATGAAATGTGTTGTAATCATCAGATATCCCTTTCTTTTGTTTGACGTCCACTTGTCTGTTGTTATTGCTACCCGAGAATTAAGTCTTTTTAGTAGGACTCTCAAATTTTCCTTCTCTGTGACAAAGATATCCATAATCTCTTTTCTTATTGTGGTGCGACTTACATTATAGAATAGGGGTTGGATGGTGTCTAGAAACTCCCTAAAATGCTCATGCTCTACTATTGAAATAGGGTATTCATGAGCAATAATTACCATTGCAAGTTTTTCCTGGTAGCTTCTTGGTTAAATGACCAATTTGCTACTCTAAAACCACTTTCATTATCACTATTCTTCCTTTTAATTGATAAAAGACATTGCCTAATGTCTCCATGCTTTTTCCTCTGCACATACCTCCCCAAATGATTATGCAAATGTTTGGTGCCATTTGTACTAGTTGCTTTCAATTGTTTTTTACAATGTTTACACTCAGCAAAAACCTCCCCAATGATAGTTTTTTTTAGCATCTCATTTCACACAACAGAAGTGCATTTACGCTTATTTGGATTGCTACTTTCTTTTGCAGTACTCGCTACTTGAGAGCATGAGGTATTTGTTTGGTTTTCAGATGCCACCTCCTTTTCAGTTTCACCCAAAGATGGAAATTCCTTAACACCATTAGGATTAGCATTGTCTTCCATGTCAATTGCAATTTCAGCACCATCCATATTCCCTACATTACACATACAACACAAATTTTAGCAATATCTAATCATAAATACATCAAGACGTGAATAAAAAACAAGGAAGAAGTCATGAAAAGACAAGGAACAAATCATGGAAGCATAAGCATATCACTTAAAAAAAAATCTAATACTTACCATAACAAAGACTTCAAAGTGTACTGTGTGTTAAAGAATTCTATGTAAGTTGATCAATTGTTGGCTGTAGTTGACATGTAGGTCTTCATTTCCCCCTTTATTAGACTGTACAGAAGGTCATGCATATATGTGCTTTACTTGTTTTTTAAAGTTGGTTGGATGGATGGGCTGTTTTAGAAGCATGAGTCGGTTTTTGCCAATACTCTCAAGCATTTTATACCTAGGTTTTTGTCTAACCAAAGAGGATGTTGATTTAATTATTCTTGCATCAAAATTTGTCCTTGAGTATTTGGAAATTTTCATTTATAATATAACAATCATCATTAAATCATGCTCGTGGTAGAAAGTATCTACATCCCTCATGTATTTTGCTTGTTAAAAATGGATAAATTCAAAACTTTTTAGTATTTTATTACATTTTAAGTGTTTTTCAATATGAAAAATTGTAAGAGGTTCTAATTTTCCTTTTGAGCATGTGTGTTTTTTTGTTTAAAAGGGAAATTAATAAGAACATGAAAATATGTTTTGATGCTTTTATAAACAAGTTGTACTTTTCTTTTTGATAAAATGTAATTTTGTATTTCATCACTACATGTTAATGTTAATTAGTGTACACCTAATTTGGTTTATAATAACAAGCAAATAAATTCTATATAGCCCATTTGTACACAATTTTCAAATGGTCAATGATGGGTTCACCATATTACAGTAATAGATACTAGAAAATCATCAAAGAGGTCTTGAAAATAAGAAAAAATAATTAAAAAAAAATAAAGAATTGCATCTCATCCACATACCACATTTAAATTATGTTTATGTGAGAAGGTAATTGAAAATAAACAATGAAAACAATAAATAAATATATATTTTCAAATTAACAAAGCTTTTTGAGGCACTTGATTGTGCAAAATTACCTTATTAAATAAAAAAATGAAAATTTGTTCAATACGAATACAATGAGTGAGAGGAAGATTATATCCATCATCCGATCAGCACTCCAGCTAGACCATAATCACATTCAC
This sequence comes from Combretum micranthum, assembly GCA_024138025.1. Lineage (NCBI taxonomy): Eukaryota > Viridiplantae > Streptophyta > Magnoliopsida > Myrtales > Combretaceae > Combretum > Combretum micranthum. The sequence continues at coordinate 982,647 of JAMXBD010000242.1, read as the reverse complement.
ATGTTCAACTACAATTGGTGACAATATATAGCACAGTTTTAGTATTCCATTTTGCATCCTCTTCACTTAATTCTCTATTGACGACACATTGTTGGAGCTTTTGTCCATAAATTTCTTCATTAAATGACAATAATGAACTCATGGATGGTTGGAAGATAAAGCTATTTATCATTGATAGTGTAATTATGAAAAAGAGAAGCAAGTTCGATCTTCATGATCATAACAGTTGATTTGGACTTACTTTGTGAAGTGAAAAGCTTGAGTTCCGACTTCAATGATTATATCACTCGAAACATTTGATATCGGCCTGCAATGGAAAGGGGTATATCAAGACTACATGTTCAAATTGCAAACAAAGATAATTCTAGATATAAGACAAACCACATACATCTCTTTGAAAGCTAAGAAATCAAGAATCTTGTCACAATGTCTACTACTATACACCTGATGATACACCATTTTTTCGGCCATTTTTCATACATAATTCATTGGCAGAGAGCTAGTCAGATTCATATCCTTAATTCTCGACCCACGATCAGATAGATATATGTATATCTATATATGTATTTATGACCCCAAAGAATGACATACTACACACTAGATCTAATAGTCTTGATCTTTTATATCAGCTGGCAGAAAAGTAAAATGATAGGCTTAAAGATTTGAATCAGCTAGTTGCAAGAGTACAACTTAATACGGTATAACCATAAAAAGTCTTAAGTTCAAAACCTGTTTGTGTACACCCATGCGCATCGCAAGTATGAAATAAAAAATCACAAATCAGAACAGACCAAACCAAACAGACCCATTTGCATTACGATTTATGAGTATGAAATCGCAATTCTGTTCTAAAATCTAAAACTACTATGTCCTACTTAATCGAGGAGAGAGAGAGAGAGAGAGAGAGAGAGAGAGAGATTACCAACCGCTAGCTTGACGAGATCTAAGAGGTTAAGACGCTGAAACGGATGAAGATAAGCCGACAATGATGGCAGAGGCAGACTGCAGCTAACACAGATGAGAGATTAAGAGAGTGAAAGTGAAACCTAAACCCAAATACACTAGAGATAACAGTTGATAGAGAGGAAGCAAAGAAGAGAACTGGAGAAGGACGAACCGATCTGTCGATGGGAGTTGGAGACTTGGAGTTAAAGTGAATGAGGAATGAAGAGAATTGGAGAGTGGTCATAGAGAAGGAGTTGCGGCTAGGGTTTGCTTTGTTTAGTTTATGAGCTGTGAGCTGTGAGGACTTGAGGAGTAATGTGTACTGCTTTACAATTTATAATAGGTTAAAAAATGCAAATGGGAAAAAATACCTTAAGCTACTCGCCGAAGTCGAATGGGGAAAAAAATATAAAAATCAAATTTCATATACTATAATTAATATTTTTATATTTTATTTTATATATACACAGGGTCGGGTTTTTTTAACGGGTTACATATATAACCTAAAATCTGACCCGACAACTTATATGGTTTTAGTTTTATCCCAAAACCTATCCCAACCCTATAGGGTTTTTAATAGGTTGGGCAAGCAGGTACCTTATAACGACCCGCCCCGGTTGCATCCCTATTCTGATGAGTGGGGTTATGAATTTGTGGCTGGTGGTGTGTGGCTTGGTAAAGAAGTAGCATCGGTAGTATTGATGGTGTGTGGCTAAGCTTTTTAATTTTTATTTTTTGCATGCACCTCCCTAACCCTGTAGGGTTAGTCAATTGGCCATCTTGAACCACCAATCACTCAGCAGCTCGCCGAGTTATGACCCGTACTGATGTGCCATGCCGCCAGGCCATGCTCGCCAGTGCCGGTTCTGGGTGGTTCACAGATTGGCAAAGACTGGTGCCGACTTTTAATTTCATCATTAATTATAACATTAACAAGTTTCAAAATATTAATAATTAAAATTCATCAGAATGAGTCCTAACAAGCCAAAATATTTAATATCTAAACTAAATATATGTAGATTTAAGCAATCAAACCAGTGTGATACTTTTTACAACTTCTTAATTGTATCAATTCTAATATTAGGTTACTAGGATTAAGGTAATTTTGTTCTGTTTCAGTTGTATGCCATAATGCTATGGGGTTATGGCAAGTGGTGTCTAGTCCATAGAAAGAGGATAAAAAAATAAAGCCATCCCCCATGGGTTCTCTTCCATTTATCCTTGAGTTAAGGGAGGATGCCTTCATTAGACTCAAGTGAGGGGGGAAAAAAGGGCATACCCCCCTAGACATACTTATGAGCAAGGTAAGGAATCGAATGACTATCACGACCAACATAAAAGATTTACTAACCTATCATTTTGTTACTAGCGTATTATCTAACCACTTCATGATATGGGTTTTAATTACGGCTTTCCCCCCTCCAAAAACCTTCTAAGATACATTATTCAAATGGCAACACAAAAGTAAAGTTGTATTGTGCTAAAAGTTTTCTTCTTCATATTAGTCCATTGATTAATGATCATATCACCGTACTATTCGATTTTTTCAAAAGTGTTTTCTTTCAACCTATTTTGAAACAAAAGTACCAAAAATGGATATTTGCTATGAGTGGCAATTTGTATTGGCATGTCATGTACATGTCTTATTCCATGTTGAACTTATTAAGCACTAAAAATATACAAAACCAATTAGAGATCACATGTAATAAATTTATTTAACATCATGTTTCTTTGTGTAGTGATATTTTTTTTTTCATAGCGCATTATGACTTTCATGTTTTATTTCTATTATTGTGATTGTGATAATACTAGGTTTATATTTAGTTAGTGTGTCACATTGGAAATTATTAGACCTAATCAATTTAAACACATTGAACTTGTTTAAATTGGAGCTTAAACTCAAAGAACCAAAAAACTTTGTTTAAATACAAACAACTTCACCTATACTTTTTTTCAACCTATAACAATAATTGAGGGGGGAAAAAGAAAAAGAAAGTTTGAGAAAATTACTTGATACTTTAAACATAGAATGTGAATGACCATTTACATCATATTAAACTTAATTAAATATATATTATATACTCAAAGGATATAAAAACTTAGTTGAAATATCGAACACTTGACATATACTTATTCCAAAGTATAATTACAATAATTAAATGTCAATGAATTAAAAACACAAACACGTATGACATGACTAGAATTCCCTGCTCAATGGCATTTTCATGACAAAAGAAAAGGCGTCCACACTGTCATGAGGGAAAAAAGGCCAATCTATAACGAAAACATGGACCTTCTTTTCTAATTTTGTTTCCATCATACGGATTAACTTCAATTGATTTTGAGCTTATTGGTTACAAATCTATACTTATCATGTCCATCCTTATGATACCCCAAATTGATGTTTTATATTCAATGACAATATAACATTTTTATGATAAAACAAAATTTAAACATACAAAGGGAGAAGAAAAATTCTTGAACTTTGAATACTTAAAGTCCGTTTACTTGACATGAATGGCTATTCATTCCTTCTCCGTTCGATGTATAGCTGATATCATGGTGTTCTCTTGAAAGGAATGACTATTCATAATGAATTGTTATTACTTAAAATAATGAATAGCAATTCAGGAAAAACTTAGGCTAGTTAGTAATCTGTTTTTCAACTTTATTATAAATACCTCAATCTTAGAAATAATACTTATATAATTATCCTCTTTCCGTAATAAATACAGGGGGTATTATAAATATTTTATCTTTTATTCTAATAATTATCTATTTTATTTTTTATACCAAGTGAACATTGTAATAACTATTACAACTCTATTACATTCCCTTTGAATTGGAATTTTACTTCCCTCTTATTCCATTCAATGAAGTGAACGAGCCATTAAAATGATATTCACTGGATACTTTATGGTCTAATATTGGCAGTAAAGGGGCATCAATGGATTCAACTTAAGAAAAGAAGAAGAGGAAGTTGTAGAACTTTTTGCAAGTGTCAACGTATGTCCTTCAATATATTTGTACTATGGTGACTTATAAAGGACATGGCACTTTGTAGGCTAGCCAGTTCACCAAATAAAATAATGGTTATTCTCAACAAGAAATTATTTTTGTAAAAGATTTAAATATATTGAGCAAATTGACTCAGTGCCAATGACAAACATAATAACATGCAAAAAGTTTGACTTGCTTTCATTATGTCAGTAATCACTTGTCTATTTGTAGTATTTCCTTAACTGAAATACCCAAAAAATAAATGAAGTATTAAAGAAATGACACATAAGTAAATCCATATTCAAAAGATAAGTAACATAGTCTAAGTAGTTAAAATTTGTTAAAAAGATACGTTATTAAAGAGATGGGAAATAACTGCTTCCTTATTCTATCCCTTTTCTTCTTTTGAACCTGTAGAATCTCTCTCTTCATCTCTGATTATCGTATATAATTCTTGAAGATTCAACAAAGGGTTTCATGGTAAGCGAATCTTTCTTTCTTCTCTTCTCATTGTTTTCCTCAAAAGACGCTTGGTTATCAAGTTCTCATAGTTTTTAGCGATTGTTGCAATCTATTATAAAAAGTAACAAGATGTGGAAGAAAATCTGATAAATCTCTAAAAGGAAAGTTTTGGAAAGTGGGTTAAGTGAAGGATTAATCAAATTTATAACAAGGTAATAAGATTTTCAATGCAAGTTTCAATCTTTTATTACAAGTTTGTTTGAAACGAGTGTTTAGGCATAAGAAGAAGGATTAAGAATCGAATGTGATGATGTTGGTAACAGATGAAAGTTGGGAACTTTGTAAAAATTTGCAAAGAAATCATGCTTCTGTGTTTAACACAATTGAGTACACCGGTCATGCACTTATCCGTGTTGAACATGTAATGCACTGTTTTATGTTACGTTACGTGGGTTTTGTTTTCAACATGACCTAATACACAAGTCATGTTCGTATCTATGTAGAAGTGAGTAACGCGTGTTTTCTAAGTTTGCAAAGGTTCATTGCTCAACACGAGTGAGTACGTGTTAAGTTCTCTAAATAAAGTTTTGATGATAACAAAAGAATTAAAAGTTATTTAACAAATGTGTTAATAGAAGTTTGTTCAAAACTTACAATATTTGAGATTACAAGTATAATGGGTTGACATATGTTTTTAACAAAAGTTTAAGATAAAAATGGTAAAAAGCAAATGCTCAATCGGATAAAGTTTCAGAACCTTTGAATAGGTTATTTCATAAGCTTTTAGAAATTATTACAGAAAATTATCACTGAAGAAGTTTAATGAGTCAGAAGTTACTCTAGAAGTTTTGTGTTTGAAAATTGAAGTTGGAAAGCAGTTAGAAGTTGGTACAGAACCTTCATCCAGATTTGACACGATTTTTTCTAAATTTGCGAGAAACTTTTTATGAGTTAGATTTTTATGATTATGAAGGCCTATCTCCACTTGTCAAGCATATTTGGTTATATGCTTGATGTGTTCCACAAAAGTTAGATTAAATATCATGGAGATTCTTTTCAACTTTAATTCTTGATTAATTACACTTAATGATTTAACTTGCTATAGAATTTCTTCAACAATTTGTTTTGGAAAAATATCAAGTTTTATTTTTAGGACTTATTCGCAGAAGATCAGATAGGGGCGTAGAAGGATATGGCAATTATGGAAGAGAGATATGGTTACGTGATTTTCGGGATTCATCAAAAAATCTTAACTTAGGAAGATTTATCTACATATGCCAATTGCAAAATATCTCACTAATTAATATCTTTTCAAACGGTAGCATCCTCATCAAAATTCAAGATCTTATCTTCAACATATTTTATGCAGATTACAAATACTAATATCATGGAATTATTGAAGAATATATCTAGATTTTAAATTCAAATTCCTCATGCTAACAAGAAGATAACATTGAGAGACATTTTAGAGATTTTCTTCATTTGACAGTTGCAAGTGAAGGATATAAAAGAGAGCATTTTCAAAAGTTGAAGATACATAACAATCATTATATTGTGATATTTTGAGAGAAAGCGTCCAACTTACTTTCATACCTTACTGCTCTAGGAATTTTTATAGAACCTTTCTTGTTAGGAAATTTTACTTTGCTTTTTCACTTTTTTTGAGTTTTAAGATATAGTTAAGAGTGTTTTTATCACTATAGTGAGTGATTAGCTACATAGACTCAACAATGAGACTTTACTTAGTTGCTTGGTTTGATTATGCTCTCAATTATTCTTTTGATATTAATTTCAACATTTTTTTACCTTGTTGGTATATTATTGTTTCATGCCATTATATTTGCAAAATTAAGAGGGGAGCTCAAAATTATTTGAATCGATAAATTTTTAATTTCTTTAACACAATAAATTTAAACCCCCTCTCGATTGTGCATAGGGACCTATAGTACACGAGTCATGTTGAAACCCATGCTGAACACAATGACTTCATGTCCTTGAATATCGTATTTCTGTTCCCCACATGAGTGGTGTATTTACCCATTTAGAAGTACACAAACACAAGTGGTGTTGGCACTTATATACAAAATACTTCTTCACAACTCGCATTTTCTTTGTTAAAAACCTTTGTAACTTGTTTAAAACCATCCATAAGGGTTTAAAATCACTTTAAAGCCTTAGAAACCACACACTACTAAATTAATTACCTATTTCCCTTTTTCCTTCATAATTAAACCTCTATCTCCAAATTGAATGTGTATCAGTGTATGTAAGTATCAATAATTTTTGGGTAGGAGCAAGAACTATAGGAAATATAACCTATAGATGAAATTAGAAGTGTAGATGATCCTTAATGATTTATTTACTTTATAACTCAGAACTAGAAGGTTCTAACTTCATAACGAGTCCATATTCCAGGTATATGTATACTTTGCTTGTTGCTTGTCTAGAGTAGAACTTGAAATAAACTAATAACTATTCAAACATTAGTAATGTGTTTATTGCCTATGTGTGGCCGCAAGTAATAGAGGAGAGTATCTACTACTTATTGTGGCAACTTGATGATCCATGTGAGGTGTTATTCGGGAGTGGAGCTGCATATAGAAATGATCTAAGTAGATATAGATGTTTCGGTTTTGAATATATAAGGAGTACTCAACATCATATATATTATTATATTTATCTATGACGGGATACTGAGTTATCCCTTTTTTGCTTGCTCGGCTTAAAATAAAGATAGACAAATTACACCAGAATGTTACACGACGTTGAGGTAAGTTCATTTTATATTACAATGTTCAAAAAGTTCAAAAAAGGTCACAGTGTTTAGTGCATAAGTTTATTTAGGTCATAATATTTGAGAGTAAGTTTATTTTTTAGGTCATAAAGTTTAGAAAAGTAGGTCAATTGAGGTCACTATGGACACGTGTAAATAGGAGAAATATTTATTAAAACTTAAGAAACCTCATTTTTTAAGACCCATTGACATGTATCAATAGGAGAAATACTTAATGAAATCTTAGAATACACTTTTTGAAACGTTGTGTCTCTTTTGAACTTTTTCGAAACATTGTGATCTAAAATGAACTTATCCCTAAACTTTGTCATAATCTATGTAATTTACCCAATAAAGATAATAAAGTATGTTTGTTGCATTATTAATAGTTTGCTTGTGAATGTGTTTGCTTAGTCACATGTATGTGTTTGTGATATACTATACTGAGCTCTGGCTTATCACTTTAACTTTTTCAGGTGCAGGTGGTGACCGCATAAATAGTCGTATCACCAGCTTCAATCAATTAGGAGGATTAAGATTGTCAATAGCCTTAAAGACCTTTTGGTTGAGAAATAGGGAACATGTGATGGTTTAAGTGTAGTTAGTCTAAGTAGTAACATCTGTTTAAAGTTCATTGGTAACACTTTAGTCATAATATATTATTCTTATAGTATTGATAAGATGGATTTTCTTTGAATCTTCTGATAGATGAATTTGTATAGACTATAAGATGGCATTGTATGATCAATTACAAATTTATGTATGCATTTTGATATTATTGCAAGTCATTGGTATAAGAGAGATTTTGGAGGTAATTATGATGTTATAGTGGACAATAATAGGTTCTTTATCTTTGTGTGCTTTCTTTTCTTTCCTTTTTTATATATATATTTTTTTTATTATAATGAGGATGTGGTATTTATTTGTACCATCTTGAAAGAGTTATTGCTCATTGAATTATAAGGTTTTAGTAAAGCATTGATCTATTTAACATGCGGATAAATCATCGTTCATCTTGTTTATAGCCAAAAAGTTAACAAAAGGAGAAAAATTGTGCATGTTTATTATAAATTGCAAATGTGTGGAAAATATAAAAATATTGACTACGAACCTTAATTATAGAATTTTAAAGGTAGAGGATGTAAAGATATTAATAATGAGAAGCTTTTGCACCATGGTAAGTAATTACCAATTATTAACTATAATGCTTAATTTTCAATAAGTTGATGATTTTTACTTTTCTAGATTTCCAAATCTTGTGCGGATTTTTATTTTATACATCTAGTGGTAATTAAATATTCATTGAACATGGCAGATGGTCTATCGTATCATTATATTTATCCCATGTGTTATTTGATGTGGTGTATTATAATTTTTTTATTCATATACTCATTATGACGTGAAAATTTATAATTTTTTTTATTTCTATTTTCATTATAACTTAATTTTTTTATAATTGATTATTTTACTTTTTAAAATAAGTGTAAAGCCTAACATCGAGTACACAACACAGTCAAAGCCTACCCACTAACTAGACAACAAGCCCACAATCGATACTTTCTTCATGGCCTTCTTGCTTTTTAATTAAAACATGTTATGAGTTTATCTTATATACAAGATCATTTTCTAAGAAGTTTACCATGTGAGACAAAAGAAACAGAAAGAAGAAAGACAAAGACCGAACTCTCTCTCTATCGCTCCTATTCTCCCTCTTGACTTCCCTCTTTCTCGCAACTCCCAAGACCCTCTCACCTAGATACACATAACAAACCTACAACCTCCTCTTTGCCACCATCTTTAGCCACCGAGAACCCTAAAATCAAATTGAAACCACCAGACCCTCTTGCTCTCTCTTCTCTCTCTCTCTCAAGCTCCTTGGAAATCACCATCCAAAACTTCATACCCACACTCACACTCATTAACAAAGTGCAGTATAGAAGCAATGGTGATGGAAACCTTTGCATCGGCCATTAGAGAAGCCCTTGTTCTGGCAAACCATTGCACAGTTATGTTGCCCATGTATGCCCTATGGAATTTATGGTGCTTTGCAACCACCATGTCCAATGCCATCAACATAGACATCAGCACGGTTCGTGTCGGTTTCGGATCCGAACCAAAACAGCCAGTTCATGGTTCCATATTTCGTGGAATTGGAACCGGAATTGCCAGAGCCGAGACAGTTCACGGTTCCACGGAACCGCCGGTTTTGACGGTTCCGGTTCCACGTGAACCGTAAACCATATTTATTCTTCTTCTTCTTCTTCTTCTTTTTTTAAACAGACCGACCCCCTACACCCCCCATCCCCTCCTCCTCCTCCCCCACCCTACACCAAAATCATTCCCTGTTCTGTGTGTGTGTGTGTTTTTTAGCGGGTCAGAACCGGTGGAATTGCCGGTTCCGCGTGACAAACCGCTAAGATTCGTCGGTTCCGGCGGGTCCTTCGGCGGTTCATAACCATCCCCGACAGGTAGTTCCCGGGTATGGAACTACCGGAGACGGTTCGGGGCGGTTCGCGGTTCAAAACTACCCCATTGTGATGTCTAAATCAACAAAAGGGAAAATGGAGGAGCTCATCATCTTCTACTGGTCGGTGGAACTTCAGTGAAGAAGATGAATTTGTATATAAGAACCTCTATTCTTCTTATTAGTAGTGCATTTTTCACTGTGTATAACCATGTTAGAGTTTATAAGATAAGATTGTGGCATCTGAGGATTATGCTACTTTAAATGCTGAGAAAGAGAAAGTGAAGTTGGATGGTTCTGATTTGAAACTGACAAAGTTGGGTATTAGAGCTTGGTCTTAGGGTGATCTGAGCTACTGGAACAATTTTGAATGGTATGGTATATGAAATTTCTTAACTTTGTATTAGTTTTCTTGACTTTCACTTCTAGTGATGAGGGGTGTTTATTAATACTTTTGGGAATTGGGACAATTGCTTCAAATGGATTTTTTGTGTGACAATTTTGTGCTATTTTGTATGAGGTTATTTCATGCTTATATAGTAATTTAATGAATTTTGTGATTTTGGTTACCTTAAATGACGAAAACTGTGATTCTTGGTATATTCATTTAAATTAAGGAATATGGGTCTATGTTTAGTTGCTAGTTTTTGGTGTAATAAAACAATTTATAGGTGATTCTTAGGTATGGTTTCTCTGCAATCATAAACTCCATTTCTAGATACTTTGTTATAAGAATAAAAAACAAAGCATGAATAAATTAGTTCCTCTTCTCCATATCAACCATTTGTTGATACAAAATATATGTTAATGACTTTTTACTGAACTTTGGACAAGTTGAATCCAAAGAAACCCAATATGTTTTGAATATTTTACTTGCAAAAGAGACAATACGATTTAGAATATTTTTCTTGGACAACACGATAATGTGGCGGAGATGATGAGGCAAACAACCCATGGCCATTGGAGGAAATTTTATACTTGAAGCAAACACATGCGGTGAAGATTGGAACAAAGAGTTGATGCAATTGTTTTTATAGTTGTGAATTTGAAACACGTTTTGAGAATTTGTGTATTTCTTTCATGGAGGTTAGAACAAAGCCTTTTTAATATATTGGATGCAATTGTTTTCATAGCTACTCTTGGAATTAATCATAGCCATTGGTTGCAAGATACACAAACAAATACCAGACTATATATGAATGTCTAGAAATGCTTTTGGTGGAGAAAGGTAATCTTAGTATACGTATTATTGTTGTCCCATATAGGAAACAAAATGTTAAAAAGCTTTGTATATAAAGAGCAATTGTTCAAGTCTCTAGTGTAGAAACAAACACAGGTTGGTATGGACTTATGTTTAAATTGTTTGGTGGTCTTAGGCTTGGCTTGCACGTGATTTTAAATTTCTTTTTAATAATAAAATAATGTTAATTATGATAAATTAAAATAAATTATAATGAAAAAATAAATATAAATAAAAATTTCCACATCATAATCAAAATATCATAAAAAATAATAAGATGCCACATCATATCACTCATGTCACATCATGATTGTTCACTTAGGTACTGAAATTGAAACAAGTTTTAGTAGGTTCGAATTTTCAATTTATGTACTAAATTTAATATTAAACCTAAAATAAATAGATATCTAAATTATTAGATACTATATCATATCAGTTTTTTACATATTGAATTTACTGCCTTATATATGTTTATAATTTTTTGACAGTGAAAGTTCAATTGGATGTGGTGTTTAACGAATTCCCAATTTTATATGTAAAATTACAAAAAGATAAAACCTAAGTTGGATAGTGAAATTGGTATTATTGGTGTAAATATCATATCACTCCTATTGTTACCTTTTGACACTATTGGAAATGGTTAATCCGCTAATGTAATAAAGGAAATGCGATAAAAATTAGAACAACAAAAAGCCCGTTAAATAAGGAATTAAAAAATGGAATTTTCCAACTCAACACACGTGTTATATAAGGCAGCACAGTGATCCTGTTATATTCAACTGATTTACTTATCTGTAATTCAATAATGCCCTAACGAATCTCCAAATCAAGAGATTCCCTTAGTTGCTTAAGAAATTTGCACACACTATATTAGTACGTCTCTTTAGCAATGTGGTTCGATTCTTGGTTGGATTCAACATTACATATTATTTAAAATGATTTAATATAGTATTTTATAAAAGGGTTAATTATAAAAATCTTACCAATGTTTTAATTAATTTACAAACATATGATTTATATTAAGTTTTTTATAAATAGATGACCTCGATTTTATGCGAAAGTATCAATATAATTAATTACTATTAGACAATGATATGTGTATATGTTAATATCTTATTTGTCTAAGAAATTTAATTTAATAAATAAAATAAAATAAGTGAAAATTGAAAAAAATGTAAAATTTTTTTTTTAAGATTGATAAAGTATTGACACATGTCATCCTAAAATTACTAATTATATTGATACTTTTAAATAAAATTCAAATCATCTACTTGTCGTAAAATTAATACATGTCATATGTTTACAAATAGATCAAAACACAAATAAGGTTTTTATAATTAAATCTTTATAAAATTAGAATGCATTGAACGGAGCTAAGATGCAGAAGAAATAAAATTCAACTTTTATATTATTGATTTTGCTCAAATTAACTTATTTCCATTCAATCCAAACTATTCTAATGTAACAACTATTACATTTATACCTCCTTACATTGAAATTTGAAAAGTACTACTATTTCTTTATAATAAAACACGATTGCGACGTAAAAAGGTTAAAATAAATGGCATAAAAAAGCAGAATAAGTTCCTTTGTTTCAACTTTGAACAATTTAGTATAAAAGATTCTTCTTCTTCTTCTTCATCATCATCATCGAAATTTAGTGCTTTTGCTCCCTGATAAAGCAAGTATGAGTATTACTATCTTTTAGTGCTCCATAAGCCTATTAAATTATAGGAGGTAAAACTTTAGATATTAAACATCTCAAATTTAAATGTAAGTTTAATTCCACTATATAATATAAATGAAATAAATAAATATGAAAATGTAGTTTTATTTAATATAAAATTCAAATCGAATTGTTTTGGAGCAATTCAACATATAAAAAGGGTTGTTAACTCATCCAAAATTTGCTTGTCACTCCTCAAAAGGGACCTAGTAGGATTTGTTGGAAATATTAGAAACGAGGAGGGAAAACTTGAGGCGTGCTAGGCACTGTCCTTAAGGATATTTCGCCAACATTGTTTAAGGAGGGCGTATCCCCCAAGATTCAACAAGTCCTCTAGAAGATCTAGGATATAGAAATAGCAGGAATAGTAGGAAGAACCCAGCGAGGAATCAGAGAGTAAGACAGGGAAAAAGTAAGTATAAAATATTAAAACGGATAAATATATATAAAACGAAGAGGTATTTGTAACGGGTATGTTGAAAAAATGTTTTTTCAAAATTAAAAGATACAACGGTTTGAAAGTACCCGAAAAATACAACGATTGGTAATTAAAATTTTAAATGCTCAAAAGACCTGTATTCGAATAAGATTTAATTAATTATTATTATTATTTTTATTTAAAAATAACATACACGAAAATAAAATATTCTTTTGAATCGGGCCAAGACATATGACTACACGCATGGGGAGGAGGGCAAATCCACGAATTTACACTAACTTGGTCTAGGCTTTGTGCCGCGAGCCCATGCCTTTCTACCAACTCTTTACAAGCCCGCTAAGAGAAGAATGTTTATAAACAAGAACAATGAATGAAATATAATGAATGTGGGACTTGTTCCTTTTGAAATATATATAATACACAACAGGATTATCCCGAAGTTATCATATCACATGTGCACCCTTATAAGAAAACATCTTATAAGTTAGATAGTACAAGACTCTAATTATTTATTAACTTCTCATACACTAATTATACATATTCATATAATGCTATTATTTAGATTGAACTATAGAATTTGCTTTTCCACTTTTCAACAAGATTGTAGAGAAACGGTATTTCCTACCAAATAATAAAAATTGGGTTTCAACCTACAAAATACAAAGTATCAATTGTTTATATAATTTATCTAAATTGTATTCTAGGTCCATTGTGTCCTATCTTTCCAACTTCAAGAAAGTCTGATGGAAGATCACTCTTCACACATTCTTAATCTAATCCTAGCTAACATTCTTCCTACACATAAACTGTTAGGGGGTGAGCAAAACCACAGCTCGGTGAGATAACCTAATCAAACTATACATCAAGCAAGTATAATTAGCAAGCATATGCAATGCAACAACCAATCATATGCACCAGTACAGGTTTGGATAACCTCGAATTCAAACATGATGCAGATTTATGCTCTCCATCGGGGTTAAAGGAACTAGTTAAGACAAGGAGAATCAGAGAACCGAAGAAGGAATATACCAATCCACTACACCAAACAATTAACTTTAAATTCTCAATATCAAATGTTAGTTATTTCAAATCGATACCATGGACGGTATCCTTCATTTACCAGTTAGTTCTATGGAATCAAGGAACAAAGGTAATCTTGCATAGAACTAATGGCCTTTCGCTTAAAAAAACCAAGCATTACTAGAGAACTGAAACACTAACACGTAGTGGGTTGCCACATTTTTTATACAATAAATGCAAATTATGCAATGCATGATCATTTCAAAATATATTAGAATAATATTAAGTCAAGTTCTTAAGTGTTCATACAATTTACAGACAAACATCAACATGCTTCATACATTAATTATTATACAATATAATTGTCACTTATAATATGATATTTTGGCAATCAAATATACACCAATCATCATTCAATATACCCAATCCTGCATCTATATTGGTTTAATATATTATTACAAATGCAGCTATATTACAAGCGCAAACTATGTGTTAAGGCCAAAGTTATTCACCTGCTCATATTGTCTAACCACAATAGTCGACTGGGAAATTTTCAACAGTATTGAAGTCACCTACTAGATGAATAGAAATATTCATCAATACGACATATAATTAGATAATTAAACTTCTACGAGTGTCTAAGTGCCCCATATTAATAGTTGATACAATTTCTATTGTTTGTATTCATCTTTTAAGGTAATGATCATATAGTAGTGGATACTTATTATTTAGTATTTATTTTCATTTTACTTGTCTTGATTTTAATTGATATTTTTATTTCTATTTAGATAATTTTACTATTTCTAAGTTTAACTAAACATGACATCCGTCAGTTTCCGTGTTGATGATGAATTTTTATTTATTATTTCTTTATTTAACAACCTTATCTATCTACATATATTGGAATTTCTATTATTTATAGGGTTATATTCTATAATTTAATCACTAGTTTATTTTTCTAACATATTCATAGGTTCATAGAGTTTAGATATATATCAAATGTTTATTAAACTTAAATTTTATTTTTAAGATAACATGTATGGTGTAGTCGTTAGAGTTTGATTACATATTAGGAAGGGAAGGAAAATAGGGTTTGACATCTACACGGGTGGGTTACACGGGTTGTGTAGAAAGGAAGTCATGATTAAAAGTTTACACGACCTTCTATACTTGTGTAGGAGGTAGTGTAGAAACTTAAACATGTAGAGGAAAAATGAAGTAATAGAGATAATGAAAATAACAAAGTATCAACTATGCATATATATAAATATTAATGATTCAGTAGATAAGTAATATTTAATCTAAGTTAAGTTATTGATGTGTATTATATGTGTTTAAAATGGTGTTATGAAGAATAAATAAAATAGGATAAATAAATAGAGTAAAACTAGTTTTGTACATATACTTGTTCTTAAGGATATATACACATATATACAAGATATTTGCATATAACATCAAGGATGTTAAAAAAAAAATCAAGAGTACAAAATGAGTGCTCAGGGAGCTAGGACAAGGGCGCCCATAGAGAGCCTTTAGAGCACCCTTAAAACGGCCATGGAGTGATCATAGAGTGTGCACAAGCTCCTATGGAGCGCCTTTTTGAGCACTCACTGAGTTATTGTGCTGCATGCTCGATAAAGTTTGATGCACTTAGTGAGTTTTTTTTTTTATAATATCTTACTCATTTTTAATCCGATTTCGATGTGTAGATAATCAATTTGATAGCACCCTTCGAGTAATCTCCATTAGTGTTGTTGTTTTTAAGAAAGAAACTTGTAAGAGGTTCAAATTTATAAACATGTTAAAAATTTATAGTAAAAATATGACAGCTTTAACTAAAACTTGTTTTTGTGATATTCAACTCATTTCTTGTACGTTTTTTATGAACAAATAATCATTTCATAGTATTTTTCTAGTACAATCCATTGATGTGTTGTTTTCACTAAATAAGATCTCTAAGGTGGAAAAATATAATAACAGTCTACAATTTAAAAAAAATCTAATAGGTATTGATGCATTTTTGTTTTTGCGATATTTAATTAGTTTCTTACCCTTTTTAACAAATGAGTAGTCGATTTCATAGGATTTTTTATTTACTTTCTATTGGTGGGGTTATTTTTGGCTTGTGATGGTTGTATCGATACAATTTATTTGATCTATTTAACGCCTTTCATAGTTCATTGAGCAAACTTGGTGTTGTATGTTGTGTTTATGTGTGTCATGCATGATTCTAGGAAGTAAAAGCAAAAGAAGAACAACAGATTACCTTGTTTTGTTGGAAACAAAATGATAAACTCTTCTTCGTTATAAGCGACCGACCCTATTATTAAAGAGTAAAATAGTGAGTTCTAAATGTTGCAGGAATTAACTAGCTTATTTATTTCCTTCCCTTTGGAGTACACTCTTGGTCTTGAAATTTGTTTTAATGCTTATGAGGATTTTTCCCTTTGAAGCTCACAACGATGATTATGGAAAAAGAAGTGAAGTTTGTTCGTGTGTTGGTTTGTGTTTTGGCTAGATTTCCTTCTCATGGTGGGGCTTACATGATGGGGTTTATAGGAAGAAAACATGGGTTGTTTGCTTTGTTTTTATTTTCCCTTTAATGTCTATCATGGTAGAGATTTGTTAAAGGAGAAAAGGTTGTTTGTTTTGGTTGTTGGTCTAATTTTCAGGTCAAGCTATTGGGGAAATAAGTAAGGTTGTTTGCTAGTTAATTACTCAACGGCAGTTGGAATGAGATGCAAGTTAGGTGCTTGTTTGTAAAAAATTATGGCTAATGGAAGTTGTTTCATGTCTGCATTTTGAAGCTTCTATAGTTGGTTCATATGTGTGTTTCTTTAGCAGATTTCTTAAGTCAACAATCCTACACTTATATGTCTATTTGAAGAGTTTTTATTAGAGATGGAGTCAACTTTGTCAAACTTTGCTAGATTAAGTTGTATCTAAATTTCTAGTCATACATGGTGGAAAAACAATTGAAATTTTGAACATGTTGTCTCCCTTACAGTAGCTGCAATTCATGATAATAAGGAAGATATTTGAGGCGGGTTTGTGTGTGCTTAGGACAATAGATTTTGTAAGTCAACAATATCTATCTATGTATCTATTTAATATATTCCTATTGGAGCTTGGATGAGTTAACATGTCAAGCTTGTTGACTTGAATTACACCTAAAATGCCTAGGATTATATACAATGGAAACATGTGCTGCAACTTGAGAAATTTGTTGTCTTCTTTGCAGCTGTAGCTCATGGATTTAGCAAGAAAATTAACGTTGGTTTTTCAAGTTGAATTAAGTCATCACATTTTCATTTAATGAATAGAATGACTAGTCTAAATATTGTCTCCTTTTAGGTGAATTCTCGGTGAAAGAAGGAATCTAACTTGTGATATATTATCTCCATTTGCTGCTCCATAATTTTTAGTGATAAGGAGGAAAAATTAGAGCAGATTTGCAACTTGAACAAGAGTTCTTATCTTTCATTAAATGTTATGGGTGTTTGGAAACTTTCCATTGACTAACATGTCCTTATCACCTTGACTTTTATTGTAAAATTTTGTTTAAATTGGAGAGCAAGTGGTGTGGGAACTTTCCATGAAAAAAAAAAGCCGGTATTCTTGTCCTAGTTTTCAACCTTTTATTACATACATGTATTTAAAACATACTTATATCATATGTTATTTAATTTTTCTTATATTTAACTAAGTTATACACGTATTTATATATCATATATATGGCAGTTTTATTTTTAAAAGTTTATCTAAAGCTTCTGCAAAATTTCTAGATTATTTATGAGTGCAAATATTGAATTTATAGGTAGGCTTGATAGGCTAAAATGGGGTTTTAGTACACATAGACTCCAAATTTTGGAACTAAAATTATGGTGCAATCCAAATTTTTATTTGAGGTATAGATTGTTAGTTACAGATCTATTTTTATTTCTATCACGTATTTATAATCCTAACAGTATATCCTTAAGTTATCATTTTTAGCCAATACGCTTTATCGGTTAATCGCTTTATATTACTCTTGAAATTGAAAGTTGATGCTTTATATTACTCTTGAAATTTAAAGTTGATTGTATTCACATATTTAGTTTTTTGTATTAGTTATGGAATCTTGTTTTAAGAATTATTTATTTTGATAATTGATAATAATAAATTTTTTAATGCTATTTCAAAATTTTAAAATATTAAGAATAATTCAAAAATCATTGTGTTATTATTTTAACGAGTATATGATTTATTTTCTAACTATTGAACTTAAGATAGAAGAGTTTTGAAGTTTACAGTAACGATTGATTTATTATTGATCATTAATTGTCTAAAATTACATTTTGTATTTCAAAATAATTAATCAGGTTATGTAAAACTAGGAGGATTACATTGCCCAACTCCAAGTTTATAGATCTATTAGTCAAGCTGTTACAATATAATAGTATGATATGATGGAGTATTAGTATGTTCAAATCATTCCTCACAATTATATTTTCTATTTTTGTGTAGGTCCATGTGTGTATAGGAGGCTAGGAGCATTTTGTCAACTAATGCGCTTTTTTTTTTTTTTTAAATCTATATTATTAAAATTGGAAGCTTCATTTCAAATGTCTTAATATTTATAAAAGAGAAAATATCACGATGCTACTTGGACTTTAAAATTGATCAATTTAGTTCTTCAATTTTAAAATTGATCAATTTAGTACCTGAAAAACTATAAAATCGATTAATTTAGTATTTAGAAAAAACTTGATGGAGGTATTATAGGTGCGCACAAAAAATTGTTTTAGGTATCAAATTAATCAATTTCAAAGTTTAGATACTTAATTGCATATTTTATCAAAGTTTAGGTACTATTTTTGATATTAACTCTTTATAAAATATACATTGTAAAATTTTCCTGCTCATAATAATCTTAACCTCACAAAAATTTTTGTAATGTCTTTATTTTTTTTATTATCTTAATATACAAATATTATTATTATCACTTATTGTATTATCTATATTTTTTAATTTTTCAATCACTTGTAGTAAAAATAGACGCATGTAAAGACTTTCTCCTCTTAATTTATTATAGTTGGTAAAAAAGGTCAAAAAAGTAAAATAATATATTTTGTCGTGGCCGTGTGAATGGAATAGAGTATGAGCACTATTTAGTGTTGTTAGATCCAGCTTAAATTAGAGTAAACTGCTGTTAGATTAAATTATTTTCATGACGGAGTCAAATTGAACTAAATTAAATGGAGCATATTGAATAAAAATCGTACACGTACAAAATCGTATGCATTTTTGGCTTTCTAGTGCATCGAATCCACTGTGATTGGATATGCATATAAAATGGTAAAACATAGAAACAACATTATATTTGAAAATTTTAATCCCCGTGTCACCCTCGTACCATTCACGTGGTCGCGATCATTACTCCCAGGCGAACCCCGTATCGCTGCATTTGCAGAAAGATCTGAAGACATATAGAGTCCCTTGTTCGATCCTTGGAATCGAGGCTTCCATGGCTTCCTCTGTCGTCACCACCGCCCGTCTGACTCGTTCCCTTCATTTGGTTCTTCGTCCACAGTATCTCAATACCAGGTGATGTCTCTCTGTGAGCCATGCATGTCCCTTTTCACAGTTTCGCTCGAAATCGCGTTGTACATATATCATAAATGGACATATCCCATTAATGATATTACATCGTTGTTACATCTGAATTTCATTTATGTCGGTTTTCTATTGTCTTGCCTATACTTCTAAGGGCCGAGATGTTTGTCCTAAAAGGTGATGAACGTGTTGCCAAAACACGTTATGCGCTTGATATAGAATTTAGAATTGCTCCTGCTTTTCTTGAATGTTTTTTTAGTGTTTGTGTCAATTAATAATTACCATAGCACAATAATTTGATTAAAAAATTTAAAAATGATTCCATTAAAAAGTGGTGCTCACATGCTAAGGCTTTACAAATGAGATGAAACTGGTTCGGTTAGCCTTTTTTATCCCTGTAAAAGCTAGTACTACTTAGCAGAATGTAGTGGGAGATAGCATGGTAATTCCGAGCAAGGCAAAATTATTTCACATTTATGGAGAAGGAAGTTGATTTTACAACTTTCGTTATAACAGAAATTGTTTGTCATGTAATCGATTTGTCCATGTTAAGACACTTCATTCGAACATACCTTTCTAAACTTTTGATAAATATGATAGCACGACATGATATTGATGTTTTTGTAGGTTTTTTTTTTAGTTTTTATTCGTGAGTCAATTACATAATCATGATCACTGCAATTGCCAATTTTATAGAGAAGAGTAAAAGCAACAAAAAGCAGGAAAAATGTCCTATCTACCAACATGAGCTAGGCTAATATGTATAACTTGAATGGAACCCCCTGGCGTGTACTATAATGTTTGAGAGCTTGTCTTGAGTTTGAGCTTTTGAGACAGACAATAGTTGGAGAGTGTTTGATTTTTTTGGCTGTGCTAAATAATGAAGTAGCTGCATTCATCTGTTTATGTATTCCAGGTGGATTTCTAACACCGGGGAGAAAATTAATGAGGGCATCGGCAGTGAGGTAAAATCCATCCCCGTTGATGAAGCACACAAGCTCCTTGGTGTTGGACACCGATATCTGGATGTCAGGTATCTGCTTCTGTTGTTAATGCCAGTAATATATATGCAATAACTCTTCACAAATAGCATAAAGTGAGTACATAAAAGATTTTGATGAAAGAAATACAATGTGCAGAGTTGTAAGTCATATGTTTAAATTAATTGGCATATCTAGGATGTCAATTTGAGTTAAAAACAGAGAGTTGGATTGCACTATATCAGTAAGAGATCTTGTTTCCTCATAACTCTCAACTGGAAAGTTGTACAATACAATAAAAGATTTAGGGAAGAACAGAGCATGGTCCTACTAGTTGAGATTGAGAATAGGTATTGATATTAGTATTGAGAGTTAAGAAAAGGTTTCCATATCTTGTTTCCGTTTCAAAATAGGTCTAATAATCCATCCAAAATTAGATGGGATTAGCACATATGAATTGTCAATATGCCGAGTCCCTGTACTCATGAAAAATCTAATTTCTAGGCTTTCATTTGAACAACAGCACACTTAAGAGTTGACCTTTATTGCCACTATGTTGAATTGGGCTAGGTCATTGGTTATGAATATGGAAAAACTCATTCACATTCCTTTCCGAAATTTCTGAAGTGAAGAGAAATCTAGACTTCATAGTTGTATTCACAAATGTCAAAGAACGCTGTGATGTCTAACACTAGAAATGGAAATTAAAGAACATTGTTCTCTAATAGCAAATAATTAATGGAGCAATGAAATCTTAAAACATGAGGACACCCTTGTCGATCCATCTCTTTGTGACTTGAAAATGTGCCCTTTGAATATAACTCGATTTGCTAACTTTTCTCCACTACTACCTTATTACAGGACTTTGGATGAATTCTCTGCTGGACATCCACATGGGGCAATAAACATTCCTTACATGTTGGCAACTGGAACAGGTCTACATAACATTATATGATCTTCCTTTTCCTCCACTATCATAGTTATGTTATTTTCACATAAGCTCAAGAATAAGATAATGTCATCGTACTATTAGAGCAACAGACATAGTTTCCAATTCAAGCTTGCTCTGGTTCCGTATGCAAAAGCATATGTAATATGTCATGCAAATATCATGTAATTGTTATAGTGAGACTATTACATAGGTGATAATGAAGTGCTATGCCTTTTTACACCAGTTTCATTTCATTAGACCAATAATTCCTTGTTGTATTGCAATGTCATGAAAATTGAGGGAGTCTATGCATCATTATGCCACTACTGTATACAATCGATCGTCGTTGCTTGGTATGGTTGCATTGATCATTTTTATCTTTAAGCTCTTTATTAGGCACAGAAATGTCAAAGAATCCGAGATTTTTAGATGAAGTATCCTCTCGATTCACAAAATCCGATCCCCTACTGCTGGTTAGTGCTTCTGGCTTAATCTCCGTATTCTAATTTCATCTAAACTTAACATATATCTATATTGGCTTTCTCCACCAGGGATGTAAGAGTGGAGGAGAGGTCCTTCATGGCAGCAAATGACCTTCAATCAGCTGTAAGTAATTCTACATTTTCCCAGTCCTTTTCAAGAGGGTTGACCTGGTATAGGATAGTCCTAATAAATGTCTTTGTTGTAGCAATCTCAAAAAAATGTAGTTACTAAGGGCTTTTAGAAGCAATTGATTGTGCGAGGCAAAAGTGGCACTAGGTAAATAATGATGGTGATCGACCATCTCAAAATATTTTGATGAAAAGTACAGATTAACGATTCCATTTTAAAGAGAACCGTTTCCCTCGTTTTCCACTTCACATTGATATTTTCCATGGCTATCATCAACCACCCAAGAAGGCTTGCTGGTTGTCTTTCACCATCACTAACAAGAAACTACTAGTACCTGCAATTTCCAACAATAAATTTTGACAGCCACCGAAATTTTTCATAATGATGACAAAGAAAGCACAAAAGACGGTTGCTGCTAAACAAACACACTCGATATTTCTTATATGACGAAAAGATATAGGCAGTTAGACTAGTTTTTTGGTCTAAGCTGATACTGATACGAACTGCATTTAATGTTGTTACAGGGTTTCAGTGGGGTCCTTAACATTGCAGGTGGCTACTCGGCTTGGTTAGAGAATGGACTTCCTACAGCAAAAATTCCCTTGAGCAAAATATAATCCATACTTGTTATGATTTTGTTTCAAACTCAGATCTCTTCGTTAGTTGGTCGGAAGAATCGCCATAAATTGGACACTTCGAGGAGTACATAGAGAGAGTGCTTGATTTTGTCATATACGGCGTGTGTGGCCGGTATAGAAAATTCTAAATATTAAAGAAAAGTAGCTCGGAAGATTAAATATAAGTTCTAGGTAACAATTCCTTGCCAGCAAAGGAATTATGGTGAAATAAAATCCTATTTGCTAAACTTGTTGTGTGCTTTGAGCCATTTGTCATCTCAAGTGTTAAAGTAGACACTAGAACTTTGCCCATTCTATTGCTGAAGTTATTTTCCAATTGAAAGAGGAAAGAAAAAGAGTAGGAACGATGGATTTTGCATAGAAACAAGTATATTTTTGGTGTGGGAAGTCAGGATTTCTACCAGATTTGTGTGTATAGAGAGTCATTTCGGTAATTGGGCTCTTGGCCCAATTTAATGCAATGGGCTGGTCTTCTAGGCAAGTGACAAGGCTTAGAAGATCAAGTCCAATGAGGAATTGTTGTGAGAGATTTTGGTTTGATAGGCTTGAAATAGGGATCATTAGATCCGGTTTCAGTCGCTCTCTCTCCTGCCTAATTCGGTTTTCTCGCATGTGAAAAGTAAACTTAAAAATATCTTTCCGGGTCAATTTGGGCTTTATTTGAATAAAATAGGACTTATGTGGACTAAGATAAGTCTTCATCCTTTTTATATTGAAAATTGATATCTTTTATATAATAAAAGCTATCAAGCCAATTTCCACTCCAGCCTACTACTATAAGAAAAGGAGGCTTTAATATCAACCATCAGATCATTATAAAATGATCCAATGGTCACCAACAATACTTGATCTCAACCGTTCATTCAAGTGCTATCCAATGGCTAGCATCAATCTCCATCATCTATAAATAAGAGGTTCCTCCTTTATTTAGGTTAAAATTTTGTGTATTATTAGATCGAGAGCAATGCGGGAACTCTACTAAAATAACTCTAGAAAGAATTAAAGCAACCATTTCATGAAAGACTAGTCAAAGACGATCGAATCTATCTAATTTGATCTTCTGTCATACTCATGTACTCGAGAAACTAGGTTTGCTTATTTTTCCTCTCACTTTTTTCAATGACATTTGTACACATGTCATTAGTTCAAAACTTCTTTCAGGTCGACACCATGCTTATCGCACGTGATCGGCCAACTGTAACAATCTCATCACATAATGTGTAAGTCCTAAAATCCTATGTGCTATATCCTAAATTAGTGATAATGACTAAAATCCCATGTGCCATATCCTAAACTGGTGATAATGATGCTATATATATAAGAAAAGATCAAAATACAAACAAGCTATTTTGAAACTTGTTACAGAGATTTTAGTTGCCAAAATTCACTCAGTTCTCCTTTCCATTATATTCATAGCATAAATCTACAATTAGTTGAAAGATTAGTTGTGGTGACATTAGTTGAACGATGTTAATGGATTTATCCATCAAAGCTAAAAGATTAGTTGAAATCCTTAATGCAAGTTGGTATATGGAAGTTAATCCAATATTTCAAATAATTCACATAAATCAAATTGACGAGGAGGATCGACTTGAACTAAGATTTACTTGCCTACTCAAGAAAGATTTATTTAATATGAGTTCTCTTAGGGGCAAACGTTATTTAAATGAATCTAAACCCACACATGCAATTAGACTGGTAGTGCATAAGCTTGTGCAATATAGTGTAAATATGTCCAATGGTTTGAGTTGCAATACTAGTGCTTTAGCCTTCACTATATGATTAGCAACAATAGCATCTTATGACTTGTACATGCTGAGTAGCAACTAAGCTATGCAAAATCTAAGTGATGCCTAAAATACCTCAACTCTATTTAGAGAATTTTTGTTAAAGGTCCAAAATTTAAAAGGCTAGTTTAATAACAAAATATATAGATTTGACTCTTAGATCAAGTGATAGGCCGTAAGGAATCTAATTTGTACTTTTGGATAATTTCATAAAGATTTGGCATGGTAAATTTGGAATAGGGATTGTTATATTGGCTTATCCACTTCCAATTATTCTTAGATCAATTCATGCACTTAACCATGTGTTTGGACTCAAGATGGGCCCTTGAGAGGATCCATTAGCAAAGAGATCATCTCGGCCATTAACATTCCCCGCCTGATTCGATGGATGTTCTCAATAGTCGTACTCTATAAATACCCCGAGATCCTCCTCATTTAAGAGAATCCAAAGATTTAGAGAAATGTGATCATGTTGTCGAATTGTAATCCCGAAGATCAAATGGATTTAAAATGAAAAAACACATCGCCTCTTTCCAAGAACTGTGGGATCAATATTATATAGTGTCTTTGCCTACTACATGTGCGCTCGAGATCCTTCAATTTGTCTACTCTTCTTCGCTACCATCTCTTCTTAAGTTATCTTTTACCGTGTCATTAAAAAAGTTATTCCTCTAAAGTCACAAGTACAGCGATCAAACTTTACACACATGTGGTTGTTGTAAACAAATCCCCTCATCTACTATATTGAATCCAAATGAATTACAATTAAATTGTGATCAAGCAACTGGAGTTACTTTTTAAATTGGGTTTAAGCTTTAAATTATTTGGTTCAATAAGCTCTCAAACATAATTCAAGTTTGAAGCTAACTTAAGCATAAACTATTTTTATCAATTTTAGCTTGAATACATACAATTTTAATTAAAAATGATTGTCAATAATTACATCATCAAAGACTAGACGAGCTAATCAAGCAGTTTGCCATTTTACTTTTATCATTTTCAGATAGACTGTTTGTAAAAAATAAACACAGACGAAGAACAGATATTTTTACTCATAAATAAATCAAATCAAATAGATTAGATATAAATTAAATACAAGTAAAAATTATATTATCTAGACTATCTAGAGTCTAGACTGACCTTTAGTTGAAGTTGCATTGAAGTAATTATTTATATGGGCCCAGCCCACTAGCCGCATTCCGCCAAAATCGTTCAGATGTCTATATATGTCCTTCACAATCAAATGAAAAGAAAGAGAGAAACATGGAGGGAAAACAAGAATCAAGCTTGCAGTCCAGCCAACTACTTAGTAAAATCGGAGGTCACGGCATTTTCAAAACTAATTAATTATCATTATTACTCTCTTATGGTTTTCACAAAGTTAAAATCTAATTATCCTTTTAACCTAATTTTGGATGCATTAATCTACATGCAGAGATCACAAGATCGATAATCGAAGATCTAAGTAGCGGCCATTGTCCGTCAATTTCGATCGACCGGTTCAGAAATTACTGCTCGATTCCGAATGGAAAGTGGTAAATTCACTCTATTTTATTTGAATTTGATCTTTTTTCCATTATTTTCGCAACCAAATTAGTATATTATTATCGACATTTGGTGATTAACATACTTTTTTATGGTTTAATCGTTGTATTTTGAATATAATCAGTAATATATTGCGTAAAATCCACAACTAGCTCGTTGAAAAGATTTTGGTCTACGAAGATACGTGCTTTCATGTTTATTTATGGTCGTCGTGTATGTAATTAAAATCGATGATGCTCTGATGGGGATTTCTGCTGGAGTAGAAAATTTGTCGGTTTAAAGTACTGGTTAGATTCAACAACTTGATGTTTGCTATGTTAATCTTTTTAAAACTAAAGAGAAATGTGAATTTTTGCGATGAGGAGATAGTTTGATTGATTAGGTGAATTATGAAATAGCATGTTGTTTAGGAAGTTAGGAATTGTACTCTTTCGTTGTAACAGAGAGAGCAATATGTCAAGTTAGAGTGAAGATGACAAGCATTATGACTTTAGCATTATTAGTATTAAACTATTCATTAGATGCTTTCATTTATATTCTGTTATTGTTTTGAAGCTGATAGTAATCCTGAGTTCCCACGATGAAGATACTTGAATTGTAAAACCACGTCTGTTCAGTAAGTTAAGACTCGTAAGTTTCATGATGAATAACGAGAAGTATATGTTAATCCACGATGAGATGACGAGCATTTTATGCATATGATTGATGACGCTCTATAGGAATACAGGATAAAAGGTTGTTTCATAAATTTATTGAAGCACGAATAAAACTTATTTATATTTGACATTGTTATTCAGTATCTGCAGCTTGGATTTCTCCAATGGAAAGGATTTCTCTATCTTTGGAGGGAGTCTCATGTTCATAGGCTTGGTATATGCTGGATTATATAATATGCGGTGAAATTGTGAAAGAGATGATTAGGGAACTGAAATTGTCAAATCTGGTTTCATCTTTGTCTTTTCGTAGATGTGTTGCTAAGAGTTATGCTGATCGTTCAGAAACTTCTGCACGAAAATAGGCATTGCTCGAAAAGAGATATATATTACATGCATCCTTCTGTATTTTTCAGGTTATTAGATGCTAAAACCAAGTTGTTCTATTTCTTCTATTCTTCTAATGCTTCTATTTGTCATGATTCACTGCATTCTAAATTTACATATTTGCTATGTATTGCAGACCAAACTGTCGTAGACAGAGCTATCAATGACCTCTGCATCCTTCTGGGTTGCAGTCGCCACAACTTGAATGTGGTAGGCATTCATGAGATCTTCTGAGTATATTAAACATCTAAGAAACTTTGAATGTAGACAAGATATTATATTTTGTTAGGCTTAATTTTATTTTTTATTCTTTATGTTGATATTTGTATTGCCAATGGATCTTGTTGCGCTTCTCTTTTGCATGGCGATAGCTACTTGCATGGCCATGGGGCTATAAATCTGAATGTTATGCTACATACAAATAGATTATTCTGGAATGTGTGAGAGCTGGTCAAATGTCTTCATTATTAGCCTTGATATTAAATAAATCTGTGCAATCAAATTAACATGAGAAAAATTTCCTTCTTGGATACCGTTGTATACCGAGTCTTAAGTACTAAGTAGTTTTATCTTCGAATACTAACACAAAGACCTTTATATATCTGGCATTGACTCAAGTAGCTGATCCTTTTTTTTTTTTTTTTGCTTTTTCTCTCTCTTATCTGGCAGGTGTCTGTTGGAAAAGGGTATGTCGTTTTCACCTCCTACATATGAAAAAAACCGATGCTACATGATTTCTAAATTTCCTTTATAAAACAATGCTCCAGTATGTAGAGCATGCTATTTGATGGTTCATAACTAATCTGGTGCATTTTGGGCTGTTGGTGCCTGGGCATTACAGTTACTACAACATAGTTTAAGTATGGCTTTTAATGCATTGACCTCGTGCCATCCTTATGAATTATCATGCTGCTGAAGCTGGAATTGAGATTGAAGTTTTTGAGAACATTGCTAATAGTGGTAGTTCAGGTTGGTGATGGGGTGGCTAAGGTTTTCTGAAGCTGGGAGGATATATGATTGTATAAATGATCGAAACACACTGTAAGTAATGGGGATTACATATTTCAAAATGCATATATGACTATAGTTAATGCATGGCTATTTGACTCTCTTGTATGCAGGGGCATCCCATTCCGATGTATGTTGAAAGTGTTCAAGGTATCTGCTCGATGCTATTTCGCACTGATGATTTAACACCAACCACTGAATGAAACCTTTGGATCTTTCTTATAGATATCATAAGTGTCGCAGAGTACATCTAATAGTAGAGAAAGAGTCAGGTAATGAACTTCATAAGAGTTGACACCTATAAGAACAATAATTTTCTGACAGTAAACAATAACATTTGGCTTTGATTTGTAGTATTCCAGCGACTTGCCAATGATCAATTCTGCAATGCAAATCGCTGCATTGTCATCACAGTAAGCTATTCAAAGCTCTTTGCTGATTTGGTTTTTGTCTATTTCTCTCTCTTCTCATTTTACTCTTATCAACATTTTTATTTTTTTGTAGGGAAGGGGCTACCCAGATATTTCCACCCGAAGGTAAACTCCGACTGCTTATGATTATAGGTTCTATTTGCACGAACATGAGTGCCATAGTCACACTCATCCACTCTATAGAATCCTGAATACAATTTCAGCACTTCTCACGATTAGGTTCTTGACGCTTCTTACTGACAAGTTGCATCTTCCTGCCTTTTGTCTGGTCGATTGTGATCCCTATGGCTTTGACATACTTTCTACATACCGTTTTGGTTCAATGGTTAGTAAATCCCAAACTATATTGAATATTTATTTTATTGCTATTTTGTCACAATTATTCATAATTTTACAATCAACACTGAAGTAATTCAATTTTATAAATTACAAGAAGCTCGAACAATTCTAGTCATTAGGCTTAGATATGAAATTGAAACTTCTCTCCTCTCTTCTCCCAAAGCAAATGGCATATGATGCAAAATTTCTGAGCAATCCAACAATCAGTTGGCTGGGTGCTTTTCCTTCCGATTTTGAGAGATATAATCTTCCAAAGAATGTCTTCTTCCTTTGACCGCAAAGGGTGAGAATTTCGCCCCTCGTAATTTAATCCTTCGTTTCTGCTTTCACTTTTATTACAACTGCTTGCATGTACAATTATTAGATAAGACAAGGACTGAGGCTATATTACTTAGATGCTACCTACAACGAGAAGTGCCTGCATGGAGGTAGAATTTTATTTCATTTGATTGATTAATCTACAGATGAAACAAATTACAAGTAAATGATTATTTTTCTGCAAGGTCGGAATTAGAGCTTATGCTACAGATGGAAGCGAAATTCGAGATCGAAGCCTTTGCCATACATTCAATTTCTTTTTTGTCCAGAGAATACATACCATCTAAAATTCAGGAACTGCAAACAGATAGGCAATTTCACATTATTGGTTTGTAAATTACATGACATATTAAGTATTTTGTGTTGATAGCTCATATATGAGCAATGATTTATAAATAGTTTTGAGTTCGAACAAGCCTGCGCAACGGGAAACATAGTTTGTCCTATCAACAATTTTTCTTTTCCTTTTTGTATGTTCTTTTAGCATGTCTTATCTGTTGGCCAAACTTTCCCTCCCATATCAAATTAGTAACCTATTGCTAATATGACAATTGGTTTTCATTTTTCGCTGCAGACCAATCTTGACTAAATTAGTTGATATTCCATAGGTGATTCTTGATGAAATTTTTAAATTACACAATGTTGCATCAAAAAGTAAACTCAGACAATAAAATCAATTTGCGTTGAAGCGGCTCATTATACATCTCTGTTTTTAGATAATCAGCAAATGATGCTTGGTTTCAGTTAGAGACAAACTCGAGGTTAGAATACTCCTTGATTTACTAAACATGAACTTCTCTCAAAGGAATCACCATATCTAAAGGTGGGAGCGGTTGTATACAGTGAGTATTTAGATTAGCTGCTAGACCTGAAAAGCATTGGCCATGAATTTATCTTAGTCGTTCATTGTCCAAGAACGAATTGCACGTAAAACCTGGACAGTGGACAAGCAAATACCGCAACCAACCAACTCTTGACACTACGTTTCCATGATGTCTAAAGCTTAAACAGCTAAGCTCAGACAGATGGCCTATGCTTATTTACTCAGGCCATGAAAAATGGTGCTTCTTTCTCCTATAATGCCTCCCAGAGTTCTCTGATAGGGACAGACTGCACCAGCATCATGGAAATGAACTTCTTAGCAGCAATGCGGTTAGAAAAACAAATAGTAGATCTGTATGTTTAAATATAAATAAAGCATCAAAGACTGTTAGTTGCAATGTTTTCTGATGTTTGGTTTTTCTATTGAGCTTTTAAGAATGGCATTTTTAAATCAGCTCAAAACTTTTTCATGATGAAAAGGTCATTATGTTAATTACAAAACTAAATGCCAGAATTTCAGCAAACAAGGTGGATTAACAACATGAGAATTGTTCTTGATGCCAAAATCTCGAAGCTTGGAATCATCATCCCTTAGCTTCTGATAATGCAATAGTAGTTAGGATCTCGTTATGTCTTCGCATCAATTATGAAGACGAGTATTGAAAATTTTCTACCATGAACCATAATTAATCTGCAAAGAAACATTTGAATTAGATCATTATTGACACAATGAAACATACAAAATCCTATTGTCTATTATCATTGCTACTTCCTATTCAGACCATCTGTCTAGTTTGCTATGTAGGGGTAAGATCCAACACTAAAGTTTGTCATTTTAACTACGATCGTGCTCTTCATCATAGAATCAAAATAGCACAGAATGGCTTAATTTAGTATCATAGCATAAAAATTTACAGTTTAACTGTATAGTCTAGTCACGTAGCTGTAAATATTGATAATTGGAAACCTCAAATTTGTCCTGATGCCAAGCTTAAAAGAGTACTACACTAAAGTTATCTACGAGTTAATCCTACTATAATCACTATATCTAGGAAGATATAGTTGGATAATGCTACGGCACGGGAGAATCAGACTCACTAGATTGTGAAGGTTGGTTGTAAGCAAATTTTTATTCCGACCAATAGTTAATCTGCAAAGAAATAGTTGCATAATGCGACAAAAGACTCAACTGGCAACCTATAATTGTTTGATTTTTTTTTTTTTCTAATGGTCATAAAACATTACAAAATCACAGGTCATTTATACATAGTGAGCAGAAGTATCCAGTTTCATCTAAACATCTAATTCATAATCCTACTAATTCTATTGTTCTAAACAAAATATGCATGAGTATGTTAGTCGATCCTTATATGATTAGAGAGTCAAGTGAAGCCCTATTTTGATTTATTTTATGGAAAAAACATCACTGAAAACAAAAGAAAGATAGGATTTATAGAGCAGTGTTCCAACAAAAGCTTCCATCATATAAAATGTTTCAAATAGCAAAGATTCCAATGTAATGTTCCATCATATAAAATGTTCCATCATATAAAATGTCAAGACATCATTGTGTTGACCAACAAGTTCTAAAGCAATGTAATGCAGCATTTGAAGTGCCATCGATAAAGGATTTTCGGAGAATGACAAGATATTCAAAATGCAGCAAGGGTATTGGGGTACTGTCCTGTACTAGTGGTAGAAAGCCACAGTTTCAGTCGCCTAAAACCTTGAGTCACATAATTAGAAGCTGACTATGAGATAGCAACAAACATGTTGGCCCTGCTAAGTAAATCCATGTCTGCCTATGCCTTCGTATTATGCATCTGCTTCTCACTTTTTCTATATTCTAGGTAATATGTAGTCATTTTACTGCAGCATACTGCTTCAAAGATTGTATCTTCAAGGATCTCTGTTTTGTACTGGTCATAGCAAGACAAATAGTCCTGACTCTGCTTTCCAAGACAAATTGCAATTAAAATCACTACAACATACATCCGGACTGCAATTCTTACTGAATGTGCCAGCCAATTTATATGTAATTTCCATATCTTGAAGGCATCTTTCATCCAGTGACAGACTTAATCTATTATTCATCATTCACATGATAGGGGTTCAAACATTTACATCTTCATGAAGAGAAGCATTTTGGACAACGTTTACAAATTAGAACCATTAACATTTCTTTGGTTAGGAGCAAGAGAAAGGAATAAATAAGTATAGATTTCCATCATACGAATATATATATGAATTACTCGTACCAGTCAATTCCTTTTCTTCAATACAATGGAAAAGGTCAAACAAGAGGAGAACCAGCAAACAACAGGAGTATGTTATGGGCAAGCCGTTCAATTTGAGTGGTTTTACTTCTATTGTTAACCTTTTTGGTAATTATGCTCATACTTTTCTCCCAACAATTTGTTCTTGTATGAGGGGCATAAGTTAGTTCCCCCAAGGTATAAACACATGGTGTAATTTATTTCTCTTTCCACCACCTCTATTTTCATTTTTTCCCCAATTGCAAATGCCAAGAGGAAGGTGAAGGCAAACGAAGCACGCACTCGAACTTGACCATATCTCTTTCCCATTGGTATGAATAGGCGTCCTTGGCTGCTTGATGTACAGAAGCACTGCTATCATAAGTCACACTGAAGCTTTCTACTTTGCAATGTGCCACTAGATTAGCTTGTTTAATAGCAAGACATGCCTTTTACCCACCTATTTCTGCCCCACTTCAGGTTCTTCTTAAGACCTTTTTGCCAATAAACTACTTGTCTTATACATATATGCTTTCTCTTAAGGATTGAAGTGTCATCTCTAAATTCAATCCAAAGAGAATAGAACTTCAAGAAAGAGACTCTGAGTTCTAATACATTTAGAACTGGAAATAATTTGCCTGAAGATCACAAGTATTGTGATCAATTTCATATAAAGGTGTTGCAACTGCAACTCTCCATTAATTACTACATGATTTCTCTATTAGCTCTTATGGAGTATTTGTCAATTCAAACCGCCATATTACTCACCCTAATTATCTATATCATGATTTGGTTGCTAAATTTTTGCTAAATTACAGTAGTGCAGATATTTTTGTCAAATTACAGTACTTGCATGATCAATGATATCGAAACACACACATCCACACACACGCATGCACATATGAGACAGGTGTCTATGGATCATTTGCATCTATAGACAGATAGGTAGGTATGGATGGATAATTAAATCCGAACATTCTTGTGAGAGTGCAGACTTAGTTGATGCAGGCATAGCTTGGTTTATGAAGCACATAAATACACCCTGACTGCAAAGAGAATACCATATAAAGCAAAAAGAATTACATTTTGTAATTGATAATGAAGGCATTATCGATAATGCATTTATGCTAATGCTCTCAGGGAACTATTTTTGCACCTGTACTTATGAATATAGGCGAAACAATCTTTGGTTTTGTCTAATCAAAAATAGAAGAACAGAAAAAGTTATTGGATATTAATCTTCAACTTGTTGAATGGATGTTGGACAACTGGTCATGAATATGGAATATCTGCTTCATTGTAACATAGATATGCATAGAGACTTCAAGTTGTTGGTAGCAAGTTTATGTCTTTAGAGAGCTTGCTTTTGCATGATTACACAAGGGCAGACCCTGTGGGTGAATGTCATGTAGAGACTTCTAGTAAACCTGCCTTAAATGCATCATCATGCCATATAATTGTTCACCTGGTGACATAAATTCTAGATTTTAGTGCAGAGATATGTATTACATTGATTGACATTCAATTAGCACCCTATATTGAGTTGTAAAATTACAGCCATAATTCTATAAACTAGGTCAATTATCCAGACACCCAACTTTCAAATACAGCAAGTGAAAAGAAAAAGATAAACACTTAAAGTAAGTATATCCCGGAGAAGTTTGTACTCACGACTAAAGAAGTCTTGGTTGCTCTTGATGCAGAGAAACTTGTTGCTGTAAACGAACTTTGTTGTTTGTTCTCGTCACTTATATTGCTTAGATTATGCTGCATAGCCATAGCATACATGGGAAGCACATTATCTTGAAGAATTCCCTCCACTTCCTTCAACATCTCATGTTGCTGCTAAATGAAAGGTGGAATGGCCAACAATATACCATGGTCTGCTGAATTGGTAATTACAAGACAAAAGACAATTGCCTAAGTTGCACAGGCAAGAAAAAAAGTTGACTTTTAATTTAAAGCAATTTTCCAAAATTCTAAAACCAAACATCCACCAAAGTTTTGAACTCTAATGCCATCCACATACCAGATAGAACAAGAACATGAAATGAATAAATAAATTAAAAAAAAAAAAAAACGAGAAAAGAAGGAAAAGGTAAAGAAGAAACATTATCCACTAGCACCAAGTGGGTTCGTCAACATTCTTTGTTCCAATGGTCACATTGGACCTAAAACTTCATTGAAAATAATATATAACCCCTTTTTAAGAAAACCCAATAACATCGTCCTCTAAGAAATCATATCAAGGCAAACATCTAGCTAGTATCACTGTAACAAGTACAACCATACATGCACATTTCAGCAATGCTTTATTGTTTTCAACCATTGGCTCCTCAAGATAATATTTAATTTATCATTTGATGATTTTAGAATCCTGTCGCTTAATGTACTTGCTCACCATAACGTTCAAACACACACAATGAAGACTTTCTCATGAGAGAATCCGGAATATTCATACTACTTTTCATTGTGTCATGAATTCTTTCACAAATCAGTCATCTCTTATGTTCCATCATCCATAATACTTGATACAAAATGCTGTTGTCCAAACAAGAAATCAAATCCTTTAAAAGCAACACTAATAGATTTCCTGACTCTTTGTTTACATTACAATGTCAGTACAAAGAAGCAAACCGAGCAAACCATCAAGGCAAGAGAAATCATAAGTTAGCTTCTTTTTTTTGGTTGCATAATGTATCCAAATAATGAAGTTTAAACTTTTGCAAAAGAACCCCCATTAAAGGGGAGAAATACATTAAAATTGTGATAGTACACCTTAATAAAGTTATAGGGTTATCCCAAATTTCTCAAATAGCGCAAGTGTACAACTCGGAACTGCTAGACACCAGAAAGTTTTCCTCCGATTCAATACTAAATTAGTCTTTCGTCTAAATATATAGTTGTAATCATTATTTCAACTGAATCCATCATCTGATTTGAGGGTTTTCTTTATCTTTTTCACGTTTTAACAATCAACACATGCACGATATGAGGTGAGGAATCGGCTAAAAATAACTGCAATTATATGTTGATAAAAGATTGATTTGGGACAGCATCGAAGAAGAAATTTCATAGTATAAATATTTTTCACAGGGTGTAAGCAAGCTGTTTTAGAAATTTGTACTGTCTCTACAAAATTTAAAAAATTTCGTGGAATATTGCTGTATTGTTTTAAAAAATATAACAAACAAACATACCATTGAGATGAAGATACATCTGCTGATGCTTCCGAAATTCTTCCTGCATCTAAAAGAGTACAGATAAAAATAAAATCATAAAATGCTAAAAACCACAAAGCCTATGGAGGGTGTAAATGATCAACACATATAATGCCATCTCAACATTAAAGTTGGCAAACATAGGCAATCAATTAATTTCAAAAATGCATTTCAAACAACATCAATTTTGCTAAAGCTCTTCTAACTTAGTGGAAGGGTATCAATATCCTAATGGGATAGACCAAGTTCAATTCGCCCTCCCCCAAACTTGTAATATGTTGTGGGGGGAAAAAAAAAGTCAACAGAATTTCACAATTCAATAGCATATGAAGTGATATAATCAGTTCCATAACAGGGCTATCTCACCATTGGACTTAGATCATCCCTCAAAGTGACTCCCCTCCACAGAACATTCATGTTCAATGGTGCGCTGGCATTCCGAGTAAGGGCCTTTGAAGTCATGCAAATAAGCACAATCGAATATATCAAGATGACATTGCACCTCCTCATCCATGTCAGGTATAATTTCTAAAGATTCACAACACCAAAGCCTCAATTCCTCCAGCTTCTTCAACCTTGATAGATTAGGCAACCATTGTACAGAACCACAACCAATCAATTCTAATGTCTGCAAGGACTTAAGTTCCCCTAGACCTTCAATGTCAACTAAACATGGGCATTCATGTATGTTTAGATCGAAGCTCCTTTAAGCAAGAAAGATTGGATAGTCCCTCAAGAAATTTACAGGCAGACAAGCACAGAATATGGAGATGTCCAATGCAATCAACTTTAATCTCATTTAACCGGCAATCATAAAGTTCTAAAGTGGATAGATTACTCAAGCTGGATAAAGGTTGCCAATCAATCAGTGACTTAACATATTTCAAACCCAGATAATAAAGACTAGATGGAAGACGAGGCAGAGATTGTAGGTCAAAGCAGTTGATCTGAAGCGATTGGAGGCGAGAAAGGGAAGTCAATTCAATTGGAGGCGAAACGAGATCGGGAAGATCCAGCTTCAAGTGCTCTAATTTGGTCAATTTCGCTAGCCACTTCAGTTGTGGAGTTTGGTTACCTGGTGAGAAGGTCCACAGGGAATCCTTATCTTTTCCCGTACACAATGATAGACTAACTAAGTTAGTCATGTCTGAAAGATCAGGTACTAGGAGCAACCCCAATGATGAAGACATGACAAGTAATCTTATCAAACTCGTAGGAAGTTTCAACAATTCAAGAGGCTCGTGGATCCCATACAAAGTAAGTTCCTGAAGATGAGAAAGCTGATTGACAGTGGTCGGCAGTCTCCTAATAGTGACATTGCATAAGTCTAGGATTCTCAAATGGGATAATTTACCAATTTCCTCAGGAAGAACGCCATCCATTTGCTTACAGCAAGCAGCCTTTAACCTCTCAAGATTCTCCAGATTCACTAAAGTCTTTGGGAACATTCTTATATCAGTGTAAGACACATTAATGAACTTTAACCTTTTAAGGTTTCCAATGGTTTCAGGCAATACAATAATATATGAACGTTCCAAATTCAACTCTTCCAATGATTCTAGTCTCCCAATAGTGTCTGGTAGGTATTTTATTGGACTCTTTTTCATCCTCAAAATATTCAAAGACTTGAGGTCTCCAATTGAATTGGGCAACTCTTTTATTTCCAAATAGGACAAGTCCAGCTCTATCAGCAACGTCAGTTTCCCAATTGAGGGGTGTAATTCTGTAAGTCCAGCATTGCATATCTTCAACACTTCAATGGACTTAAGATCTCCTATAAAGCCCTGTATTAATCGAGGTTGTGCCAGCACTGGTGGCACATCCCGCCAAAAATCTATGTCATTCCCATTTGAGATTTCTAAGTATCTTAAATGCTTTAACTTGTAGATAGATATGTCAATCTCTTCCAAAACTGAGCAATCTTTCAGAATCAATCTCTCCAGTTGCATCAAAGCAGAGAAGTTTGGTGTTTTCTTTAGATGTTTGCAACCTTCGAGATGCAAAACTTTCAAATGTTTGGATTCCTGTAGAACACATACATCGCATCAGGGCTGAAGAGT
The DNA here is from genome assembly GCA_024138025.1 of Combretum micranthum. Classification (NCBI taxonomy): domain Eukaryota; kingdom Viridiplantae; phylum Streptophyta; class Magnoliopsida; order Myrtales; family Combretaceae; genus Combretum; species Combretum micranthum. The sequence goes on along the minus strand of JAMXBD010000242.1, from coordinate 944,996 downwards.
AAATGTCATTCAATGTTGATAAGACAAATGACAAATATAAATTTTTTGGTAAAATTAATACCATGAATACATCCCATCCACCCCAATCTTCATCAATATTTGAACTTTCGATTTTAAGGATAACTAAGTTTTTGAAAATTAGGTTGGTTGCTTTTAACCGTAGTGGACAATCAGACCATGACAACCATTTAAGTTGTTGAAGAATATTCTTGAAGTCTCCCTCAAAATTTCCACCTTCCAATTCGAGGAACTTTAGGTTGCTTGCTCTTGCAAATTCCTCGGATGCAAATTGATAATCAGCATCCAGTGTCCCATGTTTTATTGCTATGATGCTTTGAGCTACCTAAAGTATACATTTTAAATAAAGGACATGCGGGTTAGAGAGTTAAAATATGAAACTAAAAGGAAGAGAATAGCTGCATTTTTTAGGATAAATTTACCTCTTGATTTCGTAGTGCATCTAAAGCACAGACTGAAGACCATAATCTGCTAGGTTTTATAGAAAATTGGATGTCAAGGCATGGCCTTTTTGGTTGGGCAATTGTCCTTCCAAAATCTCTCAATTGATCATGCATCCATAATATGTCACCATCAGACACCTTAATCAAAGACCTCCGCACGAGAGTTTTAATACCACTATTTGGATAGAGTCCGCAAGCCTCCCAGAAATAAAATGGATAGGTCATCTTTTCACCGCTGAAGAGACATGCAATATCCAGGAATATTTGCTGCTGCTCATACTCTAACGCCTGGTAACTTACCATTAACGTTTCTTGGACATCCTTATGAGGAGCCTCCTTTAGTTTCTTCAATCTGAACTTCCATGTTTCATGATCTTGACTATAAAGTGACGAACCAATGACTTGGAGCGACAATGGAAGTCCACCTGTAGTGCCAACAATCTCGGTCGATATACCATTGAACTCAGCTGGTGGCTTGTCCATTTCGAAGGCATGCCGACAAAAAAGTTGAAGAGCATGGCAACCATCCATCTTCTTCATTTCATAGAAACAATACTCTTTATTGTCATTCGGCAAAAACTCAATGATCCTAGTTGTAATTATAATTCTACTCTTGGGACCAAACCAGAATGACTTGGCTGCTAGTTTTAAGAGATGATCTCGCGTATCTACATCATCAAGAACAATAAGAACATTTTTTTTACGTAACCTTTTACTGATAGTACTGATACCATCTTCAATATCGGATACTTTGATCATATTGACATTGAGAGTATCTAACAATAACCTTTCCTGTAACTTATTACGTCATCAACACTTGTTGATCTACTGACATCTTTTAAAAAGCAACTACCTTGATATTGACAAGAGATTTTCTTAAAGACAGCATCAGCCAGAGTTGTTTTTCCGATCCCTCCCATACCGTGTATCACAACGAAACGGACGCTAGGAGATCCTTCCTCTAAGAGTTCCATAATATCTTCAACCGGCTTATCAATCCCAACCAGACGATCAGGCAAACTAGTAACAGCTTCATTTGCAGTGAGCTTACAGAAAACCTCATTGGTGATGAGATCCGTAAGTTCACTCAGGCTGTCAAAAGCATGAAATAAGAACATAAGAATTTCAGTCCAAACTCGGTGGATAAACCTTGAAGGGCCGAGATCAAGTACAAGGTGAAAGATATATGAACCTTACCCGTGATCTTTCAAGTTCCATCCCTTGATTGTGGCGACCTTCCTTAGCGCGTCCTCCCATAGCTTCACAATATCTTCACCTAGCTCATCTTTGTGCTTTTGCAAAGCACTGAGGTACACTTGCGACCGAAGCTTGACGTCTTTACTAACATCAACATCGTAGAAGATGGGCAAGATCACTTTCTTCGTGTCGCTGGTACAAGTTTCCCAGCAGTCTATCATTTTTGCAAGTTCACGGAGGCACCACTTGCTGGAAGCATAGTTTACAGAGAAAATAGGGATGTAGATACTTGAGTTGGTGATAGCTCCCAACAGCTCTCCTTCGATGACTTCACCTTTCCGGATCTCTTCATCATCTAGGAACACGCGGAATCCAGCCTTAGTCAAGCTTCGATAGAGAACGTCGACGACAGTATAGCGGCTGTCGGGACCCCGGAAGTTGAGGAACACATCATAGGCCTCGTCTGATGCATGATCAGGAGTGATCTCAAGTGTGGTTAGGGATGAAGAGTCTTTATGTCGTTTCAGAGGGCGAGATAGACAGTGGTCTGCTTCTGGGTTTTGTTCCATGTTTGCTCAGATCAAATAACACTCTCTGGAATGCCCGTGAGAACTAAAGAAGCAGCAGTGTGTGGATTTCAACTTATTGTTGATGACAACATCGTTACGTGGATTTCAATGGAATTTGCTTGCGACGTCCGCTTCTCTTGTCACGACCTGACCTTAAAAAGTCAGCATTTACGGCCTTAAGCTTTTTCCATCTCATATTCCTCCTCCTTCCATGTTCCCACCATTTTGTTCATTTTAGGGCTTCCCTGCTTTGACCGGTGTTTTAAATAGTTACTAGGACTTGCTATCTATCTATATGTTACTATCAAGCGAATTCCCTGCTTCGTACAAAAAAAATTAATTCTGTTTGGTTGAGATAATATTGCAATAGCAAAATAAAGATAACATATATTCATCTCCTATTTGCTTCAACTCTTCTCTTCTCTTCTCCCTTTTCTTTTTATGGTAGGTAGTGGTGTTTTCCATCCTGTTCAATTGTAGTTGTTATAAAAATCAGATCTTTTCTATTTTTACACATGTAGGTGCAGCACAAATGTAGCGTCCGTTAATATTTCTTAATTTATCATCTTTCTTTTTGACAGAAATATGTGGAAATGAAATATTATTGACAACCCGAAAAAACAAAAAAAAAAAAAACATGAGCAGCTAATTGATATAGATTTCTCTCTTTTATTTCTTAAGTCATTTATTTGCCTTAAAGGGCAGTTAAACACACAGAAACTACTCTCTCTCCAGTTAAACATACGAAAACCAACGTCTTATATTTTCTTGCCCTAAACATTATTCTCCTCCTATTGATCTCTTATAAATAATGAAAAAAAAATTATTGTGAGGGTGAACAAGTAATTTTATTGTATTTTGTATTCTACAATCTTATTTATTGGTAGATTTTAGGTGGCTATTTGTAGAGGGCTAATTTAATTATATAATAAATATATCGATTCAATTTTTGGGCTAAGTGATAAGGCGTAAAGAGTCCAATCCATACTTTAGGATGACTTATGGGAGATTTGGTATAGTGAGCTTAGAGTAAGGATCATTGGATTGGCTTGTCCGCTCTGAACTTTCTCAGAGAAGCTCATGCACTTAAAGGAGCTCTCATTGGCTTAAACTCAAATGAGCCCATAGAAGGATCCATCAAAAAAAGAACTCATCTAAGTTGTGGACACACCTTACAATCTAACGGATGCTGTCAACAGCCAAACTCTATAAATACCTCAGGAGTTCTCCTCATTTTGCAAGAAGATTTTTAGATATTCAAAGAAACGTTGATGGATCCTTCTATGGATGCTGTCCGATTGTGATCACAGAGATCAAACAGGAATAAGAACAAAGAATGCATAGCCTCTCTTCAAGAACTGTGGGGTTGATGTTGTGTAGCTCCTCCACCTATCACGCATGCATTCGAGCTATTTGAGATTGCTTACTCTTCCTTCCTGTCATCTCTCCATAAGTCATCCTTCCATGTCATTACGCGATATTGCTAAGTCACTCTTTTGGAGCCACGTGTAGCACAAGCCAGATGCTGCACACATGTGATTACTACAATCGGATCCAATCATCTACATTATTTAAACACGGTAAGCATCGTTTTGGGTATTATTTTTCGATGTCTAGTTTCATAACATGAGATATGGATATGACTTATTCATATATTTTATACATCTTTGAATTGTGTAGGTACTTTAAGAGACACAAGATACAGATTTTAGAAGCAAGGAGATATTACAAAAATTTCCAAGATGAGAAACTAGTCTTTTCACAATGTGCTTAAGTTTATAATTAAATTGGCATTAGAAAATGATAAGTAGAAATGAATTTCTATACCACTTCCAATTAAGTTTTAGAATTAGTAAAGGAGTGCAAACATCTTTTATAATTGCTATCCCCCTCTAATGATTATATTAAAATATTATGTACTTGTCAAAAAGATGAAAAATATAATATAATGCCATTAACATATATAATATTAGATCATCTTTAATATTGAGCTCCCTAGAGGATTCCTTAAGGTGCTATGTCAACATCTTAAGAGACTTTTTTATAAAAATTCTCTACTTTATTCATAGGATTTCTAAGAAAGTCCCTTAATAATTTCTTAAAACCATTATGCACCACATATAGAATTATTACGAGTATAATAAAATGTAAAAAAACAAATACTTGGACTCACTTTTTAAGTCCCTTACTAGAGTATTTTTTATATTGGCTTTTTTTCTTTTTTTGCCATATTATATTGGTTCTTATGCCAAAAATCTCACTTTGTATTGATAGTCTTGTTGGTGTATTATTCTATGCCAAGTAACAACTAACAAAGATGGTCTTCAAGATTCAACTAGTCATATGTGCACTAATCACATTGTACAATAGGAATTTTTTATAAAGTAATAAAAAAAGGGTTGTTGATCTACATAGGCGATGTTCTAGCAAATCAAAATTACTTATTGACATATATTAGCAATCATTTTAATACCAATGTAAATGTGTGGATTCAAATGAAATGGTCATGTAAGTCTCATGTGAGTATTTGGTGTACGAAAATTGAGAGAAGTGACGTGTATAACAACATAAAGTGATATTTATGAGAGAAGAGTAAGTAATCTCAATCGTTTCAAATATATTTGTGATGGATGAAAGAGCTAATCAATCATCAAACACCACTAGTAACGATGAACAAGATGTGTTATTGATTACACACGAGTGTTTGATCTTTTAAAAAAGAAATCCACTAGTACAAGGACATTTCTATTATATTCCAAACCTTCTAAATGAAGAGAGGCTCGGTGTATTTACAGAGTTTGACTATCAATGTCATTTATCGTATCACATTGACAATAAAAAATTGAGACAAGTCACTTTTAATGCATGAGTCATACTAAAAAAGGTTGGAATTAGATAGACCAATTCCAGTAAATCCCACTCCAAGCCTATCATATCAATTCTTTCTTATTTAATAAAAAATAAGTGGGTTTGGCTCTCTAATAGTGTCACCTTAGTCTAAAAAAATCAAATCAATATCATTATTAAGTTAATAGCTTTCATGGTGCACTGTAATTTCAATCCAACAAAGTCTAGGTCCAAATACAAGTTACTATTATTCCAAACGACAATGTCTTACTAATGCACTGCAAGACAGTTGCTAAGTAAAGCAAATGCACCATCGTATGGATACTCCTCAAAAAATCCGCAAGTAAGACTCTTGCTCTCTCTCTTGGAAAACTATTTGCGTAAGTTGCTAGATGGTGATTTAAATTTGGGTCTTGATCAAGTGAATGAATCATTACAAGTACATTTATCACAACCGGACACGAAATTGCCACATATCAAAATGCAACAAACCTATTACAATGCGACAAACTTGCTCTAATGGTTACTCAAAGCACTTAGTATAACAAAACACTTACCAGCTACCATAATAGGATGAACCTACCACAATATGACATACTTACCACAATGCGACAATTTGCCATTTACCACAATCGAATGCACTTATCACAATCCAATAATTTACTACTTTGAAAAAATTGCATAGAAACCACTTAGCATAATAGGACTCACTTATCATAATGCAATAAAACTATTACATACCACAATGCGACAAACTTACTATTATGGAAAAATTGTATAGAAACTACTTGCCACATATAGTGCTTACCACAATCTGAACAAATGTATACTTACCACAATTGAACATTTTACCATAATTCGATGAACTTACCATTATAAAAAAGTCAGCATGGAAATCATTGACCACAATACAACATAGGTTAATTCAATAAAGCAATCACTTACCAGAATTGAACAAACTTACCACTATAAAAAAGTTAGTATGGAAACCACTTATTACAATGCGATGGACCTACCACAATCTGACAAATGAACCACTTACCAAATTAGATGAATTTACCAAAATGCAGCAAACTTACCACTTTAGATAAGTTAGTATAGAAGTCACTCACTACAATATGATGAACTTACTACAATCCAATAATCGTACCGCTTACTACAATTGAAGGAACTTGCCATAACGTGATGAACTTACCACTATGGACAGTTAGTATAGAAATCACCCACCGCAATCGAACAAACTTACTACAATGTGATTAACTTACCACAATCTTATTTTTTGCTTTTGCAGGTCGACAACTAAGATTAAAATGTCAGATCCAACGATCCAAAACACGACTTAAAATAAGGTCTTTGGTAGAAGATTTCTTACAACATCCCCTCTATCCACTCACTCCTATTCCATGCAAATATTAGGTTTATGATCAATCTTGCATACTTGCGAATCTTGTGGCGAAAAACATATATAAACCAGTATATTTAGATCTATGTCATGATAGTAGTTTTGTAGTTTATTTCATAGTATTCTAATACAAGGTTTTACTCTATTTTCGCAAGGTAAAAGAAGAAGAACGAATCCTAATTGGAATTCGAGCCCTAGCTTAGCTCCAAGAATAAATGAAGGATAAAAAGAAAATTGTTTCTGAGCAAAACCAGTCATCATATCAAAACCAGTCATCATGGCAAAAAGTTATCTTCTTTTTGAGACTACTGCTTTCTTCGGGTATTCCCATTCCGCAACAAATTCACTTAGAGCAAAAATCGTACTATGGAAAAATCCATAATTTACTTCTTGTTTTTGAGATATTAGATTTTTTGGAATCATGTTAGCATTTGTCAAACTTATTTTTCTACCATGATTGCAACTATCCCATCTTTAATTCATGTTCGTTTTTCAATATTTTGGACTAGGGAAACCTTAAAAATTCACTCCTATGTTTCACTTTGCAAAAACAAGGGAGAGGGAAAAAATATGTTTGAGTGTGGTGAGGCCTCCCACTTCTCCTGTTTCCATACGGCTTTTCTCCATTGACTTCGAAAGTCGCCCTTTTCTCATTTATTACATATTTCTATACACGAATTTTGAAAAGTCACCTATAAAGACTAAATAAATTTCCTTTTATATGGTCGAGAAAATTGATACAAATCAAGAAAAAAATAAATGAAATTGATTAGTTTCCAAATAATGAAGTATGCAAACTATCATAGGAGTTAGAAAAAACCATAGCTACGTGCTTGATAAATTGGTAAATATTGTTTTGTTCGAAGAGCAGAAATATGACAACATAGTCATGGGATCTAAACTAGATTACAACCCCGAACAAAATTGAAAAGGTAGTCCGAGTTATGAGAATCTATCCCAAAAATTGTCCCACATTGGAAAACTCTCTAAAACGGAAGATCTAGTGAACATATGGACACAAGGCAAACTTCAAGGGCGGTGGCTAGTGAGGTGCGTTGATTAGACTAGAGGTGAACTGGTAAAGCACGGTTATTTTATTGTTGTGATCATAAATTAAGTTAATAGTAATTTCAGTATAGCTTTTGTAGTAATAATAAGTGAAAAAGTAATTATTACGATAAAAATCTAGAAAATTATTAAGATGCTTGGCCAAGAAAAAAAAATAGTGATATTAAAAATTAAATACTTAATTAATATCTTACGGAAGTTAAGGTACCACATCATTAACCCATACATACAGTTCTTTTCCAAGTATTAGCAGCGAGCGCTATAGCAGCAACAAATATGTAGAAATGACCAGATGCATACAGTCTATCTAAAGAAATAAATAAATAAATTATTGTATAAACTATACTAGTCGTTTCTATGAAGATATAGTTGTGCAATGCTACATACAGCTCAACTATAGCATAATCTAGAGACAAAGCAAATCAGACTCAATGGATCATGAAGTTGATCATAGGAAAATTCTTATTTAGACCGATAACTACTTTGCAAAGATACATCTAACTTAGGCTAATACTAACATGATAAAATGTATGAGATCCTATTTTCTATTAATACCAAAGCTGCTTCTTAAACTATCCAACTACCTTGCTATGCAGGGTATGCCCCAATGCTAGTCTAACTATCATCATAAAAGCAAAACATAATAGAGTAGCTCAATTTAGTAGCTTAGTGTGATAATGTTGTAAAGGATCATAGTTCAATGGTATAGTCCAGTCACTTAATTAAATACGTTAGTAATTGAAAACCTAACACAACTACAATCATCTAATCTTTGAAAAAAAAATTGCATAATGCTACAAATGGCTCGACTAGCATACTATAGACATATAGCAAAGTAGGGTTATTGAATTGATCATCCATGCATTGAGATAGAATTGCCTTATCCCAAATTGGTATTCTGATGTGGTTTGATATATATATATATATATATATACATATAGACATATTACCTCCATATCTTTCCAAATAGTTTGCCATGTATTTAATCTAACAGCATAAATAAGACCCTATTTGATTCATAATTTATTTATTTACTTCTTTTATTTTTTAATTTCGCTCCTAATGAAAGAAAAACATTACAAATACAAATGTCATCTAGAGATGGCGAGTAGAAGTCGGCAGTTTCATCTCAACATCATTCTATGGTTTTAAATAGAAAAAACATACATCAACATATAAGTCAATCCTTATATGATTAGTGAAACAGATATAACCTTCTTTTGTTCTGTTTCATGAAATGAAAGTCATTGAAAGCAAAGAGAAAAGACAAGATTAATAAAGTAGTATTTCAAGACAGCTTCTATTGTTTCGAAGAACTAAGATTCCAATGTGACAAGACATCATCTTATTAAGCAGTGAGCTTTGAAGCAATGTTTAGCTGCAAATTCCAAATGCAGCATTTGGAATGCCATCAATCAAGAATTTTCAGAGAATAACAAGATATAATAATGCAACTTCATTAGAAGGAATGTTAAATTACTATAAAATCATGTAAAATGTTAAAGCTAATGGTGAATCTAGTAGAAGTTGTTTTGAGCATTTGAGATAATTTTACGATGATCTTCCACCCTCTAAAGTCTTATTTTCATCTATCTTTACTCTCTTGATGTTCTTTAATGATGAGTATTGCAAATGCTTCCAACTCACATCCTCACAATGTGCATGAGCAACCCAATCATCCTTGTCAATCCTTCTTTTAGCTTTGTGGTTATAGTATAGAAGCGCGTGTAGCAACCAGGTTTCATTGAGATACCTGCAGCAAGAGGATCGAGGGGCTATCCTGTATTCGTGGTTGCAATCTATAGTTTCGGCCGCCCAAGACCTTTAGTCATATAAGTAAAGGCTGACAATGACCTTGCAACAAACATGTCATGTCTATGCCTTTGTGTTATGCATTTGATTCTATTTTGGTGATAGCCTTTGTACTATGTAGTCATATTTTTGCAGTATACGTTTCAATGATTGTATCTTAAACAGTTTTTGTTTCGAGACTATTCATAACATGACTAGTAGTTTTGACTCTAACCTTTCAAATACAAGTTGCAATTAAAATTGCGACACAATATATCTAGACAGCAATTCTCACTACATGTGCCAATTTATTTGTGACTTGTCAAATTCTGAAGGTACCTTCCATCTAATGTTAGACTTAATCTCTTATTTATCATTCACTTTGAAGAAGCTCAAACATTTACATCATTATGGACAAAAGTATCTCGAACAACATTTGCAAAGCCAAACCATTACGAATTCTTGAGTTAAGACCAAGAGGTAGGCATAAATAATTATACATGTCCATCATATGAACATATATGATATCACTCGTATCAATCAGTTCCTTCTCTTCAATGTAATGGGAATAGGTCCAACAAGATGAAACCAAGCAAGCAATAGGTAAATGCTATGTTAGCATCACAAATATGGCATGCTAAAAAATTGTGACACAGTGTTGCAAGAGGATTGTATGTTTGCATTCTTTCATCTAATGGGTTTTGGAAGAACTTTAAAGCTACCCCATGTACATATACAAAAATAGTATAATCCAACATATATGTCCATTTAAGTAAAACAAATTAAAATCTACTGACAAATATATTACTGCAAAAAGAAATGCAAACCCAGATTAGAAGTTTTCTTAACACTAGCTACAGATTTAAAATCATGCAAAGACAAATTTTTAACTTAAGTTCAAATAATTCCCTCACTTTGCCACCACTACCACCACAAGATTTACCTATTGAAGATAAAATGTTTTTTACCATTGCTTCCCGACCAATCATGCATCTCTAATTTGCTGACAGTGGCATCTAAGTTCAGCTCTTAGGTCAAACAACACCTATCTTAGGTGCTATTCCAAGCATAAGAAAATGAGTTCAACAGCTTATTTGTTAAGTTTGTTAGTAGTCACTCTTCAAGCTGCAATCAAGATGTATCTACAATTCTTCTAGCATCTGCAATCATAATTATAAAGTAAATTTGTAAAATCAATATATATATATATATTTCCTCCAATTCAATACTAAAGAAGTCTTTTGTCTAAATATAGCTGTAATCATTATTTTAACTGGATCCATCATCTAGTTTAAGGGTTTATCTTTTTATGTTTCAACAATCAATACAGTCCCAAAATCATATGATGAATGCGCCTCAAAAAATAATTACAATTATATATTGATGCAAAAAATTTGATTTGAAACAACATCAAAGAAGAATTTTTTATGAGTAAATTTTGGACTGAATTGTTTACTTTAAGTGGTGTCACTTGGAAGATGAGTTGTGCTTATCATCCACAATCTGATGATCAAATAGAAGTTCTAAACCGACTATTCAACATTATTTGAGAGCTTATGTAATGGACTATCACTCTAATTGGTATATGTATTTATCATGGGCTGAATTTGCCTATAATACCTCCTACCATGAAGGTGTTCATTGTAACCCCTTTGAGATGGTTTATGGGAGATCTCTACCTACAATTTCATCTTATCAGGGGCATTCTACCATTGAAGCAAGTTGATTGGGAGCTTAGATCTAGGATATTCTTTTGAAAGAATTGCGTGAGAACCTTTTAAAGGCTCAATCATGAATAAAACACTATGTTGATCAGCACCGACGACATATAGAGTCGGTACCTAAAGATTTAGCTTTTATCAAATTACAGCCTTATAAACAGATATATGTTTCAAGCTAAAGATTTTAGACTCTATCATGAAGATTTTATAGACCATACAAAGTATTGGAGCGCATTGGCTCTTGTTCTTATAAAATGGTCTACCTTCACATGCCAGGATACATAATGTGTTTCACATTTCACAGCTCAAGAAAGCTCAGGGTTCTATTCCAAAAGTCCTTGATTTACCTATAGATTTCTCACATGACAAACTTGTTGTACCACCAAAACAAATTTTAAGAGGTCGGATTATCTCAAATCGAGGTGTTTAACAGCATCAAGTTCTTATATAGTAGGATGGTCCACGTTAGGAAGACACTACTTGGGAGGATTGGGAGACTTTTAACAGATTTATCCAACTTACGACCTTGATGACAATGTCGATTTTTAATAGAAGGAGCCATCTATTACAACATGAGTTCGAAGGAAACCAATTTAGTTTAAGGACTACCAAGTGTGACCTTAGTAATTAATACATAGATGATTATAACAGGATCATCATTAGTTATGTAGATGATAGTAATAGAATCATCATTAGTTACATAGATGGTTATTGTAATATACAAATAAATAGATCATAATGCAGGGTAGTATTGTAATATATGATTATTTAAGAGGTTAATTTTTTCATGTGACAGTTGAAATTGAACCTGAGGAAGTTGTATGTGAAGAACAAGAAGGGGTAGACTTAGGCCGGCTTTAAAGCTGCTAGCTTTAGAGGTAAGGTTGCCATCTTTTATTGGAGCACAGTCGGCATTATGCAAGCTTTGGAGCTTCGGAAGATTTTTAATCAAATTTGAGAAAGATGGCTGTGTATAATGAACACTGCCTCAAGGCTGCCAGCTTAGGTGTCAAGGCCACTGGCGTAGAAAGTGAAGGCTGCCAACTTTCTACCAACTTATGTGGTTCTGTTCCTTGATCCAAGTTTAAGCCGCCCCTGAGCCGCTAGCTTTAATTCTAACCTATATTTCCACGAAAATAATCATCTTCCTTTGTGCTAGGGTTTCCTAAGTTTTATAAATACCAAAGGTCTTTAGTTCTCTCTTCATAGCTCAACCTAATGCAAATTCTAGGTAAGAATTCCTCTCCAAAACTCTTTTGGTTGAGCTAATGATTAGATTTGTTTTCTAAAGGTTGTTTCATATTGGTTTTGAGGAATTAAGTTCCTGGAGACAATTTTGTTGAGGTCAAAAACTTAAGGTATGATTGGTGATTCGGTTCTACAGTCAGGAAGGTGTGAGATGCAAAGCTTTAGGTAAGTATTGAATCCGTTCAATCTTTGTTATTTTAAAGATGAGATCTTTTCTTATAGTTGAATTGTTGTTGATTGAGAATTTTAAGGTTTTGAGGAGTTTTGAGAAATCTGTGTTTTGGGATTTTGTTGTTTGGTGATCCTAGAAGACAGGTGTGTAGATCTAATATTGTAAATCTTATGTTTTAGATTGGGATTTTAGGTTAGGGTTTAATTATGAATGTGAAATTTGATTTTGATTTGATATATATTGATGATCATGTTTAATAGAAATCAGGGTTTATAGTCTTTTAAGAGGAATTGTTGCTATTGGAGTTTGTGAAAGAGCTGAGTAAGGTACGACCTTACTTTGCTTGCTGTTTGTGCTTGTAAGATTAGAAAATAAATTGACTAAATCCTATCCGAATTATAATTGAAAAGTGTGTTGCTTGTGTTTGGCTTTGGTTAATAAAGACTACGCAGAGTATGATACTAATGAGATACCCTGATGATCTATGTGTGAGGGTGTCCCGAATAGACTCGCGAGATAATTTTGGTAGATTATGAGTCATGCCAGGCCTTACGGTGGTACGCAACGATGTGTGAGGAGTACCCAAAATCAATATAAGTATATTAAGTACTTTATATAAAGGTTTGTTAATTGAGGTCTTGAGTTACTCCAGGTTTAGAACTAGATGCATATGGTTCTGAACTGTGCTGTTTGCTTCACTAATAAAAGATAATAACATGTGTTTGCTGCATTGGTTTAAGATTGTATGTGATATTTGTATATTACATGTTCATGCGTATTTGTTTGTGGTATGACATACTGGATGTTTTCGCTAATTCCTTTATTTTTCAGGCATAGGTAAAGATGATATTGTTTATGACTTATCGAGGTATGATCTATATATAGATCATAGGGATGGCTATAGTGGACTTAACTATCCAGCTGAGAACCAATAGATCCTGAGTATTGGAATTAAGAGGCAAATATGGAAGATATTCTGAAGTTTTATTTTTATGTTATTAGTTATTGAAGACTTTATGAAACTAGTTTGTTAGGATTTATTTGGTTTAATGATATGTAGTTTCGGATATATGTTGGTTTATGTTTTCCATAAATATTATTTTAAGGGATGTTTTAAAGTAACCATGTGTGATTTTTGGTGATTATATTTGGTATAATTGTGGTATAGTGTTTTATAGCCTTGGCGTGATCTTAATAAGAGAAGGACACGTGGCAAGTTGTAATGCATTTAATTTAGGGCGTTAAAGTTGTAATAGTAAAATCTAATATGTAACAAACATAACAGATCTACTGCTAGAAATGTGAATTATTGAATGGAAATGGGAATATCGGAATTTACCAAAAACTAGTCTCTTTGAGAACTTAAGGAGTCTGAGCAGCTCAAATTGTTCATCAATCTACAAGATTCACCACTCAACCTGCAAGGAAAATATCATACACGAGAGTTAGTTGAAACCCTAGTAGAAGAGAGAAAGAAAGTAAAGATAGCGAGAGAAAATTTAGCTTTCTGTGTTTTGAGGTAATGTACGAGTAAGAGTTTCTGATATTAAGGTTATGATAAAGTCGAGTAAAGATAGTGGGCTAGGCTCTAATTCTCGGCCTTGTTAGTTTGTATGCTAATATTTACCATAGCTTTATAGTTTTTTATGTTATAAAATTTATTATTTTGTTTTTTATTTGTGCATTATGACTTTTGAAATTTTTTATATATACACTACATATGCATTTTGGCAATATTTCACTATGAGAAAATGTTGACCTTTATAAACAAAAGTTCTGGGATGAAAATGGGTAAAAGAAGTTCTATTTCTACAAATATAACTAGTGATGATGGTTTTGTGACAGAAATTTACGTTTATAGATAAAATTTTTATCGTTGATACTCAGTTTTCTTGTAGTATTTATTTTTAGTTTTCATTGATAAGTTATACATAAATTTGGAAAAAAAAATGTGTGAAAAATCTTTATAGATAAATTGATAAATTATTAATTTATCGATAAATAAATAATTTCTATAAAATAATATATTTATCCCAACAATATTATTTTATAGAGATTTTCTTGTAGATTCATAATTTAAGTATTTTATATCAGAAAACAAACTCAACTATTTGTAGAAGTTCCAAAATTTACAATATCAACTCAATGTGCAAAACACCGAATATGGATCTTCAATTGGTATCAAGATGTTGGGTCGATCAAGTGCAAAAGCAAAGATGGTTCTAGGTTGTTTGGTATTTTAAAAGATTCTTTTTTTTTTTTTCAGATCCATTTGAATTTCCATATACATAATAATAGTAAAATAATTTATTTTCTTTCAACGAATGAGGTCTTGCTAATCTTGCTCCCTCTCGACAAGAAGGCAAGTTTGTCCTTGATAATCCATTCTTATTATTCTTATTTCAATAAACAAATTATTTTTTCACTAATAATCAGTTATTTATTTATTAGGTTAGCCATGGAGTATTCTTTGAAAGAAATTATGACAATAAGCAATAACCTTCACCGTGAGTATACTGAATGGAAAAATATTGAAACAAAGATATCCAATGACAATATATTTAATGGAGACATATGGTTAATTTAGCAAAATCATATACTAAAAATGTTTAATCTTGTGAAGTTTATGAACGTGAGATGGAATGGGATTTTGGCTTCTTCTTCTTCTTCTTCTTCTTTTTTTTCTAGCATTATAAATTTTTATCTTTCCATATATTCTATAAAAGAAAATGAAAGCAAATATAAAATTTAATTGGTGGCAAAATTATATATATATATATATATATATAATTTTAGCTATGGTATGTTTTGCTTACATAAGATTGTTAGTTTTCCTTATTGTTAGATAATATCAGAATTTTTTTTTTCCGATAATAGGTGTACAAACTTGTATATTTCTTCTTCATATTATAGGAATTGTTTACTTATTCTCATCTTTGCCTATCACTTTCAGAAAGCAATTTCTTTTTTTAATAACATATTTCAAAGTAGAAAGTAGAAATAAAAAGACACGACAGTTCTTATTTTTCTTATTACAGATTTATAATTGATATTTTTCATTACCTTTTTTTCTAACCGAATTTTTATTGCCAATATGAAATACCAATAAGGCAGCAAAACTTCTTTACAGGTTAAAAGTTTTTCAACTAAATTTATTACTTAAAAATTTATAAATAATGGCAATAAAATTTATCTTTAGTTTTTGTAATTATTCATAATTTTTAGGTACATGTATTACAAGCCGGTCATACTTTTACTATTTTTAATAACTTTTTTTAGATATATTTACACACATGGCACGAATGCACCATTTGCGAATCTTATTTTAAAAGGTTGGGGTGCATATTAAAAGAAAAATAAAAAAAATCGTTTAGGACTACAAGGTAAAGAAAGTGAAAGTTAAAATACTTCTATTATGACAAAATATAAGGAAGTTAGCCTAAAATATAGAATGTTTGATTAAATTTCACTGCAAATATAGAAATAAAGGAGCTACCGATACAATTATTTTGGGGAAATTTCAAGGCAATAAGCAGGCAATAACATTACATTTTCCTTTTGCAAGAACAGACGGAAACTACCAAGTGGACTCAATGAAGGTAATGAATTGCATTAGGAAGACTTTGACACACAGAAATGGCCAAACATTTGCGAATCTCAAGATGAGTTAGGCATTTTGACATAAAATATTCTCTACCATGAAATTTGTTGTGCTTGCAAAATAGTGTTCTTGTCTATCTATATTATTCAAGCACGACCGATACGTTTTGGTGTCTTTTCCTGTTTTCTGAAATAATCCTTTTATAATATTAATCTTTCATATCTTATATATAATATTAAAACACATGCTTTTGTATGTCAACTAACATAATTTATATGTTGAAATTTGCTATAAATTACCATTATCATGTATCGTTATTATTAATATTTATGAAAATAATTACTATTATTTATATTAAGAAAAAAGAATAATTTTAGTACTTGAAGTGTCATTGGTTTTTTATTTGAGTCTTTAACATTAATTTTTTTCTGTTTAAGTCTATTTAAGTTTGTAACTTTTGATAGATCTTACAAAAACGGGCACTCTTTAACAGTGTTAAATTTTCCATTTGTGTTTGACACGTGATTGGAGTCGATTTTTTCACATTATTATTTTATAAAATAATATAATAAATGAATATATAAAAAATCGAAAAAAATGTAGAAATTTCTTTTTAGAAAAGAAAAATGCTCTTGCAACTTATTGATGAAATAACTTAAGAATAGAGTGCAACAAAGCACAGTAAAATTATTTTCATAAGAAAAAAGATGAGAAGTCCATTGGGAATTTTCCATCACTTTTCTCAAGTTTCTAAAAATCTCTTTCATGACAGATTTGTGGTCCTGAATACCCAAAGACCTATGGTGGCAAATCACCAGCAACCTAGACACTCAAACCTTAGTAACTATATAGGACATCTTTTTTCATGACTTTCCAAACTCTAAAATCTTCAATGCTGATTGAATTTTTCATCTCTCAAGTGCACCATTTTTCTAATCGAATCATCTTTCACATAATAATCACCTATTAATTTAAATCAATTAAAGCAAATATCAAAGATGGACCCTTTGCAAAACATTCTTTCCTTACAATCCTTAAAATTTTTTCAAACAAATGTATCTTGAGGTTTTGGAATTAGATGAGGAGTATCTCTTGCAGTACATGATTTTCAAGCATCCTTGCATCATGTTAATTTTTATTTTTTTTCCTAACTTTTAAATATATTTACTAATTCATTTAATTAATATTTATTTCTTATATTATTTATTTAAAATAATTATGTGGAAAAATTAGATCTAACCATGTCTCAAACACTAATGCAAAAGTTAATGGTGTTAAAAAAATGTCTTTTTTGTAAGATTTATTAAAGGACGGAATTAAAAGGGAAAAAATAAAGATTGACGACTCAAATAAAAAATTGATAAATGTTGATGACTAAAAATGTGCTTATCCCTTTTAAATTATTATGTTTCCTTTTTTTTTTCCTTCTTGACGATCTTTTTTTTTTCTCTCTACGTGAGATCTCTATTGCTTTTAAATTATTTTAGATAATATGCAATTTGATTGAAAATATAGGTGCAAATAGATTTGTAAACGTGCACGGAGTTCAAAAATATCTTTTCATTATTTTTTTTACTCTTCAAGTAGGAGGAAACATGAAGTTATATTGCATACTTAATATTCAAGTAATTAGGGGATAGAACAAAGCGAAATATGTTAAATAAATTCATTATATTCCTTTTTATTTTAAATTGTGTCATTAGATTGCCGATGCAACATCTAATAGTGCATATCGTAACAAGAGACCATGGTTGGTTTTCACTAATTAGCATGCCTCCTCTGGGTAAAAACACAAAGAAATCAAATCGTTATGATTTTAAAGAAAGTATTAAACCTAAATGTGATATTGATTCAAGATAGTTTTGTTATCTTATAAATGGTTTAACCAACATGGTTAGTTGTCAACCATAGAAAAATAACTAAATACATGAAATTTGACTCCTAGGATTTTTATTTTGATCAATCAATCCCTTGTTATATTGATTGGAATATATAAGCTTTTGAAACATCTTATTTGATTACTAAAGACTCAAATAAACTAGTTAGAATGGATAAGTACGTATGGTTTTTATCTTTATTAGTTGAGCACCTCATTTTATTTAATAAATATTTATATATCTAACATAAATTGATTTTCAATTACTTTGTCAATGAAATAAGTTACATGATTGGATCTACAATGCCGTTAAAGTGATTTGGATGTATTTTTAATTCACTTCAAAGTGATTTATAGTTGTCATTGATTTTTCAATTTAGATTAAATGAAAAAGAATGCTCATTCTAGACATTCTCATACTAAGTAAATTTATAATTCAAGTTGAATATATTAAAATATTTATTAACTGAAATCAAGAGCTAATTAGATAAAATTGCAATCTTCTATGGATTCATCATGAGCTTAATTGATTATTTAATCAAATAAGAGCTTACTTGAATAAATCAATATGGGGTGTTTAACTGAGTTAAGTGCAAACATCAAGAGGCTCATTTGTACATTTAGCCAAATTAAACTTAATTTGGATTTAGGCATTAGAGAAAAAAGACCTGTAGAATTATAATTAGTTGAAGCTCAATTGAGTTTATAAAATTTCAAATTTCAAAGGTCGAACTTGTTTGTTTGTAATTATTATAAAAAAAATTATATTTATTGCAAATGAATTTATATTTGATCTTAATTGTTCATGTAAAGGTAAACTTCGTTGAGCATTATTTTCATAAGGTCATTAAAATGTGTTAGTTTAAACATTTTAAGTTGTTCTTATATATATAAAAGTTTATTTTAATTTTAATTATAGTGAAATCAAATTAAGATTAACGTTGGAATCAAATTTATATGTAACTTGGCTTTCAATTTTTGTTATGATGCAATATGCACAAAAAGATTCTCTCTAAATTAGTTGATAACACTGATGATTCCTTGATAAATCACAAAATTACATAATGTTGAGTTAAAAGTAAATGCAGACAATAAAATCAATATACCTCTTTTTTTCACCTTTACAACAAGGAGGGAGATTTGAATTACACCATCTCAAGTGGGACACTAATGTTAATGCTACTAAATTATAAACCATTATTAATAGCATTATAGCCTAATAGTATCTCCCTGATCTTTCAAGTGAAGGTCCTAGATTTGAATCCCTCATTACAACGGCAAAAAAGAAAAAAGATTATAAGACCATTAAAATGGCTCATGAATACATCACTATGCTTGGATAATCAGCACATGAATATATACAGCGAGACTGAAATATAGGTTAGACGAGTTCTTGATTTACTAAATATGATCATGATCTTTAACGGAACTAAGAAATCTAAAGGTGTTGGCAGTCATAAGTACTAGCCTAGCTGCTGGACCTGAAAAGCATTGGCCATGAATCCACGTCCATCTTAGTAGTTCATTGACCAAGAATGACTTGCATGTAAAATCCTGGACAGTGGACATGCATATACCTTAGTCAACCGACTCTTGATACACTGTAGATTTCTGTGACCCGTAAAGCTTAAAAAGTTGAACCCAGATCGATCATCTATGCCCGTTTACTTAGGCCATGGAAGAAACGGTGTTTCTTTCTCCTTGAATGCCTCCCAGCGTTCTTTGATACAACATAAGGGACAAACTGCACCTGCTCCAAGGCAATTAACTTTCAATTAGCAATTCCTTTAGAGAAGCAAATGATGGATTTACATGAGCAAATATCAAAGAAGCACTAAAGGCAGTTAGTTGCAATGTTTGCTGATATAGTAGTGCAGTTTTTCCGATGCATTTGTAGTGAGAAGGGATATTTTTTTTGTCAACTCAAAACTTTTCCCTCATGAGATGGCCTTTTATGTTTACAAAAACCAAATGGCAGAATTGCAGTAAACAATGCATGAATTAACCTGAGAGTTGTTCCTGATGCCAAAATCTTGGAGCTTGGAATCATCATCCAGTAGCTTCTGATTATGGTACGACAGACAAAAGTTCGTCCACACATGCTTCCTGGAAAAGCAACCAACATATTGAGATGTAGTCACTACTTTGTCTCTTACCAAGAGAATGAACTGCTGAAAGACACATTACAACTTTCAACCTCTAAAAGCATCTACCCCTTAGTTTTAGCATCAAAAGAGATTAAGGAGAAAAAGAGAGAGGAGGAGAAAAGAGGATTGGGGGGGGGGGGGGGGGGGGGTTTGGGGTGATGGTGGTGGGGTGGGTGTGGTTTGGTTGGGGGTTGGAAAGCACAACATTTTCTGTCCGATTAATTCAATAAAGGCTTAAATTTAAACAATACTGATCAAAAGAACACCACTTACACAAAAGATGCTGAGTGGATATTCATTACTGAACCAACAGATACAACAAGTAATAGGACAGGAATGCTGCAGTAGTAATTAGGAGATCATTTTGTGTTGTGCAAACATTATCAAAATAATTATAGGCATATTTCTATTTCAATCAATAATTAATCTGCAAAGAAACATTTAAACTAAACCATTACTAACACAATGAAATGTATAAGATGCTATTGCCAATTGCATAAATTACTAGGCAAGGCAAGCTAGCCTGTCTAGCTATGAGCATGCTCTACATCATAGAAATGAAATAGTACAGAATGGCAATTTAGTAGCATAGCATAATGATTTTACGGATGATCATACTTCAACTCTATCATCCAATCACTAAGTGTGAGTATTAGTGATCGAATACCCAAACGTGTCCCAACACCAGGTTCAGAACAGCACTACACTGAAGTTATCTACCTAGCTAACCCAACTAGTCACTACATCTATGAAGATATAGTTGCATAGTGATACAAACAGCTCAACAGTTGCATAAGACAGACACATGGCAAAGCAGACCCATTGAATTATGAAATTTTTTGTAGCCAATTTCTATTCTGAAAGATAATTAATCTGCAGAGAAACATTTAAATCAGACCATTATTAACATGGTACAATGTGTGAGAACCTATCTTTTATTACTACCGAAGCTGCTTCTTCAAAACATCAGCCTACGTTGCTATGCAGGGTAAGTTCCAACACTGAAGGTAGCCAGTCTAACAATGACTGTGCCCTCCATCATATAAACAAAATGGCAGGGAATGGCTCAGTTTAGTAGCTTAGCATAATAATTTTACAGATGATCACAGATCAACTCTTCAGTTCATTTACTTGCCATGAATATAAGTAATCAAAAAGCACAGAAGTGTCCTAATACCTGGCTCAAAAGAGCACTAAACTCAATTCATCCACCAACTAATACATCTATAATAATCAATATATCTCTGAAGAAATAGCAGCAAAATGCTATAAACTGCATGACACATGGCATATTAAAGACAAATGGCAAAGCAGATTCAATGAATTAATCATCCATACATTCAGATAGAATTGCCCTGTCCTAACTCCGTATCCTGCCCCATATAATATATTCGCAGCAATAACCACAGTTCCAAGCAACAAATCACGTAACATACCAAGAAATCTGACGATGACCCATCTTAGATTGCTCAACATCGTTGACTTTTTTCTTAATAGCAAGCTTCAATTCCTTCAAAGTAGCAGAATTCATCACCACAACATCTGGAAAAAAAGCCAATCATGAACATGCATATAAACTGTTCGACAAAATGCCACGCTGAGAGAGAACAAAAAAGAAAGAAAGAAATGGGATAGTAAAAGATATATTATAAAATACCAAAACTGGTGGAGTCTAATTTCAGGATAGAGATACGCATGGCACTGCCCAATTCGAGACTAATGAGCGTATCGACATCGGATAAAGTGGGTTCTTTGGGACATCGAGAGTATGGGGTCTTCGAGTAGAGCAGCGAGTGTGGAACTCAGTTTCTCTCTCTTCAGGTATTCTAATTCTACTACTCCTGGCTCTTCATCTTTCTTGGAGCTGGACTCCATTGTTATTGAGAAGCTAAACTCTCCGATTGATTCTCTCAACACGAATGATGTCTGTTCCTAATTGAGGCGATATAGTGATTGAACATTGTATAGGCCCATTTAAAGGGAAAAAAAAAAAACAAAAACAAAAATAGTCTCGTTCTTAGCCCTTGTATGGCCTGGAAATGCTAAGTCGGCCCATGTTTTTGGCCCGGTATTGTAATCTTTTTATGGTTAGAATTAAATGAGGAATTTTAATTTTCTAATCTAATACAAACCAGATGAAAAGCCAATAAGCTACCGGAGTTAATAGTTATCCTTATCTACCTTCAAAAATTTAATAATAGATTGCTAGGAGACATCTGCACCGTTACACGAGCTAACAAAGGATAATTAAGTAAATAAATTAAATTATTTAATTTATTATTTTATAAATATATACCTTTTATAAAATTGCCTATATATACACACACTTTATTTACCTTATATATCTCTAGTGGTAAAATATTTTTACCTCTTTCAATTGGTAACTTCCATGTCCATACTCCTAAACTCCACTCATTTGTAATATAATAAAATTTCTCCATACCATCTAATATAACCCTTATATCTACCTAATATGACTTTTTTAAAAAGAAAATACTTTTTAAATTTATAAATACTAAAGGTACAAATAGTATCTTTTTGCTGTTTTAATAATATAGATATTGATAAGAAGAATAATTTTCTTTTTTGGAAAATTAGAATTGCTTTTCCGTTTTTCTAATTCACTTTGTGCACAAGGCACTGGACATATTACTTACCACTAAAAATCACTATTGATCATAATTTGTTGTGATAAGTATAATAGTATTAGATAATTCTAAAATTTTAATTATAATATAAATTTAAAAAATTAATAAAAATATTCTTCATGAATAAAACATGCCTTAAAATAAGTTTGCAATTTATTATTTTTGTCAGCGGGGCTTCATTTAGGTGCAGCCGTTGCAAATAAAATTGAATCCTAGAGCAAATGGTGCAAAACATACATTTATACTGTACACCTCTTACGAGTTTTTTAATAGAAAAATTATATAAACAAATCCTATTTTTTCATTTTTTTTTTTTTTTTGGCAAAAGTATGACCTTTTCTTTTTGACAAATCCTATTCTT
The DNA here is from genome assembly GCA_024138025.1 of Combretum micranthum. NCBI lineage: Eukaryota > Viridiplantae > Streptophyta > Magnoliopsida > Myrtales > Combretaceae > Combretum > Combretum micranthum. The sequence goes on along the minus strand of JAMXBD010000242.1, from coordinate 921,887 downwards.
TGTTATTGCTGAACAATAGTGATAAAGCATAATTCCATATGATATATCTAATGACTAAGTATCAAGACTTCAACCAAAGCTATATTGCTTCTCTTTTTTTCCTTTATTATTATGGGTAGAATAGAAAAGTCCACTCACAATTGAACAACATGAGTCAATCACAATTCATTAAACATCAAGTTCCAACTAATGGATATCAACCACCTTCTAGCAATTCATTAAACACATTTATTCTGAGCCAACCTTATGCCCTAATCCCACTAAAGCAAAAATCTCCAAACCATGCCTTAAATCTTTCGCATATCAACCACCTTCTTCCAAGACTCCCTCCATGAATTCTTCTTCCACCATTCATCCACATTCTTCCTCAAAACAAACGTCTCTCCCTTATTCCCCACAACCACCAAATATTGTATATTTGGCAGGAGTGATAAATTTGCCAATGTGAACTCATCACCAGCCAAATAATTGCATAATGGATCTTCATGTGTTTTCAAACCATGAAGCAAACATCATTCGGTAGCTTCTGATTATGGAACAAAAAGCAGAAATTCGCCTGCACTTGCTTCTTGAAAAAGCAACCCCACATATTGAGATGTAGTCACTTCTTTGCCTCTTGATTTTGGAATCAATTGCTCAAAGAACCACTGTAGCTTTTAAAGCACAATCCTTTAATTTTATAGCATCACATGAGATTTAAGAAAAAAGAAGTATTACAAGATGTTCTGTTTGATCAATTCAACAAAGACTCTTAACTATAAATAGGAATGATCAAGAGAATGCTACTTTAGTAAAAAATGTTGAGTAAATTTATATTATTATACATAAAGATTCCATAAAATTATAAGGGAGAACAACAGAACGTTTGAATTGTTTTGACCATTTGAAATGTCGGTTATCATAATATCTTGTTTTCTACCTCCACTACTCCTACATTTCTGCCACTTTCAAATTATTTTATCCATCCATTGTGATTTTTAATTTTTTTTAAAAAAAATTTAAGGGCAGTGCCTAGCACGCATCATGTTTTTCCTTTCTACACCCCAATTTTTACAACAATCATAAGGATAATTATCCATGGCCTCTGATTTTGCCCCTTCGGCCATCGTCGTTGCTACTGCTACTACTCATGAGCCTGCTCCAAACGGCATTGTCCCTGTCCTTCCAACCGTTCCATTTGTTAAGCCATTTCCAAATATATCAAATATCGAAATCTTCAATGGATACAATTTTAAAAGATGGCAGGAAATTATATTCTCAGTTTTGGATATGCATGGTGTTGCATATGCTTTTACGGATGCAAAACCAGCGGATACCACGTCCAAACAAATGGAGCTCTAGGTTCATGCGAATAAGGTATGTCGCCACACTATCATTAGCACATTATCTAATGAGTTTTTCAATGTCTACTGTTCTTACAAGGATGTAAAGGAGATTTGGGACTCCATGGTTGCCAAATACACGGCTGAACATGTGGGGAAACAGAAATTTGTTATTGGAAAATACAATAGATGGGAGATGGTTGAGGACATTAAAATGCATATCAATGAGTATCACAAGTTGATAGAGGATCTCAAATCAAAAAGCTTTAATCTACGGGAGGAGTTCGTTGCTGGTTTGCTGATTGAGAAACTACCTCAATCATGGAGCGACTACAAACAACAGCTTAAGCACACGTATAAGTAACTTTCGCTTACTGATCTCATCACCCACATCATAATCAAGGACACCAACATGAAGGAATCTCAGGCCGCCAGAGGAAAGGAGATTGCGAGTAAAGCGAATTTGGTAGCTCACAAACCACACAAGTCATACAAAAGGTACGAAAAAAACCTGATTACAAGCCCAAAGCTAATAATCCCACTTTTAAGAAGCGAGGCAATTGCTTCGTATGTGGTAAACATGGCCATCATGCATCTCAGTGCAGAAAGAAGATAGGAAGAAATGACAAATCCTGCTAAACCAAAGGCAAATTTGGTTCAAGCAGATTATATTATTGTTGCGGTCATTTCTGTTAACATAGTAACCAGTGTGAGGCACATTTGCGCAAATAAATGCATTCGTGACCTATGCAAAAGTTGATGAAGGAGAAGAATCTGTGCATCTTGGTGATTCTCGAACCAAGTTCTTGGGAAAGGAAATGTTCTTCTCAAACTCATATCTAGCAAGACTTTGGCTTTGAATGAGGTACTACATGTTCCCAACATTAGAACTAATATGATTTCAGTGCATTGTTGGGAAAAGTGGGAGTAAAAGAGTCATTTGAGTCTGACAAAGTTGTAATGACAAAAAATAATGTTTTGTTAGCAAGGGTTATTGTAGTCATGGTTTATTTGTACTTAATGTTTCTGAAGTTATTAATGGAAATGTTACTTCTTCTACTTACTTGATTGATTCTTATGATTTATGGCATGGTAGATTAGGACATGTTAGTTTACCTTATATTAAGAAAATGCAATCTGTTGGGTTAATTTCTAATATTAATTCTTCAAGCATGAGTAAATGAGAAATTTGTGCTAAATCTAAACAAACTAAGAAAACATGTGCATTTATCTTTAAACAATATGAATTATTAAATTTAATTCACATTGATCTAGGTGATTTGAAGCAAACTATGACTAGAGAAGGTAAAAGATATTATGTAACTTTTATTAATGATTTTTCTAGATATACTAAAGTCTACTTGCTTAGAAATAAAGATGAGGCATTTGACATGTTTTTAATATACAAAGCAAAAGTAGAGAACCGATTAAATAAGAAAATTGAAAGAATTAGGTTAGATCGAGGTGGTGAGTATATTTTACTAAATGAATACTGTGAAAAGGAAGGAACAATTCATGAAATAACTCTACCTTATTCCCGGAATCTAATGGAGTAGCTAAAAGGAAAAATAGGACATTAAAAGAAATAATGAATTGTATGCTTGTAAGTTTTAATGCACCTGAAAATCTTTAGGGTGAGGCCATATTAACTGTATGTCACTTGCAGAATAGGATACCTTATAAGAAGACAGGAAAAACACCTTATGAACTTTGGAAAGGTTATTTTCCTAATTTGAAATATTTGAAAGTGTAGGGGTGTCTTGCTAAAGTTATGCTTCATGATCCTAAGAAAAGAAAATTAGGTTCTAAAACTTCATATTGCATGTTTATTGACTATGCTGAACATAGTGCTGCATATAGATTTCTTGTATTAAAAAGCGATGTGTTGGATTGTAATACAATTGTTGAGATAAAAAATGTAGAGTTTTTTTAACATGTTTTTCCTTAAAATCTAAAAGTATTCCAAATACACCATCTTCTGAAAATGCTTCTGGAAATGAATATTTAAGATGAAGTAAAAGATAGAGGAAATAATATTCTTTTGGAAATGACTTTTATACTTATCTTGTGCAAAATGATCAATTAACTTTCTCAGATGCAATTTCCTCATCTGATGCACCTTTTTGGAAAGAAGCCATTAAAGTTGAAATAGATTCTATTTTACAAAATAAAACATGGGAATTGGTAGATTTACCTCCTTGAGCTAAACTCATTGGCTATAAATGGATTTTTAAAAGGAAATTAAATCTTGATGGTTTAATTGATAAGTTTAAAACTAGATTAGTTGCAAAAGGTTTTACTCAAAAGCAAAATGTAGACTATTTTGATACTTTTGCTCCTATAACTAGAATTTCTTCTATTCGAGTTTTGATTGCCTTGGCTTCAATTTATAAACTTGTTATTCATCAAATGGATGTAAAACCAGCCTTTTTAAATGGTGATTTAGAAGAAGAAATTTATATGATGCAACCTGAACGTTGTATTGTTCCAAGACAAGAAATGAAATTTGTAAACTTCTTAAATCATTGTATGGTCTAAAACAAGCTCCTAAACAATGGCATGAAAAATTTGACCAAGTTTTGTTAAAAGATGGTTTTTTCTATTATTGAAGTTGATAATGTGTTTATACAAAACTTGTTGATAATGATTGTGTTATCATATGCCTATATGTATATGATATGCTTATATTTGGTACTAATCTTGATGTAGTGCATAAAACAAAGTCTTTTCTTGCTTCTAAATTTGATATGAAAGACATGGGTGAAGCAAGTGTTATTTTAGGTGTTAAAATCGTAGGGAAGAATGATAGTATCATGCTATCGCAAGAGCATTATGTTGAGAAACTTCTTAAGAAGTTTGGACACTTTGATGTCGATCTTGTACCCCTTATGATGCTAATACTTAATTAAAGAAAAACAGAGGTGATACCGTTACTCAATCTGAGTATGCACAGATAATTGGAAGTCCGATGCATTTAATGAATTTTTCAAGACCTGACATAGCATATGCTGTGTATAGATTGAGCAGGTATACACATAATCCCGGTTATGATCATTGGACTGCGTTAGTCAGACTAATAAATATCTGAGAGGTACTATGAATTATGGTATTTTATATAGTGGATTTACCGTTGTATTTGAAGGATATAGAGATGCCAATTAGATCTCTGATTCAGATGAGACAAAATCCACCAATGGTTATATATTCACCCTCAGAGGTGGTGCACTTTCATGGAAATCAGCCAAACAAACTATTATAGCTAAGTCTATTATGGAGTCAAAGTTTATTGCTCTGGAATTGGCTAGTAATGAGGCTGAGTGGTTAAGAAACTTCTTGGCTAATATTCCATTAGGTTTAAAACCTATACCTTCTGTGTCTATGCATTGTGATTGTCAAGCGGCAATATTTATTGCCAGAAATAAGACATTCAATGGAAAGAATAGTCATATTCGATTAAGACATGATAGTAAAGTAGTTGCTAAAAGATGGAATTATTTCAATAGACTATGTGAAGTCAAAAGTGAATTTGGTCAATCCTCTGACTAAATCTTTGGAGAGAAAATTAATAAATGAAACATCGAAGTGTATGGGACTAAAGCCATGTTAAAGTATCAACAATGATGGTAACCCAACCTATGTGATTGGAGATCCCATGAAATAGGTTCATATGGGTAATAACAAGTCATTGCTTGATTTGTGTAGCATTATTACATAATGTCCCTCCTATGGTGTGTGTAATGCTAAGCTGCAAAGAAAGAGAGGTTGAGCAAAGCTCTTAATCAAATTCCATATCCTTTAAAGATGGTGTATTCTGTAGTATATACTTGATGGAATGACCTATATGAGTGTGAAGTAAGGCCGCTTCTATAAGATTTGTGGCAAAATCTCTCGAGCACTCATGAATAACCAAGCACATGCATAGCCTATTAGCGCAAAACCGCGATGAATAGCACAAAATTATGGAGTATAATATGATTAATGAGCATTTTAGCTTACAATAAAAAATTCTTGGTTCATAGAAGCTTTAAGCTTCACCATTTATTTTGTAAGTTATATCTCATTATTCTAGGTTTGGTTCATAGTCTTAAAGACACCATATTCGAGGCATAATACTCATTTGAGGAAACCCATCATTTCTTTTTATCTCTTTATCTTTTATCCTTTTGAAATATGTGGGGGATTGTTGTGTGTTATAGTACATATGTTATTTCAAAAGGATATAGTCTCACATTCCTTAGATCTTATTTCTTACTCTAGTTTATTAACATCCTTCTCTTTGTAGGTTGTAAGGAGTTGGTGGAAAGATGTTGGCTCGCGTGTTCAAAGCCTAGGCCTTGTTAAGATAAATTCGGGATTTGCGCCCCCGCACCCCCCCCCCCCCCTCTCTTGCACGTGTAGTCATATGTATTGGCTCAGTCTAAAGGAATATTTTATTTTTCGTGTATAGTATTATTTTAATAATTTCAGATATTATCATTTACTTGAGCTTATCCGAATACACGTCTTTTGACCATTTCAAATGTTAGTTACCATAATATCTTTTCTACCTCCACTACTCCTATTACTGCTACTTTCAAATTATCTTATTCATCCGTTGTGATTTTTAATTTTTAAAAAGATATTTTAAACTGAACCATTGCACATATTTCTCTGGATTGTTTTCTATCCGTTTTAAGATTATTAATAACGTTATTCTAAAAATAATTATCAATAACACTCTCTGCTTTACTTCTTTTCTTTTACTAAATTGCTAGGTTTCGATAGAAGGTTTGTTGAATCCTGAGAAATACATCATTATTTCATCTATGTTAACGAATTATCCTTAAAACCAATACCTAGCACACCTCAAGTTTTCCTTCTTACGCCTCAATTTTTACAACAATTTGCTCAGATCAAACAACTCTCTGGAATGCCTGTCAAAACAAAAGAAAATGCTTGCGAAATGCGAAGTCCACACCCTTTGCCATGATCTTTTTAAGTCAACATTGCCTGCCCTAAGCTTTTTCATCCCATGTCCTTCATATTTCCATGTCCCCACAATTTGCTCCTTTTTGAGCTTCGCCTTTCTTCTTTGACCGGTGTTTTAAATAGTTACTGCCTTACTGGACTTGCCAGTTACTACCGAAAACGAAGGATCATTTTTCATATTTCATAGGCTCTCATTTTTCTTTTTGATAGAAATATTTGGAAATGAAATGTTATATGATACCCGGAAAAGAAAAGGCATGACCAGCTAATTGCTATGGATTTTCTTTCTTCATACTTTTAGTTATTAATTTGCCTTAGAGGGCAATTAAACACATAGAATCTAGACTCACCCTCCAATAATACATATGAAAACCAGTCTTATATTTTTTTGGCCAAGTCATCGTCCTCCTCCTAGGGATCCCTTATAATAAACTATTATAAGGTTGGGTAGATAACCTTGTTGTATTTGTACCTTATGATCTTACTTATTCATAGGGTTTAGGTGGTTATTAATAATGACGAATATTTCAGATGTAATATTTTAGTATTTACTTTAATAGCATAAGGTACAGATGTATATCTATATCTTTTTACATCTAATATCCTATATTTTAAGAGACATAAGATATAGGTTTTAGAAAAAGAGAGTTGCAAAAGTTTTCAAGATGGAAAACCAATCTTATCGCATTACACTTAAGTTGATAATTAAATTGGTATTAGAAGATGATAAGTAGAATGAAACTACATCATTCCCAATTAAGTTTCAGAATTAGTAAAGGAATGCAAACATTTTATATTTGTGATGTTCTAAAGTACAAAAATAAAATAAAATAAAATAAAAAAGGAAAGAATTTTCACGAGAGAAAAGAGGAGATCTATCCAAAAAAATAAATAATCCAAATATATCCAATCAGTATAAAAAGTTTGAGTTTTCAATGGCTTTGTGTAAATTTTTTTTTAAAGAACTATAGATGTACAATCAATTATGAGTAAAAAGATCTAGCTAAAATGGACCAAAAAAATAAATAAATGTCCAATCTTGAGTTCATATCGACGTTGTAGATTCATATTACTAACATGCAGAATGATTCCCAACTGATGAAATGGAAATTTTTTCTTTTTGAATAAAGAAATTTTTTTCTTATTACTCTGGTTCTCTTTATTTTTTTTTCTTTAAATGACGTATTAAATATTTAATTTCAAACACTGCACGCATGAATTTAAATTTGGTGCTAAAAGACATAACTATTTATGTGATCAATTAATTAATCGAAAATTCCAAATAGTCAAAATCCATCATTCGCCTCTTCCCCTTGGCTTCTCACAAATGCATGATTATTCTACATGATCACTTCATTCCAAAGGAGCCCCAAAAATGCAATATAAGGATTGGTCATAAATACACACACACGGGGACAAACATTTCATTCACGGTGTGTGTGTTAATAACACGATTTAAAATAGAAAAGAAATAATAAATTTTGATATTTTATGTCAAAATGCCTAAATCTTTGTAATTTGGTTTTCCCTATTTATAAATTTACCCTTAGATTCATTAGTTGTACGTGACAAGAAAGGTATAGCACGGTTATTATAATGAAAAATAATAAAAATAACAAACAATCATGGTTTGATGTAGGAGTGTGTGCAATACGGTTCGACTCACCTTCAAACCAAATCGAACTGTATATTACAATTTGTTTTTTTTTTTAAATTTGAACCTAATTATACGGTTTTGTTTATAATTTATTTTATTAAAAAAATGGTTTGGTACTATTTCGTTTGCGGATCAAACCGTTTATTATTCTTAAAATAAAAATATATTCCATTAAAAAATTCAATTACATATTTCTGATCATCAATACAAAAATAAACAATAATATTTGAAATTAATTATATACTAAATAAATATGTAAAGCTTGTAGTGGGAGAAAGATTTCAAACATCATAAAATTATAATCATACTAAACTATAATAAATACTAAACTCAATAAAATATAATTATATTATCCTAATATGAAGCATAAATTTAAATTTATTGTTTACTTTTATTTAACACACTATTAATTATATAAACCGATGAGTAACTAAATAATAGAAGTGGATTAATTAGTAATACAAAAAAAAAGAACGCTCAAATTACTAGAAGTTAAAATCTAAAAATTATCTTATTTATAGACACATTATAATAATTAAAATATGATATAACCATTATAATTTTATTTTCATGAATAACAAATATCTAAATAAATAAATTTAAAATAATAAAATTTATCTAATAAAACAATTAAAAAAAATAAAATAATATGTTTGACTTTTTTAAATATATAAAACGGTTCAATTTAGAATCTTGAACAGAACAGCGAATCGTTTACTTTTCAACAAATCGAATCATGAACCGAATTGTTTTGATAAAAAATCAAAATTTTGGTACAATTTGATTCAATCTGATTAAATTCGTGGTTCAATCAATTTTTTACACAATTATAATTTGATATGTAATCACCTACCGTCAAACTAATTATAAAAGAAATTATGAATATTAATATATTATGTATTTAAATAAATTATAGATAACATTAATATTATTTTAGTAAATGATGATAATAAAATATAGTTTTATAATAATATATATAATAGATTTTTACAATCATTAATTATTTCAGTTCTTCTACCTATTATTGTCCTTCTCTCCCACACGCTGACAGCACAGCGACCGGCAAAGGAAAGCTCTCCTCATCTCTGCATTGAGGCGGACATGGGACGTACGGTGCTGGACTTGACCCGCCATCTTATCACCGACCCACCCTCCTTCCCTCCCTTAAGCTGTCCCACACAACAGCAAAGATGCCCCCCGCCACTCCCAATTGTTGCAAAGGAACCCACAATCCGTCCATTTTCAATTTTCATCTTTGAGATTCGCAAATGTTTGGCCATTTCCATGTATCAAGGTCTTCGTGATATACTATTCATTACCTTCATCGAGTCCCCTTGGCAGGTTCCGTCTGTCCTCCCAAAAGGAAAGTGTATTGCTGTTGCCTGTCGTATTGCCTAGAAATTTCCTTAAAATAACAAAATAATTATTTTGGAATCTCCTTCATATATATGCGTATATATATATTTGAGGAAAAGGAAAGAGAAATGCAAATTTCAAAAGAAAAAAAATCCCAAAAATCAGATGCGAAGGAAAAAAATTCTAGAAATACCACGGTGAGAATGGTGTTTAAAAAAAAAAAATAGAGTGCTGAACTCACGATTTTAACTAAACTTTCAATATGGAACGCGTATAACAGTTTTAATACGATTTTAAGTGTAATAGATCATGTCTTCAAGATATGATTTTCGGGTAAAATGAAATTTTATCTTAAAGATACTATTTCACGTGCTGTACTTTTTGAATTAGTAATTTAAATTTCTTATTTTTTGAATTTTCTTTTTAAATAAGAATTTTTAATTTCCTTATCCCTATATATTTGTAGTAAAATTTAATTTAACATTCTATATTTTAAGCTAATTTTTTATATTTTGTCACAAAATGGAGGTAATGATAAAAGAAGTGTTTTAACTTTCACTTTCTTACATTTCAGTCCTTAAACCATTTTTTATTTTCCTTTTCCCAACCTTTTAAAATAAGACCAGCAAGCAGTGCACCCAGTATATAATAATAACAGCACCGTTAGTTTTAAATAATAATAATAATAAAAAAAAAAGAATATGAGCATCTTTGTAAATTAGAAAACCTCAAAATAAACACCTTAAGCAAAGGAGGAACAAATCATCATCATCCATTCTAAAATTTTTAACCCTTAAGCTTTTTATGTTTTGCCTAAATTGAACTAAATTTATTATAATTACATAGGAATAAGTTCCTACCTTCCTCAAATGCTATTTAGTTGGGTCTGTTTGAATTGTTTAATTTTTATCTATATCATATCTACATTTGTAATTTATATTTGCTGTATTCATATCATATCTGTTTGTAAAACTATCAGTTTTTCATCAGTATCTGTTTCTTGATAAATATCTGTTTAAAAACAATAAAAATAATGATGTTGAAATAATTAGAATATGATAAAACAAACATATCCTAATGCGAAGGTAAAAAAAAAAAGGTCCTAATGCTCGATTTTTATTAACTTTTTTGTCAATTACTTTTATGTTAATCTTATTAAAGATTAAAAGCCCAAAAGTATTTGCACTTCATATAGATGGTCACTAATCATACACAAAAGAAATCACACAAAACCAAATGAAGATCATTTATTTACAAATTGGAATGGATAAGAATTATGCAAGGATTTTGAGGCTAAAAAATAATATTTGTATTCTAACAAGCATTAGAAAAATACATATATGCATATAGTGTATACATATAGCAATTAGCAGTAAAAATAGTCATATCACCAATATCATGCAAGGGTATTGAATTACTTCCGTAAATAACCATGCTATAGAAAGTATAAAGGTTCTGATAATCTTATATATATAAATAGCAAACGAATAAATCGCATATACTCACACAAACAATAAGTTACCTCTTCATTATTGAATCTAATTGCATCGATCATTTCATGATTACTTATTATTCAAAGATTTTGAGGGAAAAAATTAGAAAATTATTGACTTTTCCTGATTATTGGCAAATTCAAATTTTAGAACTTATAGTGGATTCTCTAGACACAATATGCCAAATTCTGCCAAAAGTGGAGAAAGAACCTAGACTATTGTTTCTATTCTTTCTGGATTTGTGATTAAGTTGTTCTTAAGGTTTTTTATTTAGAGTAATTTAGTGTAGGAAGATAGGTATTCTTTTTTTTTTTCCTGAAAAAAAGTAATAGGTTGTTAAGGACAGTAATTACACTTTTATGTTTCTTAATTATACAAAAGGCAGATCACCTATGTGAAAATAAAAAATAAAAAACCGGTTTCTAAAATGGAAAGGAAAAAAAAAAAAAGAAAGGAAAGGAAAGTAAAAGAAAAGCAAGGGCCTTAAATGAAATTTACCTTACGTTAAACATTTTCAAAAAGCATTAGTTATAATTTCTAAAAGTTAAAAGAGTGTGTATTAGTCGTTACCAAAAAGTATATTGAAGATTGAAAAATTTTATCCTTTTTTTTCCTCATGGGAACAATCTCATCAACTATTTAATGACTCAAATTCATACCAAATTATGATTATATTACTGCAATACATAATATATCAATTACTATATTTATTTATAAAATAAAAATTAATACCATAAAATATGATATGATATAATTCGTACCACTAAGTATTGGCAAATTGCCAAGCACTATCCACCGAAAGCCGGAAAAAAAAAAAAAAAGGGAAATGGCCAAGCATTTGCGCATCCAAAGATAAAAATGGACTGATCGTGGGCCCCTTTGCATGAATCGAGCGGATCACTGCTGTTGTTTACGACAGCTGGAAGGAAGGATGGAGGGAGGGTGAGTGGGTGACAGCTGACAACTCATAAGATGATGGGTCAAGTCAAGAACAGTACGTACGCAATCTGTCCAGTTGCAGAAATGAGCCGAACCACATTTCAAATTTTATAGGTTCGTTATCAATATTTTAACAACTCCACTTTAAGAAATTTTTAATTTTATATCTAAGGATCTTAGATAATAATTTTTTATATTTATTTATATCATTTAAATGATTCATATAATAAAATATATACACAAACATGTTTTAAAAATAATAAAAAAAATTAAAATAACAAATAGATCCAATATCAAGGACCTATCAATGGTGATGTTCTTTGAGCGTGGGAGAGAAAAACAAACATTAATAAAGCTAATAGGTTGCTGAAATTATTAATGATCATAAAAATTTATTATTTATCTTTTCCTATTATCAAGTAAATGTAAGTTATTCCTGTCAGAAAGATAAAAACCAAATATAAATAATTATTTTTATATACTTCACTTTCTGGTTTTCTCCCCTTTCTCTCTCATCACACTCTTAATTCTATGTATTAAAAACTATTTCTACTCTTTTTTTTTTAATTGCGCACACATTGTAGGGATGCCTCATACACTAGTTACTATTAAATGAATCCACTTTACTCATGTTAAAAAATAGAAATTAAAGTATTATGGTTACTTTTTATATTTATCTTATTGGATGGTTACTCCTCTTTGTTCTCTAGTAATTATCATCAACTCCTGGCACACTCTCTCTCTTCTTCTTTTTTCCGTAATAAAAACTATTTCGAATTTTTTTTTAATTTTCACACACACAATGCTGATGCATCATATATTAATATTTATTAGAGGTGAGCAAGTGGGTTAAACGGGCCAACCTGGCCATGCCCACTTTGGCCCATGGATTAAACGGGCCAAAAAATTTTGGCCCACTTTAAAAATGGGCCAAAATTGCCTGATCCTAACCCAACCCACTTTAGCCGTGGATTAAAGGGGCCAGCTACTTTTTGACCCTTTTAACCCACTTACATACTTTGTGAGTTAAATGGGTCAAGTTGATCCATTTAATTTATTTATACTAATTAAATAAGATATATATAATAAAAAAGAGAGTTTTATAAGGTTATATATATTAATGATTAATTTCATTATTATTTTAATTACTTTTTATATAAAAATAAGTTTTCTAAAATAACTTATTAGATAATATATTTCATTTAAAATAATATATTATATTTTATAAAATTTTATGATGCATGTGCATCGATTTGTCATTCTTTGTTATAATTAACACATAAATTTAATCTCAAGTATAAAAAATCTCAAGAATAACCTTCATTAATACATATTTACCTTATAATTATTTATTTTATTTTTATAAAAGTGGGTTGGTGGGTCAACCCACTTAACCTGCGGGCTAGCCCACTTTGGCCCCCGGGTTAAGTGGGTTGGGTAAAATTAACCCACTTTTAAACGGACTAAAAAAAGCTGGCCCTAACCCGTTTTTAAAGTGGGTTAAACGGGCTGGCCCGCGGGCTATAGCCCATTTGTCCAGCTCTAATATTTATTATTATAAAGCTATATTTTATTATCATTATTTATTAAAATAATATTAATTTTATTTCTAATTTATTTAAACGCATAATATACTAGTATTAATAATTTCTTTTTAGTGAGAGGTTGGAATCTGGTTCGATTTGAATCAAATAATTAGTGTAGTCCGGGCAAAGGATGAGCTTGAGTACTCAATGCATTCGGCTTAGTATCATTTCGCAATATCAAAGAAATTAAAGAGTTGGTCCAAAACAAGAAAAAATGTTTTTCTTTTCCTTATATATATTATAGCAAATTGAATTGCTTTTATAATTATTCTATCCATAAGATAGGGAAATTTTATGGTTCGTCGTTCATTTTGACGATATCAGTCCTGTCATCATCCAACGGTTCACGCCATATCCAATTATGATCAAATCACTAAAATAGTTAATATTCTAATTACTATATTTATTTTAACAGTTAGACGATTGACTAAACGATCTTGTCAATTGGACCATAAAAACTACTCATAGGGTAATACACATCAATCCATCGTTGTTTTACTGTTTTTAAGATTATTTCATGCTTAGCGATTCATTTGAAAAAAAAATCTCATAAATACAATTTGTACGAGAAGTATTACAATAATACGATATTTGTATCACAAATTCAATTTGAAATAGAAGATTATACCATAATTATCGCTACTTGAAACAACGATATATACTCAATCCTATGTCACTATTATATAATGTGATACATGGCCTCCGCTTCATTCTTCCCTAATGATCTAGTCGACATTTCCGTATAATTACACCATGACAGTCGCCCATCTCTCCATTTCCTTCTGCTAATTGTCCAACAAATGAAGCTCCAAGACTTGCCACGTCAAGCACCCTTTCTCCCTCGTAGACCCTCAAGAACAAACTGAAACACTCATATACACTGTCACATGTACTCCACCCACTATTTTTAATTTCTAATTTTTTTTAGCTTAATTTGTAATTTTATTTTTTAATTGATGGTAACCATGTACTCCACCCACTATTTTTATTATTTTAACTAGACCCATCATCTAGTTTGAGGGTTCTCTTTATCTTTCCAACATTTCAACAATCAATTTCTCTTTATATTTCCAATGTTTCAACAATCAATACATATCCAAAGACTAAAACCACATAACAAATCGACCTCGAAAAATAGTTATAATTATAATTGATACAAAAATTTCATTTGGAACGTGGAAAAAGAAATTTCTTAACATAAGTATTTTTTATAGGGTATAAAAGAGCTATTTTAGATACTTGTCTTGTCTCTACAATTTTAAAAAAATTCATGTAATATTACTACAATTCATCCAAAAATATGACAAACGATCAAACATATGTTACATGATCGGATTTGAATTTGACTCTTTGGTTTACTAAGGGCAGAATTGCCACTAATCTTTCCTCGTCCTTATTAATTTTTTGAATTCATTATTGGACAGTAGGCCTCATTAAGAGATAACGCTTGGATCTCTAGATAAATAATAAAAAACTTATGAAGAAATGTTCAATTATTTCTTCATTTTCTTAATGCTGTTTAAATGCATGAAATACAGAAAATATTTATTACGCATGAATATCTTCCACGTTAACAATTACAAAAAAATAGGAACAACTTAGTAGACCAACCATGGATGAAACCTGAGTCGAAGACATCGTACTGCCACATATACCTTATAAATGAGACACACAACATGACATACTGATTGATACATACACATACACTACTAAACAACAAAATATAGCAAAAATAATTATTCAAGGCTTCGCAGCACAGCTTCTCCTTTTTTTTGAAAAGGGCGTTAAAATTTGTTGGCCACTTGTTGAGGCTGTGATGAACCTCTTAACAACATACCATTGAGGCGATGATGCTTCTGATAATGCTTCTTTCGGAATTCTTCCAGCATCTACAAAGAGTATAGATAAAAATAAAATCATAAAATGCCAAAAATCAAAAGGCCAATGGAGGGGGTAATAAATTATCAACAACATTTATATTACAATCTCAACAGCGAAGTCGACAATCGATCAATTTCAAAAAATGCATTTCAAATAAACATTGATTTTCGCTAAAATTGGTGGACAAAATATTGATATCCTAACGTGGACGAACCAAGTTCGGTTCACCCTACTCCAAAGTTGTAAGATTTAATGGGCAGAAAAATAAAACAAAATAGAGAGAGAGAGAACATCAATTATCAGTTCCAAAACATTAATGAAGTGATATTATCACCTTCGCACTTCGAACATCCTCCAAAGTGGCTCCCAGTCCTCTTACCAGAACATTAATGTTTAATGGCTCTATGGCGTTCTGAGTAAGGGCCACCGAAGTCATGAAAATAATCACAAAAGAATATATCGAGACGACACCGCACCTCCTCATCCACTTCAGGTATACTTTCTACGGATTTACAACGCGAAAGGGACAATTCCTCCAGCTTCTTCAACCTTGATAGATCAGGCAATCGTTGTATGGAATGACAACTATCCAATGATAATTTGTGCATGGACTTCAAATCCCCAAGACCTTCAATGTCAACTAGAAGTGGGCAATTTATAATTTCCAGCAATTGAAGCTCCTTTAAACAAGACAGATTGGATAGTCTCTCAAGGGATTACAATTCACACGTACAGAGAATGGAGGCGTTCAATGCAATCAACCTTAATCTCTTTTAACCGGCAATCAAAGTCTCAAAGTAGACAGATTACTCCAGCTGGATAAAGATTGCCAATCAATCGGTGACTCGACATACTCAAACACAGTCAACGAGACTTGATGAAGGACGAAAGTTAAGGTGTAGGTTGAAACAGCATATCCAAAGCGATCGAAGGCGAGGAAAGGAACTCACTTCAGTTGGAGGCAAGATGAAATCGGGAAGATCCAGTTTCAAATCCTCTAATTTGGTCAACCTCACTAGCCACTTCATTTGGGGATTTTGGTTACACGGTGACAAGGTCCAATGCGAATCTCCACTACTTTCATTCATCAATGACAGACTAACTAAATTAGTCATGTTTGAAAGATCAGGTACTCGGTGCCACTCTAATGATGAAGAAGTGACGGACAAACGTAATAAACTTGTAGGAAGATTCAATAATTCTTGGGGCTCATGAATCCCACAAAGAAAGATCCTCAAGATAAGAAAGCTGCTTCATAGTTGTGGGCACTCTACTGATAGCAAACCCTTAATTTTAGGATTCTCAACTTGGACAAATTTCCAATTTCCTCGGGAAGATTACCATCCATTTGTGCAAAAGAAGCTTCTAAACTCTCAAGATTCTCCAGCTTCACTAAACTCTTCGGTAGCATTTTTATAGTGGGAAACATTGATCACCTTTAATCTTTAAGGTTTCCAATGGTTTCAGGCAAAAATAATATTCCTGAATATCCAAATTTAACTCTTCCAATGACTCTAATCCCCCAATAGTGTGTGGTAGGTATTTAATTGGACACCCCATCATCCTCAAAACATTCAAACTCTTGAGGTCTCCAACAGAATCGGGTAACTCTTCTATTCCCGAATGCGATAAGTCCAACTCTACTAGCAACATCAGTTTCCCAATTGAGGGATGCAATTTTGTAAGTCCATCAATGCCTATCTTCAACACTTTAATGGACTTAAGATCTCCAATAGAGCCTTGTATTAATTGAAGTTGTGGTGGCCGAAAAGAGATACTTGAGATTTCTAACCGTTTTAGCTGCTTTAACTTGTTGATGGGTATGTCAATCTCTTCCAGATTTAAGCAATTTATAATTTTCAATATCTCCAGTTGCACCACAGCAGAGAAGTTAGGTATTTTCCTTAGATGTTGGCAATTTTCAAAATGCAGAACTTTCAAATGTTTGGATCCCTACAGAACACGTACATTGCATTAGAGCTGAAAAGTAAATGTCATTCAATATTGACAAGACAAATGACAAATAGAAAATTTCTAATAAGATTAATACCTTAAATGCACCCCATCCACCCCAATCTTCCTCAATATCAGAATTTTTTATTTTAAGGATAACTAAGTTTTTGAAACTTAGGTTGGTTGCTTCTAATCTTCGTGGACAATCAAACCAGGACAACCATCTAAGCTGTTGAAGAATATTTTCAAAGTCTCCCTCAAAGCTCCCACCTTTCAATTCAAGGAACTTTAGGCTGTTTGTTCTTGCAAAATCCTCAGGTACAAATCGACAATTAGCACCTAGCATTGCAAGTTTTATTGCTATGACATTCTGACCTACCTAAAATTGGCAATTTAAATAGAGTAAATGGAAGTGTTAGAAAGTTAAAATATGAAACTAAAAGGAAAAGAATAGTCGCAACAATGATAATAATTTACCTCTTGATTTTTAAGTGCATCTAAAGCACATTCTGAAGACCACAATCTGCTAGGTTTTATAGAAAATTGGCTTTCAAGGCACAGCTTTTTCGGTTGGGCAATGGCCCTTCCAAAATCTCTCAATTGATCATGCATCCATAATCTATCATAATCAAGTACCTTAATCAAAGACCTTTTCACAAGAATTTTAATACCACATTCAGGGTAGAGTTTGCAAGCCTCCCAGAAATAAAATGGATAGGTCTTCTCTTTATCATTGAAGAAACACGCAATATCAAGGAAAATCTGTTGCTGCTCATGGTCTAATGCCCGGTAACTTATCATTAACGTTTCTTGGACATCCTTATGAGGAGCCTCCTTTAGTTTCATCAATCTGAACTCCCATATTCCATCATCTTGCTTGTAAAGTGATGAGCCAATGACTTGGAGCGACAATGGAAGTCTGCCTGTAGTGTCAACAATCTTAGTCGATATGTCGTAGAACTCAGGTGGTGGCTCATCCATTTCGAAGGCATGCCGACAAAAAAGTTGAAGAGCATGGTGACGTTCCATCTCCCGCATGTCATAGAAACAATACTCTTTATCGTCTTTAGCTGGCAAGAACTCGGTGTTCCTCGTCGTAATTATAATTCTACTCGTGGGACCAAACCAGAAGGACCTGGCTGCTAGGTTTAAGAGCTGATCTCGCTTATCCACATCATCAAGGACAACAAGGACGTTTTTATTACATAACCTTTTACTGATCATGGAAATGCCATCGTCAATATCAGAGACCTCGGAAATATTAAGATCGAGGGTATCTAATAATAACTTCTTCTGTAACTTTACCATGTCATCCACACTTGTTGATCTCCTAACATCTTTAAGAAAGCAACTACCTTGATAATGAGAAGAGATTTTCTTGAAGACAGCGTGGCCAGAGTTGTTTTTCCGATTCCACCCATGCCATGTATCACGACAAAACGTACACCAGGAGATCCTTCCTTTAACAGCTCCATAATATCTTCAACCGGCTTTTCAATCCCAATCAGACGATCAGGCAAACTAGTAACAGCTTCACTGGCGGTCAGCTTACTGAGAACCTCTTCCTTGATGAGATCCGCAAGTTTAATCAGGCTGTCATAAGTATGAAATAAGAACATACATGTTTCATTCCAAACAAGGTAAATAAACCCGGAGAGATCATTTACAAGGTGAAAGATATATGAACATTACCCGTGATCCTTCAAGTTCCATCCCTTGATTGTGGTGACCTTCCTGAGCGCGTCCTCCCATGGCTTCACGTTATCTTCACCTAGCTCGTCCTTATGCTTTTGCAAAACAGTGGAGTACATTGGCGATCGAAGTTTGACGTCTTTGCTAACATCGACGTCGTAGAAGATGGGCAAGATCGTTTTCTTTGTGTCACTGCTCGAATAAGTTTCCCAGCAATCTATCATTTTTGCAAGTTCACGGAGGCACCACTTGCTGGAAGCATAGTCTTTGGAAAAAATGGGGATGTAGATGCTTGAGTTCGTGATTGCTGCCAGCAGCTCTCCTTCGATCACTTCACCTTTCCGGATCTCTTCATCGTCTAGGAATACGTGGAATCCAGCGTATGTCAAGCTGTGATAGAGAGCGTCGACCACCGTAGAGCGGCTGTCGGGCCCCCGGAAGTTGAGGAACACATCATAGGCCCTGTCTGATGCATGGTCAGGAGTGATCTCACTTATGGTTAGGGATGAAGAAGCTTTGTGTCGTTTCAGTGGGTGAGATAGACAATGGTCTGCTTCTGGGTTTTGTTCCATGTTTGCTCAGATCAAACAACTCTCTGGAATGTTTGTGAGAACAAAAGAAGCACCAGTATGTTGATTTCAACTTAATGTTGATGATAACATCTACATGTGGATTTTAATAGAAAATGTTTCTTGTCACGATCTTTTTTAACTCAGCATTGCTGGCCACCATTTGCCTTTTGTCTTTTTGCTTGGCCTCCCTTCTTTGACCGGTGTTTTAAATAATTAATGGGACCTACCATCGAAAAAGGAGGATCATTTTTTTATATTTTGTAATCTCACACTTTTCTTTTTGATAAAAATCTTTGGAAATGAAATGTTATTTGATGCTCGGAAAAGAAAAGGCATGGCCAGCAAATTGTTATTAATTTAGTTATTAATTTGCGTTGGAGGGCAATCAAACACAATTACACAAAGAAACTAGACTCACCCTCCAATAATTCGAATGAAAACCAAAGTCTTATACATTCCTGCCTCAATCATTGTTCTCCTGCCAGTGATCTCTTATAAAATAAATTATTATACGATTAGGCTGATAATTTTATTCTATTTTGTATCTTAGGATCTTATTTTATGATAGGTTTTAGGTGGTTATTAATAATGGCATGATATATTTCAAATTTAATATTTTGGTAATTATTTTGGTAGCATGAGATACAGATATATGTTTATATCTTATATACATCTTATATCGTATATTTTAAAAATCATAAGATACAAGTTTTAATAGTAAGAGATAATTGTAAAAGTTTCCATGATGGAAAACTAGTTTATCACAACATTGCGTTTAAGTTGATAATTAAATTGATGTTAGGAGATGATAAATAGAAATGAGTAACTTTTTTTTTTAAAGAACTATAGATGTAACAAAATCTTTTATAATTAGCAAAGGAGTGCAAAAATCTTTTATAATTGTGATACCTTTAATGTAAGGAAAAATTTTTTCTCAAGAGAAAAGAGGAGATCTATCTAAACAAAATAAATTATCCAAATATACTAATAAGTTTGAGTTTTCAAAGGCTTTATGTAAAATTTTTTTTAAAGAACTATAGATGTACAATCAATTATGAATAAAAAGATCTAATTAAAACAGAAAAAAAAATGAAAACATATGCAGACTGACATGCAGGCTGATTCTCAAACAACATCAAAAGATAGTGCTAATAAAATGTAAATTATTGCATTTTGAATAAAAGAAATCTTTTTCTTATTACTTTGATTCTCTTTATTTTTTCCTTTAAATCACATCTTAAAAATTTAATTTCAAACACTGGACACATGAATTTAAATTTGGTGATAAAAGAAATAAATATTTATATGATCAATCCATTAAACAAAATTTCCAAATAGTCGAAATCACTTCCTTTCTCAAAGGAGCCCCAAAAATGATACGTAAGGATTGGTTAGACACACTCTCTCTCTCACATTCATGGTGTGTGTTAATAACATGATTTAAAACAGAAAAGAATTATAACAAATTTATCAACATATTTTACTTTATTCTATCCCTTGAATATTTGAACTATCATGTACATAGTGATACTTTATATCTCCTCATATTTAATGAAAAAAATAATAATATAATAAGATATTTTTAGTGATTTATTTGCACCTATATCATTAGTTAAATTGTATTTTATTAAGTTAATATAAAAGCAGTAGAAATCTCACATAATATGGAAAAAAAATAACAAACATAAAACGAAGAGAAAGGGACTAACATAATAATTTAAAATGAAAAATTAAAAGTAAATAATAGTATTTTTTTTCATAATTAGTAATAATAGTGACACATGATAATAGTAATAGATCTAAAATCTAAAACATGCTATATATAGAAGCAGCCATTTTCAACATATAAGGATGGATTATGTTAATTGCAATATATAGTCCTAGTAATATAATATAAAAGTATATGTTTTAATATTACAATAGGTATATGTGATATATAATATTAATATTATAAAAGTGCTATTTTGGAAAAAAGAAAAATACTAAAATTCCGTCTCTCGCATAAAATAGATAGAAGGAAACCACTATTGCAACCAAAACAAATTTCGATATTTTATGTCAAAATGCCTAATTCTTTGTAATTTGGTTTTCCCTATTTATAAATTAACCCTTGGATTCATTAGTTGTCTGTGACAAGAAAATGTATAGCACAGTTATTATAGAGAAAAATAATGAACAATCATGGTTCGATGTAGGGGTGAGTGCAATGCGATTCAATCCGATTCACCTTCGAACCAAATCCAACCACATATTATAGTTTGATTTTTCGTTTAAATTTGAACATAATCATACAATTCGGCTCGCAATTTATTTCATTAAAAAATGGTTTGGTACTATTCGATTTTGCAATTCAAACCGTTTATTATTCTTAAAAAAAAAATACATTCTATCAAAAAGCTTCAATTACATATTTCTTATTATCAATACAAATTTAAACAATAATATTTGAAATTAATTATTTACCTAAATAAATATGTAAAACTTGTAGTGGGAGAGGGATTTCATCCATCATGAAATTATAATCATACTAAACTATAATAATATACTAGATTCGATAAAATAAGAATATATTATCCTAATATGAGGCGCAAATTTTAATTCGTTGTATATTTTGGAATCGACACATTATCAATTATATAAACCAATAAGTAAATAAGTAATAAAAGTGGATTAATTAGTAATACAAGGAAAAAAAAAAAGGAATGAGCAATAGAGGTCAAAATCTAAAAATTATCTTATTTATAGGCACACCATAATAATTAAATCATGATATAATCATTATAATTTAATTTTCATGAATAATACATATTTAAATAAAAAATTAAAAAATAATAAAACAATTAAAGAAAAGAAAATAATATGTTTGATTTTTTTGAATATATAAAATGGTTGGTTCAGAATCTAAACCCAACCATGAGCCGATTACTTTTTATCAAATTGAACAACAAACTAAATCGTTTTTAAAAAAAATCAAAATTTTGGTATAGTTCAATTCTATATTCAATTCGGGGTTTAATCAATTTTTCATACAATCCTATTTTGATATGTAATCTCCTAGACTATATCATAATCATAAAACCAATTCAATCTGCTTGACCTTTTTGTTTTTCTAATTTACATAAAAAAGAAAAAAAGAAATGAAAAGCATCTTTCCTTGTTTTGGACCACCTTTTTAGTTTTTTTGATATTATGAGAATGAGACGAAACAAAGCCGAAAGCTTAGACTTAAGAACTTAAGCCGATCCTCTGGCCTGCCACGCTGTAATTATTTGATTGCAACCTGTTACTGAAAAGAAATTATAATATTAACATGTTATGTGTTTAAATAATATTAATATTATTTTAATAAATGCTGATAATAAAATATGGTGTATATAATAAATTTTTTACAATTTTTAATTATTTCAGGAACCTTGTTTTTCTCCCGCACGCGCTAACTGCTCACCGACCAGCAAAGCAAAACTCTTTGTCATTTCTGTATTGAGACTAGAGCTGGACAAATGGGTTATGGCCCGCGGGCCAGCCCGTTTAACCCATTTTAAAAGCGGGTTAAGACCAGCTTTTTTTAGCCCGTTTAAAAGTGGGTTAATTTTTACCCAACCCACTTAACCCGCGGGCCAAAGTGGGCTAGCCCGCGGGTTAAGTGGGTTGACCCACCAACCCACTTTTATAAAAATAAAATAAATAATTATAGGGTAAATATGTATTAATGAAGGTTATTCTTGAGATTTTTTATACTTGAAATTAATTTATGTGTTAATTATAACAAAGAATGACAAATTGATGCACATGCACCATAAAATTTTATAAAATATATTATTATTGTTTTAAATGAAATATATTATCTAAGAAGTTATTTTAGAAAACTTATTTTTATATAAAAAGTAATTAAAATAATAATGAAATTAATCATTAATATATAACCTTATAAAACTCTCTTTTTTATTATATATATCTTATTCAATTAGTGTAAATAAGTTAAATGGGTCAACTTGGTCCATTTAACTCACAAAATATATAAGTGGGTTAAAATGGTCAAAAAGTGGGCTGGCCCGTTTAACCCACGGGCTAAAGTGGGTTGGGTTAGGGTTAGGCAATTTTGGCCCGTGGGTTAAACGGGCCAACAAATTTTGGCCCGTTTAACCCACGGGCCAAAGTGGGCCGGGCCGGGTTGGCCCGTTTAACCCACTTGCCCATCTCTAATTGAGACAGACAGGGGACGTACGGTGCTTGACTTGTCCCCACCGATTACTCACCCATCCACTTTTACAAGGGATGCAACTAGATCTGATCAGGTCCGATTTTAGATTAGTTATATGAGCTCGAATTTGAACTCGCTACACCGTAGGGAATATCAAATCCAAACTTATAATGTTATAGAATTTTTTTTTATATCCAAATCCGCCCAAGATTTACTTTGAAACTCGCCACCTATCGAGTTATTCACTCATCTAATTATCAAGCCAATTATCTGTCTAACCATATGTCTAATTATAAACTCGAACCCATCTTGTTTTTTTTTTTTTTCAATAGATTCAAGAAACTTAAGTCAATAAAATAATAGTCTATATAATATAACGATTCTTTCTTTTTGTCAATCTATTTTTAAATTTAATTTGTTGCTAAATTTACATTTAATAAATGTATTTATATTATAATTTTTTTTACTAGGACTAACAGGTCTGATGAATATCTATCGGGTTTTAGTAGTATTCAAACCCAATCCTAATACTTTATCGAATTATTTTTATTTATGTTCAACCCTGATCCTATTATTTTATAGGATTTTCATGGAATTAAACGAATCGAAAACCCATTAATGATGATTACAACCCTAACCTTCTCCCTCGAGTTGTCACACACAACAGCACAGATGGCCCCTCGATTCATGCAAAGGGGCCCACAATCCGACCATATTTCAATTTTCGGGTCTGTTTGGATTATCTGTTTTTCATCTGTATGTATATCTTTTTTAAAATGATATGTGTAAATATATCCGATTTGCATCTAAATTTTATTTATATTTGTTCTATTTGATCTTTTGATGGGAACTGTCAACTTTTTTTATCTATATCTATTTCTTGATAAATAATTTATTAGAAAAAAATTTGAAAAAGTGTCTGTATCTGCCGGAAAAAAGCCAAAACAAACAGACCCTTCATCTTCAATTTCGCAAACGTTCGATCATTTCCATGTGTCAAAATCTTCCTTCGTAATATGCTATTCATTAACTTCATCGAGTCCCCTCGATCGTTTCCGTCTGCACTCCCAAAAGGAAAATGAATTGCTATTGCCTGCCTTATTGCCTTAAATTTCCCCAAAAAAATAAAATAATTATGCTCGAAGCTCCTTTATATGTGTGTGTGTATTTGGGGAAAAGGGGAAAAAATACAAGTTTCAAGAGAAAAAAAATCCCAAAAATCTGATGTGAAGGAAAAAAATTCTGGGAAAAGGGGAAAAAAATACAAGTTTCAAGAGGAAAAAAATCCCAAAAATCTGATGCGAAGGAAAAAAATTCTAGATATACCATAGTAAAAATCATGTTTTAAAAAAACATGATGTGTTGAACTTATCATTTTAAATAAAATTTCAATGTGGAAAACCTATAATACTCTTGATAGGATTTCAAGTGCAATAGATTATTTCTTCAAGATATGATTTTCGAGCAAAATGAAATCTTAGCTTAAAGCTGTCTTTTTTGAATTTGTATCCAAAAGTTCTTATTTTTGGAATTTTCTTTTTAAATTAGAATTTTCAATTTCCTTAAGCCTATATATTTGTAGTAAAATTTAATTCAACATTCCATATTTTGAGCTAAATTTTTTATATTTTGTCGTAAAATGGAGGTAATCATAAAAGAAGTGTTTTAACTTTCACTTTCTTTACATTTTAGTTTTGAAGCCATTTTTTATTTGCCTTTTCCCAACATTTTAAAGTAAGACCAGCAAACAGTGCACCTATCTGCAGGTGTAAACATATAATAATAACCACATTAGTTTTAAAAAAAAAAAACAAAGAATATGTGTATTTTTTTAAACTAAACAACACAAAATAAACACCTTAAGCAGAGGACTAGAGGAGGAACAAATCATCACCATCCATTCTGAAAATTTTAACCCTTAAGCATTTTATGTTTTGCCTAAATTGAACCAAATTTATTATAATTATATAGGGATCAATCCTAGGGATGTAAACAGGGCGAGTCGTTATAGGACACCCAATCCGTCCGGTCAGCTAAAACCTTAGGGTTTGCCTATAGGGTTTTGAGCGGGTTTTGGGAGTAAGAACAAACCCGATAAGTTATCGATAGAGTTCAGGTTTATATATAACCCGTTGGAAAAACTGACTCGTATAAATTTAAAATATAAAAAAATTAAGTTATTAAGGTGATGATCTCATTTATATTCTATGTATGTGAAAGTAAGTGGAAATAGGGATACACTCGGGACGGGTTTGGAATGGATCATGCAAAACCCGAACCGACCCGATTAGATATAAGATGTCCCAAAACCCGACTTGGCTAGATAATGGTGAACCCGATCCCGACCTGAAAGAGAAGTGTTGCTTTTTTTTTTTCTTTTCTTTTTTAAGTTTACATTAGAAATAAATGTATCAACTTTTTTCTTTACACAATTTTCCTTATAATTACATGATTTTTAATTTTATAGATTACATTTCCCAACTACCACCATTTTCAAAATAATTATAATAAGCTAAAGATATAAGAATTCATCCAAATTGCAAGTTTTCATACTAAGGTATGAAATAATTGAAATTCAAAATATATATATATATACAGATAACATTCTGACAATTTTTTAATCATGAACTTTTAAAGTACACAAAACTAAGTGCATGAATTTTAAAGATAATTTTCAGTAGTAGATATAATATTCAAAATTCAAAACTTTATCCATCAATTTAAAAAATAATAAAGTCGATCCATGGATGAGTACGACGACATAGGTGGAATTTTTTTTAATTTTATGAAGTATTGTATGTGTGTTTTATGAATTTATGTATGAAATGTGGCTTGGGTGAGGAAGGACCGTGTGTGTATATATGTATTACTATTAATGTTTTGAATTTTTAAAAAAAAAATTATTGGGTCGGGGTCAAGTTTTTATCGGTTTATATACTTGACCCGAAACCTTATAGGGTTTTTAAGGTCGGTACCCTATAACGACCCGTCTGGTTGCATCTCTAAGTAGAAATGAAGTGTTTGCATCTTTTTATATGATATTATTATATAAAATTCATTATTTCAATATAAGTGTTTGCATCATTAATTTAAAACAAAATTCATTCTTTTACTTTTTTTTTAAAGAAAAAAATTGAAAATCTCGTAATCAGGTCGGGTAATGGTTCCTTAAAACCCTATCAGGTCGGTTTTAGGAATCATAAAAAAACCCAATAAGATTTTCCTCAGGTTCTGGGACCCATTAAGAATCAGGTCGAGTTCAAATTTCAAAAGACCCGTCCCAAACCCCCCGGTTGTATTCCTAATCAGTCCCAACCCCCCTCATCTGCAATTTAGTGTTTGGGCCATTTGGATTGTCTCATTTTTATTTATATCGTATCTGTATTTGATCTACATCTACAACTTATATGTATTATATATGTATCGTTTTTTTAGTCTATTTATAAATAAAACTATAAGTTTTTCATCGATACCTATTTCTTGACAAATATATGTTTAAAAATAACAAAAATATGATACTAAAATGACGAGAATATGATGAAACAAATAGACCTTGATCAACTTTTATTGGCTATTTTGCCAATTCCTTTTTAAGTTAATCTTATTAAAGATTAAAAACCGAAAAGTATTTGCACTTCAAATAGCTAATGACTAATCATAGATAAAAGAAAGCACCCAAAACCAAATGAAGATGATTTATTTACAAATTGGAATGGATAAAAATTATGCAAGGATTTTGAGGGAAAAATATATATATATATATACATATACATATATTCTAACAAGCATTAGGAAAATACATATTTGCATATTGTATTACACACACACACACACATACACACACACAGAGCAATTAGTAGTAAAAATGATCATATCGCCAATATCATGCAAAGGCATTGAATTACTTCCATAAATAACCATGCTATAGAAAGTATAAAGGTTCTGATAATCCTATGTATATAAATAGCAAAAGGATAAATCGCATATACTCACGCAAACAAATTTTAGTTCTTCTAGTGGATTCTTTAGCACAATATGCCAATTTCTGCCAAAATGGAGAAAGAACGTAGACTATTGCTCCTATTCTTTCAAGATTTGTGATTAAGTTCTTTGGAATTTAAGAAAGGAATGATTTGTTCCTCCTTTTTTTTTTAACTTTTTATTTTGGATTTTTTTAGTGTCGGAAGATAGGTATTTTTTTTTTTTTCCCTAAAAAAAGTAATAGGTTGTAAGGACATTAATTAAACTTTAATGTTTCTTAATTATACAAAAAGTAGATCACCTATGTGAAAATAAAAAATAAAAAGACGGGTTCTAAAATGAAAAAGGAAAAAAGAAAGAAAAGCAAACAAACGGCTATAAATGAAATGGCCCTAAAATTAAAAAGAAAAAAGAAAAGAAAGGGAAAGAAAAGCATGGTCCTTAATGAAATTTACCCTACTTTAAACATTTTCAAAAAGCATTAGTTATAATTTCTAAAAGCTAAAAGAATGTGTGTGTGTGTGTATTTTAGCCATTACCAAAAAGTATATTGAAGATTGAAAATTTTATTTCTCTCTTTTTTTTTAAATAAGACCGATCTCATCAGCTATCTAACAACTCAAATTCATACAAAGTCATGATCGCATTACTAAAATACCTAAATATCAATTATTATATTTATTTTAATAGTTAAATTATTGATTAGACGATCATATTAACAGGACTGTTAAAGTGCCCAAAGATTTATATAGATAAACTGTAGGTGCAATATTTTACAAATTTGTTCAATCTGCCATTACCAGTATTGCTAAAGTATCTATAGATAGATCCTCTATATACAAAGTATGTGCTTAATCACAAAAGCATCTTCTCCATATCCATTTTACAATATTAGCTTTTGAAGATTTCAATGGATTTGTAAGTAATTTGAAAAAATAGAGAGAAAAGAACACTAGCATAGAGACGGGGGGCGTAAGGGGAGGGAGGAAGGTGTTAGGGTGCAAGTGTGAGATTGCCATATGAAAAATATGGGACTTGTGTGAATTTATAAGAAAGAAGACTCGTTAACCCATTGCCTTAAGATTTGGGTTATGGATGGTGTCAAAAGCCATGTGTGTAATCCTTTAAGCCTGGTTCAGCTAAGAAACTCCATGGTTGGCTCACCATGTGGAAAGAAGAGCTTTGTTGTGTGACTCATTTGTGAAACCTATAGTGAATAGGTTACTCACAAAACGGGTTTAGTAGGTCATTTTGATAAGCTTTTGAGGGGGAGTATGACCTACCCCATTGTGGAGACTCATACTTGAGGGAGAGATTGTTAGGGTGTAAGTAAGAGTCCCACATGGAAAATATGGGATCTATATAAAGATTTTATAAGAGAGAAGACTCATTCACTCATTACCTTAAGGTTTTAGGTTATGGATAGTGTCAAAAGCCCATTTGTGTAATCCTTCACAAAGCCTATTGGATTTCTCCCATTGAAGGCATACTCCAGCAATACATATTTAAATGAAAGCTTACTTTCAAGGTCTTAATTTGTGGCATGGAATAAAAATGAAAAATCAAAGTTCATAAGGAAGAAGTTAAAGCTCCAAAAGTCCAATCTTATATTTATGCTAACGTATGAAATTTAGTTTTTTACAAGAACTATAACTTATGAATTAACAAAAGATACAATTCTATTAACGAGCTACTTGTGAATTATTCAATTATTTTATATATAGTAATTGATAGGATTTTAGTGATGCATCATTAGATATGACTATAAGTAAGGTTTAAGTTACTTAAGTTCAACTCGGTGATAGCTTGAATTCAATTCAACTGCAATCAAGTCAAACTTGAGTTCGAATTGCTCGAATAGCTATTAAGTTCAAGTTTTAAAATATTCAATTCGAGCAGCTTGGGAGGCTATTCGAGTTTTCTTTTTATATATATATTTTTTTCTATAATAGATTTATATATCTCATGTTTTTCCTTTTTTCAAAGTCTATTTTCGTACATTTTTTCCTTTTTATATCTAATGATCAACATTTATTATAGAGTTAATTACGAAAAATTAATATGTGTTTTCCTCTTTTGGGAGTAGCTTACTTATGATATTTTTCTTGACAAATAATGACTTGTGTTTGACACCATATTGTTCCGTCAAAAATACCATTAATTGTGACGTGTCAAGCTTTCTTTTGTCTTTTCCCTCCTTTGTTTTTTTTTTTTTTAAAATTACATGCCTTCACATGGCTATTTTCTCCATTCAGACAAATAGAGAGTGATAGAAAGAGAAAGAAATATAAGAAAAATCGAGTCAATCGACCAAATCACCATTGTGATATTCACCATGGCAAACCCATCCAAGCGTGAGCTCAACATGGAAAAAAGCCACCAAGTCAACTTACTATACTTGATTCTCACACCATAATTGAATCACTCGCCAGTCTTCACTAAACAATGTCATAATACCACCACTATTAAAATCTTAAAGCTTCATCATGACCCACCAAAACTTCCAAATGAAGCCCACCACAGCGAACTCAAACCCATCTTAAACAACAGAACTCCACCAAACCAAATTAGGAATCGAACAGCCACTCGACACACATTCAACTACTACAAGCCATGATGCAAGTCTCCTCTTTTCCTTAAGACATTCAACCATGCGAACCAAACCACCCATCGCACTTAAGCGAAACCCATTTGCTATTGAGGCATCAACCTCCATTGAAAACCTCTATTGAGAAATCACACATCCCTTAAACCTTTGACAACTTCATCTGCTTCATCACAGGACTAAATAGAAACTAAACTTATATCTACCATTATCAACCAACACCACGACATACCTGACCTTCTCTTAACAATAGCGATCCAAGCAGTGTTTGACTTAGTTCAAATTGAAGTCCAACTCGTTTTTCTTGATTAGATCTGTGCATGTAATTTCTCAATCCCCCATCTATAATAAGTTGATACATGCTTAGAGATGATGGTGTTTCCTTCTTCTTTTTTTTTTTTTTTATTTCACATGTGGCCCTCAAGTAATGGTATTTTTAACATAATAAAACGAAGTTAAACATAAGTTAGCTATTTGTCAAGAAAAATATCACGGGTCAGTTGTTCGTAAAAGAGGCAAAAACACATATTAGTTCTTTGTAATTAACTCTTTATTATATTTAAGATTAAATGAACTAAAACAATTATTATATTCCCAATCCCATTTTAATTTTGGTTTAATTAATTTTTATAAAAACAATCAGGCCTAATGGAGTTGAGCTCGAAATTATCAAGTATTAATTCAAGTCGAGTCAAACCTAAAAAGTAAAGCTCAATCGCATTCAAGTCGAGCTCAAGTTTTGTGTATTTAAATACTAGTAATCCAGCCATGTCAACACCCTAAGAAAAGAAGAGCAGCGAAT
This sequence comes from Combretum micranthum, assembly GCA_024138025.1. Classification (NCBI taxonomy): domain Eukaryota; kingdom Viridiplantae; phylum Streptophyta; class Magnoliopsida; order Myrtales; family Combretaceae; genus Combretum; species Combretum micranthum. The sequence goes on along the minus strand of JAMXBD010000242.1, from coordinate 890,879 downwards.
CAAGACATTCGGCTTATCGAAGGCAATGGTCTTGGCCTACGTCAAAGACAGCCGATTCGTCCTACTAACATGACGTTCAATAGCCGCACAATCAATGTGATTAAAATATATGATAGATCATTACAATTCTAAACTCGAGTTTAAGCTTGTTAAAAAATTCAAAGTTCAAACTCGGCTAAGTTCAATCAAACTTTAAAGTTAATGTTCTAGTTCAACTTGAATATATATTTATCGAGTTCGTGTTTGAATCAACTAATTTGATTAGGCTCGAATTGTTTGCAATCTTTTTTTTTTTAACCATGCCTAAGTGCGATTTCAATTTTAAACCTTGAACAAGTTGTAAGCTCGGACTAAAATATTTAAATTTTAATTTATTGGTTTTTTTGGGCCGATAACAAATCAAATGTGATTCTTTTTATTTACCTAAAATTTAAAAAAATATTATTACATAGGACGTTAATCAATAACTTGATTCGAAGGCTCGTCAGCTTCCAGCTATGATGAATTTACTATTAGTTTTGCTAATGCATATTGGAGATGCCACTCAACTTTTCGGGAAAAGGAAATAAATAATATTATTTTTCAAAAATATTACAAAAATATTGCTGGACTAAAATAATTGCACCTTTAGGAAACTCAAACTAGTCTCTTTAAAAGACAATGATCTAGGTGAGACTGATGTAGCTATAGTGACCTTCTCTCGCTATACACCAAAAGTATGCAAAAATACAAAAATATAATAAACAAACAATAAGAAATGTTTAAATAATTTTCAATGTCAATGGAAATTAGTTATACTACTCATAACATCCAAGGTGACATCGATAATAATACACTAAATAAATATAATTTTCAAAACATGTATATTTGGTATAAAGTATCAAAAAAAAAAAAAAAAATCCAATTTCCAAACAATTTGGACTTCTAAAAAGTGGATTGTTCTTTTGGTTATAAAAGAAAAGGAAATCTCACATTACTTAAAAGTTCTTTTTGTTATAAAAGGAAAAGAAATCTCACATCACTTAAAAGTGGGATTGTTTTTAGTACGAGTACTCTATATAAATCAAATAAACATGTTTTGAAATTATATTTATTTAGTGTGTTATTATCAGTGGCATATGAAATGTTGTAAGTAGATAATAATTAATATCTTTTCATATGAAAAAATAGTTTAAACACATAAAATATGTTAATTTCATTAAGTGAGCCAACGGTAACAAATGATCATAGTATGATCATATGCCTTTCCAAGCGAGAATGAGGAAGGGGTCCACCAGTAGTGGTTGTTGGTGAAACCTTGAGAGGAGAAGAGGGGGTAAAATTTGGAATGTGAATACGTTAATGACCTAGCGAAGCGATCAAATAGATTCATTCGAATCCCAAGAGCATCTCCACCATGGCGATTACTATCACATCTCCGCTGCCTAGAAGATGTGTATCTCAAACTACTCGTTTTGAGAGTTTCAACTTGGGACGTGAAAAAAAATCAATGAAACCAAAAGTCCAACCAAAACTAAAAAAATTAATTCGAAAAATATTATTAATGGATAAATTGGTTTTGGTTTAGGATTATTATTTTTATTTTTCCAGTTTTCGATTTCGATTTATAACCACAAAAAACCAACGGGTAATGGTTAACCATTTTAATATTTATAAATATATTATATATAATTTGCATATAGGTATAATTATTTTTTAAATTTATATATGTTAATGTTCCTTGGATTTTGATTAAAATACTATATTTTGTCATATGTTTAATGAGAGTTAATGTGGTAATTGATTTAGCTTGATTTTATTGATAATGATATATCCAAAGTTTTATTGTTCCTCTTTTTCTTAATTTGATTTATTTATTTTTTTAGCTCTTGTAATAGATATAATGATTTAAAGAAAAACTCTATGATAAAGGCTAAAAATTAAGATTTGTTGAAACCATCAATATGATTTATTAAAAACATTACGTTAAATGGTTAAAAACTGAAAAATGAAAAAAATAACCGAAAAAAAAGAGTTAATGGTTTATAATGAATCGATTAAGAATTGAGATATTAAAACATCGATCATTACAATTAGGCTTAAAAAATAGGATCATAGACCGATTAACCAAACCGTGAACACCTCTAGCTCCAACTACATATTTGTAATGCAGACAAACAAATTTTAAATAATAAAGCAAGTTAATCGGGTCTTTGTTTTCTTTTATTACAAAAAAAAAAAAAAAATTAACTTGGAAAAAGAGGTAGCTTCGTAGAGGCTGTTGTGGTACTAATTCGAGGAATATAATAACCAATAAGCATAAGCAGTTGGTGTATTCTATTACTATTACAATAAACTATCAATTAAAAGCAAAGTAAATTGAAACTAAATGAATTTACAAGAAATTAATTAATATGGATGGAAATAGAGAAAGAAAGGAGAAACTCGATTGTAGTGAAGGAAAGAGGAATTGAAGGGATGGGGCATGTTCATGTTTATGTTCATTTCATGTTTAGAGAACATGGACATAGTGGTGGTGGTTGTCATAATGAATGTCAACTTGCTTCATTCGTTTATACCTTTGTAAACGAGTTCAATTTCTTTAATCCCCGAGCTTAGTTCATGTTTAATTTTGGCTCTACCCTTTGTATTTGGAAAAGGTACAATCCAGAGGTATTGCATCCGTGTATAATTAAAGGTTAAATGCAGAAATAGGACTCTTGATATTTGCATACAAATTAAGCTCTTACGGTTTAGCTTTATATCTAATAGTGGTCTTGATTGAATATAATGCAAGCTAAAACTTATCATTAAGTAAAGTACACCGATAAAAGGTAAAACTTAATAGAGCATTGTTTTTAGAAGCTCAATAAGATAAGTTTTTTTGTTATGATGCGGTATGCACAAAGCGATTTTCACTAAATTAGCTTGTACCATATTGGTAATTTCCTAATGAAACTTCTAAATCAATTTGCCTTGAAATGGCTTGTGTATACATCTCTGTGATCGGACAATAAATAAATTAATACAACTACAGTGAGACACGCTAGGATCATGTTAAGAGACTAAACTAAGGTTAGAAGAGTCCTTGACTTACTTAACATAAACTTAATCTCTAAAGGAACTAATATATCTAAAGGTGTGAGAAGTCACTAGTATGTAGCCTAGCTGCTAGATCTAAAAGGCATTGGCCATGAATGCATATCCGTCTTAGCATTTCATTGCCCAAGAATGACTTGCATGTAAAATTCTGGACAGTGGACATGCATATACCTCAGTCAACTAACTCTTGACATGCTGTACATTTCCAAGATCTGTAAGTCTTAAACACCTGAGCATAGATCGATCATCTATGCCTATTCACTTAGACCATGGAAGAAACGGTGCTTCTTTCCCCTTGAAAGCCTTCCAGGGTTCTTTGATACAACATAAGGGACAAACTGCACCTGTTCCAGGGAAATTAACCTCTAATTAGCAATTTTGTTAAGAGAAGCAAATGATGGATCTTCGTTTTTCAATATCTAAGAAGTACTAAAGGTTCTTAGTTGCAATGCTTACTGATGCAGTAGTGTAGTTTTTCAAATGCATTTTTATGAAGGAATAATTTTTATGTCAGCTCAAAACTTCTCCCTCATGAAATGGCCAATAATGTTTACAAAAGGAAAATGCCAGAATTGAAGCAAATAATCAATGGATTAACCTGAGAGTTGTTCCTAATGCCGAAATCTTGGAGCTTGGAATCACAAAAGATTTAAGAATAAGAGAAGTACGACATTTTTTACCTGGTTAATTCAATGAAGGCTTAAATTTGAAATAGTACTAATACTGATCAAAAGAACAGTACTTGAGCAAAAGATGTTGAGGACCATTGACTTTACTTACCCCGAAAAACAAATGTTGAATAGATTTGTATTACTACACTAATAAACTCAACAAATAATAAGGCAGGAATGTGGGGGGTGTGGGTTGGGGGTGTGTGTGGAAAGTCTCGTTCTTAGGCCTTGGTATAGCCTGGAAATCCTATGTCGGCCCATGTTTTTGGGCTGGTATAGTAATTCTTTTTTTTTTTAATGGTTTGAATTGAATGAGAAATTTTAATTTTATAATATAATACAAATCAAATAAAAAGCCGATAAACTACGGAGTAAATAGTTATCTACCACCAAAAACCACCAAAAATGTTAATAGATTATGAGAAATTTTTTTTTTTGGAAAAATAGTATTGTTTTTCCATTTCTATAATTTACTTTTTGTCGCACTGGACATATTATTTACTACTGAAAATCATTACTAATCACAATTTGTTGTGATAATTATAATAGTATTAGACAATTCTAATTTTAATTAGAGTATAAATTTTAAAAAATTAAAAAAATATCCTTCGCTAATAAAACACTACAAACATTTTCATGAGAAATCACTACCGCATACAAGCATATCATGGACTGAATTCTACCAAACGCATAACTGTACCCTTTTTTTATTCTAAGAGATTGGATCCAGTGAAGGACTTCACCACCGCATCTGTGTTTATTTATGCACAACCTGGACCATCTCCAGGTTCCTTCAACTTCAACTTGGTGATGCACCTAATAGGACTTGCTCATTTAATAAGTTAAGAATTAAAGCTAATATTACAACTGTGTCATCTCCATCTGCTGCTGCATAACAATTAAGAAAAATTCTGACCCTGTGGCAGTTACAAGAGGATGGATTCCTTCACATTTATTAACCATTTAGATCTATCTCAACCATGATCTAAATCATTAAATTCTTTTATATTAATATTTTTTTTCTATAATCAATTAAATTATAACAACAATAGCAGTTTAACCCCATGATAAAATTATAGAAGTTTGGAATAATTAAATATGTGAAAAGAATTAAATATAAGTTCACTAACTACGAGTTTACTATACTGAATAAGTAAGATTAATGAAATTATTATTATTGAAAAATATAATAGCATTGTAATGAGCTTAAAAAAAAAGGCCCAAAAAAAAAAAGACGTTAATGTTGACATCTTAAATTTTACTGAATAATAGAACTTTCCCAATTATCATTAAAGCCATACATATGACCTGTTTCTTATTTTATTACATTTTTGTTAGGTATACTTCGTTATAAAAAACTACTCTACTGCAGCATGGTGAAATAGGAAGATTCATATGATTAACATTTGTAAAACACCATATTTGTACCTGGAACTTTATCAAGTTTGTAAACTTTGACGTTGAAAGCAGATGATATTGAAGGGAAAGAATTATTAACCCTAGAATTATTCCTTGCATGAGGTTGAAGGATTTAGGAATGCCTACTATCATCACTATTATAGATACTTCATCATGTTTGGTCATTGTAGATAGACCTTGTCCGTATACATTATGGAGTATTAATCTCGAGGGCAAGCTGTTCGATCTAAGTGGTTTCCCTATTGTTGTTAACCTTTATGCTTTTGGTTATTATGCTTATAGTTTTCTCCCAACAATTTGTTCTTGTATGAGGGGCATAAGTCAGTCCTCCTAAGGTAATAATACATGGTGTGATTCATTTCCCCTCAACTTGGAAATGTTTAGAGGAAGTTGAAGGCAAACAAAGCAAGCACATGAGTAGGAGTCCTTGGCTGCTTGACATACAGCAAAACTGTTATTTTGAGCCGCACTCTATGCAATGTGCCACCAGGAGTAGCTTGTCCAATAACAAAATCTGCTCTTTCTCACCTATTCAAAATCTATCAAAAGCTGGCTTTAGAACCATAATAATATTACTCCACTTTAGGCTCTTCTTAGGACCTTAATGCTAATAAAAAAACTCATCATGCCTTTTCTTATAGATTTAAGTGTTAACTCTATCTTCAGAATCTAGTGAATTGAATCGAAAAGAGATTAGTACTTCAAAAAAGAGGCTCTGAGTTATAATACATCTATAATTGAAAATTTCCCTAAAAATCATATATTGTGATCAACACTCATAAAAGATGTTGCAACTACAACCTCTCTACTAATCACCATTCACCACGTCCTTTATAAGTTCTTGTAGAGTGTTTCACAATCGAAGCAGGCATATTACTTAGCCTTACTATCTCTATCATGATCTGGTTGTAGGATGTTTGTCAAGTCACAGGTAATTTAGATACTTTAAATAAAGGAAACCTTCACAAGGCGCTTTCTATTTAATTAGAGTACTTGCATGATCAATGTTTCTAATACACACATTCACACATGCACGCATACAGGATAGGTGAGTATGTGGGTATTCGCATCTACGGATAAATAGATGACAGACAGATGGACAGATAGAAAGATAGAAGGAGGGATGGATTATCAAATCCAAATATTCTTGTGGTAGTGTGGATTAAGTTGATGTAGGCATAGCTTGGTTTATGAAGCATCTTAATATGCCCTGACAACAAAAAGAATACTAGATAGAGCAAAAGAAAGTTGTTTCCATAACTGATAATGAAAGCATTATAGATAATGCGTTTATACTATAATGCTTTCGAAGAACTATTTTTGTACTTGTAGTTGTATCTTATGAATATACATGAAACAATCTTTTGTTTCATATAGTTAAAAGTAGAAGGGAAAAAATGTTATTGGATATTGATGTTCAACTGTTGAATAGATGTGTTGGACAACTGGTCATGGATACAAAATATTTGCCGCAACATAGATATGTGTAGTGACTTCCAAGTTATTGGTAGCAAGTTCATGATGTTAAAGAGCTTGCTTTTGCATGATGGCATGAGGGCAAACCCTGTAGGTGAAAGCCTGGGAAAGACTTCTAGTAGACCTGCCTTAAATGCATCATCAGGTCATATAATTGTTCCACTGGTGACAAATTCTAGATTTTAATGTAGAGATATGTATTAGTTCGATTGAATTCAATTCAGCACCTTATACCAAGTTGTAAAATTACAGCCTTAATTCTATAAACTAGGCTAATTATTCAGACACCTAACTTTTGGATACAGCAAGTGAAAAGGAAAAGCCAAGCAGTTAAAGTAAGTATGTTTCGAAGAAGTTTGTACTCATGAATAAAGAACCCTTGGTTGCTCTTGATGTAGAGAAACTAGTTGCCTTAAATGAACTTTGTTGTCTGTTCTTGTCAATCATATTGCTTAGATTATGTTGAATAGCCATTGCATGCTTGGGAAGTGCATTGTCTTGAAGAATTACCTCTACTTCCTTCAACATCTCATGTTGTTGCTAAATGCAAGGATAGAATTGTCAACAGTAAACCACAAACAAGAAAAAAAGTTTACTGTTTATTCCAAGCGATTTTGCAAAATTATAAAACCAAACATCCACAAACTTTTGATCTCTAATGCCATCCACATACCAGATAAAACAAGAACAAGAATAAGAAGAGGAAAAAAGAAACCCTATCCAACTAGCACCAATCGGATTTGTCAACATTCTTTGTTCCATTAGCCTCATTCAGACTTAAGCCTTCACTAAAGATAATAACCCTCCTTTCAGAATACCATGTAACTTCTTCCTGGAGGAAATCATATATTGATAGATATCTAGCTGTTATTACTGTAACAAGTACAACCCGACATGCACATTCCAGCAATGCTTTATTGTGTACAACATTGTCTTCGCAAGATAAAAATTAATTTATCATTTCATGATTTTAGAAGCCTGTCCTTTAATTACCATGTACTTGCTCAACATAATGTTCAAAAACACAAACCATAAAGACTGTCTCTTCCAATAAGAATCCAGAACATTCATATTACTTTTCATTGTGTCATGAATCTTTTCACAAATCGGCCATCTCTTATGTTAGATTACTCATCATACTTGATACAAATTATGCTGTCGTGTAAACAAGAAATTAAATCCTTTACAACCAGCACTATTAGATTTCCTAACTCTTTGTTGAGATAATTGTTACCACATTACAATGTTAGTACAAAGAAATTATTTTCCTCTCTTCAATATAGCAGAACAAGTCGAAAAAGAATAAAACCAAGCAAACCATCAACACAAGAGGAATCATATGTTTGCAATTTTTGGCATAATACATCCAAATAATAAAGTTCAAACTAATGCAATAGAACCCCATTAGTCTTTTGTATAAATATATAGTTGGAATCATTATTTCATTTGGATCCATCATCTAATTTCTGGGTTTTCTTTACCTTTTTGATGTTTCAATCAATCAATACATGCCCAAAATCAGATGATGAATCTATCTTGAAAAATAATGACAATTATATATTGATACAAAAGATTGATTTGGAACAGCATCAAAGTAGAAATGTCACAGCATTAACATTTTTCACAAGGTGTAAACAAACTGTTATGGAAACTTGTACTGTCTCAACAATTTTAACAAATTTCATGGAATACTGCTGTAATTTATCCAAAAATATAACAAACAATCAAAATATGTCATAGGATTTGTTTGAAATTGAATTTTTGGTGAGTTAAGGGTGAAATAGCCACTAAGTTCTTTCGTCTTTATTAATTTTTTGTCCTTATCCATCTATTTTTGTCAGTAGATAGTAGGGCTCACTAAGAGAGAACTTCAGATCTTTAAATAAATGATTATAGTCACACCCTATATAGCTTATATCTATTCAATCCTCTGTATAACAAAATATTAATGGTGGGTGGATATTTAGAAAATATAGAGAAGATTATCTAGTATAGTAATGGTTTTAGTTTATAAGACATTTTGTCAAAATATCATCTTTCAAATGTACGTAATTGTGCTAAAATTATTATTTATTTTAGTAAAATAAATGCTAAAAGAAAAATAAAAGACTAAAGACAGAAAATAGGTGAGACCACGGCATAACATACCAACCCAAACAACACAATATAGCTACTAAACAAATAGAATATTTACTCAAGGCTCCACAGCAGCCGCCTTCCCTTTCTTTGCCCTACGCTTATGCACGTGTTTATAAGGCATTGTAATCTGTTGGCCACTTGTTGAAGCTGTGGAAGATGAACCTCTAACACCATTCCATTGAGGCAATGATACTCTTCCACCATCTGCAAGAGTATAGATAAAAATAAAATCATAAAACGCCAAAAGCCAAAAACCCATTGAAGGGGTAATAAATGATCAACAAGTATATTGCAATCTCAACATCAAAATTGACAAAAGTAGACAATCAATCAGTTTCAAAAATGCATTTCAAATAACATCAATGTTTGTTAACTAGTGGTATGAATATTGAGATCCTAACGGGATGGACCAAGTTTGATTTGCCTTTCTACAAAGTTGTATTATGTAGCGGGCAGAAAAATAAAATAAAAAAGAGACAGAGAGAGAATTCATGGTGTTCCGAAAACAGTGCCATCTCACCTTCAGACTCAGAAGATACTTCAAAGTTACTCCCAGGACGTTTATGTATGGTGAATTCATGGTGTTCCGAGTAAGGAGAAACTTCGAAGTCGTGATAATAACCACAACATTGTATATCTAGATAACATGACTCATCCACTTCAGGTATACTTTCTAGGGATTCAAAACCATCAAGGAGCACGGACTCCAGCTTCTTCAACCTTGATAAATCAGGCAATCGTTGTATGGAACGACATCTAACCAATATTAATTCCTGCATAGACTCCAGTTCCCCAAGACCTTCAATGTCAACTAGAAGCGGGCAATCTTTAATTTCCAACCGTTGAAGCTCCCTTAAACAAGACAGATTGGAGAGTCTCTCAAGGAATTCACATTTCCACACGGACAGAAAATGGAGACGTCCAATGCAATCAACCTTAATCTCTTTTAACCAGCAACCATGAAGCGTCAAACTCTGCAGATCACACCAGCTGGAAAAAGATTGCCAATCAATCGGTGACTCAACATAATTCAAAAATAGCCCAAGATCATCCTTTCGTAGGTTGAAACAGCGTATACAAGGCGATTGGAGGCGCGAAAGGGAATTCAATTCAGTTGGAGGCAAGATGAGATTGGGAAGATCCAGATGCAACTCCTCTAATTTGGTCAACCTCGCTAGCCACTTCAGCTGGGGATTTGAGTCATATGGTGACAGGGTACGGTGTGAATCACTATTACTTCTATCAATCAATGACAGACTAACTAAATTAGTCATGTTTGAAAGATCAGGTACTCGGTGCCACTCTAATGATGAAGAAGTGACGGATAAACTTAATAAACTCGTAGGAAGATTCAATAATTCTTGGGGCTCATGAATCCCATGCAAAAAAAGATCCTCAAGATAAGAAAGTTGCTTCATAGTTGTGGGCACTCTACTGATAGCAACATCCATTAAGTTTAGGATTCTCAAGTTGAACAAATTTCCAATTTTTTCGGGAATATCACCATCCATTTGTTTGCACCCATTAGCTTCTAAACTCTCAAGATTCTCCAGCTTCACTAAATTCTTTGGTAACATTTTTATTTTAGTGAAGGACACATTGATCACCTTTAACCCTTTAATGTTTCCAATGGCTTCAGGCAAATATAATATTTCTGAAGATTTTAAATTTAACTCTTCCAATGACTCTAATCCCCCAACAGTGTCCGGTAGGTATTTAATTGGACAGCGCACCATCCTCAAAACTTTCAAACTTTTGAGGTCTCCAACAGAATTGGGTAACTCTTCTATTCCCGACCAGGATAAGTCCAACTTTACTAGCAACATCAGTTTCCCAATTGAGGGATGCAATTTTGTAAATCCATGAATGCCTATCTTCAACATTTTAATGGACTTAAGATCTCCAAAACAGCCTTGTATTAATTGACATCGTGGCTTCATAAAAAGGACTTCATCCATTGAGATGTCTAACCGTTTTAGCTGCTTGAACATGTTGATGGATATGTCAATCCCTTCTAGACAAAAGCAATATCTAAGAACCAATATCTCCAGTTGCACCAAAGGAGAGAAGTTAGGGATTTTCTTTAGATGCATGCAACGATCAAGATGCAGAACCTTCAAATGTTTGGATTCCTACAGAACACAAATATTGCATTAGAGCTGAAGAGTAAATGTCACTCAATATTGACAAGACAAATGACAAATAGAAATTTTCTAGTAAGATTAATACCTTCAATGCACCCCATCCACCCCAATATTCATTAATACTAGAACGAGCGATTTTAAGGACAACTAAGTTTTTGAAACTTAGGTTGGTTGCTTTAAATATTTGTGGACAACCAATCCAAGTTAACCATCCAAGCTGTTGAAGAATATTTTCAAAGTCTCCCACGAAGTTCCCACCAGCCAAGTCAAGGAAGTTTAGCTTGTCTGCTCTGGCAAATTCCTCAGGTACAAATCGATGATCATAAGGTGGACTCCCAAGTTTTATTGCTATGACGCTCTGAGTTACCTAAAATTGGCAGTTTATATAGAGCAAATGTGAGTGCTAGAAAGTTAAAATATGAAACTAAGAGGAAGAGAATAGTTACAATGATGATTTGAAATTTACCTTTTGATTTTGTAGTACATCTAAAGCACATTCTGGAGCCCATAATCTGCTAGGTTCTATAGAAGATTGGCTTTCAAGGCACTTTTTTGGTTGGCCAATTGCCCTTCCAAAATCTCTCAATTGATCATGCATCCATAATCTATCATTTTTAAGCACCTTAATCAAAGACCTCCTCACAAGTTTTTTAATACCACATTCAGGGTGGAGGTTGCGAGCCTCCCAGAAATAAAATGGATAGGTCTTCTCTTTATCATTGAAGAAACACGCAATATCAAGGAAAATCTGTTGCTGCTCATGTTCTAATGCCTCGTAACTTATCATTAACGTTTTACGGACATCCTCATGAGGAGCCTCCTTTAGTTTCATCAATCTGAACTCCCATGTTCGATCATCTTGCTTGTAAAGTGATGAGCCAATGACTTGGAGCGACAATGGAAGTCTGCCTGTAGTGTCAACTATCTTAGTCGATATGTCGTAGAACTCAGGTGGTGGCTCATCCATTTCGAAGGCATGCCGACAAAAAAGTTGAAGAGCATGGTGACGTTCCATCTCTCGCATGTCATAGAAACAATACTCTTTATCGTCTTTAGGTGGCAAGAACTCGGTGTTCCTCGTTGTAATTATAATTCTACTCCTGGGACCAAACCAGAAGGACCTGGCTGCAAGGTTTAAGAGATATTCTCGCTTGTCCACATCATCAACGACAACAAGGACGTTTTTATTACGTAACCTTTTACTGATCATGGAAATGCCACCGTCAATATCAGAGACCTCGGAAATATTAAGATTGAGGGTATCTAATATCAACTTCTTCTGTAACTTTACCATGTCATCCACACTTGTTGATCTCCTAACATCTTTTAGAAAGCAACTACCTTGATAATGAGAAGAGATTTTCTTGAAGACAGCATCGGCCAGAGTTGTTTTTCCGATTCCACCCATGCCATGTATCACGACAAAACGTACACCAGGAGATCCTTCTTGTAACAGCTCCATAATATCTTCAACTGGCTTTTCAATCCCAACCAGACGATCAGGCAAACTAGTAACAGCTTCACTGGCGTTAAGCTTACTGAGAACCTCTTCCTTGATGAGATCCGCAAGTTTAGTCAGGCTGTCATAAGTATGAAACAAGAACATACATGTTTCAGTCCAACCAAGGTAAATAAACCCGGAGAGATCATTTACAAGGTGAAAGATATATGAACATTACCCGTGATCCTTCAAGTTCCATCCCTTGATTGTGGTGACCTTCCTGAGCGCGTCCTCCCATGGCTTCACTTTATCTTCACCTAGCTCCTCCTTGTGCTTTTGCAAAGCAGCGGAATACATTCGCGATCGAAGTTTGACGTCTGTGCTATCGACATCGTAAAAGATGGGCAAGATCGTTTTCTTTGTGTCACTGCTAGAATAAGTTTCCCAGCAATCTATTATTTTTGCAAGTTCACGGAGGCACCACTTGCTAGAAGCATAGTCTTTGGAGAAAATGGGGATGTAGATGCTTGAGTTCCTGATTGCTGCCAACAGCTCTCCTTCGATCACTTCACCTTTCCGGATCTCTTCATCATCTAGGAACACGCGGAATCCAGCGTATGTCAAGCTGTGATGGAGAACGTCGGCGGCAGTATAGCGGCTGTCGGGTCCCCGAAAGTTGAGGAACACATCATAGGCCCTGTCTGATGCATGGTCAGGAGTGATCTCACGTGTGGTTAGGGACGAAGAGGCTTTGAGCGGGCGAGACAGATGGTGGTCTGCTTCTGGGTTTTGTTCCATGTTTGCTTAGATCAAAAACTCTCTGGAATATCTGTGAGAACTAAAGAAGCAGCAGTATGTTGATTTCAACTCAATATTGATGATAATATCTATATGTGGATTTTAATAGAAAATGTTTCTTGTCACGATATTTTTTAACTCAGCATTGCCGGCCACCATTTGCCTATTTTTTTAAGCTTGGCCTCGCTTCTTTGACCGGTGTTTTAAATAATTAATGGGACCTACCATCGAAAAAGATGGATCATTTTTATATTTTGTAATCTCACACTTTTCTTTATGATAGAAATATTTGGATTTCTTTCTTTTATATTTTTAGTTATTAATTTTCCTAGGAGGGCAACTAAACACAAAGAAACTAGACTCACCCTCCAATAATACGTACGAAAACCAAAGTCTTATGTATTCGTGCCCCAATCATTGTTCTCCTCCGAGTGATAAAATAAATTATTATAAAACGAGCTTAATAAGTGATAATTTTATTGTATTTTGTATCTTGTGATCTAGTATTATCTTATCGGTAGGTTTTAGATGGTTATTAATAATGACTTGATATATTCTAGGTATAATATTTTGGTATATATTTTGATAGCATAAGATACATATATATTTATATCTTATAAATATCTTATATCATATATTTTAAAAGACACAAGATACAAATTTAATAGCAGGAGATATTATAAAAGTTTTCATGATGGAAAACTAGTCTTATCTCAACATTGGGTTTAAGTTGATAATTAAATTGATGTTAGAAGATGATAAATAGAAATGAGTAACTTTTATCTTTTTTAAAGAACTATAGAGGTAACAAAATCTTTTATAATTAGCAAAGGAGTGCAAAAGTCTTTTATAATTGCGATCCCTCTAATGTAAGGAAAAAATTTTCTCAAGAGAAAAGAGGAGATCTATCTAAACAAAATAAATTATCCAAATATACTAATAAGTTTGAGTTTTTAAAAGCTTTTTGTAAATTTTTTTTTTTGGAAGAACTATAGATGTACAATCAATTATGAATAAAAAGATCTAATTAAAACAGAAAAAATAAATAAAAAATAAAAGTTCAATCTTTGGTTCCTATTGACATTATAGATTCATCTTACTAACATGTAGACTAATTCTCAAACAACATCAAAAGACAGTGTTAATGAAATGTAAATTATTGAATTTTGAATAAAATAAATCTTTTTCTTATTACTTCAGTTCTCTTTATTTTTTTTCCTTTAAATCACATATTAAATATTTAATTTCAAACACTGCACACATGAATTTAAATTTGGTGATAAAAGAAATAAATATTTATAGGATCAATCAATTAATCAAAATTTCCAAATGGTCGAAATCCATCGTTCCCCTCTAGCCTCCGGATTTTCTCAAAGGCATGATTAATCTTCATGATCACTTCCTTTCTCAAAGGAGCCCCATAAATGAAATGTAAGGATTGGTTATACTCTCTCTCTCTCTCTCTCATTCTCACATTCACGATGTGTGTGTTAATAACATGATTTAAAATAGAAAACAATATAACAAAATTTTTAACATATTTCACTTTATTCTATCCCCTGAATATTTGAATTATTATGTACACGATGATACTTTGCATCTCCTCCTATTTAATGAAAAAATAATAATAATAAGATATTTTTACAGATTTATTTGCACCTATATCATTAGTCAAATTGTATTTATTTAAGTTAATATAAAAGTAGTAGAAATCTCACATAATAGGAAAAAAGAAATAACAAACAGGAAACGAAGAGAAAGGGACTAACATAATAATTTAAAATGTAAAATTAAAAGTAAATAAGAGTAATTTTTTTTCATAGATAGTAATAATAATGACACATAATAATGAATTAATTTCTTGTTTAGGACACTAATTGAAATTAATTCCTTAAATGAGATTAAAATGAAAATAATTAACAATTTACCACACCAAAATTGCGTTTTTATCACATGATATATGAGTGAACAGTAAATGCACGTATATCACATATTTAAAACGTGATATACACGTTTATATCACGACTATAAAACGTGATATATATTTGACGTACGGAGCAATATCGTGATTATTAATCGTGATATCCGTACAAAATACTTATATCGCGATATTGCTACAGTAGTTAAACCTTAAATCGCGATTCTTTCACGTGATTTTTGTATAAAATTGCATATCCTACTTCTTAAATGCGATTTTACAATTGAAAATTGATAATTAATTTCATCCAAATGGTATATTAGTAATTATTTTATATAGGGACCTTAGGCATGTATTGGACTCCATAATAATAGTAATAGGTCTAAAACATGCTATATATAGAAGTAGCCATTTCAACATATAAAGGATGGATTATGTTAATTGCAATTTATAGTCCTAGTAATATAATACAAAAGTATATGTTTTAATATTACAATACGTATATGTGATATATAATATTACTATTGTAAAAGTGCTACTTTGGAAAATAAGAAAAGTACTAAAATTCCGTCTTTCGCATAAAATAGATAGAAAGAAAACAATATTGCAGCCATAACAAATTTCGATATTTTATGTCAAAATGCCTTGTTCATTGTAATTTGGTTTTCCCTATTTATAAATTAACCCTTGGATTCATTAGTTGTCTGTGACAAGAAAAGGTATAGCACAGTTATTATAGAGAAAAATAATGAAAAATGATGAACAACCATGGTTTGATGTAAGGGTGAGTGCAATGCAGTTCAATCCGATGGGTTTAGAATGAGTTGTCATCTTCAAAGGAAGCAAAGTATACTTCCCACCCTCTTTTTCTAACCTATACACAATCTCTTTCTCCGCATATTGGGCATTCACATCATACTGCCAAGGTCTCCCAAACAACAAGTGACAAGCATCCATATCTATTATATCACAATAAATTTCATCCTTGTACTTATCTATTGAGAATGGTACTTTGTACCTCTTCTTCATATCAATTTTTCAGATGTTTTAATCCACCCTACAGTGTATGGGTTAAGGTGTTTCTCTATTGGTAGTTGCAACTGCTTCATAATCTCCCTACCAATGATGTTTTCGTAGCTTCCACTATTAACTATCAAGTCACAAACCTTCCCATCTATTGTTCACCTAGTGCGAAACAACCAATGTCGTTGGGTGTCATCCTCTTACTTAGTGTTAACATTAGCTTTCTAATGATAAATGTCTGCTCAACTTCCTCCTCCTCTTCTTCGGCACAGTATTCATCATCTTTATCAGGTTCGCAGTAGATTTATTCATTTCTCTCAACAATATCGATGCTCTTTTGTTTAAGACACTTGTTTGATCCATGCTCTAGCTAGTTACAATGGTAACATTTGCCCAAGATAGGCTTTGCATATGGATTTTTTGGTTTCTTAGTATCCTTAGCCTCAATAGGTTTCTTGCCTACAATCTTATCCTCTCTCTTCTTAATATTCCCACCTGGCTTCTTCTCAACCCCTTCATTCTTTTCTGCCTTAATTTTGCTGCTGCTCGTTCCTTCAATTCCATAGTTTCTACTACTTCCCCCAAATATGGTATTCCCCTCTTATAACATCATCTTAGCCTTAAGGGCCATATTTTTCGCTTCATTCAAGTCTTCAACACAGTAACCCCAATCTTGTGTATGATCTGCAATTTCATACCATCCACATAACGTGCTATCTGCTAGCCTTCACTCTCCCTCAGGTCATTCCTCTCCGCCAATCACATAAATTCTATAGTATATTCGTGCACTATTCTCTGCCTTTGGCAATACCGCTGATATTGCTGAAAAATAATCTGTTCATAATTAGGAGGTAGGAAATCTTGCTACAACAACGTTTCATCCTATACCATGTCCTCATCGGTTGTCTAGCCTCACGGTATCTCCTGTTCTGGAGCTTCTCCCACCAGGCTGATGTACTGCCTTTTAATCAATATGCTACCAACCTAACCCTGCGCTCCTCAGGAATATCTAGGTAATCGAAAAATCTATCTAATTCAGCCAGCTAATCTAGAAATTCCTTAATATTGAGACTACCATTAAAGTTAAAGATATCTACGTTTATTAAAAAATCTCCACTATCTCCTTGATCATACTTATAGTAGCCCCTTCGATATCTGCCACCACCATCACTACCTTTCCTCCACGACTATCTATTTTCATACAAGATCTCATTCTCCTTAGTGGAGTCTTCATTTGATATCTGAGCCCATCGATTTGCAGCAACAAGTCGATTAATAAGACCGTCATAAGCATCTCTTGCCATCGATAGTCCCCCACCAATATTCCTTTTTCTATTGGTATCTACTGCCATCGCATCAAAACGCCCGATCAAATCCTCAACAAGCTACTCTACTCGTTGGATTCTTCGATCCATGGCATTGATTACCGTTTAGAAACCATCCATTTAGTTACACAAACTCCCTCATCCTGATCACCGTCAAGAACATGATTGCCATCAACACCATCGTTAGTTGCCATCTTCGCAAGAACTCACCTTGCTTTGATACCAATATGACGTGGTGTGAAAGCATTAGAGCAAAAATCAATCTCATATGATGATTTCTAAAAAACACATAATTGCAAAAACTTGCAATTTCCAATAGAAACTCTCTCAGTAAAGTTTCAAAATGTAGCAAATATCAGATGTCCTTAAGAAAACCCTAAAAGACCTATTTATACTATTACATAAATCCTAAAAAGAATTAACAAGAAATAATTCAAATAAATAAAGACTGATAAGTAAGTTGGCAGCTTTGACATTAAAGGCCAGCAGCTTTGGAACCAATTTTAGATGTCGAGCTCATGGAAAAGTTGCAAGGCCAGCATTACCTGGCAGCCTTCTTGTCTACGCCGGTGGCCTTGAGCAGGCTTTGCTAGACCTAAGGCATTGCTGCATTAAACTTGGTGATGCACCTAATAGAACTTGCTCATTTAATAAGTTAAGAATTAAAGGTAATATTCCAACTATGTCATCTCCATCTGCTATTGAATGACAATTAAGAAAAATTCTACGACCCTTTGGTGGTTATAATAGGATCGGTCACTTTATATTCATTTACGACTTAAATCTATCTCAAGCTTGATCTAAACCATTAAATTCTTTTATACTAATATTTTTTTATAATCAATTAAATCATAACAATAGGTTAGAACCGAAGTTTCGAACAATTAAATATGTGGAAAGAATTAAATATGAGTTCACTAACTGTGGGTTCACTTTGCTAAATGAATAAGACTAATAGAATTATTATTATTGATGAATGAAATAGAACTATAATAAGATTTTTATTTTTTTTATTTAAGTAGGAGTATTTTCAAAAAAGATAATTCTAATATTGAATTGTCCTTTATAATTAAAGAACGACTATTGAATGAATATTTTACTTAAATGATCATGAAAGGATGTATCATATTAATATATTCATGAATTACATGTATCAATCAGCTCCCTCTCTTCAATGCAATTGGAACAGTTCAAAGAACATGAAAATTAAGCAAACAAGAAAATGCTATATTAACATCAAATTATGGTACGACAAAACCTTGTGACATGGTCTCGCAACAGGATTGTATGTTTGAAATCTTTCATATCCTAGTAATGGGTTCAGAAGAATTGTAAAGCTATCCAATGTTATAATATAAAAGGATTATGATCCAACATAGATGTCAGCCAGCAAATGTATGTCCATCACAGCAAAAACCAAGCAAAACCCACTAACAGATATACCACCACAAAAAGAAATTCAAACCTAAATCAAATGTTTTCTCAACACTAGCTATGGATTCAAAATCTTGCAAAGACAAATTTTTAACTTGTATTCAAAATAACTCCCTTTCTCTCCCACTACCTCCATAAGATTAACCTATTGACGAATATATCACTGCAAAAAGAAAGTCACAAGCGCAAATCGGATGTTTTCTTAACACTAGCTGTAGATTTGAATCATGTAAAGACAAATTTTTTACTGAAATTCAAAATAATTCCTTCACTCTTCCACCAATACCACCACAAGAATAGCCTAATGAACATAAAATTTCTTTAGCATTACTTCCTAACGAGACATTAGTCTTATGTTTGTTGACAGTGGCAAATAAGTTAAGTAGAAGACGCTTCCAGAATCTTATTTGTTAAGTTTGTGAATAGTCACTCTTCAAGCTGCAATCAAGAATGCGTTTATAATTCTTTCAGCATCTGCAATCATATAATTAAAAGTGAATTCGTAAAGCATTAAAAGCCTACTGGAGGTAATTAATCAAACTGTGTTATAAGCATAACGAGAGATTCCATTAGATTTCCAATAAAACAATACATATTAGAGACATTTACTTATAACCAGCTATATTAAAAATTTCAATGAAAATAAAAATTAAAAAAAAAGGCCAAAAAAAAGGATGTTAATGTTGACATCTTAAATTTTACTAAATGATAAAACTTTCCCAATTATCATTAAAACCATACATATGACATGTTTCTTATGTTATTACATTATTGTTAGGTATACTTCGTTACCAAAAACTGCTCTGCTGCAGTATGGGGCAAATACAAAGATTCATATAATTAACATTTATAAAACACCATATTTGTACCTGGAACTTTATCAAGTTTTTAAAGTTTAATGTGAAAGCAGATGACATTTAAAGGAAAGAATTATCAACCCTAGAAGCATTCCTTCCATGAGGTTGAAGGATTTAAGAATGCCTGATGTCACCACTATTATAGATACTTCGCCACATCTGGTCATTGTAGGATAGACCTTGTCTCTATGCATTTTGGAGTTGGGTTTATTCTCAAGGGCATGCTATTCAATCTAAGTGGTTTTACTAGTTGTTAACCTTTATGCTTTTGGTTATTATGCTTATAGTTTTCTCTCCCAACAGTTTGTTCTTGATGAAGGGCATAAGTCAGTTCTCCTAAGGTAATAATACACGATGTGACTCATTTCCCATTAACTCGGAAATGTTACAAGGAAGGTGAAGGCAAACAAAGCAGGCACATGAGTAGGAGTCCTTGGTTACTTGATGTACAACAAAACTACTAATTTAAGTCACACCATATGCAATGTGCCACTGCCAGCAGGAGTAGCTTGTCCAATAACAAAACATGCTCTTTCCACCTACTCAAAATCTATCAAGACCTCACTTTAGAACCATAATAATATTACTCCACTTTGGGCTCTTCTTAGGACCTTAATACTAATAAAAAACTCATTATGCATTTTCTTATGGATTGTGGTGTTAACTCTATTCTCATAATCTGGTGAATTGAATCCAAAAGAAATTAGTACTTCAAAAAAAGAGGCTCTAAGTTATGATACATCTATAATTGAAAATTTGCCTAAAAATCATATATTGTGATTAATACATCTAAAAGTTCTTATGGAGTGTTTCTTAATTGAAACAGGCATATTACTCATCCTAACTATCTCTATCATGATCTAGTTGTAGGATTTTTGTCAAGTCACGAGTAATTTAGATATTTTCCACGTGGAAACCTTCACAAGGTGCTTTCTATTTAATTAGAGTACTTGCATGATCAATGTTTCTGAAACAAACACATGCACACATATGGGACAGGTGAGTAGTATGTGGGTATTTGCATCTATGGATAGATAGATAGATGACAGACAGATGGACATATAGATAGATAGAGGGAGGGATAGATTATCAAATCCAAATATTCTTGTGGTAGTGTGGTGTGGATTAAGTTGATGTAGACATAGCTTCGTTTATGAAGCATCTCAATACGCCCCAACAATAACAAGAATACTAGATAGAGTAAAAGAAAGTTGTTTCTACAATTGATAATGAAAGCATTATTGATAATGCATTTATGCTAATGCTTTCGAGGAACTATTTTTGTACATATACGTGAAACAATCCTTCGTTTCCTTAAATGAACTTTGTTGTCTGTCTCGAAGAATTACCTCCACTTCCTTCAACATCTCATGTTGCTGCTAAATGCAAGGATGGATTTGTCAATAGTAAACCACAGACAAGAAAAAAAAGTTCTGACTTTTTACTCCAAGCGATTTTCAAAAATTGTAAAACCAAATATCCACCAAACTTTTTATCTCTAATGCCATTCTCATACCAGATAAAACAAGAACAAGAATAAGAAGAAGACAAAAGAAACCCTATCCAACTAGCACCAAGTGGATTTGCCAACATTCTTTGTTCCATTAGCCTCATTCAGACTTAAGCATTCACTGATGATCATAACCCTCCTTTGAGAATACCATATAACTTTAACCTCAAGGAAATCATATATAGACAGATATCTAGATACTATTATCGTAACAAGTACAACCTTACATGCACATTTTAGCAAATGCTTTTAATGTGTACAACCATTGGCTCCCCAAGATAATAATTAATTTATCAGTTCATGATTTTAGAAGCTTGTCCTTTAATTACCGTGTACTTGCTCACCATAATGTTCAAAAACACACACCATAAAGACTTTCTCTTCCAATAAGAATCTAGAACATTTATATTATTTTTAATTGTGTCATGAATCCTTTC
The DNA here is from genome assembly GCA_024138025.1 of Combretum micranthum. NCBI lineage: Eukaryota > Viridiplantae > Streptophyta > Magnoliopsida > Myrtales > Combretaceae > Combretum > Combretum micranthum. The sequence goes on along the minus strand of JAMXBD010000242.1, from coordinate 869,206 downwards.
ACAAATCAGTCGTCTCTTATGTTATATTATCCATAATACTTGATACAAATCCTGCTGTTATGTAAACAAGAAATTAAATCCTTTACAACCAGCACTATTAGATTTCCTAACTCTTTGTTGAGATAATTATTACCGCATTACAATGTTAGTATAAAGAAATTATTTTCCCCTCTTCAATAAAATAGAACAAGTTGAAAAAGAAGAAAACCAGGCAAACCACCACAAGGCAAGAGGAATCATATGTTTGCAATTTTTGGCATAATATATCCAAATAATAAAGTTCAAGTTATTGCAATAGTACCCCATTAGTCTATCATCTAAATATATAGTTGGAATCGTTATTTCAACTGGACCCATCATCTAATTTGTGGGTTTTCTTTATCTTTTTTATGTTTCAACGAATCAATACATGCCCAAAATCAGATGATGAATCAACCTTGGAAAATAATGACAATCATATATTGATACAAAAGATTGATTTGGAACGACATCAAAATAGAAATATCATAGCGTTAATATTTTTCATAGGGTGTAAGTCTTGTAAGCTAACCGTTTTAGAAACTTGTATGGTTCTTACAACTTTAACAAATTTCTAGGAATACTGCTGTAATTTATCCAAAAATATAACAAACAATCAAACATGTGTTACAGGATAGTTTGAAATCGACTTTTTGGTGAGTTAAGGGTGAAATAGCCACCAAGTCCTTTCTTGTCTTTATTAATTTTTATTCATATCGATCTATTTTTGTTAGTAGATAGTAGGGCTCACTAAAAGAGAGCATCATATCTTTAAATAAGCTATTATAGTCCCATACCCTATCTAGCTTATATTTATTCACTCTACTGCATAATGAAATATTAATAATGGGTGGATATTTAGAAAATACTGAAAAGATTATCTAGGATGATAATGGTTTTAGTTCATAAGACTTTTTGTCAAAATATCATCTTTCAAATGTACGTAACTGAGTTGGAATTATTATTTATTTTAGTAAAATAAAAGCTAAAAGAAAAAATAAAAGACTAAAGACAGAAAATAGGTGAGACTTTTCTATTAACGGCCACGTGTGTAACATCAATTTGCTTTCCGAATTCTACGACCATCTGCAAAAGTACACAATTAATCAATTTCAAAAATGCATTTCAAATAACATCAATTTTTGTTAAAATTATTGTCACTTAGTGGTATGAATTATATCATACCATATTTTATGGTACTAATTTTTATTTTATAAATTGTTTCATATTTTATTTATTCAGTATTTTATTATTTTTATATATAGGTATCGCAGGTGCCATCCGCAAATATGTATATATAAAAGGAGCTTCTTGTATAAGTATTTTGTTATTTTAGGGATATTTCAAGGCAATAAGCAACCAACAGCAATACCTTTTTCTTTTGGAAGAACAGAGGGAAAATAGCATCCGGAAGACTTTGACGCATGGAAATTGCCAAGCACCATCCACCGAAAGCCGAAAAAAACAAAAGAAAGGGAAATGGCCAAGCATTTGCGCATCCAAGATGAAAAGGGACTGATCGTGGGCTCCATTGCATGAATCGAGCCGATCATTGTGTTGTTTACGACAGCTGGAAGGAAGGATGGTGGGAGGGTGAGTGGGTGACAGCTGACAACTGATAAGAGGATGGGTCAAGTCAAGAACCGTACGTACGCAATCTGTCCAATTGCAGAAATGGGAGAGAATTTTTGCGTTTAGTCGGTGAGCAGATACAGCGTCCCATTCCGAACGACGCATTTCAAATTTTTTAGCTTCGTTATCAATATTTTAATAACTCCATTTTGAGGAATTTTTAATTTTTATATCTAAGGATCTTAAATAATAATTTTTTTATATTTATTTATATTATTTAAATGACTCATATAATAAAATTTATACACAAACATATTTTAAAAATTAAAAAAAAGTTAAAGTAACAACTTTAAGGGTCAAAGACTCCTTCTTTTAGCCTAGAAATTGATCGGGTCTATTTAGATGGTTTATTTTTTATTTATATTTATATCTTTTTCAAATTGATTTGTATAAATATGTTCGATTTATATATATTTTATCTATATTTGATCTATTTGATCTTTTAATGATAATTGCTAACTTTTTTATCTATATCTATTTTTTGATAAATAATTTAAAAAATTTTTTAAAAAAATGTCTTTATCTTTTAGAAAACGCCAAACAAATAGACCCGATATCAAGGATCTACTAATGGTGATGTTCATTGAGTGTGGGAGAGAAAAACAAACATTAATGGCGTGACTAGGGTTGTCATACTTGAGTTTAAATATCGAGCGTGGTTGACTGTTGCGTTTATAATACCCTTTAAGTGTGACAATGACAATAATGACTAAAAAGATAATAAAGACTAATAACTATGAAAATAAGAACCTAATTAATGATAAAATGACTAATTACTAATTATGATAATAACACTAATAGATACGACACAAGGACTTTCTATATCTAATTATCTTAATATGAAAGGAATCTAATGACATTAAAGACTAACAATAAGGACTAATAAAGTCGTCTAATAATATTTATAAATAATAAAGACTAAAAACTAAAAGATATCATGACATGAGGAGAAGACCGTTGGCATTTCATCTGGTTCAACTACTGCATCTCAATTAATGGTAATTTGATGCACATAAGGATAGAACCAAATCAAACTTTATATTACAATTTGATATATATATATATATATTTTAAATTTGAATCAAACTATACGGTTTAATTCGTAATTCATTTTATTTGAAAAAAATGGTTTTCTATTATTCGGTTTGCGGTTTGAGCCATTTATTATTCTTAAAATAAAAAATTCAAAAAACTCCAATTATATATTTCTTATCATCATTACAAATATAAACAATAATATTTGAAATGAATTATTTACCTAAATAAATATGTAAAGCTTGTAGTGGGAGAAAGATTACATCTATAATAAAATTATAATCATATTAAACTATAATGATATACTAAACTCAATAAAATAAGAATATATTATCCCAATATGAGATGCAAATTTTAATTCGTTGTATAATTTTAATTAACACTATCAATTGTATAAATCGATAAGTAACTAAGTAATAAAAGTGTATTAATCAGTAATGCAAAAGAAAATAATGGAATACTTAAAGTACAAGAGATTAAATCTAAAAATTATCTTATTTATAGATACACCATAACAATTGAAATATGATATACATATTATAATTTCATTTTTATGAATAATACATATATAAATAAAAAATTTAAAAATAATAAAATATATTTAATAAAACAATTAAAAGAAAGAAATAATATGCTTATTTTTTATAATATATAAAACAATTTGATTCAGGACCCCTAATCTAACCACAAATCGTTTACTTTTCACCAAATCAAACCATTTTGAAAAAAAATAAAAATTTTGATACAGTTCAATTTAATCTTATTTGATTGGTGGTTCAATTGGTATTTTACATAATTTTATCTTGATATATAATCTTGATAGCTAGACTAAATATAAAAGAAAAAAAATAAAGAAAATGGTAAACAACCATGGATTGATGTTTATCACCCCCACAGCTAGAGTAATCATAAAAGCAATTCAATCTAGTATACTCTTTTTTTTTTTTTTCTATTGACATAAAAAAATAATTTCTAGTTTAGGTTATATCAATTATCAATAAATGGGATTACTATTATTTGTGTGTGTTTGTTTTTTCCAGTTCAATTAGATTATAGAATATTACTGTATCCTTAGACGAACAAGAGCGATATCTTTTTATTGTATTGTTTCTATTTCTGGCCTCTTCTCTCCTGCTTGGTGTGCGCTAACTTATAATTTCGATTGCCCTTTAGCTTTTGCTTTGGTATTATCAAAGAAGACGTTTCCGAAAGCTTAGACTTAGACGACTCAAGCCCATCCTCTGTCCTGCCTACACTATTGTTATTTGATTGAACCTCTCCCTGAAAAGAAATTATTAATATTAATATGTTATCCGTTTAAATAAATTAAAAATAAATATTAATATTATTTTAATAAATACTGATAATACAGTATAGTTTTATAATAATATATGTAATAAATTTTTACAATCGTTAAATATTTCAGTAACCTATTTCACAGTCTCTCTCTCTCCTAGACACTGACTGCACACCGATACTTAAAGTAAAAAAATGTATGGAATCAGTATTTCAGATTTATTATAATGATATTTTTTTATTTTGTATAATGTATAATAAATAAATTTTTTTATTTTTTTACCAAAAAATAACTATTTTTTACTAAAATATATATTTTATTTTAAAAATATCTCTAAATATAAATAAAAAATTATTATTTTTTTTGGCATCTTATTCTAAACCCAATGTACGATCGTCATTTGTGTGTTGAGACAGACTGAGGACGTACAGTGCTTGACTTGACCCATCATCTTCGCTTCCTCAAGCTGTCACACACAACAGCACAGGGGGCCCCCCGATTCATCAAAGGGACCCACAATCCGACATTTTTCAATTTTCATCTCGAGATTCGCAAACGTTTGGCCATTTTCATGTGTCAACGTCTTCCTTCGTAATATATTATTCATTACCTCCATCGAGTTCTCCTCCAAGGTTCCGTTTGTACTCCCAAAAGGAAAATGCATTGCTGCTACCTGGTTATTGCGTTGAAATTTCCCAAAAATAACAAAATAACTATATGTGTGTATATATATTTGGGGAAAAGGAAAGAGAAATGCAAATTCCAAAAGATTAGATGCGAAGGAAAAATTTTCTTGAAATACCACTGTGGGAGTCGTGTTTTAAAAGAAATCATGTGTTTATCACTCCGTTTTAAGTAGGACTTTCAACGTGGAAAGTCATAGTACTCTCATATTAACATGATTTTATGTTTTTAAGATATGATTTTAGAGCAAAATAAAATCTTAATTTAAAAATACAATTTCAAGTGCCATATTTTTGGAATTTTTTATTCAAAATTTCTGAATTTTTGGAATTTTCTTATCCCTGTATATTTGCAGTAAAATTTAACTCGGCATTCTGTATCTTAAGCTATTTTTTTTTTATATTTTGTCATAAAATGGATGTAATAATAATAGAAGTGTTTTAACTTTCACTTTTTCTACGTTTTTAGTCCCTACATCGTTTTTTATTTTCCTCATAATTTGCACCTCAACCTTTTAAAGTAATACTACCAAACAATGCACTCACCTTACAGGTGTAAATATATTATTATATTTGCAAGAAAAAATTATTAAAAAAATAGCAAAAGAATTACCTGCATGTAATACATGTATGAAAAAATTATATGATAATTAAAGTATTTAAAGATAAATTTTATTTAATTATTTATAAAATTTTAAGTTATAAATTTGGTTGAAAACATGTAACTTGTAAAGAAGTTTGGCTGCCTTTTTGGTATTTCATATGGCAACAAAAATCACCCAAAAAAAAGATTGTAATGAAAAATATCAGTTATATATCCCTAATGAGAAATATAAGAAATGTTAGTGTCTTTTTATTTCTACTTTCTATTTAGAAATATCTTATTAAAAAAGGAAATTGCTTTGGAAAGCTCTTAACCAGTGAAGTTGATAATAAGTATAATTCCTATAATAGGAAGAAGAAAATATATGACTCAGTACACCTATTATGGGAAAAAAAATAGAAAAAAAGATTGCAGATATTATCTACCATAAGGAAAACCAACAACCTTAAGTAAGCAAAACATACCATTGCTAATACATGTGTGTGTGTGTGTGCCGCCAATGAAAATTTTGTATTTACTCTCATTTTCTTTAATATAACACATAGAAAGATAAAATCTATAATTCTAGAAAATAAAAGAAAAAAAAAAGTCAAAATCTCATTCCATCCACGTTCATAAACTTCTACATTGAAACAAAATAAATAAAAGAAAGAAAAGTCTTACTATTACAAAAATTCATAGTCTCTTAATGAAAGATCAAACATTTTTGGCCTATGACTTTGCTAAATTAACCATATGTGTCCATTAAATATATTATCATTGGATATCTTTGTTTCAATATTTTCCCATTCTTTATGCGCACGTTGAAGGTTGTTACCGAAAGTCATAATATCTTTTAAGAGAGAGGGGAAAAAAAAAAAAAAAACTCCATGGCTTACCTAATAAATAAATAACTGAACATTGGTGAAAAAATGATTTCTTTATTGAAACAAGAATGATAATAATGGATTATCAAGGACAAACTTGCCTTCTTGTCAGGAGGGAGCGGGATCAGTAAGAAGTCCAAGTTGAAAGAAAAGAAATTATTTTACTATAATTATATATGGAAATTCAAACTGATCTTGAAAATAAAAAAAAAACGAAATAACAAAAAGAAATAATCTTTTTCCACTGAGCCCATCATCTGATTTGTGGGTTTTCTTTATCTTTTTAATGTTTCAACCAATCAATACATGCCTAAAATCGGATGATGAATCAATCTTGGAAAATAATGACAATCATATATTGATACGAAAGATTGATTTGAAACAACATCAAAATAGAAATGTCATAGCATTAATATTTTTAATAGGGTGAAAGGCTTGTAAGCTAACTGTTTTAAAAACTTGTATGGTCTCTACAACTTTAACAAATTTCTAGGAATACTACTGTAATTTATCCAAAAATATAACAAACAATCAAAATGTGTTATAGGATAGTTTGAAATCCACTTTTTGGTGAGTTAAGGGTGAAATAACCACTAAGTCCTTTCTTGTCTTTGTTAAGTTTTATCCTTATCAATCTATTTTTGTTAGTAGATAGTAGGACTCGCTAAAAGAGAGCATCATATCTTTAAATAAGCTATTATAGTCCTATACCCTATCTAGCTTATATCTATTCACTCCATTGCATAATGAAATATTAATGGTGGGTAAATATTTAAAAAATACAGAAAAGATTATCTAGGATGGTAATGATTTTAGTTTATAAGACATTTTGTGAAAATATCATCTTTCAAGTGTACGTAACTGTGTTGGAATTATTATTTATTTTAGTAAATAAAAGCTAAAAGAAAAATAAAAGACTAAAGACAGAAAATAGGTGAGACTTTTCTATTAACGGCCATGTGTGTAATAACTTCCACATTTACACTCGGCCCTACACATATCAACTAACCACAAACAAAACCTAAGACCAAGGCATCATACATTTACACTCCGCAGCAGCCGCCTTCCCGTTCTTTGCCCTACGCTTATACACTTCCGATGATGCTTTCCGAATTCTTCGACCAATCAATCAATTTCAAAAGTGCGTTTCAAATAACATTAATTTTTGTTAAAATTGTTGTAACTTAGTGGTATGAATTATATCATACCATATTTTATGGTACTAATTTTTATTTTATAAATTGTTTCATATTTTATTTATTTAGTGTTATTATTATTTTTATATATAGGTATCGCAGGTGCCATCTGCAAATATGTATATATAAAAGGAGCTTCCTATATAATTATTTTGTTATTTTGAAGATATTTCAAGGCAATAAGCAACCAACAGCAACACCTTTTCCTTTTGGAAGGACAGAGGGAAACTAGCAAGTGGACCCTCTAAAGGTAATGAATAGCATCCGGAAAACTTTGACGCATACAAATTGCCAACATTTCAACAATCAATTTCTCTTTATATTTCTAATGTTTTAACAATCAATACATATCCAAAGGCTAAAACCACATAGCAAATCGGCCTCGAAAAATAGTTATAATTATAATTGATACAAAAATTTCATTTGGAACAACGTGGAAAAAGAAATTTCTTGACATAAGTATTTTTTAGAGGGTATAAAAGAGCTATTTTAGAAACTTGTATTGTCTTTGCAATTTTAAAAAAATTCATGAAATATTGCTACAATTTATCCAAAAATACGACAAACGATCGAACATATGTTACATGATCGGATTTGAATTTGACTCTTTGGTTTACTAAGGATAGCATTGGCACTAATCTTTCCTCGTCCTTATTAATTTTTCGAATTCATTATTGGACAGTAGATCTCATTAAGAGATAACGCTTGGATCTCTAGATAAATAATAAAAAAACTTCTTATGAAGAAATGTTTAATTATTTCTTCATTTTCTTAATGCTGTTTAAATGCATGACATACAGAAAATATTTATTACGCACGAATATCTTCCACGTTAACAATTGCAAAAAAATAGGAACTTAGTAGACCAACCATGGGTGAAACCCGAGTCGAAGACATCGTAAACATACACATACACTACTAAACAACAAAATATAGTTAAAATTTGTTGCCACTTGTTGAGGCTGTGATGAACCTCTTAGCAACATACCATTGAGGCGATGATGCTTCTGATAATGCTTCTTCCGGAATTCTTCCAGCATCTACAAAGAGTATAGATAAAAATAAAATCATAAAAAATAAATTTAAGACAGAAGATGAGTTCTTGAAAGTACTCTTTCCTTGCAGACCCAAAAAGAAAAAAGAAAAATCAAAAGGCCAATGGTGGATTAAATATTGATATATCCTAACGTGGACGGACCAAGTTCGGTTCGCCCTACTCCAAAGTTGTAAGATTTAATGGGCAGAAAAATAAAATAAAATAAAATAGAGAGAGAGAGAGAGAGAGAGAGAGAGAGAGAACATCAATTTCACAATTCAGTTGTATACAGGACCATCTCACCTTCGCACTTCGAACATCCTCCAAAGTGGCTCCCAGTCCTCTTACCAGAACATTAATGTTTAATGGCGCTATGGCGTTCTGAGTAAGGGCCATGGAAGTCATGCAAATAATCACAAAAGGATATATCGAGACGACACGGCACCTCCTCATCCACTTCAGGTATACTTTCTAGGGATTTACAACGCCAAAGGGACAATTCCTCCAGCTTCTTCAACCTTGATAGATCAGGCAATCGTTGTATGGAACAACAACTATGCAATGATAATGTGTGCATGGACTTCAAATCCCCAAGACCTTCAATGTCAACTAGAAGTGGGCAATTTATAATTTCCAGCAATTGAAGCTCCTTTAAACAAGACAGATTGGATAGTCTCTCAAGGGATTTACACTTATACACGCACAGAGTATGGAGGCGTTCAATGCAACCAACCTTAATCTCTTTTAACCGGCAATAAGAAAGTCTCAACTTAGACAGATTACTCCAGCTGGATAAAGATTGCCAATCAATCGGTGACTCGACATAACTCAAACGCAGGTAAAAGATATTTGATGAAGGACGAAAGTGTGGGTTAAAACAGCATATCCAAAGCGATCGAAGGCGAGGAAGGGAACTCACTTCAGTTGGAGGCAAGATGAAATCGGGAAGAACCAGTGCCAAACCCTCTAATTTGGTCAACCTCACTAGCCACTTCATTTGGGGATTTTGGTTACACGGTGACAAGGTCCAATGCGAATCTCCACTACTTTCAATGTTAATCAATGATAGACTAACTAAATTAGTCATGTTTGAAAGATCAGGTACTCGGTGCCACTCTAATGATGAAGAAGTGACGGATAAACGTAATAAACCCGTAGGAAGATTCGATAATTCTTGGGGCTCATGAATCCCATGCAAAGAAAGATTCTCAAGATGAGAAAGCTGCTTCATAGTTGTGGGCACTCTACTGATAGCAACTTCCTCTAATCTTAGGATTTTCAACTTGGACAAATTTCCAATTTCCTCGGGAAGATTACCATCCATTTGTTTGCAACCAGAAGCTTCTAAACGCTCAAGATTCTCCAGCTTCACTAAACTCTTCGGTAGCATTTTTATTTTAGTGGAGGAAACATTGATCACCTTTAATCCTTTAAGGTTTCCAATGGTTTCAGGCAAAAATAATATTCCTGAAAATGCCAAATGTAACTCTTCCAATGACTCTAATCCCCCAATAGTGTGTGGTAGGTATTTAATTGGACACCCCATCATCCTCAAAACATTCAAACTCTTGAGGTCTCCAACAGAATCAGGTAACTCTTTTATTGCCCACCCGGACAAGTCCAACTCTACTAGCAACATCAGTTTCCCAATTGAGGGATGCAATTTTGTAAGTCCATCAATGCCTATCTTCAACACTTTAATGGACTTAAGATCTCCAATAGAGCCTTGTATTAATGGACGTTGTGGTGGCCGAAAATAGATATCTGAGATTTCTAATTGTTTTACCTGCTTTAAGTTGTTGATGGGTATGTCAATCTCTTCCAGACCGCAACGTCTAATTTTCAATATCTCCAGTTGCACCACAGCAGAGAAATTAGGTATTTTCCTTAGATATATGCAATCTTCAATATGCAGAACTTTCAAATGTTTGGATTCCTGCAGAACAACATACATTGAATTAGGGCTGAAGAGTAAATGTCACTCAAGATTGACAAGATAAATGACAAATAGAAATTTTCAAGTAAGATTAATACCTTCAACGCACGCCATCCACCCCAATCTTCCTCAATATCAGAATTTATTATTTTAAGGATAACTAAGTTTTTGAAACTCAGGCTGGTTGCTTCTAATCTTCGTGGACAATCAAACCAGGACAACCATCTAAGCTGTTGAAGAATATTTTCAAAGTCTCCCTCAAAGCTCCCACCTTCCAATTCAAGGAACTTTAGGCTGTTTGTTCTTGCAAAATCCTCAGGTACAAATCGACAATTAGCACCTAGCATTGCAAGTTTTATTGCTATGACATTCTGATCTACCTAAAATTGGCAATTTAAATGGAGTAAATGGAAGTGTTAGAAAGTTAAAATATGAAACTAAAAGGAAAAGAATAGTCGCAACAATGATAATAAATTTACCTCTTGATTTTTAAGTGCATCTAAAGCACATTCTGAAGACCACAATCTGCTAGGTTTTATAGAAAATTGGCTTTCAAGGCACAGCTTTTTTGGTTGGGCAATGGCCCTTCCAAAGTCTCTCAATTGATCATGCATCCATAATCTATCATAATCAAGTACCTTAATCAAAGACCTTCTCACAAGAATTTTAATACCACATTCAGGGTAGAGTTTGCAAGCCTCCCAGAAATAAAATGGATAGGTCTTCTCTTTATCATTGAAGAAACACGCAATATCAAGGAAAATCTGTTGCTGCTCATGATCTAATGCCTGGTAACTTATCATTAACGTTTCTTGGACATCCTTATGAGGAGCCTCCTTTAGTTTCATCAATCTGAACTCCCATATTCCATCATCTTGCTTGTAAAGTGATGAGCCAATGACTTGGAGCGACAATGGAAGTCTGCCTGTAGTGTCAACAATCTTAGTCGATATGTCGTAGAACTCAGGTGGTGGCTCATCCATTTCGAAGGCATGCCGACAAAAAAGTTGAAGAGCATGGTGACGTTCCATCTCCCGCATGTCATAGAAACAATACTCTTTATCGTCTTTAGATGGCAAGAACTCGGTGTTCCTCGTCGTAATTATAATTCTACTCGTGGGACCAAACCAGAAGGACCTGGCTGCTAGGTTTAAGAGCTGATCTCGCTTATCCACATCATCAAGGACAACAAGGACGTTTTTATTACATAACCTTTTACTGATTATGGAAATGCCACCGTCAATATCAGAGACCTCGGAAACATTAAGATTGAGGGTATCTAATAATAACTTCTTCTGCAACTTTACCATGTCATCCACACTTGTTGATCTCCTAACATCTTTAAGAAAGCAACTACCTTGATAATGAGAAGAGATTTTCTTGAAGACAGCGTTGGCCAGAGTTGTTTTTCCGATTCCACCCATGCCATGTATCACGACAAAACGTACACCAGGAGATCCTTCCTTTAACAGCTCCATAATATCTTCAACAGGCTTTTCAATCCCAACCAGACGATCAGGCAAACTAGTAACAGCTTCACTGGCGGTGAGCTTACTGAAAACCTCTTCTTTGATGAGATCCACAAGTTTAAACAAGCTGTCATAAGTATGAAACAAGAACATACATGTTTCAGTCCAAACAAGGTAAATAAACCCGGAGAGATCATTTACAAGGTGAAAGATATATGAACATTACCCGTGATCCTTCAAGTTCCATCCCTTGATTGTGGTGACCTTCCTGAGCGCGTCCTCCCATGGCTTCACGTTATCTTCACCTAGCTCGTCCTTATGCTTTTGCAAAGCAGTGGAGTACATTGGCGATCGAAGTTTGACGTCTTTGCTAACATCGACGTCGTAGAACATGGGCAAGATCGTTTTCTTTGTGTCACTGCTCGAATAAGTTTCCCAGCAATCTATCATTTTTGCAAGTTCACGGAGGCACCACTTGCTGGAAGCATAGTCTTTGGAAAAAATAGGGATGAAGATGCTTGAGTTGGTGATTGCTGCCAGCAGCTCTCCTTCGATCACTTCACCTTTCCGGATCTCTTCATCATCTAGGAACACGCGGAATCCAGCGTGTGTCAAGCTCTGATAGAGAGCGTCGGCGACAGTATAGCGGCTGTCGGGTCCCCGGAAGTTCAGGAACACATCATAGGCCCTGTCGGATGCATGGTCAGGAGTGGTCTCACGTGTGGTTTGGGATGAAGAGGCTTTGTATCGTTGCAGCGGGCGTGATAGGGAGTGGTCTGCTTCTGGGTTTTGTTCCATGTTTGATCTGATCAAACAACTCTCTGGAATGCCTCTGAGAACTACAGAAGCAGCAGTATGTGGATGGATTTAATCTCGATGCTGATGGTATAATATCTATACGTGGATTTTAATAGAAAATGCTTGCTACGTCCGCTTCTCTTGTTGCGACGTTCTACATCAGCAAATTTAAGCTTTTTCAACTCACATCCTTCCTTCCGATTTCCATGTGTTCCACCATCTGTCCCTTTTATGAGCTTCCCTTCTTTGACTGATGTTTCAAATAGTTACTAGGAACTTGCTACGACAAAAAAAGGGCGGTCATTTTTCATCTCTCTTAATATATCATTTTATTTTTTTGATAGAAATATTTGGAAATGACCTGTTATACGATAACCGGAAAAGACAAGGCATGAGCAGCAGCTAATCGCTATGGATTTCTTTATTTATGAAATATAGAAATCATTATAATTTTACAATTTACTTGTAACAAATTTTTTAATATAAATAATTGATTTGATGTTGCATTTGTCACATGTATATAGTTTTTTTTAATTGTTTCTATATACTTTTGATTATATATTTATATAATCATTGAAAGTAAGATATAATTTAATTTTATCAATATCTTTCTCACTATATTGTTAGCTCTAAATACGATGAAAAATGTCTTTAGTAACATCAAATAAACATTAATAGTCCTATATTACTATTTGATAATTAGGAAAAGTGAAATTAATCTTTTCTCAATGATAAAAATTAAATGAATTATACTACAAATTTTTTATTTTATAAGTTGTTTCGTATTTATTTATATAGTATTATTATTATTATTTTTATATACACGTATTGCAGGTGCCGTCTGCAAGTAAGTATGAATTGATGTATATATATATATATATATATATATATATATATGAAAAGGAGCTTCCAATATAATTATTTTATTATTTTGGGAAAATTTCAAGGCAATAAATAGGCAACCAACAGGCAACAACGATACATTTTCCTTTTGGAAGGAAAGACGAAAACTAGCAAGCATTAGGAAGACTTTGACACATGTAAATAGCCAAGCATTTGCGCATCTAAAGATGAAAATGGACGGATTGTGGGCCCATTTCCTTGAATCAAGCAGCCATCGTCATTTTGGGGAAATTTCAAGGCAATAAACAGGCAGCCAACAGGCAACAACGATGCATTTTCTTTTTGGAAGGAAAGACGAAAACTAGCAAGCATTAGGAAGACTTTGACACATGTAAATAGCCAAGCATTTGCGCATCTAAAGATGAAAATGGACGGATTGTGGGCCCCTTTCCCTGAATCAAGGGCCATCGTTCCTGTTGGGTACAACAGCTGAGGGAGGAAGGGAGGGAGGGAGAGAGGGAGATTATGATAACTGATAAGATGCTGGGTCAAGTCAAGCACCGTACTTTACGCTGTCTGTCTCGACGCAGAAATGAGAGAGTTTTGCTTTGCTAGTCTGTGGGCAGCTACGGCATCTCGTTTCTTATGTTTCTCTTTTAAGTTTTTAGATGCATGTTGATACTTTAAAAACTTACAATTTTATTCTTAAAAATAATTTTTAATATTTATTTATATTATTCAGATCCTATATAATAAAATTTATACACAAACATAATCTAAAAATTAAAAAAACAATTAAATTAACAACTTTAATGGATCTTTGTAAAAAAAAAAAAAAACCCTCTTTTTTGCCAAGGTCCTTAAAGATCTAAACTTCATTCTATGAATTGATGTCAAAGAACCACAAATGGTGGTGCTCTTAGTGTGTGTGAGAGAGAGAAAGACATTAAAGGTGCTAATAGGTTGCTGAAATTATTAATGATTGTAAAAATTTATTATTTATCTTCTCCAGTTATTAAGCCAATCTAAGTTATCCATGTCAAAAAATAAAAACCAAATATAAACAATTATTTTTCATATACCTCACTTTCTCTTTCTCTCTCATCTCATTCTAATTCTCTGTAATAAAAAACATTTCCACTTTTTTTTTTCTAATTTTGCATACAGATGCCTCATGCGCTAGTTATTATTAAGTGAATCTACTTTATTTGTGTTAAAAAATAGAAATTAAAGATGGACCTAAAGAGGAACCAATAGGGCCTCGCCCTAGGTCAATTGGTGAAGGTTTTCTCCCTTGGAAAGAACAAAAGGCATAAATCCAGGGTTTAACTATTGAGCGCTGCAGCGAGCCTCAATCGAATGCTACGGCTATGTATAACAATACCTTGAGTGCTCTGGTGCTGCCTTTAAGTGCACTAGGGGATCAGTATACCTGGCATCACATCCACAGCCGCCTGAAGGAGGTGGGGTGTGACAATATGAATGAATATGGAAGAAATAACTCCATGCGAGAGATAAATACTCCATATTTTAGAGGGGATTTAGGAATTAAGAAATTTGTTGATCGGTTGCTGAGGTTGAGAGGATTTTTAAATATATAGAAATTATTGAAGAGAAAAGGGTGAAGTTGGTGATTTGAAGATTGAAAGGTTATGCATATGTTTGGTAAGAGAGGTTAAAAAAAAAAATAAGTCGTGAAGGAAAAACATCTGTTAGAATATGGTTTAAGATGAAGCTATTGTTCCATCCTCTTAATTATGAGGAAATCATGTTTCAACAGGAACAAAGATTTCATCAAGAATAGAAAGTGATACATGAATATCCTACTGAGCTTATAAGTAGGCACAGAATAATGATTTGAAAGGAGAAGAAATTCCTATTGCAAAAGAGAATGGGAAAGAATACATTGAAGAGACTCCTAAAGAGACCTCATCCAAATCTTTAGAAACCATCCCTCCTAAAGTAAAAAAAAAAAAAAAAAACCATGTAAATGAGAAGGTTGAATATCCACCAGTTATTTCCACTAAACCTGATAAAAAAGGATTTGTTCCTGATATACTGCTTGAAATTGCCACAACAGATATTAAGATTTAAGACTCTTGAAGTCGTTGAAAATAAACCTGTGGAAACACTGGTACAAGAGGAGAAACCAAAAGTGAAAGTGGTTGTAAAAGAAGTAAAGGAGCAAGGAAAGAGGGATTCTCCTATTGAGATTCTTCATTCTATTGATCGGAATAAAAATGTTGCTAATCTTTTTCCATTCCATCTCATGATTCCCTATTATATCCAGAAAAGAACTCAAGGTTGAATTCTTCTCAAGTAGGAGAGAATGATGTAGGCAATAAACATCTACACCGCTAGCCTACAAAGAAACACTGTCAGCATTGGAAGAAATGATGCTGGCCTTAGAAGAAACGCCACCGATGTTGGAAAATACGCCGCCAGCATTGGAGTCGGCCTACATTGCTGACAATTTTGTTTTTTGAATTTTCAAATCATCAGCATTAATTACAGTCCGTCAATTTTTATTACCAATCAACTTATTTATTTGTATTTATTATTTTCTTTTTTAGATTTGTATTTATTATTTGTCTTTATTACTAGTCAATATTGTAATTATTATTTCAACTTTTTAAGATATTTATGTAATAATATAAATAGGCCTAAGACTTAACTTTGTAAAACAACTGATATTTTAACATCTTTGACATTGAATTCATAAAATTTTCTCTCAATTTGCAATTGTTTAGCAATTGTGTAATTAAGTTGACATTTTGAAATCAATGAATTGATTTCTGTTATTTAACGCTTCCGTGCTACAAAAATAATATAGCTTTACTTTATTTATACCTAAATCAATATACGATTGTTATTAAAGTTATTCTAATTCATTGTCATTCAACAAACTTCTAATTAACCTATATTAGTTATATCAAAATACAAGAATAAAAAGGATAACGACACAACTTGAATAATCATCACAATAGCAATACATATATGCTTTAATTTCAAAGTCATTAAATTTTACAATAGCCAAAAAATACAAGTAATTGACCAAAAAAGTAACTTTCTAATTTCTACAATGTGCCCTCCATTTGTCTACATTTCTTGTACTATATAATTTCTTATTTGAGTCCATTCCACAGTAGCCTCCATCGTTCCAATTGTATTGATACGATGTTCATCGGTAGGAATTTCATCAACTTTTATCAACCTATCACTTGCCAAACATCCTAGGATTTATTTTCTAGGAGGGTATGGACTAGATCATGAAGCAACAAACGGAATAGATAAAAAATAGGTTATATTCAAAGGATACGTAAAAGGTACTCCCAAGGAAACTGACATGGAAGTGATGTAAAAGTAAAACCACCGACCAAATATAGGATTAATTACCATTCTCAACAAAAGAAGCAACAAGAAATCCATCCCAAAAAACATCATTGACATTGTATACATCATTAGTGCTTTGTGTTAAGTTATTTACAAACTTCTATTTGATAAACCAAGAACTTTTGTAATTAAACGTATGAAACAATGCACCATTATAAGAATTCCATTTATTATCTCCACTTCATGATACTGTTACCAATGTTCAGCATTTGGGATCACTTATCAATATATATATATCTCAAGACTTCCTACAGGTAGCAAAGTATACCAAACTATCAAACTAGACAAAGAAAATTCAAATCACCCCGTAGTGTAAATATTTTAAGGCATTGTATCCCCTAGAGAGTCAAGACTAGAAGAATAGACAACAAGCAATAATAAATAACATCCATTCTAATTGCTAGAAAATCCTATCTCAATACAAAGATTAGGAAAAATGTGGACCCATTTACAAATATTGTAGATTTTAAAGTAATAACCAATACCCATAATTACCCGATCAAGACAACCTCATCAATCTCATTGTCTAATCATCTCCAGATAAAATCCTATTAATCACTGCATATAGTGCAGTACACAACAAGCAATCTCCATAAAAAATCTCAATACAAATGTGTCTATATAAGGAACAAACCAGCTTTATACCTCCAACCCATTTGCTAAAAACACAAAATAACATGACCCAAATGATCGAATTCCCAAAAAAAAAAAAAAGCTAATTCATATTGATGGGTTCTGAGATCTTCAACACAAAGCCAATAAAGTTTCAAACTTTTTATTTTAATTGGAGAGAAAAAGACCCTGGTATTCAGATAACATCACTTATTGACCAATTGCTTAGCTCACATAGTTCTAATATGGAAATAATACCAAGAAATCATGGGTTGAGGGTAAAATGTACCAGCTGCAATTCCTGCTTTTCTTATACTTGAAATAGCCCTGAGTAATTGAGCTAGATCAGGTTGGAAAAAAATAAGGATTCATAAATAGGTACTCCATTTCAAGAACTTGCACAAATGAAAACCATTTGAATTAATGGTGCATAATAAAATAAGAAAACATAAAGAAAACCTTCAAGCTCTGACTATTTGTAGAATGGGCAACTAGTTATATTCCAAACAATGAATTACAGTACAAGAAGCTTCCATATGAGTCAGTAGACTACAGGACTGTTAAAATTCTATAGAAGAAATCATTTAGAGAAGATGGGAGTATCAAGTGGGTCTAAGCAGCTCATAGATCGATATTTATCATGTACAACACCAATTCACTCTACTTTGCACACAGGATCGAGATAAATCCAAAAATGTTGAAACCTCTGACAAATGCAAGAGCATAAACAACAAATGCCAGCATAAGAGATTAGCAATAGCATAAACATGCTATACAGTAGTTGTTATGTCTTTGTGAAGGCGATCGGATCAGTCTTCAAAACTATTGAGATCCCTATTGAGGAAATTTGTTGAAACCAATCAATTAGTCTGTTGATAGTTACAAAATCTCTAAGTTTTATAAGATAATGAAATGGTGATGATAAACTAAGTATTAGTATATATTTTCAATGATTTTATATTAAGATTTTGATGAATTCCCTTTAGTTTACCCTCATACTCCTCCCAAAAAGGAGTATATGCCTGTTCCTATATTCATCTCTTGCACCAGGGGCTTCTACTCCTTTTAGTATATGCCACATTGAATACTAAAAGAGAGAATGGGAAAAAAAAAAAGAATACTAAAAGAGAGAATATATGAGATAGAAAGATGACACTAAAAGGAGTATATACTGTCGTAAAACATTGAAAGAGAATTCTTGTATATATTTTTAGGTTTACAATGAATCAAATATATACAAGTTGTCTAAAGGATAAAAAAGGCAACTAATAGCAAAATCTCCTAATTTAATGAGTCAAACATTTAATAGCTCATTAATGACTCATTTAATGGGTCAAACAATATGACTTATTTAATGGGTCAAACAATTTAATGGGTCAAAGACCCCTAATTTAGTATGATTCTATAATTACAATATCTAAAAATAGAATACATGTATTTTTCCACACTCCCCCTCAAGCTGGTGAATAGGGACTTCCCATTCCCAGCTTGGACACAATCCTCTCAAAAGTTGAACTACTCAGCCCCTTGGTGAGAATATCTGCAAGCTGTCCATGTGTTGATACATATGAGTGCATATTAGGCCACTGTCCAATTTTTCCTTGATGAAATGTCTATCAATCTCGATATGTTTAGTTCGATCATGTTGAACTGGGTTGTGAGCTATGCTGATCGCGGACTTATTGTCACAATAGAGCTTCATTGGTCTAGTCCAGTTAATTTTTAGGTCTTCAAGGATGATTTTCAACCATAGTAACTCACATATGCCTTGAGCCATTGCACGAAATTCAGCCTCAGCACTAGATCGTGCAACCACACTTTGTTTCTTGCTTCTCCATGTCACTAGATTTCCTCCAAGAAAAGTGCAGTACCCTGTTGTTGATCTCCTGTCAACAGTAGATCCTGCATAGTCTGCATCAGTATAGGCTTCAAGAGTTACATCCTTATTTCTTTCAAACAAAATCCCCCTTCCTGGTATTCCTTTGAGGTACTGCAAAATCCTATATGCAGCTCGCAAATGAGTCTCTCTTGGGCTATGCATGAATTGACTTATCAAGCTTACTGCATAAGCTATGTCAGGTCTGGTATGAGACAAGTAAATGAGCCGTCCAACAAGACGTTGGTACATTTCCCTATTCACCATGGCATCTTCCTCTGCATTCCCTAGTTTGTGATTCGGGTCTATAGGGGTACTTGCTGGTTTGCATGCAGCTTGACCTGTTTCCTTGAGCAAATCAGTCACATATTTCTGTTGAGATATAAAAATCCCCTTCTTTGAATGAGAAACTTCAATTCCTAAGAAATACTTCAATCTCCCCAAAGTCTTGATATCGAATTCTTTAGCTAGGCATTGACTTAAAAACTGTTGCTCTTTTTCATCATTTCCAGTCAAAATGATGTCATCTACATACACTAGTAAGGCTGTCACTCCCCCTGACGCTGAGTGTTTGATGAATAAGGTATGATCCCCTTGACTCTGTTTGTATCCTGTCTTCAACATAACTCTAGCAAATCTCCCAAGCCATGCCCGAGGAGATTGCTTCAAACCATATAAAGCCTTGTTCAGTTTACACACTGTGCTAGTATCCATGTTTTTTCCATAACCAGGTGGGACCTCCATATAGATCTCCTCCTCTAGTTCTCCATGTAGAAATGCATTTTTTACATCAAACTGTTGTAACTTCCACCCAAGGTTAGCAGCTAGGGACAAAATGACTCTTACAGTGTTCATCTTGGCAACTGGTGCAAATGTCTCCAAATAGTCAATTCCATAAGTTTGCGTATATCCCTTTGCTACCAACCTTGCCTTATATCTCTCAATTGACCCATCAGCCTTATATTTTACTGTATAAACCCATTTACAACCTACTAACTTCTTCCCTGTTGGCAATCTGACCAATTCCCAAGTCTTGTTCTTTTCAAGTGCCTTCATTTCACTGTCCATGGCTTGCTTCCACTTTTCATCAGACAATGCCTCAGATAGGGTGGTGGGAATGGTGATAGTGTTAAGGTTGACAAGGAAGGCTCTATAGGTAGGTGAGAATTTTTTAAAAGAAAGGTAGTGTGACAAGGGGTAAAGTGGCCTTTTTGTGCATTCTCTCTTTTCTTTCCTAAGGGCAATTGGAAGGTCTTGATCATCACAATCATTTTGGGGTTCAGTTTCACTTTGCAAGGCTGGAAAGTCAGAAATTGTTACCTCATTTAGAGAACTTGGATCAGACTCTTGAACTTGCACAGATCCTGGAATGTGAGTGTCCTTTTTTTGTCTTGAGTACACCAAGTTTTTACCAAATCGCACGTCTTCAAAAGCAGATTTTTCCAGGTCAGTAACATGTGGACTTGGAATTAGATTAGATGGAGACTTAGCAGGTGCTGGGGACTCAACATGTGTAGGCAATAGAGAAAGATCAGCAGGTGCTGCTGGGGACTCAACATGTGTAGGCAATACAGAAAGATCACTCAATTCAAGAAGAAAACTGTCTGAATTCTTTGCCTTATCTTCCCTAAAGCTCTCCCCCTGAAGATAAGGTTGGGTAAAATATGCCTCTTGTTCACTAAAAGTGACATCTCTAGACACAAAAAATTTCTTGGATGGAGGATGATAGCACTTATACCCTTTATGAGTGGGGGAATATCCCAAGAAGACACACTTTAATGCTCGAGGATCAAGTTTTCCTCTATCTTGATTGTGGACATGAACAAAGGATACACACCCAAAAATGCGAGGTGCAAGATTGTTGGTGGTGGACAGATTTGGATAGAAGGAGGAAAGCGCTTCCATTGGGCTTTTGAATCCTAAGACTCTAGTAGGAAGTCTATTAATAAGGTATGTGGCTGTGAGAACCGCTTCCCCCCAAAACTGTTTTGGAACAGATTTCTGAAACAACAATGTTCGGGTTTGATCTAAAAGATGGCCATTTTTCCGCTCGGCCACTCCATTTTGTTGTGGTGTTTTGACACATGAAGACTCATGAATTATTCCCTCTTTTTGACAGTAAGGAGTGATGATTTGATTAAAATAATCTCGAGCATTATCAGATCTTAATCGTTTAATACTCACACCAAACTGATTCTTTATCATTGAAACAAATTTAGGGAACACAGAACTAACATCGGATTTATGTTTGAGTAAGAAAACCCAAGTGACTCGAGTACAGTCATCAATGAAAGTCACAAACAATCGTGCCCCAGAAACATTGGGAATAATAGAGGGACCCCAAATGTCAGTATGGACAAGATAAAAAGGAAAAGTGCTTCTTTTATTACTGATTGGAAAAGGTATACGCTTGTGTTTAGCAAGTTCACACACCTCACAATGAAGACTCTCAACATCAAGTTTAGAAAATAATAAAGGGAATAGAACTTTAATAATTCTGAAAGATGGATGACCCAACTGACAATGATGAAGAAATGCTCTTTCTTTATTAGACAATATGGATTCAGACATTAATGAGTGAGGTAATCTGCTTTTGAAACCGTTCGATCCAGTTGACACCTTAAGACAATAGAGACCATCCTGTTCTTTAGCAAGTCCAATCGTCCTCCCCGAATTCTTTTCTTGAAATACACAATAATCATTGTAAAAAATCACTTTGCAAAGTAAATCTTGTGTAAGTTTCTGTATAGAGACAAGATTGGTGAATAATTTAGGAACATGAAGAACATTTTTTAAGGTTATGGACGGGTTGATTTGGACATCTCCTATACCAGCTACTGTTGCTAGGGTGCCATCTGCAGTGGCGATTTTCTTATTGCTTGGGCACGGGGTGTATGTGCAGAAATGTTTGGAAGAGTGGGTCATGTGGTCGGTGGCTCCTGAATCCATAATCCAAGAGGTGGAAAAGGTAGCATCCGAAACATTTAATCCAATAGAAAGTGAAGAATCACCTGAATATGCTAAAGAACAAATTTCTGACATGTCGCTTAGCACAAATCAGAATAAAAAAAATTGAAACAACACCAGCAATTAAGGCTGGCTCTATAGCACCTATGAAGACAAAAATAGAGGAGAAATACCAGCAATTAAGGCTGGCTAGTCGTAGGTATAAGGATAAAAAGAAAACCACCAGCAATTAAGGCCGGTTGAAAAAGAAGGAACAAAGAAAAAAAAAAAAGGTGGAAGCAGAAAATCAAAAGCACTCCAGGATGAATTACTCTGATACCATGTCGTAAAACATTGAAAGAGAATTCTTGTATATATTTTTAGGTTTACAATGAATCAAATATATACAAGATGTCTAAAGGATAAAAAAGGCAACTAATAGCAAAATCTCTTAATTTAATGAGTCAAACATTTAATAGCTCATTAATGACTCATTTAATGGGTCAAACAATATGACTTATTTAATGGTTCAAACAATTTAATAGGTCAAAGACCCCTAATTTAGTATGATTCTATAATTACAATATCTAAAAATAGAATACATGTATTTTTCCACATATACCACATTGAATACTGCCAAAAGTAAGCACGGATGGTAGCTAGTACAATGGATTGGTATGCTTTATTCCTTTCCAATATGTGCTTGAAAATTTCAAGGTATACTACAATATATTAGCAAAACATCACACGAAATCAATTCCACAACTATATTGAAATGGTACAAGGTCCAATGACAAATATGAGGATTTAAGATGATCATCTATGGTAATCATAGCAACATCCAAT
Organism: Combretum micranthum; assembly: GCA_024138025.1. NCBI lineage: Eukaryota > Viridiplantae > Streptophyta > Magnoliopsida > Myrtales > Combretaceae > Combretum > Combretum micranthum. The sequence goes on along the minus strand of JAMXBD010000242.1, from coordinate 846,120 downwards.
GACAAATATGGTAGGTGGATGCTACACACATACATGTGATCCCTTCTTCCTCCCCCACGCCCCACCCCCCCCACCCCCCCCCCAAAACCCAAAAGAAAAAAAACTATTTAAATTAATTTGGTCTATTTAATTAAATCTCCAGTCAAACTAAAAATATAAATAAGATGATTTAAATAAAAGCATCATGATTTTTCTCTAGTCGATTATTCCAAGTTTAGTTCAAGTTTGATCTTGTCATGTCGACCAAGTATAATTTTCCTTTTGAATCCAATGGGTCCAGTTTATATATTTTAATTCGCCATGAACATGACCTGGTACGCTAGTGTGTGAACAGAGACAATAAAAGGACTCACAATAGACACATTTTGTTTCAATAAAAGCTTAATGCATCATAAAACACAAAAGGCACTAGCTATTTTTCATTAAAACAAATATCTCCACCAGGTATCATTTTTCTTTTGAATCCAATGGGTCCAGTTTGTATATTTTAATACATCATGAACATGAACTGGTACGCTAGTGTGTGAACACAGAGACAATAAAAGGACTCACAGTGGACACATTCTGTTTCAATAAAAGCTTAATACATCATAAAACACAAAAGGCCCTAGCTCTTTTTCATTAAAACAAATATCTCCACATAACTGATACTAGACATACTCTGTTTCAATAAATGACGAATCCATCACTTGCCCTCAAAAAAACAGAACCAAGAAACAAAAAGAAACCTTAATTAGTTATAACTCCACATAACTGACTAGGACCCCTATTCTTATTCATGAAAATCATGTTGTTTTGTTTTCTAACCACATTAATAAAAACCCAACACCCCTATAGTGCAGACAACCCTCGGCACCACCAACATCAACCCAATTCCTAAATTTTAGTAACAGTAGCCCCTATAAGCCAAATATAACTCCACAACGTCCAAGAATTACTGTCACAAAACTAACAATCAAGTATACTTTTCAGTAGTAACTGCCATAAGCATAAATCCTCCTAATCGATTATTATTTAACCAAAAATATATTTGAACTGCCATGAAAGCAACTTAGAAGAATTTAATGTCAAAACACATTTGAAACCAAGTGATGTCTATAAGCATAAATCCAATTGAAAAATATCTCACAATAATGAGTATTAAGCTAGGAATCCAACATTGTAAGGATTAATATCAAGTTGAAATTGACTAAAAAAAATCAAAATATAAACGAGCCCAACTCAAATAATTCATATATAAACCAAACAAATTAACAAAAAATGATACAATTGAAGATATGTACAAACTAAATACAAATGCATCAATCACAACTAATGGACTGACAAGAGGGACTTACCTCAACTATGGTTTTAAGTGGAACAAAACGATATAATAGAAGATATTAGGGGTTTAGAACTGCCAAAAAACAAAACAAAGAGATGACTGGAAATAAAAAGATGACCAGAGGAGAGAGAGAGAGAGAGAGAGAGAGAGTTGCTCGCACTAGTTAAGCTAAAGCTTCCAATGAGTGAAGCAGACTGAACAAAGAGGACAAAAGCCTACTAAACGAAGGAAAGAGGAAACAAAAGGAGAGAGACGTTACTTTTAATAGGGATATTTTTGTAATTTTGAAGAGTGAAGACATTTTGTACTGCGCATTTTATTTTTGTAGCGTGGGATATATAGAACAATTATTTTGAAGTTTGTCCTCTGCTCTAGGAAATTTTTTGTCCTGTCCCATTGCTCTTTCAAAAATAAAAAATAAAAAAACAATAGACAAATAAATTTGTCTAGTCCTATCCTAGAAATTGCAGAAAATGAAAAGTAACCTAAAGATCGCGTTTAAACCGGACAGGATAAGAAGAACTGGACAGTATAGTACAAAAAGTACTAGACAGAACAATTCCCTTGCATCTTATTTGGATTGTATGGGACTAAATAAGGATTTTTATCCTATCCAATGTTTGGTATATACAAATGCATGATAGAACATTATCTTTTGACCGTTATACCCTCATATCGTAATATATTTATTTAATTAATTTTACTATATTATTTAATAAATACAATTTAAAAAGATTAATGTATATATACAATTAAATTAGTTACATATTATAATAAATAAAATCCATAATTAAACTATGTTTTCTTTTCTTTTTCAAAAATTCACTACCTAATTAAAATATTAAATGTTTATATAGTAAATTAATTAGCTTAATGTTTAATAATTATAAAATTAATTAAATAAAAACTATCAATATTAAGCTAATTAATTACATAACAATTTAGATATTAATTAATTATTAAATTAATAGTTAATCATAAAAAATAATATATCTTCACTTTAATTATGCTTAAATCAATATCCAATTGTCATTGAAGTTTTTCTAGTTCATTGTCATTCAACAAACTTCCAATTACCAATACTAGTTATACCAAAATACAAGAATAAAAATGATAATGACACAACTTAAATAATCATCATAATAGCAATACATATATGCTTTAATTTCAAAGTCATATATTAAATTTTACAATAGCCAAAAATCTATAAGTAATATAATCAATACAATCATTATTCTGGTCAATTTATGTAGAGTAACCAGTCTAGCTAGCAAATATTACAAAACACCATGAAACATGAAACTTAAACAAAATATCACAAATCCCTACACCATCATTTGTCTTCTTGTGCAATTAGATGTATGTCATGAACATTCAGAAAGGTACAAACCCATCATCAAGGGAAGTGTAAAATATAATTAAAACCATGCATGGTTACAAGCTTAAAGTAAGCTCTTAGATGATTGGTCCTTGTATTTATGATACAAAACTTTAATTGCAGATGGTACAAGAACTTGGAGATGAGAGGAGTTTTATTCCCCAAGAACCAACCCATGAAATTACAGTCAACACTTTGGAATGCTAATGATTGTGCTAGTGAATACAGACTGGTCCAAAGCACCATTCGTAGCATTCTATGGGAGCTTCAATGCCCAAGCCAACATTTTTGCAATTATTTATCAATTAATCAACAATTGAGTCCTCAACATCCAACACCTCATTCTCCTATAAGCTAACAATTATCCGCCGTTTTCTGTTCTCTTTTATGTGACGTTCTCTACATAAATGGAATTCAATTTGTTGACACTCCATTAATACTTCAAACTGTTATGTTTGGAAGCCAAGGAATAGAGTTTATTACCTCCTACCTTTGAGAAGATCAAAAAGCTTTCCTCCATAATCTCAAATGAACTACCATCTAGTTTAAAATTTGGCAACGGTACTTATGAACTGTCAAACATAACATATCCCGAGATGCTTTGAGGGGAAGTGTTTGCATTATGTATGTCTCTCCTCTTCCTACAAGTAGGAAATTTAATTATAGTAATCTCCTATCTGCAACCACTTTCTAAACTATTATAACTATTATAATTTGCAAAGTCTATGCAGAAAGCTTCCATATAACCTTTTTCTCATGTCTTTCCTCATTTTTAAATCAACTCATCATTCCAAGCACCACTAACAAACACACACAAATTGACTGAAAGATCCAAACAATAACAAACAAAATGTGCATCAATTACCCAATTCACTCTATTAATTTACAACTATTGATTATGGACATGTAATGGGAACGACATCGAAATATGACAGCATAGGTCCACTCCATCGTCAATTAACCGCATTCTCTAAACAGAATTACCACAAAGTAAACAGATTCCCATTATATCAGCAATCAATGGATATCACAGACAGGAATTAATTATTGCTATGTTCAACAAAGGAGGATATGATTGAACAAAGAAAATTCTGTTGCACCATCTGACATGTGATAAACCTGTTATTAAATAAAGAGGACCTAAGTTTAATGACCATACATCTGCCAACTGATTAAAGAAAGATTGAAAGGTTAGACAAATCATAGAATATCACTGACTCATATTTAAATGACCAAACAGAAAGTAAGGTTATATATCTTTTTCAAGTGGAACAATTTTTATTTTCGCTAAAACAAAGCTATATATAGCTAAACAAATAACTCAGACTTCCATATTTACTGCTTTTATTTGCATGTATGTATAGATTGGCATTTACTGATATTGAATAGGTAGCATGTGTTACATGGATGGTAAAACTTACAAAATTATAATCTACAAGGGCATTTTTCAGATAAAGGGCATGCAAAAACACCATTAGTATAGCAATTATATTATATAGTGAACTCCTAAAATCAGAGTTCTCTCTGTCAAACTATTCCAAGGGTGAAGATTCCCTCTAACAAGCTCTCAAATACCTGTCTTTTCTTTATGTATTTCGCTAGTGCAAGCTAGGTCCAACACTATAGGCATTTCATTAAGATTTTTGGGCTAACAGGTTAATCAAAGTTTAAATAGGGAAGAAGCTCACCGCAAGATCAAATAGTTCCATGTCACATTTGACTCTATTTAATAAATTGAAACACGGTGGATCACAGTGAATATCATCCCACACATAAAAAGTATGTTGAACCATTAACAAGCCAAAACATTGAGATGAATCAGTTATATTTCAGCAATTAAAGATCAGTTCAAATCCCAAGTGGGAAAACACTAATTTTTCAAGGCATTCACTTATTTTCTTACCATGGAATGACAGTAGCTAACCCATCAAATCAGCTACTGAAGGAAATACCTAGCCTACATAAAAATAGATCCAAAATAAGCACAAACACAAAACATAAATAAAGTGACTTCTTCAATCAATCCATACTCTCTTGACTGTAAAAACAGAATCGAAAGGGAAAACCAGAATTTTCATCATACCCAAAACACCATATCAATTTCTATCAAACATCTCCTCTTTTTTTTTTTTTTTTTTTGATAAATAGAGCATCTCCAATTATTTTCTCATAATAGTAAAACTACAATTTAAAACCCTTTGCCAGTAAAAGCATTTGGTATGCAATTGCCAACATATTGGATATATCAACGAAAAAGATGTGCACATGTATTGCCTTTCATATGATCAAAATACGTGAATACTATCTGGGGCAAGTATGGCACATGTCTGAGCTAAATAATAAACTGTAGTCAACCATGCAACAGAGAGACAAATTTTGTTCATAACATGGAAAATTAACAAGTTTCCCCATGTGTTCGCTAAGTATGATGAACTACAAAACCATCTCAAGTAAACTAAACCTAGCAAGTGCCCATGTAGCACTCTCTTAAAAGGAAAATAGATGGGTCCTTCTATATCAACATAAACATAAGAAAAGGTCCTAACCCACCCATTTTGCTCTGCTAATCAAAATTACTCAGCAACAAGAAAGAAATTCATTTTGAACAAATCATTAACCAAAGTATAGTTGTTCAAAAGAATAGTAAAGATGAGAGTATAAAAAAGGAAAAACAAAAATGGCACATGAACAAGTGACAAGGGCAGTTATATAAATTAAAACATAGCAAAGATTAAATTTTTACAGAAAATATACATTAAACATATGACAATGGAACATAGGAAAATGTGTGCGTTGACAATGGAACAGTGAAAATTAGATCATGACATGCAAATAAGAATATAATCTAAAAGACTGACATACCCAGAAATAGCATATTCAAACAACTTTCCACTATTGGAGAAAATGATGACAGCAACTCTAGCATCACATAACACAGAGAGCTATTGAGCCATTTTAAGCAGCCCAGTTCTTTTAGAATGTAGCTTGTCTACTATTTGCATTCTCAATATCACTCATTAAACTATACATGCCAATCAATGAAATAAGCACATATATATCACCCAAAATCAATCCATGAACACATTTTTCGATAGCTAACATATACTTTCATCTAATTAAATAAGATAATAGAAACATATAATGTAAACAAAACACCTGAGGATATAAAAACCCTAATTTTTTCGTTCCTCATAAAGGAAAAAAGGAAAAAAAAAACCCTAATTTGATCAGTTGCAAGGAGACAAGGGATAATATCAAAATCAACTATATGCATATAATATAATGCATCGAAACTTACTTATTGCACTTCTTGGAGGAGATTTTCCCACAAAATCAAACAAAACTAAATTCAATCATAGTCCAGCACCATAGAAAATAAGAGAGAGAGAAGAGGGAGAGGGACTTACAAGCTAGCATTCAAGTAGATGACTCAATGAGCTAGGGTTAGGGCTCAAGGAAGTAGAGAAGCAAAATTAGGGTTTGGTTCACAACAATGTGCATTGAAGCTATGAGCAAAGGAGGTAATTTTTTGAAAATTGGCTTGTTCGAAGAAGGATAGACTGGGGCTTTTGGAAAATAAGGCTTCGTAGTCCTATGAAACAATCTCTTGTCCTATCCTCTATATGGGGCAGTTTTTTTTAAAGAGTTGTCTAGTTCTTTAGGAGTCTTATGTCCAATCCTACGCCAAAAAAAAAAAAGAAAAAAGAAAAAAAAACAAACGTAGGACTATGGATTTAGTCCTGTCCTGTCCCATGAACTAATGGGAACCAAACATTGCAAAAAGGAACTAACAAAACTAAAAGGTGTGAGAAGTCATAAGTACATAGCCTAGATGCTGGACCTAAAAGGCATAGGCCACGAATGCATATCCATCCTCTTAGTTCATTGCCCATGAATGACTTGCATGTAAAATTCTGGACAGTAGATAGGAATATACCTCAGCGAACCAACTCTTGACATGCTATACATTTCCAAGACCTGAAAATCTTAAACAGCTGAGCACAGACTGATCATCTATGCTTGTTTACTTAGGCCATGGAAGAAAAGGTGTTTCTTTCTCTTTGAATGGCTTCCAGAGTTCTTTGATACAACACAAGGGACAAACTGCACCTGACCAAGGCAATTAACTTTTAATTAGCGATTCTGCTGAAGAAGAGGTCGATGGATCCTCATGTTTCAATATCTAAGAAGTACTTGAGGCTGTTAGTCTCAATGTTTACTGTTGTAGTATTGTAGTTTTTCTGATGCAATTTTAAGAAGTGGTAATTTTTTTATTTTTTCAGCTCAAAACTTTCTCCTCATGAGACGGCTGTTTATGTTTACTAAAACAAAATGCAAGAATTGCAGCAAACAATGCATGGATTAACCAGAGAGTTGTTCCTGATGCCAAAATCTTGGAGCTTGGAATCATCATCCAGTAGCTTCTGATTATGGTATGACAGACAAAAGTTCGCCCACACATGCTTCCTGAAAAAGCAACCAACATATTGAGATCTAGTCAATACTTTGCCTCTTAACAAGGGAATCAACTGCTGAAAGACATGTTACAGTTTCCAATTTCTTAAGCATCTACCCCCTTGTTTTAGCATCACAAGAGATTTAACGATAGGAAAAAAAAGCACAACATTATCTGCCTGATTAATCCAGTGAAGGCTTAAACTTGAAAAGGTACTAATACTGATCAAAAGAACACTACTTAAGCATAAGGTGTTAAATAGATTTACATCACTATACCAATAGACTCAACAGGTAATAGGGCAGGAATGTTGCAGTAGTAATTATGCTATCATTTTGTGTTTCACTGGCAACATCAAAATAAATATAGGCATATCTTTATTTCAACCAACAGTTAATCTGCAAAGAAACATTTGAACTAGACCATTATTAACACAATGAAACATATAAGATCCTATTGTCATCTGCCCAACTCGCTGCATGAGGGAAGCTCTAGCAGTGAAGGTAGCCTGTCTAGGTATGAACGTGCTCTCCATCATTGAAATGAAATGGCACAGAATGACCCAATCTAGTATGATGGCATAGTAATTTTAAAGAGGGTTATACTTCCATTTTATAGTCCAGTCGCTTAACTGTATATTTTGATGACCAAAAACACCAACTGTGTCTCAATACCAAAAGGGCACTACGCAGAATTTATCTGCAACTAACCCAACTATAATCACTGTATCTACAGAGATATAACTGCATAATGCTACAAACAGCTTACAGTAGCATACCAAAAAGACATGGCAAAGAGGACTAATAGTATGCAAATTTCTACTCGGACCAATAATTGATGTACAAAGAAACACTTAAATCAGACCATTACCAACATGATATGAGTTATGATAAACGATCTTTTATTACTACCAAAGCTGCTTCTTCAAACCATCTGCTTAAACGAAGGCAGCCAGTCTTACTATGATCGGCCAACATAGAAAGAAAATAGCACAAAATGGATCACTTAAGTAGCTGAGCATAATAATTTCACAGATGATCATAGATCAACCCTTTAGTCCAGAAGTGTCCTAATACCTGGCTCAAGAGAGCACTACACTCAAGTTATGCACCAACTAGGGCATCTTTAATAATCATTAAATCTCTGAAGAAATAGCTGCATCGCAGAATACTATAAACTGCAATCAATAGAATAATAAATTAGAAAAAAAATTACCGATGCTGGTGGAGTCTAATTTGAGAACAGAGATACGCACAGCACTGCCCAATTCGAGACTAATGAGCGTATCGACATCGGATAAAGTAGGTTTCTTAGCGACATCGGAGAGTATAGGGTCTTGGAGTAGAGCAGTCAGTTTGGAACTCAGTTTCTCTCTCTTCAGGTATCCTACTACTCCAGCTTCTTCGTCTTTATTGGAGCTGGACTCCATTGTCATTGAGGAGCTAAACTCTCTGATTCCCTTAACATGAGACAACACGGGCACGCGGTTCCTATATATTACCGTTTCGGAAATTTAGACACTATAGTAACTGACGATTGGATGGGCCTATTTATTTTGTCTTAAAAAAGTCACGTTCTTAGGCCTCGGTATGGCCCACAACCACTATGTAGGGCCATGTTTCTGGCCTGGTATTGTAATCTTTTCAAGGTTTGAATAAAATTAGGAATCTTAATATTACGATGTGAGACATATCAAATGTAAATTATAGGGCGTCCTAGTTTGCCAGTTGCCACCTCCAGAACTGCTGAGAGAAATTATTTATTTTTCTGAAAAACAGCACTTCCTCTTTTCATTTTTCAATCAACCTTCACCATAACATACCAAACATATTATTTACCGATAAAAATTATAAGTAAATATAACCTGTTGTGTTCAATGTGATAATATTATAATATTAGATAATTCTAAAACTTTAATCACTACATAAACTGAAAAACTAAAAAAAATTCGTGAATCAAACACACCTTATTTATAAGTTTCCTTTTTTTTCTCCCCCTTTTTTCCTTTGCAAAACGTGTATTTTATAATTATTTACTAGTGAAGTTGTGTTTTCCTAAATAGACTACTAATATAATTAAAAATATTTAATTAATGTAATAAAAGTAGACAAAACAGAAAAAATGCAAAGGTAAAAGAAAAAAGAGAGAGAGAACGAAAACACCTCCTTAAAAATGGTCCACGCCTAGCTTTGATGCCTAATGAAAAATCTACATCTCTAGTGGGTTAAACATATAATTAAAAGCAGACCTATAATTTGTTACCGTTAGACAATAGTAATAATGCATAATCTCATACCGATGTACTCCATGACTAGGTATCAAGACTTCAACAAAAGCCATATTGTATTTCTTCTTTCCGTTTCATTATTATGGGTAGAATATACCATATGTTAATTTAGAAGCCTTCTTAGATATACAAGGGAGTAAAATTGGATGGCACAAGATTTAATGGAAGAAAAAAAAAAAAACACAACACTTGCATTTAAAGACAAGACACCAATATAGAACAGACTATTATGCTCTCAATAGATCAACATTAGTCCATCACACTTCATTAAACCATCAAGTTCCAACTAATGGATTATGCAAAATCACACATAAACATATCGTTTATTCTGAGCCAACTCTATACTCCAATCCCATCAAAGCAAAAATCCTCAAACCATGCCTCAAATCTTCTGCATATCAACCAACTTCTTCCAAGACTTCCTGCTCCAAATCTCTTTCCACCATCGATCCACATTCTTCCTTGAACTAAATAACTCTCCCTTATTCCCCGTGGTCGCCAAATACTGAATGTTAGGCAAGTGGGATAAATCTGCTAATGTGAACTCATCACCAGCCAAATACCTACTACTTTCAAGCCTTTGATCATACATGTCGAGGATCTTAGATAGCTTCTATTCATTATGTTTTATCATTGCTTTGTCTTGTTTGATGGTCATTTGAGGGGCAAATGCAAGCTAGAAAAGCAAAGCAGATGAAGGTGGATTGTAGCTTTGTCCTTCAGCTTTGAGCCATTGCTCTATGTATGCTTTCACTAAGGGGTTTGTTGCATAGAGAGATTTATTTTCCCTTGTCGGGGTATTTCTCATAGATTTAGCAACAAATAGCTTTTGATTCTAGATACATAATCAACATATGACAAGTTCAGTTATGGATCATCAACAACATAGAACATATATCAGAAAAGAAACCAAGATGGAATCCTAGTGCACTTACAAAACCCTCCACTTTGATTGGCATTTCTATACCAAAAGCAAAAACGAGTTAACAAAACAAATACAATCTTTAACTAAGACCTCAAACAGCTGTCACAAATTAAACCTATGGATTGAATGGAACTAGATCGTAAAACATGGAATGCAACTTAAACTCATTCTTAAATTCTAGAAAATCCAATGGCTTAGATTCATTCCTCCCAAAAAACCTTTCAACTTTCACCAATTAGCTATAGATTACACAAGGAGATCATCCTCCAAATTAAAGACAAAATACTAAATATGTGCAACTCAAAGAAGTGACTCATATATCAATATATAACTAAAATGACCTGAGTTAATTTTGACACCACAGAAAGATGGATGATGGGACAAAAAATTGCTAATTCATCCAAAGCCATCAAACCCGACCAACCAGCAACTATATATGAACTAAATGCAAACTACTGGGATGATTCAATGCAATGAATAAATACGATACCAAGGTAAACCCATGTAAATAGCTATTATGAACCATCTTAGATCTGGAAAAATTAGCTATATTTTTCAATTTTAGGAGGCTTTGTATCAAACTTGCTGCCTTAAGAAACTTTAGAATCAAAAGTTTTCACTGACTGAAGGATATGACCTTAGTTGAACTAGCTATATAGCACAAGAACCAGATCATTATATCTTAATTTCATCAAATAGGTAATAACTATGTAGTATATATAGACAAAATGAAATCACCGCAGAACTCTTAACCTCCATTTTTATAGTAAGTTGAATTCAACGCCACAATAACCCGATTTAAAAAGCAAAACCCATGTCAGGTTAAACAATAAAGCTACATTTTCTTTAACTACTCTTAAATAAGAAAAGAAATCAAACAAATATAAAATAAATAAATAAATAAATAATGGTTGGAAAATACTCATCAATATATTTACCAAAAAAAGAAATGCTCTCGTCCTAGAAAGGAGGTACTTGACCAAATGGTTGTTAAATTACAAAAAAAAAAAAATTAATTTAGGCCATAAAATATATAGTTCCAACTTACTCTACACATACAATGAAGAAATAACAAACCATAAATCAATTTTTATGAATCGATTACAGCAACACCACTAAAAATATCAAAACTATATGTGCACCAAAATTCCACCCTAAAACATGTCGAAACTTGTAGGTGATTGGATCCGGTTGTAATAATCATGTGTATGCAATGTCTAGCTCGTGCTACACGTGGTTTTAGAAGAGTGACTTGACAATAGCACGTAATGACACGTGAGGATGACTTATGGAGAGATGACAGGGAGGAAGAGTAAGCAATTTTAGATAGCTCGAACGCACGCATAACAGGTAGAGAAGTTGTACAGCATCAACTTTACGGTTCTTGGAGAGAGACGATACGTTCTTTGTTCTGATTCCTATTTGATCTCTGTTATCACAATCCGACAATACTCGAATATCTAAAAATTTTCTTGTCAAATGAGGAGAACTCTTGAGGTATTTATAGAGTTTGGTTATTGATAGCATCCATTAGATTACAAGGTGTGTCAACGGCTCAGATGAGTCATTCTTCTAATGGATCCTTCTATGAGCTTATTTTGAGTTTAAGCCCATAAGAGCTTCTTTTAAGTGCATGAGCTTCTCTAAGAAATGTTGAAAGCAGATAGATCGGTCCAACGATCCTTACTCTAAGCCCATCATGCCAAATCTTCCATAAGTCATCCCAAAATAGAGACTTGACTCTTTAAGCCATGTTACTTAACCCAAGAGGCAAGTCCAAATATTTAAATATAATCAAATTAGCCCTCTACAGTTTGCCCCCAACTAATTTGGGCACTAATTGCATTTATGTATACTTTGATCAATACTCGCGCATGGTGTTGCCAAATGTTGTCATAGAGTTAAATATGTCATTTATCATAGATGAGATATTGAGTAAAAGTCAAGCGCCAATGCTGCAACTCACTCCATTGTGTGTAATTGTATTATAGTTTGCAAGCTTGCGGCACCATTCCAGTTGCGCATGTTACCTTAAGTATCTTTGAATGATGTTTTTCTCGAAATGATGTTGCCCCCAAAGGAGTTGTAAAACAATTTCTATCCTTAAAAAAAATTAATCGGGTTGTGGTGATACATTTTAGTAACCGAGACCTCCAAATATTCATTGATTCCATGTGATCCTTGAACATCTCCGTTGGATATATATATATCATATATGTGTCGCAATACACGAAATGTTAATGCCTTTCAATATCCTTATCAGATAGATTGTCATTGTTGACTCTGAAAATGATTAATATATTTAATATCTCTAGCCTCATGAAATTCAAATCTCAAATACACACACCATCCAGGCTTAAGTCTCTTCGAACGTGATACTCTGATAGAGCATTAATAATGGATTTTTATTCTGACCTCAAATTCCCAAGTGATAATATTATGGAGCATCTTTGTTCTCACAGAAAGCACCATAAGGAATCTTCCAAGTTATTTATTTATTTATTAGCACGTAAAGTCAACGCTTAATGTATCTCGTCATTCCTTCCAAGTAATGTACCCAACATAATATCTTCTTATATTTTTTTCATATCATTCTTTCAAATCTTTAATCTTCAATTCGTAAAATAAAATAAATCTTCTTTAAAAGATACTCAACTGGATATCACATCTTGACCTCATATCCCTTGATATTCCAATCCATGTCCTTTTAAAGTATAATAATATTCATATTATATATGCATCCATCCTTACGGATATATATAATTCCTCAACCAAAGAAAAAATCATAGGATTATGTTTCCGTTCACCAATCTTGTAAAGCATATATATTTATCCTTTTATATTATATCCACCATCTGATCATCATCAAATTCTCCAGATACCAAAGAAGATACTCCTCTTGTAATATTCGCCGTCCATGATCCAATCCATGAATAAGGACAAGAAACGTGAATTCAATTTAAAATCTTCTTTTGAACCAATCATGATCATAACTATATTTTTAACATCTTCTGATATCTTGACATACATCTAATTCAACAATCATTATCTAACACCAACTCAATCCATAAAATCTTTGTTTAAATCTTCATACCGACACCGTTGATCCCCATATATGTTTTCCTCCATCAATATGGTATCCCAAATATCTTTTTTCAAAACTGTAACCAAATTGGTATAGTCCCATTATTTTCATGTATGTTGCCTGTTTTGGCTATATATACAAGAATAATCCTTCATCAATAAGACATCCTCGGCCAGTAAAACATCATACTATTGCTTGTTCGTAAGCATTGGGAAACTATTAAATAACAGTTAGAGTAATAATATAGTGGCTTTCTTAGTAGCCATTTTCCATCTCTCAAGACTAAGTAATTAGTCATCATAACCATCCAATGGCTTTTCTCAATAGCCATTCATCATCCGTCAAGTGGCTTTTTCTGAGTAGCCATCTATCATCAATGAAGTGGCTTTTCTCAGCAGCCATCTATCATTCATCAAACTTATAGCTAACTCGGTGCTATAAAATTCACAATGATGGCATCGTGCTACAAATATTTTCTTAGGATCACCAATCCAAGGACTCGACGTATGTGTATGGGCGCCACACCCCCCAGGAAGAAAGAAAATAATAGCAATAGAATCCTTCTTTGCTGGTACAGCTCTCGTTTTCTTGCTTAGATATCAACCAGGCTCGAAGGAAAGTAGAATCCCAGGAGCAAGGGTACATCTTGACTAGGTTATGATTCCCATCGAGAAAGAAAAGCCTATGATGCACAGAGTGGCAACTCGAGATCACTCTTCTTTTTACCTTACTAAAGGCTTTGTTATTCAGCAGGGTCTGGCCCAAGCAGTGTTGCTCTCGGCATAGGAAGTCTCGCCGGTTGATCCAGCACCTTGCTAAGTATCCATTTCAGTTCCAATCCAAGATCCTTTTTTCTCTCGGCGGATCTCTATTCTACGTAAATCCAAGCAGTCAAGCATGCCAGTCCAAGGTACTGAGTCCACAATAGGTTGTCATCAAATCCTTGTCCTTCAGCACCACCTCTTGCTTGTTTATTCTATATTTGTCATTATTATCACTTTTTTATTCTTTTCTTCACTTTCTACACACAGGTGGCTTTCACTTAACGCAAGCATACAACAAAATGCGAACCATGGACACTTTTTTCAATAAGATTGTGGGTAGGTTAATGCCCTCTTTCCTTGTCACATATTCTTAGTTCAAATATAACTTCACTCTGTGCTTATTTCATAGAATGCGGAGTGACCGATGGAGCTCTTTTTTGAGTGGTTAAACTTCACTCCACATAATCTTCGAATTATTGTAACAGCCCACAACAATTCCATGATCTTCGAATTTACTAATTTTTTTTTATTTTCTCTCTTCCTCTTTTTTTTTTTTTAATCAACATGACCAAACAGCTATAGTATCCCATCTTCTGCGACTTGAATGACAGAACAAAATCCCAAACCTGCTATTGGCGTCAAAATTAATTAGCATCGTGGTCTTTTATAGAACTGGTAAGTTCTACTCTGAAGTTTGCTGCCTTCCATTTTTATTTTTTATTTTTAGAATTTCTATAATGAATATAGCTAGTGTGCTCATTGATAAAGGAACCATAGGATATATGCTTCGTCTCTTTGTTCCGATGTCAACATCTCAGTATCACAATTAATTTGTTAATGGATCTCTTCATTACTGTGGGTTTCTCCACATATAGTTCTCCTAAGATCTTCCTTCTTTCTTCGTCTAGCTTAAATTGCAATAAATTCATTCTGACATTGGCTTGTTCTACCTTGATGCGCTAGTGCTGGCTTCTAAATTTGATGATTTATATCTCTTTACTGTAGATAGTAAAAGAAATTGACAATATCGACAGTGAAGTACTTGTTGATGGTGTTAATCTCGGGCTTCTTTAACAACACCAATAGGATTGTTAGTTTGTTCAACAAAGATGACCCTGTATACAAGTTGAAACCGACTTGTCCACATATTCTTTTTTTTTTTCTCCTTTTTGCCATTGTTTCCTCCTTTTTTTTTTTTTTAATTTTATTACTTTCTTTTCTTGTAAGATTTGCTTGTTAGTAAGCATTGGGAAAATATTAAACAACAGTTAGAGTAATAATATAATAGCTTTCTTAGTAGCCATTTTCCATCTCTCAAGACTAAGCAATTAGTCATCACAACCATCCAGTAGCTTTTCTCAGCAGTCATCCATCATCCGTCAAGCAGCTTTTTCTTAGTAGCCATCCATCATCAATCAAGTGGCTTTTCTTAGTAGTCATCTATCTTTCATCAAACTTATAGCTAACTCAGTGCTATAAAATTTGCAGTGATGGCATCGCGGATCACAAACACCATCAACCAAAAGGACCTATTGTTGCAAAGCGGTCTACCTCCTCCAATCCCATCTCCTCGCAGTAACTGGATCGATTAGACAATTTCTAAAGATTTATTCTAAAGGAGGATTAAGAAGAGAGATACTTGTGGATCGAAGCATTCTGACAACTCTTATCACTTTATCAAGCTTGAGTCAAATCTAGCTAAGAGAGAAGTCATTGTAGCGAACTCAATGTTGTGGTTCCGAAATGAAAGAAAGGAGCTATCACTCTCCCATACTCAATTTGTTTTTCCGAGACAAGTGATCACAGGATGGGCAGAATGGGCAAGACATGTCTATGAGGATCCTAAGCACGAGGACGCACTAAGATTTACCAATGCATATCATGCCATCGATATTACTACACGGTTTAGTTTTCCTCCAACTGACGATATGAAGCTATGGCGAGCTGTCATCTCACACTAGAGTACCTAGAATCACACCTTTATCACATCGTGGGGAGAGTCCACACCCACACTCAAGGATATGTTCATGTTATTAACGCTTTATGAATGAGCAGACTAACATCACCACCCTTTCCGCTATATAAGAGGAGCAAGATATTCAAGCTGCACTTGTAGCTACATTAAAAGCAAGTAAAGTCAAAGCAAAAAGGTCCATCTTCACTTCCTGAATTGAGCATTTTTTTAACAATAAAACTGAGGATAGAGCCATAGTTTCAAAGCCACATACCAAGCGTGTGTAAGTATTAACATTCCTTATATAAGCATGTAACTTTATTACTTTCCTCTTTTTCCTTCTTACTAATTCCCTTTTGTTTTGTGTGTGTGTATGCAGCTATGAGCTTTCGGCATTTGTGGCATTATGGCTACTAGCATACGTTTTTTCTGGTGGGCCAGTAGAAGGAGTGAACCCGCACCTATTCTTGTTGGCCATTCATATAGCAAAAGGCCAGCACTTTGCTTTAGCGCCTTTTTACTTAGGTTTCTTCTATCGGCGCTTGGACTTATATCATCATGCATCAACCCGCTTAAAAGGGCGTTACGTTGTGTATTCTTATGCAAACTTAGTGTTTTTACAGCTCTTTATCTATGAGTTGTTTCGAGCATACACGTCTTCCTCCAACACTCAACATAATTCCCAGCTAAAAGATCCCAAGGTGGAGGCAATGTTAAAGAAACGGCCTGTGAAACTCTTATTAAATGTCATTAATGAAGCTAATGAGTTCACATTCGACCTTATGTGAAGAGAATATATGGTTGTGAAGATTGTTGCAAGTTTTACCCCTCCAAATCAGATGTCGTCGTGACATTGGTAGACAATCGTGAAAGTTTGGATTCCTATGATTCAAGGTTTATCATGTAGTGTACCCCAAGGTATTTGCCATCACTACAAGATAGCAAGAACTCCATCGATACTTTTCTAGAGCAGAGAGTGATGATATACTCACCCCATAGAGTTGCTTGTCAGTTTAGTTTTGATCAAGTGGTACTTCGGTTGATTCCTCCATTAGACAACTTTAGTCACTACTGTAAATCACTTTCTTGAGAACATAGTAATTTGATTCATCCACATGTATGACAGTTATTCTTTCCTTCTATTAGTTACATAGGAGTCGCTATAACCGGTTGATTAACTTATTGGACAGGCTGCTTGGAAAGTTTTAGAGAATATGCGTATGTTGTAGTGCTCGATACTCTAGAGTCGCTAATATATACAAGTATGAGTTTTACCTCCACCTTCCGTCAAAACACGTGATCCCTAATGATTCTAGGGCCAAGTTAAAAGACCATGCTTCCTATGATAAAACAAAAACAACTCGGGATCCTTAGGCCAACGCAAGGGTGACTCATGATTCCCAAGCCAAATTGAAAATGATCCATCAATCGACCTTTTTGACAAATGCTAGTCAAGCTAAGCGTGCTTACATTCACGAGGTATCACACTGATATAGCTCTGTTCATATTTCATGTTAGTTTTCTTTTTCTTTTTTCTTAATTACACTAGTGCAGCTTTTTTTATTTTTTATAGGTGTTATCTGATTTATCAACCAGATAACAACGTCGTTGATGTTCGTGCTCCTCTCAGTAGCGCTATCACATATCCCTTTCCTCACTTGTATGGCAATCATGAGGAATTCCATTCCGAAAGGCATCATGTGCAAATCATGTCAGTGAATGAGGATGATGAAGATACAAACCCATCCGGCAGCGAAAGTACACACAATCTTATTAATAACAAGGAGGGAGCTTCTTTAGCAACCGAGGATGAAGAACTTAATAATACAAAGATTGTTGGCAAGCCTAGTGAGATGGAGCCACATGAGATGAATGAAGGAAATTCTGACTCAGTACCTATTAAGGGGCTTGAGAATGCGACATATGCTGATGCTTCGCTTCAAGTAGGAACTTATGACGGTAATGCTAATGCTACATCTATTAACGTTTCACAGCACTTCTCCCCGTCTGATGAAGTTCTTCTACTTGCCATATCTCTTACTCAGGCCACCTCTTTTTCTAATGTCCCTTCTTCCCCAGTTATTGGCATGTCATTACAACATGAGATAGCAAATACTAACACAAGAGCAACCACCAATGAGATTACTACTTTCCATGGATTTGCTATGCCTTCTTATCTTATAGAGTCATTAGAATGGTTATATTCCATAGAGAGAGAATTCTAGACAAGGTGCTTTGTTCTAGGCACGGATGTAGCTGATGTCATGATAATCTTGTTGGGGTAAGCGATTCAGCTTCTTCACAAGCCATGGGATTCATTGTCAACTGAAGAGCTTGAGTTATTAATCAAGGGGATTACCAGAGCTCATGGCCTTAATTTCAAAGTTGGGAGTTTAGAGCATGTTGCTAGTAAAGCCCAAAGAATGTTGAGTTGCCATGCAGTTGTACAAAGACGTAACAAGTTGAGAGCTGAACTTGAGGAGACAAAGTCTGAGATAAAAAGACTTCTTGGTAATTATGACACTTCTACAATTATAAAGTCGAATATTGGTCCTTAAGTTGATGATTGGCTTCTTGCACCAACATATGATATTTGCTATAAAATATATATTTTAGCACTTTGTATAAAAAAAACATTTGGATTTGGAATGAATAGTATTTATATTTCTTTGTTCAGTTCATTATGCTTGTATTGCATTTTTTTTTTGTTGTGCGCTCATAAGCTACTATATTCACTAAGTAGCAACAACAATCACTATTCACGAAGAAACAAAACTGAGCTTGCAAGGCTATCGTCTAAGCCTTTTAGTAGGTACCCGCACATCGAAGAGTGTTTTCCACATGCAAGCAATGAACTGTTATAGCATTTTCATTTGCATTAAAGCAGCAATAACGATATACATTACCCTAGTTAAGAAAGACACGCATATAAATCAGTTAAGGGGGACCCACTACTTAACTATTGATCTTATAAGTACGTGATCATGTAATATTTTTAAATCAAAGAGCTTATTAACATCACTCGCTTTAAACACAATTTGTTTTAGCAATAATGATGCTTAATTTATTTATTGCTTCATGCATTATGTGTTAAATATGCGCTAAGGAGATCAATCTTTAACTTTATAGCAACATAAAATATTAATGAGGAAAAATCATAAAAAAAAATGAGCTCACATGAGATGAGCTATTTATTTCAATAATATGACTGGGAGTACATCATGCTTTCACAGATGAAACTTCTTAATATATTGAAAGTTTACATGAGTAGTGATAGCATCTGTTTTTAGATTTTGAAGTTTACAGTAACCACTTTCATGAACTTCGTCAACAATGAAAGGTCCTTCCCACTTTGGTGTAAACGTCGGCCCTGGAATCACGTACATGATCTGCAGCATGGAGGACAACATCTCCTTATTGAAAAGATCGTTTTCAAAGAAGTCGATCATAAGCAATGCTTAAGCACAGTTGATAATTAATGAGGTTACGCCTTGCTGTATCACGCCGCTCATTTAATGCTTCTAAGTCCATCATTAGTAAAACGTCTAGCTCTAACTCTGTATTGATAGCTAGGCACGCAGACGTAATCAACACTTTTATTGGCAATGTTGCTTTAGCTCCATAAACTAAAGAGAAAAGTATCGCTTGTGTCGGTCTTCGCTTAGAAGTCATATAAGCCCAAAGAACAAGTGGTAATTTGTCATGCCACTCCTTGTGATTGTCATGTACCATGCGACTAAGCACCTTCAATAGGCTCTTGTTTGTGGCTTCTGCTTAGCCATTTCCTTTGGGTTAGTATGGTGTGGACTTAACATGATTGACACTATAAGAAGTGAGCAACTATCGCACATGAGAGTTCTGTTGCCTTCTTCAATGGAACTGCCTCCACCCACTTAGTGAAGCACTCAGTTCCTACCAAAATCTAGATGCAACCTTTAGAAGATGGGTGTATAGGGCCAATCAGATCAAATGCTCAAGTATGGAATGGCCAAGGAGTACTCAAACTATGAAGTGCAACTGCGGGGGCATGGATCGCATCACCATGCTATTGATAAACAACACACTTTTTAGCAAAGTTGAAAGAGTCTGCTTCCATTGTTAGCCAATAGTACCCTACATTGAGGAGGTGGTAATATAACTTTCTTCCTCCTTATTGTTCCCCACAGTCTCCAGCATGTACTTCAGATAATATTGTCCCTGTTTCAGGAGATGCTATACATCTGAGAGGTTTCCCATGAATGATACCCTGTGTAACTCTCCTTCGTGCATGAGGCACTTTCTTGCCTTCCTTTTCACAAGTCTGGCATCTATGCTATTGGTTAGCAAGACATTATTCTTTAGATAATCAATATACTGATGTCGCTAGTCCCCAGCATAGTATTGAAAGTACACTCCCTTTCATCTGGCAATTCGGCACACTTAGGACAGTGTGCTCGTTCCTAAGATGCACCTTTGGACATAAAAGGCTAATAGCACCCTCCGCATTGGATGCGGCAATATAAAACCACACCCTTTTCTCCATACCATACTTTGTGGTACTTTATCCAGTGTGAGGTGGGCTTCCTTCATGCCAATACAACGAGATAAGATACCTTCTAAGCCTTTGTAGTATAATACGCTATTGATATTAAAAAAGTTTTTCAATGTGGTAACAAAAGCAGCATTAGGGTGCGATAACTGTTCCCTGATTGGTGTGTGCCAATCACTATGTACTCCTTTTTCCTCTTCAATGAGTTTGATTGTTGCACATGGAATGGATTTTTTAACCACTCGAACGTCCTGGCTGCTATCATTGTTTTGGATTGGAACTTTACATGCCATTGTTGCCAATGCGTTAGCATATCTATTGATAGATTGTGTTGTGTGTTCATATCGTACTGACTGGAATTTGCTTACTAAGGCCTATACTGCAGCTTGGTAAGTTGTGAGTGTAGGTTCTTTGATGCCATACTCACCATTGACTTGTTTAATTAGCAAGTTGGAGTCACCATGGATGCATATGTGTTAAACCCTTATTTCTTGAGTAGCAATTAAGCTAAGCAATAAGGCTTCATATTCAACAGCATTGTTGGTGCATGGAAAGTCAAGCTTAAAGGCTAGAGGTATCCCATGACTGTCAGGAATGGTAAGTACGACTCCTGCCCCCCATCCATTTCTTTTTGCAGAGCCATTAAATTGGATTAACCATTCTCCATCTGTTTCAATCATTAAAGAATCTTCATGGAACTCTGCGGTTATGGCATCGATGGTCGTTGCCTTATGCACATTGAGAAATTGTGCCAGTAAGTCAGCCAAATCTTATGATTTGATCGCTTTAGGAGATTGTACAATGATGTCAAATTCTTCGAGGAGGAGTAACCACTTAGCAATCCGACCAGATAGTGCCGGTCGTGATAGTAAGTATTTAATAGAGTTCGAGAAGTGACAAAGATGATCTTATGTGCCAAGAAGTAGTGTCGCAACTTTTGTGTGGAAAATATCAATGTGAGGCAATGCTTTATGCAAGCTGTGTACTTAATCTCACTTCCTTGTAATGCTCGACTCAGGTAATAAACTGGTCATTTCAAGCTATCTACTTCTTGTGCAAGTAAAGCCCCAATGGCCTTATCAATTGACGTAATGTACAATGTCATTGGCAATCCTTTAATTGGCATTGTCATAGTATGAGGGGAGGTGAGTATACCCTTGAGTTTTTGAATTGCCTCCTCATGTGATTGTTTTCATTCAAATGGAACTCCTTTCCTCATAAGCTATTGGAGGGGGTTGTGAAATTTCTGCAAGGCCGAGCACAAATCGTCTAATATAGGAGACTTTGCCCATGAAACTCTTTAATTCCTTTTGATTCCTCGGTGAAGGCATCAATTGAATTGCTTGTACTTTCGTAGGATCAATGTCAGTTCCTTTTCGATGAAACACAAAACTAAGAAACTTCCCAAATGCTACTCCAAACACACACTTCAAAGAGTTCTTTTGGAGTTTGCAAACTTGACACCGTTTAAATACTTTCTTCAAGTAGACCAAGTGATTAGGTGCTCATCTTGACTTGATGACAATGTCGTCGACATAGTCCTCCATGAAATCATGTACCAAGTCATGGAATATTGTAGTCATTGCACGCTAGTATGTGGCATCAGCATTCTTTAATCCAAATGGCATGACTGTGTAATGGAAATTTCCTACAGATGTGTGAAAAGTAGTGCATTTAGCATCTCGAATGGCCATCTTAATTTGATTATAGCCACTAAATCCATCCATGAATGAAAATAACTCATGTCTTATTGTGCCATCCACTAGCATGTCAACATTAGGAAGTAGGAAGTCGTCTTTTAGGCAAGCTTTGTTGAGATCCCGAAAGTCAACGCATACGCGTATTTGGCCATTTTTCTTCTTTACCGGGACAATATTTGCTAGCCAATTGGGATGCTCAATAGGTTTAATGAAACATGCTTTAAGTAACTTCTCAATTTTTGCCTTGATTTGCATCTCTACTTCTAGTCGGAAGACTCGCGATCCTTGCTTTACAGGCTTGATCCCTGGTGCAATGTTTAATCTATACGCCATAAGATTAGGGTCGAGTCTTGATATCTCCTCATATGCCTAGGAAAAAACAACTCTATACTTTTTCAGTAGTGCTATGAGAGGTGCTTTGATTTCTTGTAGGAGACTTTTGCTTATGAAGATTAGCCGCGGCGACTCACCCGGTCGTGCTAGGTCTAACTCTTCTATCTCCTCGGTTTGAGGCTTAATTTAATCTTACATTTGTTTGGGGGGGGGGGTTGGAGGGGAGAACGGGTTCAGGCCCTTGAACTGGCTTAGGGTCTGAAGAAGATAAGCAAACTTCCTCAGGCCCCCAAGACATTCATAAAAGATATACTTTTCATCCGTCTTCCCTGATGAAACTATCAATTTCTCCAACTGCTTTTCTTTTCTTCTTACCCCCACGACAACCACATGTCTTTCTCTTTTTCTACTGACCCTTGTCAATTTCTTCCTACAAAGGCATTGGGGTACCAGTGGGTCTCGCAATAACTGTTTCTCCTTCTTCAGCAAATTCATTAATGAAGGCTTATTCAATAAAGTATGAATTGTTGCATTCAAAAGGATTTTTTGTGCTTGGGATAAATACATCTTTTCCTTTCCAATGTCCTTTGATGCATTAGTGCCTTGTGGAAGGTATTAAATGGTGATCGTGCAACCATTTTCAACCGATGAGTAAGTGGTAAGAGATTAGTGCATTGATCACATGAAAAGTGGTGGAACCCTAGAAAGGCCCAATCTTGAGATTCACATTAATGTATCATATTGTATCTGCGGATGAGTGGTTGAAGTCGTTTATAGATATGGGTTGTTTAACCAGTTGTCTAATGTCAAGGTTAGCGGCTTTAAATGTAGCCATAGGCATGATGTTTATGGAGGAACCATTATTTATAAATGTTCTCCTCATGGGGTAGCCATTGATTAAGCCTTCCACATACAGAGGGCGGTTATGATTTGGATTCTTTACACATATATCTACATCAGAAAATAAGATTGCACTCTCGTATGCATCTGCCATTCTTCTTGCAAGCTGTACTGCGTTGCACTCTACATATTGATCTTCAAATATTTGCATGAGTGTATATGCTGGTGCAAGCCACGCCTTCTCATTCAAACTTAGCAGATAAAAAAAACTCCTGAAGTTGGAAGATTTTAGTAGAGCCGTCACAATAGTTAAACACTCAAGCTCTTCACCTTTAGTTGACTTTCTTTCATTATCTTTTATCTCGATAAGAGGTACCTCATTTGTCTCTTACGTCGAAGGGTCATGAGTGACAACATTCACTATGCCACGTTGATTGTCATGCGCAAGTAGTGGAATGTTTCTGACATCATTATTATCGATGATAAGCTCCCCATTTTACATTCTCTCATTGAATATCTTCTTCAACATCCAACAATCTTTAGTGGGATGACTACTCTATGAAATTTGCAAAACTTGGGATTATTCTTTTCTTCAGTTGCAGGTAAGTGTTCAACCCTATGGAGTTTAATATTGCCATCTTGTAGCCATTTGTCAAGCATTACATGTACTTTACCCATTGAGCATGGTTAAGATAACGATGATGCAGGGGTTCCTGACTTCTCACCTCTTGGCTTCTTCCCTCCCCTAAAGCTATCGCCTTGAGCCAAGTGCTTAGATGAAGCCCTTTTTTTAAACCTGCCATTTTCTCCCCTCTGTCGTGTGATAGAATTGTTAGTCCTTCGCGCATTTTCAACTAAAGCAGCAAAGAAAACTAACAAAAGGTTCTCAAGGTGTACTGCGTACTTAGTAAACATTCCTTGAATACATATTTTCACCAGCTCTTTTCTCATCACACATGTCATGGATGTTAAGGTAGCATTCTCTAAAGCGCTCAATATGATCTATTAAGTCCTCCTTGGGCTTCTTTTGAATGCGTCCAATGTCGGTCAAAGTGACCCGCTCTTGAGCGAAGAAGAACTTTTTGAGGAACATTTTACAAATGCTTCCCCATGAATCTACTGATCCATGAGGAAAGTTGACATACCAGGTGTAAGCCTTTTCTGTGAGAGACTTTGAGAATTCTTTTAATTTCAGGTCATGATCTAAACCACAAACTTCTAAAGTTTCAATAAACTTCAACAGGTGTTCTTTCACGCTTCCTTTTTTTCCATTAAATAGCATGAACTTAGGACTTATGTAGTCCTTAGGGTATGGTTTGATAGCAATACACTAGTTGTACGAGAGTTTGAAATCCAATACTCCTATAGTTGATTTTGCATGTATCTTCTTTGAATAAGCATCAAGATCCTCTTTAGCGACTAGAGAACCCCTTGGAGTAAATGTTGCAGCCTTTGCGGGCGTAGCAGGTGTGTGATTAGGCTGTGATGTTGTCCTGTCAATTGCAGCCTAAAGGATGGCAGGTGAGGATGAAGAACCTCCGAGTTGGATTCCTATACTCCTTGCATTAGGTTTTGAATGTTGTGTTGTGGTAGGTTCCGACATACAAACTTGCTCGTTATTTCCTTGGGTGGCATTTTCATAAGTGCCTAAATGATTAGGTTATTGAGTCACTTGGATAGCCTGTGGCTGTGCAGCAATAGTAGGGTTTGATAAAGTCGTTCCCCGTTGCGCAGCAACAAAAGCAGCTACAACAGGCATGAATGGAGCCATCATGATGCTGAACTCCTTCATAAACTTAGTGTTCTCTTGCATTTCACGTGTAAACTGTACATGGTCAGGTACGACTACCTGTATTACATTATCATTAGGATTAACATTCTCAAGTGGTGACATGTTTTGCTCTCTAGCTTCAGTGTTGGTGTCAAACTCTTGGCTAGTGTCGTCGTTAAGATTGGTTGGTTTTTTTCTTTGGGATGCCATTGTCAAGTTGTCAACTACTGTCCCTAGTGGAGTTGCTAAAATATAGGTGATTGGATTCGATTGTAGTAATTATGTGTGTCCAGCGTCTGGCTCGCACTACACGTAGCTTTACAATAGTGACTTGGCAATAGCATATAATGACACGTAAGGATGACTTATGGAGAGATGATAAGGAGGAGGAGTAAACAATCTTAGATAGCTAGAATGCACGCGTGACAGGTGGAGGAGCTATACAACATGAACCCCACAGTCCTTGCAGAGAGGCAATACGTTCTTTGTTTTGATTCTTGTTTGATCTCTGTGATCACAATCTAATAGCACGATAGCGTTTCTCTAAATATCTAAAAATCTTCTTATCAAATGAGGAGAATTCTCGAGATATTTATAGAGTTTGGCTATTGACAATATCTATTCGATTGCAAGGTGTGTCAACGACTTGATGAGCGCTTCTTCTAATGATCCTTCTATGGGCTTATTTTGAGTTTAAGCCCACGAGAGCCTCTTTTAAATGCATAAGCTTCTCTGAGAAAGGTTGAGAGCTGATAGGTCAGTGCAACGATCCTTACTCCAAGCCCACCGTACCAAATTTCTCATAAGTCATCCCAAAGTATATACTTGACTCTTTAAGTCTTGTCACTTAGCCCAAGAGGCAAGTTTAAATATTTTAATATACTCAAATTAGCCCTCTACAAAACTAAATAAATTTTTAACCAATGCAGCACCAAAGTCAATCTTCTGTATCAATTTACAATAGTAATTAAAAAAAATAATAAAGAACATAAAAATCAGAAGATTAATCAATCTAAAAAATGATTGTAGGTGTATAGTATACAAAATTCCATGTCGTGAATATTTTTCAAGGACGTAATTGTAAGTAAATACGATATTGTTATAAATCGATGGTAATTCCATGAATTGAATAATTTTAAGGTATGATTGTAATTTAAACGTGACAACATAGTAAAACATATACATGAAACTGAAACTGACAAAAAAAAAAAACAAGCACAGAGAGAGAGAGAGAGAGAGAGAGAGAGAGAGAGAGAGAGAGAGAGTGAGGGAAATGGACCTGAATCTTGAGATAGTCAGGATTCTTGTGTTCACCTTTAGCCATGTTGACAGAAACATGCTGAAACTCCACATCTTTCTCAATGAGACAAGCTAGAACCCTAGAAATAGCTGTAGATAATGGTGGACTGTACACTTTCTGTCACATCCCGAAGGGTACCTTAAAGTGGCAGTCCGCTACATATGATATCAAGAATTAAGAATGACTACCTTAGCCATGTGAAAGTTTTAGTATTATATGTAAGGCGTCTAACACAGTAATAGAAAATGCTTTTGAGAAGTGTGGTCTAAGCAAGTAAAAATAAACATATAAGAATCCATAAATAAATTAAATCATAATATTAATAATTAAAAGTCATTACATAATTTTTTAGGGGCATACCCCCACTAAATTCTAAGGATCGAAATATCTAATAGTCTTTATAATAATTTAACACTACATCAAAAGATTTTAAAGGAATTATAATCTAATCCTTCAAGTAGATTTCCTTCAAAAGCTCCCAAAGAAAACTTACGCGAATAAAAGGAGACATCAGGTACAAAAACAGGTGTTCCTTTGAATGCAAATATCTATAGGGGCATAAACTTACGGGCTTAGTGAGTATAATCCCAAAATTCATACTTGAAATAAAATATCAACCAAATTTATTAAACAAGCAAATGGAATGCAACAAACACGTGAGCATACAAGACATATGATTTTTCGGGAATCATATGTTGGATGAATTAATCTCTTCATTCAGGGTTAAGTATTCCGGCCCATTACAACCACTACTTCTTTTAAAAACATTTTTATAGATCTTACCGGCTCCTATACGTCATCAAAATCATGTAGTTATTATTGGCTCCTACTAGCCACCAATTTTATATAGTTTTTACCAGCTTCTACCACCACATACATAATATACCGGTTATGCCTACTACCACTATCATGCACTTCTCCCACCAATTGTATAATAGCGAATGTAATGTGACTCAATATATGAGGTGCATGCATAAATTTTTAATTAAAGCCTAGCCGTTATATTTTAATTTCTTACAAGTGATCAACTAATTTCAAACACTTTAACGTGATAATAAGCATATAATTTATTACAAGCAATTCATGCTTCGATATACTTAATGTTCTTTTAACACGTTATCATACATCTTCAATTTTATCTTTCCTTACGTCTAATGCAACTAAATTTACAAGCATAAACATAAGCATGAAAAATAAGGGGAGTAGACTCACTCGGCCATGTTGATACTTCTCTCTTATGGATGAGTCGATCGACAATTCACTAATCGAAGTAATCCTCCGAGTACGAACACTCCTCCTCGGGATCACCTAATCAAGAAGAATACCCATAATGCATATTTCTTGCTGATTTTATGATACTTATCAAAAACTATGTCATAAGGTCGTCAAAATTTGTATGGAAGATAATTTCAACTCAAAACAGTCATAACTTGGTCATTTTAACTCTAAATTGCGCATATAATATACCGTTTTCTACCTATTCAAAAAGATCTATCCATTTCTAAAACTATTTTCATTAAACTAAGTCATTTGAGCTCCGAAACAGTGGTGATCAGATTCACCACGAATTTTGCAAAACTTAATTTTTCTTCTTCTTACAAAAACTTGTATAAAAGATATAGATATTATAATGGTTGGAAAGACCTTTAAAATGTATATATGTTTTCATTGACTCATATCAAATGCATGAATTTAATGAAGTTGTCTTAACCATGAATTTTTGTGAAAGCAAAGTCTCCTAAAAATTTTGGAAAAGCAAAACTTTTGAAAATTCCTATTTAGCTTGTTTAGAAAATTTTCTTAAATCATTCGAAATGGGTATTTTCTCCTTCTTAATTCATTTCCTTAGTCTTTTAAATTTCAAAAGAATGATTTTTGTTTTTCTAAGTTTCTTACCTTTTTAGGAATTGGGAGGGTAATACTTTTTGGAAGTAGTTAAATCTATCAAACTCTATACTTTAACCTTTCCTAAAGTTTATTTCACTTAAAAAGAAGAAAATGATTTCCTAAGTTGTTTGTTAATTTTATTCCTTAGGATCATTCTATTCTTATGAAAAAATTTTCTTGGTATTTTGTCAAACTAGTTTATTCCTTTATTTTCCAAAGTATCGATGGAAAAAAAATGAAGTTTAGTAAAACTTTTGTTAAACAAGAATTTGAAATTTTAATTTTTTAAAGAATTCTTTTCCATTTTATGACTTTGTAAAGTATATGTATGTATTGTCTAAAAATTCCTATATTCTTTGGTTACTAAAATTTTTTATGAACTCTTCTAGATTTTTAGAAAAGATTTGTTAAGATAGATTCCTAAGTTTTTGAAAAATCATTTCTTTCATGACAACATTTATTTTGGAAAGAACTTCTATTTTAAGAAAAAATTTCCTTCTTTATCTTGTTGAGACAAAAATCAATATGTTCATGCATGATTATGAATATGAAATCATGAAATTATGAAAACATAAGAAAGACATAATAAGTAATAAAATAAGCAAGTTAATAGAAATGTCAAGTATGGGGAACCTTAGCTTTATCAAGGTATCCCGAGACTAAGAATAGACTAGTCCCAAAAGAAATAAAGAAAAGAAAGAAAAGATTGTTTTGAATTGATGAGGACAAGTTTAAGACTAGAGACTAGTCTTAAAACAACATGAAATAAGTAAATAAATTGCATAACTTAGAATTAAATAAATAACAATGAGCTTATATGCTCTAAAGATTATATATAAGTACATAATTATATCTAGTTAAATATATATAAGAGGTTAACATAATATCAATAAGAATATGAGCAAAACAAAATAACAACATGAAAATGTATAAATACATATTCATGAACAAGATTTATTGGGAGAGCGTTTGAGAGGAAATTTGGAGAGAATTTTGAAGAGTAATTTTGTGGGTAGTAGATGTTTGAATGAAGTAAAAAAGAAGATGGGTATTTATAGGAAAATGAGAAGTGAAATTAGATGTAATAAAATAAATTAAAAAAGAAAAAAATAGATATATGAAAGAGAGAGGGGCATCGACCATGGAGAGAGGAGGGAGAGAGAGATGTAATTATTTGTACTTTTGTGTATTAAAAGTAATAATTTGTAAGGTAGATGTGATATAAAATTATGGGAAAGATAAAAAGTAAAGATAATAGGTGTATGAAGTTGTAAGAGTAGGTGTTAGAAAAAATAAAGATAAATGAATAGTGTAAAATAGTAATGAATAGTGTAATATAAAGTAGATGTGATTAGTAAAATACCGGTAGTAAGAAAATTGGCGTATAATTGCGATATCTTTTATTTTTAATTACCGAAAAATTACGAAACTGATATTTTTAAAATCCTTGTATTAAATTGGTTCTAATGGTATCATCATAATATTTTCACTATTTCGAGCTCCGAGACACGCTTTTCGAGAACTAATCCCGTTTGAGTCTGAAGGACATATGAAATTCGCGAATATGATATTTTTATGTTTCCTCAAGTTATTACGAACTATTATCATTAATTATTTCAATTTCGTTTTCTAGGGCTAAAGAATATAGGAATACTGGATCTAAATTCTAGAGTTTGTATTAGTCTTTTGTTGATCTTTAGGGTTTCCGATTGACTTTTAATTATAAGATTAAACTTAAAATTAATCGAAACTTTCATTAGAGCTGCAGCAGCCATTTTCTTCTCAACTCACCACTATCACGACTTCAACTGTTCAATTGTAACTGCAATGCCTACTTATTCATTTTTATGGCCAAGGTTGCAGTTATAGGTCCTATTTATAATGTTTGAATTTCAATATCACCTTGGGTAAGGGAAAAAAATTTTCATAATCGCCCCTTCCCAATTTTATTAATTTTTATCGATTTATGAGTGAGTGGGTGAGACTTTTTAATTGCTCTATAATATTATTTCCATGCTATCTTTTTCTTTTAATAATATGAATTATATGCTATATATAATTGCATAAGAATATATTGGAATACACTAATTTTTACGAGCATTTTATCTGTATTTGTATCTTATTTATATCTGATTTATATAATCTGTTTATAAATAAAAATACCTATTTTTCATATGTATCTACTTTTAATAAATAAGGTATGTTTGTATGATCTTTTTTTATTTATCTATTTCAAAATAAAATGTATAAATATGCCTGATTTGCATATATATTTGATCTTTTCATGATATCTTCCAACTTTTTTTTCATTTATATCTATATCTTCATAAATAATTTGTTAGAAAAAAATTGAAAAAAAATGTTTGTATCCGTCGAAAAAAGTTAACCAAATAGACCCACAATCTGATTGAAAAAAAATATAAAATAGATGTCAAACTTAGGTCAAATCAACGAACCAAATGAACAGTAATTTTCGACTGTTGGTTCACTTTATTGTTATAACAATTCCACTTATGAATCATTATTATGGTAATTAGTTAAAACCATAATAACTAATCAATAAGAAATTTGTATTACAAAATATTTTAAAAAATCAATTCTTAACTCAAATATATGAATATTAATTTAATGTTGAAATTGATTTTTTTTTCTAAAATACGCCCATTTAAATGATAATTGATAAATAAAAATTTCATTACAGTTGTATTTCTTTGTAATAGTAATTTCATTACTATGTAGATGAAAGGATAGCGAAAGAATAAAATTATAGAGATGAGGAAACTAAGGTGTTTGGCATATATAATAAAAATTTGTTAGATATTTTATGTTAAGTATTATATGCCGTCCAGTAAAACTACATGTAATTTATCGCAATTTGTAAAAAATATGGTTGGTACATATATATATTATATGTGTGTGTGTGTGTGTATTGGCAATAGAAGATAATTGGTAGTTTGTTATGAAAATTATTTACTCTATTGTTATATGTGTGAATATTTCATTAATACACATACGCTATATATACAATACATAGCATATAATATTTAATAATAATATTTTAAAAATGATATATTTTACAAATAAAATAAATAATTTTAGACATCTTAATAGGTTTTCTAGAGCACTCATTGTAATAAAAAAATATATTTATATAACGTCTACTCTACTTTAGTCTTTAACCATCAACGGATTTTGGTTTGCCACCTTACATTATCCCTTGCTTGTTGTGATGGTGTTTGAATTGGCTCCACTGCTCGTCTACTCCGCTTTTCAGGAAGCCCGTTAATTAATTGAATCGACCCAAAAAAAAAAAAAAAAACATAATCACTTAAACGATATATACTCACCGGTCAAGCCCCTAATAAACGATAAATTTGAACATGTACAATCTAGTACCGTGGTTAAGAGCTATGCAAATAGGCTAACAGCGCTAACTTGCCACATCCTAGTTTAACCTATGAGTTATGTGGGTTGATCCGTTTTAGCACACATAATAAAGCATATTAAAAATTTTGGTTTATATCATCCAGTGGGGTTGGCAGATTAAGTGGGTCAATCGGCCAACTACTAATATTTTTTCTTTTTCTTTTTTTCAAACTTTTGACATTATAGTATAATTACATTAAATATAAATGCTATTTTTAATCAAAATTGAAAAATATTTTCATATGGGATAAAAAAATTGATAAAGATTATAAGATAAACATAAGATTAGGAAAATGATTATTATTTAACATTAACATTTTATTTTCTTATTCTTTTAATATAGTTAATTTTTCAATACATACTTACATATAGTTGTTCACTATTACTAGATTATTGTTTTTATTTCTTTTTTTTAAACTTTCATGTGTTTACTTATAATAATAATGATAATAATAATAATAATAACAACAACAACAACAACTTATGCGGCTTTGCAGGCGAATTCAATCCTGCAATCAGGTTGACTTGCTTTAACCCATGAGTTATGCAAAATAGATCAAAATGTCCTGCATAATGAAACAAGTTAAAATTAACCCAGTCTACTTTTTTTCCTGGATTAAACAGGTTGGTCCAAGTAACCTGCTCCATATGCACGGATCAAAGACTTATGTTGTTTTATTGCGTATTCCTTTAATATTATTAAATAGATTATTAAAAAGATAGATGTCAGTTGAATCTTAGAAACTTATTTAATTATTATAAATAGGAAAGGGAAAAAAAAAAGAAAAAAAAAGGAACTTCGTGGTATAGTCCCAATACTGAAGATAAGTTAAACAAAATACAAATCTGACATTACAATAAGCAATGAAACATCTCAAGAGTATCAATATGGAATGACTTTGTTGATCGGAAGTTCTTTGTAACGAGTATTTGATATTTTATAGTATTTGTTGAATTATGATCTTGTGTTACTTTCTTAATATAATCTTGATTATTATAAATACATTTTAATAATTGGACTTATAATCTAAATTAATATCACAGGTTAATTTTTAGATCAATTAGAACTACAGCCTATGTTTTGAGAATAAACTTAATGGCCTTTGCTCTTGTAAAGCTTTTTAGGTGTGTCTATTAGCTTTAAGAATATTTTTACAAGCCTTCGGCTTATTTCTTTAAGAGCTAGAGCTTATACTATAAGCCTAGGCTTGATTAAGTCCATTTAAATATAAAGTTCAGTGGACTATATAAGAAATTGGGATCTCAACCCAATTTCTTGGCATTGTCAAGAGTGACTTGACTATCCCATCCGTCTATCTCAAAATGATCCAAAGGTCTCAAAAGCATCCTCATCCTCATTCCACGCATTCTTAGCATTAATAAGTTTCAAAGAAATGTTGCAATATGTTGGAATAGCTCAAGTGAAGATCAATACATTCAGTTAATTAAGAACAAATCAAGAATGAGTAAGAATATCAAATTTAATTCAATGTCATGCACATGTAATTAGAAAATTGAGTTCGCAAGTTTTCTTCTTAGGCTCCTCCTAAGATCATCCCTCTATGTTTCATAAGATTGAGGTTTCTTCTAGTCGGCTAGAATGTATTTTGCACTTGATCAACGTATTATATCAAACCCTTGGCACATTAAATGAGACTCTACTGAGAATTAGTGCAGTTAGCAGAATGACACCTAGATGTAAGAGGGCTTGATAGAAGGGAATCTTTCATGCATAACACCCTTACCTTGGTGTGGTTTAGCATGCCTTAAAGAAAAAAGGAGAATGCTTAACTAGTGATTGCATAAGACACTTCCTACTAACATTCATAATATTATGCACTATAGAAGAGAATACTCATGTTCTTAACCAATTTGAAGCCACATTCATGCTACTCCAATCTTACATAGGTTTTATTACAATTGCATTGGCTAATGTTCAACTCAGAATGACTTTATTGGTGCCAGGGTGCAAGTTATAGGATTTGCATCTATCTTGTTGAGCTAGAGAGCACTTTGCATAATCAAGCTCTTTCAACTTCCATAGAAGATAAAAGGAGTATGTTGCAGGTGATATTTTACTAATAGAGATTTGATAGGCCTGCAACCAAAGAGAACCTATTAGTGGTGCATCGGGGATTATCCGATATGACCACTCCAACACTTAAGTTAGTGTGGGATTGTCAGAGAACTAAGAACAGTTGAATATAGCCTAGATGGTGCAAAATTGGATTAGGTTAGACTAGATGCTTTACCTTGAGCCATCGAGTGCTATTTATAGATGATGGTCATATTAGAATAGCAGTCCATGAGATATTCTTGTGCTCGTATAGTATGGTCCCCATCCAGTTAATATCTAACTTGGACCCAAGGTGGTAAATATGATCTTTCATAGAGGGTAGCTTAACAAAAGTCGAAACCGATTTCTCTTACGTGTTCCAAAAGAGTTATAAAGTATCTTCCTACAGATGTAGAGAGTAGAGGAGGTGAGATGTACCTCCACAATCTTGTGGAGAAGCGAAGAGATGAAGTTTGATGAGGAGCTTGATAAGAGAAGGGGACCCTAGTGAAGGAAGATCTATAGTCAAGTCTCGAGTGGCTGTAAGTGGTATTCAATGTCGAGTTCTTTGGAAATTTTAACCATCTATCTCTTGGACCAGAAGTGCCGTCCTAGCGTATCTTTCACCCATATCCTGATGGTTCATCCTATGTGTCAGCCAAACAGACATAAGAACGCTGTTAAAATTCTGTAATTCCCGCATAATCACCATAGGACCTCGCTCCCAGTGGTCGCTTTTGCTCTCAATGTACCTAAAGAACATTCTGGCATGCATGAAAATTCTCTTATAAGGTGTATAGTCTGTGTATGGAATTGATATTGTCTCTCTACTTGTCAAATTACACTCTCTTTCTAACAAAATATATTCCAATTATAAATAAGTAAGTAAGATTGACAATGATCCTGGGGACACCAATAAATCCTCATATTCGATACTCTTAGGTAATTCAACATTATGAGAACAAAAGACAAGAGTTAAGATTCAAGATTGTTGTACCTAAATATTTTTTCCTTCATGATCACAATTTCATCCAATGGAGTTGAGATGTGGATGGAGAAATCGATTGCGTCACCCATGTCTGGACTCTGATTCCTATAGTTGTTTTTCGATAGGCTTTGTAGTTAAAACACTATTGGGAAATACAATCTTTTGATTATTATACCTCAAGAACACTGTAGTTAGTATATTTATCTCTTCAAGACTTCAACCACAATCTACAGAACAAAACAATGAAAAGAGTTTCAATAGATTAAATAATTATTAAGTAATAAATCTAAAAGCCAATACAATATATATAAATTTAAACTTTTAGATATGCTCATGATAAAGCTAAATCTAACACAAAGAAGAGTAGGAATCCATGTACTATAATCTTATCCCTGTACAATCATCTCCACAAAATGTGCCTTAGTTTTGTCAACTTAACCTTTTAGATTAATTACTTATGGCTACAAATCAAATGACAATATCAATAATGCTTCAAAAGCTAAAATTACACCAGCATTCTTTTACCTGAACTCCATCTATCTCGCAGCGATCACCAACATCAAATGGGTGGATAACAAATAGGAAAATGATTGCTTCAAATACTGTCTTACAAGCGTTCGCAAAAACGAATACCATGACCAGAAGTTGGGAGCTAATGACTAGAAGGAAATGAGTGAAGTCGGCTTGTAGTATCATAAGAGAAATTATGACAATGATGAAACCCACAATGACATTCAACATATGATGAAGGTTGTCCACGGCTGTCTTTGTGTCATTTAGAGACAATGCAAGTGCCCTCCTCTCTCTAAAAGCATGTACCCACAAAATAACCAGAAGTTCAAACCCTCCAAAATCACATTGGAAATGGCAAAAGAAGACAATTAATGTATATTGCTCAAGTATATATGTCGTTGTTGGGTTTTAGCCAGTTAGCTGATGATGTTTTCAAATATATTAAGATTGAGCAAAAAGTACAACAAAGGTTTGTCGATTGTATGAACTCATATCATATTTAATTTGATTTGCAAGTCCATTACATAGTCATGATTACTACAATTGGCAATTTTATAGATAAATTAAGCAGTATTTAATCTATAAGGAGAAGAGTAAAAGCAACAGAAAGCAAGAAAAGCGTCCTATCTACCAACATAAGTTAGCCTAATATGCAACTCAAATGGAATACCCTATCGTGTACTATATTGTTTGAGAGATTGTCATGAGTTTGAGCTTTTGAGTCAGACAACAGTTGGAGAGTGTGATTTTTTTTGGCGGTGCTAAATAATTAAGTACCTATATTCATCTGTTTATGTATTCTCGATGGATTTCTAATACCAGGCAGAGAATTAATGAAGGCATTAACATGTAGGTGAAATCCATCCCTGTTGATGAAGCAAACAAGCTCCTTGGTATTGGACACTGATATCTAGATGTCAAGTTTCTGCTTCTGTCGTTAATGTCGGCGAGATATATGTAATAAATCTTCACAAAATAGCACAGAGTGAGTACATAAAAGATCTTGATGAAGGAAATGCATTATGTAGATTTGAAAGTGATGCAAATGAGATAGCTGACACATTTTTGGACAAGTTAGATATGTCCAAGACGCGAATCAAGAGGTCGAGGAATAAGGCTATCGACCTTAAAAGCCAGCCTTGATGGAGCTAGTCCACGCCAGCAACAAAGCCGGTGATGCAAGCTTGAAAGCCCGGTTGCGCCGTCGGCGTATTAGGAAGGCTGTTGGCCGACGTAGAAAGTAGGCTGCACGATGTGTGCATTTTCAAAGCTGCCAGCTTTTTTTTAACCAACTTTATGTCTTTTATCTCGTTTTTAGGGATTGTGTGATTATATAAATAGCCTTCGAAACCTTAGCTTATGATTCAGAACATTTTTATCAAATTTGAAACCCTATTTGAGAGCATTTCTCAATAAAGTTGCAATCTTTTGCATCTTGTCTTTAAAACCAATCGTTGTTATTGATTTCTGTTTTCTTTATGCTTTCCATCCTGCATCAGAATTGGTATTAGAGCAAGGTTAGAATCCTGCAAATATGTCTTCAAGCGAAGGTGCTGATAGCAATCGTACTCGTGGCAGTGTCCATGATACGAAAGTCCGAGGGGCTGAGGTTCCTAGGGAGACAAATGAAGCCATGGATCAAAGAATCCGACTGATCGAAGATCGTCTTGAGGATTTAGTCCAGCGTTTTGACGCACTAACAGAGGTTGTCAACAAAGGTAGAGAGGTTGGTAGGAGACGATAAGGGATAAGAGAAGCCTTTGGTGGTCCAAACAATAGACCTAGCACCGCGAATCGGTGGGCACAGATTTTCGATGAGGAATCTGAGGAGGAGGATGAGTTTTTACTTAATGGGAGGTAGCCGCAAAGGAGAGGCGATGAAGATGTAGGGGGTTGATATTAGAGAAACTATTGTGGCTACGATCAAGGTGAATGTGGAGACTTCAGGTTGAAGGTAGACATTAATGGTAGTATGAATATAGAGGAATTTTTAGATAGGGTGGCAGAGGATTGGAGGGTTAGATTAGTGGCTTGCAAATTAAAGGGTGGAGCCTTTGCTTGGTGGGAGAGGTTGTAGAATAGGAGACGGAGGGAAGGAAGACGGCCTGTGAAGACCTGGTACCGGATGAAGCAGTTGCTTCAACGGATTTTTTGCCTCCTGACTATGAGCTGATTCTCTTTCAGCAATACCAATGATGTCGTCAAGGTCAACAATCTATCCATGACTATATGACGGAGTTTATGAGATTGGCTGAGAGGAATGATTTGAGAGAAAGTGAAGGGCAGCAGGTGGCTAGGTATATTAATGGGTTGAAATTACAAATTAGAGATAAGATTGGAGTTAATGTTATGAGGAGTTTGAATGAGGTGAAGAATATGGCTTTAAGGGCTGAGATGATGATCCAGGATAAGAATAGCCGCTTTGATGGAGGAAACAGGAGATATAGAGTTGAGGGTATAGACAATAGCAGATCCACGATTGAGAAAAATAAAGGTCATGAGGAGAGGCAGAGATGTAAGTAATGAAAAGAGGGATGACAAAGTTGCTGGTAAAAGGCCTACTAAGACTAAAAAAGTCCTAAAGTAGAAGAACCCTTATGCAAAGCCTATGTGGGCAAATGTTTTCACTGTAATTAGCTTGGACACAGGTTAAATTAGTGCCCGAACAAAAGAGTGTGAATATTGTAGAGCAGGATGAGGAAGAAGAGGTATATGAACCTGATGGGGATGATGATGTTTATGAAGAAGAGGATGAGGAAGTTGAGCAAACCTATGTGATTAGAAAGATGATGTTAGCGCCTAAACAAGAGGATGATACTCAGCGACATCAATTATTTCGCACTCGATGTACTATTGGTAGAAAGGTGTTTGACTTGAGTGTGGATAGTGGAAGTTGTGAGAATATAATTAGTAGAACAGTTGTCAACCAATGCAGCTTCCTTTGAGAAACATCCTAACCCACATATTATTGGATGGATAAAGTCTGCTGAGAGGATAGAGGTGAAGGAGAGGTGCTGAGTGCCATTTTCTATTGGCAAATACTAGGATGAGGTTTACTGTGACATTGTAGACATGGATGCTTATCATGTGTTGTTTAGGCGACCCTAGCAGTACAATGCGAATGCCCATCACACTGGGAAGGAAAACTTGTATAGGCTGGAGAATGGGGGTGTAAAGTACATCTTGCTACCCCTTAAGGTGGCAAGCCACTTTAAAGTTGCTAAGGCTGAGAAACGATCCTTCTGACCATTACTCAATCAAGAAAGGAGATGGAGGAGACTATTAAGGAGTCTAGGGTGGTACATGATATTAGTTGTAAAGAATGTTATGAAGGTAGAGGACGAGAGTAGTAGTGAGGTGCCAGAGTGTGTGAAGGAAGTGTTGAAAGAATTTAAGGAAACGGTGCCTGAAGACTTGCTAGAGGGGTTACCACCTCTGAGAGATATCTAGCACCAGATTGATTTGGTACTTCGAGCTAGTTTGCCAAACTTGCCACACTATAGAATGAGTCCTAAAGAGGCAGAGATATTACAGGAGAAGATGCAAGAGTTGTTATAGAAAGGTTTCATGAGGGACAGCTTAAGTCCATGTGCAGTACCTGCATTACTGATGCCAAAGAAAGATGGCAGTTGGCGAATGTGTGTTGATAGTAGAGCTATCAACAAAATCACTATTGGGTATAAATTCCCAATTCCCCACATGAAGGACATGCTGGATAGGTTGAGTGGGGTAATTGCCTTCTCCAAAGTATACTTGAGGAGTAAATATCATCAAATCATAATTAGGCTAGGAGATTAGTGGAGGATGGCCTTCAAGACTAAGGAAGGGCTCTACGAGTGATTGGTGATGCCCCTTGGCCTTAGCAACACCCTCAGCACATTCATACGGTATATGAATCAGGTATTAAAACCTTTTATTGGACGATTTGTCGTAGTTTATTTTGACGATATCCTGATTTATAGTAAATATGAGGAAGAATGCATAGAGAATCTTAGTAGTGTTTTGATTGTGTTACTGAAAAATAAGTTATATCCAAATATGAAGAAATGTGTCTTCATGCTGAAGAGGCTGTTGTTTCTGGGTTTTATTGTTAGTAGTGATAGTATAATGGTGGATGATGAGAAAGTGAAAGCCATAAGGGAGTAGCCTGCTCCTAAGATTATGACAGAGTTGAGAAGTTTCCTAGGCTTAATGAGTTTTTATAAGAGGTTTATTAAGCACTTTAGTACCATTGCTGCTCCTTTAACTAAGTGCTTGAAGAAGGGGAAGTTTTAGTAGGGTGAGGAACCCGACAATAGTTTTGCTATGTTGAAGGTGAAGTTATATAGTGCTCCTGTGTTAACGCTGCTTCATTTTGAGAAGCTCTTTGAAGTAGACAGTGATGCTAGTGGAGTAGGAGTAAGAGCTATTTTATCTCAAGAGAAGAGGTCAGTTGCTTTCTATAGTGAGAAGTTATGTGAAGCAAGGAGGAGCTGGTTTACATATGATAAGGAGTTCTACTCGGTTGTGAAGGCTTTAAGGGTGTGGGAGCATTATCTAGTAGGGAAGGAGTTTGTGCTATACTCAGACCGTGTAGCCCTAAAGTATCTGAGTAATCAAACTAAGATCAACAAAGATATGCAGGCTAGATTGATCCAATTTCTACAAAGGTTTCCATTTAAACTAATGCATAAATCTGGGACTCAAAATAAAGTTGTTGATGCCCTAAGTAGGAGGGCTGAAGTATTAGCTATGATGAGTACTGAGGTTGTAGGGTTTGAGCATGTGAAAGAACCTTATGCATAAGATCCTGATTTTAAGGAGATTTGGGAGAAGTGCAACAGTAGGGAGCCTTGTGGTGAGTATCACCTCTATAAGGGATACTTGATGAAGGGTAACCAACTGTGCATCCCTGAGTCACTGAGAGAGAAATTGATTAGGGATTTGAATGGAGGAGGTTTGGCTGGACACATGAGAAGAGACAAAACTATTGCAGCCGTGTCCGCTAGATATCATTGGCCCCAGTTGAGAAGAGATGTGGGAAAGATTGTGCAGAGATGCCCAAAGGACAGTCTCAGAACACTAAGCTATATATGCCATTACTAGTGCCTGAGAATATCTGAGAGGACCTGACCGTGAACTTTATATTGGGTTTGTCTCTTACCCAACGGGGTGTTAACTCTGTTTTTGTTGTTGTAGATAGGTTTTCTAAGATGGCTCACTTCATACCATGTAGAAAAATTGTTGATGCCCAATCTATTGCCAGACTGTTTTTCAGAGAGGTTGTACGCCTTCTTGGGATTCCAAAATCCATCACTTCGGACAAGGACACCAATTTTTTGAGCTATTTTTGGAAGACACTTCGGTTCGTGTTTGACTCATCGTTGAAC
The DNA here is from genome assembly GCA_024138025.1 of Combretum micranthum. NCBI lineage: Eukaryota > Viridiplantae > Streptophyta > Magnoliopsida > Myrtales > Combretaceae > Combretum > Combretum micranthum. The sequence goes on along the minus strand of JAMXBD010000242.1, from coordinate 805,236 downwards.
TACAATAGTATAGCTCATCCACAGACGGATGGACAATACAAAGTTACCAACATGACCCTTGGTAATAAGATAAGAAGCATTTGTGGAGAAAAGCCAAGGTTGTGGGACTTATCTTTAGCTTAAGCGGAGTTTGCCTATAACAATTCAGTCCACAGGACTACTAGGAGATCTCCATTCTCTATTGTATACTAAGACACCACAGTATGCCGTGGATTTGACAAAGCTACCAAGAGCATCTAAGTTTAGTACACCAGCTAAACATATCGTAGAAAATTGGCAGACTACTACAGTTGAAGTTAAAGAGAAGATTGAGAAAGCTAATGCCAAGTACAAAGCAAGTGCAGACAAGCATCGAAGGCAATAGTTATTCTCAGTAGGAGATCAGGCGACGGTATTTCTGAGGAAGGAGTGATTTCCAATCGGGAAGTATAGTACATTGCAACCACGAAAGTATGGGCCATATCAGCTAGTGAGGAAGATCAATGGTAATGCATATATAATTAGACTTCCCGACAACATGGCAATCTTAAAAACATTTAATGTTGCTAATTTATTTCTTTTCCATCCTGATGATGTACCTTTGTATCTAGATGAGAACTCGGGGTCGAGTTCTTTGCAAGTGGGGGAGAATGATGCAAATGAGATAGTCAACACATTGGACAAGTTAAAGATGTCCAAGACCCGATTCAAGAGGCCGCAGAACAAGGTTGCCGAACTTAAAGGTCGGCCTTGATGGAGCTAGTCCACGCTGGCAACTAAGCCGGCGGTGCAAGCTTGAAAGCCACCGGCATATTAGGAAGGCCTACTTTCTACGTCGTACAATGTGTGTGTTTTCAAAGCTGCCGGCTTTGTTTTTAACCAACTTTATGTCTTTTATTTCATTTTTAGGGTTTATGTAATCATATAAATAGCCTTGAAACCCTAGCTTATGATTCATGACATTTTTATATATTTGAAACCATATTCGAGAGTATTTCTCAATAATGTTGCAATTTTTTACATCTTGTCTTTGAAATTAATCGTTGTTATTGATTTATGTTTCCTTTACGTTTTCCATCTTGCATCAGAAAGTCATGTGTTCAAATTGAAAGTCATATGTTTAAATTGATTGGCATATCTAGGATGGCCACTTGAGTTAGAAACAGAGAGTTGGGTTGTACTATATCAATAAGAGGTCTTGTTTCCTCGTAACTCTCAATTGGAAAGTTGTACAATACAACTATACAAGAAAAGATTAAGGGAAGAACAGAGCATGGTCCTACTAGTTGAGAATAGGTATTGATATTAGTATTGAAAGTTAAGTAAAGGTTTCCATCTCATGTTGCCGTTTCAAAATAAGTTTAATAACCCATCCAAAATTAGATGGCATGAGCACATATGAATTGTCAATATGCCAAGTCCCTGTACTCGTAAAAAATCTAATTTCTAGGCTTTCATTTGAACAACAGCAACACTTGAGAGTTGAGTTTTATTGCCACCATGTTGGGTTGGCCTAGGTTATTGGTTATAGATTTGGAAAAACTCAAATCACATTGCTTGCACTAGTTCTGTATGTAAAAGCATATGCATTATGTCATGAAAATATCATGTGTTTGCTGTATAGTGAGACTATTAGATAGGTGATGATGGAGTGCTATGCCATTTTATACCAGTTTCATTTAATTAGATTAATAATTCCTTATTGTATCGCGATGTCATGAAAATCGAGGGAGTCCATGCATCATTGTGCCACTACCATATACATTTAATAGTGATTGCTAGGTATGGTTGCACTGATCATTTTTATCTTTAAACTGTATTTTAGGCACAGAAATGTCAAAGAATCCAAGATTTTTAGATAAAGTATCTTCACGATTCACAAAATTTGATCCCCTACTGCTGGTTAGTGCTTCAGACTTAATCTCCATATTCTGATTTCATCTAAACTAAACAAATATTTATATTGGCTTTCTACCAAGGATGTGAGAGTGGAAGGAGGTCCTTAATGGCAGTAACTGACCTTCAACCGGCTGTAAGTAATACTACATTTTCCTAGTCCTTTTTAATAGGGTTGACCCGGTATAGGATGTAATTCCTAACAAATGTCAAATATTGTTGTAGCAGTCTCAAAAAAATGTAGTTGTTAAGGGCTTTTAGAAGCAATTGATTGTGCGAGGCAAATGTGGCAATAGATACATAATGATGGTGATAAACCATCTCGAGAAATCTGTTGGAAAGCATAGATTAACAGTTTCCATTTTAAAAGAGAACTGTTTCCCTCGTTTTTAACTTCCCATTGGTATTTTCCTTGGCTATCATCAACCACCCAAGAAGGCTTGCTGGTTGTCTTTCGCCATCACAAATAAGAAACTACTACCATCTGCAATTTCCAACAATAATTTTTGACAGCCACCAAGATTTATCTTAATGAATGACAAAGAAAGTACAAAAAACGGCTGCTGGTGCTGCTAAACAAACACACTCAAAATTACTTATATTATGAAAAGATAAGGAAGTTAGACTAGTTTATTGGTCTAAACTGACACTTATACGAACTGCATTTAATGTTGTTACAGGGTTTTCATGCGGGTCCTTAACATTGCAGGTGGCTACTCTACTTGGATAGAGAATGGACTTCCTACAGTAAAAATTCCCTTGAGAAAAATATGATCCATACTTGTTATGTTTTTGTTTCAAACTCGTAGGTGGCAATTCTTCTAAGATCTCCTCGTTTGTTCGTTGGAAGAATCCACATAAATTAGATACTTTGAGGAATGTATAGAGAAAGTGTTTGATTTTGTTAGACAACGAGTTTGGTCGGTAGTAAGTTCTAAATATTAAAGTAGCTCGGAAGATTATAAATAACTTCTAGGTAACAATTCCTTACCAGCAAGGTATTATGGTGAAATAAAAATCCTATTTTCTAAGTTTGTTGTGTGCTTTGAATCATTTGTCATCCCGAGTGTTAAAGTAGGGCCTCGAACTTTGGCCATTCTATTGTTGAAGTTATTTTCCAATTGAAAAGAGGAAAGAAAGAGAATAGGAATGATCGATTTTGCACAGAAACAAGCATACCTTTCATGTGGGAAGTCAGAATTTGTACAGGATTTGTGTGTAAATCCTAAAATCCTACGTGCTAAATCCTAAACTGGTCATAACGATGTTATATATATATAAGAAATGAGTCAAAATACGAACAAGCTATTTTGAAACTTGTTACAAAGATTTTAGTTGCCATATAAAATTCACTTAGTTTTCCCATGGTATTCACGGCATAAATCTACAATTAGTTGAAAGATTAGTTATGATGACATTAGTTGAACGATGTCAATGGATTTATCCACCAAAGCTAAAAGATTAGTTGAAATATTTAATGCAAGTTGGCGTGTGGGAGTTAATCCAATATGATAAGAAATTCACATAAATCAAATGGATATAAGGAGGTTCGACTCGAACGAAGATTTACTTGCCTACTCGAAAATGAATTATTTAATATTTGAGTTTCCTTGGTGGACAAATCTTATCTAAATGAGTATGAAGTTATACACATAATTAGAGTGGTGTTGCAAGCTTATACACTATATTATAAATATATGCAATGGTTTGAGTTGCAATAATGAGGCTTAACCCTTTACTTTATGATTTTGCTACAAGAAGCAGAGTCCTTTGCTCTTTGAGCACATTTGACAGCAACAGTGACATCTTATGGTTTTCACACGCTGAGTAGCAACCAAGCTATGTAAAAATCTAATTTATGCCTAAGACACTTCAACTCTATCTAGAGAATTTTTTGTCACGGGGGCAAAATTTAAAAGGCTAATTTAATAACAAAACATATGGATTTTACCCTTGGGTCAGGTCATAGAATATAAGGAATCTAATCTATACTTTCGGATAAGTTTAGGAAGATTTGATATGATGGACTTGGAGTAGAGGCTGTTATACTGACTTATTTGCTTTCAATTATTTTTAGAGAAATTCATGCACTTAACCATGGGTTTTGATTCAAGATGAGCCCATAGTAGAATCCATTAGTAGAGAACTCATCTCAGCCATTGATATTCCACCGACTTCGACGGATGCTGTTAATGGTCGTACTCTATAAATACTTTAGGGGTCCTCCTCATTTAAGACAATCCAAAGATTTGGAGAAATGCGATCGTGTTGTCAAATTGTAATCCTGGAAGATCAAAGAAGATTTAAAATAAAGAACGTATTGTCTCTTTCCAAGAATTGTGGGATCAATATTATATAGTTCATCCACCTATTACGTGTGTGTTCAAGCTCATAAAAGCTGTCTACTCTTCTTCTTTACCATCTCTTCCTAAGTTATCTTTGTTGTGTCATTACAAAGTTATTCCTTTAGAGTGAGACAAATATTACACATGTGTGGCTGCTATAACCAAATCCCCTCATATGCAATATTGATTCAAATGAATTACATTGTGATCAAGCAACTTGAGTCACTCATTAACCAGCTTGAATTATTTAGTTTGATAAGCTCTCAAACATAATTTAAGTGTGAAGCTAACTTAAGCATATAATGAGTTTTATCAATTTCAGCCTGAACACGAGAACAATTTTAATTAAAAATGAATGTAAATAATTACATAATCAAAGACTAGACGACTTGATCAAGCAGGGCCTAAGCTTCTTAAATAGCACTTACACTCTCAATTGCAGTTGCATTGAAGTAGTTATTTATATGGGCCCAGCCCACTGGCCCCATTCCGCCAAAATCATTCAGGTTTGTACATACATCCTTTTTCAATCAAATTAAAGAGAGAGAAATATGGAGGGAAAGCAAGAATCAAGCTTGCGGTCCAGCGAACTCCTTAGTAAAATCGGAGGTCAAGGCATCTTCAAAAGTAATTAATTATCATTATTACTCTCCAATGGTTTTCACAAAATTAAAATCTAATTATCCTTTCAACCTTATTTTGGAGGCATTAATCTACACGCAGAGATCACAAGATCGATCATCGAAGATCTAAGTAGCGGCCATTGTCCGTCAATTTCGATCGACCGGTTCAGAAATTATTGCTCGATTCGGAATGGAAACTGGTTAATTCACTCTTCATTATTTGAATTTCATCTTTTTTCCATTATTTCTGCTCCAAAATTAGTAATTATTATCGACATTTGGTGATTAACATATCTTTTTATGGTTTAATCGTTGTATTTTGAATATAATCGGTAATATCTTGCGTAAAAATCGATGATGCTCGGATGGAGATTTTTGCTGTGGAAAATTTGTTGGTTTAAAGTATTGAGTAGATGCAATAAATTGATGTTTGCTATGTTAATCTTTTTAAAACTGACGAGAAATGTGAATTTTTGCGATGAGGGGATAGTTTGATTGATTGGGTGAATTATGAAAGGGGATGTTCTTTAGGAAGTTAGGAACTGTAAGCCTTCGTTATAATAAAGAAAGCAAAATGTGAAGTTACAGTGAAGATGACGAGCATTATGACATTAGCATTGTTATAGGATTAAGTTATTCATTAGATGCTTTGATTTATATTTGCTGTTATCGTTTTGAAGCTGATAACAATTGTGAGTTCCCACGATGAAGGGATAGTTTGACTCATTAGGTTTTAGCGAATTGTAAAATCACGTGTCTTCTTAGTAAGTTAAGACTTGTAAGTTTCATGATGAATAACGAGAAGTATATCCACGATGAGGATGACGAGCATTTTATGCATATGATTGGTGACACTATATAGCGATAAAAGATAAAAGGTTGTTTCATAAATTTATTTAGAAAAAAATGAAATTTGTTCATGCTCGGCATTGCTATATGCAGTATCTGCAGCTTGGATTTTCCCAATGGAAAGGAAGTTCTCTCTCTATGGAGGGAATCTCGTGTTCATAGGCTCGGTTCGGTATATGTTGGATCATTTAATATGCAGCAAATTTGTGCGAAAGAGATTACTAGATAATTGACATTATTATTCTGGTTTCATATTTTGTTTGTCTATAGATGTGTTGCTGAGAGTTATGCTGATCATTCAGAAACTTCTGCTTGAAAAGAGATATATATTATATGCATCCTTCTGTACTTTCAGGTCATTAGATGATATAACCAAGTTAGTTCTATTTCTTCTAGTCTTCTAAAGCTCTCTTCTATTTGTCATGATTCGCTGCATTCTGAATATAAGATATTTGCTATGTATTGCAGACCAAACTGTCGTAGACAGAGCTATCAACGACCTCTGCATCCTTCTGGGTTGCAGTCGCCACAACTTGAATGTGGTAGGCATTCATGAGATTTTCTGAGTATATTATATGTCTAAGCAACTTTGAATGTGGACAAAATATTATCTTTTCTTGGGCTTAATTTTATTTTTTATTCTTTTTGTTGATAATTGTATTGCCAAAGGATCTTGTTGCCACTTTGCTTTTGCAAGGAAATAGTTACTTGCATGGCCACAGGGCTATAAGTCTGAATGTTTTGCTGCATACAAAAAGATTAAAGTCTGGAATGCATGAGAGCTAGTAAAGTATCTTCATTATTAGCTCTTGATCTGAAAATATACTTGTGCAATCAAACAAACATGAGCAAAATATCTTCTTGGGCATACTGTCATATACTGAGTCTCAGAGCCTAGTTGGATCGTCAATGTTTTTATCTATATCGGATTTGTATCAATTTGGTTTGTTTAACTTATGAATAAAACTGTCGTTTTTTCATCGTTATCATATCTGTATCGGTTCAATATATGTTCGATACCAAAATGAAACCAAAACGATACCAGAATGAGAACCAAACAGTATAACTCTTAAGTAGTTTTATATTCAAATACTAACATAAAACCTTGTCCTATATGTGGTATTGACCAAAGTAGCTGATCTTTTTTTTCTCTTTCCCTCTTTTTTTTCTGGCAGGTGTCTGTTGGAAAAGAGTATGTTGTTTTTACCTTCTATATATGAATATAACTAAGCTGCAAAATCCCTAAATTTCCTTATAGAATTATTAGGTATACAAAGCGTGCTATTTGACGGTTCTTAACTAATCTGGTACATTTTAAGCTAGTGGTGCCTAGGCATTACAGCCACTACAATACATTTCAAGCAGGGCTTTTAATGTGTTGATTTTGTGCCATCCTTGTAGAATGATTATGCTTTGCTGAAGTGGTAACTGAAATTTGAATTTTTAGAGAACATCGCTGAAAGTTGTTCTTCAGGTTGGTGATGGGGTGGTTAAGGTTTTCTGAAGCTGGGAGGATATCTGATTGTATAAATGACAACGGTAAGTGATGAGGATTATATATTTCAAAACACTTGTATGACTATAGTTAGCAAGACTATCTCATCGTTTTACATGCAGGGGCACAACATTCCGGTGTATGTTGAAAATGTTCAGGGTATCTGCTAGATGCTATTTTACACTCATGATGCAACCCCAAACATCGAATGAAACACTTGGCTCTTTGTCATAGATATCATAAGTGTTGCAGAGTACATTCTAATAGTAGAGAAGAGTCAGGCAATGATAAGTTCTGCAATGCAAATCGCTGTATTGTCATCACAGTAAGCTATTTAAAGCTCATTGCTGATTTGGTTTTTGTCCTCTCTCTCTCTCTCTTCTCATTTTTAGTTTTAAACACATTGATTTTTTATAGGGAAGGGGCTACCCAGCTATTTCTACCAGAAGGTAAACACCGATTGCTCATGGATACAGGTGCTGTTTGCACAAAAATGAGTGCCACAGCCACACTCATACGCTCGGTACAATCCTGCATACCATTTCAATACTTTCTTTTTCAGGTTCTTGGGGCATTTTACTGAAACGTTGCATCTTCCTGCCTTTTGTCAGGTCGACTGTGATTCCTATGGTTTTGACATCTTTTCTACATACCGTTTTGGTTCAATGGTTAGTAAATAGCGAAATTATATTGAATATTCTGTCTAGTGCCATTTTGCGACAATTATTCACAATTTTACTATTTAACACTAAATTATTTCAATTTTGTAAAGTACTACAAGCTCATTCCAATCATTAGTCTTGGATATGACATTGAAACTTCTCTCTCCCTTCTCTCAAAGTAAATGGCCTATGATGCAAAATTCTTGAGCAACCTGACAATCAGTTGGCTGGGTGCTTTCCCTTCTGATTTTGAGAAATATAATCTTTCAAACGAGTGTCTCCTTCCTTTGACGGCAAAGGGTGAGAATTTTTTGCAGGTCTAGCCTCCCTACCACGTTTGAATGTCTTAAAATTGGAATAAAACTATACGTAAAAACGGGCATGTTTAGAAAGAACTTTTAACTACTAACTACGTGAGGAATTGGTTATTGAATATTTGGAAGTTTATTTTGAACAAGACAGCACAGTGAAAGTTATGAGGATGAAAGTTTCTTTTGAATAAGACAACACAGTGAAAGTTACGCGGATGAGGAGGAACAAATATGTGTATAAAATGGGAATATTTTAAAAAACATTAGAATGAAAATTACTAATATGTGTCAATCTACTTTAATATAATAATATAAGGTATTTTCTTTTCACTGCTTTAATGACAGAATTGTCCAATCTAACATATATAAATATAAATAAGAAAACTGGGTGTGCATTTTCTTGAATCTTTTAAAATTGCATGAACATTTAATTTCTATAAAATTAACACATAGATCCTTAAAACTCATCTTTTAAGGGTTTTAGTGATGACTTTTTAAAAAGTAATGATATCCATGTAAATTATCCTAGATAATAAATTTATATTTTAAAGAATCTAAGTACCCATTTTTTAAAAAATAAGATATATGTGTAATTTTGAAAGATTTTAAGGATGTCGGCGTAGTTGATGATAGGGCATGAATGACCCTCAATAATGGCTTGAGTCGCTTGACCATGTAAGGAGGTTAGCAAAGGACTATCCAAGAGCCATACATCAGAAATAATGTACTATTATTACTAGTAATTTTTCAGCATGTCATTAGATGGCCCCCAAAAAAAAAAAAAAAAAGGAAAGAAAAAAAAGAAAAGGGAGTATGTTTTGTTTCTGTCAAACAATAAAACAAGAGTACATTTGCTAGATAAGACAAGAGTACATTGGCTTTAAAAAAAAGTAGTCTTAGATGAAAACTGTAATAATCCTTAGTTTATGTTTTCACTTTTATTACATTTCAATTGCATGTACATTTGCTAGATAAGACAAGGATTGAAGCAATATTACTCAGATGCTACCTACAACAAGAAGTGCCCGATCGTCAGATGAAACAAATTACAAGAAAATGATTATTTCTTTGCAAGGTCGGAATTAGAGCTTATGCTACAGATGAAAGTGAAATTTGAGATTGAAGCCTTTTCTATACATTCCATATCTTTTTTGTCTAGAGAGAATACATACCATCTAAAATTCAAGAACTGCAGCCAGAAAGACAATTTCACGCTATCGGTTTGTAGATTACGTGATATATTTAGTATTTTCTATTGATACCACATGTAACGGGTGATTTATAAGCAGTTTGAGCACGAACAAATCCATGCGATAGGAAAGATAGTTCTTTGTAGGCATGTTTTCTTTTCCTTTCTACGGGTTCATTTAGCATTCATCTTATCTCTTTCCTTCCAATATCTTGTATTTTTTTGGTCCAAACTTTCCCTCCGATATCAAGTTAGTAACCTAATGTTTATATGTACCTTGTTATTCATTTTCTATTATGGTACAGTACGTTGTGAACCAATTCTCATTAAATCAGCTGGAGCAGCATTGGTGATTCTTGATGAAACATCCAAATCACACAATGCTACATCAAAAAATAAACTCGGACGATAAAATGAATTTGCATTAAAATGGCTTATATATACATCTCTGTGTTTAGATAATTAGCACATGATGCTTAGTTACAGTTAAAATCTGAAATGGGTTAGAAGAGTCCTTGATTACTAAATGAACATAATCTTACAGGAACTACCGAATGCAAGGGTGGGAGCAGTCATATATGGTGAGTATTTAGCCTAGCTGCTGGACCTGAAAAGTGTTGGCCATGAATTTACCTTAGTTCATTCCCGAGAATGGCTTGCTTGTAAAACCTGGACAGTGAAAATGGTCTCTAAAGCTTAAACAGCTGAGCTTAGACAGATCATGTATGCTCATTTTCTTAGGGCATGGAAAAAAAGGTGCTTCTTTCTCCTTGAATGCCTCCCGGAGTTCTTTGATGCAACATTACGGACATATTACACCTGCATCAGGGAAATTAACTACTAATTAGTAATGCTGTCAGAGAAGCAAATGAAAGATCTCTATGTTTAATTTTGACTAGTGCATTAGAGGCTATTAATTGCAACGCTAGCTGATTTCATCTGGTTTTTCTAATTAATTTCAGGAAGGGCTTTTTTTTTAATTATAAATTAGCTCAAAAGATTTTAATGATGAAAAAGGCCACTATGTTAATTACAAAAGAAAAATGCTAGAAATTGAGCAAACAACGTATGAATGTTATCCCAAGAGTTGTTCCTGATGCCAAACTATTGGAATAATCATCCAGTAGCTTTTGATTATGGAATGGAAGGTAGAAGTCTGCCATGCTTCTGCAAAATTATGTTCTTTTTTTTTTCTTTTAACAGGATTGATCTTGTCAAGTATTTAACAGCTCAACATAACCAACTGTGATCACACAACTAAAATATTTAATATATTAATTACTATATTAATTTTAATGGAATGTTCATGTTAGTTCGTCATTCTTTCTAAAAAAGCAACTTACCCATTGAGATGTAATCACCACTTTACCTCTTGATATGGGAATCAATTTTTGAAAGAATCGTTTTTTAGCCTCTTTAAGCATATCCCCTAGTTTTAGCATCACATGGATTTAAATAAAAAGTGATACAAGATGTTACATCCTATTAATTCAAAAAAGACTTTAATCATGATAATAGAACTTACCAAAAGAACGATACTTCAGCGGAAAATGTTGAATAGATTTATATAACCATACAAACAGACTCCAAAATAATAGAAAAAAATGTTGCAGTATTAATTATGATCCTATTGAACATTATGAAGATGATTATGGCCAAATTTCTACATAGACCAATAATTAATCTACAAAGAAACATTTGAATTAGACAATTACTGACACAATGAAATGTATGAGATCCTATTGAACATCCCAAGTGCGTCTTGAAACCAGGTTCTGAAGCGCACGGCACTGAAGTTGTCTACTAGCTAATGCAACTATAATTACTATATCCATAAAGATATATTTTCATAATGCTGCAAACAGCTTAACATGGAGAAGAAGACTCATTGGGTTATAAAGTTAATTGTAGGGAAATTTCTATTCAAACTGATAATTAATCTGCCAAAAAAAAATAAATTAAAATTAGATCATTACTAACACGATAAAATGTATGAGGTCCTACCTTCAATTAACACCAAAGCTGGTTCTTGAAACAATCTGCCTACCTTACTATGCAGGGTAAGCTCCCAAATTAATATTCCGATGTACGATTTGCTACACACACACACACACACACATACATGCCCCCCATATCCTCCTAATTATGTTGTCATATATTTAATCTAACAGCATAAAGACACTATTTAATTCATAATTGTTTAGTCTTTTTTCTAATGGTAGAACATTACAAAAACAAAGGAATTGAGCAGAAGTCAGCAGTTTTATCTCAACATCTAATTTATAATCCTAATTCATAGTGCTAAACGAAACATGCATTAGCATATCAGTCAATCCTTATATGAATAGAGAATCAAGTAAAGCCCTATGATGATCTATTTCATGGAACAAAAATCACCGAAAACCAAAGATCGGTAGGATTTCTAGAGCAGTGTTCCAACAAAAGCTTCCACCATACAAAATGTTTCAAAGAGCTAAGTTTCCCATGTGACGAGATATCATATTCACCAAGAAGTTCTAAAGCAATCTTTGGCTGCATAATTTAAATGCAGCATTTGAATTTCCATCAGTAAAGAATTTTCAGAGAATGACAAGATGTAATAATGCAGCTGCATTAGAAGGAATGATAGATTACTATAAATTCATGTAAAATGTTAAAGCATATGTTGAATCTAGTAGGAGTGGTTTTGAGCGTCTCACCCTCTAAAATGAGTCTTATCTTCATTTATCCTTATTCGATGCATCTCTTAACTTTGTGGCCATAGAATAGAGGTGTCTAGCAACAATGTTTCGTTGAGATACCTGCAGCAAGTGGACTGGGGGGCTGTCCTGTGCTCATGGTTGCCACAGTTTCAGTCACCCAAAACCTTGAGTCACATAATTAGAAGCTGACTACGGGCTTGTAACAAACATGCTGATCATACTAAGTGCATGTCTGTCTATGCGTGTTATGCATCTTCTTCACAGTGTTGATATTCTTGGCAATATGTAGTCATTTTGCTGCAGCATACTACTTCAATGATTATACCTTTCAACAATCTCTGTTTTGGGACCGTTCATAACATGACTAATAGTCCTAACTCTGCTTTCAAAGACAAATTGCAATTAAAATTACTACAACATATATCTGGACTGCAATTCTTACTGCATGAGCCAATTCATTTGTAATTGCCAGATTCTGAAGGTGTCTTCCATCCAATGATCTATTATTCATCATTCACTTTCAAGGAGCAAAAACATTTACATAATCATGAACAAAAGTTATCTCATAAAAAAAAACTTGCAAAGCAGAACCATTATGAGTTAGGAGCAAAAGATAGGAATAAATAATTATAGATTTCTATCATGCGAATACCTTTATGAGTAATTCGTATCAACCAGTTCCTTCTCTTCAATGCAGTGGGAATAGGTCCAACAGAAGGAGAACCAAGCAAAAGATAGGTAAATGCTATGTTAGCATCAGAATGTGGCATGGCAAAAACATTGCGAAACAGTTCTGCAAGAGGACTGTACGTTTGCATTCTTTCACATCCTACTAATGGGTTTAGAAAACTGTAAAGCTACCCCATGTATATATACAAAATAATTATAATCCAACAAAGATGTTAGACAGTAAATGTATGTCCATTACAACAAAAACCAACCAAAACTTGCTGACGATTATATCACCATAAAAAGAAACGTAAACCCAAATCAGATGTTTTCTTAACACTAGCAGCAATTCAAAATCATGCAAAGACAAATTTTTAACTTAAATTCAAAGTGATTCCCTCACTCTGCCACCACTACCACCACAAGATTAACCTAATGAGCATAAAAAGTTCTTTACCATTACTTCCTAACCTGACATCCATCTCAAGTTTGTTGAGAGTGGCGACTAAGTTGAGTTCTTAAGCCAAACAACACCAATCTTGAGTGCTTTTTTTAAGTAGAGGACAATGAATCTAGCACCTAATGTGTTAAGTTTGTGAGCAGTCACTCTTCAAGCTGCAATCAAGGATGCATCTACAGTTCTTCCAGCATCTGCAATCATATAGTCATAAAGTAAATTTGTAAAACACAAAAGCTACTGGAGGTAATTTATCAAACTCTATTATAAGCATAATGAAGAGATTTCATTAGATTTCCGATAAAACAATATAATTAGAGAGATTTAGTTATGGCCAGCTATATTAAAAATTTAAATAAAAATAAAAATTAAAAGAAAAATACATTAATGCTGTCATCTTTGATTTCATTGAATATTAAAACTTTCCTGGTTATAAAGCCGTGCATGTGACCCTTTTCTCATGTTATTACATTATTATTAGGTACACCTCAATAAGAAAACTACTCTGCCTCAGTATGAAGTGCAAATGATCAACAAATAGGAAGATTCATATGATTAACATTGATAAAACTTTATATATGAACTTGGAACTTTATCTAGTTTGTAAAGTTTCTCATCTCGGAAGGTGTTTATTAGGGGACCTCACTTCTATTATTGAAAGTGGATGATATTGAATGGAAAGATTTATTCACCCTAGAAGCTGAGATTGTAATATTCCTTCCATGTGGTTGAAGGATTTAAGAATGCTTGCTTTCATCACTATTATAGTACTTCATCACATTTGGTCATTGTAGGATAGACAGACCTTGTCAACTGTGCATTGTGGGGTTAAGCTTCATGTCAGGGGCAAGCTGTTCAATTGGAGTGATTTCACTACTGTTGTTAACCTTTATCCTTTTGGTCATTATGCTCATAGTTTTCTCCAAGCAGTTTGTTCTTATATGAGGGGCATAAGTCAGTTCTTTCAAGGTAATAACATGCGATGAGATTCATTTCCCCTCAACTTGGAAATGTTAAGAGGAAGGAGCCCTTTGCTACCTGATGTACAGCAACACTGCTATCTCAAGCCACACCAAAGCCCTTTACTATGAAATGTGCCACCAAAGTAGCTTCTTCAACAGCAAGACTTGCTTTTCCCCACCTATTTAAAAGTCTACCAAATGCTGGCTTTAGAGCCATAACAATATTATTCCACTTTGGGCTCTTCTTAGGACCTTAATGGCAATAAGAAAACTTGTCTTAGTACATACATATATGCCTTTTCTTAAGGATTAAGTGTTAAATCTATCTTCAGAATCTAGTAATTTCAATCTCAGAGAGATTAATACTCCAAAAAAGACTAAAGTCATAATACATTTAAAATTGAAAATTTGCATTAAAAAATTCGTAATTTTGTGATCAGTATTCACTAAAGGTGTCACAATTGCAATAAGTGCCACACATCTTCTTTATAGGTTATTGTGGAGCGTCTGTTAGTAGAAACAGCCATATTAAGCCTAACTATCTCTATCATGATCCTGTTGTTGGATTTTTGTCAAGTTACAAGTAGTTTAGATATTTTACTCATGGGAAGCCTTCACAAGGTGCTTTTCTATTTAATTAGAGTATTTCTATGATCAATGTTTCTAAAACACATATTCACACAAGCACACAGAGGACAGGTGTGTACGTGGGTCATTCTCATCCATAGATAGATAGAGGGATAAATAATCAAATCCAAACATCCTCGTTGTAGACTGGTAGTGTGTGGATTAAGTTAATGTAGGCATAGCTTGGATTAAGAACCACCTAAATATGCCCCGACAGCAAAGAGAATACTCGATAGAGCAAAAGAGATTTGTTTCTATGGCAAATAATGAAGGCATTATTGATATTGCATATATGCTAATGCTTTTAAGGAACTATTTTTGTACTTGTACTCTTATGAATATAGGTGAAACAATCTTTGGTTTTGCACTGTTAATAAAAGATTAAAAAATTGTCCTTGGATATGGATATTCAACTTGTTGAATAGACATTAGATAATTGGTCATAAATATAGAATATTTGCTTCATTGTATCATGGATATGCATGGTCACTTCAAGTTGTCGGCAGCAAGTTTATGCTTTTCAAGAGTTTGCTTTTGCATGATGGCATGAGGGTAGACCCAGTGGCTGACAGCCTTGGAAAGACTTCTAGTAGACCGCCTTAAGTACATCATCAGGCCATATAATTCTAGATTTTAATGCAGAGATATGATCGATTGAAATTTAATTCAGCCCCCTACATTGAGTTATAAATTACAGCCATAATTCTATAAACCAGGCCAATTATCCAGACACTTAACTCTTAAATACAGCAAGTGAAAAGGAAAAGCTGAGCAATTATCCAGGAGATCCTTCATTTAACAGCTGCATAATATCTTCAACCGGCTTATCAATCCCAACAGACGATCTGCAAACTAGTGACAGCTTCACTGGCGGTGAGCTTACTGAGAACCTCTTCTTGATGAGATCCGCAAGTTTAATCAGGCTGTCATAAGTATGAAACAAGAACATACATGTTTCAGTCCAAACAAGGTAAATAAACCTGGAGAGATCATTTACAAGGTGAAAGACATATGAACATTACCCGTGATCCTTCAAGTTCCATCCCTTGATTGTGGTGACCATCCTGAGCGCGTCCTCCCATGGCTTCACTTTATCTTCACCTAGCTCGTCCTTGTACTTTTGCAAAGCAATGGAGTACATTCCCGATCGAAGTTTGACGTCTTTGCTAACATCGACGTCGTAGAAGATGGGCAAGATCGTTTTCTTTATGCCACTGCTAGAATAAGTTTCCCAGCAATCTATCATCTTTGCAAGTTCACGAAGGCACCACTTGCTGGAAGCATAGTCTTTGGAGAAAATAGGGATGTAGATGCTTGGGTTGGTGATTGCTGCCAGCAGCTCTCCTTCGATCGCTTCACCTTTCCGGATCTCTTCATCGTCTAGGAACACGCGGAATCCAGCGTATGTCAAGCTGTGATAGAGAGCGTCGACCACCGTAGAGCGGCTGTCGGGCCCCCGGAAGTTGAGGAACACATCATAGACCCTGTCTGATGCATGGTCAGGAGTGATCTCACGTATGGTTAGGGATGAAGAGGCTTTGTGTCGTTTCAATGGGTGAGATAGACAATGGTCTGCTTCTGGGTTTTGTTCCATGTTTGATCTGATCAAACAACTCTCTGGAATGTCTGTGAGAACAAAAGAAGCAGCAGTATGTTGATTTCAACTCAATGTTGATGATAATATCTGTATGTGGATTTTAATAGAAAATGTTTCTTGTCACGATCTTTTCAACTCAGCATTGCCGGCCACCATTGGCCTTTTTCTTTTTTTGCTTGGCCTCCGTTCTTTGACCGGCGTTTTAAATAATTAATGGGACCTACCATCGAAAAAGGAGGATCATTTTTTATATTTTGCAACCTCACACTTTTCTTTTTGATAGAAATATTTGGAAATGAAATGTTATTTGATGTTCGGAAAAGAAAAGGCATGGCCGGCCAGCTAATTGTTATGGATTTCTTTCTTTTATATTTTTAGTTATTAATTTGCCTTGGAGGGCAATTAAACACAAAGAAACTAGACTCATCACCCGATAATACGTATGAAAGCCAATCATTGTTCTCCTCCCAGTTATCTCTCATAAAATAAATTATTATGAGATTGGGCTGATAACTTTATTGTATTTTGTATCTTACGATCTTATTTTATTGGTTGATTTAAGGTGGTTATTAACAATGGCGTGATATATTTCAAGTACAATATTTTGGTATCTACTTTGATAGCATAAGATACAGATATATATTTATATCTTATATACATTTTATATCATATATTTTAAAAGACATAAGATACAAGTTTTAATAGCAGGAGATAATTATAAAAGTTTTCATGATGGAAAACTAGTCTTATCACAACATTGCGTTTAAGTCGATAATTAAATTGATGTTAGAAGATGATAAATAGAAATGAATAACTTTTTTTCTTTTAAAGAACTATAGATGTAACAAAATCTTTTATAATTAGCAAAGGAGTGCAAAAATCTTTTATAATTGTGATCCCTTTAATGTAAGGAAAAATTTTTCTCAAGAGAAAAGAGGAGATCTATCTAAACAAAATAAATTATCCAAATATACTAATAAGTTTGAGTTTTCAAATGCTTTTTGTAAATTTTTTTTTAAAGAACTATAGATGTGCAATCAATTATGAATAAAAAGAACTAATTAAAACAGAAAAAAAATAAAAACATAAAAGTTCAATCTTGGGTTCCTATTGACGTTATAGATCCGTCTCACTAACATGCAGACTGATTCTCAAACAGCATCAAAAGACAGTGCTAATAAAATGTAAATTATTGCATTTTGAATAAAAGAAATCTTTTTCTTATTACTTCGGTTCTCTTTATTTTTCCTTTAAATCACATTTTAAATATTTAATTTCAAACACCGCACACATGAATTTAAATTTGGTGATAAAAGAAATAAATATTTATGTGATCAATCCATTAACCAAAATTTCCAAATAGTCGAAATCCATTGTTCCCCTCTAGCCTTCGGCTTTTCTCAAAGGCATGATTAATCTACATGATCACTTCCTTTCTCAAAGGAGCCCCAAAAATGATATGTAAGGATTGGTTATACGCACTCTCTCTCTCACATTCACGGTGTGTGTGTTAATAACATGATTAAAAAGAAAAGAATTATAACAGATTTATCAACATATTTCACTTTATTCTATCCCTGAATTTGAACTATCATGTACACAGTGATACTTTATATCTCCTCATATTTAATGAAAAAAACAATAATAATAAGATATTTTTACAGATTTATTTGCACCTATAATCATTTGTCAAATTGTATTTTATTTAAGTTAATATAAAAGCAGTAGAAATCTCACATAATAGGGAAAAAAGAAATAAGAAATGGGAAACGAAGAGAAAGGGACTAACATAATAATTTAAAATGAAAAATTAAAAGTAATAATAGTAATTTTTTTTTCATAATTAGTAATAATAGTGACACATAATAATAGTAATAGATCTAAATTCTAAAACATGCTATATATAGAAGCAGCCATTTTCAACATGTAAAGGATGGATTATGTTAATTGCAATTTATACTCCTAGTAATATAAATAAAAGTATATGTTTTATATTTACAATAGCTATGTGTTGATATATAATATTAATATTATGAAAGTGCTATTTTGGAAAATAAAAAAGTACTAAAATTCCGTCTCTCGCATAAAATAGATAGAAAGAAAACACTATTGCAACCACAACAAATTTTGATATTTATGTCAAAATGCCTAATTCTTTGTAATTTGGTTTTCTCTATTTATAAATTAACCCTTGGATTCATTAGTTGTCTGTGATAAGAAAAGGTTATAGCACAGTTATTATAGAGAAAATAATGAACAACCATAGTTTGATGTAGGGGTGAGTGCAATACGGTTCAATTCGATTCACTTCCGAACCAAATCAAACCATATATTATAGTTTGATTTTTCTTTTAAATTTGAATATAATCATACAATTCGGTCGCAATTTATTTCATTAAAAAAATGGTTTGGTACTATTCAATTCTGCGATTCAAACCGTTTATTATTCTTTAAAAAAATACATTCTATCAAAAAGCTTCAATTACATATTTCTTATTATCAATACAAATTTAAACATTAAAATTTGAAATTAATTATTTACCTAAATAAATATGTAAAACTTGTAGTGGGAGAGAGATTTCATCCATCATAAAATTATAATCATACTAAACTATAATAATATGCTAGATTCGATAAAATAAGAATAGATTATCCTAATATGAGGTGCAAATTTTAATTCGTTGTATATTTTTAATCGACACATTATCTATTATATAAACCGATAAGTAAATAAGTAATAAAAGTGGATTAATTAGTAATACAAGAAAAAAAAAAAGGAATGAGCACTAGAGGTCAAAATCTAAAAATTATCTTATTTATAGGCACACCATAATAATTAAATCATGATATAATCATTATAATTTAATTTTCATGAATAATGCATATTTAAATAAAAAAATTTAAAAATAGTAAAACAATAAAAAAAAAGAAAATAGTGTGTTTGATTTTTTTGAATATATAAAACGGTTGGTTCAGAATCCGAACCCAACCATGAGACGATTACTTTTCACCAAATCGAACAGCAAACTAAACCGTTTTGAAAAAAAATCAAAATTTTGGTATAATTTGATTCGATATGATTCAATTCGTGATTCAATCAAATTTTTATACAATCCTAGTTTGATATGTAATCTCCTAGACTACTAATCATAAAACCAATTAAATCTGCTTTACCTTTTTGTTTTTCTAATTTACATAAAAAAAAAAAATGAAAAGCATCTTTCCTTGTTTTAGACCACCTTTTTAGTTTTTTTGATATTACGAGAATGAGACGAAACAAAGACGAAAGCTTAGACTTAAGGACTCAAGCCGATCCTCTGCCCTGCCTACGCTGTAATTATTTGATTGTAACCTTTTACTGAAAAGAAATTATAATACTAACATGTTATGTGTTTAAATAAATTATAAGTAATATTAATATTATTTTAATAAATGTTGATAATAAAATATCGTTTTGTAATGGTATATAATAAATTTTTTACAATTTTTAATTATTTCAGGAACCTTGTTTTTCTCCTGCACGCGCTGACTGCACACCGCCCAACAAAGCAAAACTCTTTGTCATTTCTGTATTGAGAGACAGGGGACGTACGGTGCTTGACTTGACCCACTATCTATTACCCACTCACCCACTTTTACAAGGGATGCGAAGATAGGTTAGGTCCAATTTTAGATTGGTCATAGGAATTCGTATCTAAACTCCCTATACTATAAAGTATATCAAACCCGATCTTACAATTCTGTAGAATTTTTTTTCTATATCCAAATCCGTCCGGAGTTTACTCTAGAACCCATCACTCGTCCAGTTATTCATCTAACTATCAAGCCAATTACCTATCCAACCCTCCACCCAATTATAAACTCGAACCCATCCTGCTTATTGTTTCTTTTTAATAGATTCAACAGACTTAAGCCAATAAATAATAATCTAATAATATAGTAATTTACCTTCTTTTATCAGTCTATTTTCAAATTTAGCTTATTCCTATATTTATATGTAATAAATATATTTATATTACAATCTTTTTTTACTATAACTAACAAGTCAGATGGATATCTATCAAGTTTTAGTAGTATTCAAACCCGATCCTAATATCTTATAAAATTTTTTATTTATTTCGAAACTCAATTCTATTTTTATAGATTTCCCCAAACTGTAACACACAACAACACAGATGGCCCATCCATTCATGCAAAGGGGCCCACAATTCAACCATTTTTCAATTTTCATCAGTTTCGCAAAGGTTCGGTCATTTCCATGTGTCAAAGTCTTCCTTCATAATATAGTATTCATTACCTTCATCGAGTCCCCTCAGTAGTTTCCCTCTGCACTCCCAAAAGGAAAATGTATTGCTATTGCCTGCCTTATTGCCTTGAAATTTCCCCCCAAAAAAAATAATTATTATGTTTGAAGCTCCTTTATATGTCTGTGTGTGTATTTGGGGAAAAGGACGAAAAAAAAACTACAAGTTTCAAAAGAAAAAATCCCAAAAATCAGATGCGAAGGGGAAAAAAATTCTAGATATACCACAGTAAAAATCATGTTTTAAAAAAAACATGATATGTTGCACTCATCATTTTAAATAAATTTCAATGTGGAAACCTATCACACTCTCAGTAGGATTTCAAGTGTAATAGATCATTTCTTCAAGATATGATTTTTGAGCAAAATGATATCTCAGCTTAAAGCTATCTTTTTTGAATTAGTATCCAAAAGTTCTTATTTTTGGAATTTTCTTTTTAAATTAAAATTTTCAATTTCCTTAAGCCTATATTTGTAGTAAAATTTAATTCAACATTCTATTTTTAAGCTAAATTTTTTATATTTTATCATAAAATGGAGGTAATCATAAAAGAAGTGTTTCAGCATTCACTTCTTTACATTTCAGTTCATAAGCCTTTTTTATTTGCCTTTTCCAACATTTTAAAGTAAGACCAGCAAACAGTGCACCTACCTGCAGGTGTAAATATATAATAAACACCCCCATTAGTTTTGAATTAAAAAAAAAAAAAAACAAAGAATATGTGTATTTTTTTAAACTAAAAAACCACAAAATAAACACCTTAAGCAGAGGACTAGAGGAGGAACAATCATCACCATCCATTTTGAAAATTTTAACCCTTAAGCATTTTATGTTTTGCCTAAATTGAACCAAATTTATTATAATTGCATAGGGATCAGTCTTAGGGATGTAAGCAGGCGAGTCGATATAGGGTACCCGACTCGCCCAACTAGCTAAAAATCTTATAGCGTTTCGAGGTGGGTTTTGGGATTAAGAAAAAACCCGATAAGTTATTGGGTCGGGTTTCAGGTTTATACATAACCCATTGGAAAACCCGATCTGGTATAAATTTAAAATATAAAAATATTAAAAATATTAAGTTCTTAAGGTGTTGATCCCATTTATATTTTATGTATGTGAAAGTAAATGAAAATGAAGTGTTTGCATCCTTTTATATGATATTATTATATAAAATTCATTATTTCAATATAATTGTTTGCATCATTAATAACTTAAAAAAAATTTATTCTTTTGCTTTTTTTTTAAGAAAAATTGAAAATCTCTTAATCAGGTCGAGTTGGGTAATGGGTTCCTTAAAACCCTATCAGGTCCGGTTTTAGGAATGATAAAAAAATCCGATAAGGTTTTTCTCGGGTTTTGAAACACCCCATTAAGAAATCAAGTCGGGTTCAGATTTAAAAACCCGTCCCAAACCTACCCCGGTTGTATCCTTAATCAGTCTAGCCTCCTTATATGTAGTTTAGTGTTAGGGCCATTTGGATTGTCGTTTTTATTTATACCGTATATGATTTGATTACATCTATAACGTATATGTATTATATCCGTATCGTATTTGTTTGATCTATTTATGAATAAAACTATCAATTTTTTATCGATATCTATTTCTTGACAAATATATGTTTAAAAATAACAAAAAATGATATTAAAATGACAAGAATATGATGAAACAAATAGACCTGAGTCAACTTTTATTGGCTATTTTGCCAATTACTTTTTAAGTAATCTTATTAAAGATTAAAAACCCAAAAGTATTTGCACTTCAAATAGCTAATGACTAATCATAGATAAAAGAAAAGCACCCAAAACCAAATGAAGATGATTTATTTACAAATTGGAATGGATAAAAATTATGCAAGGATTTTGAGGAAAAAATATTATATATATATATATTCTAACAAGCATTAGGAAAATACATATATGCATATAATATTATATATATACACACACAGACAGCAATTAGTAGTAAAAATGATCATATCACCAATGTCATGCAAGGGCATTGAATTACTTCCATGAATAACCATGCTATAGAAAGTTAAAGGTTCTGATAATCCTATGTATATAAATAGCAAAAGGATAAATCGCATATACTCATGCAAACAATAATTTACCTCTTATTATTGAATCTAATGGCATCATCATTTCATAATTACTTATTATTCAAAGATTTTGAGAAAAAAATTAGAAAATTATTGACTTTTCCCGATGATTGGCAAATTCAATTTTAGATCTTCTGGTGGATTCTCTAGACACAATATGCCAATTTCTGCCAAAATGGAGAAAGAACGTAGACTATTGCTCCTATTCTTTCAGGATTTGTGATTAAGTTCTTTGGAATTTAAGAAAGGAATGATTTGTTCCTCCTTTTTTTTTCTTAACGTTTTTTATTTGGATTTTTTTAGTGTCGGAACATAGGTATTCTATTTTTTTTCCCCTAAAAAAAGTAATAGGTTGTAAGGACATTAATTAAACTTTGATGTTTCTTAATTATACAAAAGGCAGATCACCTATGTGAAAATAAAAAATAAAAAGATGGGTTCCAAAATGAAAAAGGAAAAAAAAAAGAAAGAAAAGAAAAGCAAACAAAGGGCCATAAATGAAATGGCCCTAAAATTAAAAAAAAAAAAAAGAAACGAAAAAAAAAAGAAAGGAAAGGAAAAGCATGGTCCTTAAATGAAATTTACCCTACTTTAAACATTTTCAAAAGGCATTAGTTATAATTTCTAAAAGCTAAAAGAATGTGTGTGTGTATTTTGGCCATTACCAAAAAGTATATTGAAGATTGAAAATTTTATTTCTCTCTTTTTTTTTTTAAATGAGACAAATCTCATCAGCTATCTAACAACTCAAATTCATACAAAATCATGATTGCATTACTAAAATATCTAATATATCAATTATTATGTTTATTTTAATGGTTAAGTTATTGATTAGACGATCATATTAACGGGACCGTTAAAATGCCCAAAGATTTTGATAGATAAACTGTAGGTGCAATTTTTACAAATTTGTTCGATCTGCCATTACTAGTATTGCTAAAGTATCTATAGATAGATCCTCTTTGTACAAAGTATGTGCTTAATCACAAAAGCATCTTCTCCATATCCATTTTACACAATATTAGAGCTTTTGAAGATTTCAATGGATTTGTAAGTAATTTGAAAAAATAGAGAGAAAAGAACACTAGCATAGAGACGGGGGGCGTAGGAGGAGGGAGAAAGGTGTTAGGGTGAAAGTATGAGAATCCCATATGGAATATATGGGACTTGTGTGAAGAATTTATAAGAAAGAAGACCCGTTAACCATTGCCTTAAGGTTTGGTTATGGATGGTGTCAAAAGCCATGTATGTAATCATTCAGAGCTTGGTTCAGCTGAGAAACTCTCATGATTGGCTCACCATGTGGAAAGAAGAGCTTTGTGGTGTGAATCATTTGTGAAACCCATGGTGAATAGGCCTTTTACAAAGCGGATTTAGTAGAGTCAATTTGATAAGCTTTTGAGAGGAGTATGACCTACCCCATGGAGACTCATACTTGAGGGGAGATTATTAAGGTGCAAGTGTGAGAGTCCTACATGGGAAATATGGGATCTATATGAAGAGTTTATAAGAGAGAAGACTCATTAACCCATTACCTTAAGGTTTTAGGTTATGGATGATGTCAAAAGCCCATTTGTGTAATCCTTCACAAAGCCCATTGGATTTCTCCCCATTGAAGCATACTCCGGCAATACATATTTAAATGAAAACTTACTTTAAAGGTCTTAATTTGTGGCATGGGTTAAAAATGAAAAATCAAAGTTCATAAGGAAGAAGTTAAAGCTCCAAAAGTCCAATCTTATATTTATGCTGGTGTATGAAATTTAATTTTTGCAAGAACTATAACTTATGAATTAACAAAAGATACAGTTCTATTAACGAGCTACTTGGTGAATTATTCAATTATTTAAATATATATAGTAATTGATAGGATTTTAGTGGTGCAATCATGATTAGATATGACTATAAGTAAGGTTGTAAGAGTTACTTAAGTTCGACTCGGTGATAGAATGAATTCAATTCAACTACAATCAAGTTAAACTTGAGTTTGAATTGCTCAAATAACTATTGAGTTCAAGTTTTAAAATATTCAATTCGAGCAGCTTGGGAGGCTATTCGAGTTTTCTTTTATTATTTTTTTTCTATAATAAAGTTATATATCTCATGTTTTTCCTTTTTTTGAAGTCTGTTTTCGTACATTTTTTCCTTTTTATATCCATGATCAATATTTATTATAGAGTTAATTATGAAAAATTAACATGTGTTTTTCTCTTTTGGGAGTAGCTTACTTATGATATTTTTCTTGACAAATAGTTGACCCGTGTTTCACACCATATTGTTCCGTGAAAAATACCATTAATTGTGACGTGTCAAGCTTTCTTTTGTCTTTACTCTTTTGTTTTTTTTTTTTTTTTTAAATTACATGCCTTGCACGTGGCTGTTTTCTTCTTTAGACAAAAGAGAGAGTGATAAGAAGAGAAAGAAATATAAGAATAACCGAGTCAACCCGTAAATCACCATCGCGATATTCACCATGTCAAACCATCCAAGCGTGAGTTGACATGGAAAAAAGCCACCAAGTCACC
The DNA here is from genome assembly GCA_024138025.1 of Combretum micranthum. Taxonomy (NCBI): domain Eukaryota; kingdom Viridiplantae; phylum Streptophyta; class Magnoliopsida; order Myrtales; family Combretaceae; genus Combretum; species Combretum micranthum. The sequence continues at coordinate 779,945 of JAMXBD010000242.1, read as the reverse complement.
ATCATCACACCATAATTGAATCACTCGCCAGTCTTCACCAAACAATGTCATAACTACCACCACTATTAAAGACTAAAGCTTCATCGTGACCCACCAAAACTTCCAAACAAAGCCCACCACAGCGAACACAAACCCATCTCAAACAAAAACTCCACCAAACAAATTAGGAATCAAGAAACCATTCGACACACATTCAACTACTACGAACCATGATGCAAGTCTCCTCTTTGCCTTAAGACATTCAACCCATGCGAACCAAACCACCCATCGCACTTAAGCGAAACCCATTTGCTACTGAGGCATCAACCTTCATTGAAAACCTCTATTGAGAAATCACACATCCCTTAAACCTTTGACAACTTCATTTGCTTCACCACATGACTAAACAGAAACTAAACTTAAATCTACCATTAAAACCAACACCACGACATACTTGACCTTCTATTAACAATAGCGATCAAGCAGTGTCTGACTCAGTTCAAGTTGAAGTCCAACTCGTTTTTCTTGATTAGATTTGTGCATGTAATTTCTCAATCCCCATCTATAATAAGTTGATACATGCTGAGAAATGATGATTTTCCTTTTTTTTTTTTTTTATTTGACATGTGGCCCTCAAGTAATGGTATTTTTAACTTAACAAAACGAAGTTAAACATAAATTAGCTATCTGTCAAGAAAAATATCACCGGTCAGTTGTTTGTAAAAGAGGCAAAAACACATTAGTTCTTTGTAATTAACCCTTTATTATATTTAAGATTAAATGAACTAAAACAATTATTATATTCCCAATCCCATTTTAATTTTGGTTTAATTCATTTTTATAGAAACAATCAGACCTAATGGAGTTGCGCTCGAACTTATCAAATATTAATTCAAGTCGAGTTCAAATCTAAAAAGTAAAGCTCAATCGGGTTCAAGTCGAACTCGAGTTCTGTGTATTTAAATACTGGTAATCCAGCCATGTCAACCCCTAAGAAAAGAAGAGCAGCGAATCAAGACATTGGCTTATCAGAGGCAATGGCCTTGGCCTACGTCAAAGACAGCCGATTCGTCCTACTAACATGACGTTCAATAGCCGCACAATCAATGTGATTAAAATATAGATGGATCATTACAATTCTAAACTCGATTTTAAGCTTAGTTAAAAAATTAAAGTTCAAACTCGCTTAAGTTCAATCAAACTTTAAAGTTAATGTTCGAGTTCAACTTGAAGATATATTTATCGAGTTCGTGTTTGAATCAACTAATTTTAGGCTGGATTTTTCAATTTTTTTTTTAACCATGCCTAAGTGCGATTCAATTTTAAACCTTGAACAAGTTGTAAGCTCGGACTAAAATATTTAAATTTTAATTTATTGGTTTTTTTGGGCCGATAACAAATCAAATGTGATTCTTTTTATTTACCTAAAATTAAAAAAAAATATTATTACATAGGACGTTAATCAATAACTTGATTCGATGGCTCATCAGCTTCCAGCTATGATGAATTTACTGTTAGTTTTGCTAAAAGCATATTGCAGATGCCACTCAACTTTTCGGGAAAAGGAAATAAATAATATTATTTTTTAAAAGAATTACAAAAATATTGCTGGGACTAAAATAATTGCACCTTTAGGAAACTCAAACTAGTCTCTTTAAAAGACAATGATCTAGGTGAGACTGATGTAGTTATAGTGACCTTCTCTCGCTATACACCAAAAGTATGCAAAAATACAAAAAAAATATAATAAACAAACAATAAGAAATGTTTAAATAATTTTCAATGTCAATGGAAATTAGTTATATTCTACTCATAACATTCAAGGTGACATCGATAATAATACACTAAATAAATATAATTTTAAAACATGTATATTTGGTTTATATAAAGTATCACAAAAAAAAAAAAAAATCAACTTCCAAACAATTTGGGACTTCTAAAAAGTGGGATTGTTCTTTTGGTTATAAAAGAAAAGAAAATCTCACATTACTTAAAAGTTCTTTTTGTTACAAAAGGAAAATAAATCTCACATCACTTAAAAGTGGGATTGTTCTTGATGAGTACGAGTACTCTATATAAATCAAATAAACATGTTTTAAAATTATATTTATTTAGTGTGTTATTATCAATAGCACATGAAATGTTTAAGTAGATAATAATTAATATCTTTTCATATGGAAAAATAGTTTAAACACATAAAATACGTTAATTTCATTAAGTGAGCAAACGGCAACAAATGATCATAGTATGATCATATGCCTTTCCAAGCGAGAATGAGGAAGGGGTCCAATAGTAGTGGTTGTTGGTGAAACCTTGAGAGGGGGGGGGGGGGAAATTTGGAATGTGAATACCTTAATGACCCTAGCGAAGCGATCAAATAGATTCATTCGAATCCCAAGAGCATCTCCACCATGGCGATTACTATCACATCTCCGCTGCCTAGAAGATGTGAATCTCAAACACTCATTTTGAGAGCTTCAACTTGGGCGTGAAAAAAACTAATGAAACAAAAAATCGAATCAAAACTGAAAATTAATTCGAAAAATATGGTTATCGATAAATTGTTTCGGTTTAGGATTGTGGTTTTTTATTTTTTCAGTTTTCGATTTCGATTTTCGATTTCAATTTACAACCACAAAAAACCAACAGGTAATGGTTAACCATTTTAATATTTATAAATATATTATATATATAATTGTATATATGTATAATTATTTTTTAAATATATATATACACGTATAATTTACATATGTTAATGTTCCTTGGATTTTGATTAAAATACTATATTCTGTCCTATGTTTAATGAGAGTTAATGTGATAATTGATTTAGCTTGATTTTATTGATGATGATATATCAAAGTTTTATTGTTCCTCTTTTTCTTAATTTGATTTTTTTTTTTTAGCTCTTGTAATATATATAATGACTTAAAGAAAAACTCTATGATAAAGGCTAAAAATTAAGGTTTGTTAAAACTATCAATATGATTTATTAAAGCCATTATGTTAAATGCTTAAAAACTGAAAAATAAAAAAATTAACAAAAAAAAAGGTTAACCGTTTATAATGGATCGATTAAGGATTGAGATATTAAAAAACCGATCATTACGATTAGGTTTAAAAAATAAGATCACAGACCGATTAATCAAATCGTGAACACCTCTAGCTCCAACTGCATATTTGTAATGCAGACAAACAAATTTTAAATAATAAAGCAAGCCAATCAGGTCTTTGTTTTCTTTGATTACGAAGAACATACAACTTGGAAAAAGAGGTAGCTTCTTGGAGGCTGTTGTGGTACTAATTGTAGGAATTCAATAACTAATAAGCATAAGCAGTTGGTGTATTCTATTACTATTGCAATAAACTATCAATTAAAAGCAAAGTAAATTGAAACTAAATGAATTTATGAGAAATTAATTAATATGGATGGAAATAGAGAAAGAAAGGAGAAACTTGATTGTAGTGAAGGAAAGAGGAATTGAAGGGATGGGGCATGTTCGCGTTTATGTTCATTTCGTGTTTAGAGAACATGGACATGGTGGTGGTGGTGGTGGTAGTCCTAATGAATGTCAACTTGCTTCGTTCATTTATATCTTTGTAAACGAGTTCAATTTCTCTAATCCCTGAGCTCAATTCATGTTTAATTTTGGCCTACCCTTTGTATTTGGAAAAGGTACAATCAGAGGTTTTGCATCCGTGTATAATTAAAGGTTAAATGCAAAAAACGCGACTCTTGATATTTGCATCCGAATTAAGCTCGTACGATTTAGCTTTATATCTAATAGTGATCTTGATTGAATATAATGCAAGGTAAAACTTATCATTAAGTAAAGTACACTGATAAAAGGTAAAACTTAATAGAGCATTGTTTTTAGAAGCTCAATAAGATAAATTTTCTGTTATGACGCAGTATGCACAAAGCCATTTTACTAAATTAGTCTGTACCATATTGGTAGTTTCCTAATGAAACTTCTAAATCAATTTGCCTTGAAATGGCTTGTGTATACATCTCTGTGATCGGACAAAAAATACATTAATACAAATACAGTGAGAGCCGCTAGGATCATGTTGAGAGACTATTCACTTAGACCATGAAAGAAACTGTGTTTCTTTCTCCTTGAATGCCTTCCAGGGTTCTTTGATAACATAAGGGAAAAAACCGCAAAGGGCACTTAACCTCTACTTAGCAATTTTGTTAAGAGAAGCAAATGACGGATCTTCGTTTTTCAATATCTAAGAAGTACTAAAGGTTCTCAGTTACAATGTTTACTGATGTAGTAGTGTAGTTTTTCAAATGCATTTTTAAAAAGGAATAATTTTTATGTCAGCTCAAAACTTCTCCCTCATGAAATGTCCAATAATGTTTACAAAAAAAATGCCAGAATTGAAGCAAACAATCAATGGATTAACCCGAGAGTTGTTCCTAATGCCGAAATCTAATCTTGGGGCTTGGAATCACAAAAGATTTAAGAATAAGAGAGGTACGACATTTTTTGCCTGGTTAATTCAATGAAGGCTTAAATTTGAAATAGTACTAATACGATCAAAAGAACAGTACTTGAGCAAAAGATATTGAGGACCACTGACTTTACTTATCCTAGAAAAAAAATGTTGAATAGAATTTTATTACTACACAATAAACTCAAAGTAATAAGGCAGGAATGTTGCAGTAGCAATTAGGATATCATTTTATGTTGCAGTAACAAATATAGACATATCTCTATTTCAAACAATAATTAATCCGTAAAGAAACATTTTAAACTAGACCATTACTAACGCAACAAAACATATAAGGTCCTATTATTATCTGCCTAACTCATTACCCACGGGAAGCTCCAGCGATGAAGGTAGCCTATCTAGCTATGACGTGTTCTCCATCATCATAGAAAAAATAGCACAATAATATAGTTCAATTCTGCAGTCCAGTCATCGAACTGTAAATATCAGTGATCATTGATCGTAATCTAAACCATTAAATTCTTTTATATTAATATATTTTTTTATATAATCAATTAAATTATAACAACAATAATAGTTTGACGGATTGTAGAAGTTCTGAGCAATTAAATGTGAAAAGAATTAAATATAAGTTCACTAATTGCGATTTTACTTTGCTGAATAAATAATATTAATGGTATTAATATTATGAAAAAAATATAATAGAATTGTAATAAGATTATTATTTATTATTATTTTATTTAAATAAGAATATTTTAAGAAAAGATAATTTCAATATTGAATCGTAATTCATAATTAAAGAATGACTATTCAATAAGTATTTTATTTAAATGATCATGAACAGATGTATCATATTAATATATTCCTGAATTAGGTGTATCAATCAGTTCCTTCTCTTCAATGCAATCGGAGCAGTTCAAAGAACAGGAAAATTAAGCAAACAAGAAAATGCTATATTAGCATCAAAATATGGTACGACCAAACCTTGTGACGTGGCCCTGCAGCAGGACTGTTTGTTTGCATTCTTTCATATTCCAGTAATGGGTTTAGAAGGATTGTAAAGCTAGCCAATGTACAATATAAAACACCATATTTGTACCTAGAACTTTATCTAGTTTTTAAAGTTTAATGTTGAAAGCAGATGACATTGAAGGAAATAATTATCAACCCTAGAAGCATTCCTTCCATGAGGTTGAAGGATTTAAGAATGCCTGCTGTCACGACTATTATAGATACTTCGCTACATCTGGTCATTGTAGGATAGACCTTGTCTCTATGCATTTTGCAGTTGGGTTTAATCTCAAGGGCATGCTATTCAATCTGAGTGGTTTTACTAGTTGTTAACCTTTATGCTTTTGGTTATTATGCTTATAGTTTTCTCTCAACAGTTTACTCTTGTGTGAGGGGCATAAGTCAGTTCTCCTAAGGGAATAATACACGATTTGACTCAATTCCCCTCAACTCGAAAATGTTACGAGCAAGGTGAAGGCAAACAAAGCAGGCACACGAGTAGGAGTCCTTAGCTACTTGATGTGCAACAAAACTGCTATTTTGAGTCACACCCTATGCAATGTGCCACTACCAGTAGGAGTAGCTTGCCCAATAACAAAACATGCTCTTTCCCACCTACTCAAAATCTATCAAAAGCTCGCTTTAGAACCATAATAATATTACTCCACTTTGGGCTCTTCTTAGGACCTTAATGCTAAAAAAAAAAAAAAAAAAAAACTCATTATGCATTTTCTTATGGATTGAAGTGTTAACTCTATTCACAGAATTTGGTGAATTGAATCCAAAAGAAATTAGTACTTCAAAAAAAGAGGCTCTGAGTTATAATACATCTATAATTGAAAAATTGGCTAAAAATCGTATATTATGATTAATACATCTATAAGTTCTTATGGAGTGTTTCGCAATTGAAACGGGCATATTACTCAGCCTAACTATCTCTATCATGATCTAGTTGTAGGATGTTTGTCAAGTCACGGGTAATTTAGATATTTTATGAATGGGAAACCTTCACAAGGTTCTTTCTATTTAATTAGAGTACTTGCATGATCAATGTTTCTGAAACAAACACATGCACACATATGGGACAAGTGAGTAGTATGTGGGTATTTGCTTCTATGGATAGATAGATGGATGACAGACAGACAGACATATAGATAGATAGAAGGAGGGATAGATTATCAAATCCAAATATTCTTGTGGTAGTGTGGTGTGGATTAAGTTGATGTAGACATAGCTTCGTTTATGAAGCATCTCAATACTCCCCAATAATAACAAGAATAACTAAATAGAGTAAAAGAAAGTCATTTCTACAACTGATAATGAAAGCATTATTGATAATGCATTTATGCTAATGCTTTCGAGGAACTATTTTTGTACATATACGTGAAACAATCCTTTTTCATATAGTGAAAAAATAGAAAGAAAAAAATGTTATTATTGGATATGGATTCAATTGTTGAATAGACGTGTTGGAATTGGTCATGAATATAGAAATTTTTGTGAAATAGATATGTGTAGTGACTTCAAGTTATTGGTAGCAAGTTTATGATTTTACAGAGCTTGCTTTTCCATGATGGCATGGGGGACCCTTGTGGGTGAAAGCCTAGGAAAGACTTCAAGTAGACATGCCTTAAATGCATCATCAGGCTATTATAATTGCTCACCTGGTGACGTAAATTCTAGATTTTAATGTAGTGATATGTATTACATCGACTGAAATTCAATTCAGCATCTTATATTCAATTGTAAAATTACAGCCTTATTCTAAACTAGGCCAATTATCCAGACACCTAACTTTTGAACAGCAAGTGAAAAGGAAAAGCCAAGCAATTAAAGTAAGTATGTCTTGAAGAAGTTTGTACTTAAGAATAAAGAACTCTTGGTTGCTCTTGATGCAGAGATACTAGTTGCCTTAAATGAACTTTGTTGTCTGTCTCAAAGAATTACCTCCACTTCCTTCAACATCTCATGTTGCTACTAAATGTAAGGATGGATTTGTCAACAGTAAACCACAGTCAAGGAAAAAAGTTATGACTTTTTATTCCAAGCGATTTTCAAAAATTGTAAAACCAAATATCCACCAAACTTTTGATCTCTAATGTCCTCCTCATACTAGATAAAACAAGAACAAGAATAAGAAGAAGACAAAAGAAACCCTATCCAAAGCACCAAGTGGATTTGTCAACATTCTTTGTTCCATTAGCCTCATTCAGATTAAGCCTTCACTGAAGATCATAACCCTTCTTTGAGAATACCATATAACTTCAACCTCTAGGAAATCATATATAGACAGATATTTAGACACTATTATCGTAACAAGTACAACCTTACATGCACATTTTTAGCAATGCTTTTAATGTGTACACCATTGGCTCTCCAAGATAATAATTAATTTATTAGTTCATGATTTTAGAAGCTTGTCCTTTATTACCATGTACTTGCTCACCGTAATGTTCAATTCACACACCATAAAGACTTCTCTTCCAATAAGAATCAAGAACATTTATATTATTTTTAATTGTGTCATGAATCCTACGCTTATACACTTCCGATGATGCTTTCCGAATTCTTCGACCATCTGCAAATATGTATATATAAAAGTACACAATCAATCAATTTTTGTTAAAATTGTTGTAACTTAGTGGTATGAATTATGTCATACCATATTTTATGGTACTAATTTTTATTTTATAAATTGTTCCATATTTTGTTTATTTAGTATTATTATTATTTTTATATATAGGTATCGCAGGTGCCATCTACAAATATGTATATATAAAAGGAGCTTTCTATATAATTATTTTGTTTTTTGGAGATATTTCAAGGCAATAAGCAACCAACAGCCATACCTTTTCCTTTTGGAAGGACAGAGGGGAACTAGCAAGTGGACCCTCTAAAGGTAATGAATATCCACCGAAAGCCGAAAAAAAAAAAAAGGAAAATGGCCAAGCATTTGCGCGTCTAAAGATGAAAATGGAGTGATCGTGGGCCCCTTTGCATGAATCGAGCGGATCATTGCTGTTGTTTACGACAGCTGGAAGGAAGGATGGAGGGAGGATGAGTGGGTGACAACTGACAACTGACAACTGATAAGATGATACCTTTTCTCCAAATTCAGCAATATCTACCCGAATTCCAAGGCTGAACCATACATGGGTATTGCACTAGATCAAGTTTTTACTACGAATTCATGTGAAGAAGAAGTACCTGAAAATGTTCACAAGACAAAATCGGGTGAAATCTAGGAAGAGAAAGGGTTTCTGGCAGGGTCAAAATATTGGGCTTTGTCAGAAAATTAAACTAGTTCAGAAACGGGGAAAGGGCGCAAAAAGTGCAAGAGATTGTGGACCAATTGGATAGAACTTAGAAAGCAGAAAGAGAAGTGCTCATCTCTTGGCATTTTAAATTCTTTATTGTGTGACCTGGCATAGTTGGTGTCGGATTGGCCTTGAAAATTTTGTATTCAGTTTACAAGGGAAGACTTTATTTGGTGATATTGTAATTGTCAGATTTGATATATCAGTTAGTTTATTATTTAAGATTTAAAAATATTAATTTGGCAGTGAATTTATCTTGATTATTATATATAATTTTTTAAAATTTATTGATAATGTATCAATATATTATTATAAATATTATAAGGTTATTTATAATATCTAGATTAATTTCATTTTTTGGAAAAAAGACGGGTTATTTTGATTTAACTAGTAAATGGTAATAACAGACAGAATTTAGCTAATTAATTGTATAAGGAATAAATTTGGATGTGTTGTAGAATGGATTTTAAGAATAAATTATATCATAATGTATCAACATTTAGAGGTAAATTCATTTAAGATATCAATATTTCAAGTACTTAAAAATAGTATCAAAGTTTTGTAAAGTTTACTTAAAGTATCAATGTTTTGATTAATTTTTAAGATGATGGGTCAAGTCAATAATCAATGGTGATGTTCTATAGTGTGGAAGAGAAAAACAAACATTAATTGGTCAAGGCCATTAATGTTTTAGTAATTATCATCAACTCCAGACATACACTCTCTCTCTTCTCTTTTTTTTTTTCCTTAATAAAAACTATTTCGAACTTTTTTTTATTTTTCAGACACGCAATGACGCTGCTGATAATGCTTCTTTCGGTATTCTTCCAGCATCTACAAAGAGTGTAGATAAAAATAAAATCAAAATATGCCAAAAATCAGAAGGCCAATAGAGGGGGTAATAAATTATCAACAACATCGAAGTCGACAATCGATCAATTTCAAAAAATGCATTTCAAATAAACATCGATTTTCGCTAAAATTGGTGGACTAAATATTGATATATCCTTCGGTCAAAAAAAAAAAAAATGTTGATATATCCTAACGTGGACGGACCAAGTTCGGTTCGCCCTACTCCAAAGTTGTAAGATTTAATGGGCAGAAAAATAAAATAAAAGAGAGAGAGAGAGAGAGAGAACATCAATTTCACAATTCAGTTGTATTATCACCTTCGCACTTCGAACATCCTCCAAAGTGGCTCCCAGTCCTCTTACCAGAACATTATGTTTAATGGCGCTATGGCGTTCTGAGTAAGGCCATTGAAGTAATGAAAATAATCACAAAATAATATTTAGATGACACGGCACCTCCTCATCCACTTTAGGTATACTTTCTAGGGATTCACAAAACGAAAGGGACAATTCCTCCAGCTTCTTCGACCTTGATAGATCAGGCAATCGTTGTATGGAACGACAGCAAGTCAATGATAATTTGTGCATGAACTTCAAATCCCCAAGACCTTCAATGTCAACTAGAAGTGAGCAATTTCGAATTTCCAGCAATTGAAGCTCCTTTAAACGAAGACGGATTGGATAGTCTCTCAAGGGATTCACAATTCCACACGTACAGAGAATGGAGGCGTTCAATGCAATCAACCTTAATCTCTTTTAACCGGCAATAAAGAAGTGTCAAAGTAGACAGATTACTCCAGCTGGATAAAGATTGCCAATCAATCGGTGACTCGACATACCTCAAACACAGTTCAACGAGACTTGATGAAGGACCAAAGTTAAGGTGTAGGTTGAAACAGCATATCGAAAGCGCTCGAAGGCGAGGAAAGGAACTCACTTCACTTAGAGGCAAGATGAGACCGGGAAGATCCAGTATCAAATCCTCTAACTTGGTCAACCTCACTAGCCACTTCATTTGGGGATTTTGGTCACACGGTGACAAGGTCCAATGCGAATCTCCACTACTTTCATTCATCAATGACAGACTAACTAAATTAGTCATGTTTGAAAGATCAGGTACTCGGTGCCACTCTAATGATGAAGAATTGACGTCCAAACGTAATAAACTTGTAGGAAGATTCAATAATTCTTGGGGCTCATGAATCCCATACAAGGAAAGATCCTCAAGATAAGAAAGCTGCTTCATAGTTGTGGGCACTCTACTGATAGCAACATCCGCTAATTTTAGGATTCTCAACTTGGACAAATTTCCAATTTCCTCGGGAAGATTACCATCCATTTGTTTGCAATTATCAGCTTCTAAACGCTCAAGATTCTCCAGCTTCACTAAACTCTTCGGTAGCATTTTTATTTTAGTTAAGGAAACATCGATCACCTTTAATCCTTTAAGGTTTCCAATGGTTTCAGGCAAAAATAATATTCCTGAAAATTCCAAATGTAACTCTTCCAATGACTCTAATCCCCCAATAGTGTCTGGTAGGTATTTAATTGGACACCACATCATCCTCAAAACATTCAAACTCTTGAGGTCTCCAACAGAATCGGGTAACTCTTCTATTTCCGACGAGGATAAGTCCAACTCTACTAGCAACATCAGTTTCCCAATTGAGGGATGCAAATTTTTAAGTCCAAAAATGCCTATCTTCAACACTTTAATGGACTTAAGATCTCCAATAGAGTCTTGTATTAATTGAAGTTGTGGTGGCATAGGTGACCAAAAAGAGGGAATTGAGATTTCTAACCGTTTTAGCTGCTTTAACTTGTTGATGGGTATGTCAATCTCTTTGAGATTTAAGCAATTTCTAATTTTCAATATCTCCAGTTGCACCACAGCAGAGAAGTTAGGGATTTTCTTTAGATGTTTGCAATCTTCAATATGCAGAACTTTCAAATGTTTGGATTTCTGCAGAACACGTACATTGAATTAGAGCTGAAGAGTAAATGTCATTCAATATTGACAAGACAAAGAAAATAAAAATTTCTAGTAAGATTAATACCTTAAACGCACGCCATCACCCCAATCTTCCTCAATATTAGAATTTTTTATTTTAAGGATAACTAAGTTTTTTGAAACTTAGGCTGGTTGCTTCTAAACTTAGTGGACAATCAAACCAGGACAACCATCTAAGCTGTGAAAATTTTCAAAGTCCCTCAAAGCTCCCACCTTCCAATTCAAGGAACTTTAGGCTGTTTGTTCTTGCAAAATCCTCACGTACAAATCGATACTCAGCATCTTGCATCCAAGTTTTATTGCTATGACATTCTGACCTACCTACAATTGGCAGTTTAAATAGAGCAAATGGAAGAGTCAGAAAGTTAAAATTTGAAACTAAAAGGAAGGGAATAGTTGCAAAGATGACGATAAATTTACCTCTTGATTTTTTAGTGCATCTAAATGCACATTCTGGAGACCATAATCTGCTAGGTTTTATAGAAAATTGGCTTTCAAGGCACAGCTTTTCTGGTTGGGCAATTGCCCTCCAAAATCTCTCAATGATCATGCATCCATAATCTATCATAATCAAGCACCTTAATCAAAGACCTCCTCACTAAATTTTAATACTACATTCAGGGTAGAGTCCGCAAGCCTCCCAAAATAAAATGGATACGTCTTCTCTTCATCATTGAAGAAACACACGCAATATCAAGAAAAATCTGTTGCTGCTCACGGTCTAATGCCTGGTAACTTATCATTAACGTTTTTGGACATCCTTATGAGGAGCCTCCTTTAGTTTCATCAATCTGAACTCCCATATTCCTCATCTTGCTTGTAAAGTGATGAGCCAATGACTTGGAGCGACAATGGAATCTGCCTGTAGTGTCAACAATCTTAGTCGATATGTCGTAAACTCAGGTGGTGGCTCATCCATTTCGAAGGCATGCCGACAAAAAGTTGAAGAGCATAGCGACGTTCCATCTCCCACATGTCATAAAAACAATAATCTTTATCGTCTTTAGCTGGCAAGAACTCGGTGTTCCTCGTCGTAATTATAATTCTACTCGTGGGACCAAACCAAAGGACCTGGCGGCTAGGTTTAAGAGCTGATCTCGCTTATCCACATCATCAAGGACAACAAGAACGTTTTTATTACGTAACCTTTTGCTGATCATGGAAATGCCACTGTCAATATCAGAGACCTCGGAAATATTAAGATTGAGGGTATCTAATAACAACTTCTTCTGTAACTTTACCATATCATCCACACTTGTTGATCTCCTAACATCTTTAAGAAAGCAACTACCTTGATAATGAGAAGAGATTTTCTTAAAGACAGCGTTGGCTAGAGTTGTTTTTCCGATTCCACCCATGCCATGTATCACGACAAAACGTACACCAGGAGATCCCTCCTTTAACAGCTCCATAATATCTTCAACCGGCTTATCAATCCCAACCAGACGATCAGGCAAACTAGTAACAGCTTCACTGGCGGTGAGCTTACTGAGAACCTCTTTGTTGATGAGATCCGCAAGTTTAGTCAGGCTGTCATAAGTATGAAACAAGAACATACATGTTTCAGTCCAAACAAGGTAAATAAACCCGGAGAGATCATTTACAAGGTGAAAGACATATGACATTACCCGTGATCCTTCAAGTTCCATCCCTTGATTGTGGTGACCTTCCTGAGCGCGTCCTCCCATGACTTCACTTTATCTTCACCTAGCTCGTCCTTGTGCTTTTGCAAAGCAGTGGAGTACATTCCCGATCGAAGTTTGACGTCTTTGCTAACATTGACGTCGTAGAAGATGGGTAAGATCGTTTTCTTTGCGTCACTGCTCGAATAAGTTTCCCAGCAATCTATCATTTTTGCAAGTTCACGGAGACACCACTTGCTGGAAGCATAGTCTTTGGAGAAAATGGGGATGTAGATGCTTGAGTTCGTGATTGCTGCCAACAGCTCTCCTTCGATCACTTCACCTTTCCGGATCTCTTCATCATCCAGGAACACGCGGAATCCAGCGTATGTCAAGCTGTGATAGAGAGCGTCGGCGACAGTAGAGCGGCTGTCGCGTCCCCGGAAATTGAGGAACACATCATAGGCCCTGTCTGATGCATGGTCAGGTGTGACCTCATGTGTGGTTAGGGATGAAGAGGCTTTGTGTCGTATGAGTGGGCGAGATAGAGAGTGGTCTGCTTCTGGGTTTTGTTCCATGTTTGATCTGATCAAAGAACTCTCTGGAATGCCTCCGAGAACCAAAGAAGCAGCAGTATGTGGATGGATTTAATCTCAATGTTGATGATATAATATCTATACGTGGATTTTAATAGAAAATGCTTGCGACGTCCGCGTCTCTTGTCACGACTTTTTACATCACCAAATTTAAAGCTTTTTCATCTCACATCTTTCCTTACTATTTCCATGTGTTCCCACCATCTGTTCCTTCTTTGACTGATGTATCTATGTTTCTTACTTTGTCGTTTTATTTCTTGATAGAAATATTTGGAAATGACCTGTTATACGATAACCCGGAAAAGAAAAGTCCTGACCAGCAGCTAATTGCTATGGATTTCTTTATTTACGGAATATAGAAATCATTATAATTTTATAATTTACTTGTAATAAATTCTTAAAACTAAATAATTGATTTAATCTTCATTTGTCGTGTGTGTATATAGTTTTTTTTTTTTTTAATGTTCCTATATACTTTCGATTATACATTTATATGATCATTGAGAGTAAGATATGATTTAATTTTATTAATATCTTTCTAATTATATTATTAGCTCTAAATAGAATGAAAAAATGACAGTAGTAACATCAAATAAACATTAATAGCCTATATTACTATTTGATAATTAGAAAATCAATGCCTTTTCCTTTTGGAAGGACAGAGGAAAATGGACTGATTGTGGGCCCCTTTGATGAATCGAGCGGATCATTGCTGTCGTGTACGGAATACGTACGCACTCTGTCCAATTGCAGAAATGAGAGTTTTGCGTCTAGTCGGTGAGCAGCTAGAGCGTCCCATTTCAAACTTTTTAGCTTCCTTATCAATATTTTAACAACCCCATTTTAAGAAATTTTTAATTTTATATCTAAGGATCTTAAATAATCATTTTTTATATTTATTTACATTATTTAAATGACTCATATAATAAAATTTATATACAAACATGTTTAAAAAAAAAATAAAAGTAACAACTTTAAAGGGTTTTTTTTTAGCCTAGGAATTGATATCAAGGATCTATCAATGGTGATGTTCTTTAAGTGTGGGAGAGAAAAACAAACATTAATGAAACTAATAGGTTGTTGCAATTATTAATGATTGTAAAAATTTATTATTTATCTTTTCATATTATCAAGTAAATGTAAGTTATTCCTATCAAAAAGATAAAAACCAAATATAAATAATTATTTCTTATATACTTCACTTTATGTTTTTTCGTCCCTCTCTCTCTCATGACACTCTTAATTCTATGTAACAAAAATTATTTTCACTCTTTTTTTTTTTTAATTTCGCACATATTGTAAGGATGCATCATACACTAGTTACTATTAAATGAATCCACTTTACTCATTATCTTATTGAATGGTTGCTCTTCTCTCTTCTCTAGTAACTATCAACTCCATACACAACACACACTCTCTCTCTTCTCTTTCTTTATTCTCTATAATAAAAACTGTTCTGAACTCTTTTTTTAATTTTCACACAGGCAATGTGGGTGCATCATATACTAATATCTATTATTATAAAACTATATTTTATTATCATTATCTACTAAAATAGTATTAATATCATTTCCAATTTATTTAAACACATAATATACTAGTATTAATAATTTCTTTTCAGTGAGAGGTTGGAATCTGGTTTGATTTGCATCAAAGAATTACAATGTGGTTATCCAAAGGATGAGCTTGAGTACTTAACGCATTCAGCTTAGTCCATCTCACAATATCAAAGAAATTAGAGAGTTTTCCCTAAATAAGGAAAGATGCTTTCTTTTTCTTATATATTATAACATATTGAATTTCTTTTACGATTATTCTAGCCATAAGATAATACACATCAATCCATGGTTGTTTTACTATTTTCAAGATTATTTCATGTTTAGCAATTTATTTGAGAAAAAAAATTACATGAATACAAATTGTATGAAAAATATTACAATAATATCATATATGTATTACAACTTCAATTTAAGATAGAAGATTATACCATAATTATCGCCACTTGAAACAGCGATATATACCCAATGTTATGTCACCATTATATAATGCAATACATGGCCTCTTTAGTCATCCTCACATTTGATTTTTAATCAAATGAGACCAAGCCTCCCCTTCATTCTTGCCTAATGATCTAGTCGACATTTCCGTATAATTACACCATGGCGGTTGCCCATCTCTCCATTTCCTTCTTCTAGTTGCCCAACAAATGAAGCTCCAAGACTTACTATGCTAACACCCTTTCTCCCTCGCATACCCTGAACAACAAACTAAAACACTCATATACATTACCACATTTGGTATTCCTTGTTCTTCCATGTCTTCGCAACAATTCAATGGACATCATCAACACTTTCTAGCCAAAGGACACATCTAGTACCATCATCCATCATGATCTCTTTTCCTCCTTTCTTTTTTTTTTTATCTTCTTCCAATCTTAAGAGTTAACCTAGTTATGAGTCCATAATGCTGCTACGACTTGGTCTTCTTTTTCTTCTTCCCAATGCAGCAATGGATCTTCCTTCACTAATCAAGTGCCAATAGCTGCATAGAACTAGCACACGTCTAGTAGCCAACTATAAATGTGATACAAACTTATATCGCCAACTGTAGATGCGATAAAGCTGTATTGCAAGGTGCCTCAAATGATATAAGAGTCCTCCTAACTGTGAATCCAGCCCATCATTACATTGTTGCCTCTACATGCGACAAATATATTGTGAGTTCTAAATGTGTTATATCATTGGCATTTTTGTAATTTTATTTTGCTTAATTTGTATTTTTATAGTTTTTTTTAATTGATGGTAGGCATGTACTCCACCCATTTTTTTCATTACTTTTTGCTTTTATGATTAGTCTAGTAATAAGGCAGTATAAGTACACATCAAACCATGATGGTTTATTATTTTCATTATTTTTCACTACAATAACCATGCTATACCTATTGTTGCACGAGCTAAATCTAGGCCGGTAAAAATTGCTCCTGCAAACATTAAAAAAACATATCAAAGGGACACCAGGGGTTGCTTGGTACTGCCACTCCGGTGCTTAAGTTAGTTCGTAGATAAGACTAAGGCTTATACAAACAGAATGCTAGATAACTTACTTTTCTATCTGTACTTGATGTTTTTCTATTCTATTTCCTATATTTATAGGGTTTTAGTATTGTACCAAGATAGCTAGTATAAGGCTTGCTACTAGGTGCGAAGATGGTTCTCGAGCTGATAAGTCTAACTCAGTGGAGTGTGGCCGAGCTATTGATGTCCCCCCACTCATGACGTGTGACTAGGACGTCTACTATAGCCAAGAAAGATGAGGACACTAGGGTAAGGACTCGAGGTCAAGCTAGGTTGAGGTCGAGCTAGTAGTCCCAACAACCTGATGAGCTCATATGATATGGTAACCCTAGGTATATTAAACCTAGAACCCCCAAATTGTTGATTGGAATTGGAACCCGAGGATCGTCTTGAAACAAGTTGTCGTAGGATGGAATTAGACCTCAATCAAACCTGTTGATTGCAACCTAATTATCAATGAATGGAATGGAACTAGACCTCGAACAAACCTGTTGATTGCAACCTAGTTATCAAGTCGACCTCCTTGAGTGTTTAGATCAAGAAAATCAAATGGAAATTCGTTCACAAGGAACAAGATGGAGTTTTCTCTTAAAGAGAATGAATAACATTCACATAAATCGTCTTTTTTTTAAAACCTTCTAACCAAGGCTTAATATATAGCCTTTTACATACAAAGAAATTAATGATATGTAACTGACAAAAATAAATAGCTGACTGTAACTGACAAAGAAAAAAGACATAACTGACAAAGAAATTAAAGACATGTAACTGACAAAAATAAGTAACTGCTAGCGGCCATTAATCCTGCAGGGCACTTCTTGGCTCCTTCTTTGCTCTAGTTCACTTGTTTTCCATTTAGAGCCCCTCCGAAGCTTATTTTGATGATGTTAAATACTTTTGACTCATTTTATTGGTGGATAAATGCAATTCCTTCTCTTGCAATTCCATAACAAGTCCTTGCAATGCCTCCCTCATTCGTTTAGCCTTAGCTCTTGTCATGGGACCTCCAATATCTTGCAATGGATCGTTGGATTTGAACTTTGGACCCATTGATGCTTGATGATCCTCATCATTCCCCCCTTCCTCGAATAGATTCGTCCTCGAATCACCTGCATCATACAAAGAAAGATCAGAAACATTAAAAGTTGCGCTTACATTACCATAATGACTTGGTAAGTCAATCTTGTAAGCGTTATCGTTGATGCGCTCCAACACTTGGAATGGCCCATCGCCTCTAGGGTGTAGCTTAGTTTTCCTTTGAGCAGCAAATTGCTCCTTTCGCAAGTGCACCACACCCAATCTCCAGGTTGGAAAACAACCTTCACACGACCCTTATTGGCCTGACGTGCATAATGTTCATTTTTCTTTTAATATTGGCCCAACTTGAGCATGCAATTCCCTCACAAAATCTGCCTTGTTCTTACCTTCAACATCAATAAACTCATTAGCAGGTAAAGGCAAAATATCCAATGGAGTCAAAGGATTAAAGCTATAGACAATTTCAAATGGGGAATATGATGTTGTGGAATGTACAGTTCTATTATAAGCAAATTCTACATGGGGTAAACATTTTTCCTATTGCTTCAAGTTCTTAGGAATCACAGCACGTAACAAAGTTGAAAGAGTCCTATTGACTACTTCCGTCTGACCATCCGTTTGAGGGTGTGCAACAGTGGAAAACAACAATTTTGTGCCTAACTTGTTCCACAAAGTACGCCAGAAATGACTTAAAAATTTGACATCCCTATCACCCACAATGGATCTAGGTAACCCATGCAAACGCACAATCTCTTTAAAGAATAAATCAGCAATATGTTGTGCATCATTAGATTTAGAACAAGCAATGAAATGAGCCATTTTACTAAACCTATCAACAATAACAAATATGCTATCTTTACCACTCTGAGATCGTGGTAATCCTAATACAAAATCCATAGAGATATCGGTCCAAGGTTGATTAGGCACAGGTAAAGGAATATATTCTCCATGAGGCATTATTTTAGACTTAGCCTGTTTACATACAATGCATTTGTTACAAACAGTTTGGACATCACGTTTCATCTTAGGCCAAAAGAAAGTGTCCCATCAATCCACCCCCATGAGTTTCTCTAACAAGTAACTCACGCACAGAACTCCTAGGCACACACAATTTACTTTTCTTAAACAAATAACCATCGTGCCTATAATAATCAGCATAACCAGAAACAGCACAAGCAGCCCAGATTTGATTGAAATCAGAATCAGTCTCATACAATCCCTTAATAAGCTCAAACCCAAGCAACTTAGTATGTAAAGAAGTCAAAAGCACATACCTTCGAGAGAGTGCATCAGCAACCACATTCTCTTTTCCTTGCTTATACTTTATCACATAAGAGAAAGTTTCAATGAACTCAAGCCACTTTGCATGTCTTTTGTTCAACTTACCTTGAGTTTTGAGAAATTTCAGACTTTCATGATCTGAATGAATGATGAACTCCTTGGGCCATAGGTAATGTTGCCACATTTGCAAAGTTCTCACCAAGGCATAAAGCTCCTTGTCATAGACGGGGTAATTCAATGCTGCTCCACTGAGCTTCTCGCTAAAATAAGCGATTGGCTTCGAATCCTGCATCAAAACACCACCAATACCCTTCCGGAAGCATCACATTCTATTTCAAAAACTTTCTCAAAATTAGGTAAAACAAGTAATGGTGCATTTGTCAATTTATCTTTCAAATCATTAAAAGCTTTTTCATGCACTTCTGTCCACCTAAACTCACAATTCTTTTAACAAGATCGTTTAAAGGAGAAGCTATAGAACTAAAGTCTTTCACAAATCTCCTATAAAAACTTGCTAAACCATGAAAGCTTCTTACCTCACTTGCATTCCTTGGTGTTGGCCATTCTCGAATTGCCTTCACCTTGTCTTCATCAACGGAAATCCCATGTGCACCTACAACAAATCCAAGAAAAACAACAGTTTCCGTGCAAAAGGTACACTTTTTCAAATTGGCATACAATTTGTTTTCTCTCAGGACAGTGAAAACAGATTGTAAATGCTGAACATGTTCATCCAATGTTTTGCTGTAAACTAAGATGTCATCAAAGTAAACAACAACAAACTTTCCAATAAAAGCACGAAGAACATGGTTCATTAATCGCATAAACGTGCTAGGCGCGTTTGTTAATCCAAAAGGCATTACCATCCATTCATATAGACCATATTTAGTTTTAAAAGCAGTTTTCCACTCATCTCCCTCTTTCATACGAATTTGGTAATAGCCATTTTTCAAGTCAATTTTGGAAAACAAACAAGCACCATGCAACTCATCAAGCATATCATCAAGTCTAGGAATGGGATGTCTATACTTAACTGTAATCTTGTTGATAGCTCGACAGTCAACACACATTCGCCATGTTCCATCTTTCTTTGGAACCAAAATAACAGGAACTGAACATGGACTGAGGCTCTCCCTTACAAACCCCTTTTCTAAAAATCATCAACTTGCCTTTGAATCTCCTTTGTCTCCTCGGGATTGGCCCTATAAGCTGGCCGGTTAGGAATAGAAGCACCTGAATAAAGTCAATTTGGTGCTCAATCCCCCTTAGTGGAGGCAATCCCCTTGGAACTTCTTCAGGAAATAAATCCTCATATTCCTGCAAAAGAGAAACCACCACACTTGGCAACGAAGAGTTAAGGTCAGAAGTAGTAAAATAAACATCCTTGTACATGAGTACAAGTAGTTGTTTCCTTGCCATGATTGCACTTTTAACCTCACTTTTTCTTGCAACTTCCTCTCCACTCAATGTGTTTACTCTCCTCTATCATAACTCACAAGTGTTTGTTTCTCACTTTTTCTCTCCTTGCCACTCTTATCTTGTTCACTCATGTGTTTCTCTCGAAACTCTCTTGCTACCCTCACTTGATCTTCACATGCTTCCCATGGTTTCTGAGGAGTGAGAATCACAGTTCTTTTATTTAGAACAAAAGAATATTGGTTCTTGTACCCATCATATGTCACTTTCCTATCAAACTGCCAAGGTCGGCCTAGCAGTAAGTGACTAGCCTGCATGGGAACTATGTCACACAAAACTTCATCATGATAATTTCCTATAGAAAAGGAAATAAGAACCTGTTTTGTCACCTTGATCTCCCCACATTCATTCAACCATTGTAATCTGTAGGGCTTTGGATGTTTCACAGATTTTAACTTCAATTTATCAACTAGCAAGGTACTCGCAGCGTTAGTGCAGCTACCACTATCAATAATCAGTGTACATACCTTCTTCTGCACATGACACCGGGTATGAAAAATATGCTCACGCTGTACCTCTTCACTTTCACTCTCATCCTTAGGTTGAGTACTAAGGACTCGCCTAGTAACCAATAAATCTCCTTTCACAGGACCTTCCACATCTACATCACTACAGTCTTCCAAAGCTGGCATATCAGGATCATCTCCTGAACTCACACTTTCAACATCGCCATTATCCAAAATAACCATAGCCCTTTGATTCGGACATTGAGAAGCAATATGTCCAAATCCTTTACACCTGAAACATTGAATATCACGAGATTTACCATAAGACTTAGTTTCAGATTTACCTTTGTATGGAGTAACGGACTTTTGGCCTTTGAATCCTCCTTGGACTTCAAATCTGAATTGTTCTTCTTCCAAGTGGACTTCCATGAAGAATTAGAAGTAGAACCAAATCGAGAAGACCCTTTAAACTTTAATTGTTGCTCCACTTTTATGGCATTGTGCAACAACTCCTCAATATCAAGATAAGGATGGAGTTCTACCACATTAGCAATCTCACGGTTCAATCCATTGAGAAATCTAGCCATAGTAGCTTCATCATCCTCTTTCACATCAGCCGGATCATAGCTACTTCCATTTCCTTGTAATAATCCTCTACACTTCTTGACCCTTGTGTCAAACCTTGTAATTTTCTATGTAAATCCCTATAATAGTGACCAGGGATAAATCTTTTTCGCATCACCGCCTTCATTTCATCCCAAGTACTAATGGGTCTCTCCTCATTTCTCCTCCTATTTCGCACAAGTTGATCCCACCATACACTAGCATAGTCGGAAAACTCAACAGAAGCCAACTTGATCTTTTTGTCTTCGGAGTAATTGTGGCAATCAAAGACATGATCCACCTTTCTCACCCATTCTAAAAACAATTCCGGGTCATTCTTACCTTGAAAAGGAGGTATCTTTAATTTGATATTCCCTAAGGAATTATCTTGTTTTGGAGCATTCCTCCACCTTCTTATAACTCCGGATCCTTCAGACTCAGATTCATCAATCTCTTCTTCATTACGTCTCATTCCTCTATTGCTCTTAGTCTTACTTGCGGATTCTATATTGTCAAGCCTTGCATTCATCATCCTAAACTGATCCTGTATCGATTTGACGAACAATTTCATATCAATCTTATCACTTTCTCCGTCACTACCCATATCTTAACACCTGCAGAAAATTGGTTAGTAATAATCAAATAAGAAAAATAATAATCCTCACAATTCGCTCCCTCACGTGTTTTCACTCAACAAATGACACTCACACTCGTGTCTTTTCGCTCAAGAAAATAATGTTCCTCACAACTCAATCTCACAATCCCTTGTTCGGAATTCTCTCAATGATTTTCTCAAAATAAATCACTAAGGTGAACTCACGCAACAACCAGAAAATTTCAACAACAAATTGGTCGGAATCAAGATGAAATTGAAAAAGAACAAGATCCAATCTCAAGAACGTATATACCAAATTCTGAGAATTGAAAAGACGGAACAGAAACTTAGATCTATGACAAGATCCCAAGAGAATATTGATAACAATTTCTTTTTTTTTTTTTGACAGATGGAACAATATAAAGATGGTTCTTTCTTTCTTTTTTTTTTTTTTTTTGACAAATGGAACAATATAAAGATGGTTCTTTTCTTTCTTTTTTCTCTTTTTTTTTTTTTTGACAAATGGAACAATATAAAGATGGTTCTTTTCTTTCTTTTTTCTTTTTTTTTTTACTCAAGAACCCTAATCAAGAACAACAACAAATAGATAGCAAAATTAAATAAAGATAAAAGGAAAGATTACTTGTGACAAGAAACCGTAGCTCTGATACCAAATGATATGGTAACCCTAGGTATATTAAACCTAGAACCCCCAAATTGTTGATTGGAATTGGAACCCGAGGATCGTCTTGAAACAAGTTGTCGTAGGATGGAATTAGACCTCAATCAAACCTGTTGATTGCAACCTAATTATCAATGAATGGAATGGAACTAGACCTCGAACAAACCTGTTGATCGCAACCTAGTTATCAAGTCGACCTCCTTGAGTGTTTAGATCAAGAAAATCAAATGGAAATTCGTTCACAAGGAACAAGATGGAGTTTTCTCTCAAAGAGAATGAATAACATTCACATAAATCGTCTTTTTTTTAAAACCTTCTAACCAAGGCTTAATATATAGCCTTTTACATACAAAGAAATTAATGATATGTAACTGACAAAAATAAATAGCTGACTGTAACTGACAAAGAAATTAAAGACATAACTGACAAAGAAATTAAAGACATGTAACTGACAAAAATAAGTAACTGCTAGCGGCCATTAATCCTGCAGGGCACTTCTTGGCTCCTTCTTTGCTCTAGTTCACTTGTTTTCCATTTAGAGCCCCTCCGAAGCTTATTTTGATGATGTTAAACACTTTTGACTCATTTTTATTGGTGGATAAATGCAATTCCTTCTCTTGCAATTCCATAACAAGTCCTTGCAATGCCTCCCTCATTCGTTTAGCCTTAGCTCTTGTCATGGGACCTCCAATATCTTGCAATGGATCGTTGGATTTGAACTTTGGACCCATTGATGCTTGATGATCCTCATCATTCCCCCCTTCCTCGAATAGATTCGTCCTCGAATCACCTGCATCATACAAAGAAAGATCAGAAACATTAAAAGTTGCGCTTACATTACCATAATGACTTGGTAAGTCAATCTTGTAAGCGTTATCGTTGATGCGCTCCAACACTTGGAATGGCCCATCGCCTCTAGGGTGTAGCTTAGTTTTCCTTTGAGCAGCAAATTGCTCCTTTCGCAAGTGCACCCACACCCAATCTCCAGGTTGGAAAACAACCTTCACACGACCCTTATTGGCCTGACGTGCATAATGTTCATTTTTCTTTTTAATATTGGCCCGAACTTGAGCATGCAATTCCCTCACAAAATCTGCCTTGTTCTTACCTTCAACATCAATAAACTCATTAGCAGGTAAAGGCAAAATATCCAATGGAGTCAAAGGATTAAAGCTATAGACAATTTCAAATGGGGAATATGATGTTGTGGAATGTACAGTTCTATTATAAGCAAATTCTACATGGGGTAAACATTTTTCCTATTGCTTCAAGTTCTTAGGAATCACAGCACGTAACAAAGTTGAAAGAGTCCTATTGACTACTTCCGTCTGACCATCCGTTTGAGGGTGTGCAACAGTGGAAAACAACAATTTTGTGCCTAACTTGTTCCACAAAGTACGCCAGAAATGACTTAAAAATTTGACATCCCTATCACTCACAATGGATCTAGGTAACCCATGCAAACGCACAATCTCTTTAAAGAATAAATCAGCAATATGTTGTGCATCATTAGATTTAGAACAAGCAATGAAATGAGCCATTTTACTAAACCTATCAACAATAACAAATATGCTATCTTTACCACTCTGAGATCGTGGTAATCCTAATACAAAATCCATAGAGATATCGGTCCAAGGTTGATTAGGCACAGGTAAAGGAATATATTCTCCATGAGGCATTATTTTAGACTTAGCCTGTTTACATACAATGCATTTGTTACAAACAGTTTGGACATCACGTTTCATCTTAGGCCAAAAGAAAGTGTCCCATCAATCCACCCCCATGAGTTTCTCTAACAAGTAACTCACGCACAGAACTCCTAGGCACACACAATTTACTTTTCTTAAACAAATAACCATCGTGCCTATAATAATCAGCATAACCAGAAACAGCACAAGCAGCCCAGATTTGATGAAATCAGAATCAGTCTCATACAATCCCTTAATAAGCTCAAACCCAAGCAACTTAGTATGTAAAGAAGTCAAAAGTACATACCTTCGAGAGAGTGCATCAGCAACCACATTCTCTTTTCCTTGCTTATACTTTATCACATAAGGAAAGTTTCAATGAACTCAAGCCACTTTGCATGTCTTTTGTTCAACTTACCTTGAGTTTTGAGAAATTTCAGACTTTCATGATCTGAATGAATGATGAACTCCTTGGGCCATAGGTAATGTTGCCACATTTGCAAAGTTCTCACCAAGGCATAAAGCTCCTTGTCATAGACGGGGTAATTCAATGCTGCTCCACTGAGCTTCTCGCTAAAATAAGCGATTGGCTTCGAATCCTGCATCAAAACACCACCAATACCCTTCCCGGAAGCATCACATTCTATTTCAAAAACTTTCTCAAAATTAGGTAAAACAAGTAATGGTGCATTTGTCAATTTATCTTTCAAATCATTAAAAGCTTTTTCATGCACTTCTGTCCACCTAAACTCACAATTCTTTTTAACAAGATCGTTTAAAGGAGAAGCTATAGAACTAAAGTCTTTCACAAATCTCCTATAAAAACTTGCTAAACCATGAAAGCTTCTTACCTCACTTGCATTCCTTGGTGTTGGCCATTCTCGAATTGCCTTCACCTTGTCTTCATCAACGGAAATCCCATGTGCACCTACAACAAATCCAAGAAAAACAACAGTTTCCGTGCAAAAGGTACACTTTTTCAAATTGGCATACAATTTGTTTTCTCTCAGGACAGTGAAAACAGATTGTAAATGCTGAACATGTTCATCCAATGTTTTGCTGTAAACTAAGATGTCATCAAAGTAAACAACAACAAACTTTCCAATAAAAGCACGAAGAACATGGTTCATTAATCGCATAAACGTGCTAGGCGCGTTTGTTAATCCAAAAGGCATTACCATCCATTCATATAGACCATATTTAGTTTTAAAAGCAGTTTTCCACTCATCTCCCTCTTTCATACGAATTTGGTAATAGCCATTTTTCAAGTCAATTTTGGAAAACAAACAAGCACCATGCAACTCATCAAGCATATCATCAAGTCTAGGAATGGGATGTCTATACTTAACTGTAATCTTGTTGATAGCTCGACAGTCAACACACATTCCCATGTTCCATCTTTCTTTGGAACCAAATAACAGGAACTGAACATGGACTGAGGCTCTCCCTTACAAACCCCTTTTCTAAAAATCATCAACTTGCCTTTGAATCTCCTTTGTCTCCTCGGGATTGGCCCTATAAGCTGGCCGGTTAGGAATAGAAGCACCTGGAATAAAGTCAATTTGGTGCTCAATCCCCCTTAGTGGAGGCAATCCCCTTGGAACTTCTTCAGGAAATAAATCCTCATATTCCTGCAAAAGAGAAACCACCACACTTGGCAACGAAGAGTTAAGGTCAGAAGTAGTAAAATAAACATCCTTGTACATGAGTACAAGTAGTTGTTTCCTTGCCATGATTGCACTTTTAACCTCACTTTTTCTTGCAACTTCCTCTCCACTCAATGTGTTTACTCTCCTCTATCATAACTCACAAGTGTTTGTTTCTCACTTTTTCTCTCCTTGCCACTCTTATCTTGTTCACTCATGTGTTTCTCTCGAAACTCTCTCTACCCTCACTTGATCTTCACATGCTTCCCATGGTTTCTGAGGAGTGAGAATCACAGTTCTTTTATTTAGAACAAAAGAATATTGGTTCTTGTACCCATCATATGTCACTTTCCTATCAAACTGCCAAGGTCGGCCTAGCAGTAAGTGACTAGCCTGCATGGGAACTATGTCACACAAAACTTCATCATGATAATTTCCTATAGAAAAGGAAATAAGAACCTGTTTTGTCACCTTGATCTCCCCACATTCATTCAACCATTGTAATCTGTAGGGCTTTGGATGTTTCACAGATTTTAACTTCAATTTATCAACTAGCAAGGTACTCGCAGCGTTAGTGCAGCTACCACTATCAATAATCAGTGTACATACCTTCTTCTGCACATGACACCGGGTATGAAAAATATGCTCACGCTGTACCTCTTCACTTTCACTCTCATCCTTAGGTTGAGTACTAAGGACTCGCCTAGTAACCAATAAATCTCCTTTCACAGGACCTTCCACATCTACATCACTACAGTCTTCCAAAGCTGGCATATCAGGATCATCTCCTGAACTCACACTTTCAACATCGCCATTATCCAAAATAACCATAGCCCTTTGATTCGGACATTGAGAAGCAATATGTCCAAATCCTTTACACTGAAACATTGAATATCACGAGATTTACCATAAGACTTAGTTTCAGATTTACCTTTGTATGGAGTAACAGGACTTTTGGCCTTTGAATCCTCCTTGGACTTCAAATCTGAATTGTTCTTCTTCCAAGTGGACTTCCATGAAGAATTAGAAGTAGAACCAAATCGAGAAGACCCTTTAAACTTTAATTGTTGCTCCACTTTTATGGCATTGTGCAACAACTCCTCAATATCAAGATAAGGATGGAGTTCTACCACATTAGCAATCTCACGGTTCAATCCATTGAGAAATCTAGCCATAGTAGCTTCATCATCCTCTTTCACATCAGCCCGGATCATAGCTACTTCCATTTCCTTGTAATAATCCTCTACACTTCTTGACCCTTGTGTCAAACCTTGTAATTTTCTATGTAAATCCCTATAATAGTGACCAGGGATAAATCTTTTTCGCATCACCGCCTTCATTTCATCCCAAGTACTAATGGGTCTCTCCTCATTTCTCCTCCTATTTCGCACAAGTTGATCCCACCATACACTAGCATAGTCGGAAAACTCAACAGAAGCCAACTTGATCTTTTTGTCTTCGGAGTAATTGTGGCAATCAAAGACATGATCCACCTTTCTCACCCATTCTAAAAACAATTCCGGGTCATTCTTACCTTGAAAAGGAGGTATCTTTAATTTGATATTCCCTAAGAATTATCTTGTTTTGGAGCATTCCTCCACCTTCTTATAACTCCGGATCCTTCAGACTCAGATTCATCAATCTCTTCTTCATTACGTCTCATTCCTCTATTGCTCTTAGTCTTACTTGCGGATTCTATATTGTCAAGCCTTGCATTCATCATCCTAAACTGATCCTGTATCGATTTGACGAACAATTTCATATCAATCTTATCACTTTCTCCGTCACTACCCATATCTTAACACCTGCAGAAAATTGGTTAGTAATAATCAAAAGAAAAATAATAATCCTCACAATTCGCTCCCTCACGTGTTTTCACTCAACAAATGACACTCACACTCGTGTCTTTTCGCTCAAGAAAATAATGTTCCTCACAACTCAATCTCACAATCCCTTGTTCGGAATTCTCTCAATGATTTTCTCAAAATAAATCACTAAGGTGAACTCACGCAACAACCAGAAAATTTCAACAACAAATTGGTCGGAATCAAAGATGAAATTGAAAAAGAACAAGATCCAATCTCCAGAACGTATATACCGCAAATTCTGAGAATTGAAAAGACGGAACAGAAACTTAGATCTATGACAAGATCCCAAGAGAATATTGATAACAATTTCTTTTTTTTTTTTTTTGACAAATGGAACAATATAAAGATGGTTCTTTTCTTTCTTTTTTTTTTTTTTTTTGACAAATGGAACAATATAAAGATGGTTCTTTCTTTCTTTTTTCTCTTTTTTTTTTTTTTGACAAATGGAACAATATAAAGATGGTTCTTTTCTTTCTTTTTTCTTTTTTTTTTTTACTCAAGAACCTAATCAAAACATCAACAACAAAACAATAGATAGCAAAATTAAATAAAGATAAAAGGAAAGATTACTTGTGACAAGAAACCGTAGCTCTGATACCAAATGATATGGTAACCCTAGGTATATTAAACCTAGAACCCCCAAATTGTTGATTGGAATTGGAACCCGAGGATCGTCTTGAAACAAGTTGTCGTAGGATGGAATTAGACCTCAATCAAACCTGTTGATTGCAACCTAATTATCAATGAATGGAATGGAACTAGACCTCGAACAAACCTGTTGATCGCAACCTAGTTATCAAGTCGACCTCCTTGAGTGTTTAGATCAAGAAAATCAAATGGAAATTCGTTCACAAGGAACAAGATGGAGTTTTCTCTCAAAGAAATGAATAACATTCACATAATCGTCTTTTTTTTAAAACCTTCTAACCAAGGCTTAATATATAGCCTTTTACATACAAAGAAATTAATGATATGTAACTGACAAAAATAAATAGCTGACTGTAACTGACAAAGAAATTAAAGACATAACTGACAAAGAAATTAAAGACATGTAACTGACAAAAATAAGTAACTGCTAGCGGCCATTAATCCTGCAGGGCACTTCTTGGCTCCTTCTTTGCTCTATTTCACTTGTTTTTCATTTAGAGCCCCTCCGAAGCTTATTTTGATGATGTTAAACACTTTTGACTCATTTTTATTGGTGATAAATGCAATTCCTTCTCTTGCAATTCCATAACAAGTCCTTGCAATGCCTCCCTCATTCGTTTAGCCTTAGCTCTTGTCATGGGACCTCCAATATCTTGCAATGGATCGTTGGATTTGAACTTTGGACCCATTGATGCTTGATGATCCTCATCATCATAGAAAAGTTCCGAGGTGAGGGCTTGAGGATGAGTCCAACCCTACAACGCATAATTGAGGTGTTATGCTCTTTGAAGCCTCAATTTCGGGATATACCAAGCTGCCATCTCCTTGGGTTTTCAATGGCTATTAGGTTTTTTGAACCCAAGAGACCAAGTAGGCCTAGGTTATATTTTACTGTCAACATTTGTCCTCCCACTCTCGTTTTGAGAGTAAAGAGAGTGTAAACCCATGAAGTTGTTGACTATAAAGAGTCCATCTCGGAGCGAGCTGCATTTTCCGTTTTAGCTGCATCCCCATTTAGTGATATTTTTCTGCAAGGACCGTTAGATTTCCAATGCGTGGTGTACCTAATATGCTTCGTAGTATTTGAACGAGTACAACATTTTTGTGAGAGCTAATGGATTTGAAAGGTCCTGACAATCATTACATCTGGGCCTCACAATTGGGGTTGTTGGTCATGACGTTAGGACCGTGAGGCCTATTGACAGGTCATGAGGGGTCTAAGCTTTAGTGTTTCCTCCTTTCTCCTATGAATACTAATCTTCCGCAGGGATTTTCTCATAACATTTTCCATACTTCATTGAAAAGGTTACCAAACGCCTTTCTTGTGTTCTACTTCAAAACGTTCTCTAAGTTTCTTTAACAATGTCAAGCTCAAGTACCTTCACTACCCAATCTTTTCCCATAACTTGGTCGACAAGGTTAAACGGTTTACCCATGAGGTGTAGAGAGAGGAGGGAGATACCGCATCAAGGTCATAGGGTTTGGAGTTGAGTAACAGGCACAAGTTAGAGAATGCAGGCTTAGCTTCTGTTAGCGGACGTGAGTAGAGGTCGGGCAGATCCCTAGTGTCGACAATGAGGCACCGAGGTGCTTTTGGTACGCTTTCCTATGCTATTGGGCAGCGAAGTGTATCGAAGCCTGATAGACGTGTATCCTTTCGATGGTCTAGAGAAGACAAAGGTCGTTCGCTTGTATTTGGAGGAGGCCCGAAGTGATGCCCGGATGGCGACTACTAAACGGGATCTACTGTAAGTTGTCCAGGGAGGAGATCATAGCTATATTTGAGCAGGAGATGCACGATGCTCCTCAGGAATAGGTGATCGTGAAGCTTAAAAAATTGGATCACTTGTGCTTCCTTGGTGGTTGTCGGTTTGTCTTGTACAAAAAGGCATTCGAATTTGGGCTGAGGATACCTTTCTCTCCTTTTTAGAAAGAGCTTTTTAATTACCATCATTTGTGCCCAACTCAGTTGCTGGCAAACGTCTGGCGAATACCAGTAGCCTTCAAGGTCATCTGTCTCAACATGATGGTGCGACTTACCTTGGTCCTATTTTGCTAATTTTTCCTTTATAAAAGATCGTCATAGGGATAGTGGTACTTTGCTAAGCAACCTAAGTATCTACAGCTTCTTACGGGTGATAAAGTCATATTTCACTTAACTTTTCATTGGTCAAATCATATTTATCTATTATATATTTTATAGAAATCATGAGAAAACGGTAATTAACTATGCTTAGTTTGATATTTTAGATCTTGAAAGACTTGTACGTACAAATAAAAGTAATTGGAAGAAGTTTCATGCAAATTTGGGAAAAAAATCAAGTAAGGCCGGCCATTATGCAAAGTAGGCCACCAACTTTCATCACAGGATAGTTTTGGCGGTGTTTCGTAAATTCAACGTATCTCTCTCATCCGAGCTTCTATTGAGATGATTTAAAATGCTACTAAAAGGTAAGAGAGGATCTTTAATTTTCATGTTTTGAGTGTGAATGAATTCGAATGAATAAGGGCCAAAATGTGTCATGGAATTACTACTATTACAGTGATGGCATTCATGTTTTAGAAAATGATAGAGTTTGATAAACTGCAAATATCTCTCTTATCTGATTTCTTTTTATGTGATTTAAAATACCATGGTTAGATAATAGATGGATCTACGATTTTCATATTTTGAGTTTTGGCTAATTATGACAAAATGAAGGTTGAATCTTCTTGAAGTTACTGCAAGTACAGAACATAAGTAAGATTTGCAGCTCGATACTGTTTTAGTAAATTTGACTCTCATTCGAGGTTCGTTTGATATGATTCATGATCCTATCGAAAGAGGAGAGAAAGATCTACAACTTTCATTTTATAAGTTTTGGCAAATTTTAATTGGAGTAAAGTGAAAAATCACCATGAACTTTCTGTACGCAACACTGCCTCCAAAGCGGGCAGCTATCCGGTTTCGAAATAATTTTTACAATGTACATTGATTACTTGAAATTCTACACTACCAACGTTGAACCGGAGTACACTCAAAAATGCTTTCAGAAATCAATTTTTAATAAGAAGGCCGGTTAATTTTAATCTTATACTGCTGGTGTACAGTGCTAGCCTATGTGTCATGTGTCCTTTCATATATATATATATATATATATTCTCTTGTTGTATCATTTGTTAAGAGAAGGAGCCCTAGGCATGAACATAGCTCCTCTCTCCATTGTTCCTTGATAGAATTAGGGCATAGAACACTAGTTTTCTTTTCTTGTTGATTTGAATAAGGATTCCACACCAGATTAAAGTGGAAGACATCAATTGTGTTTGGATTCAAGAACAGGATTCCATTGACAAGGTTATTTTGTTCTTTTTCTTATATTCACTTATTGGATGATGTTTGATACTTGTTCCTTTAACTTGAATTAGGGTTTTGAGTTATGAATCTGGATTATTTAATTGATGATCCATGTCATTCATTGATCATTTGTATGTATTTGAGTCGTTGATGTTATTTCATAGATTAGGAATTTTGGATTTAATCTGGAATTCATGATAGATTAGGATTGTAATTAGAAAATTCTTTTCTAATCGTTTTTATGAATATCTAATTTGGATTATAAATCACATAGGGATACAGACTAAAATTCCATTAGGGTTGGTAATTTACAAAAATTAGTCGATTGATCACTTTCCTAGGAATATGGAATATTTATTGGTTAATTTAAGATAATTACTTACTTTGGAAAAAATGAGTGGTTATCTGGTGCTTGATTGATTGAAATACTAGACTCATTGACAATTTGGATTTGCAATTACATTTCTAATTGATAGCATACATTGACTGATTATTCATATTTGATGGCTCATAACCTAATCAATTACAGGTGTTGGAAATCCTAAATTTTTGTAGATTAGTCTTAAATCAAAAATTCAAAAATATTTTCTTTTGATTTGCTTAGCTACATTTAGAACTAATATAGTTGATAGCTAGCCCTCACTCTCCGTGGATTCGACTCAATATTCACCGGTATATTATTGCTGCACATGCACACGTCATACTATTGGTTAATATATGCTTGTTTAAAGGAA
Source organism: Combretum micranthum (assembly GCA_024138025.1). Taxonomy (NCBI): domain Eukaryota; kingdom Viridiplantae; phylum Streptophyta; class Magnoliopsida; order Myrtales; family Combretaceae; genus Combretum; species Combretum micranthum. Next base: position 746,987 of record JAMXBD010000242.1, on the reverse strand, counting down.
TTTGAAAAGAAACTAAAATGAGTTTTAAAAAGCACTTATAGAGCGTGATCACCGAGCTTATCAGTTCAAATAGGTCTGATTAGAAGCGTGAGTTCTAGATAGTTAGGCTGGAGGATTGTGTGCAATAGAGATGATGTTCCTATATTATCTATTTTTATTTTTGCAGATTTTTGAAGAGTATTTAATTGGTATGAAATGGTGGGCTAGAATTCTTTTGTTGTCTTCCATGGTGATTACCAAGTTTTGTGCTATTTCCAAAAAAAGAAAAATGGTTTGGTGTAAGCAAACCATTTTGGTATGCTATTTATGGAAACAACGGAAAAAATAATAGATAATAGGAATGAAATTATTGTTATTTGTACAAGGAAAGGATCCTATTCTCTTTTCTCTTTCTAATTTCCATCATGATTTGACTCTATCAAATTCAATTTTTTATTAAAAAAAAAATTTCAAAAGGACGTTGTGTTGTGCTGGGTTTGGCATTAAAATGGCAAAGCATGTGATTTGGATTTTATGCTACGGAATTGGGTGGGCTTTGCAATGATGTGGGAAAAAGAATGGGCTAAACATGTGTCATCTTATAAGTTTAATGTGGCATTTACCTTTAATTGCTTTTTCATTTTTTTTTTTTTTTTTTTTTTGTTATCATGTCAATAGCGGACATTAAAAAAATGTGGGGCCTGCGTTATTTTCACAGAGCTAAGGTGTCGAATCCACCCTTTAAAAACTTTAAAAACTTGGACTATGTTTTTTTTTTCCTTTTCTTTTTTTTTTTCAATTAACCTTGATCACAATGTACCAAAACATATTATTTACCACTAATAGTTGTTAGTAATTATAACCTGTTGTGATTATAGTGATAATAGTATTAGATAATTCTAAAACCTTAATTACAACACATATTGAAAAAATAATAAAAATACTTTTTTTTTGTGAATTAAACACACCTTATTTATAAATTTGCATCATTTATTTATCATATTAATTTGTTGTTATTGTTTGTTGCTGTTGTGTTTTGGAGGGGACTGCTTGATTTGGGTCAGCTGCTGCAAATGAAATTGTATCGACCGCAGGTGGCATCAAACATACATTTACAATGTACTCTAATTATGAATTTTTATGATGGAAAAATTAGATAAACAAATCCAATATTTTCAGCTTTTTTACAAAAATATGACTTCTTTTCTTTTTTACAATTATTTATTGATTTTAATTAGGAACTTGTGTAAATAATAAATTACAGTATTGCACTACTCATATTATCAAAATTAATTAATTAATGTAATAAAAATGGAGGGAAAAAAGTCAAAAAACAGACAGAGAAAGAAATCCCATCTTTAAAATTGGTCCCTTCCTATCAAAATAAAGAACCTACATTTCTCATGAGTTGAAATAAATAATTAAAGGGATAATGTCAAAAATAGTAAATGAGCTTTCGTAAAATATTTTAATAAGATATCCAAAGTTTAGTTATAAAAAATTTAGTACTTAAACTCTTGTGAAAAGTTCAATAAGATATATGAAGTTTGGTCCATACTGACCTAAACCAAAGAAGCCGATGAGCACCATTAACTGCATGAGTCAAATGTAGCAATAGCATTTGTTACTACTGAACAATAATAATAACGCATAATTCCATACCGATATATCTTATGACTAGCTATAAAGACTTAAAAAAAGCCATAATTTATATTTTATTATTTATTTTATATATATATATATATATTTTTTTTTTTTGTTTCTTCCTTTTTATTATTATAGGCAGAGTAGTCCATAATCTAGCAGCCTTGTTGGACATCCTAGGGATAAAAATAGGACGGCACAAGGATTATTGGAAAGAAACACAACCATTGCATTTAAAGACAAAGACTCCAATGTATAACAGAACATTTTGCTCTAATTGAACAACACTGATCTATCACACTTCATCAAACCATCAAGTTCCAACCAATGGATTATGCAAAAAACACACATTAACATAACATATCTTTTATTCTGAGCCAACTCTATAGTCTGAATCCCATATAAGAATAAATCTCCAAACCATGCCTCAAATCTTCTGCATATCAACCACCTTCTTCCAAGAATCCCTGCTTGAAATCTCCTTCCACCATCGATCCACATTCTTCCTCGAACTAAATAACTCTCCCTTATTCCCCACAGTCACCAAGTATTGAGTGTTAGGCAGGTGCGATAAATCTGCCAATGTGAACTCATCACCAGCCAAATACCTGCTACTTTCCAGCCTATGATCATACACGTCAAGGACCTTGCACAGCTTCTCTTCATTCTGTTTTATCACTGCTTCATCTTGTTTGATGTTCATTCGAGGGGCGAATGCAAGCTGGAAAACCAAAGTGGAGGAGGGTGGATTGTAGCTTTGTCCTTCAGCTTCAAGCCATTGCTCTATGGATGCTTTAGCTAAGGGGTTTGCTGCATAGAGAGATTTATTTCCCCTGTCGGGATGTTTCTCGCAGATGTAGCGACAGATTGCTCTTGATTCTAGAGACATAATCAATATATGACAACGTCAATAATGAATCATCAACAACATAGAACATAAATCAGAAAAGAAACCGAAGAAGGGATAGAATCCAAGCGCCATTACAAAACCCTCCACTGTGATTGGTAATTCTTCACAAAAAGCAAACATAAGTTAGACAAATCCAATCTTTAACTAAGAATTCAAACTGCGGTCACGATTCAAACTATGGATTGAATATGGAACTAGATCACACAATGTGAAATGCAACTCAAACTCATTCTCAAATTCTGCAAAATCCAAACAGCTTAAATCCATTCGATCCAGAAACCTTTCAGCTTTCTCCTAATAGCTAAAGATAACACAAGAAGATCATCCTCCAAATCAAAGACAAAATGCAAAATAAAACCAACTCAAAGAAGTGACACTTATATTAACATATAACCAAAATAACTTTTGACACCACATAATGATGTAAGATGGGATCAAAAACTGCTGATTCATACAAAGCTATCCAACCAACCCAGCCAGCAACTAAAGCTGTATCCACTACAGTGAACTGAATGCAAAATACTGGCATGATTCAATGCCATGGTATCAACACGGTACCAAGGTAAACCCATGTGTTAACAACAATCTTAGATCCGGAAAAATCAGCTTATTTTTCAATTTTACGAGGCTTTATATCGAACATGCTACCTTAAGAAACATTATAAGTAAAAATTTTCACTGACCCAGGGATATGACCGTAATTGGATTAACGACATAGCACAAAAACCAGACCATTAAGTTCATCAAATGGCCAATATAACAGTATAGCATATATGTAGGCAAAAATTCCAATTCTTACCTCCATTTTTATAGTAAGCAAAACCCTATTTAAAAAGCCAACGCCGTGTCAAGTTAGACAATAAACCCACAATTTCTTATCCTACTCTTAAATAAGAAAAGAATTAAAACAAAAAATAAAATAAACAAATGAAGGAAAGTCGGTAAATACTTATAAAAATTATATATAGGATAGGAAAATGTGAAAATAAATTACCAAAAAGAGAAATGCTCTCGTCCTGGAAAGCAGGTACTTGACCAAATGGCTGTCACATTACAAAACAATTAAAAAAAATTAATTTAGACCATAAAATAAAAGTTCCAACTTACTCAACACATATAGTGATAAAATAATAAACCAAATTTAATTTTATAAATAAATTAACACCTACACACTAAAAATATCAAAATTATATGCACATCGAAATTCTACCCAAAAAATGTTGAAACTAGAAAAATTTTCAACCAGTGCAGCGTTAAAGTCAATCTTCTTTATCAATTTACAATGGTAATTAATACAAAATAAAGAACATAAAATCAGATGATTAATCCATCTGAAAAAACGACTGTAATATAAACGAAGACAACATAGTAGGCATTATTAGGAAAAAAATAAAAAATAAAACCGACTAAAAACCAGCAAAAAAAGAGAGACAGGGGTTTTGAGAAGGACCTGGATCTTGAGATAGTCAAGATTCTTGTGTTCACGTTTGGCCATATTGACAGGAACAAGCTGAAACTCCACATCTTTCTCGATCAGACAAGCTAGAACTCTGGAAACTGCTGTGGATAATGGTGGTCCGTACACTTTCACTGGAGCTGCCATTTTCTTCCCCCACTCGCAAATACTACTACCACTATAACTACTCAAAGTGTAAGGACGATGCCTACCTATGCTTTTCTTGGCTAAGGTTCCAGTTAGGTAGTTACCACTCCTATTTATAATGTTTGAATTTCACTATTGCCTTGGGGGAAAAAAAAAATCGAAATCCTTACTTCCCAATTTTATTAATTTTCACCAATTTACGGGGTGAGTAGGTGAGACTTTTTAATTGTTTTATTATACTATTATTCTAATGGTATATTTCTTCTTTTAATAATTTTAATTATTTATTACACATAATAGTATAAGTGAATTTAATAAAAATTGACAGGTCATTTACTTCCTTATAATAACAATTATATTGTAATCTTATTTCATATAAATTGTATTATGATAATTAGTTAATCATATAAAAATTAATAAGAAATTCTATTGTAAAACATATCAAATGATCAATTCTTAACTCAAATATATGAAATTAATTTAATGTTGAATTTGATTTTTAAATTTTATTTAAATGATAAATTAATAAATAAAAATTTCATTACAGCTTATTACTATCTAGATAAATGATACTAAGATATTAAATGAGATGAAGAAATCAGTATTTAGCATATATAATTAAAAATTTATTAGATATTTTATGCTATGCAATAAAAATTTAATATATGTAATTTATTGCAATTTGTAAAAAATATGGTCGATACATACATATATATATATATATATATATATTGGCAATAGAAGATAATTGATAGTTGATTTGAAAATTATTTATTCCATTGCTATATATGTGAATATTTCATTAATATATATACGTTATACATGCAATACATGGCATATGATATTTAATAATTATATTCTAAAATTTATATATTTTACAAATAAAAGAAATAATTTTAGACGTCATAATAGATTTTCTAGAGCACCCATTAATTATCCTTATCAAGGGTCTGCTTTAGTCTTTAACCGTTAATGGATTTTGTTGGCCACCTTATATTATCTCTTACTTGTTCAGGTGGTGTTTGAATTGGGCCCACTGCTTGTCTACTCTACTTTTCATGAAGCCCGTTAGTTGAACCGATCCATTAAAAAAAAAAAAAAGGGCATCCTCACTTAAACCATATATATTCACATACTTTGAATATCATTAAATAGATTATTTAAACATAGATTAAGTGGAATCTTAGAAACTTATTTAATTAATATATATAGGAAAAAAATGAAGGAAATTCGTGAGACAGTCTCAATACTAAAGATAAAAGAAAAATGCAAATCGGACACTATAATAAGCAATAAAACAACTCAAGAGTATCAATGTAGACCGAATATGTTGATCAGAAGTTCTTTGTAACGAATATTTAGTATTTTTATAGTATTTATTGAATTGTGTTCTTGTGTTACTTTCTTATAGCTTGAATACTACATAATCTTGATTATTATAAGTACATTTTAGTAATTGGACTAATAATCAAACTTAATATCACGGGTTAATTTTTAGATTAATGGTAGAACTACAAATTGTACATAAGAATAAAACTCTTATTATGTACAGAAAATCAAGGATTCAAAGATTACCAAAATACTTGTTGCATTACAAGACATAATTCACATTATGTATGTTTTTGTTAGAACAAACTTAGTACATGTGATATACTTGTATCTGTCCACATTACATGCCGGTCTGGCATAACAAAACTTGTAGTTTGCAACACAACTGGTAACTACAAAGAATGGATATGAAAGACTAAGGCAAAGAAATCCAGCAGCTTTTACCCAAAAAGATATTGAATATTAGGAGTCCTTTGGAACTCGAATCCATGAAACAAACAACCTACAAACTTTTCTTTACCTTGCACAAAAGAATACATAGAAACAAAGAACACTAGTTAGTATTGCATCAAAACAAAACAAATAGAATCATTTTAGTGACTATCACAGATTACACAAGATTCTTAGATAGTTTTAACAACCAGCAATAAAGCTTTGTGAATTTTATTGTGGAAAACAAAGAATCGTGAAACCCTAAAAAAAAAAAAAAAAAAAAAAGAAGAGTCAAGTAAGAGCAGCCATACCTCCGTGTGAGTTTTGATGGAAAAGTAACGGGTAAATATTTGAAAATAGGTTTTTCAATTGAATTCTTTGGGCTAAGCCGACTTGAAGGCTTATCACCTTTTGTTCTTATAAAGCTTTTTGGGCTTATCTTATAAACCTTATGAACATTTTAATAAGCCTTGAGCTCATTTTTTTTAAGAGCTAGGCTTATGTTATAAGCTTAGGCTTGATTAAGTCCATTCACAAATCTAAATCTCAATGGAATATACAAGAAATTAGGACCTCAACCTAATTTCTTGATTGTCAAGAGTGACCCGACTATCCCATTTGTCTATCTCAAAATCATCTAATGGTGTGGAAGCATCCTCATCCTCATTTTGCACATTCTTAGCATTGACAAATTTCAAAAAAATGTTGAAATATGTTGGACCAACTCAACTGGAGATCAATACATTTAATTAACCAGGGATAAATCAAGAGTGAGTAAAAAAATTAAGTTTGATTCAATGTCATGCACATGTTCTTTGAAAATTATGTTTAAAAGTTTTCTTCTTAGACCTCTCCTAAAACCATCCTTCCATATTTCATAAGCTCGAGGCTTCTTCAAGTCGACTAGCTTGTATTTTGTATGTGATCAACCAGTTATAACAAACCTACGATGCATCAAATGAAACTCCGCTAAGAATAACAGTACTTAACCAGAATGATACCTAGATGTAAAAGGATTTGATAGAAGGGAAGCTTCCGTAAATAACACCCTTACCTTGATGTGGTTGAGTAAGCCCTACAGAAAAAGGAGATTGTTACACTAATGATTGCACAAAAGACACTTGCTACTAACATTCATTATACTATGCACTACAGAAGAGGGTACTTATATTCTTAACCAATTTCAAGCCACTTTCATGCTAGTCCAACCTTCCATGGCTACTATTATAGTCACATCTACTAATGCACAACTTAGAATTACTTTATTGATGCCCAGGGTGCAAGCTATGGGATTCGCACCTATATTGTTGCATTAGAGCGCACTTTACACAAGCGAGTTTGTTCAACTACCATAGAAAATAAAGGGAATATGATATTTTACTAGTAGAGATTTGATGGGCTTGCAACTAGAAGGAACTTGTTAGTGGTGCACCGGAGGTTGCCCAATATGACCACTCCAATGCTTAAGTTAGTGTGAGGTCGTGAGAGAACCAAGAGCAATGGAATACGACCTAGATAGTGCAAGATTAGATCAGGTTAGACCAAATGCTTTACTTTGAAGTCTTGAGTGCTATTTATAGACGATGGCCATATCAGAATGGGGGCCCACAAGATAGGGATGTAGCCAGGCCGGCTATTAACGAGTTTCTAATTCGTCCAGCCCGATAAAAACCCTATAGGGTAATGGGGCGGGTTTGGACATAGGTAAAAAACCTAGTGAGGTATTGGGATTGGATTCGGATACTACTAAATCATGATGGATACCCGACCTGTTAGTCAAAATAAAAAAAATTGTAATGTAAATACATTTATTAAATGTAAACATAGTAACTAGTTAAATTTAAAAACTAGTTGGCAAAGAAAAGGTAAATTACTATATTATTATACTATTATTTTGTTAGCTTAAGTCTTTAAATCTATTGAGAAAAAAAACAATAAGTAGGGCGAGTTCGAGTTGATAGTTGGACGGGTAATCGGGTGGGTGGTGGGTTTTTAAGTAAATCTTGTAGGGTGGGTTTGGATATAGAAGGAACACCCTACAGGGTTATAGAGTCGGGTTTGGTGTGTCCTGTAGTATAGTGGGTTCAGGTTCGGGTTTGAGTTCATATGACCCACTCGAAACCCGACCCAGTGGCATCCCTACTTGCTCATGTGGTATGGTCTCAATTAGTAGCTAACCAAGAGCCAAGATAGTAGATATGATCTTACATGAAGCGTAACCAAGCAAGGGCAGAAACCAGTTTCTCTAACATGTTTCCAAGGAGGTTTAGAGTATCCTCCTAAAGATCTACAGAACAAAAGAGGCGTGGTGTACCTCTGAAGTATTATGGGGAAGCGATGAGATGTAGTTCAATGGTGAGCTTAATAAGAGAGGGGGACCCTTGTGGAGGAAGAGTTAGAATCGAGTCTCCAAGTACACCAAGGATACTAGGCTAATGGATAGCTGGGGTCCATGAGTTGAGACGGCCTGGAGAGCTTGATGGGGATTAAGGATGTTGTGGGTTATTTATTGTGCTAGTGTTGGGCCTACTAGGTTCTAGCCGAGTTATACTTATCAACATAGTATAATCGAAAGCTATTTTGCAACCATTGCTAGCTCCAACACTAGATGACTAGGCGATTATAGTTTAAGAAAGAAGAACTCATCTGGAAAAATCCCCTCTTTTAGGTGCAACATGCAATCCCACAGATCGACACAATCGCACTATGTAACATTGCACCAACACTCCAAGCGGAGACAATTTCGCACATTTCTTTTGATTCCATTTTATCTTATTTAACGAAAAAGGACCTTGAGAAGCAGCTTAAATAAGTGCAGACAACATTCTTTGTTGGCTTCCTCAACTTACATCTCCCATATTCTTAAAGGATTATGGAGAGACTTCTTCTTAATTTCACAAAATAACTACCTCAGTCTTAATCTGACTACTCATATCTTTTCACAAAATAGAAAGTTTTAAACTAGAGTAAATTGTAAGAGATGACCTAGAGCTCCCATTTTTAAGTTTCAGATATGCTTGTGTCTATGTTTATTAGGTTTTGTGAGATTTAGATTTATCCTTTTTCACTCTTGCAATTTCTGTCAATATACCGTCCAATAATTGAAATTACCAAAAATTTTTAAATGTCTTATTATTGGGGATCCATTTCCGGTATTATGATCATTAAAAGCTTTAAGCTGATCTCCATTAGGACTTGGGCTTTACTGCCATTAAATTTTATGACTGCGTGATACATATTACAAACATACATATATATAGTTTCAATTATCAAAAGTTTTGCCTGTGTTTATATTTTTATATTTTTGCAGGATCAAAGAATATGAACTCAAACACGATTTTCTACAGAAATAGGAATCAATTTCAACATCAGTAATTTCCAAGAGTATCAGTGATCAATAGAGCTTCTAATGCTACAAGCTCTTGATCCATACTACCATAAAAGTTCTAGTTCCTTCCATTGTGAACCGATTTCGCTCTGCAAAAATAGCTCAATCAGCCTATTTGCAGCTACATTGAACCCAAAGAATTGGTGACTGAATTCGAACCATGGCCTAATGAGACACTGGTATGCTTCTGATATTGACATCGAGTGGCAGCAGGCGGTATTCGATGTCGAGCTCTTTGAAAATTTTAACCATCTCCTCAACTAGGAGTGCCCTCCTAGCGTATCTTTCACCCATATCTTGGTGGTTCATTTTGTGTGTGAGCCAAACAGACATGAGAACGCTGTTCAAATTCTGGAATTCCCGCATAATCACCATAGGATCCCGCTGCCAGTGGTCACTCTTGCTCTCAATGTACCTGCAGATTCCAGGAGATCAAGAAATGTAACAAATGAACACACTGGCATGTGTGAAAATTCTCTTCTATGGTCTACGTATGGAATTGATATTGCCTCCCTACTTGTCAAATTACACCCTCTTTCTAGCAAAATATATTCCAATTATAAATAGGTAAGATAAGAGTGACAATGTTCTTGGGGAAACCTATAAATCCTCATATTCAGTACTCGGTTTTAGGTTTTAGGTAATCCAAAATTATGAGAACAGAAGACAGATTTCTGATTCAGGATTGTTGTACCTGATTATTCTTTCCTTCATGATCACAATTTTCTCCAATGGAGTTGAGATGTGGATGGAGAAATCGACTGCATCCCCCATGTCTGGACTCCGATAGTTGTTTCCGATGGGCTTTGTGGCTAAAACACTGTTGGGGACTACAATCTTCTGATTATCATACCTCAAGAACACCGTAGTGAGTATATTAATCTCTTCAACCACCATCTACAGAGCAAAACAATGGAAAGAGTCTCAGTAGATTACATAATTACTAGGTAATAAATCTAAAAGCCAATACAATTTAAACTTTTAGATCTGCTCACAATAACACTAAATCTAACAGAGAGAAGAGTAAGGGTCCCTGCATTATCATCTAATCCCCGTGTAATCATTTCCACAAAATGTGCCTTAGTTTTGTAAATTTAACCTTTTAGATCAATTGGTTACTGCAAATCAAATGACAATATCAATAACGCTTCAAAAGCTAAAATTACCCCAGCATTCTTTTACCTGAACTCCATCTATCTCGCAGCGATCACCAACATCAAATGGGTGGATAACAAATAGGAAAATGATTGCTTCAAATACTGTCTTGCAGGTGTTCCCGAAAACGAATGCCATAACCAGAAGTTGGGAGCTAATGACTAGAAGGAAATGGGTGAAGTCGGCTTGTAGTATCACAAGAGAAATTATAATGATGATGAAACCAACAATGACATTCAACATTTGATGAAGCTTGTCCACGGCTGTCTTTGTGTCATTTAGAGACAATGCAAGTGCCCTCCTCTCTCTAAAAGCATGTACCTACAAAACAACCAGAAGTTCAAACCCTCCAAAATCACATTGTAAATGGCAAAAGAAGACAATTAATGTGTATTGCTCAAGTATATATGCTGTTGTTGGGTTTTGGCCAGTTAGCTGATGATGTTTATAAATATATTAAGATTGAGCGAAAATTACAACAAAGGTTTGACACATTACCACCCAATCTTTTAGTGATTGCCAGCTGATTCCCTCACGCTCAGCGTCCGACCCAAAGAGATGTACTGTTCGGTGAGCTTCTTCTTTACTCATGAACCGCATTAAATCATCCAAATAAATGTACCTATTAGACAAAAAGATAAGTCTGAATCATCGAAATACTTACATTGTAAAACTTATGTCATGAAGATGATTCCTTGCATTGAGTCAAATTTTATTGCACAGACTAATTTATATCAAACAATTTTACCATTTTGCTTTGCTTTACATTCTTGAATCAAGAATACCTGATAGTCCTCCATGTTGTTTAATCCCATTCTTGACTCTTGGATTCCTTAACTAATTGTGACACCTTTTCATGGACTTAAAGAGAGAGAGAGGAAACTAACCAAGGCTTAGTCACTGACACCAGGGGAGATGGCTCCCTAGGGCCACCCCCTTAACTTCACAATTTTTTAAATCAACCTTACCAAGAAATTTTTTGTTAAGAAGCTTTCAAATGTTCGTGCAATAAAATTTGACTCTGGATTGGGGATTTCTAGGAATCTCTCAGAAATAAATGTGGAATAGGTTTTCTTTTTTTAGTCAGTAAGTACTCAATGCTGAAGCAAGACATCTAGAAAGAGACATGAAAAATTTTGTAAGGACATATACTTGCTAAGAGTTAAATTAAAAGAGTTCTCCATTTTGAAAGGAAAGAAAGATAAAATCACTCACTTTGCACCTGGCTTCGCTACTTTCCTAAAATTTTCTTAGCAGCTTTTTCAGCCTCACGCTCACTTCGTATCTCCAACAAAGCCTCATCCTCGACATTAGATTTGTTTATGTGCTCATCTAGAGTAGATAAGGACCCTTTTCGTATTACATTCATCAATCTCTTCATGTTCCAAGCTGATACATTTCTTTGGTTAAGCTTGTGCAGTTGCTCAATAGGGATATTCTCATCTTCCACATCAGACATGTTTTTGGAAAATCTCGGACTCTTTCCAATGAGAGGACTTCTTCCACTACTCCCCCTCTCTCTGCCCATCCTCAGAAGAAGAGTTTCCTTGAGATTTCTTGGGACATTAGCCCCTGCATTTTGAAGCCCTAGAACCTCCGCAAGAGCCCTTTGCTCCTCATCATAATTGCTATCAAACAAAGGCGGTCCTGATAGTGTCTCAATCACATACTGATCAAAGAGAGACTCTTGAATTCGATCAAAGAACGTATTAACATGGAAAGACATTGCCAGTACCTTAACCAGGAGTGTTTTCACAAGCCATATCACAGTACCGACCAAAATGCACACAAGAATTTTAGTCACGTATGGTAAGATCTTACTTTTGGTTTCCTTCTCAACCCTAGCATCAAATATGAAGCTCCATACAAGCAAAACGAAACCGAACCACAGGCAATTCTCCACTGCCTTCTTCAATCCATATACAAAATATAAGACCCGTTTTCGCAATATAAAGTTGCGTTCGACCAAGAATACAACCAATCTAATCACCCAACCAGACACTAAATTACCACAGATCATTGCAAAAACCAATAACTCCCATTTCCAAAGTGGAAGATCCCACAATTTTTGCCTCTCTAATACATGAATTGTAACACTACAAACAATAGCTGCAATGATCAATACAAGACTCAATCCCTGAATCAAAGTCCATATACTTAACTTTGGTCTCTTATATTCTTCTGGAATGTCATCAATATTTACATCATCCTTACGGGGGCCATCTTCACCTTTTGCAGACATGCTTGCTGAATTCTGTCAAGAAAAACATCCTTATTTTAGTTGGTTGTGGGGTTAAACTCTAGCATCCTATAAGTGCACAAGCTTCATATCATAATATTCGGAACCTGTTAAGCTTTGTTGATATATACAATCTTCACAAGAAAAAAACAGCTCATTGAAATGAATAAACTCTCTTTTACATCAAGATCGGACATAAATTCCTAATTCCTAACATCAAATTAAACAGAAGTACACTATCTTTGTGCCAACATTCTATCAAGCATTCCGCATTTAAACTGAATCATTTGACTCTATCTTAAAGTTTCTTTTATATCAAGATTGGATATAAAATCTAACATCAAAATAAAAGACAAGTACATTAGAAATACTCTATCTTTATGCAAAATTCAATAAATCAGAACAAAGGACTGAAACAGCCTATATAAAGCAGAGTACTTGATTAAATTTGTATACAAAACATCACTGGATATTAGTACTTGCTGTGTACTTAGTACTAAAACAAAACAAATAAAGCAACGCCTACTACTGATTCCAAAAATCCAGAAGTACCCCAAGTAGCTTCGATCTTTGGAGCAACTCTTCTTCAGGAGGATCCAGCAGCCTAGACTTAGTCTTATTCACAAGCGGTCTCGAGTTCCGCCAAAAGGGTGCATTGGTCTCACCGGAAACCGCCTCTCTCCGGTTGTTATCCTGCGTTACAACCACCTCTATTTCTCTAACTTGCTCACTAATATCATCATCACCAGACCGAGCCATATCTATCCAAAAAAAAGCAGCAAAATGTGCGGCAATGTTTGAAGAATGAGAGTTATGTTAAAATTGTATGGTTCCGTGGCGGTTACAAGGGGAGCGGTTGAGTTGGGTGGAGAAGGGTTAGGAGAGAGCCAGAAGCAGAAATGAAGTAGTGGGGTGGAAGGGAATTTATGCAGTGAAAACAGAGTAAAGATGGTATTTTTTGAGAAGAATAGTTGAAGACATACGCTGACTTGACACATGCATGGATTTGCCACGTTTGTAATGGTGATTATTGGTCATGGAGGGAGAAAGTGAGGTTTCGAGATAGTTCCTTTCCATTATGAACAACTTTTCATTTTACTCCTTTATCTTTCAATTGATTTTTTTTTAACCCTTTTTCATTTGTGCCCTTTTAATGCCATGAAAAATGGGGAAAATTAAGAAATAGTAGATTGTTAATACATATTTTTATTTATTTTATGTACATTTGATTTTATATCTTTAAAATTATGTTTAAATCAATATACTAAGCATACAAGGCCAAGAAGCACCTTTATTAGAATGTTTGGAAGCTTAAAAGTATAATTGGAAAGATAAAAAATTAAAAAAAAAACATGGTGATGTATGCACATGAAATAAATATAAGAAGATGTATTATAAATTTGGCCTTCGTCAAGTGAAAAAATAAATTAACGTAAGAAAATATTTTTTTTTTCTTAAAAAGAAAAGAAAAAGGAAAGCTTCAACTGACTACTCAATGCACATGCAAACTAATCCATTTTGTCCTGGTAGAATTTAAATACTTTAGTATAGTTTCATTACTCAAGTACTTCGAAAAATGCATTATTATTATTATTATTATTATCCATGCCTAGTCTTTTTTTGCTTTTGAATCAAACTTTCACTTTTCTACATGAAGAATTATCAATTCCTTTTTAATTAGGGTGAGCGGGTTCAAGACAATTAGGATACGAGATCTTATCCTTCGTATCCCATTCTAGATGCATGGCAAAAGTTTATACCTGAAACTTATCTTATAGCACCATGTATTCACATTATATCCCATATCCTTGTTACTTTGTGAAATTTATAATTTTTTTTTAATTTTTTAAATTTTAAATTCGAATATGTAAAATTATCTTATTTTATATATATTTATTATAAATAACAAATCGAAAGAAATTTAAAAAATATTTTTTTGTATCACAAGTTTTCCAACATATAGAACTTATTTATGTGTTACAGTTAAAATTTATCTTTCAATAAAATTGTTAAACATTTAGCAAATTCTAAAAAAAAAATAGAATCACATATGTATTAATTAGTTTTAGAGAATAAATAACACTTCTATATAACTTAAAAGTTTAAGTACATACCTTTGAAATTTTTCTAAAATAAAAATTTTGAGTTTTTTCAGAATAAATTAGTATAGGTTTTTCTAAATCACAATTTTTAAAAGGTAGTATATAGATGATAATCTTAACCAAAAGTAATTGTAAAATTAAAAATTGAGTATTATTATTTATTTTATATTATATTTTTTTTAATAAAGGACATGTTTCAAGATAGATATAGAGTACCTTAGAACCCCTATCCTTTATATAATGTAATACAGGTTGTATGGTACGTACAAGGTATAAATATCTTATACCCATATCTTATCTTATAAAAGCAAATTTCATACAACAGTATCGGTATCATATCCTGCGACCTTTAATACCTATTCAGATATTATCCAATTGAGCAAGGTATAAATAGATACCATATACAATAGACCATCGGTTCACCCTACTTTTAATCTATATGAAGAAAGAAATATATATATATATTATATTATTATCTATTAATATTAAACGAATACTAGTTTATTAGTGTCAAATAAATATAAACCAAAGTGAGACAATTTCTTTCCTCTCTTTCTTTCTCTTATCTTTACTTTTTATTTTTGTATTTTTATTTTCTCTAAAAATAACCGTGTTTCTCTTTTTTTCCGTACATGTAGCATGGATGCATCATACACTAGTATATATACACTGAAATGTCTAAATTTTTATGGTCAAAGTATTTTCGATTCAAATGAAAAAGTAAGATAAATGACCTTATGGATACAAAAAGCCTATCAAAATCCCTCAAATCATCCCGCCTAAGTTGAAAAACAGTTTGCTTTTTTTTTCTTTTTAATTTTTACAATATAGTTCAATTAATTCAAGACAGGGTTTGCGTTATGACTTTTAGAAAATAAATAAAGGATAATTAAGTTTGTAAGGAAAATAGTATTAATAAGGCAATCCATTAGAGAAGCGTAAAGAAAGCATCCATAAAAAATTGTCAATTCAAGATCTTATATGTGTGTGTGTATATATATATTTTCCTTCCCTTATCCTTATCCTTTCCTGTATATGTTAAATTTATTTAAAGAAAATAATAAACACCGAAGGCGAACATCCCTTAAATTAGATCTAAATCGAATATACTAGACTTGATGGGATCTTACAGCCAATGTTTTAAACTGTGTTCCGATGCGTGGAAAGAGTGTAAAAAGGAATGAAAAGTTATGGAAATAAATGGAAAAATGGTGTTTGAATATTTGAAGAAAAAGTTAAAAAAAAAAAAAGAAATAGACGAAAGGGGTGAAAATAAGTAGAAAATTTTCTACATGAGACTCTAACATTGTCTTTGGTATATGGGTAGGGAAGTTGGAGCGAATGGTTGGAACTTGGAAGGAGGGGCAAATTAATGGAAATTAGATTTCACTATTTATTTATTTATTTTGATATGATATTTTTTCTGAATTTCATCATTTTTTTTTTCATCTAAAAAATGGAGAGAATAAGAAGAAAAGATTGAAAAAATTTTTAATTACTTTTATATCCTTCTTTTTTAATTGTATTATCTTTTGTGGGTATATAAGTAATTTATTATTATATCTTATTTTATCTTTTATAATAATTAAAATTCAGTCCATTTTTCTCATCTTCATTATCCAAACATTTGAAACATTTGGACGTATTCAAATTCTCTAATAATCCATTTCCTCCATTTTTTTTCTTTCACAATCTTTTTTTCCTAATTCATTCCATTGTATTTTAAAATTTTCTTTCTAAAATTAAGGAAAAAGATGAGGAAATGAGTGGAAAGATATTAAAATTACAAATATACCTTAAATAATCGAAATAAAATGAAAGGTAATCTAGTGCATCTCTTATTTTAATTCTTCTCATTTCCACTTTACATCTCCAAACAAGGTAAATATTTCTCTTTTTTCAATTTCCTTTCTTTTCTTTTCTATATATCCACAACTTTCTACTTTTTTTTTAAAGATCGCTAAATTGAGTCCAAACAAAAATCTCTTCTTTATTGTATATGTATTTCGTCGGCATCTATAACCTTGTTGATTCATTAGGGAAAAAAATTCAATTTATTCTTTTAATTTCTTTTTGGCAATTATAGATCAATAAGTTACTTTCATTTTGTTCAAAGCATGACAACATAAAGGTCACCACGGTTCGGGTTGGTTCCAAACCTGAACCGGAACCACCAGGGAATCGAAACTGCTAGAGCTAGGGCGGTTTCGGTTCCGGTTCCATGGGAACCTGAACTAGTTTTTTTTTTTTGTTTTAAATTAATCGAAAAATGACAAAAAAAACCGTAAAATCAACAAAAGCAATTACAACTTATTTATACCCAAATAAACATTTAAAAGTTTTCCATATAAAATATAATGGTTAGCAAATAATAAACACAATTATGAAACACATAGTAGTTGATTAACATACAGGCAAACGATGACGAGTAAATTTCATTGCGCCAGACATTACATATTACCTCCACAACAACATGAACATATTAACTACTACAACAACAATAACTAACTAGAATCACACAGTTCTTTGACCTTGACTACAACACCAACACCCATGGTAGAATAATATCAATTGATTAAATGTAAACTCAATGCTCATTGCCCTGGACTAGTCCCCGGAGAGGTCGCAGCTGTGCTTCCTGCAGATGAGTTGAAGTCACTGAAATACTCGTTTTCCTCACTTGAGTAGTCCTTCAAGTCTTGCTACCGTCGTTCTGCACGAATCCAATCATGGTTGCAAGCTAGTGCCTCAATCGTCGCGGGACCATACTGGGACCTATACTCATCCAGCTACTACCCAGCAATGCTGAATGCTTGCTCAACTGCCACAGTTGAAGTAGGTGCAACCAATACTTGTCTAGCGATTTGAGATAGTATTGGAAACGTCTCTTGTTGATGTTTCCACCATCTAGGATGCCAAAGTTGTATGCATCCACTATGTCACTAAACTCGAATGTCATGTTCAAGTACTTGTCAATCTCTGAGTCTGATCCGCTGACGCCTATGCCACGGTGCTTTTTGAACCACCGATGCTGGAGCACCACTCGGGCTTCTCCACTGTGGTTGAGATGGGGGCATTACTTGGGGTTGCCGGACTTGTGGGTATTTATCCACCATATGTGCTACTAAATTGAAAATATAAGTTCAACAGCACATTACTTGTCTCTTTCACGACATTATTAGTAGAAATTGTACAAATGTCTTAAGTGTCTGACAACTTGTCCACATGTTCGTAATAGTAATCCAGGACTTAGCGAAGTCCCTCAACTTTGTTTAGGGATGCAAGCGGGACGGGTCGTTATAGGATACCCGACCACCCAACCCGCTAAAAACCCTATTTTTTGGGATTAAAAAAAAAACCGATAAGTTATAGGATCGGGTTTTGGGTTTATTATGTAACCCATTGGTAAAACCCGACCCGGTATAAATTAAAAATATTAAAAAATTAAAAATATTAAGTTATTAAAGCAAGGATCCCATTTATATTATATGTATGCGAAAGTAAGTGGAAATGAAATGTTTACATCATTTTATATGATATTAATGTCTAAAATTCATTCTTTCAATATAAGTGTTTGTATCATTAATAACTTAAAACAAAATTCTTTCTTTTGATTTTTTTTAAAGAAAAAAATTAAAAATCTTAGAGTCGAGTCGAGTCGAGTCAGGTCAGGTTATGGGTTCCTTAAATCCCAGCGGGTCGGGTTTTGGGATTGACAAAAAAACCTGATAGGGTTTTTCTTGGGTTCTGGAACACCCATTAGGACTCGGGTCGGGTTCGGGCGAACCCTCCCCAGTTGCATCCCTAACTTTGTTGCGTGGGTCCAACAACCATGCCATGTTGTATATCATAGGAATTTCCTTATAATACTTCAACCACTTGCGAGTCATATCGTTAACACATATTTGTAAAATTGGATCAAATCTTACCTATTGGAGTGTCTCGATGATGCTACAAGCCTCCGGTAAAAAGAGATGGACACTGGGATTGTACACACGGAAGAAAACATTTGTGTAGTCATAGAAGACCTTCAACAGCTGCAACAAGTTACTATAGATATTCCATTCAGTGGGATGCAATAGTATGTATGGTACATGTGCAATGGCGAAGCTACATAGCAATTCCTTATATGGTACTGTGCTAGCTAGAAGCTCGTACGCCAAATTCCATCGGTGTTGCACATCCTTTTTGAATTTTCTCGGTTTTTGGCCATGCACACCACACCATTCCGCCATTCTCTATTAATAGATGGATGGTCGGTAATGTAGTTAACCGCAACTTTTATGAGAGATGTACGGGTTTTTAAAGAATTCATTCTATCATTCACACATAAATTTAAGATATGACATGCACATCTTATGTGAAAAGAGCTTCCCCCAAGTGTTGGTTGGCATAACAACTCAAGGTAAAAAATACTTATTGTATTTGCTGCAACATTGTCGAATCCTACTGAAAAAATTTTTGTGTCAACTTGTATTCATCAAGAATTATCCTTATTGTCGCATATATGTTTTGTGTTGTATGGGATCCATCCATTTTTTTTAATGCAATCAATCTGTTTTGCATTACCCCATGTTTATCAATCCAATGAGATGTAATCCCTATATATGAACTTTCACCCCATCTATCAGTCCAAATGTCAGAAAAGATGGACACATATGTATCGAGATCAGTAAAAATTGCTTGAAGCTGTCCCTTACCCTTGCTGTACATTTTTAGGCAATGTCATTTCATTGTCGTAGCACTCCATTTAGGTGCTTGTGGCTACAGAGTTTCTTGATGGCAATAGACAAGATCTGCATTTTCGTTTGCATTAAAACCCAAATGCAACCCGCTTATCATTTGTACCATAGCATCACGATACTGTTCTTCATTGAAATGCCACAGCATTGCTTCTTTCTTGGAACATGATCGTGATATTTGTTGTTGTGATAGATCCAAACCATACTCACTAGGATGCTTCAACTTGAGATGTTTGGAAAGACTACCATATCCATCTCCCTTGGAAAAGGTATAGTTTGCGTTGCAATAATTGCAATGCACCCTAGTCTTCCCATATGGCCCTTCCACCTTCCTAAAATGTTTAGTGAACATATTAGACTTATATGGTTGAGGTGGCTTTGTGGATGGGTTTGCCTTGATGGAAGGGTGTGTTTCTTCACTCAAACTGCCATAATCCTCGGCTTCATGTTGTGGTTGTTGTTCCATTTTCGGATCTGGGAGTCATTATCATCATCCCCTTGTTGATGGTAAACCGGATTAACTGTCTTGAAACCTGGTGGAACCGGAGGGAATTGGTCAGCTGTGAAATCATAGTCGGACACCTGAGGCTCATTAAAATCATAGCAGTCAGCATCCTTGTCTATATTGATAGTAGACTCTTGTTGGCACTCGGATAGTTTCGCCTTTAATTTATTTTTCTTTGCAGATTTTTTTGATGAACCACCAAAGAAAAAGAAAGCCATTGATTTTTTCAACAATGAGTAGGTACTAATGTGAGGGGTGGTATTAGAAGAATTAAAATTTAAGATCAAACACGATAAATAAGTGTTACTGGATAACCTTCTCGTACAAGATAATCTACAAAATAACAAGCAATATCAAATACAGGAATGTCTGATATTTTTCAAACACGGGAATGGTTGATATTTTAGCAAAACTCAATCTGTGAAGGTGGTTACAAGCTTTTGAAAGTTTGATAGTTTTTTGAATCAAACTCATATATTTATAGAGCTCGTTACGTGCGTAAAAAATCGCAAAACAAGTTATCTGATTCCTCACAGTCCAACAATTTGCAAAAACAGTGCAATGAAGTTGTCTGAATCGATTACTTTTCCAATTTGCAAAACAGTGCACAGACATTCTCCAGCCGTTCATGTATAATCGATGGTTTTATTGTTTTCCTTCTTTCTTCTCACCATTTACGGCATGGTACAGGACCCCCCTCCTCAGATTGACACGTTGGATTGACATTTTGGTTTTTTTTTTTTTTTTTAATAGCATTTGCTATTAAACTACAGAAGCCCAGCGCGCACACCCGAGCCCCCTCCCAATGTTTTTTTTTTTTGTTTTTAATTTCTATATGAGCCGGATCGGAACCACTGGTTCCGAGTTTGGAATAGTGATTCCTGACCCGGTAGAACCGTCGGTTCTGCGTGGACAAACCGCTAGAACCCATCGGTTCGTAACCGTCCCCGACAGGACGATTCTCGAGTATGGAACCACCGGAGACGGTTTGAGGCGATTCACGATTCAGAACCACCCCGTCCCGATGTCTAAGGCAGCATTAACAATAAATAAAGAAATAAATTCTCAAACTTGTCCATACCATACCTTTTACGCTTTTGCCATTTACTAAATTGTGTTTTGATGTTAGATAGATGTGAGACTGAGACTTGCTGTATTCTCCGCTACGCAATCATTAATATCCAATGGTACATGATACACACGTCCTTTTTATACAGATCTTCCCTTCACCATATCTTACTAATAAAAACCAATGCTGTCAAAAGTAAACCAAGATTTAATTTGGATATGTGAGAATAGTGGAGTTGATTGAATTAAAAAGTAAAAATAAGTTAAATTTTAATTATAAACGATAAATATATATCACATCACATCAAATTATAATCTAGATTTGAATTTAATACATCAATTAGCTATTAAATCTATACAAAATATATACCTTAAAAAAATAATATAATATTATATCTTATAAATTTATAATATTAATATATATATATATATATATATTAAAAATCTAAGTTTTTTTTTTCCTTTAAATTTTCCTGAGCCAGATTGACTGGATCTGGCCGGGTTGACGCAAATCCACACAAAATAGATAAGCTGGCCTGCTTTTATGGTTTGTTCCAATTGAACTGGTTGAACTAGCCCAAATCCGACAACATTGTTAATTACCCCACATCAGCATACTTGCTGACTTAAGCACTGTGACTGCGCCGGAACTAACCCCGGCACCCACCAACATATTCTATCTTATAGGCCTCATATAGATACAAGTCCAATCCAATGATTACTCCAATGATTATTATCTTGCGTTCTACCGGATTAGAACCGAGGACAAATACCAAAACCTAAAATCCCTTAACATGGGAAAAAAAACTCATGCATTCATGATTCATGATTCATGAAATACAAGTCTTAAAATACAAAAGCATATAAGCACATATTCTTATAATCTTCCAAAAAATGAAAAAATAAATTAACTGCATAAAAAAATTGTATTGTTCGTGATTCATCTTACTTAAGAACTAACTTCTAGCATAAATAATTACCAGCGAAATATTTTTAGCCTTACTTTTATAGGTGCGTTTTTAGAGCATAACACTAAAATTTACAAATTAAATTAAGAAAACGAAAAGACATGCAAGCAAAATATATATATACAGACATATATATATGTGGAAAAGCTAAACAGAGGCGCTCTCTTTTTTTATTAAGTGTTAATGGATCGTATCTTTACTGACCACATATCTGAGTAATAGCATTGAAAAAAACCAGAGCACATGACAGCAGAAATTTGTGCAATACTTAGAAATGTATGCGTAAGGTGCCGACATACCATGTTGATTTGTCTCAACGGCCAACTAGTCTGAAATGCTTAAACTTGAAAACCGGTGTAGACTTTTACATTTCATTTAATAATAATACAGTGAAGCTCCTGCAGTGTGTAGTTAAATAGAATCCACGCGACAAAATTCATAATGCAGGCATTTACAAAGCACACAAACAAGCTGATTCTAGTTTTCATACCCTTCCTTCTTCCTCCTCTGCTATGGACGGGACCTAATAGTTTACATTACAAGTGAAAGGATTAAAACATGGTAATGAATGGATTGAGACCAAAAAGCAACCTACATGTTTTCTTTGGCCCTTTAAATCTGCGGTCTCCCTCATATAATACAGACTTGCTAGATTTTGTCGTCGTCCTGGCTGCTTTCAAACATCACCTATCGTCTCAGCCAAATGTTGTAACACTTCGATGATCTCAGAAAATTCAGGTCTAAGAGAAGGATCCTTCTCCCAGCATCTCATCATTAGTTTCCTTATCTCCGGATGTGTGTTGCTTGGGATAGTAGGCCTTAAACCCTGCAGTAGTTTAAATTTAACTTTGCTTTTGTTTCGGAATCCAAATAAGTTCATTTAGTGATTTGCTTGATCTTTCTAATGCACGACTTCATGCATTTTTTGCAGCTATAAGGCACTTGTCAAGATAAGTACTGATGGCAGTGAATTCTAGCAGGCATACCTTGTGCACCACACCTACTGCTGCTTGTAGTGGGGTTAAGTCATTGTATGGAACCTGGCATACCAATACAGTGCTTACAGACCAGTCATATGGAAAAAAATACAAAAGGGTTAACCTTCCAATAATTAAAAGGAAGAAAATGGTTTCAAAGAGTTACCTTCCCTGTGAGCATCTCCCACAATACAATACCAAAGCTAAAAATATCCGCCTTGTGGTTGTACGCCTTGTGTTCAATAACCTTTTAACAAAAGTAAAGATATAAGAGAGCAATAGACTAAAGGAAATTGAAGTGCCTACGATTAATTCAAGGCTAATCCGAAATCAGAGCCTTTGTTTTGTGCTTTTACTGTTACATCCTACTACGTCTTTTAGCTGAGTTTTCTCCTCCTTTTTCCCTATGTGCGTGCACACACATGCTTTGGTGTTGGAGGGGGTTGGGGGAGGCATGACCATATACAAGAATAAATATTTGTAACTGCTGATAGACTCATAATAATAAAAACTACTACATTATTGAACCTGTATCTCAGAGGGAATTAAAATGTCAAAGTATTGGCGCTCAACACTAGCAAGTCAGGACTCAAGGACAGCAATTGGGGTAATTTTCCAGTTTGTACAAATGCTTACAGGGCCAATACTAAGAATCTAAGAAAGTTGAAGAGCAGACCTCTGGAGCCATCCATCGGTATGTCCCAGTTTCAGCAGTCATGACACCAGACTGAGCTTGCTCTCTGGCAACTCCAAAATCACCAATCTTTACCACCTGTATATGGCAAATGTACCAATACATAAAATACAGTCTATAGGGAAGATAATGCCTGCTCCACCCTTCTTCCTTGTCAATCCAGCTACATCTCTCCAAAGCCTATTACTATGCAACTCTAACCTACAGCCAACCTTAATATCATTGCCACTATATTTATATGATTATAATCAATATCTTTTGTCCAGCCGCATCAATGATGAAAGCTAATATAAAAACAATAAAATCAACTCCAGAAAATTGGAAATAAAATTCTTTAGCAAGTACAACAGAATTCCTTACATTATCTTCATCCAACAAGCAATTAGCAGCTTTAAGGTCCCTGTGAATAATATTATTCTGGTGCAAATAGCTCATTCCCCTGGAAACATCAATTGCGAGTCTAAGTAAGGTTGAAAGTCTGAGCATGCTTTTTTGCTTACGTAGAAAGTCAAAGAGGCTCCCGCCAGGCATGTACTCTGACAAAGAGAAGGTGTACAAAAAGAGATATTGATATAGTCAAATGGCTACGAACAACACTGTCAAAGTTACAAATTTGATTTAATTTTGGATTTGAAAAACCATTTATTATTACTTCCCAGAAGAGCATTATAGACCTGTTACAATGCAAAATTTGATGGTCTGGTACACGCCCAATGAACTGAACAATGTTCTCTGAATCTTCCTGAAAGCAGGGAAAATATAAAGACACATAAGCACATGACCTGACAATTCACAAGGAGGCAAAAACTTCTTCCCAAATTTCAGCGAATATTAATTGGCCAAAACTTTCTTTTGAACCACATCCAACATTGATAGGGTGACTGGTTGAATGGAAAAGGTTCTGCCCCTCAAACACCCACAGCACCCGGCATATGGAAACAAACTACTCATCCACAAACAATAAACCAGAAATTATCTACCCAGAAAAAGGAGCACAACCTGATATCATAGATGCAAAATTTTTATTTAGGAATGCATAAGATCTAGAAACAGAGCAGCAATGTTTTTTTGTTTGATACAAGAATTGTACTAATGAGGGTGAATTTTGGAAGCATTCACCTGATAAAAAAGGTCACCTACGTATATGGCTGTTACATATGATCCAAGCAATGATCCATATTCCATTGGTAGGGTTCCAAAGGATACCAGATCAACAAAATATCAATAAAATGCAATATTAATATGAAAAGCATTCCACTAGTCAAAACTGCAGAGCATTAATATTTAAATGACTAGCCACAGAAACTCTTCGGTGAAGTAAATATCAGCATGAAGCACAAAATGTGAATAAACAAATAAAACCAATGATATCATACATGTTTTTGACATAAGAGTAGGCAAGGCTGTCAATTGAAAATTATATGCAGTGGATATTGGTTTCATGTATGCTGCAAAGTAAATCATAACATACTAAAAAAAATGATGGCCAAATGACTAGGCAGACAGCAGCCAACCTCATAATGTACACTTCTTGCTCAAATTCCTTCAGCATAGCTTTGTCTAAATGCTCGCTACTAAGGACTTTTATAGCCACTTCTTGACTACAAAAAGTACCCTTGTACCTGAGACAAAAATAAATAAATAAATTAGAACAACAGCCACCAAAACAATTTAACGTTAAAAAGGATAAGAACGTACAGTTCTCCAAATGACCCAGTTGCTATATTCTTCTCAAACATCAAAAGGCTAGCATCAATTTCCCAGATATTTGTCTCATTTGTAGTGTTACTGACACATGCAGGCGCAACCTTCATTCCATTTTGCTCTTGCTCACCAATAGCAGAAACAACATCAGATTTCAAAGAGCACCTCTGAAAGCAATAATATAAGAAAATGTTGATCATTACAAAGTGAAGACCATCATTCAGTTTCAAGTAGCATGTACTAAGTTCCATGTTATTTTCATGTGACATTATGACAGCAAAACAAGAAGTGATAAGATCACCGATCTGATATAGCCTCATCTCACTGCTTTTGCATACTAAATTTCAATTAGAAGGTGAGCAAATGAAGCAATTATTGATTCATGATTTTCAAGATCTTGAAGCTGGATAAAACCTTAACATAGATAGTTCAAGCATCAATCTTTTGTGCAACCTCTTTATTATTTTCTAAGTTAATATTTGGTGGAAGAAAATACAAAAAACAAAAAGAAAAAAGAAAAAGAAAGAAAGACATTTTCATGACAGCTAAACACGAATAATTAGCTCAAACTTACTGCTGAATCAAACATGTTCATATGGTGGCTATTTAACAATATGCAGTAAACCATGATGCTAAAGAAATTACAGCCTTTAACAGTAATATTTCATATTGTTAAAGTTTATACTTTTACACAAAAGCTGCTGGTTAATATGTTTAACCAATTTCTACAAAGAAAATTATATGTGTCAACTCACAGATGAGGAAGCACATAACTATAAATAAAATTAAATGATATCCTCCTAAGCTTGCACATTTTTTGAATCCCTCCCAAATTTAACATATAAGATCCTGATTTCACACTCCCCTGCCCATTTAATATTTTCAACCTTGACAGACTTATTAAAGCCCACAAATGAAGAATATGTTTCACTATATATCAAAAGATAAATGTTAAATTTAAATATATTCTTATTGTAAAATTTACAAGAAACATTGTTATGCAGATGTACTACCTCAATTTCCTTCATGTTCTCTGTTAAGAAAGCCCTCAGCTCTTCAGTCTTCAGCAAATTTCAGCAGAGAGAAAAGATCACTTGAATTGATAAAGAATTACAAAAAAAAAAAAAGAAGAGAAGGCTATTAACAGCTTAAAGTAAAATACCGTTCGCATCCAACCATCAACAACAAAAACATCCAAGGAGTAGCCATCCATGGTGGAAAAGGCATGTGCTTCGTGAATGTTCAGCCCAATCTCTGATATAAAGGAAGTCAACTGAAAGCAAAAATTCCAGTAGGAAAAGGCAGGATTAATTATTGAAAGAAGCATTATAAAAGAAAATGCTAAATTACCTTTTAGCACAAAAGTAATTGTGTGCGTAGTGCATAATAACCATCAGCTCACATAAATAAAAGAATATATCATAATGCAAAATATTACAAATTGGCTGTAAATCAATCTCCATGAGAATAAAAAGCTTTTGTTGCCAAAACTAAATGAAAACTCCAACTGATTCAAATTAAGGTGTCTCCCCAGCATGAACAAAATGGCGAACTGTTTGGAATAGATGTTGTAAATCAACCTCCGGAGCTTTTTGGGTGTAGAAAGTAAGGCACTGAATAGACCATGCAACCGGCAAGGTATTAGTTATTTTAATGGATTCCAAACAAATGGCAGGGTTTAAAATAGATGTTGGAGATTAGAAGAATGACAGATTAAATTTGCAATTATAAGTTCGATGCCTTTTGTTGGCTGCAAAATACTATACTAGAAAAAGAACATGATATAACCAGGAAAAGCTGTGAATACCAAAACGTGTTATTTAGAGATGCATTTCTTGAACCGTCCCTTGTAGTCATAACTATGGTAATCCAACATAAGAACAATTTGTATAGAAACTTTGCATAAAAACCAGCATGACAAGTAGTGAAATCAATGCAAACAGTAGAAGTGTAGATCACAAACAGAAGCCGGTTACCTGACTAAGAAATTTGCGTCTATCATTCGTAGAAATTGCAATTTCATGAGGGCACCTATAGCAATAGGTTGCAATATTGTCAACAAATAAATAATATTTGATAATTAAAAATTAAGATAAAAAAAAAAAAAAACATGGTTCTAGAGAAAATTTCTAAGACATGAGTTAAAAGGGCTCAAGAAACTAGTCCCTACCTGCTGCTTAACTGACCCAAATCTCTTGACATGTCACAATCTTGAGACTGGAGCTTTTTGGACTCAAAAGCCAGTTGAGGTGTAGCTGTCGAGCTAAATATAGGAAGTGGCTGGACACTGTACACAGAAGAAAAAGTAACTATTTGAAGACTTAACTAGCCAGAATATAATTTACCATTTTTCACAAGTTATATGAGCATGATAAAAACCTCTTTGCAGCTTCTGTAGAACATTCAGAATTCATATTTCTAGGGGACTCCAAGTGTACTGAACCACCAGAGACTCCATTGGAGAGAGATGACATCTGCATAAGAGGTTATTTGAGACAGCATAAAGCTGAGAATGAGTTGATAAAAAGATATTTGGTCCTGCAATAAAATGCAATCAGACATTGCAACATCTTCATTGTCCACTAAGATCCGCTAATTCCCTATCTTTTATCCTCACATAGTTGATGGAAAAGCAATACAGAAATAAAATTTCCAATATACAAACAGAATATTACCTATCCAAAACCAGAATTGCGGCAGTGCTGCTAGAAGGGGGGAGGGAGGGATTACAGATTCGCAAAATTACCTGAACTGGACGGATTTCTATTGCAGGTCTTTGTGCAGGATCTTCTGCCATTTCAAGTAGCTTTTTGTGCATAAGAACATCTTTTGCCCTTTCAACACTCACATCCAAAGCATACCTGTAATAAAATCAATTAGTGCCACTAGCCATCAGCAAAGTCCTGTATGCAGAAGTGTTCATAATGGTTGGAAAAATATATCCAGAGATATATGGTTTTTACACTTGATGTATCATAATGCACTAAATCCCAAGTTCCTCGACGCATTTGAAATGGCACCCAGTGAACATTTTCAAATGTTGCAACCACTGGAGAAATCCAACAGAAATATTTGTCTGTTATCCTAGTAATACAAATGACAGGAAAATCTTTTAAGACCCTAGAATTTTTCAACTTCCATTTGGATACTTTTGATTGGGAGGAAGCCTTTGAACCTCAATAGAATTTGTTGCAATGTAACAGAACAATTGACAGGAAACTACCTCCAAGCAACTTGTTTTGAAAGCAAAATGCATTTTAAGGTTAGGTTTCTTTTTCCAAGATGATCTCCGCAGGGGGGGGGTGTGGTGTGGGGGTGGTGAGGGAAGAAAACTTGGATTGGTGCAGTACATGTAAAACAGAAGGGTTCTGGAGAGTCTATTAGTTGGGTTGGACAGAAGTGGGATACACCCATCTTCCCCTCCAAACTTCAAAATTTTAGATAGAAAAATGTCTCTTTAAACATAGGGGTTAAAAAATGAAGCATACCCTTAAGCGATGGTTTCGCCCCTTCTATATATTACTCGTCATCCTACATATTAAATCCTGGGTTTGCCACTGGCTGCTGCAGCTCCTTTGGAGGCTTGGACACATGATAAGAACTGAATAAGTCATGTCTGGTTCTTCTTAATATTTGTCTTACTGTAATGAATTTGTCATTATTATAAAAATTTCCAAAATTATACAGTCTCTTCAAGTACTACTTTCAACTCCACCGACACCAACTACGCTGGTAAAACAAAGGGAAGAGGATATAAAAGTAGTGGAAGCGCATGATAGATAGTGTTGTTATAATATCTATATTATCCCTTAAAAGAAAGCAGGTATCATGAAGAATCCCATGGCTTTTATAATTAGTTTGTTCCATTAAATTATTTAACCATTTTGCATAAAAATTTCAAGAAGATTCCATTCTTCTGTATCTGGACACAACCGAATTGCATGTTCCTCTAGTGTAAAATAAATGTTAATTCCTTAGGGTGTGTCTGTAGCAATCCATCAACCGGACGTTAAAGCGAGAATCGAAGTCCGTTTCCGCCGGCTCCGGCTCCGGCTCCGGCTCCCTCTCCGTCTCCGTCTAACTCTATCACAAATTCACTACCATCTTATACTTCCTACCATCATTATCATAAACTGGATAAAAAGCAAAAGTCGGAGAACATTTTCTGCGAAACATTAATTAAAAACCTTAACAGATTATGTCTATTGTCTAGTTCAAGTTTTCCACTGTAACGGAAAGAACAGACACAAACAAATTAAACCGTACGACCTGTTGTAATCATGATGATAACAAAAAAGCCAAAACGAACTCCATGCGCTAGCAAATTATACGCACCGTAACGGCAAGCGCGTGAAATGAGCCCAAAGTTCATCTTCGAAACCAGGACAGCGAGTCTCTTCAACACCAAGCTGTTGAAGACGGTCGAGAACTTCACTGTAAACGTCAACTTTCTGTCTCGTTTTACGAGTTCGGCTAGTCGGCGAGTGTGACTCAGCCGACCTGCTATTACAGCTCTCAGTGTCATCTTCCATAGGATTAGTCGAACTACTTGACTCAGTCAGACCGAGTCAAAACACAAAACTAAGGAAAGAAGAAAGCTTGCTTCCGTAGCCGTTTGAGAATATTCAGAGAAAATCACCGATTCGTATCTTTAGGTGGAGCAGAGAGAGAGAGAGAGAGATTCCGATATGGTGTTTGAGAGTTTGCATGTAAATAATTAATAAGGAAAATGATAATAAGGGAACATATTTGCTAATTTCTAATACAAATAGCTAAATCTCGATATATATGAAAAATAGAAAAGGGGAAAAAACCTTTTTTATATATATACATTTTTTCTAAGATATATATCTAACGCCTATAATCTTACTAATACATTTATTATAAAAAAATTAATTAATTAAAATAATATTGAAAGTTTGATTATGATTACATATGATTTGAGCTGTTCATTAATTAATTAGTAGACCAATCCGTTAAAACTATCATAAGACTAAAATTTTTTTTACGAGTCTCATTGCTGTATAAAATAAAAAAGGAATTGAATTTTAATTTAAGAGAAACGCTACAGGATTATAATAATTATTATGATATTCAATTGATGTAAAAACTAAAACAAATAATTATTAGAATAAAAATATAAAACATCTATTCCGTCTTTTGTTTCTATTAAAAAAAATTATTATATATATGATCTTTTCAAGATAAACATTATAAATTGACATTTTACCCAAGTAAACCTTAATAGCAATTTTATGAAGAGCAAAAAGAGAATAAATATTTTTACATTAAGTGAACGGACTCTTACAACTCGTTCATTCATATGAAATAAGGGAAAAATATATTTCAATTCAATAGAAATATAATAAGATTGTAATTGTTATTAGAATACTTACTTAGTGTAAAAAAAAAATTATTAAAATAAAAGTTAAAATATCTATAATATCTCTTATTTTTATTATAAAGATGTGATAATCATATAGGTAATATTTTTAAAATAAAAGTATTTATAACAAAATTAAAAAATAAATTATAGAATCATAAGTGAATGACTAATCATTCATCTCAAGTAAACCAACGGTTAATATTTATTATTTACTCCAAACATTTAATAGCCAGTCTGGCAAGCCGATTAAGGAAGGGGTTTCTTTTCCTCGTATATAAATGACGCCGTGTCCCATGTTTAACACATGTACTTTGCTTGGCATCAATTGGTTTGATTCGAGGTCCCAGAACGTGGAAAAACTGTTTATACACTAATCCTTATTTTGACGTGTCTCAACCTAACGAAGAGTGTGTTTCCACTGAAAATAAATAAATAAGTTGACGTTTACTTACATTTTATTTGAAAATATATATAATTAATAGAACTACTGAGAGAGAAGAAAATTTATTGGTTATGATATCATAAGTATCAAGATGAATGACGGACATAAATCACTATTTTTTAAATAAATCATAAAAATATTATATGGTTTTTATAAAATCATTCATATAGAAAAAATTTATTAATATTTATATATCTCTAATCATTTCACATGATATTATCTTTTTAGCTTGATCTAACCTACTTGCTAGTCTGATATAAAAGCTCTCTCTCTAACTCTAATCTTCTTTTTTGCCTTTCTCGATTCTTCTCCAAGCTAAGAGTCCTAAACTCTCATTTGTTCTATCCCTCAGTGTTTATGGTATTTGGAGATACTACTAATGCTGTGTTGTTTGGTTGCAAGTGAAGAAGATGGCAAACCGGCTGTTCGAGTAGCCAAACTCCTAACACAAGATTTCTTTTAAGATGAGTGAAGACCCTGTGCCATTCATCTCTTTCTTTTATATATGTACATGGTAGATATAACTACTTTCAATTTATTCTGTTGATTTCTATTTAGATCCGGTATGAAATATGTAAATCTAGCTATAGAGATAAACTTTATATCACATCTATCTTTCCATTTTAGAAATAACCAACATTATTTATTTCTACTGTTATTCATTATCTAAATATATGAAAACTATTGCTTTTTTCCTTTTATCCTTTTACTCGTACCAATATTTAATGTAAAAAAATAATAAGAAAGAGAGAAAAAAAATCTATCCAATCCCATTTTATTCGTAAAAGTAGGAGGAAAACGAAGTAAGGCGAAAAGGGGAAAAAAAAATCACGGCACTCACATTTGTCATTTTTTTTCATCCGCGTTTTCTATTTTTAAGCATATTAAAAAATTTTACTATAACAATTTACATTCTTTCTATTATGCTTTATTTCAATATTGACACGTACTAAAAAAGAATGATATATAGCCTCATAACTTGTTTCCCTTATAACTAATCATATATATATATATATTCCCCCTTATAATTTCTTTCTCGAAACAAAATTAGAGAGTACTTGATTTTGGACATACTGAATAAGACTTCGTATGGAGGAAGCTGCGCAAGTTTTTTTATTAATGAGTGCAATGGAAAAAAGGCATTTCAACCTGATTTTTCACATTGAAAGTACTAAATTATAAGAACCTTAATTGGAACAACTTGTCGTAGATATGCACCAATAGTCGTGTTAGAAATCGGTATTTAATAAAGTCCTGGAGGAGAAAATGTACATAATGCCTTTGAGGGGAAGTTTTAAAATTTTACATTATGTTCGGCAACCTTAAAATCAATATTTGTGCAAAAACTTATTGACATTTGGAATGTTGCATCTAGTAACAAGCCATACAAAACCAACTCTTTTTATGAACCCAGGACATCATGCTATATTTACAATGAACAAACAAATGCACTATCCCTTTAGCCGGTCTTTCATTCTACGAGTAGCCGGAAGAACTGGCATCTGCATCTCTACCAAAAGTAAAGGTCCTATCATCTGAAATGATTCCTTGGTCAAAGATATATTTAGGTTCAGAAGTCAGCTGCAAGAAAGTTCCCGGGAAGAGAGACCTGCAAGTTATACATATCAGCAAGCATTTAGTAATACATCCATCACACACATTTGAGAATATCTAATCACAAGACCAGCCCAGCAAATTACTGAAGATAAAGAGAGAAACAAAGGTTTCCCACATCAATTACCTTTTCGCCTAGCTTAAATGGTGGAAGGCCTCGATAGGGACATGTACCACAGCGAAAAGCATCCCCCAAACCACACTGCAAATCACCATAGAATAAACAGCAACAATGAGCAGATAGATATATCACCAAATCCAATCAGTAATCACAACAACATGCAGTCGTGACTATTGTTCAATAGCAACATGAGAACATCCAATGGAGATATAAATATAGCATAAGCATTTACCAAGAAAACAAACATAAATTGCAACAAGAACTTACACTGCCACATGCTGATTGAGGATTGTCCAACTGCTCCATAGTGAGTCCCAATTTCTGCACTTTCTCCTCTGCCTCAGCCCTTCCACACGAGCAGTTCTTGCAAGCCTTCCTTGTGCTTCCAACCTCACAGTCGCCAACTAAAAATAAAAATCCCACCCAATCAAGTCAATGGAATTGTGAAGTTTGCTGAAACTCCAACCAGTGTTCTAAATTAAAAAACCATACCAGGTAGCTGTGGTTTCTTCAAATCATCTTCAGTAAGAAGGCTATCTTCATCTATCAAATCATCATCTTCGTTGATTTGAACTTTGGGCAAGGTTTTAGTGACCTTCTGAATGGCAAAGGAGGAACCAACTTTCCAAGATGGCTTTTTTGCTTTTACCTATAAAAAAGAGAGAAGGGAGTAAGGCCACCTCTCTATTGCTGTAATGCAAAACTAAAGAAAGATCAACCACGAAAAGGGGTAAAAGCAAATTCAGTTCAAGTGACCTTAATATATTGATGTAGGAAAGTCCAGCAATATCAATTATACTAATGAGAAAGCTTCTTTGTCTTGCTACTTGCTAAATTCATGGTTACTAAAAAATGCTGAGAAAAGGTGGAGAGAGATGGTATAAGAGGTACTCACTGTCAAACACTGAGCAGCTTCGGTGCTGGCAGGAAACTTTAATTGGGTTGGCTCTGTATATCCAGCCAAGAGCAACATGCGCTCAATGATAGAAGATGCCTGAAAAATCAACTTTCCAAGTTAACAACCTAGAGAAGATGATGTCATTGAACTTTTCAGAGTGGATAGTAGGAATGGATCACAATCACTGGCCTGTCTAACCTTACCTTATGTATCAGAATGTTGCCACCAGGCTTCAAAATTCTGGATACTTCTTGTACTAGTTTACCACTGGGGAATTCGAGTGACTTACAGATTACAATAACAAGGTCCAAGGTGGAAGATTCCATAGGTAATTGACCTGTTGTCGTAAAACAAAATATCTCAATCATAACTGTTGCATCAACAAATAATTGCACAATTAAAATATTAATTAATACAATAAAACCATAGAGATCACAAAATTTCACACTTCCATCACAAATGAAGACCTCCTCCTAGTTATCTCTTTTCAAATCAATTTGACGCAGAATCATACTGACCCCGAGGGGTTGATCCAGGGGATAAGGACACAGCTCTTATAACAATTATTATGGGATCCAAGGTTCAATTTGAAACTAGCTACACAGTGCAAGCTGTTCTTAATAGGTTCCTGGATCTTTAAGGTATGCTTGGAGGTAGCATATCTAATTACAATCATACCCTCGGTATTATTAAAAAGAAGAGGTATAGTGCCCATAAGCACCACCAAAATAAATAAATATAAGGAAGAAACTTTCCCATGTACCACATGACCGATAAATACTCAAACATAAAGCATTAAGCGTTTTTCAAATGGCTACAAGTGCAGAAATCATTTTTCAGACTTTGGGATGAAACAAGTGTACACGTGCCGATGTAGACATGGCTTGCAGATCTTACAAATAAGGAACAAATTATGTTGATGAAGTAAATCAGAAAAGAATTGGCAGTGAGTTGAAAACATATGCTTAAAGAAAAGTGCACTGAATTAAAGGAATAACTCCACCCCCCAACCCACGCACACCGCACCGCACCGCCCTCCCCCCCCCCCTCCTTTTTCAAACCTGAAGTTTAAACAAGAATAAACAATTTAATGTAGGGCAAGAAAATACTGGAGAGCAGAAAATCATACTTAAAGATGATGCTTGGGTAATGATCTGAGCATCACATTTCTGCGACCTCTCATTATCAATCTCCCTTATCAAGTTAAAAACTACACTAGTCTCAAGGACTGCATCATCAGTCAAAGCCAGCACAGCACTGTTCATAGCCATACTCCTGCAAAAGCATCAACCACTTTAGCATGATCTCCAATGAACACGTGCCCAGGGTAACACAAAAGGACAATAGTTCGCGTTCTACACCCTTGGTTAGAAAAAGTGTAAAAGGATAATATCGCAAACCATAATTAGGTAATAGCCACGGTCTTTAACAAAAACTAGATCACCGAATTCATCCGCATACTTTGGTTATACGTATCACCCCAAATACAGTTTAATTGCCAAAAACAATTTCAGTAATAAACTCTTCATCCACCTCTTCGAATCATTCTATTTCTATGTCAACACAACAAAGCAAACCATAATTATTTTACCTATTGATCACAAATGAAACAAGTCAACGGACCGAAAAGAAAATTAAACTATAAACCTTGACCAATTTGCTAGATAAACAACTAATTAAATGAAATGCAGTTTTCATAACAATCTACTGCATGATTTTCACATTTATGAATGAAAAGTTACATCCATCATTGCAATTACAAAACCTTTCAGGTACTTTTGCTAGAATATATATAATAATTAATAAGAGGCAACATTACCTATATCAGCTCCTCAAACATGAAATTTGAAGAATACAATGTTTTGGAAATTGATTCTTGTTTCCTGACATAATAAAGTTGTACAGGACATGATGCATTTTGTAACAAAACACTTGTTATTTGCTTATGACATCAGGTAGTAAGATAAGTTGTTCTGTTCAACTGAATAATCAAAACTAGAATGATCCATTCGATGCTCAATTGTTGGAATCATGTTCAATAATAACCCTTAAAGTAAACTAAGGTTGTTGCTGAATCAAAGTGGGGAACTGAGCTAATAATTCATAGCCTGCAATTTACCATAGTGAACAAAAGGATAACATCCTTTAATATATTTAATATTTAGGGAGCAATTATTTCTAATTCCATGTATAGCCTTAATTTTAAAAGCTGGCAGATCCTATTCCGTGTGTGGTATCTTAGAAAATTTGATCCAACTTCCTTGAAATGTTGAAATACAGTATCAAATAATTTCAATGTTTTTATATATAAATGCACCTCTTACTTTTAATGAAAATCAAAAACCAAAGTGGATGAAGGAAAAGTACAAAAAAAATCACACAAAAACTTAAGCACTTTCCTTGGCCAATATCATCCCTTACACCCTATTGGCATGGCTCATGATTGTTACCAGCACTGTAATTGCTCCCCCTGCGGAGGCTACATCATTGGAATTTAACAGAACAACCACATCCACCAACTTCTTAAAAACCTGATGAATTAAAAATAGATATTCCCTAAAATAAGGTGATATAAAATTCTAAGAATCAGTTTCATAACGAAAAATCTATTTCATATTTAGTAGTTGATAGGATAAAACAAAAAAAAAAAATGGTATAATCAACCACCTTCAATGTTATAGTGTACCCTAACTAAAAGTTAATTTCGATACCCTAATATTGAATGCAGAGTAAAATTACATTAACCCTAAGTTCATGCAATCGAACAGTAATATATGAAAAGCCAAAAACTTACCTATGGGCGTCCACTTGATGAACACCAAGTAGACGAGCACCGACAGTCAGCAACGTGATAAGGACGATTGGACGAGCCGGTGGCGATTTAAATCGTGAAGCTCGTAGGCTTAAGGTGAGTTGTGAGCGGTGAGCGATGAGGCAGCGATTCTGAGTGGGAACTAGGGTTTCTTTAGTCACAGAAGAAGACACTGTTAATGGCGAACTTTTTTTTGTTAACTTAGCCTTTCTCAATTAGTTTTGACACTTATCTCTTTTATTTTATTTTTTGACCTTTTTTCCCATTATTTTAAAAAAATCTCATTTATAATACTAGCTGGCTGTACACTCGTTCCACCGGTACTAAAAGACATGAAATTAAATTAGATAGAAAAGATTTTGATAAAAAGGTTAATTAGAGAAAAAGAATTATCAACTAACATTGAAATTAGTAATAGTTAAATCACGATTGCTCTTAAGTTTAAAAATAGATATATGAAAGTTACAAGTAGTGGCACATGGGTTCTAGATAGTAAGTAAATGAAAAGTAAGTGAGAAGAAAAAATATAGCGAGATAAAAAAATTATTTATAAATGTGGAATTTAAACTTAAAATGTTTTAGCTTTATAATAATAGAATATATAATTTTCAAAACTCTTTTTGATATTGTATCCTTTTAAATTAACTTTTCAATAATAATACCTATTAATAAACTACTATTATTTCTTCTCAAGATAACTTTTGTATAATAATCATACATATTCACAAAATGCTATTTATAACATCTAATTTTTGAAACTTTTTTTCTAAATGTACCTTCTCAAATAAACTTGTTTAACATAACATTTCCACTATATTTGTTGTTTCATTTCATTTCCTTACGAAAATGAAAATTAAAAGAAAAAAGCACTATTATACGAAAATATATGGGAAAAATAATAAATTTAATGATAAAACTTTTTGTTTGCTTATTGGTTTTATCTTCCTTATTAAATCAATAAGAAAATAAGTAACTTGTCGCAGTGTACCTTTTTAAATAAACCTTTTAAGAATAGCATTCTCTTTTGCTTATAATGTCATATATTCTATCTATTTATAATATATAATTTATGAAACGTTTTTCAATATTGTGTCCTTTCAAGTTAATTTTCCAATATATCAATTTTCTATTTAATTTATTTATATATATATTGTTTTAGAAGTTTGTTTCATCATGACACCATTTTGTTTTAATTTTTCAAAGATTGATCCTATTCAAAAGTTGCCTTTGGGTGTTACCTTTTCATTTTTTCTATTATCATATCTTTTCCTTTTAAAAATTCTATAACTTCAACATTTTGAAGGTCTCACCTCTTCAAAATTTATCAATTATTATTTATTATGTACAATTTCAAAAATTTCTCTATACTTCTACAAAATTTTTCAATGCATATGACAACATTTTTATCAAGGTTCACACTTCCTATTCATCTCTAGGAAGATTTTTGAAGTTTTCATTGCAGCCTTATTAGATGTCACATTCTTCATCATTTCCTCTTTCTTGTTTGTCCTTCTTTTTCTCTTTCTCTACCTTTCACTTTCATATTTTACTTTGTAACTACATTTTCTTTTTCTCACCCGATAGCTCTCTTTCTATCCAAGAAATTTTTTATATATGAAGTGGAATTGGAATGAAATGTTGTTTTAATTTTATACTTTCATTCTATATCTCACTTAGCATCTGTTGACATATGTGTTATATTTGTTAATATTTATTTTTGTTAGTTAGCTCAGGGTATTTTGTTCTGTTTTGACTAGTTCTTTAATAGCCGGTTACTTTGTAACTTGTACAGGACCATATAAATACCCTGTCTCAATATTAGAAACAAGTTGAGCTTTCTTCTTCTATCTCAGATATTTCCTCTCTTTCTTCATAACTTCCAATAGTTTTATCAAGAGACTCAACAACTTTTCCAAATCTGCTCTCTCTATATGGTATCAAAGCAGGTTACGATGTGATTTCTTCTTTTCTTGTAAGTGTTTTCCGTTTTCTTTCTTTCTTCGATCATGGCAAACCCTATCGATTTAGTACGGAATGATTCTAGTATCTTCGATCTTTTATTTTTGTCTGGATTTGATAATCCGAACGTGTGTTTGGGAAATATCATATTCAATGGTTCAAATTTCTTTGCTTGGCATCGTTCGATCAAAATGGCGTTAGGTGCAAAATTCAAATTAGGGTTTATCGATGGTTCTTTACCTAAACCTAACGATAGCTTGCTTGATTTTGTAAAATGGATTAGATACGATAACATGGTAAGATGTTGGATTTTGAACACCATGAGTAGTGATTTGTCTCATAACTTCTTATTTGTGTAGTCCTCTTTAGGTTTATAGAATGAAATTCTTGAACAGTATGGTAAGTCCAATGGACCTTTGGTTTATCAGATTCAATAGGAGATATGCAATCTAAAACGAGTAAATTTGAGTGTCAGTTTATATTATAATAAGCTAAAGAGGTTGTAGGATGGATTAATGCACATGTAATCTGAGAGAAAGGGTTACTGATTTTTAGTCTCACACAATTAATGCAGTTCCTCATGGGATTAGGGGATTTGTATGAAAATGTGAGGAATCAATTATTATCCATGGAGCCACTCCCTACTGTTAGTCGTGCTTTTTATCTAGTACAGCAGCTTGAAAATAGAGGGAGATAACAAGTGTAGGAAGCTATGAGACAATGGCCTTTGCAACGTCTACGGATGTAATTAAACATAATACTGAAAATGAAGGACAAAAAAAAAAACATAATATTGAAAAGAAGAGAATCAAAGGTAAATTGGTTTGCAAACATTGTGGAAGTGTTGGACACTTAGTAGAAAACTGCTTCCAACTTATTGGATATTCGAAATGGTATAAGGGAAAAGGAATGTCAAGCAAAGTAAGAACATTTCTTATGCTGAAAGTGGATCGAGATATGAATATGGTAGATACTCCTTTTGATTCCATTGGAAATCGTGTTGATGGTTCAAGGACTATGCTGATACAGATTTATTGCAAACATGTGTCATGAAATGTTGAAACTCTTAAAGCAGAAGAATGAGTAAGGGAGTTGTGAAGGAGTAGTTTTCAATACTATGAATTGTGCAGGTATCACTATACTCTATTCACTTCATGTTTTAATACTATAAATGACAAATTTGGTTATTGGATAGTTGATACAAGTGCTATGGATCACATGACACCTTTTCCCTCACTTTTACTTCACCAAACAACCTTGTCAAATCCTATAATGGTCAAGTTACCCGATGGAACAATGAAGCCAGTTCATATAACTGGCGACATTCACCTCAAACCAAACCTTATCCTTCACAATGTTTTCCTTGTTCTAGGCTTTACACATAATTTACTTTCAGTGAGTAAAGTTATTAAACACAATAATTTGATTGTCTCGCTAAATGATCATTCATGTGTTTTTAGGATCAGATAACTAGAGCCATTGTCTTAGAGGCTAAAGAAAATCTTGGATTATATGTTCTTTAGTTAACTCTTGTTGTTGCTATTGCGAGTTTTGGTACATTTAGTAGTAATAGTCATTCATGTAATAAAAATGGCCTTGTGTATTTACTTCATGTAAGGCTAGGTCATTTTTCAATTTCTAAACTTTCACACTTGGATTTTTACAAAACTTTTGACATGTCACATTTCTTTTGTGAGATTTGTAAGCAAGTTAAAATGCATTGCTTGCCCTTTCCTTCTAGTACATCACATTATCCTTTTACTTTTCATTTGTTACACATTGATCTTTGGGGACCATATAAAGTTACTTCTTTTAATGGGATCAATTACTTTCTTACTATCTTAGATGATTTTAGCGTTGTACTTGAACTTATGTCCTAAATAATAAATTTTAGGTTCCCACAATTTTAGCATAGTATTTTTCTTATGTTCGTGATCATTTCAATGTAACACATAAGCATGTCTGTACCTATAATGGATCCGAGTTTAATTCTCATGAGTCTCAATCCTTGTTTAGTAAACTTGTAATTCTTCATCAACACACCACTGTTTATAAACCACATCAAAATGGCCAAGTTGAAAGAAAACATCGGCATTTACCTGATACCGCTATAGCTCTAAGATTGCAATTTAATTTGCCAAAATCTTTTTGGAGTGAATGTCTTTCAACAGCCACCTATCTCATAAATATGATGCCCATGTCAATCTTAGGATGGAAAACACCTCATGAAATGTTGTTGGTCATGCACTAGATTATTCTCACTCGTGTGTCATGGGATGTCTTTGTTTTTTGTCAATCCTTGCTATTAAAAGAGATAAATTAGATGTTAGAGATGCTAAATGTGTTTTCTTAGGATATGTTCAGGGTCATAAAGGGTATAAACTATATGATCTATCTGCCAAATGTGTTATTGTAAGTCGTGATGTTGAGTTTTGTGAGGATATATTTCCTTACAGAGATTATGTTGAATCAAATTCTAGTCCTACTACTATTAAGCCTATCACTTATCCTTCTTGTGATGTTCCTACTATTTTTCCTTCACTTACTTCAATTCATACAAACTCCTTGATTCAGCCATTGATTTCACATGTTCCATCCACTGGAGATCGAAAATTGCCATAATGGTTGAATGACTATGAACATACAATATCTTATCCTTTTGGTTCCTATGCATTGGTTAATTCATGTTCCTTTTTCTTCCACTTCAATTGAATATCCTCTGTTTTCCCCATCTACTTTCAAACACTATCCCTCAGATTATGTGATCTCATTAGCTAATGTAATAGCCGTTCCGGAACCAATTTGCTATACTAAGGCCATTAAACACAGTAAATGGGTCGATGCAATGTCTAAAGAGATTGAAGCTCTTGAAAGAAATCAAACTTGGGAACTTGCCACTTTACCAAAAGGAAAGAAAGCTATAGGGTATAAATGGGTTTATAAAACCAAATTTAAACCCGATGGAATGGTAGATAGATATAAAGCTAGGTTGGTTGCTAAGGGTTACACTCAAATAGAGGGAGAAGATTATCATGACAGTTTTTCTCCCATGGCAAAATTAGGGACTTTTAGGATTCTACTTGTTGTTGCACGTGCTAGAAAATGGCCTTACATTAGATTGATATAAATAATGCTTTTCTTCATGGAAATTTAGATGAGGAAATATACATGTATCCTCCTCTAGGTTATGTTCAAGTTGGTTCTTCCTAGAGTGGCTAAAAGAGGCTTAGCCAATCTTATTATTACAGAATCGACTTGAACAATCAAAACTTCACCCGATTTTAGGTATGGTCCATATTTTGCTATACATACATTATAAAAAATAAATTGTCCAAGACTAATTATTGTGGATCTTTGTTCTTAATTATTATAATTATCGAAAGATGATTATTCTCTTTTTACTAAGAAAGATTCAGTTGGTTTTCATGTTGTCCTTGTGTGCGTTGATGATTTGTTGTTGACAGGAACTTGTCTTGCTTCTATTGAAGCCTTGAAACATAATTTGGATTCCGGGTTTACTATCAAGGATCTAAGAGAGGCTTGGTTTTTCTTGGGTCTTGAATTGTTTAAAACATCTCATGGCATTCATGTTCATTAGCATAAATACATTACGAATATTCTCAATGATGTCAGACCCAATTGCTTGTAAACCAGTTCGAACACCTTTGTCTACTAGTGTTCATTTAGACCGCAATTCTGGTAAACCATTGTCAGATCCTAGCATTTATCTTCGAACAATTAGGCGATTACTTTATTTGAATTTGACCTGACCAGATATTTCCTTTGCTATCCATTATTTGAGCCAGTTCATTTCTACTCCACAAAGTACTCATTATGTTGTTTTACTCCATTTGTTTCGTTACTTGAAGCAAACTATTTCAACTGGACTTTTCTTCGTAGTTGATAATTGTCTCCAACTTCGTGCTTATTTTAACATTGACTGGACATCTTGTGCTATGGATCGAAAATCAGTATCTAGTTTTTGTTTGATGTTAATCAAAGAAACAGCCTACGGTCTCCACATCCTCTGCTAAAGTTGAGTATCCTAGCTTGGCATTCACTATCAAGGAAATTCTGTAGGTTTCTTATGTTCTTGCTGATTTAATTGTTGATATTTCTTTGCCTATTTCTTTGTTTTATGATAATAGGTAGGCTATTTAGATTGCCGATAATCCCTATCAGCATGGCCGTACTAAGCACATAGAGGTGGACAGTCGTTTCATCAAAGAATATATTTCCAAAGGTTTCATTCAGCTATCTCACACAACATCTTCATAGCAGTTAGCTGACGTTTTGACTAAGAATGTTTCAGAACATATCATGTTGAATTTTACTTCCAAGTTAAGTCTTGTTCAAGATCCAACTTGGGGGTGGGGTGCGGGTGGGGGGCTTGTGGGGGATTAACATATGTGTTGTATTTGTTAATATTTATTTTTGTTAGTCAGCTCAGGGTATTTTGTTCTGTTTTAACTAGTTCTTTAATAGTCGGTTACTTTGTAACTTGATAGGACCATATAAATACTTTGTCTCAATATTAGAAACAAGTAGTTGAGATTTCTTCTTCTATCTCAGATATTTCCTCTCTTTCTTTGCAACTTTCGATAGTTTCATCGAGGCTCAACAACTTTTCTAGATCTACTCTCTCTACAGTATCTAGGATGTACATGCTATTTTTTAAGGAATTGTGCGACACAAATCAAATCAAAGTAAGAGCGTATGTTTCTTTTCCTTATATTTATATAGTTATATAGTATGTAGTTTTTATTAATTTACGTAATTAGTTGTATTTTGAT
Organism: Combretum micranthum; assembly: GCA_024138025.1. Taxonomy (NCBI): domain Eukaryota; kingdom Viridiplantae; phylum Streptophyta; class Magnoliopsida; order Myrtales; family Combretaceae; genus Combretum; species Combretum micranthum. The sequence continues at coordinate 703,523 of JAMXBD010000242.1, read as the reverse complement.
TAGGTGAATGATTGATAGTCATTACAAGAGTGATATTAAGTGTACGATGAATGATTATTGAAATTTATGCTTGGGTTTAGATTCATGCATTTGTTTTCAAACTCTAAAGAAAATTCCGATATCTCATCTTAAGTTGATCTTCTTATTATTTGTAATTATTTTCATTATAATTTATTTATGTAAATATATGTTTATTTTTCTTTGTTTTTTTTTTCTTTTTAACATCAATGACTATAGACAAACAAAAGGTTTGGAGTTTATTTTACTTCTCTTAATGTTATTCATACCATAAATTACGTGTGGTCCTTGTAATAGTTAGATGAAAAGATGTGTTGGATTACTATCAATAATCTTAAATAGTTTAGTTGAGTGTGAATTTTCTATATGTGATCCTAACACTGGTGTTGAAAGAATAGATAAATTAATAAATTAAATAAAAGGAATTAAAATAATGTCAAATCAAATCCACACTACATCATGAAAAGGATATCACATGGCATTAGGAAGCAGTCATAATGGTGGAGTTATGATAATAAAAAAAAAGTATCATGTAAAATAGATAGAAATGATATTTTGTTCAATCCAACTATTATAATTTTATGTTATTTCTTTTTTTTTTAATATCTTTGTCTTTTATTTTTTTTATAGTATCAAATTATTGTGGTGAATGTTAGCAATCTATTTAATGTTCCTAAATATGTATACTAGAAAGAAAGGAAATATATATTTAAATGAAAATGGAGGAAAAAAAGAATGTCTGCGAAGCAACTTTTGGAGAAAATCTTGAAATTCATGTTCTTCTATGTAAATTATATTATTATATTATTATATTATTATACTTTATTTAACTTCATGTTTATTTTTCAAGCACAATTATGATTGTAAGACCATCGGATATGTTATTATTTCGACTTAAGGAAGATATATTGACATGCTTAAATATATATTGCACCATGTTATATCATAAGTTGATATGAATTGGCCATAATCAAAAGTTACCGAGTTTAAATACAAGGTATACATGTTAAATTGGTTCTTATGAAATATGTCACATGTTCGGTCAAAAAAAGAAATATGTCACATGATGATTAAGGATGCATGGGCATTGAACAATTTATTAATGTAATGGCAATCTATTAGAGTAAACTGTTCTCATTTATTTTATTTTTGTGTGATTTTCTCTTTCTTTTTTTCCCTTTTTGGGAGTTGGTTAATTGTAGATTTCTTCAAGTAACATGTTCTCAATCATCCCTTCAATCAGTTAAAATATCAAGTTGGTTCAAAATAAAATTTGGGAGCTTAGTTGCTAATTGGTGATAGTGCAAAGTGATTATCCATAATTTTAAGTCCACAATAAATATAAATATAAGTTCACACTTTTATCTAATGGTGATAGTCCTTTAAATGTATTTATTAAATTTTATTTTAAATTCTTATATTGCAAATGAAATGAAATCACAAAATATTATTTTATTTTATTATTATTTTTATTGATAATATTAAATGAATGTATTACGAATGGTACCATTGACTATATTTTCAAGTATGATAAATTACACTAGAATGTCATAACGTTTTGAGGTAAGTTAATTTGAGATCACAATATTTTGAGTGATTAAAAAGAGATCATAATATTTATAGAAGTAGATTAATTAAGGTCACAACATTTCAAGTGGTTAAAAAAAGGTTACGACGTTTAGAGAAATAGGTTAATTGAGATCACCATTAACATATTACCACGAGCCAATCTTTTGAATTTTAATTTTAAATAATCTTTCTATTGATACGTATCAATAATGACCTAAAATGAACTTACTTCCTAAACATTGGCACCTCTTTTTAACCATTCGAAACGTTGTAACATCAAATAAACTTATCCCCAAGTATTGTAAGATTCTAATATAATTTACCCTTTTCAAGTATTGCTATCTAATATATATTTACTCTATTGATAATAAAATAGTGCTTATTTATATAAATCATATTTTTACGTGCTATTTTTCATCAAAATATTAAAAGCATAATTAAAATGTATATCTACGTATTGCGGGGATCGAGTCTAGTTATCTGTTATTTATTAAGTCTGGATGGCATCATTCGACTCCATAATATTTCTTTCATTATATTCCCTTAATTAACTTTAAATTATATTTTATGAAACCGAAATTTAGCATTGCCATTGAAAGTAATTAGTTGCACACAAAGAAGGTTAATTCGATAAATATCCATCCCAACCGGCACTCCTGTTAGCAATAACAAGAGATTCGCTGCCTCATAAATTCTAGGTGCTAATATTTCCTTCAAAGTTAAAAATTTCCTATTATTGCAACAATGGCATTTCATAATTAAAAATTTCCTATTATTGGCTATTGCAGGAATGGTATCATTTATTTTTACCAATTTCTCTATGCTGATTTTCTTACTTTGCTTGATATTCAATTCTTCATTATGTGACTTTGGAGAATTATAACTGCTTAATAAATTAATCTAATTAATTGTGAGTAGTAATATTTCCTTCAAAGTTAGAATTTTTCTGCTATTACAATAATGACAATATCATTTTTCTTTTCTAATTTCTCAATGTCCATTTTCTTTGTTTGATATTTGATGTTCAGTTCTTCATTGTGCGTTGATAGAGGCTTGGATAATCGTGTGATGATTTTCTTCTTAATTGTGGATAGTAATATTTCCTTCAAAGTTAAAAATTCTTGGTTATTGCAATAATCACAATGTCATTTTTTTCCTCCAATTTCTCCATGTCAATTTTCTTCCTCGGATATTGGATATTCAGTTATTCAATGTGTGCTGACAGAGACTTGGATGATTATAACTACTTAATAAATCCAACTAATTAATTGTGGGTACTAATATTTGCTTCAAAGTTAATTCCCTATTATTGACATAATGATAACTAGCAAATGTGCACACGCAAAATAGATGAAGAATTATCGTTGTTAGTTAGGTATAACAAAGAAAATATTACACAAAAAGGAAAAAAAGAAAGATAAATGTTGAAATTCCATCATATCTTTCATGTAAGTATTTTGAAGCCATACTACCCCGACATTAAAGACCCAAGGCGCAACAAGTCAAAGCAGCTAAATATCAAGTTCAACTTTAACATCAGAGAAGCCGTCGAAGACATCTTTACTGAACGAAGCGTCAATAGATTCAGTGGGTGAGGTTGTGACCAATCTCTTGTATATTAAGAATATATAGGGAGATTATTATAAATATTTTATTATTTATTTATTTTTGGTGTTGTCTCCCATCAAATGTAATATCTGATCATGCCGGAGCCACAAAAGCTAATAAAGCTCTTTGTGTAGGTGTGAGTACTCTTGTGGATTTAAGCTTTTACTCACCAGTTGACTTCTCATAGTCAATGATATCCTAATTTACACAAACACCACATACACTTTACTGTAGCCTGTACATGTGATATTAATAAAGTACGATACTTTTCAGATTGATTCTTGCTTGGATCCCTTTTTACCTTACTGTTGGTTATTCTTTGTTGCTTACATGTGTTGCCTACAAGTATTACAGCCCGACAGTTAGCTGAATAGTGTTGAGCTAGGCTTGCTTACTACTACCAAGGTAGGACAATAAGCGTCACATGGTTCCGTTATGCTAGTGAAAAGCCTAGGACCATGATAATTGGTATCTATAAGAGGAGACACCAACTTATGAATTTGGAATTGAAATCTACGTTTTGGATAGTTCAGGTAATGAAGTACAAAGAAAGTTGTTGAAGAAGATTTTATCAAGGGAGATTCAATAAAAAGTGGGTGGGAAGTAGAGAAAGAAATTGAAAAAATGGTTGTGCATGAAGAGAAAAGTCTATTGAAAGTTATAGAGAAAGACAAATATAAATTTGATGAGTTAAGTGGATATGCCAATCATGTGTTATCACAAGATTGGAGCGATGATGATGATGAACATGATGAGGTGCAAAATGTTAGAAAAGAGCAAGAAAAGGTAAATGACAAGGAAAGAATTGAAATCACAAGTATAAATAAGAAGATAGAGATTATTAAAAACGATTCAAATGAGACATCAAGCATGAAAGCAAATGGGATAGCACAGGAGAATAAGAATCAAAAGATCTTGCCAAACAAAGAGATGGATATTGAAGTGGATTATATGCCCCCTAAACTAAATGATCCAGAAAAGATTACAGTTCTATGCACCATTGCTGATAAGTCTATTGAGAATACTTTATGTGATTTAGGTGTTGCAGTAAACCTAATATCTTTGAAGTTGATGGAGAAATTGAAGCTGGGGAGTATGTTTAAAAGCACGGATATGACCCTTAGAATGGCAGATCAAACTCCAAAGTCTCCTATATGTATATGTGAGGATGTGATTGTTTAGATTAGTAGATATAAGTTTCCCACTGACTTTATAGTAATTGATATGAAAGATGATGATCACATGCCTCTTATTCTGGGCTAACCATTCTTGGCCACAACTGGACCTTTTATTGATGTAAAAGGACAAAAGATAGTTTTGAGAATAGGAGATGAGGAAGTTATGATGTGTGCTAGAAAGTATAAGAATAAATGACACAAGATTGATGTCTCTAGTGATGTCTCTTTTGATCAGCCATTAAGAGCAACCGATGGTGAAAGAGCTAGAGTGTTTCAAAAGAAAGCAAAGTTTGATGAAGACCCTAGAGTTGGACCTAGGGAATCTTGGCTTTTTGAGCCTCCTTGAGTATGAAATGCAAAAGTCCAGCTAAGGACTATAGACAAGCGCCTTTTGGGAGGCAACCTGTCATGAGAGTCCCTTTGTCTTTTCTTTTCTTTTGTTTTGAGTCTTTTTCTTTTCGAGTATTGTTATTCTCTGCTTGCTACTATGATGTCTCTTCTCTTCTTGGTGCAGGAACTACAGTAATGGAGCTTTTGAGCATGCATTTCAAGTGATGGGCAATGTTAGAGCTTTTAAGAATGTGTTGCGTAGCCATGAAGACAATAAGGAATTTTTTTTCTAATTGTTGACCTTTCAAATCCGGTTGGAATTCAAACTACAGTTAATTTTCAAAATCAGAGAAATATCAATTTCATTTCTCATTATCTCTATTCTTTCCTATTTTTGAGCTGAATGAGAGATACTAAGATATTGTTCAATCTAAGTATGGGAGAAGGGATAATGAGATGTGGAGAATGTGATGAAGTGGAGTATATATGTCTGTTAATGTCTGCATTGCTGTTTTGATTGAATATTTATGATCTGAACTTTAAGTGAACCCCATACTTTCAATTTTTGTTTTAAAGCAGTATATGGTAATTCTAGGCCAAATTTTTTGAAAATTTGGCATGAAATCTTGAGATTGATGTGTAGAAAATTGTTAATAGCATCTAGAAAAGAAATGTAAATTGACTTACTTAGGTGCCTTACTCACCTATTGTTGTAATTAGAATACTTTGTTAAAATTAAGTAGTGGAATCTTTAAAGAACAAACTTACCTTGTTTTTAGCTTTGGAATTTGAATTTTGAGAGTAAGTCGAGTCCTTCTATGAAAAATAAATAGATTTACTTCTAGGAAAAAGTTAGCTTGTATATAATCTTTGAGTTCTTTTGAAACTTTTCAACACTTAATGAAAGAGGTAACTGAAACTCTTAACCTAGTGATCCTTTATAAAAAAATCTTGAATTTGTGTAGCATTCAAAAGAAAAAAAATAAACAAGCATAACTTCTACTCCAATGACTTAGGTAATTGAGTCAAGAGTATCTGAACTTAAATGTTAAAGTGAGGAAGAGTCCTTAGGGGTCCCTTTTAAGCCTAGTCACTTAGGCGATGAGCCTAGAATGTGCCGACTCAATGAACTCACTATAACGAGAAAGGAGGAAAGACAAAAGTTTAATATTTGAACTTTGAAAAAAAAAAAAGAAAGGAAAGAAAAGAATAAGTGCTTGTATGAAAAGAAAAAAGAAAAAAGAATGCTAAAGTACCAAATGAAATGAGATTTATAATAAAAAGGAAAAAATTCTAGGAAATGAGTAAATACCACATACTTTCACTTTATGTTGTTAGGATTATATACCTGCTAAATGTCCATTGAAGTTTAAATGGTTGTTTTTCCTTATTGGATTGTACTTTTAGACAAAAGAATCTTTTGTTAAACATCGGATTAAAGTTTGTTTTGTCTTGATTAGCTAGCAAATTTTGATTATAGTAATCTAATTATAAAAACCTAGTTGATTAGAGCAGTAAGTACCACATTTGCAAGTCATGAGTCATGAACTACAAAGAAACAATGCTTGAAATTGAAAGTTAGAGTTTTGTACTTTCAATGACAAATTTCAATTTTGATCTTATTTGTTTTGCTTGAGGACAAGTAAAAGTTCTAGTGTGGGGGAGTTTGATAAACTCATTTTATACTCACTTCACAATGATCAAATCATGTCTTACTATCAATGATTTTATAGAAATCGAATGGAATTGGTACTTAAGTATGAATATTTTGATATTTCACGTCATTAAAGGACTCATCATACAAATAAAAGCAAATTAGAGGAGTTTGATTAATTTTGGAGATAAGAACAATTTAAGCCGATAAAAACATATTGCATACTGCCAACTTTCATGTGAAAACAACCAACACCGGTCAAACAAAGAGCAACACCGTTGGCTTTCAAAACAAAATTTGACGACCTTCAATTCTGCAATTGTACGCCAACCATCTGCAAATCTACGCCACCAACGTATACCTGGTGTTACATGTCCATAGATTGCAAAACTTTAACACCGATGCCAACACCACCAGTGTACAAAGAGGTCATCATCAACTTTCATATTTTCAACCCACACTAACATTTGGGCATTCTATGCTGTCGGCATACATGCCAACGTATACTAACACCGACACTACACCACTCCAACACTGGCGACGTAAAACATTATGGACGCTTTTCATCTTCAATGAAAGCTGGCTACTAGGAAATAAAGCTTGCCGGCCTTGAGTCGACGTAAAGTCTATCAGTGCTCTTAGAATTTCAATATCTTTAGGGAACGTTGGCTAATCTGAAATGTGCACCGTTGATGTACAATATGTAACTGTCGGTGTATGTTTTGTCTTTTGAAATTCCAATTGTAATTCTATAAGTGTTCGACAGATGTGAAGAGAAGGGATAAGGAAACAAACCCTAGGCAACATAGAAAGCAAGAACAATATGTGTATGTGTGATTCAATCATAAGGCACTAAAACCCTATTGTTCTAGCAACATTTGGAGGTGAATTTCGGGTTTTGCATGCAATCAAACAATGCCTAATTCACTGGGTTGATGGATTTGAAGACTTTGATGAATGAAATTCATGTTGAGGTGTTTTCTATCCCTATATATTATGTTTATTGTTTGATTGTATGATTGAGATACCATGCTTAATTGATTTGTGAATATACATCGATGGATTTGATGAATTGGATCAATTGACTTGTTTAGATATTGCTATTTGATTATTTGGGAATTTAACTATTGTTGCTTGTAGTCTATTTGATTTGTGACTGGCCAACACTAACTAGATAGATGGTATTAGAGATACTCGGGAAGGATTCAATAATCTATACAAGCATATCTTGGGTCTTTTGAAAAGATTTGTCATAGGGATATGCAGGTTTTGACAAACTCATGAACTCATGTGCTTTATGTGGTTTCAATTACAATTTCGGGTCACTTGGTGGTGCTTGATTTATAATTTTAACTACAATAGTATTTTTGGTGTGAGCGGATTACTATTTACCTGATAATTATAGATAAATTGCCTTAACGGGATGATTTATGCTATGATTACAATTTTGCTACTCCAAAAGGTGGGCGCCTTCTAGTGAGTTTCGTTAAATCCCGAGTAATCAATTTCAATGTCAACTTGAGGCATCTATCCAATTCAAATGAAAATATAAGTGCATTTTTCTTATTTGTTTTTAGCATCTTCTAAACCCTAAACCTTCATTTGTGTTGCTAGAGCATTCGGTTTGAAGTGTTTAAATTAATTCATTAGTTAGTTCTTAGTTAAATCACAATTTGATTGATCAACTTAAAATCTGATATTCGATAGTTTAGCTTAGGAAAAGATTCGAATACTTAGTAATTAGTCATTGGCTCCTTGTGGATCGACTTGGTCTCACTAGTATATTTGCTGCATACACCCCCGTTTTCTACAGGTAGGTTATTTTTGCGCTTATACATAGAGTTTAAAAAAAAAAAAAAGCATGATTAGGTGAGACCAAGTCGATCCACAAGGAGATAATGACTAATTACTAAGTATTCGAATCTTTTCTTAAGCTAAACTATCAAATATCAGATTTTAAGTTAATCTATCAAATTGTGATTTAACTAAGAATTAACTAATGAATTAATTTGAACACTTCAAACTGAATGCTCTAGCAAAACAAATGAGGGTTTAGGGTTTAGAAGATGCTAAAAACAAATAAGAAAAATGCACTTATATTTTCATTTGAATTGGATTGATGCCTCAAGTTGACATTGAAATTGATACTCGGGATTTAACCAAACTTACTAGAAGTCGCCCACCTTTCAAAGTAGCAAAATTATAATCATAGCATAAATCATCCCGTTAAGGCAATTTATCTATAATTATCATGTAATTAATAATCTGCTCACACTGAAAATACTATTCTAGTTAAAATTACAAATTAAGTACCTCCAAGTGACTTGAAATTGTAATTAAAACCGCATAAAGCACATGAGTTCATGATTTTTGTCAAAACTTGCATATCCCTATGATTAATCTTTTCCAAAAACCCAAGATATGCTTGTATAGATTACTGAATCTCTCACAGTTATCTCTAATCCTATCTATCTAATTAATGTTGGCCAATCACAAATCAAATATTATAATACCCCAAATTTTTGGCTTAGCTAAAATTAATTTGTTTTGATTGATTAGTGTAATATGCTAATAATTTATTATTTATTTTATTGAATTTGAGTTTAATTTAGAATTTGAATTTTGATAACTTCGATTAAATTAAGTAATTTAAATAATAGAGTATAATTAGGTAGATAAACATAAATAATTAATAAATAAATTTCTTGAACTTGAGATTACAAATATTCTTTTCCCTTTTATCCAATTGTTCCCATTACCTAATTTATGAAACAAATTCTTCAATTTGAAATCCCATTCCTCTTAATTGGTCTATATTCTTTAATTATTTATTCAACAAACCGAATTTCATCATCTTAATAATTTTTTTATTTGAATCCTTTCTTTTCAATTTCTAATTTAAAAACCAACTCTTAAAGTTCAATCATTAAAAAAAAATGATAATAGACTCTATTTAGTTACTTGAAACAAAAACCTATTTTCTTAATACCTATGAATATTGGAAATCAATTTCTTGTTTAAAAGTATTAGTTTTATGTTTTAAATTTCCAAATCCAAACTAAATAACTAATTTGGTTTAGATAACCTTACATTAATTATGGTAAATTATATAATATGATAAGATAAATTGATATAAATCAGTAAATAGATTTAAATTGAAATTTAAGACTTTAAATATTCTTAATATATTTGTCATAATAATATTTTTTGATGAATCAAATCACTCAATCTTTTCCAATTATTTAATGAAACTTCAATTACCCCAGTTTTATTTCTCTAAAAATCTAAATATGTGATTTAAGTGTTTTGCAAAGTCCCAAGCCTTTGAGTTTTAGTCTAAACTTCATTTCCTAAAACCCTATGAATTTTTTAATTCATTTGCTTAATCCCAAACTCAAACTAAACATTAAGTTTTTACAAAGTTAAATTTCAAAACTAGATTTTCATTTCTAACTAATAATTTCTATGATATAAATTTTAAAATCATGTCCCAGATATTTTTTATAATTAAGAAAATTATCAAAAAGGTTTAAGAACAAATCAAATACCCTTAAATGTCCCTTAATCCCTATCTTTATAATGCCTTATTCTTTTGTTTGACTTTGGTGGCTGCTCTTTCTTTTCTTTCTCTTTTGCTTTCATCAGTTCTATCTTTCCCTCTCTTCTTCCTCTCTTCATTTTCTTTCTTTTCTCCATTTCATCCCCATAATCTCAAGTGTAAGAGAAGAGTAAAAGAGAAATTAAAGATGGAAATAAGATGGAAAGAGTAGATCAAGCTTGAGGGAGTTATTTCAACCAAAAAGAAGTGGTAGTGATGAAATGTAATGCTTGGGTTTTTCTTAAAAAAAAAGTAAGTTTTCTTTTTCTATGTTTGATTCTTGTTTATTCATGTTTATGATGAATTAGAACTAGGATGAAGTTAGGTTTGTGATGAAATGTGTGTAGAAGGAGGATTTAAGCATGGATGATGAAAACCTAAGTAGCTTTTGCATATATATGAAGTTGGGTTTGATGAAGTTTTGAAGAAGTGGAATGAGATTTGAAGCGTTAAAAGTTGTTTTTATGTGTTATATGTTGATTGTATTGTGTTGACCTTGATGTAGGATGTGTAAAAAGTATGTTGAAGATGTAAAATAGAAGAAGGAATTCGTGATAGGGGATACATGGGTCGTTTAAGGGGACCCGTGACTGATCAGAAGCTTGAAATGAGAAATTCTAGTCGTACACTATCCCCATACATGGGTCGTGTATATATACAATACCCCTATACATGGGTCATGTGTATCTACTCGTGACTCCACAGTGGGAAAAATTCTTTAGCGTGTAGATATACACTACTGATGTACACGGGTCGTCTATATTCCCCTACAACAACAAATTTTTGTAATTTGATCATAACTTTTTCATCCGAACTCAGACTTAGGTGATTCAAAAGGCTACGAAAAGCTTAAAAAGATATCTACAACTTTTATATTTTAATTTTTTGCAAATTTAAAAAATATCAAGGCCTAAATTTTGATTAATTATAGCTGTTATTTTTTCCAAACAAAGTTAAAAACTTGTGTTTGCTTGTTAAATATGTATAGTTAAGTATAAAATGAACTTAGCTAATAAACCTAGGTCCAACTTGACTAAATAGACTTTAGTAAACTAAAATGAATTAAAATAAGTAAGTCTAACCAACTTAGCTAAACTAAGTTAATATCAATTGAACTTGTAAATGACCTAGATGTAATCATAGTATATCAATTCTTAGATATTAAAGGAAATGAGTTGTCTTAAATATGTGTTTCTAGAAAATGAGTTAGATGAACATGAATATGATGCTTTATGTTATTGAATTTGTTTTAACAGTAATGCCTATGTTTATAGGAAGTATTAAGCATGTTAGTATGATGTTTCCGATTGTTGAATGTGTTTTGATAGATATATGTATGTTTGCATATAGCCTTAAATATAAGTGTTAACGCTTGTATTATGTAAAATTTAGACTAATAAATAGTAAATAACATTAAGCTAATGAAATAGATTTAATTACAATTTAAGTTAATAGGCTTAATGAATATTAAGTTAGTAAAGAAGTTAACTATAGATTAATATAGAATATGAAGTTATGAGTGATTATAATTTTATTTCATAGGAGAAATTGAAATGACCTAATTCGATTAATAATTTAATTTTCATGTAGATATATTCTTAATTTTAAATATTAAGTTTGAAAGTGTTTGATTCATGAAATGAATATGTAGAAATAGAATTTGATATGTTATATATATGTCCTTGTTAGTATAAATATATGTGTAGAGTATAATTGGTGTTAGTACATATATTAAATTAATATTGTGTTGGTTAATGTAAATTAGTGGTTAAATGTGTATGTGTAGTGTTGGGTTTTGTTAATTAAAGCTTAGATTTGAGTTAACATGTAGCAAAAATTTTGTCAAATTCCAAGCCTATACTTAAGTCAATTTTGAGCGCAATTTATGCCAAATAAAGCCCAACCCATGGCAACCCCCAAAAGTCAATGTTTTTTATAAATACAAGCCATATTTTGATAAAAAAAACACACTTTTCAAATAGCAGCAAAAATCCATTCGAAAAATCTCATTTCTTTTCTTTCTTTTGTCCTTCTTCTTTCTTCATTTACAATAGGTTCTAAACCCTTAGCAAGACAAGCACTAAAGGTTCAAGAGTTTTCCATAAGATAAGGTGCTTTCATGCTAGTATGAGTTTTGATGTTGTATGAGCTTTGGGTGGTTTCTTATGTTAGTGGAATATTAAGTTATGTTTTGGAGTTATTAGAACTTGTTATATGTGTTTTGGAAGTAATGAGAAGAGTTGGAATGTTTCAAATAATGTTTGAGTATAGTTGGGGTTAATGTGAAGTGTAGAGGAATGTTTGAAGTAGCTATATGTGACTAAGAGGGTAGAAATGTGTTTGAAATGGTGTCTTGTATATTTTGAAGTGTTTAAGTGGTGATATTTGAATTTGGTTTATGTTGAAGTTGAGTAATGGAATTGTCCATGAGTTTGGTTGCTTGAGAAGTGAGTTGAGTGATTAGTTTAGTTAATGTGTTGAAGTAGTTGGAAGTAGTGTTTGATGTATTTGATGCCATGAAAGTGAAGTGTATGCATGTTAAATGTTGATATAATATACCTAGGATGTTTATTGATGTTGGAAATATGCTTGAAGAAGAATTTATAAGTGTAAAGTTACAAAATTACAAAGCCTAGAAACAGAGGATTTTTGCATTTTCGAAAAACTATTGTGTAGTGTACGCTGGTATCTGACACTTCAATGATGCTGGTATTGAGCCGGTGTTGAAGATGATCAGAGGCTAAAATTCTAACGCTGCCTCCAATGCTACCGGCGTAGGCTTCAGAATAGCTGGCGTTGAAGTTCAATGCTATCGGTGTAGAATGCCGGCGTTGGTTTTGTAAAATTTTCCTGTTTCATAGTATGTTCGTATTTTAGTTATAACTTTTTCATATTATCTCCGATTGCGATAATACAAGTTGCTATAGAAAGCATAAAGATAGATCTATAACTTTTATGTTTTAAGTTTTTACAAATTCTGAAAGTATCGATGCTTAAATTTCACTTGTTTCTAGCTATAACATTTTTATAAACAAAGTTTAAAACTTGTTTTTGTTTGTTAAATGTGTGATTGCATAGGAAATGGATCCTTTTGACCTAAAATGAGATGGATATATGATAATTGATGTGTTATGTTAATTGAGTGATATAATTAAGCATGAATTAAGTAGATTTGTAGACTTAAGAAATAATTGAATTTCCATGAGTGCTAGACTTAGATTTAGTTATGTTTTATGCATAATACTAAATAGAAATGTTAATTGAGTTGATTTTTCTTGTAACAGTGATAGATACTTCTTTGAGTTATTCTACTAATCCTCTTTTAAGTGCTCCTATTGATTCTCTTCATTGCACAGGTACACAATGACTTGCTTGAATGTTTGTTAGGATAGACATACTTTAAATTGACTTAAATTCAAGACGGCTTAGGTTTTGCGTGAATTGATTGTTTTTTTCGCCTTTGAATCTGGTTTGGGAAGTGGCAAACCCGCCATGATGCGATGACATGTTAGAATAGGTGCTTAGGCCACTTGTTATGATGCAATGACTTCTATATAATGGCTCAGTAGACAATCGATAAAGAATGTGGTAACGGTGTAACATTGTAAACATTTACTTATTATTAAGAGGAAATTATATGGTTTGATTCAATGTTTATGGAAGCATGTGAATTAATTTATATTATGGATTAAGTTAAGTAAAGTTGAGTAATGGCTATGAACTCTAACCGAGATTACTTTTTCTTTGTAAAGCTATCTAGAAGATATAGGTATTCGGGCTACCTATATCAACCCCTTGAGCGCCGAGAGCGTTACTTAGGACCCTAGATTTCTCAGGATTGTCTCGAAGTTTGAGTACTCTAATGTTGATTTGTTTAATAAATATTAAAGAAAGATAAAATGAGATATTAAGTTATTGCTTTGCATTAATTTAAGTTTGATTGCCATTTCACGTTTGGTTTTGTTGCTATGTACTCAGCCTTTGGCTTACTATTGTTTCTTTTTAGGTGATGATGATGATTGTTATGATGATTTGGGATATGAGATAGACTGGAAGAAGTTCTTGGATGATTGGAACGAGTAGGATTCCGAGTGGCAAGTGGTTTAAGAAGAAGTTTTTGTAGAAAGGTATTTTGGAAACTTAAATGTATTTTGTATAGAAGGCTTATTAGCTAAGCCTTGTGTTGTATAAAGAGATTCTATAGTTTGTTTTCTTATTAGGGTTAAACAAGATGTAATTCTTTTTGTTGTATCATAAGATTGACACAAGCTTTTGTCATCTTTTATTTTAATGTACATATGTATAGATTGCTCGTGTGAGCAATCTTTGTGTTAGTTTTTTTTTTTTTTTTAACAAAATGAAGTTATAGTGGTATCAAACAAACAATCAACATAAAACAAGTAGTTTTATGACAACCTTACATATAATATGAAAATATTACATATGGTTGGGGACTTGACTTGTTTAACTTTAGGATTAAATAAGTCGGATCTTTACAAAAATACATATGGATTAATATTTGGATTTACTAGAAGATTTCTACTCCTTAGCTCGTATATCAGGTTAGTGGCTTTGATCTTATTGCATTGATTGTAGGCGTAATATAGTAGCACAAGACTAAATTATCACAATAATTGATTGTGTATGGGGATGGGTACAATGCATGTTGTATAGTGATTGAATGATTGAAAAGATTTAATAACAAAAGCTAAAGTTGCTTGAATTGTATTAGCTAAGGATTGTGTTATATGGATTGTTGAGAAATTGCCAAATAATTTGACATAAACCTTAATCAATCATTAAATAAAATGAGCATGCATTGTACCATAACATACCTTGCATTAGCATGGTATTCATGTCACGTATTAATATTCCGGTTCTATAGTAGTGCTTATTGAGACCAGAGGGTCTACTTGTAGGCTATTATATGGTTGTTGGCTTCACGGGAACTAAGCAGGCACCAAAGGACGTCGCCCGTGTTAGAGTCGGCTTTAGCGATTAATACTTAGGGAGTCCCTAAGATTCTGAAGAAAGTGGAAATTATGTTGAATATCTATATAAATAACAAATGAGTTTAAAGAGAAATCCCCCTCCTTAACCTTGTTAAGGAGAAGTTTGAGGTTATGTTAAACCTATATATATTTTCAAATGACAATGAGTTGAGAAAGTACTCCCTTCCTTAGTTCTTAGTTTCTTCTGGGCATGAATGGATTGAATTAGTCCTTCAACCCCCAAGAGAGGGCGTAAATTTCCATTGGTTTGGATTCCGGTCATCTAAATTGTGCATTTCTATATGAATTAGTGTAGCATTGCATATGTTTGGTAATTAAACTTATTTATATTGTTTGAAATGTTTTAAGATCTAGTTACTTACTGAGCTATTTGAGCTCACACTTCTATTTGGTTGTTTGATTTCAGGAATCAAAAGAATATGAAGAACAATTTTGGGATGGAGATAGAGATTTGAAGTTATTTGTAAAGAAGTTTTGAGAATTGCAGTTTAGAAAATTTTTATGATGTAATAGTTAGGATTTAATTCAAGTTCTTTGTAATGTAATTCTTGTTTGTACCTTGTATGTATCTAGTTTTTCTTATTCTTAAACAACCTAAGATCCTGTACAATTATTCCACGCCACAGAGCATTCTACAGGTATGATGGTCACGTACCTTTCTAGAAGTCTTAGATGGTTGAATATCTTTATGATTTCGGATTGATACATGACTTATCATACTTCTAGGATACCCTGTAGGATGTGACAAATATACTACAAGAAACAATAGTTAAACTCCCGATAATCAAATAGCAATATTAAAACAAGTCAATCGATCCAATCATCAAATCCATCAATGCATATTCACAAATCAATTAAGTATGGCATCCCAATCATACAATTAAACAATAAACATAATAGATTGGGATTGAAAACACCTCAACATGAATTTCATTCATCAATGCCTTCAAATCCATCAACCCAATGAATTGGGCATTGATTGATTGCATGCAAAACCCTAATTGCCTCCAAATGTTGCTAGAATAATAAGGTTTTAGTGCTCTATGATTGAATCACACACACATATTGTTCTTGCTTTCTATGTTGCCTATGGTTTGTTTCCTTATCCCTTCTCTTCAAATTTGTCAAACACTTATAGAAGTACAATTTGAATTTCAAAAGACAGAACATACACCGGCAGTTACATATTGTATACTGGTAGTGCACATTTTAGATTAGTTGGCGTTCCTTGAAGATATTGAATTTTCGAGATCATTGAAAGACTTTACGCTGGCTTAAGGCTGACGACCTTGATTTCCCAATAGTTGGCGTTCGTTGAAGATGAAGAGTGTCCATATTGTTTTACGCCGCCAGTGTTGGAGCAGTGTAGTGCCGATGTTGGTATATGCTGATATGTATGCCGGTAGTGTAGAATGCCTAGATGTCGGTGTAGGTTGAAAATATGAAACAAGATGAAGACTTCGTTGTGCATTGGTAGTATAGGCATCGATGTTAAAGTTTTGCAATCTGTGGACATGTAACACCGGCTATACGCTGGTGGCATAGATCCGCAGATGGTCGGCATACAGTTGAAGAATTAAAAGCTATCGAACTCTGTTTTGAAAGCCGATGGTGTTGCTCTTTGTTTGGCCGGTGTTGGTTGTTTTCACATGAAAGCTGGCAGTACACAATATGTTTTTGCCGGCTTAAATTTTCCTTATCTCCAAAATTGATCAAACTCCTCTAATTTGCTTTTTTTATTTGTATGATAAATACTTCAATGACCTGAAATATCGAAATATTCATACTTAAGTACCAATTCCATTCGATTTCTATAAAATCATTAATAGTAAGACATGATTTGATCATTGAGAAGTGAGTATAAAATGAGTTTATCAAACTCCCCCACGCTAGAACTTTTGCTTGTCCTCAAGCAAAACAAATAAGATTAAAGTTGAAATATGTCATAGAAAGTACAAAAGTCTAAATTTCAATTTCAAGCATCATTTCTTTGTAGTTCATGACTTGTGACTTATAAATGCGGTGCTTACTGCTCTAACCAACTCGGTTCTTGTAATTAGATTACTATAATCAAAATTTACTAACTAATCAAGATAAAACAAATTTTAATCCTATTATTTAACAAAAGATTCTTCTGTTTAAAAGTAAACACACAGTTCAATAAGGAAAAACATCCATTTAAACTTCAATGAACATTTAGCAAGAATATAGTCCTAACAACACAAAGTGAAAGCATGTGATATTTACCTCTTCTCCAGAATTTCTCCCTTTTTATTATAAGTGTCATTTCATTTGGTACTTTAGCATTCTTTTTTTGTTTTTTCTTTTCATATGAGCACTTATTCTTTTCTTTTCTTTCTTTTTTTTTTTTCAAAGTTCAAATATTGATCTTTTGCTTTTCCTCTGTTCTCGTTATAGTGAGTTCATTGAGTCGCACATCCCGGGCTCATCACCCAAGTGACCATGTTTAAAAGGGACCCTTAAGGACTCTTCTTCACTTTAACATTCAAGTTCAGTTACTCTTGACTTAATTACCTGAGTTATTAGAGTAGAGGCTATGCTTATTTCTTTATTTTCTTTTGAATGCTACAAAATTCAAGACTTTTTTTTCTTTTATAAAGGATCACTAAGTTAAGAGTTTCATTCACCTCTTTCATTAAGTGTTGAAAAGTTTTAAAACAAATAAAAGATTATATACAAGCTAACTTTTTCCTAAAAGTAAACCTGTTTATTTTTCATAGAAGGACTAGACCTACTCTCAAATTTCAAATTCTAAAGCTATAAATAAGTTAAGTTTGTTCCTTAAAGATTCCATTACTTAATTTTAACCAAGTATTCTAATTACAATAGTGAAATGATCTAAATTCAAATTCTATTTAATTTCCATGTGTTTATTTATTTATCTTAATTGTTGAATTGAATGAGCATGATGATTATGATAGTTGTGTTGCTAATGGTCTAAATGTGCTATTTTGCCTATGTAGTGAAATTAGTATTTTGTTTTATATGTATTAATGAGTGTGCAATATAATTATTAATTGTGTCTTTTATACATTAAGATGTTAATTTAAGTTTAGATTTATAAAAAAAATAAATTTTTGGTTTTGCATAAGGTTAGTTAATAGAAGTTCATAGTAGTTAAATTAGTAGTTAAGCCTATATAAGCCTCAAATGAGACTCAAATTCACCTCAAATGTAAATTAAAGTTACTTATGTCTTAAAGGGCAAATTTGGGATATGTTTAAGGCAAAAATTTGCTAAATTGGACTTCCTTTTTGCAACCCTATTTTTCTATCCGAATTTTCCTTTTTCTTTCTTTCTTTTCTCTTTCTCTTTCATTTCAATTTCCAAGTCCAATCCAAGAACAATAGCAAGCTTTGAAAATCAAAGTTCTCTCCAAGGTAAGGCATTTACATGTGAATTGATTTAAGTATGGCTTTTGTTTTGCTTCATTTCTTGTAGTGGTTATATGAAGTATTGGATGAAATGAATTTAAATGCTATCTAACTTGCTTATTCATGCATTGAGATTAGTTAGGAATGTGTTTTGTGAGTGTGTGAGTTTGTTCATGTGTTGTGGAAGTGATATGAAGTGTTGGGAGGAAATGATGATGGTTTGTGTAGGAAAGTTGAGAATGAATGGAAGTGGAATTGGAGGTGATCAAATGTGTTGATTTCATGTTTTGAGTTGTTAGGATTGAGTAGTGTAGCTAGGGGTGAGTATATGAAGTTGAAAATGTAGTTGAGGAAGGTTTGAAAGTGTTATAAGATAGAATTTTCGAAGTGGAAAAACAGGGGATTTGTGTTCTGTCGTATAGGCCTGTTTTAAGCGTACGTCGCCATCTGGGAATTCAACACTGCCAGCATAGAGCAGCGTTCGATCTAAAATTCTTAAAGCCGCTTTGCAACACCGCCGGCTTTTACAATAAAAATTGCCAGCGTTTGTTCTTCAGAACGTACGCCGGCAATTTGAGAGTCTAAGCCACCGGCGTAGGGTCAAGAGCTGCCAGCGTATCCATGTACGCTGCCGGTTTGTACCTCTCTGGAAGTTTTGAAAAATTTTGGATTTGCATTCTATACCGGCTCAAAGCCGTCGGCGTAGAATGAAGGCGGCCGGCGTACCCTGGAGCACTGCCAGCGTTGGTAGTGTTGATTTTCATAGTGTTGAACACTGGCTCAAAGCCGCCGGCTTTGAGTACCGGCGTATCCCCTGCGCTTTTGAATTTTAAAAACATTTTCCAAAATTTTCCGAAGTTTGATATTTGAACAATTAAGTATTTGTTAAGCGATCTAGGATATAATAGGATGTTTAAATGCTTTATTATGACTTTGTATTCAATTATTTGAATTTCTTTGATTAATTGTGTATATGAGTTAAATAAACATGTTTTATGCATGAATTTGATATTTAGACTCTATGCAAAGTTTAATGAATTTCCTTGTACAATTGATCTAGGATTGTGATATATAGATATATATGTATATATTTGTGAATAAGGAATCTATATTTATTTATTGATTATTTTGATATTCCTATTTCAGTTAAGGATTCTTCGGTTAGTTCTTCATCGAGAGATCATAGTAATATACTAACAGGTTCAGGTATGCAATAACTTGTTTGATGTTTGCTAGGAATAGACATTCCTAATCTGACTTAAATTGATCTGGCTTAAAGTTTGAATGAATTGGATGTCTATTACGCTGTTTAATCTGGTCCGAGGAGCAGCAAACCTGTCATGATGCAATGACATGTTAGTTAGGCGCTTAACCAAGTCATGATGCAATGACTTTACCATGATGCAATGGTACGCTATGATGCAATAGTGATTCTTTTGGTTAAGTGGGTAGCCGATAGGGGGAATAGTATCTGAGTAACGTTTGCTTAAACTTAGGGGGAAATACCATGATTTAGTTCAAAGTTTATGGGAACTTGTGAACTAGGCTCACGTTATGGATTGAGTTTAAGTAGAGTCGGGCAACGGCTTTTGAACCCTAAATGAAGCTATTATCTTCATGAAATAGATATAGGAGATATAAGTATTCGAACTGCTTATATCAACCCCCTGAGCAGCTGCTGTTACTTAGGATCCGTAAATTCCCGAAGCGTGACTCGGGGTTTGAATATCCTCCTGTTGATTTACGAAAGAAAATTTAATAAAGATAATCACTTGTCTTCTAATGCATTTCATTGGACTTATGTTGGTTTGACGACTTGTATCTGCATTTGTTATTGTGTACTGGGCCTTTGGCTCACTTTTGTCGCTTTGCAGTATTAGAGACGAATTTTATGATGATTTGGGCTATGGGTCTGATTTCGAGAGATTTCTCGATGAGTGGGAGGAATAGGACTCGATTCCCCTGGACTATTGGAGGAATTTTTGCAAAGGAAAAGTTATGTATTGAAGGCTTGTTAGATAAGCCTATTTTTGTAAAGACCTTAAGATCCTCTAGGATTCTTTTGATTTAAGAAAACATGTAATTTTTGTAGTATCTTGTAATGACACTAAACAGTGTTTATATGATGTAAATGTATGTATAGATTACTTTTATTAGCAATCTCGTTTTGTTAAAATTTCTTTATAAAGTTTTAGAAGTTTTAGTCAAACAATTTTCATAAACTGTTAGTTTTAGGACAACCTTACATATAATGTGAAAACGTTATATGTGGTTGGGGACTCGTACTTTAAGTCTCGGGATTTAAGGGTCGGGTCTTTACAAATAGTAGGTAAGTAAGGTACCTAAACAAGTCAGTTTACATTTCTTTTCTAGTTGCTATCAACAATTTTTTATACAATCTCCAGATTTCACGCAAAATTTTCAAAAAAATTTAGCCTAGAATTGCCATATATTGCTTTAAGACAAAAATTCAAAGTATGGGATTCAATTAAAGTTCAGATATCCTAAATATTCAATCAAAAATAGTAATACAGACGTCAACAGACATATATACTACACTTCATCACAGTCTCCACATCTCCTTATCCTTACGTCCACACTTAAATTGAACAATGTCTCACTATTTCTCATTCAGCTCAAAATCAAGAAAGAATAAAGAGAAAGAGAAAAGGAAACCGATACTTCCCCTGTTTTGAAAATTTACTGTAGTTTGAGTTCTAACTGGATTTGAAAAATCAATAAGTAGAAAGAAATTCATTAAAGTCTTCATGGATGATTTTTCTATATATAGAGCTTCATTTGATAAATGTTTGGAGAACTTGTCTTCTGTGCTTGCTAGATGTAAGGACACTCACTTAGTTTTGAATTGGGAGAAGTGTCACTTTATGGTGCGAGAGGGTATAGTGCTTGGCCATAAGATTTCAAGTAAGGATATTGATGCAGATAAAGCCAAAGTTGAGGTTATAGGAAGTTTATCAAGGGTTTTTCCAAGATAACAAGACCTCTTTATACTATGCTAGAGAAGGTTGCTCCATTTTCATTTAATGAGACATGTTTTCAGGAATTTGAGCTTCTAAAAGAAAAATTGACTACTGCACCTGTAATTGTGGCACTAGATTGGGAGTTACCATTTGAACTTATGTGTGATGTTAGTGACATGGTAATTGGTGTAGTGCTTGGTCAATGAAGGAACCGAATTTTCCAAGTAATTTACTATGCTACCGAGATAATGAATGAGGCACAGCATAATTATGCTACCACAGAGAAGGAATTGCCAGCTGTAGTATTTGCTTGTGATAAATTTAGATCATATCTCATTGGTTCCAAGGTTATAGTGTACACTGACCATTCAGCACTAAAGTATTTGTTGGCAAAATCGGATGCTAAGCCTAAGCTTATTAGGTGGATCTTGTTGCTACAGGAGTTTGATATTGAGATTAGAGATAAAAAGGGTTGAAAATGTTGTGGTTGACCATCTTTCAAGGATTCTATATGAGAAAGATGAGCTATCTATCAATGAGACCTTTGTTGATGAATACTTATATGCAGTTTCACTTAAAGATCCACCTTGGTATGCGGATATAGTGAATTACTTTGTTGCAAGTGTTTTTCCATATAAAATTTCTCATCACTAGACAAGAAAGTTTTTATTTAAAGTTAAGCAGTATTTTTGGGGTGAGCCATACCTTTTTAAAAGTTGTGCAGACCAAGTGATTAGGCGATGTGTATTTGCATATGAAATCGCCGACATACTTCACCATTGCCATAATCAAGAAGCTAATAGTCATTTTGGTGCTGAACGGACCGCAACCAAGGTACTTCAATGCGGATTTTATTGGCCCACTCTGCTCAAGGATTGTTGTGCTTTTGTGCAAAGTTGTGATCAATGCCAACATACAAAGAACATTTCAAAGAGGCATGAGATGCCATGGCATGGTATCTTAGTGATTGAAATCTTTGATGCTTGGGGGATTGATTTCATGGGACCATTCCCATTATCCTTTCAATAACAAGTACATCTTTATTGCCGTTGACTATGTATCTGAGTGAGTAAAAGCTGCTACTTTTCCAACTAATGATGCACGAGGAGTACTTAAATTCTTGAAAAGGAACATCTTCACTAGGTTTAGGACACCGCGAGCCATTATAATTGATGGAGGAACTCACTTTGCAATAAGCAATTTGACAATTTGCTTACAAAGTATGGAGTGAGACATAAGGTGTCCACACCTTATTATCCTTAAACAAGTGGTTAGGTAGAGTTATCTAATAGAGAGCTTAAGCGCATCCTAGAGAAAACTGTCAATTCATCAAGAAATAATTGGTTGCTAAAGCTTGATGATGCACTTTAGGCCTACTAAATTGCTTACAAGAATCCAATTGGAATGTCCCCATATCGCATGCTGTATGGAAAAGCTTGTCATCTCCCTGTAGAGTTAGAACACAAAGCATACTAGGCAGTAAAGTTCTTAAATTTTTTTGATAGGCAAGATGCTGGGAACCACAGGTTACTCCAATTGAATGAGTTAGAAGACTTTAGGAATGAAGTGCTGGAGAATGCTTGCAGTTATAAGGAGAGAACCAAGATGTGGCATGATAAGTGAATACTTCATCAAGAGTTTAAGGAAGGATAGAAGGAAAGCTTTTTTCTGGCAAGCTAAGGTCTAAGTGGCCAAGGCCATTTATGGTAACTAAGGTCTTTCCCTATGGAGTGATTGAGATCAAGAAAGATGGTGAGGAGCCATTTCAAGTCAATGGTCATCAACTGAAACACTTTTGGGATGGGAGAACTTTAGAGGAAAATGAGAAAGACTTGGATCGTCATGATCCAAGATGAGCTTAAGTTGCAGAAGTCCAGTTGGGGACTATAAAAAAGCGTTGGATGGGAGGCAATCCACCATGAGAGTCTTATTCTTTTCTTTCTTTTTGAGTCTTTTTCTTCTTGAGTCTTTTTCTTTAAGTCTTGTTATTCCCTGCTTGTTACTCTGATGTCTCTTCTCTTCTTGGTGCAAGAACTGTAAGATTGGAGCTAAAAAGTATGGACTTACAAGATAGAGCTAATTGGAAATTCTCCATTACTAAATTTTCAAAACCGGGTGGAACTCAAAATGCATTAGATTCTTCAAAAATCTGGGAAGTACTAATTTTCAGAAATATCTTTTATTTTATCTCTTTCCTAGTTAAGCTAAATTAGGAACAGTGAAACACTATTTAATTCAAGTGTGGGGAAAGAGATAATGAAATATGGAGAATGAAATGAAGTGAAGTATGAATATGACTACTGATGTCTGAACTTTGTTGCTTTTATTGAATATCTAAGACATCTGAATTTTGAATTGCTAAATCCTATACTATGAATTTTTGTCTTAAAGCATTATATGGCAATTTGAGGCCAAATTTTTTAAAAAATTTGCATAAAATGTAGAGATTGTACAGAAAATTGTTGATAGCATCTAAAAAAGAAATGTAAACTGACTTACTTGAGTGCCTTACTCACCTATTGCTGTGATTAGAATACTTAGTTAAAAATAAGTAATGAAATCTTTAAGGAACAAACTTACCTTGTCTCCAGCTTTAGAATTGGAAATTTTAGAGTAGGTTGAGTTCTTAAATGAAAAATAAACAGGTCTACTTCTAGGGAAAAAGTTAGTTTATATATAATCCTTGAGTTCTTTTAAGAACTTCTAAACACTTAATGAAAGACGTAAAAGAAACTTTTAACTTAATGATCCTTTATAAAAAAAGTCTTGAATTTGTGTAGCATTCAAAAGAAAAGAAAGAAATAAGCATAATCTATACTCACCTAACTTAAGTAATTGAGTTAAGAGTACTTGAACTTGAATGTTAGAGTGAGGAAGAGTCTTTAGGGGTCCTTCAAAACCAAGTTAGTTGGTGACAAGCTCGAGATGTGCTAACTCAAAAAACTCACTATAACAAGAATAGAGGAAAGGGAAAAGTTCAAGACATGAACTTTGAAAAAAAACAAAGGAAAACAGAGAATAATTGCTTATATAAAAAGAAAAAGAAAATGAATGCAAAAACACCAATTGTAATGAGATTTATAATAAAAAGGGAGAAATTCTAGGGAAAGTGTATATACCATATGCTTTCACTCTGTATTGCTAGGACTAGGAGTCTATACCTACTAAAGCCCATTGAAGTTTAAATGGTTGTTTTTCCTTATTGAATTGTGTATCTACTTTGGACGGAATGTTCTTTTGTTAAACGTTAGGATCAAAGTTTGTTTTGTCTAGATTAACTATTAAATTTTGACTATAGTAATCTAATTACAAGAACCCAGTTTAGTTAGAGCAGTAAGCACCAGAAATGCAAGTCATATAAAAGAAATGCTTGAATTGTGAATGTTAAAGTATTGTACTTTCTATGACAGATTTCAATTATTGCTCTTATGTATTTTGCTTGAGGACAAGCAAAAATTCAAATATAGGCAAATTGATAAAGTCATAATATACTCACTTCTCAATGATCAAATTATGCTTAATCATTATTAATTTTGCAAAAATCATATGGAAATGGTACTTATATGAGTTTATTGTAATATTTTAGGTTATACAAGCAATTGGAGAAGTTTTGACCATACTTGAAGATGGAATCATTCAAGGTCAACAAAAACATATTGTGCACTACCAGCTTTCATGTGAAAACAACCAACACCAGCTAAACAAAGACCAAGACTACCAGCTTTCAAAACAGAGTTCGATAGCCTTAAATTCCACAATTGAATGCTGGCCAGCTGCAGATCTACGCCACCAGCGTATAGCCGGTGTTACATGTCCATAGATTGCAAAAATTTAACACCGATGCTAACACCACCAGTGTACAATGAGGTCTTCATCAGCTTTCATAATTTCGATGTACGCCGGTATCTGGGCATTCTACACTGTTGGCATACATACTAGTGTATACCAACACCGGTACTACACCGCTCCAACACTAGTGGCATAACACATTCTGGACACTTTTCATCTTCAACGAACACCGACTACTAGGAAATCAAGGCCGCCTACCTTGACCGGCATAAAGTCTGTCAATGCTTTCGGAAATTCAATATCTTCAAGGAATGCTGGTTGATCCGAAATGTGCACCACTAGTGTACAATGCGTAATGGTCGGTGTATAATCTGTTTATAGAAATTCCAATGGTTGTTCTATAAGGTTAGGACAGCAGATCTGAGAAAGGGAGAGGGGAGATTGAGAAAGATTTTTGAAAAACTCTGGGCAAAAGAGAATTTTCAAAATATGTATTTGTGTCATTCAATCATAGGGCACTAAAACCCTATTGTTCTAGCAACATATAGAAGTGATCTTAGGGTTTTGCATGCGATTAAGCAATGTTCAATTCATTGGGTTTATGGATTTGAAGACAAGACTTTTATGAATGAAATTTTTATTAGGGTGTTTTCTATGCTCGTTTTGTATTGTTGATTGCTTCATTGTACAATTGAGATGCCATGTTTAATTGATTTGTAAATATGCATTAATGGATTTGATTAATTGGGAATTTAATCATTGTTGTTCATGATCTGCTTGATTAGTTTTGGGCCCATATTGATTGGTTATATTGGGATTAGAGATACTCAGGAGAGATTTGATAATCTATATAAACACAACTTGGATTTTTGAATGAGATTTGTCATAAGGATATGCATTTTTGGATGAAATTCATGAACTCGCTTAATGGGGTTATAATTACAATTTTGGGTCACTTGATGGTGCTTGATTTATGATTTTAACTAGAGTAGTAATTTTTGTGTGAGTGGATTACTATTTACTTGATAATTATAGATAAATTGCCTTGGCAGGATGATATATGCTGTAATTAGATTTTGCTACTTTGGGAGGTGGGCAAGTTCTAGTGAGTTTGGTTAAATCTTAAGTAATTAGTTTCAATATCAACTTGAAGCATCGATCTAATTCAAATGAAAATATAAGTGCATCATTCTTGATTGTTTTTAGTATCTCCTAAACCCGAATCCCTCATTTGTGTTGCTAAAGCATACGGTTTGAAGTGTTCAAATTCACTCGTTAGTTTAGTTTTTAGTTAATTCACGATTTGATAGTTTAACCAAAAATCTGATCTTTGATAGGTTAACTTAGGGAAACATTCGAATACCTAATACTTAGCCATTAGCTCTCTGTGGTTTGACCTAGTCTCACCAGTATGTTTGCTGCATATGCACCCAGTTTACTGGTTGGTTATTTTGTGCTTATAAGTAGAATTTCAAATTAAAAACCATAGTAGCAAATCAATTTCAATTTGAACATCAAAGAAAAGCCAGTTGCACATAGTTTATATAGTTGAAGATGTAATCATACACCTACAATTTTAGCGAATCATATAAGTAATCATTGGGAAACTTTGTAATATAATAAATATAAGATTATATGTATACAATGTTACTACCTAGTAATTATGTTGATAAGCTCCAAGTATAGCAAATCAAGGTGAATTTCTTAATTCTAAAAATCTAGACGGTAAGATAATTATTGTTTTGACACAATTGGATAAGGTACAAATGGATGTATGTATAATTTTTATTGTAGCAAATAAAAAATGTTAAATCTATACATAATTAAACGATAGATCGCAAAAGAGAAAAAAATGACAATTCAGATATATTTCTTATTAAAGTATTGCCAAGTCAATTCCTAATTCTACATGTGAAAGCACTTCTTTATTCAAAAATATAATAACTAAATTTTCTAAATCAAATATGTTTTTTTATTTTTTTTTCTCTTTTATTTTAACACAAAAGACCCATCCCATAATTTAAGCAATAAAAAAATATCCAGCCCAAATTGAGTAACGTTTTGTGTCCAAACTAATATTAAATAAACTAATCAAACACGTTCATAAGAATGAATATAATATTATTACATACACATCAGGGGTGCATCCGCAACTAATGTATAAGAATGAAAACATAAATGCTAAAGTGGAAAAGATTACTATTAAGCAAAAATAAAGTTGATCAATATATATATTTTTAATATTTTTTACACCAATAAATCAGAAATCATTTAATACTATTAGATAAATTGTAAAAATAAATTATTTTATATTTTAGTAAAAAAACTACGTAGGAATTTAGTAGTACACATGTTATATGTCTCATGTTAGTTTTATATTCCCATGGCATTGAATCATTATAATAAATCACTATATTAGATGTTCAATCCAACTTTATTTTCTTTATTAGTTTATTTTCCCATCAATAATCTAATTTTATTTTATAATATGTCTATAATACAAAAGTTGTTTAATTATAATGTTATCGTTAAACATAACGGATTATTATGTTCTGTCCACGACTATGCATTGTCCGTGTAATTTGACAAATGATGCTTAAAAAGGGGACAAAAATAACCAAGAGCATACTATAAATCACTTTAAAAGTCTCAAGAACATTACTAAAGATAAATAGCATCCCCATAGGCACACATTATGAAACATTCATTATATATTTGGCTACCATATTTTTTAATGGAACACTCATTAAAAATAAATCTAAAACAAAATTACACCTTCAAAATTATAAAAAAAATAAAAAAAATTATAGGAAAATAATGAAAACTCAAAAGCCCTAATTTTACTTTTTGTTAACCACACAACATTCCCCATGTCCTGTTAGATCCTAATTTCTCTTCAGTTTGCAAAGCATTCTCGTCCTCTTCTCTATTGTATCCTGCTAACTCCACAATTCTTCCTTTAAGAACTTTCTACTACATCCTTTAAAGGGGGATTACTAATTTTCAAAAGAGGAATGGTTAGGGGCTTGATTTCCAAACATAGAACCTATCTATAATCTTTTAAGGAAAAATCAATATATTGAATGCATTTAGATGCATTCAAGCATTTGTTATCACTAAACTCAAAACACCTGAAATTCCATACAAAGTATGAAAACATCATTAAATAAAAAATGCAAACATAAAATTTAAGGGTCCACATGATTTTTTAATTGAAATCTTAATTCTCAATGTTTTTCTTTTTCTTTTTTGGTTAAACGTCATTTCTAGATTCTAATTTTATTCTAATTGAAACACTAAAATTGATTAAGTTTCCAAATCAACAAACAAACTAATTAATCAAAGAGTATGAATGACTAAAGATAATAAAAAAAAAATAATTGAGTTTATTATCTGGCAACCTCTTACAATATTTTAAATATTAATGGAAAGAGAAAAAAATGAACAAAATATAAATCCAAACATATTTGCTCAACAGTTTTTCACGTAAGTTAAACCATTAAAAGTTAAACTCGAAAGGTAGAGCCTTTAAAAATTATACCGTCGAGGAGGAAAAATAGAAATAATAGAAAGTTAAAATTCAAACAAATGTAACACACAACAATCAAAAAAATAATTGCGAACTTCTTGAATAATTACAAACTCTTTGAAGATCAAGTAAATATCTATCCACTTTTGGAAATGTGCACCAAAGCCTTCTTCTTCTAATTGCAAATTGAAGCACAATGTGTTGGTTATACATTAAAAAAGCGAAAGCATTTATAAATGATGCTATTGAATAAATTCACCCATGCAAAGTTTGAAGTTTTATGCCACCGTTATGCATGAGATTTCATGGTATCAAAGAATTTCTTTTAAATATGCTTAATATAAGTTATTGAAACTGTAGAGGAGAGGAAATGTGAATGAGGAAAAAATGGAGGAGATAGGGATGTACTCAGTTATAGGAACGTAAGAAAGATAATGCGATTAAGGAAGAAGAGAATATAGAGAGATAGACATTTATTGGATTGGAATGTGCCGGAGACAAGTGAAATGGATGGAGAAAAATAAGGGGAGAGGAGCTAGATAATAAGTTTTTAATCGTGGAAGTATAGGATAAATTTTTTGGAGTTGGATGAATAATATTTGCTTAATAAGTAGTATAGATATCATAATTTCTTTTTGCAATATCTCTATGTGGTTTTTCTTTAATAATTCAATGTCAATACTTCGCTCGTAATCTTTACTGATAACATTATAGAGTGTTACATAATAAAACTTTATGATATCGTGTTGATACAAACATGGAGTGCATATTTATTTTATAATATAGTATAGCAACTATACCATTTTCTTTTTTTTTTAATATTTATTTTATTTATTTAAAATATTAACAGTCCGTTTACTTGACATGAATAGTTATTCATTCCCTCTTCGTTCAACATAAAGCTGCTATTACGTTGTTAACTTAAGAGAAATATAGCAATTCATGTCCCGCCATTCAATGGCATATTTTTAAATTGTCATAAATATCCTTATTTTAAAAATATAACTTACACAATTATCATCTCTCTCTAATAAATACAAGGGACATTATAGATATTTTATCTTTTACTCTAATAATTACTTATTTTATTTTTTATATCAAGTGAATATTATAATAGCTATTACAACTCTATTACATTACCATTGAATTGGAATTCTATTACCCCCTTACTCCATATGGTGAAGTGAACGAGCTGTAGTGATTTATTTTTTTCTAAATTGTAATAATTTTGTTATGCATTAGTAAAGGTAGAGTAGAAACATTATTATCCATTTAAATGCTAAAAGAAAATTTAAAAGAAAATACATAAACAAGTGATTTACACTAACTTTACTTATTTTTCCACATTTTAGATTTACAATGGAACCAAATGACAGATCAAGTAATTGCTTGCCAATGTATGAAATCAATTTAAGAAGATCTTATTGGAGAAGTCGGTATCATACTAGAAAATGAGCAATGTTGGTCTAACAAAAGTAAGCTCACCTTGCAAGGCATCACTCAAATTATTGAGCAAATATAGCTTCCAACTTCATTATCATGACTTCTCAACCAATAAGCAGTATCACTTAAAAAGTATTCGCCATTTAGCCCGTTCACATAGAACACATAATTATGTACACAACTCCATCCTCTATAAAAAGCAATAAGGTTTCTTTTATTACATAATTTTCTCTTTCAGTGTTGTTTATATTATGATTTGGTTGATACTATATGGTTAATTACCTTTAGGGATGAAGATAAATCCAATCACTAGACATGAAATGTACGCAATATTCAATCTACTTACAAAGATGCATCTTAACACATCTATCAAAGACGATCATTATTGTAGTAAGACCATATGTCAATCACGTCCTTCTTTAGAGTTTTACAATTTATTTAGTTTAAACACATTGATATGTTACTAGTGTAGATTGAAGGCTTGTGTATGTATGCAATTCTGTCTTGGCAAGGTTTGTAATTACAACTATTATTCAACTTTACCTAATTGCATAATATACTTACTATTTTAATTACCACTTTCTTTTTGTTTCATATATAGTTTTTTTTTTTTTTAATGAAGAGTTTTACAAATGAGTTAATGTTCAAGGAGTTCAATGATTTAGTTATGGGGTCTTACTTTAGACAAGGATTTTTACTTTAATTAATAACTTGATAAAATAATGTCTAATTTTCTCTTTTATTTTTCCTTCTATCTTTCTTCTTTCTTCTTCTCTTTTTTTTTTTTTTTTTGGATAAGCATATGGTGACATCTTCATTGAAGCAATTTAATTTTGATTATAATTGATTCATGTAATTTGGTATAGATGTTTGTAATATTGTATTGTTCTATTTCATTTATACTTCAATTTTCCATTCATTTGTATGTAATATATGCATTACTTTTCATTTTTTTTTTCTATTCTTCATTTACCATTGTGCAATTAATTAATTTAAGCTATTGTGTTTGAAGTTAATATTCTTAATTTTTTTTTTATATATAAATTTTGCACAAATAATGTGGACTCATGACTGCTAGTGTATATACATACACTGATAATTTTTTTCACACGAATAGCTTTATAAAAATTGTCCACTTTGTCAACCTCTTATTTAAAATATATTAATATTTGTTCATGATTTATCTAGATATGTTATGAATGAATCTTTTTTCGATTACAAGTGGCTCCCTTCTACTTCGATGAATGGATAATATCCATGCCATCATATGTGTTTTTGACATTTTTTATTTAAAGTAATACATGTATAGGCCATAGAATCATCCATCATCATCCATCATTCTTAATCATGGATTTGTGAGCTGGAATTGAGATTCTGATATGATATCTTGGTCAATTTTTTCATCATTAGTAATAATTGTATTTATAGATAAAGTAACATCACATTCCGTTAGCTTTGATTTGATCATGACGGGCACTTTTAGTATTGGTGGCACATGTTTAGTTCAGGTTCTTTAAAATTTCCTTATTATGATGATTTAATATGTCACTTTAAATCCTCTAATTTTTATATGTTAATTTCTGATGTATAATTGAATTTCTAACCCAACTACGAGGAAATACACAAATCTTGAAAGTAGTAAAACCTTATGAAGCACTAAGAGTATAAAATTTAATGGTCTTTAGAATTGTATCGTATCTATATTGATCAGCATATATAACTTATTTATATCGATTTAGTATTTATTTTATTTGATCAGTTTGTAAGTAAATGTCGGTTTTTTTATTGGTATAAGTTTTTTACAAATATCTGTTTAAAAAAAAAAATGATACCAAAATGAATGCAATAAATAGGTTAATCTCATTTTTTACATATTCGGCCTCCGTTTAATTATTTAATATTCGTGCTTGAACTTCATTGGACTCGATGAAGGCATTGTGCCGTTTGCATCTGCATTGCGGGGGCTTAATGCTTACTCTACAGCAATGGTTGGGATCCCATTGCTAAAATATATTTATAATGGAGGAATAGCCACTTTTGATAATCGAGAAGGTGAGTTCTTGCTTCTCGTAGCTAGCGTTTGATCATCCAAAAAGGCATTTGGCACTGTACAGAACCATTTTGATGATATTGGACAAACACTTAAAAATTTTTGTTTTTTATATTTGAGAATACAAAAATATTAAAATTAAATAAAATATAAATTTTTTAACAAGAATTTTATCAAATATTTTATTTACCGAATATGGTATGAAAAAATTATATTGTTTGATACCCTTATACTGTGCTGTCTTATTCTCCTACCCTACAGTCCAGTTTTTGCAACTAAATATTACTGTACTGTTACCAAAGTTATCAAATAATCTTTAAGCTCCATTGCAGACATTCCTGCACTCTTACCTGTTTCGCTTTTGTAAATCTTAGGTTACCCCAAGCAATTCCAGCCGCCGCTTCGCTTTGGATGGAGAATGCTAGAACGTATACATGCAAGGCTTTATAGGTGAAGGCATGTACATGATGCGTGTGTTCAAGGCAGATTTAGGATTATAAGTCTTTGGGATCGATCCTTAATAAAGTTAATTTTAAAATTATTAATTAATATTAACTCGTTATTATAATTTATTACATCTGATATATTTATAAAAATTTTATAATGATTTTAATGTGATATTTTTTAAAACTTCATAAAAAAATCATTCAAACAATAATTAAGAGTATTTATTGTATTTCATAAGGAATGATATATATATCACTTGAAAATTAATTATTAATAAAAAATAAAAAATTAACATTTATATAAATTTTTTATTTAATAAAAAATAAATCATAAAATATATCTAGATAGGATATTTATTCAATACTTTGTATTCATTTTCATAGCATTACATGTAAAAAAAACAATGTCACTAAATCAAATTATATAATTAATGTGCAATGTGATTGCTCTTACCACAAGTAGATCATAAAATATATATAGATATGATATTTATTCAATAATTCATGTATATTTAAATAATATTAATTGAAGAAAAAAAGTTACTATATCAAATTATATGATTAGTGTGCAACGATATTCAATTGTAATATAGATAATAAAACTATTACCTTATGATATACTTTGAACATAAAATAGTTATTAATAAGAATTTATTTAGTTTTTGATAATTTTATGATACAAGAATTTAATATTATTTGTTATTGTGAAAAAAAATTTAAAAAGAAATACAGACACACCCACACACCTATATATATAGAGAGAGAGAGTAGCCAGCGTAAGAGCTCATTGATATAAAAATAAATGCTTAATCACTACACTACACTTATTTTAATGTTATAGTTCTCTCTTTAATATATATATATATATATATATATAAAACATATATTTTATTTCTTTCTAAAAAATCTTTAAAAATTAATTTTTCCCGGGTCTAGGGGCCGAGGCCCCCACCGCTGCTACGCGTATCTTACACTATATATGAAAGGGATTAGTACGAGGATAAAGGTATGTCAAGTGCCAAAAATTTCAATTTTTGGTAATTAAATTTTGACAAATTAGTATTTTTACTTTTAAAATAAATTCCGTTTAGTATCTCTGTTAAATAATATTTGGTGAACGTTCATTTTGGTAACAGGATAACGCAGACAATTAGCAAAAAAATTTCTAAAATCTATACATGCGGTACTAAATTGCCAACAATTACAAAAAATTAGAATTATAGGTACTTGGTTTAACATTACCCTATCATCAAAATAAACGTCTATCACATATTATTCAACAAAGGCACCAAATTGCAACTAATTTGAAAATAAGGTCATTAATTTATCAAAATCTAAAAATAAGACACTAAATTGTAAAAAAATAAAAGTATAGGCACTTAACATGCCATTGTCCCAATTAGTATGCTTCAAATGTTTCCCGATACTAAGTAATAAAATTAAGGATTACTTAAATCATGGCCCTTTTTTTGAACTTATGATTTCAAATTCTTTAAATTTTGATAGTTTAAGTATGATTATCTGAATATTTGACTTATCCAAATAATTAACTTGTTGGATGTCGTTGAGGTTGATATTATTGATTGTTAGAGATAAATGTTAATTTTGAAAGCCAACGAGCTTCTCACGAGGATTATTTTTCCTAAAATTGTCGTGCACTTTAAAAAATAAAAATAGAAAGAATATCCCCGGAAGTTCATGTACTATTTATGATACATTATATATTAAAACAAATATCGTCGAAAGCTAGGTAATAAATTCTTATAACCAAACTGTATTCCTCTAGAATTATCTATAATAATACTAAAATTAATAGTCTCCTTTGGTGTTTTCCATCCATTTATAAAAATTTTGTAGATGCACCATTCTTCTAGAATGGTCACACATCAGTCACATGGATCCTGTGCCTTGCATGTGACTTCAAAATGTATTGGTGAAGATATTACACTTAATAAAGGGATGGTTTGAAGAAAATCACTGGAGAAGAAACAAACAATCTCAATGTCTCAAATGCACAAGTGATGGGTAAGAAAACTTAAGTAGACTTTGCATATTAATTTTAAAGTTTGTAAGCAATTGAAGTAGTTGCACACTTGAGTTTTTTTTTTTTTCTTTTTTTAAATCTTTATGAATGGAATCTCCTCTATGGAATGTTGTTTTTACTTCTCTCTCCAAAAATCTTGATATGAGAAGGAATGACTAAGAATTTATACACACTTGACATAGATAACAATCGTCAAATGATAAATAAGATAGAGCAAGCTTAATTTATGGTTATACTAAATAAGCAACTCATGGGTTACGGCAAATAATCATCTACAACAGCAGACCGATCCGACAATCTTTGTTTTGAGCGTATCAAGCCAAATCTCTCTAAGTTATCATAATAATTGAACCAAGCTTGCTAGGCCATGTTACTTAACTCAAGAGTCAAACTCATATATAAATAATAATATTTATATTTTTTGAAACCCATACACAAATTTTACTTTTAATTTTATCAAATTTATCCACACAAGTAGAGTAGACAATATAATTGAGTAAAACTTAGAAGAAATTGTACAAAATCAAGTCCAAGTTCCGAAGAGGTAATAATTTCACAATAGGCTTAAGCAAACATCAAACATCTACCTAGAATAAGAAGACAATTTAACACCAACTTGTTTCTTGGAAGCTATAAATAATTTGATCTCTTCTAAGCAAGATAGAGACAGAGGTCCCTACACATAAAATAATGCTAGTGCAATTTTCCTAATTATGGGCACTATCAAGCACATCAACCGCCTTTCCAGTCCATAAACAATTTCATAGTGTATATAATCCTAAAGTTCAACAAATATATTCTTAATTACTAAGTATTTTGGATGCTAAGTAACTGGTTTCTTTCCCTTGAGAGTGATTCGAAAGCAACACTATTAATGGGACTTCCATAAAAAAATAAACACTACTATTATTTTATAACTTCCGCTACAAAGTTGATTGCTTGGGAATCGAATCTTTGCAACTTGCTTGATCATTCATCATAAACTATTCACTTTTTTTTTTTTTTTGGCCGACATAAACTATTTACTTTAACTGACATGATTATAGATATAAATATCTATGTAACATTCAGCCAAAAAATGTATATATTTATATATATATATATATATAGCTAACGTCGATATATGATAACGTATGAAGAGATGGGTGTAGTTTTCCTAATAATTACAAGTTTTGGTAAGAAAACAAATGTATCTAAACAGGCGGGTGGGATAGGTGGCGCCGAAGAAAACCCTATCTACATCCCTTTGTCAATTTATCCACCTTGCAGATACCTTTCCGGTGAGAATCAATTTAGGCCAACGTGGATACGCCCAATCAATGGCTTTGGTTGTGCCTGCACTTCTTAGAAATACAATATATATATATATTATATACATATGCACCAATTATTTCGTATAATTATGCATGTGACTTGAGAAAAATAAATTGAAAAAGTTACCACTGCACTTTGATTTTCGCCGACTATTTTATTTTACATGATGCAATACTAAGGAAGAAATCAAAGTTAATTTGTCGGAACTTCTACACTTTGTTTGGTAGGATAGAATAAATTAAGAAGAAAAAATTATGAAAAGAAAGAAAATAGAGGAAAAGAATCATTGTAGAATTTTAATCTTTTCATGTATTTGGATAATGGAGAAAAAAATGATAGAATAAGATATAATCACTAAATTACTTATATCCCAAAAAAAGATAACAAGTATTTTAAAAATGCAGGGTGCAAAGGTAATTTAATTTTTTCCCCACGACTTTTCCCCTTTATTCTCTTTATTTTTGAGGAAACAAAAAAATGGTGGGACTCGAAAAAGAATATTACATTTATTTTCTATTGGCTTGCCTTTCATTTTCAAAATAAGTAAGAAAACGAAATTTAGCCCCGCGTTTCCTCCCCTCTATCATTTCTTCCCAAATCCCTCAGGAAACATAGTGTTATGAGAATGCTCCCATTCATATTAAATTGTTGCAGAAATTAATATAAAATATTTTAATGATTTAATTACAAATAAATATAGATTTCAACAATCCATCAACTTGCCGTACAGAACTATAGAATTTTTCCTAAAAACTTAGCAGCCATGCCAATCTTAATCACAACTTTGATTTAAATATGGAGAACATTCTTCCTTTTTTCCTCATTCTTTTTTTGATCCTTTAAATATTGGAAAAGTATTTATTCCATGAACTTCAGTGGTATGGTCCCGTACAAGGTTAAACGAAATAGATAAGACAGATTATATTTAGAACTGAATGAAAATTTTTAATCGCTTTTCAATCTATAAAATAAAAAATCCACACCTATGTACTGTTAAATTAATAAAAAATAAAAGATACTTCTAAAAGTAAATATCACGTCTCCTATTAGATTTTTATTTACTTTTATGAATAATTATCTAAAATTTAAAATTATCGATTTATTATCAACAAATTTCTTCACAATATATATATATATATATATTAGATACTTAATTGCAAAAATAATAAAATTTAAGTAGTTAATTATAAAAATAGATAAAGTTGAGATAATTAATTATAAAATTAGGATAAATTTAAGTATCAAATTATACAATTAAATACTTTTAGTTGCACCTAAGACCTACCTACCTGCATACAATATAATAATGAAGAAAAAAAGTCAAATATTCATCAAAGGTGCATCCTCAATGACATACTTTTAGACATGTGAATGGACTCTATAAATATATGTGGAATAGAATAGTCATTATTCAATTATTAAGCTATTATTATGGTTGGTAAATGGACCAATTATTTCACAAAATTCTATATTGTTGTTAGATAAGAAATTACAATTTCTTCAAATAACTAAAGAATAATAATTCCTTGATATTTTTCTTGTATATTTCTATTTTCCACTCATGAGGACTATAAGCAACAATTAGTCCGTTTCAAATTGAAGTAAAGGCGCATAGATATTTTTAAATATATTTTTAATCTATTAATAATATCATTTTAGGTGGAAATAACTTTACTTCTCCATCCTATTATAGAAACTAGAATTCTATACATACCTTATTTTTTAAAGAATTATAGTTTTATCTCTATCTTTTTTTTCCTTCCATTAATTAAATGCGTACATTTGATAGTCGTATTGTAACTTGCCTTGATTCCACCTAATCTAATGGCATGTTTGATTTATAGAATGGAATAAGTCAGAAATAAAGCTGTAACCCTCAAGATATATAATAAAAAATAAAACCTATTTCTTGTAATTTTTTTTGGCCGGTTATTTCTTGTAATTCATTGGAAGTGTAATAGGTAGATATAGAAGTAGACAAAAAAAAAAAAAAATTGAAGAATAGTTATTCATTTTGTTTTAGCAAGAGACTTCTCATTTAATAGTCATAGCACTTCCTTGGATTAGGGTATATTTTGGATGGTCTGTTTTCTATATATATAGATATATATATATATTATCTATAGATAATAGGTATCTATATCTTATCTGTATGATTATAAATAAAAATATTTATTTTTATCTGTATCTATTTTTGACAAATAGTATGATTAAGACATATGTCAAACCAACCCAAAACCAGTGAACTAAACACATCATTTTGCCAATTAATTAAGATAGAAATGGTTTTGAAAAAAAAATTATACTGTTCTTCCCTTATTATATCAACCAAATATACATAAGATTATAGAAATATGTAATTCTTTTGTGTGTGTGTGTGTGTGTTTTTTTTTTTTTTTTTGTTTCCTTTCTTTTGTCCCTGACTAGATAGTGCATCTAACGTCATGTACTTTTTTATTGTGTACGTGTCTGTTTTTCCTTTCTTTTTTCATTCACTAAATAGTGCATCTAACATCATGTACTTTTCTATTGACAATAGATCCAAATCATGACATATTTAACTACAGCTATGGAAATTTATAGCTCAAGGGCTGGCCCATTTAACCTACTTAGAAATGGGTTAGGACCAACTTTTTTCGGTCCGTTTAAAAGTAAGCAAATTTTACCTTTGCCTTTTAAACCTGCGTGCCAAAGTTAGTTAGCTTGCTGGTTAAGTGAGTTGGCCCACTAGCCCACTTGTATTAAAAAAAAAAAGTAAGGAAATAACTATTAATATAGTATTATTCTTGGGACTTTTATATTTGATCTTAAACTTATGTATCAATTATGATAAAAAAAAATGACAAATTGATGTATATGTATCATAACATTTTTTAAAGTATATCTTTACTATTTTAAACGAAATATGATATCTAATAAAATTATGAAATTAATCATTTATATATCTAGAACCTTGCAAAACTTAATTTTTTTTTAAAATACATTTTATTCAAGGGAAAAAATGCAAAAACACCCATAAACTTTAAAGGTAGTACAGATTGACCCACCAAACTTTAAAAATGTGGTTTTGGAATCCTATAACTATAAATAATTTGCAAATAAGTCCATTTTGCACTGTTCAGTGAAAAAAGTACAGAAATTCATTGTGGAAATTGTATGGATTTTGTACGGAAATTGTATAGATTTGTACAGACAAGGAAAGAATAGGGCGAGATAGACTTATTTACAAAGTCATTATAGTTATGGGGGGTCTAAAACCATACTTTTAAAGTTCAATAGATCAATCCATAGTACCCTTAAAGTTTACGGGGCGTCTTTGTATTTTACCTTTTTATTCAATTAGTATAAATGAGTTAAATGGGTCAATTTGACTCGTTTAACCTACAAAGATATACAAGTAGGTTGTGTTAGGGTCAATAAATTTTGGTCTGTTTTTAAATTGGGCCAAATTTTTTTGGTTGCTTTAATCCACGAGCCAAAATAGCTGGACTACGTTAGCCTGTTTAACCCACCTGCATACCCTTATTTTTAATTTCAGTTGGTGAAATATTTTAGCCTATAATTAAGGCACCGTCCATTTTACTTTATTCTTTCTATCCCCGTCAAGCCACCGCTCCCCCCCTTTTTTTTCATGTTTATATCATTTGATAATAGGCAGCGCATGCCTTAGCGGATTTTTTTAAATTCCCACTTTAGTCTACATGTAGACGAAATTTTTTCCAATAAAAAGGCAATAATTGTAGCTGATTTTGGCTTGAGAAACTACAAAATGGAGGATAATGTTAGCGGATAGTTTAGTGATTTGAAGGATTCATTAGACCAGCTTTATTGGAGGTAGTTAGTTCGAATACTCATGCGAAGGATTGTTACCTAGCATTATTAACCAATAAATTAAGGTACTTGATGAAGCACCATAGCTCTGTGGGACAATTCATTTCTACCTAACTTTTTCTTACTTTCATTAGATTATGGCACCCTCAAAATGCATTTTAATATGAAAATGGCCATTTTGGCCAAAATAAATAATTTGGTTGTTCTGCCTTAAATAGTTTATGCCGTTCTAGCCAAAATGCAATAGCAATTTTTTTTTAATTTCTTCATCTATAAATATATAAAAATATATAAGTTTTTTACTGTCAAGATTTGCCACATGTTGATTAGAGTAAATTATGCATCTATTTTCAAATACCACCCATTTCTCAAGTCGAATCATACCTTCTAAGATCAATAACTCTGGGATCTAAATAAATTAGACAAGATGAGAATAAATTATGCACTGTTAAACTCAAATGGAGATCTAAATTTGGAAACTTCAAAAATAATACAAGTAAATGTTTTAAGATCAATAGCTCTGGAGTATATACCAGCTCATCATCAAATAAAGATATATCAACAATAGCTCTTACGCATGGTAAATCATAATAAAGTGGAGTTGTTATGTAAAATCAATAAATTAAAAGATAATGAAATTGAAACAACAAAGAAGAAGGAATGTCGCAAACAAGAAAAAGAATGTTGGAAGCAAAATGAATTGGAAAAATCAATAATGATGGTCGATACATCGTCAATGGATGGAAGAGATGTGTAAAGAAATAACTAAAATAAGAAGGAATCATTAGTTTCAACAACCATAAATCTAAAACCATGGCTATTGACCAAACCGCTGCCATGGATTAGGCCATGATACATAATCATGACCACAGTTGTGGCCACGATTTTGATTCCACCATTGTGTCTATGGTTGCTTGGTTTGTTTTGTTTTGTTTTGTTTTTGTCAAACAAGAAGGAAGCCAACAATCTACTTTCAATAAGTCATAAAATTTTAGTATATAAATCAAATTTTTTTATTATTATATGTTCGCAGAAAGTTTGTTTAGAGAGCTACATTAGTTACTAGCTTTTACCCTGTGATCGCCAATTTGAGGCCTAAAAAACATCATTTGGATCTTGAAATCAGCTTCTTAATTGTTTTCTTGTAATCTTTTTAGAATTTTTTCATGGTAAACACCGTTTAAAACCCATTAGTCATCAAATTATTCTCATGCATATGGTAAACAAATTATTACTATATAAAAATGAAAAATTGTTATTATTAATTTTAATGTTTGTCTTTTCAATTTACTTCCATATTTATTTAAGATAACGAGAAAAATATTAAAAGTATTATAAAAAATAACATGGAACTCTCAAAAAAATATTAAAAATTATGAAGAAACTTTACTTAATGTAAAGTGTAGAGTTGCTTAAAAATGAGAGTTGCTTGAGATTTGAGAAGCTGACATCACATATTACGGATAAAGGTGGTCTTAGTAGTATTATTGGGTTACATATATTATTTAGTAGTATATAAATATTAATAAAAATTTAAAAAACAACATTATTTAAAAACTGTCCTATTATTACACTATTTGTTAAAATAGTATAGGTGGCTACTCGTTAATTATCCAAACACTGCACCTATTAATATTAATGAATCTGTTTTCCATTTTCTTGATAGAAAGTTTAAAACCTCTTAATATTAATGAATCTATTTTCCATTTTTCTCGACAGAAAATTGAAAACTCTCATTTTATTTACTTGATCCATAATTCTACATAATTCATTCTCCCAATGCAATCGTGTGATCAAAGAAACAAGTTTATGAAATGAAAAAAAATGTATAGTAGTTATCAATTATCGAGTAACGCGAATAGAACAATGAGCTAGTGGTCAATTAGAATTAGAAGCACAACTTTAATCAATGCCATGCCTCAACTAAAAGAAAAATTCTATTGTCTCGTGATTAATTTTGACTAAATTAGTTCATTCATTATCTAATGACTCACATCATACTCAACTGTGATCGAATCATTAAAATAGTTAATATTTCATTTATTATATTTATTTTAATGGTGAGATTAATGGCGTGATGATCCCATGACCGATTAATGTTCTTGAATCAGTAAGTTTAATCAATAGTGAGAGAGGGTTTGCTTATCTAAACAGAGGGGATGAGAGGTGAGAAAAGGGAATTTTGGAGAGTTCCTGTAAGCCTTTATACATGGGGTAAGAAGTAACCTTGGGGCAAAAAAGCATATTGGGCTTTATTCTTAAATAAGCCTTACCGATTAAGTGCTCTTGTCACGAACATGACATCGAAACAAGATCTTCGAATCCATTAGCTGACATGGATTCGTTAAAATTCACACTGGTGGCAATTTAAGAAAATTAGGGACAAGTAAATTCATGCATGCGGAAGTTAGAAATGGATCAAAATCATAGTTCTACGTAAATGAATGCTCGTAATACTAACGATTCATCGTGTTCAAGAAATTTCTTGAATTCAAATTCTCTGATAAAAAGCAATAAATTGGAAATTACCAAATATTTTTGGATGTTCAAAGTTGAAAAAATATATGTATTTTTTATTTCCATGAGATTGCGGACGAGCAAAGAATTGTCATTGCTTCATTTG
The DNA here is from genome assembly GCA_024138025.1 of Combretum micranthum. Lineage (NCBI taxonomy): Eukaryota > Viridiplantae > Streptophyta > Magnoliopsida > Myrtales > Combretaceae > Combretum > Combretum micranthum. The sequence goes on along the minus strand of JAMXBD010000242.1, from coordinate 661,111 downwards.
CTTTAGATTGCTTTAGAGAGGAAGAAGCTCTTCAATAGTGCAAGTGGATATATCTCAGTGCACAATTGAGTACCTGGAAGAAATTTATGGAAGCACTTATAGCAAGATTTGACCCTTCAGGATATGAAGATGTTCAAGACATGTTGACCAAATTAGTGCAAATTTCCACATTAGAACATTATCAATCCCAATTAGAATCTTCATGCAATCAGACAATAGGAATTTCATAATCTTTTTTTAGAGTTGTTTCATTCTGGGTTTAAAACCTAATATTAAAAGAGAAGTACAAATATCAAAACAAAATTCCTTTTGTGCAATTTGGTTAGCAAGAATGCATGAGGATTAGATAAATGATCAAATACATGCTTTCAAACCTTTTCTCTCTAAATATGTCGAAGCTTATTTGAATTCTTTACAATATTTCAAACCTCAGCAAAATAAAGAGAATACCAATAGTTGGTTTACTAACCCCGCATTACCAATACAAAAGTTAATTGCTCAAGAAATGTAACTTAAGAAGAGATTATGGATTGTACTTTTAAATGTGAGGAATAATTTAATAAAATCATAAGCGTAAGTAATATTATGGTCTATTTCGCATTCTACAAAAGATAAGGTAGTGAGCATATAAATTGGAGTTACTGGAGTATGCTAAGATACATGATGTTTTTTATGTATCTTTTTTTATAACCAACTAATGGAGAATCCATAGTATTGCTACCACTCCCACTAGATGCTTATTGGAATCATCCTATTTTACAACCACTAAGTACTAGATTTTCGGGTAATCCTATGGCACGAAATACAAGTGCCTCAAATGCTGTGAACAAAAATTTATCCTGATGATTCATCTGGGGAGGATTTATAGGAATTGTGACAATTATCATATCCAACACTTCATCTTGAGGATAAGGTGCTTTTTCAACAAGGGAAGGAAAATGTTCAACCCAAAAGAGACAGGAACAAATACCACATTAGATAGGAGACTATCAAATATGATCATATAAAATCAAGATAGTTTAGTGATAGTTATTAATAGAAGTTGTTGAAAGCAATCGAATGTAACTAATCCAATAGTGGTTATAACAATTAGTTAACAAATTTCTATATAAAAAGAAAGAAAAGAAGAAGAAATAAATGTTATTTGAGTTTTTTTTTTATTTTTCGTTACTTTATTTTAATCTATTTATATTTCTTCCTTTTATATTTAATAATTTCTTTTTTTTTTATTGTGTTTATGGGAGCTAAGTAGACCTACACTGGTCCATGCTAGCGTCACGAGCATAGTATTTAGAACACTCCCACATGACACTTAGCACTCTAAATCACACAAAAGAGATTAAGTTCAGCATGAAAAATACACACAAAATAACTTAGAGAGAGAAAGTAAAGAGAGAAACTATGAGTGTAAACTAAATTCATTTAAAATGTCTAGATTATTTAAAATTGAGGAAGTTACCTCTATATATAGAGGGTAAATTACACCGGAAGGTCATAACATTTGGAAGTAAGTTTATTTGAGGTCATAATGTTTTGAGTGGTTTACAAAAAGGTCACCACATTTAAAAAGTAAGTTTATTTTACGTCACAACGTTTTCGAGTTGTTAAAAAGAAGTCACATCGTTTAAAAAAGTGGTCAATTGATGTCACCATTGGCGCATGACATAACATGCCAAATCTTCTATATTTTGATTTAAAATATCTCTCCTATTAACACATATCAATGATGATCTCAATTGACCTATTTCTCTTAACATTGTAACTTATTTTTTCTACTTAAAACATTATGACCTCAAATAAACTTATCCTCAAATGTTATGACATTCTGGTGTAATTTACCCTATATATATACACGCATACACACACACATTGTGTGTGTATGTGTGGCCTCTGGATAGCTAGATTTATTCGATCTGACAATTACAATTGAATTTCACCAACTTGTGATAGTTACATCAACCAACCTTACCTATAATGATACAATGTACCTACACATTTTGGACTCTCTTGGAATCTTCTAGAGCTTTTGGAACCTTTTGGAATCTTCTTGATTTGGGAACTATCATTGGATGTGGATGTTAGGCTTCTTCTTACTACCGGGGTTTAGTAAACCTCATGAGTATGGACCACCTCAAAAGTCTATGCATTTTCCCTCACTCAATCTAGCAATGCCTTCATCGTATCTTCTTCGTGGAATTTGTAGATGAGGTCTTCAAACTGTCATAAAGTATTAGCTAGTTCCTAAATAGTCTTGCCTTCTAGCAATCCTTTGCACACAATCATATATATGTTGAACTAGTGAGTTTAATGTGATTTTTTATGAGGAAATGGATTGCATAATTACCTATTTGGTTCAAATAAGTTATGCTTAATTAGCAAAACAACTATGTAATATGATATGCTATATTTGCAGGTGATTCAGATCATGTTGAAGTGATTGGACTATGCAATGGTTTGTGTTTATTTTTTCGTAGGTCCTTTTTAAAAAGTCCAAACCACTTGGAAAGAGTTTAGACTAGGGGTGCAAATGAACAAAGTTGGTTCAAAAACTACTTGAGTTCGGCTCGATGTTCATTCGAGTTTGATTCAAAAATAGTTGAATCAAACTTGAATTCGAACTACTCGAATAGTTTACAAGCTAAAATTGAACTTTATATGTTTAGTAAAGCTGGACAAATGGGCCATAACCCGTGGGTTGTCCCGTTTAACCCACTTTTAAAACGGGTTTGGGTTGATTTTTTTCAACCCGTTTAAAAGCGGGCTAAAAAAACCCAGCCCGTTTGACCCACGGGTTAAAGCGGGTTAACCCGCAACGGGCCGGGTTGGCCCACTTAACCCACTTGCCCAGCTCTATTCTTTAGAATCAACATTCCTACTTTAAAATCCATTCCATCCTCATTACCATTTTTCCCAGTTTTATTTTCATTCTATTCGGATACAAAAGCATCAAGGTGACATGAAATATGCATAGAGTTTTTTTTTTTGAAATTATTCTATATTTCATGATCAAGGAACTTAGTATTTCATCTCATCACGTCATTAAAAAAAAAGAAAAGAAAAGAAAATAAAGGGTGAAAAATCAATAATTAACCAGCCTGTGCAGTGCGGGAGCGTGGCCACGCTGATTATAGTGCTCCTTCCAACTTCCCCAGTGGCAATGCGGTCCATTTGTTCACTCCTTTCCTTCCACACAATACATACATATACTTTACAAGCAAGTTCTCATGGTCCAGTGAACAAGTCTTCAACCTAAGCAAATGTAATATATATTTTTTCGTTGAAATGGGGTATCCAATATTAGTATTTTTCACTTGAAAAATCATGAGAGATAACGTTAAATTATAAGACTATTAGTATAATATTGCTCTTTTATTAAATTTTAAATGAGTCAAGTTAGTGGGCTGGCCCGTTTAACCCACCAGCCCGTGTGGGTTGGGTTAGGGTTATAAATTTTGGCTCGTTTATTAAAGTGGGTTAAAATTTGTTAGCCCGTTTAACCCACCAGCCCATGCTGGGTTGGCCCATTTAACCCACTTGCCCAGCTCTAATGTTTAGTTCGATTAGTTTGCAATTCTAAGCAAGCTTTATTGATAATAAATGTTAGTTGAATTCAAATCGAGTTCAAGTATTAATATTATTTTTATTAGAATTTTAATTTTTTTTAATAAATTGAGCTTAAATAAGCTTGATCAAGTCGAACTCGGGAACATATAATTTTATTTTGAGCTGAACTCCAGCTTAAAATATTAAGGTAGATCGGTCTCGGATCGAATTTGAACTTTAAATTTCGAGTTGAACTCTAATTCAAACTCAACATTGTACTATCTCGATTTGATTGTAACTTTAGTCCAGACCACTTGGCCACAAAATGGTTGAAAGCTTAGAAAGCCTTTAAGAAGTTCAAATCACTTGTCAAGGAGTCCAAACCACTTGGGTTAGAGAATGTTAAGTAGTGTCCCAATAATCTGGACTCTTTGAAAAAGAGCGTAGACTAATTGAGCACAGAATAGTCAAAAGTTGCAAATGTCACAGTCCGAGAGTTGAGGTCTTTATGGGAGTGTCTAACTTAGGCGTATAGTATTATGAGTGGTATCAGCTAGGTGGTTTGTTCAGGGATTGGATTAACTCTAAAGGCAAGTCTAGCCGTCTGTGAATAAACTAGTCAGGAGTTGATGCGACTCTCCTAATGAGGCCACAACAAGCTAAAACCAGTTGGAATAGTTGAGCCTCTTAAATATATAGAGGACTATGGCAAAGACAAAAGGGCATTCCTAACAAGGTAGAATGGGCTCAAAACAAACCTAGGGAATTAAGGAAGAGAAGGTTGGCTTGCTATCCAGAATAATAGTAAATGATGGAACAAAAGATAGTCAAATGCTACATGGACACTTTAGGAGGGGAGAACCTCCCATCCCATGACAAGTGGTATTAGAGATAAGGTTCCCAACTCCATCAAGTAGCTTAAATGCTACCTAGTGTACTTAATGAGCGGGTAATTCTTATTAGTGATGCAGTTTGTATGGATAAAGCTTGTGGAGAGGAGTGGCCACTTATTGCTAGGGGGAGGACATTATTGCTAGAGGGTAGTTGTGTTGTCATGGAAATAAGAATTTACCCAGATCTTGTTGTCAACTCAACTCGTGTGGATAAAGGTCAAGGTAAAGAGTGCCTACCAGAGAAGGACATCATTACCAGAGGATAGTTGTGTCGTGAGTTGGGGTTGAACCAATAATTTGTATTTAAACCCTTTTTTTGAGTAACTTAGCAAAAGGCAATCTTGAAGGATGAAGGAATGGATAAAGTTGAGAGGATGCCTATGGAAGCTTGAAGTCGTAGTAGGATAATCTTACGTAAGTTGATAACGGATGGGGAGTAGGGTTAAGATCTTGAGGGAGTGGGTACTACTAGTAGATTTGCCTCATGATGGGGGCATCATGATTTTAAGTAGGGGAGAATGTCATAATCCAAAAGTTAAGGGCCTTGTGGGAGTATTTAACCTAGGCTTATAGTGTTGTAAGTGGCGTCAGCTGGGTGGTTTGTTTGGGGTTTAGATGAAATTTAAAGGCGGGTCTAGCCTTCCATGAACAAATTGATTAGGAGCTGATACTGCTTTCGTAACGAGGCCGCAGTAGGTCAAAACTAGTTGGAACAGTTGAGCCTTCTAAATATATGGAGGGATTGTGGCAAAGTTAAGAGGGAACTCTTAACGGGGTAGGATGAGCTTGAAACAAACCTAGGAAATTAGGGAAGAGAAGGCTGGCTTGCCATCCGGAATAACAATAAATGATGATATGATGGATGGTTAAGCACCATACGAGTACTCTAACAGGGGGGGAAGCTCTCATCTCATGACAAAAAGCACTTCAATTGGTCTAGACACTTTATATTTTTAATTAACTATTAGAGCATTAATTACAACATGAAAATAGAGGAAAAAAGGGAGCAATGGCCACTTTTTAAGAAGGTTATAAATACAGGTAGTTGGGAAGATTTAAGATGTTAGAAGAGCTCATTATTTTCTTACACAATCTTATATTAAATCTCTCAATCTTATATTATGTTTCATTTGCTTTATCTGGTAAGTTAGAGAAAAAAAGTGTTGTGTCATTTGTTTGTAAGTTGCAATCTATTGTAAGGCACTACACTAGAGATTATTTAAGAGTTTCTCAAGTGTGTTAGAGTGTGAAAAGAGTTATGCCTTGAGTGTTTGAGTGTTCTTGCAAAAGGCATAGCTTAAGTGTTGTGGGATTGTTGCATAGCTATATTGGAGCATTCTTTTAAGTTACGGAATAAAGAATGTAGAGTCATTCATTGAGGGAGGTATTGTGTATGTCATGGAGACTAGGAAACAAGCTGAATTTCACATTATATCACCGTGTTTTCTTTACTTACTGTTCTCTTTGTTTATTGCGGTTTATATATTATTGTTGTTTACTTGTGCATTTGCATCAATTAGAAACTGAGTTTGTAAAAGAACCAAAATTAGGAATAATCCTCAATTCCTTAGATGCTACATAGGTGCTTTAGTATTCATATTTCGATGCTAGCATTAATGCCAAACATATTAGTCAACTAAGAACCTTTTCACATCTTTATCATAAGAACTTCTAACTCCAAGTGGGGCTCTCCAAGCCACCATCCTTCCTGAGTGTTCCTTATCTTCGTGATAAGGCTTTAACACACTCACATGGAAGATGGGTATAGTTCAAGTTTATATGAAACTCTCCTTACCCATTTTAGCACCTAAAAGGGTCTTTCCTGCCTCCACATTAGCTTTTTATGCAATTGTCTTTGGTGCAACTTAACAAAGACATGGTCTCCAACGTGGAACTCCATCTACCTTCTCTTCTTATCAGTAAACTTCTCCGTATGCTTAATAGATTTTAAAGGTAGGTTTAAGCTTAATCTTTATTCTCCTGCCAATTTTTTGCAAAGCTATATGCTAGAGGAGACTCCTAGAGTAGCCTGTTACAATCATGTTCAACATCATCGGCTGTCTCCTGAGAACAATCTTAAAGGGGCTTTGGCTAGTACACTCGTTCTTCTACAAATGGAGAATTGAGCTACATCTAATAAAATAACCCAATCCCTTTGGTTAGCTCCTTAGAAGTGCCTCAAGCATAAATCCAAAAAGGAATTTACTAGCAAAGGCTACTAGGAATATTCATCTTAAACTTGAGCAAGTCAAACAATTCCATCTAAAATTTCCTTGAAAAACGTCCATCCCAGTTACTGACAATATTCTTTAGTAGCCTCTAGTATTTGACCACATGTCTTAAGAATAGTCTTACTACTTCATCTACTGGGCCCTCCATTGTGGCTAGCATACTTAGAGAAGTAGTCTACTACCACCACAATAATGTCAAATCCTTTAGACTTCAGTAGACTTACTATGAAATCTATGAAGATGCTCTCCTGTGGTTCTGATGGGATGGGAAGGGGCTCTAATAACCCAGCTACCGTATTTCGCTCTATTTATCTTTTTAGCAAACTAAACAAGTCTTCATAAAGCTTTCCACACCATCCCTCATGTGCGACCAAAAATACTACTCCCTAACGAATGTCAATGTCTTATGTATGACAAGGACCCCTGCCCATTTCAAGTCATAACACTCTTTAAGTATCTGCTTTTTTAGATTTAAGGCTCGATGTATCTATATCCATCGTCTCTTAATATACACTAAACCATCCTTCTCCCAAATTTCCAAGTCTTGGTTTCCTTACATTAACTAAGTAATACTTTAGCCATTTCATCTTCCTTTATCCTACCACGAACTCTATCAGGCAGGCTACTCTCGAGTCTATTGATGGAAGCTAACTCCATGTTCCAACTTAATACATTTGCAACTACATTTGTCTTGCCCAATCTGTACTCGAAGTCAAAGTCAAACTCTACCAAGAACACCTGACATTGAGTTAACTTTCGTGAAAGGCTTTTATAGGTTTGAAAGTAGCTAGTAGTTACATTATCCATCTTCACCACAAACTTTCCCTTAAGAAAATAGTGTCTCCAAATCGAAAGACAATGCACTATTGCTATTATCTCCTTCTCATGCATTAAGTACTGTGTTTTTATTTCATTTATCTTCTAACATTCAAATTCCATTAGGTGATTATCCCGCATCAAGATCCTAATGATGGTTGATAAATGTGCATTCTCCACACGTTTATCCTATATTTTATCTCACTTTGATGCACAAATTGGTACTTTTATAGTGAACACCTACTATAAAAATGATAAATTGCATGATTGTGGATCAAATGTGATTAAAAGAGTGAAAATTTGCAATTTTTATGCAGCAAATAGGAGATTTTGAGCCCGACATAAAATAAGTGAGATGTTACACCACCATGTTGATCTTTAATCCATGAGCAATAGAAGTTCAAAACTGCTAAATTAGGTCCTCGTTGAGTTGCCATCGATAAGTCATCATTGACCTCTTCCGTTGATCATTAAGAATGATCCAATATTTGAATGCTTGAGCACATGACCTGAGGTACAACAAGCTCGCAACTTGAGCTCGACACATGACCCGAGCTATAACATCCAAAATGACTTGAGCTTAACGCATGACCTGAGCTATGATATATAAAATGACCTAAGCTTAATGCATGACTTGAGCTACAACATGCAAAATGACTTGAGCTCAACACATGACCTGAGCTACTATACCAACCTCACAAGATCACCAAACTAAGTTAATGGAGTACATAAAAAATTAGAACATGCACGAGCTCAAAAAAATTGAGCTAACCCTATTCAAAAGAATGACCTGAGCTGAGTACCTCATAAGCGAGCTGACTTGACCACAATTGATCTTGAGCAATATTTAGTTCTTTTCTTTATTAGTATTTGAGGTCATTTTTCTTGTAAATGTTAAGTAGTTTTCTTTTCTTTTAGTAATTAAGGGGTCCACTTCATTTATCAACTCCATCTCATCACAAACACTACACACGGGAACAGAGAATCTAAACCCCATACACTATAAATGCCTATCGTCACTTGCATAGAATTCATTCCATTGAATATCTATTTTTTTTGTCCATCACACGATTCATTTCATCACCTTCCATATTCCACAATGCGTTCCATAACTCATAAAACATCCTTCATTTTCTACCATTCCACATTCTATTTTCCATTTTCCATCCATCCACCTCAACTCATTTTACTTGAACTCATCTCACTCGACATTAACTTTTGGCACTGTTTATTACGTAATTTCACAGTAGGGTTGGACCTAAAATCATTAAGAAGACATTTCTAATATTTCAATTATACTCCCTCCATTATTTTTTGTTATGGATTATGCTCAGAATTTTACAATGAATGAAAGCATATTTTTTAGTATGAGCTAACTTGTCTAAGTGGGATTATGTGATGGCTTAATGGATTTCTTAAGTAGTTGATTTATTCTTATAACAGGTTTTCTTAAATTGGAATATTGATTATATCTATTTCAATGTTCTTGAGATAAAAAATCTATCTATGGATTTTCTTATGAATTAGGATTTGAGATACTCGAAAGGGATTTGATAATTCGATTGAAATAGGAAATAAGATTTCAAAATTGACATGGAAACATGCTGTTTTGGTTTAAATTTTTCGATTCATGTTCTTAATGCAATTGAACTTGTGGTTTATTGACATAGACAAATGCTTGAATCATAAATTCAATTAGAGTAACATTATTAGTGAGAAAAATGTGTTATTTAGTTAGTGCTTGTAGATAGATTACTTGAAAGGAATATATATACTATAATTAGAATTTTGCAACCTAAAAGGGAAGTAAATTTTTATGAATTTAATCAAAATCCAATTGAGCAAACCTAATTATAATTACAAGGCAATGAAAGGAAATCTTGTTTTTACCATTACTGTAAAGACCCGGCCCACTTAACCTAATTATTAAGTATGCCAAATCTCCCGACCACGCATAATACTCAAATATTAGAAACAATATTCAAGTATTATACGTAAGGTCGTCTTAAAAAGAGATGTTTGTAATGACTACCTGTTTAAAATAGATATAACATTCATATGCTTTGAATTAAAACATTACCACTACATAGGTAGTGGTACATTAACTATATACAAGCCATACATAATATATTTATACATTACAACTTCTCAAGGAACATATAAACATAGAAATCCTACTTACAACCCAACTATATTACAAATACACTTCAACACAAATTACATTCCAAGGCTTAACAAACAAGCCTAAACACTTCAAAAAGAAATTTTCATCAAAAGGAATCCTAAGCATATACTAGGCCTCTCTCCTAGTCATCCGTAGGGTCTTCCCAATCAGTCCCATATCCCATATCGTCATAGAGCTCATCATCAAAGTCACCTGCAAGATAGCAGCGTGAGCCAAAGGCCCAGTACACAATAATGCAAACAAATACATATGCAATGCTCACTTAACTAAATGCAATGCAATAAATCATTACAACTTCATTATCTTTTAGTTAAGTGAATAGAACAACACTGGAGTATTCAAACTCCGATTCAAGCTTGGGAATTCTGGGGTCCTGAGTAACAGCAGCTGCTCAGGGGGTTGATATAGATAGACCGGATACCTATATCTCCTATATCTAACCGATAAAGAACAATAGCTTCATCTAGGGTTCACACTCCTTTATATAGTCCACTTATCCCGGTCTATAATATCAATTAGTTCAACGGTCCCATACCCGTGAACTAAGACATATTATTTCCTTCCGAGCCTAAGTAGAGGATATACCGATACAGTTAACCCTATTAGCTACCCACTTAGCCAATAAAAGAAACCACCATTGCATCATGGTGAACCATTGCATCATGGATTTGAGTCATTGCATCATGACAAAAGATTGGGCTAAGCGCCTAAACTACCGTGCCATTGCATCATGACAAGGTTGTCGCTCCCCGGATCCGGATTCAACGACGTAAAGCACACCCAATTCAATATCTTTTTATTAATTTTTGATTAAGGTCAAATTGGTATATGCCTATCCTAAGCAACAATCAATCAAAGTATTGTGTACCTGTACTAGCTCGAGAATCAGTGAAAATAACCGAAAGGGGATCAATCACTGTAAAAAGAAGTAATTACAAACTCACACTTAGTTCAAGTATATATTCATCAAATCTCAAGTATAATCATCCAAAGAAATTCAAATAAATCATTACAACATCATCACATAGCATTTAGTTATCATATATTATCATACAATACTCAACAAATACTTAAATGATCATTTATCAAGCTTGGGAGAATTTTTAACAACCAATTATAAGTTTTAAACTTTGTTTGAAAAGTGTATCAGTTGAAAAGAACTAAAATTTAAGCATTGTTACTCTTAAAATTTGTAAAAACTTAAAACATGAAAGTTGTATATCTCTTTTTAATCTTTCCAACGCAACTTGAATCACCTCAAACGGAGGTCGGATGAAAAAGTTATGGTTGAATTACAAATAATCTGCGAAACAGGGGAAAGTCTGCACGGCCGAGTGCATGGCCGTGCTCGAGGCCGTGCAGAGCATGAAAAAGTGACCCGAGACAGAGTTTTAAGCATTTAAGGGCTGCATGGGCTTGTGCATGGCCGTGCTCGAGGCCGTGCAGGGTAGGAAAATGTGACCCGAGACGAATTTTTGAGAGTTTTAAGGCCTGCATGGCCATGTGCACGCCCGTGCAGCAGGTGGTGCATACTGGAACAAAAAATAACGAATTCCTTTGTTCTTTAAATGCATTTTACACTTCTCAAAGTTCTTTAAACTCATTCCAAAGTCTCTCATAGCTTGTTATATGATCAATATAACATTCAAACAACATAAACTTCAACTTTAAACATCAAACAAGTTCAAACACTACTCTACATGAATCAAACTCTTCTTCATCAACTTCCACCAACCCTAGCTCACTTCAAACAATTCTAATACTCATCATACTTCAACACTTCAATTCCAAACCACATGAAAGCCTACTACAACCTATCTACAACAACTCAAGCATTCTAAACTTTCCTAACAACTCTACAACACTTCAACAAGAATTTAGTATACCAATTACTCATATTACACTACACATGCATATTTCATGGATTAAAGGGAAAATAAAGCATCTTAAACATCAAATAAACTTACCTCAATGTATATATGAGGCTTGGGGAAGGATTTTTGGTGTGTTGAGTCCAAGATAAGTTGATTTGGGTCTTGGAAATTTTTGGGCTCCTTGAGTTACGAATTTTCTTTTCTTTGTTCTGTTTTGGGTTGTCTCTTACTTCAATTAGACCTTGATGTTTATCTAAATGGTGTTGACTTTTGAGGAGGGCAGATTTGGCAAGGCTTGGGCCTTATTTGGGCTTAATTATGGACTTGAGTTTGGGCTTGAGTGGGCTTTAAAAATTCTGCTATGTTTAGAATTTTATTTAGGCCTAAAACAAGCTTAAATTCAACACATATAATTCATTACAATAACAATTAACACTAACATGATAATTTCTAACATGAATAAACTATCAACCTAGATATATTTACCATAGCTTATTATCAAATCACATATGTTATAACACACCCAATATTGCAAACACACTAATCCACTCAAACACATACACACATATAATTATCAAATTTAGCATGCATTAATATATATAAATTATGGCTATTTCAATTACAAACCCCAGATTTGTGATTTGAAAGAGTTAAAAGAGTTATTCCAGTGCTCAGTATTCCTTAGTATCAAAATTAGTCATAATTTTTAGCAGTAGAAGTATATCATTTAGTTTAGCTCAAAAATATGAGATCATTTTGCTTAACTTAGAGGAGGTTATTGCATTTTGGTACTTAGTCAATTAGCTCGCTATGGAACATGACTTTGTTTTCACCAGTTTTATTGCTACACACGCACCTGATATACTTACCGATAGTTTCGCGCTTTAAAAAGAGTTTTAACATAGAAGTTTGTGTCAATGGCATAGTCACTAGCATCTATACATACTTCAAAAGGCTTTGTGATGTCGAGAAAGGCCAAGACTAGCTCTTCTATTAATACTTTTATTAAGGCATTGAAAGGCTTCTTGACACCATTACCCCTAACAATTAGGAGCATCCTTCTTCAATGGGGTTGTAATCTTCGAAAACTCTTCGATGAACCATCGATAACAACTTGCCATCCCCAACAATGACGTCAACTCAATGGGCTTGGTAGGCTCCTTCCAATCACAGATGGGACAAACCATTCTACCATCCATTCGGATCGTTCCTTGCTCCATTAAATGCCCTACGAATTCCACTTTATCTTTTTTTACATACAACTCATTTTCATATAGCGTCTACAATACTTGTTGCAAATGCTTTATATAATCCTCTAATGACTTACTATAAATCACCATGTCATCTAAATTAAGTACCACAAACCGAGCTTGTGATTTTAGTAATATTTTCTTAATTGAAATGGATCAAAACTTGTTTAAGTGCATACTTTAGGCAAAATTATGAATTCGAGTTTATGATTCTATGAGTTAATGGTTTTACCAATTTTACGTGATTTTGCTCGATTTTATTGATTCTATGTTTACAGTGATATCAAGAGTTTGAAAACTAAGTATGTCACCGGAGTATAAGATACTTGTTCCTCACAATTACCTTATTTAATGCCCACAGTTAATGTATAGCCAAAATGAACCATCTTGCTTCTTTTAGAATAGTATCAGGGCTTCAAAGGCTGCTTTCGAGGATCTAATGTAGCCTGATTCCAACAACTCTTTAAGTTGGCACCTCATATGCGTCTAAACTTAGAGTTGGCATCCAGTATGGCACTGTTGTAGAAGGCTTTACTCCTAGCTCTATCACTGAATTCTTTTAGCAACTCCTCTACTATATGTGGAGTCGGGTTGTCTTTCTTCATCTCTTTGTCTATCTTGAAGGAGGTTAGGCATGTGGTTTTATTCTTCTTCAACTCTCTAGTTAAATATATAGCTGATAGAAGTTTAGTAGCTTCTCTTGTCTTTTTCATCACAGGAATGACACATTAAGCCTTCAAAATTTAACACATACAGATAGTTGAATCGAAGAATGATTAGGGGCATCAATCTTATCCCTGAATGCCACCCTTATCTCAAATTCAAAGTCATTAAGAGGTATTACCTCAATGAACTCCTTCTCTTACCATCCAACAATCTGCAACTCAATCCCTTTTGATACTCTAATAGTCAAAACTTCCTTTGAATTAACGATCTTGAGCTAGGCCTTAGTTTTCTCTATTGGCAACTCCAACTTATGTGCTATTAATGCTGAAAATAAAAGATGGGAAGTACCGATATCAATGAGGGCACTTAACTTCTTACCCACAACTTTTACACGGTGTACATCAATCCTTTGTGCTTCTTTGTTGCCTAGCTCTTCGTAGTACCTAAGACATGTAGTATACCTAGTTTTCCTACATCTTCTTCATTCGAGCTTTCCTTTGCCATTAATATAGCAAATTTCTCCTTCTTGGGGTATTCTTGGGTAAAATAGCATTCAACTCCCTCGCTTCCTCTTCTTTCCATACCTCTTCCTTTCCCTTAAAGGAATTTCTGTCTCTTTCTTTTTTGGCACTACTCATCACCTTCCCTGTAGGAGGCTTAGAATCTCTTTCTTGAATTATATTAAACTTTTAGCAACAACCATGGCTCTAGGGATATCTTTTATCGCTCTCTATTCCCACTCTAGCTTTGCACATGGCTTAAAGCCTATCAAGGAACATAACAAGAGCATTATCTAAGTTTAAATCAGGTATACCTAACACTAACTCAGAGAACTCATGTACGTATTACTTCACTTCCCTTTTGTAAGTTAAGTGTCAAAGTTTGACCTTGACTTCCTAAGGAGCATTCTAAGGAAAGAAATGAACTTTGAATTTTTGGATAAACCCCATATAAGTGGTGATATCATTGGCCCTTTGACACCACCGAACCATTACAGGATCTTTTAAATACATGCTAGGAATATGCACCTTACTTAAGTCATCCATCAGCTTGACTGCATTAAAATAGTACTCAAGTCACCATAAGAAGTTATCCACTTTCTAAGCCAATCTAGCCCCTTTGAAGTATTCAGGCTTGGGTACATCTATCTTGTTTATTGGTTGAATTGTCACACTGTTAGCCTTTATCACTCTACAAGCCACTAATTGAATCTTATTTCCTTTAACTCATGATGCAAGGCCACGATTGCAACATTACTTTATGCCACATATACATCCTCTTTAGCTTCTAATGCAACAACCTTAACTTTGAGGATTTCCCCCTTTCTTTTCGATGGCTTAATCTCGTACTATAAAGTCTTATATATCCAAAATCATGGCTCTTGAAACTCACCTTGAAGGACCTTCTCAATGTCCTCCTTTTGGGTATTGGCCTCATCGATTTTATGCCTTACCTCGATTATGCTTAAATCCACCTTCTCCATTCTAGCTTTTAAAGAGTTCAGCATATCCTTAGATTGAACCCGAATCTTGAGCACTTGACGTTCCTCTTTTTCATTCACCTACTCCATTGCAAAGGTGTTGTTCTCGTTTCAGAATGACATTCACAATACCTTAGAGAGAGAAAAAGTAGAGAGAGAAACTTTAAGTGTATACTGATTTAAGTCAAAGTATCTACATAATTTATAATGAGGGGAGGGGTTACCCCTATATATACAAGCAGACTTTGAAAATGGATGGTTTAGATTTATTTAATCTAACGATTACATTTGAATCCCTCTAACTTGTAGTAGTTGTATCTACTTAACCTACCTACTATAATACAATGCATTTAGACATTTTAAATTCTCGTTAGTCCTTTTAGAGTCTTCTAAAACCTTTTGAAATCTGTAATTGGATATGGACCTTAAGCTTTTTTTCACT
Source organism: Combretum micranthum (assembly GCA_024138025.1). NCBI lineage: Eukaryota > Viridiplantae > Streptophyta > Magnoliopsida > Myrtales > Combretaceae > Combretum > Combretum micranthum. The sequence goes on along the minus strand of JAMXBD010000242.1, from coordinate 645,731 downwards.
CTTGGGCTTTAATAGACCTAATGAATATGCTCGATCCTGAAGGTCCCCAATACTAGCAACCTTGGACCCGTGCGAATCCACCCATAGGTCAAATCTAGTTAGACATGTCGGGTTCAAGTCCTAAACTCCGTGGGATAGGATGAGGTGAGTAATGAGTCAGACCTGCCTCATGTAGGGATGCAATTAGGGCGGGTTTAGGATAGGCCATGTAAAACCCAAACCCAACCCCGATTGGTTATAGGGTCTCCCAAAACTTGAGGAAAACCTTATAGGGTTTTCTCTATCATACTTGGAACCTATCGTGATAGGATTTTAATCAACTCAATTCTTGACTTGACCTGCCCCAATAAGAATAAGCTACACCAATTGCCAATCATCTTTTGTGAATGCATCACTAGAAGGAATGTGGCATGCAATTCAATCACAAATACAAAATGTTAAAAACTCATGACTTAAATGAGGTCTAAATCATTACTTTTGTTTGATAATCAATTGCACATAGACAAAATCTGGATATCCATATAGGAAATTAAGATGACATAATGTCCAAAGAGTGCTCTATTAACTTAAATAACTAAATGGAATCAATCATCACGTGCCTCTAGCCACTAATTAAGATGCCAGAAATTGAAACTATATACATCTCAATGCACTCTTAAGATATGAGTGATTAATGTCTTGGAAATTACACATTTCTTTATTGAGTATCAACATCTTAATGAAACTAATTGCATTTAGAGCCAACACAACACAACTGTATATCTAACCACAAGTAGCACTGTTCTCCCAGATAGCATCACTTGCTGTTGCTATCATTATTCTCTTGTTCGTGCACCCATAACATGCTAAAGCTATACAAACAACCATTGCCCATTTTTTATGTGTGTGTGTGTATGTGTGTGTGAGAGAGAGAGAGAGTAACAATGTGTGTCACTATATCAGGCTGAAGGCTTGCGGATAGAGTGCCAATGTGTGTCACTATATCAAGCTGAAGGCTTTCAGATTCAATGAGGAACTGGGTTCTAAATTAGGGCTTTTTTCATAATCCATGGAATAAGAGATTACCTATGAATGTCATCCTTTAGGATCTAAGTTAATCACTGCAAGACTAGAATTTTCTTTGATTTTATCTTCTTTAGATAAATCTGATTTCAGATTAGGGTTTTCCTGTACACCCTTTGTATCAAGATTTGAACTTCCTTTAATCCCCCCTGTATGGATGGGGAATCTGTTGAGTTAGGACCTAAGGTTTGAGTGTTAGGAAGCGAGAACAAATTAGGATTTAGGGTATAAAGGAGGAGATCCCTAGAAGCAAGGCCTAGGATTTGGAGGGAATCGTGAGGAGAAGAGGGAAGGAGTTCACCCTTGCTGTTAAGGAGAAATAAAGAGAGATATTAGGATTTGGATTGAGATGGAGAGTTAGAGAAAGGTATTGATTGAGATGGTCAAGTGTGGATTCCATGGAATAGAGCCTGGATTTCACGGTTACTCCCAGTCTATAATGGAGGATAATGGAAGTAGGATGAAAGAGGAAACAAAATAGCAGGATTTTGTAAAAATAAAATAGCAGTGTTAATGTCAGTATGTGGTTATGGTTTTTTTTCTTTTTTTTTTTTGGCATTATGAACTTAAAGATGAGACAAATACGTATAAAATTATGAATTTTATTTAATTCTTGTAGTAATTATATATCAAGTTAGGTTTCCCATTTGGCTATGTATAGGACTTGAAATCTGACCCGAAACCCTATAAATTTTTAAATGATGCCTAGAACCCATCTCGAAACTTTGTGTTTTAGCCGATTAGGTATCCTATAACGACTCATCCGATTGCATCCCTAGCCTTATGAAGATTTCTAGACCAAAGATAACCCAACTAATATTCTAAAGATACTAAAGCATATGAAAGAGTCGTTTTATAATATGACTAAGTGTGCTTTACTATTTAGAGTAAAGTGCGAACATGCTCGACATGGATATTCCATGCTAAATCGTGATTGTAACCATAGTTATACATAGTGTCAACCTAACTTATTTTTTAAAAAATCATCATTTACATCATTGACTAAGAATTTTTGAATCTAGCATATCACATATCAGAAGTTACTCATTTTTTATATTTTTATTAGTTTTTCGGTTATATTGGTAATACAAAGTTAAATCACCATATTGATGGCAGCCTCTCTATAAACTAAAAATAAAATATTAAAATTAGTATGAATAATTCACAACGAATGATCCAACACGTGTGAAAGACAATGAATGGTATCATCATTTAATGGTGTTTCTTTTCGACCAAATAAATATTAATAGTAAATATTTATTCCTTTTCTTTTTTCCCTATTTCCTAAGTATAATGGACAAGAAAATTAAAACCCATCCACTATATTTATGTTATTAGACTATGAAGACTTTGTCATTTTTTACTCCTTTGTTTCTTGCTGGAACCATTATTCATGTACTCGGTTGTTCTCGAGATAGCCATATACACACGTGATCTAAATCCTCCTCGTAAAATTTCATTCTCAAAGATTCCCCCACTTTATCCCTATGGGTTCCATTTATTTTTATAAGTATATATTTTTTACCTAATAATAATAAAATATTATAAAAGAATCCTCCATATCTATAAGGATCTCTTGTCTAGATACTCTTGTTAAGCACCTTGGACGATGTTTTTATATTATATTTGGTATGTAAGAATGAGTTTACGATTCCAAATTTCATCCTCATTTCCATGTTTAGATATATTTATAAACGTTGGAATCATGATTTCCATGAATTGAGGAGATTCCATTCATCTCATTAATTATTATTATTATTATTATTACATTTTTCTTTTTATCCTCTCGCATATTTATTATTGAAGTTTTTTTTTTGTTTGTACAAACACCTTATCAATTCCATTACATTCCATGATATATCATTATATCTAAACAAAAAGAATCATTCCATTTCACCAATTCTAATACATTCTATTCCAAATTATTATTGTATATCAAATGTGGCATTATGATATACTACTCAACCTGTGGGTTAGTATCCAGGGGCAAGACCGGTGCGATCTTCGAAAAGTATGAATGATGTAGTCATTTTAGTTCCATTGTTTTACTATTTCATGTCAATTTTTTCTTTGTTCAAATAAAATAGTTAAGACATTGGTGAATATATACATTATTTGTAAGGACTACTCATTGTTTAGTCTATTTATTTATTTTTTCAAAGCATATCCTTTCTATTTTATTTTACATGGCAATCAAAACACAAAGGTGTAAGTTAATTTCTAGCAAGTGTTAAGAAGAGAACATCAATTACTACATTAGTTATTAGTATTTTTCTAACAATAGAAGACTATGTGTGCCATAGAAGGAGAACTTAAGAAGGAATTATTGAAAGAAGCATACTATTCTAGTTATTTCATTCATCCTGGAGGGAACAAGGTGTACCATGATTTGAAGAAGTTATACTAGTAGAATAACACGAAGAAGGAAATGGCAGAGTATATATCCAAGTGCTATACTTACCAATTGATTAATATTGAACATAGAAGATCGATAGGTGAATTGAAGTGGTTACCAATACTTCAGTGGAAGTGGGAGCACATAAGTATGGATTTCGTTACTGCTTTACCTAAGACCAAAGAAAAGTTTGATTTGATATGAGTGATTGTTGACACACTAACTAAGGTAGCTCACTTTATACCGATTAAGACTAGGTACAAATTAAAATAGTTAGCAAGGTTTATGTCTAAGAGATAGTGAGGTTACATGAAATACTAATATCTATAGTGTCAGATAGAGACACCAGATTTGTTGGAAGATTCTAGAAAAGTCTGCATCAAGCCTCAGGCACCAAAGTTGTTTTTAGTACAACTTATCATCCTCCGACAGATGGACAATCTGAGAAGACTATCCAGATTCTAGAAGATATGTTGAGAGCACGTGTTTTGGATTTCAAAGGTAGCTGAGATGAGCACTTATCATTGGTGGAATTTTCTTACAGCAATAGTTATCAAGCATCGCTTAGGATGCCATCATATGAAGCCTTGTATGGTAGAAAGTATCAATCTATAATTCATTGAGATGAATTTGGTGACAGACAGATTTTAGGACCAGAACTGGTACATGATGCTAATGATAAAGTTAAATTGATCAAACAAAAGTTGCAAGCAGCCTAAAGTCATCAGAAAAGCAATGCCGATAAGCGAAGGAGACCTTTGGAATTTCAAGTGGGAGAACATGCCCTATTTAAGATCTCGCTAACTAAGGTTGTTGTCAGATTTGGCTTAAGAGACAAGTTAAACCCCAGATATGTTGGACCATATGAGATTCTAGAAAAGATAGGTAATGTGGCATATAAGTTAGCTTTATCGCCTAGTTTGGAAGGAGTATACAATGTGTTCCATGTGTTTATACTAAGAAAATATGTAAAAGATCCTGAACATATAATAGCATTGGAACCATTAGAAGTATAACCAAATCTATCTATAATTGAAAAGCCCTTGAAGATTATTGATGCTAAGGAGAAGATTTTGAGAAGGCGGGTAATCAAATATGTGAAAGTACAGTGGACAAACCAATCAGAGCGAGAAGCTACATGGGAGTCAGAGGAGAAAATAAGGACAAAACATCCTGAGCTTTTCAATAATCTAGGTAACTTTCAAGGACGGAAGTTTCTTTAAAGAGGGGAGAGATGTAATATATAGATAAGTAATTTATAAGAAGGGTAAAAGTATCATTTAATATATTATAAGAGGGTTTTACGATCTACCATAAAGCAAAGTTGTTTGTTTAATCAAATGGCAGAAGTGTAATTGAAGATGGAAATTCATAGCTAAAAGCCAGCTAAGTACGTCGCCGACCTAGAATTCAATAATACAACCAGCATATGTTTTGTGGCTTTGGTAGCGTTGAAGCTAATGTTAAAGTTGAAAAATTGAGTCAAAGTGTTGTAAGCCTCTAACTTAAGTGTGTACGCCACCATCTTTGATATATACACTACTGGTGTACATGCCAGCCTACATATTTCAGATTATAACCCGAGAGCAAATGGCTGCTAGCTTTGGCGTTTATGCTACCGGTCTTTGGTTTACATCAGTGGCGTATATTTAAAACTGATAGCGTACCTTGTTCGGAAGATAAAGAGTTTCCATGAATTTGTTTATATCTTAGGCTTATGTTTCCTTCTCCAAATCAGACCAAAACATAGAAAATCCTCTCTATACATGATCTTAGCATCTAAAGAGATCTTGAAGTCTAGATCAAGGTAATTGAACCTATTTCTTTTCTTTAGAGTCTAAAAGATCTATCAAATTCCTTAGGATTTCTATTGGTTTTGAAGGGGAAATTGAAGAAAATCTTAATTTGTTTGGAGATTCGAATTTTTGGTGATCAAGAATGATTGAGACTCAATTATAGATAAATTTGAATGTTTTTAGTCTTTATGATTACATAGAAGCAATTTTATGTTGATTATTGGTTTGATTTGTATTACATGGGATTATCGGGTTTGGAAGGATTGTTGAGGAGATTTGTCATTTTGAAGAATTATTGCCAGGAAGGAAGGTGTAGATTTATATTTCTATTAAGATTAGGGTTTTAGGTGACGTTTGGATTAGGTTTATGCTATGGAAGTTGTACTTTGAAATCTGTTATGTATATGTGATCAGGGTTTTAGAGATTTAGAGTTTTGTTCCTTAAAATTAATTCAGGTACGACCTCACCTTTGCTCTTTGTATGTGCTTGTAGGCTAGAATTGATAATTGATCTAAATATATTTGGATTTTAAATAAATTTGCTTATTGCTTGTGTTTGGCTGCTGTTAGTAAAGATCAGGCAGATTGTGAAACTAACACTACTACCCTAATAATCTATGTGTGAGATTGTCCTAAGTGAACTCGTGTATAAAAATGATTCTGGTAGTTTAGGACTTTTGCGATAACAACACCAGGTGTGTGGGGAGTACCCAACACCAATATATTTATATATTATCTATTTTCTATACTGCTTATTTTTATGGAGTGATGATTAACTCCAGGTTTAGAACTACACTGTAGATGGTTCTAGACTATGCTATTGTGGGCTAATTAAAAAGATAATAACCTGTGTTTGTTGTATTAGAATAGGTTGTACGCAATTATGTATGATGTGTGCTCATGTGCTTGTCTTTGTGGTGTGGCGTATTGGGCAATATTTGCTCATTCTTTTATCTTTTCTAGGAATAGGTGAAGATCAGGTAATATATAATTTATCTAGATATGATGTCTTTGTGGACTACGGGGAGGGCGATAGTACACCGGACTTCCCTACTGATGTCTAGATCATATGGCTTAGAATTAGACCGAGTTGAAGACTTTATGAGATTTTATATGTTTTAAGACTGATTTGTAAGACTTCCCTTTAGGTTTTAAGTTTGTTTAAAGTTGGCTTTGGTTTATGCCAACAAGACTATTGAGAAGTTTTATGTTTTTGAAAATATTTTAAATAGGTACTCTTTATATGTGAGTATTAGAGATATATGTTTTGATTATTTGTGAATTAGTATTTTATAGCCTTAACGTATCCATTTATGTTAAGGACATGTGGCGGGTTGTAATACCAATAGGTTATGGCATTAAAACTTAATACCTAATCAAAGTTTTTATGACTATGCTTCTTACTTTACTAACACTATTTGCTTTGTTTTTTTATGAGAAAGAAGGAGCTTATCAGTGTTAGATTGTATTAAGAATATTAATAAAAGGGTTAATGTCACGAATAATACTTGAACTTTAATGAAACATGTAATTAGGTTCCTAAACTTTAAAGTTGATCAACTTAGTGCTTAAACTTTGGAATTAAACAATTTAGTACATAAAAAAACTTTTTGTGCACGCTAACAGTACCTCCATAAGTATTAAATTGATCAATTTTTAAAATTTTTAGGTACTAAATTGATCAATATCAAAGTTTATGTATTAAATTAATCAATTTCAAAGTTTAAGTTCCTAATTATATATTTTGTTAAAGTTCATGTACCATTTATAATATTATCCCATAACAAAAATTCAATCACATGTCGTCTTTCTATATTTGCTGTAATCACCCAAATTTTTGCAACTCAAATATAATAATCATTAAGTAAATAAGATAAAGTTTTAAAAATGTTTTAAGAAAAGTCATAAAAATCACTCTTAATTTTTCGTAATCTAAGAATATTATAGTATGAACAATTTAAGTATCCTTTAAAAAATTGAATTATTATAAACAAAATTTTAAGATACAGTTTTTCCTTAACTTCTTGATTACACTCCACAAGAATAAAAAAGGTAAAATTTGAAACATATATACACAAATGAATGAAAGTGAAATCTTAACTAGGTGATAGTAGTAATAAAAGTTATAAAATATAACATTTCTCATAATTAAAGAAATAAATGATTATAAAGAAATGGTGCTAAATCTAATAATTCAAATCTTAAAATGTTACATGAAAACAAAAAACGAAAACAAAAATGACAAGAAACACCAAACTAATACAATAAGATAACAAAACAATGTAACCATGCATATGCAAAAGATAAACTTAAAACATATAACAGGTTACCAAATAATTCAAGTTCCAATAGAAGTAAAACATAATACCAAAGTTGAATCTACAATAATCAGAGTAGAGAGGTAGAAACATAAGTAAAAAAATTAATCCTAAAATAATCGATAAAATTAATATATAGTGTTACCTACCAACAATTGATCAAATTTTTGTTTATGTAAATTAGAAATAGCTTAATTAACTAGTATAATAGATGATTAATTTTGAACCTTGATTAGAATGTAATTTAAAAATTAAGCTTAGATAATCTAATTAAATCAAGTAAATTAAATTATATGATATAATAAGATAGATGAACATAATCAAATTAATAATTGGATTTCAATGAAACTGAAATTTTGGATATTCCCTTCCATTCATCTATGTGCTTCAAATGCTTATCTCATCAATAAAATTTCTTAAATCTTTCTAACTATTAAATTTGAATTGTATTCCCTTTAATTTGTCTATTTACATTAACTATTTTTCCAACAAATCAAAATTCATCATCATCTTGATCAATTTCAATTAATATCCCTTTTCTTTCAATCATCAAATAAACCAAATTTCGAATATGAATTTTACAAAAAGTCTTAACTAGCCATTTTTATTCTTAATTTTGTTTTCTTAATTCTCATAAAATTTGAGTTCAAGTACTTATTCATAAATATCAATTTTAGGCTTGAACTCAAGCTAAATATCAAATTTCTACAAATTAAACTCTTAAGCTAGACTTTTTATTCAAGTAATAAATTTTTGTTTTATAAATCCTCATATTTCTTTCTAATTGTTTTTAGAATTTGATATAATCATATAGAAAACTCAAATCAAAGTCCCACCCATATTTAACTTTTAAAAATCTCTTAATACTTATCCCCTTTTCTTCTTTTTCCTTTTCCCTAGTTGCTTCTTTTTCTCTTTCTTTCATTTTTGTTTTCTTTCTTTCTTTTCTTCACCTTTTCTTTCTCTCAAATAATCAAACTTAAACCTTGAATCAACAAGATTATAGAAGGAATTGATGATAGAATCAAGATGGAAGTAGGGATATAAGCTTAGAAGAAGCTACATGAACAATAGGAGGAGTAGTAGTGAAGTTTACCTAAAGTTTTTCTAAAAGAAGTAAGTTGTAGTTTTTCTTTGTTTGATTTTTTGGTTATGCATGTGAATGATGAATTAGGGTTAGTTACGAGTTAAGTTAGTAATAAAATATATGAATACTAGATATATGGTTTATCTATGAATGGAGAAAAGGTTTGATAAAGTGATTGGAGATGTTTGATGAAGCAGTATGAGAATAGAAGTGTTAAAAGTCCTAAAAATAAGTTGTACGTTGCTTTTATAGTGTTTTAGCTTGTGTAGGATGTCTATAAGTTGATAAAATGGAGTAAGAAAAATAGGGGAATGCATAACCCCTTGTAATTTGATAGTCATACGCATAGAACGACCCTTACAAGGCTCGAGTTGGATGATTTTTGTGGAGTATGTGCATGTAATGGCTCTTACTGGCCTTGAGTCTAGAATTCCCTACAGCAATGCTATTTCGTATTTTGATCATAAGTTTTTTATCTCAACTTGCATTAGGGAGATTCAAAATGCTACAAAAATCCTAAAAAGAGCTCTATAACATTTTTGTTTTAAGTTTTTGAAAATTCTAAAAGTATTAAGGTCTAGATTTTATTTGTTTCAGGTTGCAACATATAGGCAAAAACAAAAACAAGTCCAAACATATCCAAATCTATTGAATATTTGTTTTACTAGTTAAATGCATATAGTTGAATATAATATTTTATAATTTCTTAAGGATAAATAGACTAAGGAATTTATAGCACGAGTTTAGAGTATTTTGATATAAAATGAACTTAGTTAATCAACTTAGCTTCATCATGGCCTAATGAATCTTTTTGAGCTAAAATGAACCAGACTAATTAGAATCCTATAAAACATATGATAATGACTCAGTAAGATAATTGAATAAGACTTAATAACTAGATTGAATGAAAGGTAAATAGGTGTTTTCCTAAAAGTTAATTTATCTAAAACTTGAAAGTGAATAACAAAAGATAATATTTTTATAGTACATGATTTATAAACAAAAGAAAAGTGATGAGAAACTATTCTTCCTCATAGGAGAATCAAATAAATCAACCTTGGAAAGCACTAGAAGATTTCTATATCTAGACTAGGATGACAGGTGGTAACAATGACTTTATCACTTTGTTTATGCTTGTAATGTAGTTGTATATGTATTAATATAAACATAATCGGCTATGTGTGGGGATTGGGAATTTGTTTACTGTTTGGTGATTGTCTTAGTTGATAACTTACTAAAATAAAAGTGATCACATATTGATTGTAATGATTGAGTTGTTGTTGTCGATGAATGTTTACTAACTAATTGGTCGTTTTAAATAATGGACTTAATATTATCCGACTATTTAATTAAACGATCATGCATTACAGGACAGCATAATTTGCATTAGCATGGTACTCATTCACGTATTAACATTTCGGTTCTATGATAACTTTGAGTTTTCTAGTAAATAAAAATAGATATTTGGTTCTACAAGATAGGTTATCACTGTTCTTTCGATTCAATAGGAACTAAACAAGCACGGAGGATGTTGCCTATGATGTCGATTATAAATATTAATACTTGGTCGAGTTTCTATGTTCTAAGGTGAAATGGAGATTATGTTACATGTGCGTGTGTGTGTGTGTGTGTGTGTGTGTGTGTGTGTGTGTGTGTGTATAAGAATGAAAAGAATTTCTCCATTGGTTCTTTATTTTTCCTAGGTATGAATTACTTGAACTAATCCTTTAACCCCCTAAGACAGGGCGTAAATCTCCATTAGTTTATATTATGGTCCTCCAAACTGTGCATGTCTCAGATGTTTTAGTGCTTCATTGCATATGTTTGCTAAAATACTAGTTTGATAATTGTTTGATGCGTGGTTGGATTTTGTTATTCACTAAGCTATAGTTTAGCTTATGTTCTATAGTTTTTGTGCAAGATTCTTTGAAGTTGGGAATGGGCTAAGTTTGTGGATAGAATTCCTTGAAGATAGAAGACATATATAATATATATATATTTACCAAAGATAGAATACATATTTGAAATGAAAATTAAATAGATTGTATAGTAATTGAGATTTTGTTTTATGTAAAATAAGTTTAGATTATGAATTAGGACAGTTGTACAATAGTTTTAAAGTTTGCAAAATGTAGATTCTCTATTTTATTTTACTATTTGTTGGGGGATACATAATTCTCTGCAGTTCTGATAGACTGTGAGAAGTCGGATTTCCTTTATTTATCACAAGTATATTTGTACATTAGAAAGTTGTAAAGAAATTCTCGGGTAGAGCCTTGCAAACTCTAACTTGCAAGACAATTCTCATGGTGCACACGTGTTATGATAATTCCATATTAATCCTCTTAGGTCTCTTTTAAGATGGTGACATTTGCAAATAGAGCAAACAATGTTAACGAGAAAGGAAAAATATCTGCAAATAGTTTGATTGAGTATTAAATTGGTTAGTTTAAAGTTTTAGTTTTAAATTAAATTTTTATGTAAAGTTGATATGTTAAACATTACCCTCATTTTGGTCAAAAAAAAAAAAAAAAAAAAAACAAAGTGAAACATTTCCTTGATTTGAGCTGTCTTCTTTTCCAGCATTTGACATGGAGTGTAACTAATTGTCTCTTTTTTTTTCCCTTTTTTTTTCACCTTTCAGTGAATTTGTCATATCATCTTAAATGGGGTATTGAAAGGATGATCAATCAAACTTTTTATGGGGTTATGCAAGTAAAGTCCTATATTATAATTAATGATTATTTTAGGTTTCATTCTAATTCCTATGACTTATAATTTTTAGGTCCATTAGTTATGTATAATTTAATTATACTTTTTGTCTAATAGCATATTTATAATTTTTATTTATTGTAGAAACATATCTAACAAATGCATTTTATAATCATTCTATTTTATATATACTTCCAAACAAACAATATATTTCATTCAATTTCAGAATTCTCGACTTACAAAGATGGCATTAGCACTAAATACTAGAAAGCCCGAGATAAAATTCTTTGTATTTTTTAAATTACTCTTCTCTCGGCTTCCTCCCTTCCCTTTCATATCGCAATAGGAAACGAATTTTGAGGTCCAGCTAGCACGATGGAAGGTGTAGTTCCACTTCTAGGGCAAGCACATGGATGAGTAGACACACATATATATGACAAATTATTTTCCTATTTGCCATATCTTTTTAGTTGTGTTTAGTCACAAGATTTGAACATGACAAGAAGAATCGAACAGTATAATATAAGAAGTATTTGAAAGCATTATTTTTTTATATCATATTTAATATGCATGATATTAGACAGTATTGGATAAAATTCTTAATAAAAAATTTGATTTTTGTCATGTTTTAATATTTTTATATCATAAAATATAAAAAATAAAAATTTTAAATTTTATCTAATCCTATAAAAAAAATTATTCAATTTTATTCATATTTTATGAACTAAATATGTTATAACAACTATTTTCTAACCCAGTCTTATGAAAAATTTGCAACATTACATTCATGTCAAACGTCACACCATTTTGAACCCTTTCGGCTTCTTCGTTTTGAATTTTCTAAAGTGGAAGTGATTCCTTGTTGACTCCATCCAGACAGGTCATCATGTTCTCCCCTTTCATCCTTTTACAGACGAAATTCTCAGCCTCATGTTTTACTTTTTGTACTTTAAGGTAATTATCATCCCTAGTATTTATCGGATGTAAGTACGTTGGATACGAGGTCTAGATAAGGTTCTGTAACTGTACGTTGCAGGCATGTAATAAAATGCCTGTCGTGAGAATTGAGAAACATAAAATGATTGGACCTATCTCTAGCTGATGCATAGTGCTATTTTTCTGGAAAAGATTCGCGTCGGTGATTGAAAACTGCAAATAACTAAAATAATTTTAGGATTTTATAATTTTGTGGGAATTTTTATATTTAATACATAAAAAATCATTCAAGTATAAACTTGCAATGAATTATAAATTTAAATATATAATTTAATATGTTTCAAATATTTGATTAGTTTTATACATCTTGATATTAGATAAAATTGTAAATTTAAGGATTCAACATTATGTTTAGATTGAAGAAAGAAAAAGGTAGCAGAAGAAATGAAAAGGAAAATTTTGTTTTCCCCTCACTTGGAAAAGAGAGGGAAGTTAAAATAAATGGGTTTATACTTTGCTTGGCAATTGGCATGATAGAATGATTTATGAAGGAAAAAAAATAAAAGAGATAAATTATTGGATAATGAAGTGGAAGAAAATAGATTGATCAATAACTATTAAAAAAATAAGAAGCATATAAGAATAACTATAAAATTATTTCCATTTTTCCTCCTAATTCTCTCATTTTTGAAGGGACAAAAAAGAAAAGAGTCTATAGAAAATATTATATCCATTTTCCTTACGTTGACTTTTAGTTTCAAAACAAATAAGAGAATAAAATTTAATTCTCTTTATTTAATTTACTCCAAAATCATTTCCTCCTAATTCCTTTATATCAAACAAAGTGTTAGAGGAAAAAAAACTTTCTTTTAAAGCCTAAAAAAAAATGATTCTCTCTAATTTAAAAAGAATTATGAGAGGATATAAATAAAAAGAGATTATACCCTTAGAAATAAATGTACATTATTAAAATATAAGGACCTTTATGATCCTTTAGCAAAATAAAATATTATATCACTAATTTTTCTTTCTTTTACTTCTCTTTGTACCTAGATAAAGAAATTTATATTTTTTCTATTCATTTACTTTTCTCTTTAATTCTTTTCTTTAACTTTCCTTCCCTCCTTCCACCCGATGTCAGCTTCAAGCAGGGTTACAACTTACAATGACCTTTTCATTTGACACGACATAATAGCCTCTCCAGTCATAGTATGTTTGGCTATTGGCCAAAGGAGGAACTTGTCATAATTACTACCTAAATTTTGAGCATCTTTCAATTTCTCATCTACAATTTGAGGGTTTTTTTTAATTTAACATCTAACCGTATTATTACTTATTGGAGCATTCCCAAGGTTTTTGGCATTGTTTCTTAGAACGAACAACCTCATCATCGGTGCTTCACGGTTCGTTCACTTCGTTGAATGAATGAGGTTATAATAAAATTCCTATTATGGAATAATAGAATAGAACTATAATAAAATTTTTCTTTATTAATTTTTTATTTAAATAGTGATATTTTGAAAAAAAAAAGACTGTTCCAGCATTGAATTGGTATTCATAAGTTTGAATGAATAATGGCTATTCAATATTTTATATAATAGGAATTCATTATGGAATTACTATTCAGTGAACTAAACGATGTAGTAGCTATTCGTAAGGAATAAGGCTGTAATGGAATTGCAATTACAACGAAGTAAACAAGCAATCAATAATGCACATCGGTTCTTAGCAAAAATTGGAATCCTCTTATGGCCTTACCTGATAAAGCTGACATAGTAGTATTTCTATTTTTAAAGTATATTGTATATACTTTTTATTATGTGGTTGAAACCTATAAAATCATAAAAAGTTATAAAAAAACTTTAAGAATAAAGTGATAGAGTCCTTAAAAAAAAAATAGTCCATAAAATATTGATTTGGCACAAGATACCGAGGAATGTGGATACTCTTGAATGAAAAATTTTATTGAGCCATTATGTTTTTCAAAAGGATTAGTTCCATTGTTTATTTATGAACTTAAATTTATACTCAAAAGAACTATTTATGGACAAAATCGTAGAAGTTTCTCTTGTCAAATATATCATTCTCACTTTTACAAAAGTTCGTGGGTCGGTTAATTTTTTGAACGGATCAGTGTTATTAATTATTTAATAACCCAAAATTCATAATATTCGTTTTAAGCGTTTGATGATATTAGACTATATAGGTTTTCGTCACTCTTAACTAATTACACTTTGATAGTTTTTTCTCTAATGAGTATTCACCACGTCATTATTTTTAAGATAATGGGAGTTGTAAATTTAAGAAGTTTACTAAATATAATATTTAGTTTTTAAACTGAGGCAAAATTCTATAGCCTTATTGTTAATTTTGACATGATTTGTCATGCCCTTGTTAAGAGCACATATTCCTACCCAGTCATGATTGTACCGTTAAATTTTAATAACCAAATGATTATTAGACGATCCTATACAGTACAAGTTCCCTTAAATTTAGATAATATTTGGTAAATAAATGTTTAATTGAATATGATATTTAGCAACTTAAAGTATGGGTAAAAGTTGATAAATTTTCAAAGCTTAGGTAGCATATTTAATATTACCCCCACTTCCTTTTTTTTCCTTTTATTGTATTTGGATTGATGAGAAAATTATGGAAATCAAGGGAAAGTAAAGAAGATGGATGGTAAACAAAGCCTTGAGGTCCTTAGGATGAGAGGTAGTCCTTGTGCTTTTTGGGGTCCTTTGTCAAGAATCCAAAAAAGTAAGATCCATCCTTTATGTCTTTTTTATAATTCTTTTTATCTTATTAAGTATATTATTTTAAGTATATAAGACGACAAATCGAAAAAAAAGGAATACAAGAATTTTAAGGATAAAGTAATAAGATTTTTAAAAAAGAAGTTATGAAAATACTAATATGGCACCTTTTAAGAATTCTATGAACATGGATGCTTCATCGTGTTCCATTTTTTTCAAAAAATGACTGTACTTTTAATTATTAACAAGGAAAAGTATATTTTTGGTCTTCAATGTTTCGCTCCTTTTCTATTTGAGTCCTCATCATTTATTTTTTTCTATATGAGTCCTTAACGTTTGTAAAAGTTAACAAATGAATCATTTTCTTAAAGTTGTAACTTTTTTGTTAGTATTAGAAAGGAGAGGCATTTTGATTGGTAAAAAATTATTAATTTTAAAACTAATATAAATAAATTAAGATAACTTAAAAAATTAATTAAATATAATAAGAAACCAAACTTTATTAAATTAAAATAATACTTAGGGATTATTTGAAAGGGTATCACAAAAAATTATTTTTTATTTTTATTAGACCTTCTATCATTATTAATAAAAAGTTATATATTTTTAATAAGTAAATCTGATAAATATTTCGGCTTCTGTTAACAACACCCCGTTCACTCTTAACATTAAGCTTGTGTGATTCACATTAAAACATTATTTAGGTACATAAACTCATTATAACGATCAACTATTAGCGAAACTAGCAAATGCCCACATAGTATTTGTGAGAAAAACTCCCAATGCATATAGATGCATGAAACCGTGTCATAACGTGACTGTAAGTCTACAATGTGGTATAGGAAAAATTAAAAGCAATAGTCATATATGCTTTTTTTGCCAAAAAAAAAAAAATATGCAATGGTCATATGAAATGTAACTTGCCATACTTTTAAGGATATTCATCCATGTTGATATACGAACTAAAAAGAGAAAAGAAAAAAAAAAAAAAGAATAACAATGGTCGTGAATACCCATGAGAGAATTTATTTTACAAGTGTTATCAGCAAATTGATAAGATTATTATATATGCAAATCTATGGCACATAAAATCAAAGGTCTAGTAAATACAAAAATTAATCTTTTGTTGTACCATTTGAAATAATCTCCACTTTATTTTTTATTTAAAAGTCTATTTTTTATTATATTTAATTATTTTTAAAGTTATCTTAATTTATTTTTTTAAATTAATAATTTTTTATCTATACAACTTATCCAAACTTAACAGAAAAATTAATGACGTTAATTTTTACAAACATTAAGAACTTAAATAGAAAAAAAATAAAGGATAAGGACTCAAATAAAAAAAAGAATGAAATGTTGAAAACTAAAAATGTAAATTTTCATTAAAAAATATAAAATATTTTTTATTTTAGAGCTTTAACTATTGTGTTTTTCTTTTTATTTTTTTGGTCAAACTTTAACGAGTGTTTCAAGTCCCAGTTTTAAGGGTAGTAATAATAGATTAAATTAAAATGAAGAAATAAACATTTTTTAGCAGCGACAGGAAGCAGCAAATAAATATGCCACATGACATAACCTTTTCCTAGATTCTCGGGAAAATAAATACAGAGATTGATGATGATGAAGAGAAAAATAAAAAAAGCGAAACAGTTTCGAGGAACAGGGAGTACGATGTGGCCAATCAGCCCCGACATTAGTCTCAGTTGATGCGATAATGCTCTCTTTCCAACAGTCCAAGCACAGAAGAAGTGACTTCCACTAGACAGGCATATTATTCACATATGATTTATGGATTGAGTTGACTCAATAACCCACCTACTCGAACACTATAAAAGATTCTTCATATGTATATTTTCATAATCATTTTTGTGATATGACTTTCCTTGCCATACATCTGGGTATATTTATTTTACAGCGTTTGAATTATTTATCTTTGAATGACATTGGAGTAGTAATAATGGTTCCATAAGACCCATGGCTGTTTGAATAGTTATTTTGATATCGTTTTGATATCAAACAGATATTAAATTGATACACAATCGATATAAATATAATACGGATGAAAAATCGATAGTTTTACTTATAAATTGATAATACTAAACAGATATTGAATCGATACATACTTGATACCTGACTATCCAAACTGACACTAGAATTAATGATGTGAGTGGATGGAATATAGAAAACGCACATGCATTTGTAATTTCTTATTAGGATTTGTTTGTTTTGTCATTTTTTTTATAGTTTAATTTTTAACTTCATCTTTCTATTGTTTTCAAATAAACTATTTATTAAAAAAATGTATTGATAAAAAATAAATATTTTTACTCATAAACTTATAAAATAAATTAAATACTGATATGAAACAGACATGATATAAATATTAATGAAAAATAAACCATCTAAGCATAGTGTGTGCACTAGTAAAAAAATGAGTTTGAGAGGCGAAATTTTTCGCCGCAGTAGTTTAAAATTTCGACTCAGTAGTGCTACTGAGGCGAAAAATTCGCCTCTAAAAGTCGGCCGTCGTAGGAAAAAGGAGGCCAAATTCACCTCACGTTTTAAAAACATGAGGCGAAATTGGCCTCATGGCAGGAAAGAGTGCCATGTCAGCTAGTGAGGGGAATTTCGCCTCACTAGCTGACCTGGCATGAGGCGAATTTCGCCTCAAATAGTAAAATGAGGCAACATTGGCCTCATGGCAGGGGGAGTGCCATGTCAGCTAGTGAGGCGAAATTCGCCTCACTATCCCACGTGGCATGAGGCGAATTTCGCTTCAAATGGTAAGATTGAGGGGAAACTCGCCTCATATATCAAAATAATTTTCGTAAATTATAAAACAATATAAACAACACGTATGGTAATAATTTTTTTAAAAAAATTATAATTAATATAATTTGCATTTATTAATATTAATATTTTAATTAATTTTATTATTAATATATTTTTCCAGAATTTTAAAAAAATGCAACGCGTATTATAATAATATTATAAAAATTATATAATTAATATTATGAATTTATTAATATTAATATTTTACTTAAAATTTTATAATTAATATATTTTTTCAGAATTTATAAATAATAAATACAACACGTATTGCAATAATTTTTAAAAAAATGTATAATTAATATTACGAATTTATTTATATTTTACTTAAAATTATATATTTAATATAATTTTTCAGAATTTATAAACAATAAATACAACACGTATTGCAATAATTTTTTAAAAAATTGTATAATTAATATTACGAATTTATTAATATTGATATTTTACTTAAAATATTAGATGTAAGTTTCTTATTCTAAACATTTGAAATAATAAAAATATTATGATATTATAAATATCTTTATATTGATATAAATGTAATAAAATGAAAATCAGAATATACCTAAAATTTGAAATAAAAAATACAAAAACTTTGTAAATTAAAATGAAAATATTATACCTTATATATTTTGATTTTAATGTTGTTGAACTTGTAATAAGGAATGGTAAAAACCTGCAAAAATAAATATAAATAAATAATTACAAATAAAAACTAAATATAAAATTAAAAGAAGTTAAATAAAAATATAAATGATTTACCTTGTATGATGGAGGAAGATTTTGCAAAGAATTTGCCTAATCGGTAGCAGCGCGCAAATGGGAAGAAAAATCGGAACGAGCATGAAGAGAAATAGGGGGGTATATATAGGGGTGACTGAGCTGATAAGGCGAAATTCGTCTCATATGTTGAAATTTGAGGGGAAATTGGCCTCATGAGGTGGACAGTGAGGCCAATTTCGCCTCATATGACGAAATGAGGGGAATTTCGCCTCACTATGAAAATTTCAATTTTCCCGCACCCGCTTTTCTTCTCCCGCGTTGTCCCGTTTAAAATTTTAAGTGTTTAATTAAAATTTTTATAATGTTTTAAATATTAATTATAAAAAATATTTATTTTTTAATCAATTCATTTACTATTAGATAAGATTAAAATTTAATCTTATTTAATTGGGTAATGTACTTTTATTTATTAACAATTAATTATAAAAAAATTATATATAGATTAAATATTAATTATTAAAATTGTATATTTATTAATCAATTTATTTACTAGTAGATAAGATTAAAAATAAATCTTATTCAATTGGGTAATGTATTTTTATTGATGAAAAATTTATATAGATTAAATATTTATTATAAAAACTACATATTTATTAATCAATTTATTTACTAGTAGATAAGATTAAAAATTAATCTTATTCAATTGGGTGATGTACTTATATTTATTAAAAATGAATTATAAAAAATATTTATATAGATTAAATATTTAATATATTAAAATTATATATTTATTAATCAATTTATTTACTAGTAGATAAGATTGAAAGTAAATCTTATTCAATTGAGTAATGTACTTACATTTATTAAAAATTAAATACAAAAAATATTTATATAGATTAAATATTTATTATAAAAAATATATATTTATTAATCAATTTATTTACTAGTAGATAAGAATTAAAGTCAATCTTATTCAATTGGGTAATGTACTTTTATTTATTAAAAGTTAATTATAAATAATATTTATATACATTAAATATTTTTATAGATTAAATATTTAATATTAAAATTATATATTTATTAATCAATTTATTTACTATTAGATAAGATTAAAAGTAAATCTTATTCAATTGAGTTATGTACTTTTATTTATTAAAAATTAAATACAAAAAATATTTATATCCGTTAAAAATTTATTATAAAATTACATATTTAATAATCAATTTATTTACTAGTAGATAAGATTAAAAATAATCTTATTCAATTGGGTGATGTACTTTATTTATTAAAAAGTAATTACAAAAAATATTTATATAGATTAAATATTTAATAATAAAAAATATATATTTATTAATCCATTTATTTAATAGTAGATAAGATTAAAAGTAAATCTTATTCAATTGGGTAATGTACTTTTATTAATTAAAATTAATTTAAAAAATATTTGTATATATTAAATATTTGTTATAAGATATATATATTAATCAATTTATTTACTAGTACATAAGATTGGAGAGTTATAATTATAAGAAATATTTTCATGGATTTAATAATAATTATAAAAATATTTATTTATCAATCAATTGATTTACTAGTAGATGAGATTAAAAATTAATCTTATTCAGTTGGGTAATATACTTTTATTTATCAAAAGTTATTACAAAAAACATTTATATAGATTAAATTAATTATGAAAATATTTATTTAATAATCAATTGTTTTACTAGTAGATGAGACAGAAGAGTTATATTTAAATATCTCAATAAAAAATTAATAAAATGAAATATTTAGGTTTATGGAGGATTTAAAAGAAATGATGGTATATAGTTTCGTTCAACATTTTGTATTTCGAGAAGATATTTTAATAATATTAAACATATAAAAGAATATTTGGACTTTCTACGAAAATATAAAATTAAAATGTATTAATTACAGTACCGTAAATTATTTCATATGGAATGTGATAATTATATATTTATCGTATTCGTTATGAAATTATACGTATGAATATAAATATTTATAATTAAAATATGTGATTCATAAAACTGAGGCCAATTTCGCCTCATCCTACTTATCCTAGTCAGCATATGAGGCGAAATTGGCCACTGACTAGGCTAGTGAGGCGAAATTCGCCTCATCATCCTAGTCAATGGCCAATTTCGTCTCATATGCTGACTAGGATGAGGCGAAATTGGCCTCAGTTTTCAAGATGAGGCGAATTTCGCCTCAGATTCTTTAAGAGGCGAATTTTGCCTCTTACTTTTCGCCTCCTTTACCCATTTTCTACTAGTGGTGATAAGTTAATGATTTTGGAGCATCAACCACACCACTCTTGAGCAAAAAGACAAAAGTGGAAAGCACCTACTCGTAGATTTTGGAACTCATCCTTATCTCTTATATGACTGAAAACCTAGACAATCAAGATAATTATTCCATGACATTCATCGAATGATCATAGATAAAAAGGATCGAGATGCACCATTTAATATTACATTTGCAACTTCTCCATACATTAATATATGCATGTAATTTCTTTTGGTCTTCATATAGCCTAAGCATGGACAGGTATGTTGAATAAACAAGCCTACTAAGAAGGATCTTAGGGGAAAGGATCAATTTTTTACCATCCTTATTTTAAACTCTTCATACCAAATCTTCTTAATTATCTTCTGACGATTGGGTTTCATTTCTTATCTCATGCACTAGTCTAAAGGTCAATTAACGATATTATTCTAGACCAAACACATTGCCAAATAAATAGTAAAGTTGAGTTTAAAAGCTTTTTTTTTTTAAATTTTGTCATCTAATTGTTCAATTTCATGTATATAAGAGTTGCATATACATAAAGTAAAGAGATAAATTATATCGAAAGGTCATAACGTTTGGGGAAAAGTTCATTTAAAGACATAACATTTTGAGTAGTTAAAAAATAACATTTCAAGCGATTAAAAAAAGGTTACAACGTTCAGAGAAGTAAGCTAATTGAGATCACCATTGATATATGCCATAACGTACTAAATCTTCTCAGTTTTAATTTTAAATATTTTTCTTATTAACATGTATTGGTGATGACCTCAATTGACCTATTACTCTAAACGTTGTGTCATCTTTTTAACTATTAGAAATGTTGTAATCTCAAATGAACTTATCTTTGAACGCTGTGACTTCCTAGTGTAATTTACTATAAAATAAAGGGATAATATAAAAAATGATACTTAAACTTTTACAAAAAGTTCAATCAAATACCTAAAGTTTGATTTTGAATAATTTGGTATCTAAAACAAATTTTTGCATACATTTTTCCTACTCGAAGCAAGTTTAATATAGTAGAAAAATGTATGTGAAAACTTGCTCCAAGTTTTAAAATATTCAAAACCAAACTTCAAGTACCTAATTGAATTTTTTGTGAAGTACCAAATTGTTCAAAACTAAATTTTAGGTGCTTTATTAAATATTTTGCAAAAGTTTAAATGTCATTTTTGACATTAACCCAAAAATAAATATAAGCAATATATTTAACTACTTTTATTTCCAAGTAATTCTAGTTATAGTGTTTGTTCTTACATAATACAACTTTTGATTTTTCTATTATAACCTATTACTGCATAAGAAAAATCAATATACTAGATATTCATATTTTCTAAGCAGTAACAAATAATAACTTGCTTGAGATACAAAATTGTTTCAAACGAAAATTTATTTACCTGATTTTACTTTTTGCAAAAGTTTATGTACTATTTATTTCATTAACCCATCATTGTTATATTATATATTTTATTATTGAAATAAATTGTATGTTTAAGTACTACATCATATCTTTTTTATCAAATATGTTATTATGTATTAAATGTTATATAATCAATCTATTATTATAAGTTAATGGGCTTTCATTTGTGTCAAAAGTTTTGAATACTAAAGTATGACAATTGACAATTGCCTTATTACATGTTATTATCTCCACTGTCAAAATTTTTATTTCAATTATAATTACCGATCTTTGTCAAGGTGTTTATAGTTACCCTCTCTCTTCTCCTCTTTAAATGCATGATTATTTTGTAATTAATATTTTATATACTTTTATATATTTTTAAGTGTTAGACGTGCATTGTGGGTGCATTTAGTGCTAGTATGTATAAAAAAAATTATATAATATGTATAATAAATTTTTTATATATAATAAATTTATTATAAATAATATACATTATATGAATATATATCAAATAATATGTATACATATAATAATTATATATTTTATATTCTTTTAAGTTATATATTATATTATTAAAATTTATATTTTGAAGTAATATATTACATCTTTTTACATAAAATGTTATTATACATAAGATATTATGTAAAACTTATAAATATAAATTATACAAGACATATATTAAATATACTATAGATAATATAAATATGTAATTAATAAAATATAAATATAATATGCATATATTTCACATGATTTATTTCATATTCTATATTATGTTACTGAAATATTTTATGCTTCTAAGTAGAATCCTATGTCATCTATATAGCATGATTATATATAAGATATTACATAAAACTTATATAAATTTTGCTATAAATTATATTTATTATATCTAATATATAAATATAGATTGAATAAAATATCTCTATACTTATTTTATATTTTATGTTATTTCTTATATATTATGTCATTGCTATACATAATTTTATTAAGTTAACATTATGATTTTTTATATAATAAATCATTATGTATAAAAAATATTATATAATAGATATAATGATATTTTATATTAAATATAAAATATTGTATACAACATATTTAGATGTATTATATATCAAATTCGTATAATCAAAGGTATATTGTGTCATATAAAATATTTAATTATTTATGTATTTACATAATAAAATTACCTTTAAAGATAACCTTTTATTTGTTTCTAAACGTTTTGTTTATATTTTAAATTTAAGGCGAAAATATCTTTAATTTAATTAAAAAGAAAAAGATGGCATCAAAATATCATATGTCATGCTTAAAATCACAAAAAAAAAAAAAGCTTGCAACAAAAGAAATTTATCACAAATCCATTTATAAATTGCCGCAAATTTTATTGGTAAAACACATGTGAATCACAAAATTTACTATATTTTTGTCATCACAAATTGATCGCAAATATAATGCTTCATCTTTTTAGAGATAAAAATTTTCTGTTGCAAATTATGTCTTTGAAGTATGATATTCTTATAATGATGATAATAGAAATAACTAATAGAAATGATTTTCATTATTTTTTATTGCATTTTTCGGTTATTGTTCTTTAATGCCTTTGCTAAAATCACCTTAGCAATATTTTTTTATGTTCGAATCCTCATAACATGTGTTAAGGATAGAGAAAATGTCAAATTTAGTACCTCAACTTTGCCTAAAAATTTAATTTGATACTAAATTTTAAAGAGGTAGCCTATTAATAACTAGACAATATTAAGTGAAGTAGTAAAAAATTTAATGATAGATTGTGTCTTCCACCTTCGCAAATAATGTAAACTTTATCAAAAAGGTAATAAAAATATATGAGAGTGGGATACCATGCCTAATGAATCTTTCCCAACATAGTCATGTGCATAATTGAGCACCAATGAAAGAAGAGCAGGTCCCATTAAATTAGATTGACGTAAAAATGGCACTTAAACTTGAATAATTCTTATGCCTTAAGCCTTTCTATTTTATATCTCAAAATATTTATTGGACCAAGTTATTTTAGGTCTTATTAAAAAATTTATGAAATGAAACCAAACCATGGGCGACTGCCATATTCAATGACAATAAAAAGGATTATTAACTACTTTCATTGGTTTTGCCACCATAAATTTCTTTACTCTTCTAAGTTCGACAATAAATACGAAGGATTATGAAAGAATGTTAACCTAAAATTATAGGGAAGTATCACTTTTGAGAAAGATAACCCATGGACATATGCTATAAGTGTCCAAGTGAAGCAAAACGTAAACCCTTAACCAGGCCCATAATGTAACTCTAGCATTTTGAGGAGTCCATGAGCTCATAAGTCATATGACTCATATGTAACCAGGTAACAAGGCATGATCATGTAAAATTACCTGTCAAGTTAATGTAAACATATCATCTTTTTAATAATTCATTAGCTTCAAACTAAATTCTAATTAACTACTTTTATTATTTTCTTTTTTAATTCAATGATATAATGACCCATATAATTCTTCTAAAAATGTCTACAATTTGAGATGTGAAAAGAAGTGACGTTTTAAACTCCCATAAAGCATTAGGCTAAAATTAGAAACTACGCTTCCCAATTCCTAAGAATGGTTGGCCAAAAAAAAAAATTCCTAAGAATGGAGTAGTCGATGTTCGAAATAATATAAAATTATAACTTAGTATACCACGACAACACCAAATTAGGCTTTCAATTAGTTTATCTAAATTTTTTTGAATTCATGCATCAGAAAAACTATATGTGTGTGCGTCAACTCGACAAGCTTGAAATCACATATTATTATTAATCATATAAAACTAGTTTATTATATAGAAAAAATATCAATTTTGGTATATGAACTTTCTACAAAAACTTAATTTATTATTTAAACTTTGAAGTAATCAATTTAATATTCAATTAAACTTTTCATAACTATTTTTATTATCTTACTAGCACCGTTTGCTTTATTTTCAAAGATGAAAAAAATGATCTATCAATACTAAATGGTGCAAAGAAAAGCAGTAAAACTCTCAATAATATTGCATCTTTTAAGTCAACAAAGTAAGTAAACAATATTACAGATGTTGTAAAAATAGTTGCAAAAGTTTGAATGAGTGTTTAATTGACTATTTCAAAATTTAAATATCAAATTAAATTTTTGTGTAAGGTTTGGATATCAATTATGACAATCTCCCATATTATACAAGATTGATTGTGAAGAAATAATTTTTTTGCTAAATGATAATAAAATATATAATCAAAATTCCTGTTGTTGAAATTATAGTTGAAGAAAATGCTTTTATGAAAATAAATTATTATTTTTTTCTTTTTTTAATCGTTTTAGGAATCTATAGAGTTCTTACACGTTACTATCAATGTATTATTTTACACAAATTCTGAAGAAGTTTTAACGAAAATAGGTAAGTTCTTTTTTCCCTATAATTCCCATTCCTTATCGTGTTCTACATTGTCCATGCTAAAAATCAGACCCGCGAAACATGAATTAATTGATGGCTTAGATTTAATATCGAGGAATATTAAAAAATGATCAATCATTCTGTATGGAAGGATTAATACAGCTGGTCAATCACGTGTAATAGGCATCGCAATTGACCTGAGAGAAGTCCTGAATTGATGTCACATATAGGATATCGCAGAGAAAGGTGAAGGAGAAATAGGCAAACTTGGTTTCTCGAATGTGCGAGTGTAACAGAAGATCAAATCAGATAGATTCGATTGTTCTTGACTCGTTCTTTGTAGAATAGGTGTTTTGATCTTTCTAGAGTTATTTCAGCAGAATTTCTATGTTGCTCTTAATCTTACCAATGTGTAGAATGCCTCCAAATGAGAGGAGAAGTATTTTATTTATAGATGTTTGAGGTTAGCAGCAGTCGTTGGATGAATCTAGATGGATGGTTGAGATGAAGCATTGGTTGCAATCATTGGATCTTTTTCATGAATCCGACGGCCATAGTCCATCCCTTCTTTTATGTATATGGGCTTGGACTTTGGATATGTGCCTAGAATAGAATGAGGGCTTTTATAATAAAAATAAAGCTCAATTTCTTATTAAAATAGCCCATCTTTAATATAAAATAGAAACAGGCTCATTTTATTCCAAGAAGCCCTATTTTAGCCAAATAAAACTCAAATTAACCCGTGAAGATATTTTTAGTCTACTTTTCACGCATGAGAAATCCAAACAAGGCCAAGAGCGGAATAAACTGATCTAATGATCTCCATTTGAGCCTACCATGCCAAACCTCCCTACAACATCCCTTATTAGACTTGATCTTCTAAGCTTTGTCATTAGCCTAGAAGACCGGCCCATGGCATTAAATTGGGCCAAAAGCCTAATTATCGAAATAACCCTCTACATTTTGCCCCTTGGCCAAAAGCTCCTTTGGCAAAGCCATAAGAGAGTTTTGGGTATTTCATTAAGTAGATGTTCTCTTCAAAGTTGTTGTAGAATACTAACAAGAAGTTGCACTTGACATGAAGTTACGTACTGTATTGATATAGCCAATACTTCTTATATTTGCCAATGAACCAAACTTGTTATATTCGTGGATGAATAAAGTGAGTTGAAGTAGTCTTCTTCAAACTTGTTGTAGAATATCTAGTGAAGCAATTTTGTTGTCATATAAACACTTAGGTTATTGAGTAGATCAATATGTCCTAGGATTTCCTTTTATAGATTGAAGTAACATGAAATAGCCTTCTTTTTTGAACCATTATTGAGAGATTCATATCCTTACATTTATTTCATATTACAACTTGTGATGATCATCTTATCTTCTTCTTCTTCTTTTATAATGCTTAATATTTGAATAAAAGCATTAAGATAAGCTTCAAAGAATAGTGGTAAATGAGGCATATGCTGTCACGTAAGTGATGCGAAGCTTTGAGGCGAAGCCCTAAAGCGAGTAGCAACGTGACAGCATTCTGCCCCTTGCAAGGGGGAAAAGAATTTATGTTGAGGTATGCTAGGATAGTGTGGGGATGTAGGGACGAAGTTCACGCGGTACGGACTAGGGGTAATCTTGTAAATTTTTCATTACTTTATTAGTGCACTTCCACCTCCTTTGGTATTATTATATGTATATACACACTTTAAAGAAAGGAGTTGGAGGCTTTATTACACTCACTAATGCTACATTCCCACATTTAAGAAAATCTTTATATATCAATTGACCCTTCATTTTCCAATTAACCCTTCATTTTCTAATCAACCCTTCATTTTCCAATCAATAAGTGTAACCATCAATGGAAATTTAATACCTTTATTGCGAGCATAATGAAAGGCTTCCTGATCCGTAACGGTCGCATGCTATAATTATTATCTCATATATATATATTATATATATGAATCATCCTCTATTTGGTTTTTGTCCTTTTTTCCTTCTTTTCTTTAATTCAATGTGCAGTAGGCATTAGATAGCATCCAAGATTTGACCACCGATAGAGTAGTAGCTTCAGGCGAATAGCGAATATAAAATAATCGACATGTGTATTTAATTTGTCTTTACTCTAGGCATAGATCTAAGCTCCTCAAACACATTGCAAATGCAGTCATAGTTTGATCATCATGGTATGTTCACAAAATTGATGCTAGTTTTGCCTTCTACTGATCTGTCAGTGATACATAGCCTCAATCACCTTGATTGTCACCACCAGATTGCTTCCGAGGCTGAAGGAAGCAGCAGCATCCACTTTGGCAGTAGGCCGTAAGTGTGAGTAGTTCTAACGCTCCTAAGACACAATTTCTACCATTCTTTCCGAACAGGAAATGAGGTACAAGATGTGCCATCTCCATTGCATGGAAGCTCTGTAACGTTGCCTTTTTTTTGTACAAATTCTATTCTTTTATTTTTGTGATTTGATTTTTTTTTTTTTTTACTTGTCTTGATCTTTTTGTAGGTTGGCAAGACTTCACTTTGTTATTTATGGGCTTCATATTGGGCTTCTCCATTTTCCAAGCTCTCCCGTTCTCTGCTTTGCTTAACACGGGCCTACAAATAGACTTGTGTCGCTCTAGCACCCGCCCCTTAGCACGGCCTACTAGTAGACTCATGTTATTCTGGCACCGGCCTCTTTTAGCTTTGATACGGGCCTGCTAATCTTCAAGTCCATTCATATTAAGCATCATCTCCCATTTTGCTACGTTTAAGGGGCTCATAATGGATCCTTCTCAATCAACTGGCCTAATCTGTCGAAAAGATCTATTGGCCTACTAAGGAGGACGTATACCTACGGTCCCATCTCCTCGTGATAGTTAGACAGATCGTGTGATAAAGGGTGTGTAAAGACCCGACCTACTAAATCCCGAGATTTAGTGTACAAGTCCCCAACCACATATAATATTTTCATATTATATGTAAGGTTGTCCTAAAACTAACAGTTTATGAGAATTGTTTGATTATATCTACCAACACTTTATAAACAATTTTTAAACAAAAGAAGATTGCTAATAAAAGCAATCCATGCATATATACATTATATGTACAAAGATTAGTGTCAATATAAAACACTGCAAAATTATAAGTTGTTCTTGGTAAAAGAAAAAAAATAAACTAATAAACTAAAGTGACTTTAAAGTCTTTTACAACTTAGGCTTATTTAACAAGCCTCATATACAGAGAAATATGTTTGTAAACAAAAGCTTCTCCCAAAAACCAAGAGCATTCGAGTCCTACTCGTCTCACTCGTCCATGACCCTCTCAAAATCTGACTCGTATCCCAGATCATCATACAATTCATCTTTAATACTTGCAATGCAGCAAAAGTGAGCTAGAGGTCCAGTACGCAATAACCAATACAAAACAAATTGTCAGGCGAACTTAATTCTAATGAAATACATCAACGATTAAGTAATTATCTTGCTAAATTTTCTTTTAACAAAACAACAGTAGGATATTCAAACCCCGGAATCACGCTTTGGGAATTTAGGGGTCCTGAGTAACAACAGCTGCTCAGCTGCTCAGGGGATTGATATAAGCAATCCGGATACTTATATCTTCTATATTTATTCCATAAAGAAATAGCTTCATTTTGGGTTTCAAAGCCATTGCCCGACTCTACTTAAACTCAATCCACAACATGAATCTAGTTCACAAGTTCCCATAAACTTTGAACTAAACCATGGCATTTCCCCCTAAGTTTAAGCAAACATTACTCAGATACTAATCTCCCCATTAGCTATCTGCTTAACCATAAAATGTTGGAATCTCTCATAATATTTTGATGATAACAAAAAGGAGTAAAAGTTTTTTTAACAAATAAATAAAGTATAGCAATCAAAACCAAAACCAAAACCAAAACCAAAATATTTCATGATTGAACTAATCATCAGATTTTTTAGAAATTGTTTCAGAAGGTAGTTCAGAGTCATTTTCAGAAGGTATTTCAGATTCATTTTCAGAAGGAAGATCAGAAACTAAATCTGTTCCAGAACAGAAGATGCACAAAATGTTGCGAATTTATTTATACCTATCATCTGAAGGCCTGACTCCACGAAATGAATATATTTGGGTAGTATATTCATTTTGTTCCACTAAAGTTGGATAAAATATCCAAGGGGATTTATTTCATCAATTTTATTATAAGTTACGTCTATTTAATTTTCTTGAGGAAGAAGATCGTCAGATTTTTATGTTTCACGTGGTCAGCAAATTCCTAAAGATAAGGGATATATTTTACCAAGTTCATGTTGGTTCAAGATCTTTTAAAGCTTATCTTCAAGGATAAAGGATATCACTATTTTTATGGGATAGTTTGTTGAAGTATTTATCCAAATTGTTATGGATAAACATATCAAGATATATGAGACATTATCAGATGACAGCATCAACGAAATTTGGATAAAGCTAAGAAGATTATTCGGGATTGATCATACACGTAACAGACACTTCAAAGGAGGGAATTTGCCAAGTCAAATATTTTCAATTTGAGAAGAATTCGAATTGTTTTGAACGACTTCTTTGCTAGCCGTTGAGATAAAACAATATATAGAGGAAGCACAACAACAAGGAAGATATGATGAGAAGAACGAATCTTGCTCTAACTCTCTGTTGAAAGAAAAAGTCTTCGAGTGCATTTCTCTCAAAAGTCCTTGCGTTACAAAGTGTTCACAATATTTTTGTTCGAAAGATAGGATATTTATTGTATTTCCTTGATTGAGTATCATTCAATTTTTTTTGTGAGGTTGAGTGTTGCAAGTTATCTGTTAGACCAATTGTGTGTTATAGGATAACCGTGAGAATTGGGACAGAGTGTATTGTAGCCAAGAGGATTGGCAAGACAAGCTTGTAACTTTTGATTTTGGATATAGTGGAACAAACCGGTGTGGAATACCGGGTCCCCAACGTGGAGTTGGAAGAGAGGACTGACGCTCGAGGCGGAACCTCTATAAATCGATTTGCATTTTTCTCTACCCTACTCTTTTTATTTTCGTGCAATTTATATTGAAGTATTTGATAAACTGTCACGTTTCAGAACCTGTTTCAGAGAGTACTTCAGAGAGTTGTCTGTATTCCGCATAAAATTAAATTTGATCTGTTTTGAATTAAAATAGATATACAAGTGTGATTATCAGCTGTGATTAGTTTCTAAACAGCAAGTTTAATTAATTCTAAGTTTAATAAAGTAATCAAAAGGAAGTGAATTGAAAATTTCGAAAAGAATTTATTTTTGTGAAAAAGCAATTCACCCCCCCTCTTGCTTACATTATTGGGACCAACAATTGGTATCAGAGCTTGCCTCAATTATTATTGAGTGATCCAAGTATCATGGCTGAAACAAATATTGCAGTGAATAGAGCACCTTATTTTAATGGTTCTAATTATCCTTATTGGAAAATGCGCATGGAGACTTACATCAAGGCTAATGATTTTGACTCATGGCAGGTGATTACAGTTGGAGACTATCAAGTGAACGTGACTGCTGAAGCACAATTAACTCAAGATCAGAAGAGAGCAATAGAGAAGAACAACAAGGCTAAGAACCTTCTTCTAACTACTATCTCACCATCTGAATTCTATTTAATTTCATCTTGCATTACTGCTAAGCAAGTATGGGATACACTTAGTGAGACCTATGAAGGAACGAGAACAATTAAAGATACTAAAATCAATGCTCTCTTGCAAAGATATGAATTGTTCAAATTCAAACCTGAAGAGAAAATTAAAGATGCTTTTGATAGATTTGTTTCTATAACTAACGAGCTAGCTTCTCTTGGAAAGAAGATAGAGGAAGCTGATCTTGTCAGGAAAATACTAAGGATCTTACCTATAGCTTGGGATGCAAAGAAAACGGCCATTGAAGAAGCAAATGATCTCAGCGCTTTAACCTTAAGTCAACTCAAGGAGAAACTGATGGCGTATCAATCTCACATAGATGCTACTGAAGAAGCAGAAGGAAGCAAGAAAGCCATTGCTTTTAAAGCAAAGGAAGTTCATGCGGATGCATCAGATTCAGAGACCAGTAGCAATGATAGTGATGACATCAACTTGTTGGCTAAAAGAATTGGCAAAATTCTGAGAAGAAAGCAAGGTAAGAAATTTACTAAAAAATTCGAAACTAAGAGATATGATGCAGGTAAATTCTTCAAGGACAAAGACAAGAAAAAGGAGATGAAAGAAGAGAAGAAACAAGAAATTATTTGTTATGAATGCAAGAAGCCTGGTCACATTAAATACGAGTGTCCATCACTGATTAAGAAAATTGAGAAGTTCAAAAAGAGAAACAAAGCCTTGATGGCGACGTGGAGTGACCTTGACGAATCAGAGACAGATTCAGAGGATAACTCAGAGGATGAAAAGGATGATTCAAACATATGCTTAATGGCACAATCTGAGGTAAATTCAGAACTTGATTATGTTTCTGATGAGGATGTAATGATTGAAATGCAAAACTTATTGAAATCATTGAAAAAGGCACATGTTAAAATAAATAAACTTGATTCTGAAGTTAAATCTCTCAAAAATGAAAAGGAAGTTGTTATTCAAACAAATAGGTTACTGAAACATGATAATGAAAAATTACATGTGAAAGTAAATAAATTCATGAGAGAGAATAGTATACTAAAAGAAGAGACTAAAGAACTTAACAGAAGAATAGGAGACTTATCTCAATCACTAAAGAATACGTTCAGTAAGTTCAATGAGAGTGACAAAAAGTTAAATATGTTGATTTCCTCTCAAAGAACTGATAAAATAAAATATGGCTTAGGATTTGAACAAGGTAGCAGTAGTAAGAATGTTCAAAAAACTGTATTTGTTAAAGGAAAAGAATCCTTATTTAAGGAAACATCTACAGTTAACAACACTGTAACAAAGAAAAAATCTGACAGTCCAGTCAGAGGGTATTTCAGAGGGTATATCAGAAGGTACCCAGATCAGAACAGAAACTTTACAAGAAGAGGGCAAGTGAAGGAACAGGTAAGAGGATATTCTAGAAAATATCCACATCAGTTCCAGAACAGGAACAATAGATATGGGAATAGTTATTCTTATGCTTGTTATTTTTGTAATAAAATTGGCCATATTGAGAAGTTTTGTTTCTACAAGAAAAACAAGCTCATGAAACAACAAGTTGATAACTTTGAAAAGAAGAGCTTGAATTTCAAAGGACCCAAACTTGTTTGGGTTCCTAAGAAGGTTTAACCCTTTGTTGATACATGTAGGAACAAGAAGCAAAGCTTAAAGGAAAATGGTATCTCGACAGTGGGTGTTCGGGACATATGACTGGAGATGCTTCTTTGTTCACAAGTATTAATTGGAAAGAAAGAGGATATGTTAAGTTTGGTGACAATAGTAAAGGTAAAATAGTGGCAACAGGTACTATTGGTCTATCTCCTCATACAATTGAAAATGTTTCTCTTGTTGTTGGATTAAAACATAATTTATTAAGTATAAGTCAATTATGTGACAAGGGTTACAAAATGATTTTCGAACATGATAAATGTTATGCTTATGACAAGAATGGAACAAAACTATTTGAAGGATATAGAAACAAGAATGTTTATTTAGTCAAACCTTCAAATGTAACTTTCGAAAAATGTTTCTTTGCTATGTCTGAAAATATAAAAATATGGCATAGAAGACTTGGTCATGTTAATTTCAATCAACTCGAAAAACTATCCAAGAAGAAAATTATTTTTGGCTTACCAAGAATAAATATAAAACAAGACATTAAATGTGAAACATGTATGAAAAATAAAATGGTTTCGTCACCTCATAAAAGCAAGAATGTAATCTCTACTAAAAGACCATTGGAATTGTTGCATTTAGATTTATTTGGTCCAACAAGAACTTTAAGTCTTGGTGGATGTCGTTTTGGTCTTGTAATTGTTGATGATTATTCTAGATATACATGGGTGTTTTTCTTAAAACAGAAGAGTAACACATTTGAAGTATTTGAAAGATTTGCTAAGCAAATTCAAAATGAAAAAGGAATGTCCATAATAAGTTTAAGAACCGATCATGGAAGAGAGTTTGACAATGCTTTATTCATAAATTTTTGCGATGAAAATGGTATAGCTCATAATTTTTCCGCTCCTTATACTCCTCAACAAAACGGGGTTGTAGAAAGGAAGAATAGAACTCTTCAAGAAATGACAAGAACTTTGTTAAATGAAAACAAAGTAGCTGAGTTTTTATGGGCAGAGGCTGTATCAACAGCATGTTACATAATAAATAGAGTGTATCTAAGACCATTAACTTCAAAAACATCATATGAGTTGTTTAAAGGAAGAAAACCTACTGTATCTTATTTTCATGCTTTTGGATCTAAGTGTTATGTGTTGAAAAACAATCTAAATATGGGAAAATTTGATGAAAGATCCGAAGAATGTTTATTTGTAGGATATTCCTTGAACAGTAGAGCTTATCGTGTTTTTAACTTAAAAACAAGAATAATCGAAGAAACTATAAATGTAAAATTTATTGAGAAAATTGAGGATGATGATGATGAAGAGAGTGAAGAATTAGTTAAAAAGGAGGATATTAGTTCTCAAGCAAAAGATGAGCAGAATTCTGAAACATCAGAAGAAGTTGCTCCTCAAAATGATACAGAAACTGAGTCAGAAGAAAACTCAGAAACTCCTTCAGAAGCTATTTCAGAAGGTATTTCAGAAAGTAGCAGAAACTGGAGGTATGTATCTGCACATCCATCTGAGCAAATTATTGGTGATTTAAATACAGGAGTAAGAACTAGAAGTAGTTTACAAGAATTTGAAAGTCATTTTGCTTTAATATCAGAAATTGAACCTAGTAATATTGATGAAGCATTAAATGATAATAATTGGATTGAAGCAATGCAAGAAGAACTCAATCAATTCCAAAGAAATCAAGTATGGAATTTAGTACCGTGTCCTAAGGATAAATCAATAATAGGCACCAAATGGGTATTTAAAAACAAACTTGATGAAAATGGAAAAATAGTCAGAAACAAAGCTAGACTTGTAGCTAAAGGATATTCACAAGAAGAAGGAATAGATTATGATGAAACATATGCACCTGTAGCTAGGCTTGAAGCAATTAGATTATTACTTGCTTTTGCATGTTACAAAGATTTTAAATTATTCCAAATGGATGTTAAAAGTGCTTTTTTAAATGGTTATATTAAAGAGGAAGTTTATGTACATCAACCACCTGGATTTGAAGATCCATCAAAAGAAGATTATGTATTTAAGCTAAGAAAAGCGTTATATGGTCTTAAACAAGCTCCTAGAGCTTGGTATGAAAGATTAAGTGAATTTTTGATCTCAAATGGTTTTTCAAGAGGAAAAGTGGATACAACTTTGTTCTTAAAACATTTTGAACAAGATATTCTGATTGTTCAAATTTATGTTGATGATATCATTTTTGGATCAACTAATGAGAAATATTGCAAAGAATTCTCTAGTATGATGCAGGCTGAATTTGAGATGTCCATGATGGGAGAGCTAAATTTCTTTCTTGGTTTGCAAATTAAGCAAACAAAAGATGGAATTTTTATCCATCAAGAGAAATATACAAAACAAATAGTGAAGAAGTTTGGTTTTGAGAATTGTAAAGGAGCTGCAACTCCAATGAGCACAACTACAAGGTTAGATCTTGATCCTAAAGGAAAAAGGTAAATGAAAAGTTATATAGAAGCTTAATTGGTTCTTTATTATATCTTACAGCTTCTAGACCTGATATATTGTTTGCTGTATGCTTATGTGCTAGATTTCAAAGTGCACCTACTGAATTACATTTAAAAACAGTTAAAAGAATCTTTAAGTACATTTCTTGTACATCTAAGATAGGCATTTGGTTTCCAAAGAATAAAAATTTTGAATTACTAGGATATTCAGATGCAGATTATGCAGGATGTAAAGTAGATAGAAAAAGTACTTCAGGTACATGTCAATTTTTAGGAGATAAATTAATATCTTGGTCTTCAAAGAAACAAAATTCTGTAGCTCTTTCAACAGCTGAGGCAGAATATATTTCAATTGGAAATTGCTGTGCTCAAATCTTATGGATAAAACAACAATTGAATGATTATGGAATTAATTGCAAAAATGTACCAATAAAATGTGATAATACTAGTGCAATTAATTTAACCAAAAATCCAGTTCAACATTCAAGAACAAAACATATTGAAATAAGACATCATTTCATAAGGGATCATGTAAATATTGGCAATATTAGTATTAATTTTGTCCCTACAGAAAGACAATTAGCTGACATTTTTACAAAACCCCTTGAAAAATCTCGATTTGAATTTATTCGTAATGAAATAGGAATATGTAATCCTTTGTAATTTCTGATATTTATTTTGCATTAATTGCTCGATCAGAAATTTCATTAGATTCATTTTCTTATACTCAAGTAGTCTCAATTTACAAGATTCTTTATGTTGGAAACATAAATTCGTGATAAAGAGGATTACACGATTAAAGAGGATGAATAAAAGATATTTTGTTTTCTGTTGGAAATCTAAACAGAATTAATAACTGATCTTGTGCATCGTGCAATTTTTAACCATCGATTTTTTCTCTCTCCTTCCATTTCAAAATTTATCTTTTCTCTCTCAATCTGCAAAATCCTTCGTGTGTTGTTCAAACCCTCACGTTTTTCCTTCAACATATGGCTCCAAGAAAATCTTCAATTCAATCCAAGGGTTTCAAATCTAAACCATCTAAAACCCCCGTTGAAATCTCTGTGGATTCTGACTCTCAACACAGTTCGAAATCATCTAAGGGTGTTCATGTTGAAACAACACCAAAGGCAACCGCGATAAGGTCTAAAACATCTCAAGATCCTTCTTTGGCAAAGGATACTGAAAAAGAAGTGACTGAGGAAAAGAGTTCATCTGAGGAACTCGCTTCTGAATCCACTAAGGAAAAGGAAGTTGATAACGAAAGTGGTTCAGAATCGGATGCTGAATCAGAAGCTGATTCAGACGCAAAATCAGAGAGTGCGAAAGCAAGCTCTGAATCTACCTCACCCTCTCCGTCTTTTCAGAAAAAGAAAGCTGACCTAAGAAGGTATCAAAAAGGGGAAATAAACAGAAGGAGGAAACCCTAAAACCTGTCAGGTTGGTTAAATCCAAAATCCACCCTTGTTCTTTTATCGATTTCCAATTCTTTGAAAAGAAAGGATTTTATGCTGGTTTTTGGCTAGACAGAATAGGAGCTAAAGGGTTGTGTGATTTACGCATTGATATAATTGGAGAATTAGTTGAAGAATTTTACAAGAATCTGAAATTTGAAAATGAGACTTGTTGATCTCGAAAGTTGGAGGAAAAAGGATCGTGGTCAATAGAAAGATGCTGATTGATTGTTTAGGTCTGTTAGATCATGGGGATGATCACGAGCTGATAACCTTAGGTAGAAATGAATCTATGCAACTCTTGAATGATGGCATTGGAAAGTTTCATGCCAAAGATATTTTCATTTCTGAATTCGAGTTGTTGATAAGGTTGCTGCACAAATTGTTATCGAGTGCATATTACCAAAGAAAGGAAGTCCTACTTCCATTTCTAAAGAGGAGGCAATCATTGTTCTGGGGATGAAGTTGCAAAAACAACTAGACTTGCCTAGGATTATCTTACGGCACATGTGGAGAAATAAAAAGCACATGATTTATGGAAACATAATCATGAAAATTTTGCAAAAACATCATGTGAAGATGCCTAAGCATGTTCGTAGTCCTCAAATAATGAAGAAGATTGGTGATAAAGTGATTAAGCACATGAGTATTTCGATAAAGGAGAAATTTTGGTACAGCATTGATGGAGCTTTCTATGTTCATCCGAAGAATCGCAAGAGAGAATTGACTCTCAAAAGAATCTTGGACGAAATAGAAAAAGAGGATCCACATGGTGTTGAAAAATCAAAGAAGAGGAAATCTGATAAGGATGCCAAAGGAAAAGGGAAGGCTCCTGTTGCAGCAAAGAAGAGAAAAAGGGATTATGAGTTGGGGACTGGGAAGAAGTTTGAGATCAAAGAAGGGCAGACTGTTGAATCAGATTCTGATTCAGAGACTGAATCAGAGGGTATTCCCTTGAAGCCACCAGGAGAGACGTCCCAACCTATCTCTCTCCAACAGATTGACAATCTCATTTCTTCTCGAATGGAAGCATTCTTGAAGAAATTTGATTTGTCCTCTGTTCAAAAATCTCCTTTAGTCCTCCCCA
The DNA here is from genome assembly GCA_024138025.1 of Combretum micranthum. NCBI lineage: Eukaryota > Viridiplantae > Streptophyta > Magnoliopsida > Myrtales > Combretaceae > Combretum > Combretum micranthum. The sequence continues at coordinate 607,732 of JAMXBD010000242.1, read as the reverse complement.
TCCTCAAGTGGAAACCACTCCATCTGAGCCAATTTCTGATCCTGTCTTTCCTACAACAACACCTGGTTCATCATCTCCACCTGCGGCTGACATTCCTAAAGATCCAACATCTCCATCAGCTGCTGGAATCCCTCATGTTGCTGATCCTGACTCCATTCCACCTACAGAGGATGTAGAGCAACCAGCAGAACATGTTCCTGAACCAACTCCACCAGTTGCTGATCCAATGGAACAAGTTCCTGCTACTGCTGAGGAAACCCCTGTTGCAGCTAAAGACATTCCTGTTGACCCTACTCCTGAACAACAAGCTGCGGTTTCTCTCCTATCCATCCCTCAACAATCCCCTGCTGAACAACAAACTGATGTTTCACTATCTCCAACTCCAACTCCTGCTAAATTCTCTGGCAGGAAGAAATCTCTGGCAAGGAAGAAGACATCTAGAAAGAAATAGAGTCCTTTATTTTTTTAACAGACAATTTCTCTTAGCGAATTTTCTATATTTTGTTTTTAGTTTGTAATGAAAATATTTTCTCTTTTGGATTTTTGTGATATTTTCTGTTATGCTGAAATCTCTATATTTCCTTGACTTGAATGAATTTTATATGCATAAATTCAGGGGGAGTTACTTTTTTATTCTGATAACAAAAAGGGGGAGAAGATATATGATGAAAAACAAATCTTAAGATATCAATATAATTTGTGCCATATGCTTATGATATGAGATTTGATAATTTGTGCCATATGCTTATGATATGAGATTTGATTATATTTGTGAGTTAGTGATTGATCCGTATGTATGAGTTTTGGTTAAATCTGATATGTTTTTGATATAATGATATTATTTTGTTTTTAATCATAAGTTTTGTTATCTTCAAAAAGGGGGAGAATGTTGGAATCTCTCATAATATTTTGATGATAACAAAAAGGAGTAAAAGTTTTTTTAACAAATAAATAAAGTATAGCAATCAAAACCAAAACCAAAACCAAAACCAAAATATTTCATGATTGAACTAATCATCAGATTTTTTAGAAATTGTTTCAGAAGGTAGTTCAGAGTCATTTTCAGAAGGTATTTCAGATTCATTTTCAGAAGGAAGATCAGAAACTAAATCTGTTCCAGAACAGAAGATGCACAGAATGTTGCGAATTTATTTATACCCTATCATCTGAAGGCCTGACTCCACGAAATGAATATATTTGGGTAGTATATTCATTTTGTTCCACTAAAGTTGGATAAAATATCCAAGGGGATTTATTTTATCAATTTTATTATAAGTTACGTCTATTTAATTTTCTTGAGGAAGAAGATCGTCAGATTTTTATATTTCACGTGGTCAGCAAATTCCTAAAGATAAGGGATATATTTTACCAAGTTCATGTTGGTTCAAGATCTTTTAAAGCTTATCTTCAAGGATAAAGGATATCACTATTTTTATGGGATAGTTTGTTGAAGTACTTATCCAAATTGTTATGGATAAACATATCAAGATATATGAGACATTATCAGATGACAGCATCAACGAAATTTGGATAAAGCTAAGAAGATTATTCGGGATTGATCATACACGTAACAGACACTTCAAAGGAGGGAATTTGCCAAGTCAAATATTTTCAATTTGAGAAGAATTCGAATTGTTTTGAACGATTTTTTTGCTAGCCGTTGAGATAAAACAATATATAGAGGAAGCACAACAACAAGGAAGATATGATGAGAAGAACGAATCTTGCTCTAACTCTCTGTTGAAAGAAAAAGTCTTCGAGTGCATTTCTCTCAAAAGTCCTTGCGTTACAAAGTGTTCACAATATTTTTGTTCGAAAGATAGGATATTTATTGTATTTCCTTGATTGAGTATCATTCAATTTTTTTTGTGAGGTTGAGTGTTGCAAGTTATCTGTTAGACCAATTGTGTGTTATAGGATAACCGTGAGAATTGGGACAGAGTGTATTGTAGCTAAGAGGATTGGCAAGAGAAGCTTGTAACTTTTGATTTTGGATATAGTGGAACAAACCGGTGTGGAATACCGGGTCCCCAACGTGGAGTTTGAAGAGAGGACTGACGCTCGAGGCGGAACCTCTATAAATCGATTTGCATTTTTCTCTACCCTACTCTTTTTATTTTCGTGCAATTTATATTGAAGCATTTGATAAACTGTCACGTTTCAGAACCTGTTTCAGAGAGTACTTCAGAGAGTTGTCTGTATTCCGCATAAAATTAAATTTGATCTGTTTTGAATTAAAATAGATATACAAGTGTGATTATCAGCTGTGATTAGTTTCTAAACAGCAAGTTTAATTAATTCTAAGTTTAATAAAGTAATCAAAAGGAAGTGAATTGAAAATTTCGAAAAGAATTTATTTTTGTGAAAAAGCAATTCACCCCCCCTCTTGCTTACATTATTGGGACCAACATAAACGAATCGCTATCGCATCATAGCATACCATTGCATCATGACTTAGGTTAAAGCGCCTAACTAATATGTCATTGCATCATGATAGGTTTGCTGCTCCTCGAACCAGATTAAACAATGTAATAGATAATTAGTTCATCAAAGTGTTAAGTTAAACTAAATTAAGTCAAATTTAATATAGTGCCTATTCATAGCATACAACAACCAAGTTACTGCGTACCTGTACCCATATCTACTAAGAGGGGAACTAACTGAAGAACTTTTAACTGAAATAAGAAATATCAAAACAAATCAATTAATTGAATGTAGAATATACATACAACACATAATTCTAAATTAACTATACAAGGAGATTCAATGAACCCAACTTATAGCTCTTAACACTTAATTCATATAGAAAACATGCTTATATAACTTATAGATTCATTAGAAGACCATATATTTGAAGCAAAGAAGGACAATTGAAAAAGGTTGAAATTGTAAAAACTCAGGAGATATGCGGGCAATTTACACTCGTAAATTTGAGCTGAACGTCGGCAGCTTTGGAATCATATGCCGGTAACTTTAAGGCCGGCGTAAAGAAAATCAGTTCTGTTTACATTCAACACCGATAAAGGCCGGCAGCGTTGAAGCCCAGTGGCCGGTGTAGGATTTAAAAAATTGAACACTGACCAATGTCTTCACAAATGCCGATGGCGTTACAAGTAGTGTTAAAAAAATCAGTTCTGATCACATTAAACACCGTCTATATGCCGGCGGCGTTGAAGTACCAGATGCTGGCGTAAACGCAAAAATAGACCTGTTCGAAAAGTTTATGTTTCCCCTGTTTTGCACTTTGCAAAATCGTAGTCTAAGGCACTTTTAATCCATTTTCAAACACATATCTAGCTTCATATACTATCTTCTATCTATATTAACTACTCTTAGCAACATTGCACATCATTTTGATATATCAAACTACTTCATTTATTTCAAACCCTCTCCTACTCTTCACCTTAAACTTAACTACTCAAAATCAACTTTAATCTTCACCAACACTCCTCACTACTTCCATAACACATATAACAAGTTTACATAATAATAAAACACAACCCAACATTTATTAGTACATATAACCATTCAAACTCATATGACATTAAAACTCATTCTAACATGGATTCTATATCTATATCACAAGAAAGAACAAACAAAAAGTTTATAACTTACATTAACTTACATGAAAAAGCTTTGGCTTGGAGAACATTTTTGAATCCAAGAGCTTGTTCTTGCTAAGGTTTGGAATTTATGGTTTGAAGAAAGAAGAACAAAAGAAAGAAAAGAAAAGTAAAAATTCGGATGGATTTTGTTGGCTGCCAAAAGAGGGTCTTTTGATCAATTTATGTGCTCGTATTTATCCTAAACTTCGACTTTTGGGGTACATAATGGGTTAAGCTTTGTTTAGCTTAATTTGAGGCTAATTTGGACTTAATTTGAGCTTGAAAATGGGCTTAACTTATTGAAAAATTATGCTAACAAATTTTTAGACATTTCAAAAGTTTTTTTGATAATTTTAAACATAACACATATATATTAATTCATAAAACACACAAACATTAATTATACTATACACACATTAATATATATAAAAAAAATAACATTAATCTCATCACACATATACTCGTACGTCAATAATTTACATTAATAAACATGGTATTAATTCATCACATGCTACTAACACACTTTTTATACTAACAAGAATTTACACATTGTATATCAAACATATTTCTACACATTCGTTTTCATATATCAAATTCACTTCAAACTTAATATTTAGAACTAATATTATATTTACATGAAAATTAAATTATTAAATAAATTAGGTTATTTTAGGGTGACTCTTTCTGGAAGAATGTAAGGCCTAAAGGGTCGCACGTGCCTGTACCTACAGGCGGGCATCGCTTCATCACTCTGGAGGCTTCTTTAGAGTCAAATAATTTCATCAATGCTGCTTCTATATTATGCTACAAGAATGAAGGCAAAGTGTTGCTTTTATCAAATATTCACTTCAATTTCCCTATGCCAGTCATCACTGAATGGTCCTCATGGGTATCACACATTGTCAGGAGTAAAGATCATGCAGCACTTTTGAAGCAAGCTAACATCCGTAGCACCATCACTGTGTCTATGCGGTATACCTTTAGAAAGATGGAGGGTCTAGCAAAATGGCACGTAATAGTGTCTAGGTAGAGTACTCAGACTCACACCTTCATAACATCATGGGGTGATTTTACTCCAACATTAGAGGATGTTTTCCTCTTATTGAAACTTCCTTCTTTTGGAATTACAGATATTGTTACTACCTTACACTCACTTGAGCATATGAGAGTGTATGATGGTCTAATGGGAGCCTACCATGACATCAAGAAATCAAAGAAAAGTTGTTTCTCATCGTTGATTAGTTACTTCTTCAGATGTAAGCTAGGGAAGCAATGCACTACCAAAGGACCTGGCTGTGATAGCGAGTAAGTTTGCTCATCCTCTACTCTTTTATTCTCTAATTACATGTCATACTCATTTCTCTAAACACATATCATGCTCATTCTATCTATGATACTAATTTAACATATGTTATTTTTTTCTTATACAGCTTCGAACTTGTAGCGTTCATTGCTTTGTGGCTATCAATGTTTGTTTTCCCTGGAAGGCCTAAAGAAGGGTCATCCCTCGAATATTCCAATTGGCAACATGCCTAGCTGAGGCGTGAGAGTTTGCTCTTGCGCCCTTTTATTTGGGCTCGCTCTACGTCATCTCAATCTGTACCACCACGCCTCGACTAGGTTTATGGGTCATTTTGTTATCTGTTGTTACGTAGATGTTGTCTTCCTTCATATTTTCTTTTGTGAGAGGTTCATAAGGCATTTTTTCCCACCGATCGCATCTAAAAATTCCAATTTGAATCATCCTCATGAATGGGTATAGTTTAGCAATGGGCGAGGTTTTGAACGATCCTTATTAGCGATAATAGGTAACTGCTCTGAGTTCATACTCCGCCCATATGTAGAGAAGATCACAGGATATTAGACATGCAATGGATATTGTCCTTCTGAGGCATGTGACCTTTCATTGAAGGATCGATAAAATGTGTCATTTAATAATGCATATCTCTTTCAATAGTGTATCCCCGGGAGTTTGCCATCGATCCTTGATGTCAAGGGTTAAAAGGACAACTTACTGAAGTTAGAAGTTATGATTTACTCTTCTCATAGGGTAGCACACTAATTTGGCTATGACCAAGGTGTACCAGGAGATGTACTCCCTACTACAAACTTTGAATCTTGTTGTACACTCATATCACCAACGAATTTCAAACATATACATTCGACACTTAGTGAGATATATGTTCCTTCAAAGAAGCGCCATGGGTAGCTTCTTCTAGTTAGTTGTTATACTAGGCAAGTTGCATGAAGAGGTTTTGAAGCTATACACTTGTTTAAGACAATGAGCCATTGGCTGTGGCACTTGTTTTGCACAGTGAGTTCTACCTTCGACTCCCTAAATCAGATAGGCGTAGAGAGAAATATGATGTAATAGAACGTATTGGAGAGATACAATCTCCTAAGCAAATATCTCATAGAAAGGCACCCTCTAAAAATCCTCATCTTCAACATTCAAGTGAGGATCAGAGTACCTCAAAACGACCATGTCTCCAAGAGGTATTGATGGCTGTTTTCTTTGAATTATAAATATATTTCTTCAACCACTTATTTTTTAAAGTTTTAATCATTCTTTTTTTTTTTTTTTCATAGGACTCTATTCAGTGGAGCTCTAAACCTAAAGAGAGACAAGAGTGCCTTTCTCCCTTAGGTGGGGGAAACTATAGTGATAAACCTCTTGATTACGCAGTATTCCTAAACATGGCAATACAATTGGCGATGAAGATGCATATTATGCATCTCAAGATGGTGATGATAGTTGATCGATCTCATCGATGATGATGATGTTATTTTTACCACAAAAGAGTTTGTAGAGGATGTTGGTGTTAATGAGGTTGTTACAATAGATGTGCGGGAATCTTTAGTAGACAAAAATGCAAATGTTGAGATAGATGAAGCCTTTATACTTTTGAAAGAGGTCCAGGTACCGCAACCAATTGCGAATGCCAAGAGTCATGTCGATTTTCTACTTCACACGAGTATTCAAGACAATGTGGTTCCCCTTCATCAGTCAGAGATATGTCCTTATGCTCCACTAAGCATTGCACCTATTGTGCAGGCTTCTCCCTAATCACCGTCGTGTCTGACCAAGATAGGTTAGTAACTGCCCTTATAAATACAAGTGCAGGAGTTGAGAAAAATTTCTATCACTCCCCAAAGGGTATCCTAAGTGCAACAATCCGCCACATACCGAATGAGACTTAGGATTCACTACCACAGTTATTCAAAAGTCTTGTATTAGATGCAAGGCGTTCCCTTACAATAATAGAATACTTATGCAATTGGAGATAGATAGTTTAACTTAATAGAATAAGTATAAAAACATAAACCACAGATAATTTAGGATCAATTACAAAACACTAAGGGGCATGCCGTCGCAAAATAATAATCAATCCAGGTATTAATGTTTGACAACAACACAAGCTGTCACGCCCCAGCGGGTACCCTAAACGTGACAGCCCACCGTACGCAATATTAAAACTTAAGAATGACTACCCCAGTCACTCGAAAGCTTCCATATCGGTACAAGGCGTACATTCATAACAAAGGGAGACCGGTGGAGTAACGCATTTTAAGACATTGGCAGCGGAACATGCAAAATAACACTTAATATATATTTCATTGAAATAAAAGTCTTATAGCTTCTAAGGGGCATTCCCTCGAAAATTCATAATAACATGGTTCTAAATACAACATAACTAAAGCTAGAAGATTTTAGAAGAAATCTACTCTATAACTTCAAAATAGATTGCCTCCAAAAGCTCCTCAAAATAAGGATTCTACCCGGGAAATCAAGGTGGTCTCGGTGCAAAAGATAATCCTGCAATATCAAAAGTCTATAGGAGTATAAGCATGACTAGCTTAGTGAGATATTCCTTACGCAATAGTACTCATAAGAACAATCAACAAGTTTATTAATCAAGCATATGAATGCAAACCATATGATCAAACATTACATACGACTATCCGGTTTCGTATGTTTGATGGATTTACCCCTCCATCGGTGGTTAGGGAATGCTTTGAACTGGGTCCCGAACAACCTCCTCAAGTTGCGCGCGTCTTGGGGTTCCAACGAACCGTACTACTAGTCCCCGGGCTTCCATGCCCAAAGCGATCGATCCGGCTCGGCTACACCTTGAGGCCGTATTCCCCGTACGTCCTAACCCTCAAGATGTAGCTAGGCAGCTTACCTTTCCGGTCCCACGCTGAGGAGTAGTAGCAAAACTTCGAAATGATATTCTAAGTGATATGCATGAGCAATTTATTATATGGGATTTCAATATGACATTAAATCATTTAAAGCGATCAAACAATATTTGCACACATAACAATACATACATGGAAACATTTATATCAATCACAAATCGGGTTCCGATATACTTATTTTATTGATCGCACACAACGAATCACATACATAATTCCCATAATATCCCACATGCATATCAATTTTATCTTTTCCTAACATCTAGTGCTCTATTCTACAAGCACATGCGTGAATACATAAGCGTAAAGGAAACTCACTCGTCCATAGCGCTCTAGGAGTCGAAGTAATCCTCGGGAAGACAAGATCGTGATCCTCGACACCTAAACAAAAGAAATACCCAACATGAGTATTTCATCCAAGATCTATTCAATTCTATACTTCTATCTTAAGAATTCGTAAAAATCGTATGGAATGGAAATTCCAACTTAAAATGGCCATAACTTGCTCATTTTAACTCGGAATTTCGCATATTATATACGATTTCTACCTACTCGAAAAGATCTATCTATTTCTAAGGTTATTTTATCAAAAGAAGTTATTTAGGTCTCGGAATAGAGCGTACAGATTTGATACGAATTTTCCAAACTTCAAAACTAGAGTTTTCAAACTTTACTTCACTCAAGGGCTTTTGTACAAAAATATAGATACATTATATGGTTGAAGAAAATCCCTTGAATACATATATACTCAAACCATATGCATGAATTTGGTGGTGTTGTCTCAACAATGTTCTTGTAGTACATTATGTTTTGAAAGTGAGATAAGCTTAAGTTTTGTAAAGAAATTAGTTTTGTTAAGAAATTTCTTATTTTACTAAAAGTGAGCATCTCCTTCTTTTAATTCTTTTTCTTAAATAAAATTAATTTTAATCTTTTTAAATTCCTACTACTTTATTTCTAATGTTTTGGAAAACATAGTTTTTCTAAATACTTCATGGGTATATGTTCTATAGCTTTTCTTAGATCCACTTTAAAAGAAATGATCTTTATAAGTAAATTTTTGAAAACTTATCTAGACTTTAGTATTTAAAATGTTGGTAGAAAATTTTGATAAATGTGTTTAAGAAAACTTTTGGTTGATTAAGGAATGTTTAAAGAAACTTTCTTATTTTATTTGTTTGAAAGAAGAGTTTGTAATAACTTTATGTATTTCTTGATAAAATCTCATATAGTGTTATTACTAAAACTTGAGCTAAACTTGTTAGCTTTAGAAAAATATTTGTTAAGACAAACTTTAAGTCTTTATGGAAAAATAATTTCTTATGAGATAAAATTTATTTTTGAGGAGGGTTCTTACTTTCTATTACTAAAGGAAGCTCATTTTCATTATGGTTGAGATAATATCACATATTCATGTATGAATGAGGATAAAATAAAACCAACATAATAAGATAAACAAAATATATAAGAGCATAAAAGTAAAATCAAGTATTGGGAACCTTAGCTTTCAAGGTATCCCGGGACTAAGAATAGACTAGTCCTCAAAGAAAAGAAAAGCAAAGAAAATAAAATTGTTTTGACTTGATATGGACAAGTCTAAGACTAGAAAGACTAGTCTTAACATTGCATAAAACAAGTAAATAAATAAATTGCAAGACTTGAAAATAAATAAATAAATAACAAGTGAGCTTATATGCTCTAAATAAACATAATATATAAATATATAATACAAATAATAACAATATCAACATAATAGTAACATAAAGAAAATAAGAACATGAACAAAAACAAAACATGAATAAATTGTTGCTTCTTTAACTCAATGAGTCTAAGAAACATACACTAAACTCATGTTAAGTTATATGAACATGATGAGTAAATAAGAAATTTTTACCTAAAGTTTATGTGTTGGTTGAAAAGAAAAGAATGGGTTGTAATATTATGTGGGAATGGATTTTCTAAGGAAAAGAGAGAACTTGAGAGAGATTTGGGAGAGGAATTTTGTGGAGTGATTTTGGGAGAGTTTTGTAGAATTTTGTTGTGTGAAAGAATGGAAGAGGAAGGGGGTATTTATAGATTTTTGGGAGTGGAAATTAGATGTAATTAAATAATTTGAAAAAGAAAATAAAATTGATGTGATTAAAGAAGTAATGTGTAAAGTGTGATGTGATTAAAGTTGTATGGGGAAGGTAAATTGTAAGGTATAGGTGTGGTAGAGTGTAAGAATAGAGTGTAAGAAAAAGTAGAGATAAGTGAATAGTAATGAATAGTAGAAAAGTACTATAAATAGTAGACTAGACTATTAAAATACCGGTAGTAAAGAAAATACGCGTAAAAGGCCTATATCTGATATTTTTAGATACCGAAAAATTCTACAACTGATATTTTTGAAAACCTTATATTTTTACGAATCTATCAGTGTTGTCGGAATATTTTTGCTATCCGGTGCTCCGAGGCACGGTTTTTGAAAACTGATCCCGATCGGATCCAAAAAACACTAGAAAAATTCAAATATGATATTTTTAGGCTTTCCTATATAATTACGAACCATATTCCACAATTATCTCAATTTCGTTTTCTAGGGTTTAAGAACACGGGATTGCTGGATCTAGATTCACTAGACTAAACATAGAACTAGGTTAATTTTTAGGTTTCGTTTCAACTTCCGGTTCTTAGGGTTTACTAATATTATCAAAAAATCTAGGGGCTTACACAAGCATTTAAGGTTTCCTATGGAAGTCTATACAAAAGCTAAACATAAACTTTTAGGGGAAACTCCTGTTTTCGCTTTACCTAAGTTGACCAAGTCCTGGGACGCAACCATAGGTACGAGAACTGCAACAAAAAGAAGCTGTGGGGTATAAGTTACGCTAGCTTAGTGAGTAAATACTTCCAGAATATATACATCCTACAATTACATACATATAATCAAGTTGATTTATTCATCCATATGAAATGCAACAACCACATGGGCAAACAAGACATATGATCAACTGAAAATCATATGTTGAATGGATTTATGTCCTTCATTTGGGGTTCGCAGATTAACGAATCCTGCGATACTACCTTAAATTACTATTCCGTTTTATGGCTCACGGGCAACCCATTTCTTTCATACCGTTTATGGATCATGGAGAACCAACTGTGATTAAATATATCATCCTCATCGTGAAGTGATTATGTCCATATTACATATTAAACCGGATAATCATTACTACAATTTAATAGGTGACCAATCAATTTGCAAACACTCACAAATCATGGCATATAGACATACATCAATTAATTACCCAGTTTCGATATACTTAGCACATTTTTCTCAACACATCAAGATAACATACATAATCCTATAATTACCCATCATGCATTTTCAATTTTTACCTTTGCCTACCAGCTTAGTGCAACTATAATTTACAAGCACAATACGGAATAGTAATTAGTAAGTATGACTCACTCAACCATGGACACCGATCTCTATTCACAGTAATCCGGGGGCAAGAATTCTTCCGATTCAAAGTCACCTAAACGAAAGAAATATGCAAATGAGTATTTCAAACAATAACTAATTCCAATTTATGAAACAAAAACTTTCAAGTTCGTAATTTTTGTGGTAAATAGAAATTCCAACTTAAAATGGCAATGACTTGGTCATTTTAACTCAGAATTTCGCAAATAAGCAGTCAATTTCTATATATTTATGATGTTATTCCTAAGTTTTGAAAACTTTTAGGTCTTGGAAAGCTCGGATCGGATCTAATCAGTGGCTAAAAATTATATTTCCGAAATTATTTTGTGAAATTTGCATTATTTCTACCAAGTATATTATATGTACATGCAATATCAACAAGTTATTATCAGGAATAACACGATATGAGCTATATATATATATATATATATTCTTGATGATATTTGATTAAAAAGAATTTCTAGAAAACTTTTATTTTGCAAAAATTTCAAGAATACTTGACTTAGAAAAACTAGTTTTATTTCTTGCAAATCACCCTTGTTTTTACTAAAATAAAGCTTTAATAACCTATATGCCTAATATCTTCATTATTTGAATAAAATTCTTTATTTAGGAGTTGGAAAATAGATGTTTAAATAGGGGTTTTACCTAATTACGAATTTTACAAAAATTATAAGGAATGACAATAGTGTATGATTTATGTTTTGAAACCCTTCCTTTGTTCTAGGATTATACTTTGATAAAACCCATTTATTCTTGTCAAAATTAAGTCTTTACTACATCTATTCTCTTAAGCTTCTATTTTTCTATTAAAATCCTCATTTTGGAATTTGGAAATAGGTGTTTAAGTGAGGGTCATTTCTAAATCCGAATTTTGTTAAATTGTTTTAAGGTTATTTCTTAGGTAAAACTCATTTACGGCATGATCACTTCGCTGAATGAATAAGGCTGTAATGGAATTTCTATTACGGAGGAATTGAATAGAGCTGTAATAGGATTTTTCTTTATTAATTTTTCATTAAATGGTGGTATTTAAAAAAAAAAAGACAATTTCATCATTAAATTGGTATTCATAGGTTTGAATAAGGAATGGTTATTCAATGTTTTGTGTAATAGGGATTCATAATGGAATCATTATTCAGTGAACTGAACGTCGTAATAGCTATTCATAAGGAATAAGGCTGTAATGGAATTACAATTACAGTGAAGTTAACGAGCAGTTAATCTTTCTAAAATTAAGTCCTAATCAAACTTATTCCTTAAGGCTTCCATTTCTTTAATAAAACTCTTGTTTTGAGGTTGGAAAATAGGTGTTTACTTAACAGCGCACCCTAGTTACGGATTTCAAGTTCTTGTTGGGATTGAAACAAGTTCTAACTTAACTTTTGTAACCATTTTTCTTATTTTGAAAATATGTCTTAGTAAAACTAAGTTTAACTTGTCAAAATCATTCTTTTATGATACCTATCCCACAAGCTCTTCATTTTTAATATAAAATCTTCACTTTGGAGTTGAAAAAGAGGTTTTCAAAATAGGTGCTTTTTTACATTCGAATTTCCGAAAATTATTTTTGTTGAAACTAAAATAGATCTTGAACTTTTTAGCATACTCTCATTATTATCATACTACTGCAACTCTTTTATGTACATAAGACAAATATCTATGCATTTATGTACTCAAACAAATAGATCTATGTTACCATTCATGTTATGTATGTAAATGCAAGTTAAATATTATGAAAATGAGGTTAGCAAAAGAATATATGCACAAAATATCAATATGAACAATATATAGCAATAATATCACAAAATATAGTAAAACAACTTAAATGTAAAGATCCACTACATTGTGATGTAAGAATATCATGCTTAAGTATTCCCACATCCCTAGCATAAGGCTCGTGGGGATTTTGGTGGAACCACACATGTATAATCTTGCCATTACATGTTTTGTTTGCAGTAGGATCAAGATCTATTACCTATTTAGTGTTTTGGAACAAGAAATCTTCAAGAAATATATGTGTGTAAACGGAAGAGAGGGAGAGGGAGAGGGAGAGGGGGGGGGGGGGGGGGTTGTTTGGGTAATGGGGGAGAGATATGTGTTTGGAGTAATATTTCAAATTTGAATAAGTAATTTAAGTAATAAAAATGTATTGGAAAAGTAAATTGTAAGGAATATGATGTAGGATTATAAGAATAAGTTATAAGGATGTAAAAATAGGGTATGTGTGGTTGTACTTGATGAATAGTGTGATTAGAAATCAAAAAGTAGATTAGACAATTAAATTACCTGTAGTAATGAAAATACGATAAAAATACTATAACTATATTTTTTATAAACCGAAAAATTCTTAAAATTATATTTTTGAATTCCTTATTAAATTTTGGTTCTAAAAAGTCTTACGAAATATTTTTCTATTTTCGAGTCTCAGAGATCGGTTTTCGAGAACAAATCCCAATCGGGTTTGAAACGAAAGAATTTTTTTGAAATCTAATCTTTTCATGTTTTGATATATTATTTAGAACTATATTTTAGAGCTAACTCATTTTTATTGTTTTGAGGTTTCGTTCTTGGTATTGCCGGACTTAGGGTTCCTAGGTTCCAAACTAGCCCTAGGGTATTCTTTTAGAGTTTCGGTTTTCGGTTCCAATTCCTGAAACCAAATTTGATTTGCTAAGAAAACGGAGGCTTACAATTTCTATGTTTTTTATGTACCTTCTCATCTCATAGCACCATTACAACATCTCTATACATTGGATGGGGAATTTTGGGAAAACTCTTCTTTCGCCCGTACCCCACTTAGCACATGTGTGATGGCTATGTTAGGCGAAGTGATGTTGTTTATTACTCGCCCTTGGGACTCATTTATGAAAAAGGATTTAAAGTCAATCATATATGCGTATGAGGGAGCATTACGATTAGACTTTACTATCCTTAGCTTGGAATCAATTGTCGCGACTATACGCAAGCTAATCTCATGTCATGAAGTAGGTAGAGACTTAGAGTCGGTGAATAAGGAAATAGAGAAGAAGCAGGCGGAGTTGAAGGTTTTGAAAGATAAAAAAGAAATGTTGAATGCCAAAATGAGTGAGATGCTCGGAGATACTGATGTTAGTATGAGTGGGGAGCAACATTTACTTCATTGATGTAATCAACATTGCTTACATTTAATGAAAAAAAGTTAGACATTTATATGATTGTGTTACTTTATTTGGGTAGAAATTACTTCAACTTATTAGTTTCACCTCTTTTTGTTTTATTCATATGACCATGTTGCTTTTATTTACTACTAACATTTACGAGCAACATGAAGTTGGTGTTACGGCTGCCAAGTCTACTATAGAGTCACTTCAACTCTTCACAGCTAAGATTGTTTCAATCTTATGAACCTGTGCTATAGAAAAAGGGTATTTTCACCTACCATGCACTGAAAAAGAACAAGTACCTGTAGTAAGCAATTATGGATACCATGACGCTATCGCTTCAATCATCATGGATGAGGTTGCTTCAACTTCATTATCTGCAAACAGAGGTGTTCCGGCTGCCAAGCCTGTTGTAGGGTTGCTTCAACCTGACACAACTGAGATTGTTTCAATCTCATATTTAATTGGTGCAAGAGCCAGGTTCTTAGGAGTGGAACTTCTACCAAGCTACCATGACAATAATAATTAGATTGTTTGGATCTTTCATTATTGAGGTCACTTCAATCTCATATCCTGTGTTAAGGCATTACGGCTGCCTAGCTTGTTTGTGGGATCGCGTCAATCCACTACAGCTGGGATCACTTTAACCCCATTAGATAAGGTATGATTATGAAATTAAATGATATAAAAAAAATTAAACGGCAAAGATGGGAAGAGACACATATAAAAGATAACAAAGCCAATGGTTTCATTAATTTGCAATGTTACATCAACCATTACAAAGTGAAATTTTTTAATGTATTGAAAATTAATAGAAGCAGCGATCGCGTTCGTCTTCGAATTTCGCAACTTGCAATATCCGCTATTGTGAACTTCTTCTATTATAAATGGACCTTCCCATTTTACAGTAAATTTGGGAGCTAGTATCCCTTTCCTGATGTGCTCTACTACTCGAAGTACTATATCGCCTTCTTTGAAAGAACGTTTTCTCACAAAACAATCATATGAGACACTAAGCCTTTGAAGATAATTGGCTAAGTTGTGTTTATCCATATCGCGTCTTTCATCCAATGCCTCTAAGTCTAACATGCCAAGTGTATCAGGCTCTAAGTCAACATTTAAAGCCGATCGTGCTGATGGTACAAGAACCTCTATTGAAGCTATGGCCTCTGCTCCATAAACTAAAGAGAAGGGTGTTGCTCGCGTAGGAGTTTGTTTGGATGTATGGTAGGCCCATAGTGCCAGAGGCAATTTGTCATACCATTCCTTCTTGTTGTCATGGACCATTCTATTGAGAACTTTGATCAAAGTCTTATTTATTGCTTCTGCTTGGTTGTTCCCTGTAGGATAATATGGTGTTGACTTAATGTGATTGATACCATATGATTCCAATAGGCGTCAAACATGCACATTGATGAATAGAGTTCCATTATCTATTAATATACGTTTCGATATGCCGAATCTACATATGATGTTCTCTTTCATAAATGTTGCTACCATTAGTCTAATCACCTTTTTCAAGGGTATAGCTTCTACCCATTTTGTGAAACACTCAATGCCTACCAAAATCCATATGCATCCTTTAGATGGTTGATGTATTGGCCCGATCAAGTCAAATGCCCAAGTATGAAATGGCCAAGGAGTCATCAAACTATGAAGTACTACTGCTAGGGCATGGATTAATTACCATAAAGTTGGCATAGAATACAGTTCTTCTCATAGTTCAAGGCGTCATCTTCCATTGTTGGCCAATAATATCCCTTTTCAAGAATCTAGTAATACAATTTTCTTACCCCCGATGTTCACCACAATGTCTTGAATGAAGTTCGTTCAAGATTATTTCAGTTTCAAGTGGTGCTACACATCGCAAAGGTTATCCCTGAAAAGAGATTCTATACAATTCATCATCCTATAAGATATACTTCTTTACTTTCTGCTTGATCATTCTACCATCTCGGCTGTCAGTGGGGAGGACATTATTCTTTAAGAAGTCTATGTATGGCCATCGCCAGTCTCCTATATTTGCAATAAATTTGCATTCCACTTTATCTGGAATTAAAGAACAATGTGAGCAACTGATTTACACTTGGGATGCATCTTTTGCCATTGAGGGCCAATAACACCCCGCCCGTTGAATTCAGTGATATAAGGGAGGTCCATCCTCATCGCACTAGACTTGATGGAACTCTTGCAATTTCTGTTTAGCTTCATCAATAGATATGCAGTCTGCTAAAATTCCTTCAACACCTTTGTGGTACAGAATACCATGTACGAAGATAAAGTGCTTGAGCTTCGCCATAGATGCTGTTTCAGGATGCGCCAACTGTGCCTTGGACACTTATCTCGACATCGGAATCACGCATTGGGACTTTAGATGCTAACGTTGCCAGTGCATCAACATATCTATTAGTAGAACGTTTGGTATGCTTGTATCTTACAGAATGAAACCTACTGATAAGAGATTGTACAACAGTTCTATAAGGAGCAAGTAGAGGCTCTTTTTTATGATAAACTCCCATTTAGTTTGCTTGATGATAAGGTTTGAGTCACCTTTGATGCATATCCTAGCTGCAACCACTTGTTGAGCATAAAGCAATCCAAGCATCAGAGCCTCATACTCAGCTTTGTTGTTTGTCTAACAAAAGTCAAATTTGAAGGCCAAGGGAATTTCTTCACCCTCTGGAGAAGTTAGCACAATTCCAGCTCCATATCCACTACTTCTAAATGATCCATCAAATTGGACTGACCATTCACCATTCACTTCTGCCATAAGTGAATCCTCGTGAAAACCACCAGGAATGGCCTCTGTTATATTATCTTTGTGAGCACTATGGAAATGAGCCAATAAATCTGTTGATGCCTATGACTTTAGCAACTCTCCCAAATGGAGCCGATCCTGATATAAGGTACTTGATCGGGTCTGAATTGGTCATCACGATGATTTTATGTGCTAGAAAGTAATGCTGCAGTTTTTTAGTAGTGAAGATCAGTGCGAGACAATGCCTCTTACATGCTGGATAGTTGATTTGACTACCTTGAAGAGTTCGACTCGAATAATATATAGGACGTTCAACTCCACTTACTTCTTGTACCAACAAGGCTCCAGTGGACTTATCAGTTGACGTTAAATATAAAAGCATTGGCTCTCCCTTTTTAGCATTATCATCGTATGCGAGGAGGCTAGCACTCCTTTGATTTTTTGAAATGCCCCTTCTTGCGTCGAACCCCATTTGAATTTCACTCCTTTCTTCATCATTTGATGTAATGGAAAGGAGATTTCGGCAAGTGCTGGGACAAATCGTCTAAGATATGATACCTTCCCCATGAAACCCTTTAACTCTCGTTGATTCTTTGGTGATGGCATAGACTGAATGACTTCCACTTTGGATGGATCTACATCTATCCCTTTTTTATGCACAATGAATCCAAGGAACTTTCCCAATGCTACCCCGAAGGCACACTTCAAGGGGTTCATTCTTAATTTATATGTTTGACATGTTTCGAACACCTTCTTCAAATGGTGAAGATGATCAAGTACTCGCTGTGATTTGATGACAATATCATCCACATAGTCTTCCATACGATCATGCATCATGTCATGGAAGATTGTGGTCATTGCCCTTTAGTAAGTAGCTCCTGCATTTTTCAAGTCGAGTGGCATTACAGTATAATAGAAGTTCTTGAAAGGCATCCGAAATGCTATGCACTCGGCATCACCTGGTGCCATCTTGATCTGATTGTATCCACTGAATCCATCCATGAAGGAGAAAAGTTCATGTCTAGCTATTGCATCAACTAACATATCAATGTTAGGGAGTGGAAACTCATCTTTGGTGCACGCTTTATTCAAGTCACGAAAATCCATACAAATACATATTTGGCCATTCGTTTTTTTTTTTTACAGGTACAATGTTGGCCAACCAAGTTGGGTGTTCTATGGGCTTGATAAGGCCACTTGTAAAAGCTTCTCTATCTTAACCTTGATTTGTACCTCAACTTCTGGGCAAAATAAGCGCTGGTGTTGTTTCACTGGCTTAGCTTCTGATGTCATATTCAAACAATGCATTACCAGGCTAGGATCAAGGCTTAACATCTCTTGATAAATTGAGGCAAAGATATCCTTGAATTCGTTAATGAAATCCACTAAGCGATCTTTGATTTTATTAATCAGACTTTTACTAATAAAGTTGGGTTTGGGCGTTTCTCCCATAGTTGCTAGGTTCAACTCCTCAATTTCCTCATCTTGTGGCTTAAGCTAGTCTTATAACTGTAGGGGAGTAAGTTGGGCTTCTTGTAAGTATGAGGAGTCAGGAGAGGATGCAAATGTCTCCTTAGACCCCACAAATCGTCATAAGCGGTATAGGATATGCCCATCTGTTGTAGTGTAATTCTCAATCTTCACAGATTTGTTACCTCCTCTCCTTTTCCTCTGACTCCCAGATGTGGAAGTTGCTTTTTGCTTTATAGCATCCTGCTCCTGTGCTTCGTCCCATCATAGTAGTGGTATGCTTGTAGGTCTACCAAATGCTGTTCCTCCTTCTCCAGCATATTCGTCGTAGAACTCAGCTTCTGTGAAAAATGATTCTCCATGTTCAAAGTGGTTTCTCACTGTAGGAATGGAAACATCTTTCCCTTTCCAATGTCCCTTCATACACTGATGCAACGTTGAGGGGACAAGATTGTGATCATGTATCCATTTTTTACCTATTAACAAGCGGTGGGAGACAGAGGCATCTATCACATGAAATTTTGTTAACTCATGGATAAGGCCAACCTTAAAATCAACATTAATGAAACCTATTGTCTTAACAGGGACATCATTGAAGCCATGTATGTCAATCGGCTGTCTAACCAGCTTCCTCATATCAAGTCTTGTTGCTCTAAATGTTGACATAGGCATAACGTTAAGTGAAGAACCATTGTCAATGAAGGTTCTCCTAATGGAATGACCATTAAGTTCACTCTCCACAAACAATGGATAGTTGTGGTTTGGATTACTAGTACACATATCATTTTCTATGAAGATTATCGCCTTTTGTGTGCCTTTGCCATCTTATGTATAGCTGAACCGCATTGCATTGCTCGTACTAGTGTTTCAAAATTTGCACTAGAGTGTTTGCAGCTGCAATCCGAGATTCCTCGTTAAATCCAAGGAGATCACAGAAATTCCTTACATTAGAGGTTTTAAGTAGAGCCATAGTAGCATGGTTGCTTGAGCCTCCATCAACTTCCTTTCCTTTACTAGTGTGTGTTTCTTGCCACTGTGCGCCTATTGGTTGATGAGCCTGTGGTTGATCAACTTCTTGGGGAGTTAATAGGATCATGAGAGATTGCATTAACAGATCCTTTATTATTATTATTATTATGTGTGGGAAGGGGATTTCTACGCACATCATTGTTATCAAGTTTAAGTTCGCCATTGTGAACTTTCTCATTAAAGATCCTCCTTAATGTCCAATAAGTTTTGTCGGATGTCCCACCGTCCTATGAAACCTGGAAAACCTTTGCATCTCCTTTTTCTTGTGCCGTGGGTTATCGCTCAACCCTTGGAAATCTAATGAAGTCATCTTTTAGCCATCGATCAAGGATAGTGTAAACTTTTTCCATAGCACACGGAAAAGGCGGGACTTCTGGAGCACCATCTCTTCTGGGTTTCTTACCATCCTTGAAGTTTCCACCTTGAGCATTGCTCAACGATGGTTGTCTCTTCCTATTTGGATCACCCCTTTGTTTGATAACTGAATTGTTTGTCCTTCGTATATTCTCCACCAATATCGAGAATGACTTAATTGACAAATTCTCCATGTGCACAGCATACTCTGTGAACATACCTTGGATGCAAATTTTGATGAGTTCACTTTTACTACACATATCTTGGATATCCAAGGAGTGTTCCCTAAAACGCCTAATGTATTCGATAAGATCTTCCTTTGGGCGTTCTTTGAGATGCCCTATGTCGGTCAACGTCACTCATTCTTGAGTTTCAAAAAATTTCTCAAGAAACATCCTACACATAGTCCCCCATGTATCAACTGAGTCCGGGTAAGATTGACATACCAAGTGTATACCTTTTCCATCAAGGACTTAGAAAATTCCTTCAGCTGCAGGTCATCATCAAGTCCATAGACTTCAAGAGTCTCAATGAACTTGAGGAGATGCTCCTTAGCACTACCTTATCTCCCATTGAATTTGACAAACTTTAGACTAGTTTAGTCCTTAAGATAGGGTTTTTCTGCAATCCTTTGCGGATATGGAAACATCAGATTGATGACACTAGTAGCAGATGTAGCTCACACTTGTCTCAGGTACTTTTCAAGGTCTTCCGTCATCACATATGAAGCGGAAGCAGATGATGTATTAACTCCCACTTAAGGAGTTGGAGTGATGCTACAAGGCACATCTATGCCAGTCATAAGTGGTTGGACATTGCATCCAGAGGAAGAGGAACCTCTGAGATGGACCCTTGCCCTTTTCCAACAACAAGTGTAGGATCTCTTGGAGTTGGAGGCAGCAAAGGCTGCAATGGTTGTGTAGCTTTTGTCGATGTCCTCCCTCATTTTCAGCAGCAGGAATAGTAGTTTGCTCGGGTTGAGCATCGTGTAAAGTCTCATGACGAGTACTCTCTGGGACAGTAGTAGCTAGTACGATCCAATCACTTGCACGCCTGGTACGGGGAAAGTTATTCTAGGAAGTGAACTTCCCGATGCAATAGCAGCTTCTACCATATAAGGTAGGAATTGCTTAAGAGCATTCAAAAATTGATTAATAGCGTCAGTATTTTCCTGCATGGTGCGTATCATGAGCGCATTATCAACTGCAGGAGCTTGTACAGCCAAGTAGTGGCATTTTCATCCACAGCGTGAGTCTCCTCAACTACATTAGGATGATTCTCCTAATCTTAGGAGTTTGCTTCTTGTCCAGTTCTCTTGCATGGAGGTGCCATTCTTGTCTAGAGCTTACTCTCTTCTCCAATGGAGTCACCAAATAATGTATGGTGTGGTTACAACAGTTAGTCAATTACGTGCGATAGGTATGGTGATCAACTTGAGAGAAGTCCCGAATTGATAACACATATAGGATGTCGCAGAGAGATGCATGGGAGAAGGAATAGACAAACCCAGTTTCTCGAGTGCACGAATGTGATAGAAGATCAAATCAGATAGATTCGATCGTTCTTGACTCGTTCTTCATGGAATAGGTACTTTGATCTTTCTAGAGTTATTTCAACAAAATTTCAACGTTGCTCTTGATCTTAGCAATGCGCAGAATGTCCCCAAATGAGAGGAGAAGCATCTTATTTATAGATGTTAGAAGCTACCAACAACCGTTGGATGAATCTGGATAGATGGTTGAGATGGAGCATTGCTTGTAACCATTGGATCTCTTTCATGAATCCGACATCCAAAATCCATCCCTTCTTTTATGTATGTGGGCCTGGGCTTTGGATATGGGCTTGGAATAGAATGAGGGCTTTTATAATAAAAATAAACTCCATTTTCTTATTAAAATTGCCCATCTTTAATATAAAATAGAAATAGGCTCATTTTATTCTAATAAGCCCTATTTTAACCAAATAAAACCCAAATTAACCCATAAAGATATTTTTAGAGTCTACTTTTCATGCATGAGAAATCCGAATAAGGTCGAGAGCGAAATAAACCAGTCCGATGATCCCTGTTCCGAGCTTACCAAGCTAAATCTTCCCACGACATCCTTTACTGGACTCGGTTTTCTAATCCATGTCACTAGCTTAAAAGATCGGCCCATGGCATTAAATTAAGCTAAAAGCTTAATTACCAAAATGACCTTCTATACATCCTTTGTTTCCTTTTTTTGTTTGACATTACCTCTGAAGTTTTCAGGGATAGTTTAAGTCGACTGCCTTGAGATTTTTCAAAAGATACACTCGAAATTTTAAACTATCAAACTTGAGATATCACCAATAATATAAAATAACCTTAATACATAATATAAACCTTTGATGATTAATTTAGGCCCCTAAAGATAACGACGAGAATTTCAATAACACTACAAATGCCAAAATTTTAGAAAATTAATGAACATAAATTTAATATGATCCAATTTTACATCACAATTCAACTATACACTAAATTTTAACGCTGTCAACGTAATACAACCAACATTCAACTAAGACCTAACGACTTAGTTGTGTATGAACCAAAGCACATCAAATCACTAAACACCGCTCTCCCCATCATATAACTAGCTAAAACAAGTGAACCCAATCACCCAAACATATCAAACCACCATGCTTAACCTTACAATCAACAACTTAAAATTATAGGCATCGTACTTGCAAAATGACATTATATGCAAAATAATAAACAAATTAAGAGCATTATTATTGTCTTTCCTCTTTCATGAATTGGCCATTCCCCCTATATAAACCTTAACAAGCGTACCATAAGCCTTATTTCATCCGCCATTCACTTTCTTCATTTTCCTAGCCATTTTCTCTCAAATTTTCTTCTTTTTTATTTTTTAGCACAACCTTTTTCTCATTTCTATTAGTGGGTCCCTCCTACATGAGGGCCCATCATATTATTATTATTATTATTATTATTATTATTATTATTATTATAGCCGAGTTGGCTTTGAGAAGTAGCCCTCGAAGATCATAGAGAATTCTCATGCATTGCAAGCTGGCTCCAGTTGGTTTTTAGCCAATTTATACACTATTAATGGCCAAGAATTTTCTTTGATCTATGAGCCATCTACATTGTACATTTCGGCTAGAGATTAGAGTAGGTCAAAACCAACTTTGACCAACATGATTGGCAAAAATAAAAAAATTTCCTATAAATAAGCAACTCCTACGTGCTAATATATATAGTCCAGTGTGTGTCTTTTCCGAGTTTTTCTTTTTGTTTTGTGAGTTTCGAAGAGAAATCCAAAGCTTTTGCTTCGAGGAAAATTAAAATTTAGGGGGAGATATAATTTTAGAGAACGATAAAATAGTGAGTATATTTTGGGGTATTTGGGAAACACTTGTATACCACTATTTTAGGTTTATCTCAATTATTTATATTGTACCTCTAGAATTTTTTTCTAGAAAAAGTATCTCTCTTGTAAGCCTACTATTTGTATAGTGGAAGAAATTTTTGGAGTTGATCCCATGGATGTAGCCTATTCAAAGGGTGAACCACGTTAAAATTTTCTAGTGCCATTTATTTTATTTTAGTTGTTTCGATCCTATATTATATATCAGTTTATCCGCCACATATATTTTATTATTTTTGCCACGCGCTGATCCTAATAACCGATAATTTTGTGAATCCTCTACATAAAAAATAAGTTAGATTATTATTCATTCATTTAAATCATGGGGGCAAGGACAAACAAAATGATCAACTTAAATGGCACAAATTACCACATATGAAGAAGTAAGTTGAAAGATCTTTTATTTGTGACAAAGATGCATTTGCCAGTGTTAGGTATCACTAAACCTAAGGATAAGACAGATGAGGAATGTGAATTTGAGCATGAGCAAGTTTGTGGTTTTATCAGATAGTTTGTCGAAGATAATATGTATAATCACATTTGTAATGAGACTCATGCACAAACTTTGTGGAATAAGTTAAAGGAGTTGTATGCTTCTAAAACAGGCAATAATAAATTATTTTACTTGACAAAGCTACTTCAGATGAAGTATTGGGAAGGTACATTGATGGCAGGTCATTTGAATGGTTTTTAGGGGATTGTCGAGCAATTGTCAAGAATGGGCATAAATTTTGACAATGAAGTACTCACTCTTTTAATTTTAGCCTCCTTACCCGAGTCTTGGGAAACTTTAAAGATCTCACTTATAAATTTTGTACCAAATGGCATAGTAAATATAAAATTTGTCAAAAGCGGAGTTTTGAATGAAGAAATGAGATGAAGAACACAGGGGTCTTCTTCATCACAGGAAGAAGTATTTATTGCAGAATCCAAGGGAAGGAGTAAATCTATAGGTCCAAGGACCAAGGACAAGAGTAGAGGAAAGTCAAATAAATATGCCAATATTGAATGCCATCATTGTAAGAAAAATGGTCATATAAAGAAGTTTTGTTGAAAATTTAAGTAGGATCAAAAGAAGAACGAAGGCAAAAAACTGAGGAAAGATGACAATAATGATGATGAACAGGCGAATCTTGTCGACGAGTTCAATCTTATCTATGATGATGCTGATATGGTTAATCTTACAGTCCATGAGACAAACTGGGTGGCTGATAACAGTGCTAGCATTTATGTTACATCTCAAAGAGAATTCTTTTCATCCTATATACCCGGTAATTTTGGTGTGGTAAGAATGGGAAATGAGAATTTTTCAAAAATTGTAGGTAGATGAGATGTTTGTTTGGAGATCGAGAATGGTACGCGATTGGTCTTGAAGGATGTCAGGCACATTCCAGATATGCATTTGAATCTGATTTCAACAAGCAGGTTGGATGATGGTGGTTTCTGTAATACCTTTTTTGATGACTAATGGAGGCTCACTAAAGGTTCTTTGGTAGTAGATAGAGGGAAGCAATTCCCTAAACTATAATTTACGAAAGCAAAGCTCTCCCAAGATACTGTGAATGCAGTGGAGAATGACAATACAATTGAGCTTTGGCACAAATGTCTAGGCCATATGAGTGAGAAAAGCGTGACTCATTTTGCTAAGAAGAATGTGTTACCTGGATTGAATTGAGTTCATTTGAAGAAGTGTACTGATTGTCTAGCGGGAAAGCAAAATAGAGTCATTTTCAAAAGTCTCCCTTCTTCTAGAATGAAGAATGTACTGGGTTTAGTACACTCATATTTGTGTGAGCCAATGTCAAAGTCACTTGGTGGTGCTCAATATTTTGTGACTTTCATTGATGATCATTCTAGAAAGACATGGGTGTACCTTTTGAAGTCTAAATATCAAGTATTATATGTTTTTAAGGAATTTCTCTCTCTAGTTGAGGGGCAGACTAGCAAGAAGCTGAAGTGCATCCGAACAGATAGTGGTGGAGAGTACATTAGACCATTTCATGTTTTCTATAAAGAGCATGGTATTCAGCATCGAAAAATACCTCTAAAAACATCGCAATTAAATGGATTATCAGAGAGGATGAGTAGAACTTTGATGGAGAGAGTTAGATGTTTGCTCTCACATGCAAAGTTGTCAACGATGTTTTGGGGTGAGGCTATATTGACAGCAGTTCATGTATTAAATCTTTCACCATATATCCCTTTGTAGTTTGATACTCGTGAGAGAGTATGGTCAGGAAAGAATGTTTTCTATGATTATTTGCGAGTGTTTGGCTGTAAAGCTTTTGTGCATGTTCCAAAGGATGAGAGACCAAAGCTTGATGTTAAGACACGACAATGTATGTTTATTGGCTATGTTCAAGATTAGTTTGGCTATAGGTTTTATGATCCAGCTCAAAAGAAACTTGTGAGAACCCACGATGCAGTATTCATTGAAGATGAGACCATCGAATCGAGGATATAAAGAAAGTTAAAAAACAATAGTGCCAAGAGAGGTTGGAGATGAGGTACAAAATGACCAACCTGAGACAGGTGATGCACATGCTTCCCTTAAGTTTCCATTAGATGATTCTAATGATGATAGTGTTCATGATCAACCATTAGCTTCAATAGATTCCCTAGAATTAAGAAGATATACTAGAGTTAGACAACCCTCTATTATCCTCTAGATTAGTATGTGTTATTAACTGACAAGGGAGAACTAGAAGATTTTGAAGTAGCAATGGATGATAAACACAAAAAGAAATGGATTGAGGCTATGCAAGATGAAATGAGATCCTTGCATAAGAATGAAACTTTTGAGCTGGTGAAGTTACCAAAAGGTAAGATGACTTTGAAAAATAAGTGGGTGTTTAAGATCAAGCATGAAGAACACAATCCCCAACCACGACTCAAAGCCAGATTTGTTGTTAAAGGATTTAGCCAAAGGAAAGGAATTGACTTTGATGAGATATTTTCACCGGTTGTCAAAATGACAACGATTCAAATAGTGCTAGGGTTAGCAGCAAGTCTCAATCTATTTGGAAGAAGAGATATACATGGAGCAGCTAGAGGCTTTCATGGTAAAAGGGAAAGAGGACTATGTTTGTAAATCGAAGAAAAGACTGTATGATTTAAAACAGACACCAAGACAATGGTACAAGAAGTTTGAGTCGATTATGGGGGAACAAGGCTACAAGAAGATGACTTTTGATCATTGTGTATTTGTGTAGAAATTCTCTTATGATGATTTAATTATTCTATTACTCTATGTGGATGATATGTTGATTGTTGACCAAAATATTTCCATGATCAATAGCCTAAAGAAGCAGTTGAGTTTGCTATGAAAGACTTAGGGCCAGCAAGACAGATTCTTGGTATGAAGATAACCAAAGACAAGGATGTCAATAAATTATGGTTGTCATAGGATAAGTATATTGAGAAAGTACTTCAAAGGTTTGATTTGGACAAAGCTAAAGCGGTTAGTTGTCCTCTTGTTAACCACTTTAGATTGAGTTCCAAACAGTACCCTTTTACTGAAAAAGAGAAGGAGGAGATGGGCAAGGTTCCATACGCTTTAGCAGTTGGAAGTTTGATGTATGGTATGGTATGTACACAGCTAGATATTGCTCACTCAGTTAGAATAGTGAGCCGGCTCCTTTCAAATCCTAGAAAAGAACACTAGGCTACAGTAAAATGGATTTTTAGATATCTTCATGGTTCCTCCAAAATGTGCTTGTGTTTTAGAGATAAAAAAACCTGTGTTGATTGGCTACACAAATACAGATATGGCTGGCAATGTTGACTCAAGAAAAACTACATCAGGATACTTGATTTCATTTGCAGGGGAGCTATGTCATGGTAGTCAAGATTACATAAATGTTTTACTCTCTCAACAATTGAAACAGAGTTTATTACAGCAACTGAAGCTTGCAAAGAGTTGCTATGGATGAAAAAATACTTAAATGAACTTGGTTTCCACTAAGAGAAGTATGAACTATTTTGTGGTGGTCACAATGCAATTCATCTTGGAAAGAATTCCTCCTTTCGTTATAGAGCAAAACATATTGATGTGAGATATCATTAGATTAGAGAGGTATTATAGAAGAAGCTACAATGGCTTGAAAAGATTCATATTGATGAAAATGAATCAAATATGTTGACCAAGGTTCTTCTAAGGGATAAATTTGAATACTGTCAATCAGCAGCAGGATTGGTGGAACCCCCCATGTAGTCGGGGAAAATTGTTGGTGGGTCCCTCCTACGTGAGGGCCGACATCATATTATTATTATTATCATTAAAAAAATTATAGCTGAGTTAGCTACGAAAAGTAGCCGCTGAAGACCACAAAAAATTCTCATGAATTGCAAGCTGGCTCCAATTGGTTTTTAGCCAATTTAAACACTAATTAATGGCCAAGCATTTTCTTTGATCTATGAGCCACTACATCGTACATTTCAACTAGAGATTGGAGTAGGTCAAAACTGACTTTGATCAACGTGATTGGTAAAGAAAAAATTTGCCTATAAATAAGCAAATCCTACATGCCAATATATATAGCCTAGTGTGAGTTTTTTCCTAGCTTGTGTGTCCATTTTGTGAGTTCTGGATAGAAATCAAAGCTTTTGCTTTGAGGAAAAATAAAATTTAGCGAGAGATATAATTCTAGGGAGTGATAAAATAGTGAGGATATTTTAAGGTATTTAAAAAACACTTGTATACCATTATTTTATGTTTATCTCAATTATTTATATATTCTAGAGAAGTATCTCTCTTATAAGCCTACTATTTGTATAGTGCAAGAAATTTTCAGAGTTGGTCCCGTGAATGTAGCCTATACAAAAGGAGAACCATGTTAAATTTATTTGGTGCCAATTATTTTATTTTAATTGTTTTGCTTGTATATTATTCATTAGTTTATCCACCTTATATATTTTATTATTTTTGCTACATGCTGATCTCAACACTTTCTCCTTCAAAATCATGCTTCATTCCTTCCCTTCTTCCTTCGGTTCTTCTTTTTATTTCTTCTCATCTTTCCCCATTACCAAGCCATCCACACACCTCTCTCTTTTACATAATCATCACGCCATTTACAAGCCTCCATTCCCTTTCCTTTTCCTTGACTTGAGCACATCAAGCTAAGGGAGATCAAGAAGTCCATGCTCAAATACTAATTTGCTTCCAAGTAAGTAAATATCTAGGTTTCTAATAGAAGAGTTTGTAGAAATTTGCTTAGAGATATAAATATCAAGGCCACATTCATATCTCTCTTGCATTCTTGCATGACTCCTAGGATTATTATCAAAGTTATCTAGCAAATATTTAGTTTCTTAGACAGGATGATTTTTTTCATTACATCCATGAATCCTACAACACTTGTATGAACATTCATGATATTAACTCAAAAATAATAATGGAAACATTACAACTTTTCTATGATCATAAGTGTGACTGAAATGCCAAGGAAGATGGAAAGAAAATACCTAAATCGGTCCATGAAATATAGCATTCATAGTAGGTGTTATAGAATAAATGTGATATTCGAATCATATCTATAAACTTAAGCTTATAGATCGAGTGGTTATGGCATTTGATGGGTCTTTTGTCAAAAATCAAAGTACTGGCCTATAAATGAAGGGGAGTGTTATAGAATAAATATAATATCCCATACTATATCTATAAGCTTAAGCTTATAGATAAGGTTGTTGTGGCACTAACCTCAATAGTAGGAATCATGTCTAATAGAAAGTCTTTGGTGACAGCTAGATAATTTCTATAGTATATTCTCATTCTTGTAATAATTTCGATCGTTTAGATGATTACTTTGATTAGCTTTAAATTTGACCAAATGAATATTATTCCCATGATTATTGTATTTGCATATATTTGTAGTTAAATATGCTTTAATGAATATCATATGAATACGAACCATACATGTGCTTAATATTGCTTAGCAACTGATAAGACATGCGAGAACTCCATTACTTGATGCATTTGGTGTAATGGTGTGAGTGTGTTAAATGTTTGATTGATCATCCTTAATGAAGTTAATAATTACCTAGCATAAATTTGATAAAATGAATTATGTATTACATAACTCGCATGTTTAGGTTATCACAATTACATAATGGATAGGATAAGCTGTGATTAGGCTTGCATACCATAATCTCTGCTCCTTGAATTGGTAACTACTTCATACAGAAAATGCGGCTCACATCTAGGAGCCAAGTCGACTGTCATTGTTTAGGGAGTGGGATGTACCAATGTCACCTACATTAGGACAGGAATCCTAGTTTTGAAAATTGATTCGAAAATCTCTCTTTCATAAAACTTTCATTGAACTTGCTCATGTCGTGTTGAATTAGTTCTTCATGCTTCTAATGGCTAGTTTTTTTAGTCCAGCATCCAAATGTCATCTACTATCATCTAGGAAGCAATATGAAAAACCTATATAGTCTTCGCTTGATTTGCTAACACCATCTAAAATATCTTTGCCATCTTCACTTGATTTGTTATCATATGCACCTTTCTTGCATAAAACAACTTTACTATTTGTATGCCGTACTATAGCATTTAAACACTTTGCAAAAAGACTCCACCATATCCTTTAGTCTCAAACATGACATATTTGTATGGGTCTAACACATGTCTAACGTCACTTAAAAATAAAATTACCAATATATATGTTTGATGAAACTAATTACTAAAATCACATAGTAAAATCATGTCTATAAAATGATATATTGTTTTTTGTATGGATGTTGCGGGTATTAATCACAATTTAAGGTTTCACTATCATCCCTTTATCCCATGAATAAAACATGATACTCATATTTGCATGTATATCGCATTTGTAAATCATGATTTACGTCTGTACCAATTTTTTATTTTCAATTTATAGCCTTTTCTCTCTCTTCTCTCCATTTATCCCATCTCTCCTTTTTTTCTCTATTTATCTCGTCTCTTGACCCATGTCTCTCTCTCTTTGCTACTCTAGTTTGGCTCGCTTCAGGTTTGGCTCGGGTTGAGCTTTGATGAAAGCTCACGAGTTGGCTCATGTAAAGACCCGAAGTTACCCTTATATTTAAAATAGGTGAATCTATATCTCTAATCACATATAATCTGCAGTCCCATGATCAATTTGGTATTTGTTTACCTAAATCTCCTATAAGAATAAATTGGAAAACTATTAACTCTTTAAAACTTAACATTATCATATAAGATATAGATCCACTACAGACATTTATACATATAGATATTACAAACAAGGCTTATAAACAAGCCATTTACAAAATACATAAGATAAACAAAAGCTACAATATCTATTACATAGGTCTTCTAAAATCTATACTATGACAAAAGTTCCATCAAGTCGTGGTCATCTTTAATCCTCCTAATCATCTAGGAAATCCTCAAAATCTGTTTCGTACCCTATGCTAGTGTAGAACTCATCACTAGCATCAACACATGAAATATGAAATAATGAGCCAAAGGTCCAGTACACAAGTAACGAAAGCAAATACGAATGACACACAAACTTAAACTACATGCAAATGCAACAACCATCTAGTTATTAGGAAATCTGTAGTTAGTCAAATAACATTGGAGTATTCAAACTCCGGACAACAAGGATATCGGGGGATCCTAAGTAACGATCTCGATGCTCAGGGGGTTGATATAAGTTTTTCGGGGACTTATATCTCCTAGATGTTATATCCATAAAAGAAAAAGTAGCTTCCTCTAGGGTTTTTAGCCGTTTTACAACTTTACTTAACTTAATCCATAATATCATCTAATTCAAATGTTCCCATAAACAATTGAATTGAATCATATTATTTCTCTTTAAGAATGAGCAAATGTCATACCGATACCAACAACCATATCAAATACCCGACTTGCCACTTACAAAAATCTTATCATAAAAACAAGGATGGCCTAAGTGCCTAAACTACCGTGCCCCCTATTTGAGCAAGGTGCCGCTCCCCGAACCAAATTCAACGATATAATAGACAATCAATTCAAACAATTTAAGTTTTACCTTAAATTAAAGTAAATTTAGTCATGCCTAACATAGGCAAGGAATCAAACACATTACTGTGTACCTGAATTAGATCAAGGATCAAAAGTGGTGATCAATTGAGGATCTATCACTGTTACAAGAAATTTCAACTCATATCAACACTACCAATCCTAAACTAAATATAAACACAAATAACTTTAGGCTTTAGGGTCAAGAAACTCAAGTACATTCTATACAAGATCATAACATAATATTTATGTAGCAAACAAACTCATACAAACTCATAAAATCATCAAAAGATTAAATGTGAAGCTTGGAAAGATGTTTAAATAAGTTTTGAAAATAGGAAAACAGCAGGGGATATGTCGACCTCAAACGCTGGTGGCATTAAGGCGGTGTAGCCTGCACCAACAATTCTACACTTGCCATCGCTGCTAGTGTTAAGCCAAACACCGGCAGTGTTGTGGTCTACATCGGCGGCGTTTCACCGGTGTAGACTGCAACTCAAATTTATCAAACTTTTCGAGAATTCTATAGGGTCGGTCCATGCCCGTGAATACCCTCAACACTGGCAGTGTTGCTGTATACGCCAGCAGTGCTGACCTCTACGCCAGCAATGTTGAGGCGACGTACAGTGCAGCATAGATTTTCGAAAAATTACAAACCTCCCCTGTTTGAAAACAAAACTTTTTACTACATTTTTCACTTTCAAACTTCCTTAAAACATATTTCCAACATCAAACTTCAATCCATATATATTCTAACTTCCTTTAGCATACAAAATCTTCACTTTAACCTCATCAAACAACTATATCCCCCATTTCAATCACAAATTCTCATTCAATCCTCATTTAGCCAATTCATTCTTCTCTAAACTATCTTAACCCTTCTCATTTCCAACTTCATTCACTCGATTACTTCTGGTCACTTACTAAGCACAAACAACAACTTTTAAACCATTAAGATATCATTCAATACATAGCTAACTCATGTAAATCATCAAAACTCATCAATACTCATTTTAACATGGAAACTCATATTCATGTAAAACCTTAAACTAACAAATATGCTCTTAACATAACAAACACATACCTTAATAAGCTTGGGCTTGGTTTTATGGTCTTGCCACAAGAAAATGATGGTTTTACTTAAGGGAAATAGAGGTGGTGTTTGGACTTGAATGAGGTGAGTTTTAGAAGATGAAAAATGGTGTTTTTCTCTTCTCTAGTGAGTTGTCTTGGATGGTCTGATTTTTCATGCGAATTTTACTAAAATTAGACTTGATATTTATTCTAATGTTGACTTTAGAGGCTTCCATGATATGGGCTTTACTTTGCATGGGTTTGGGCTTGATTTTGGGGTAAAAAATAAAATGAGTTTGGGCTTGTTTGTCTCCAAAATTTTCTACTATGTTTGGGAATATATATATATATATATATATAGAGCATATTTAACTTATTTTGAACAAATTTTAATACACTTTATTACACTTACAAATTCATAGACACAATATTTATTCACACTAGGATATTTCAATATTCAAATACATTAATACAATACTTATATCATATACTAACACAAATCACATATATCATGCTCAAAGTCATGCACAAATACTCTAACACTCATGTGAAAAATATAAATTCGGGAATTATGACTATTTCAGCTTATGAATAAGCTCATTTAGGTTCATGAATGAGCTCACAAGTAGGCTCGTTAACAAATTCATTAATAAGCTTATTAGTGGATTTGTGAATTTATATGCATGATATATTATATGTAACTACATAATTAAAATAATAAAAATTAATTTATATTTAATATTTATGTATCTATATTTATAGCAATACATAAATATTATATTTTAGGTCTTAAAAAATTGAAAAACAAGCTATCTAAATGAGTCGAGTTTGAACTCAAATGTTAGGTTTGATAAAAGCTCGATAGGATCAATAAAAAGCTTAGCTCAGCTCAAGCCCATTTCATAAACTAGCTGAGTTCGATCTTAAACTAAAGTTCGATCTTAAACTAAAGAGCTAAATGAATCGTGCTTGAGTTTAAATTTCAGGCTCGATAAAAAACTCGGTCCAATCTTGAGCTTAGTAGATTTTAAACAAACTGAGCCCGAGCTTTTAAAAACTTGGCTTAGCTCTTTTGTAGCCCTACTTGCAACTTGTCACCTATCCCATCTCTCTCTCTCTCTCTCCTGTTTTTATTTTAATGTTCTTTTCACTTCGTCTCCTCTCTTTTTCTCTCTCTTTTGTCATGCCAATATCGTGACTAACAAAAGCGATGTTAAACTTTTAATGTTTATGGCACAATTTATAAATGTGACTTGCACTAGATTAAATATGTATTTGCATATCCTATGAATAAGTCATGATTTTAAAATTGTATATTGGTAATTGTTTTGAATTTAACCTTATTTTAGTAATTATTTTTAGTAATAACCATAAACAGAAAGTTATTTCCATTTGTATATTATGGATAAGAATTTTATTACTTCATAACACGTGGCAAGTGTAATTAAAAGGGACAGGAATAAGACAATAATTTAGAGATGGTAAATTTTCATTAGTTTGTTATTTATCTTATTTTTTTTCAAGCTGATTCAAAAATTGAATGCGGCTCCTAGAAAAGTGGAATTGCTTTTAAAAAAAAAATTGGATAATCACTATATGCGAGGGAGATAGAGAAAGCATGGAAAGAGAAAATGTGAGAGAGAAACAACAAGTAGTGAAAAAGATTTGTGGGGAATAAAAAATTAAAACAAAAGATAAAATTACAACAACACCCTTAAAAGTCCACATTTTGTACTCGTAAATGTTTCAATGGGTGAAACATCTATTTACCTTTATACAAAAAATAATTACCAATGTAAAGTTGATATGGAAAAAATTACAAAAATTCATTCTAAAATTGAGTTTAGAAGTTAAGATATGCATAATTTGTAAATAAATCACATTAATAAGTCACAATAACATCTTTGCTTACGATGATAAATTAGTTATAATAATTGCGATATAGTATTTAATTATTATTAGTGTATAGCTCGGTTAGTAAGTTTAGATGGATATAGGAGGAAAAGCATGGTTTTCTGTTCAAACATTGCTCCTTTATTGACACAACACTCTAACATCTAGTTTTATTAAATGCGATACTCGTATGGATACACCCACAAGTATTGCTTTTTTTTTTTTAATTGCAATATACATATAAGGTATAATTTTAGGTAAATTATACTGGAATGTCACAACCTTTGGGGTAAGTTTATTTGAGGTCATAACATTTTGAGTAGTTAAGATCACAACGTTTAGAAAAGTGGGTCAATCGATGTCACCATTGACACATGTCAACAAAAGAAAATTTTGATTACAATTCAAATGATCCTCTATATTGTGACATATATTAATGTTAATCTCAATTGACCTGCTTTCCTAAATGTTGTGACCTTAAATGAATAATTTGAAACATCATGACCTTTCAATATAATTTATCCTATAATTTTTATATATCTCGTGTATAAAATGTGATTTTGAAGCTGTACATTGGTAATTATTTTTAATTTGACCTTATTTAAGTAATTATTATTAACAAAGACCATAAACATAAAATTATTTCATGTTTCAATTGTTCGTAGATACTTTGGTTGTTAGAGATAATAAAATATGGAATTTCAAGAATATATTATTAATATAAAAAGATAAATACTAATGACATCTTTTACTTTAATAATATAGATATAGATACAGATATACACGTATGTTTTCAACTTAATAAGTAATATAACTAATTTTCACTTCATAAGTAACAAAAAATGATAAAAATAAATGTTAATGATACCAAATTATTCAAATCAATTCAATTATTTTATTATTATTTGTATCAATAATAAGCTAATCATATAAGAATATGGAAATATAATAAAACTTTATAAATTTATAATGGTAAAATTTTCTGATATTAAGGCTAAAAATACAAATTTAAGGTAGGATTTCTTTTCCTTCAATGAACACAAAAGATATATTAAGTAAACATAGCAGTTACATTAGCAACATCAAAATTAGGGAGGAAATTGCTACTAGTTTAATTGTCCGTTAAGTCCTTAACATGCAAAACAAGAAAATTTGAAAAAAAAGAAAAAACATAAATGGAAACAAGTCCTTGCAGTAGAGGCTTAAGTTTCATAGGCAAACAAGATAATGAACTAGGAGGATAATTTATCATGTTGAACCACCTAGATTGCAGAGGTGAGAACATGGGCAACTCTATTCATTTACCTGTGGCGCCAAAGGAGCTTCTTCAATGGCGGGTTCATTTTGAATAAGTCCTTACAATGTATGAAAAAAGAAGGCAGATAAGTGTGAGGAATACCATGCTTACATATAATTGCTTCCATACAATCTAAAATAATAGTATAGTTGGAGAGATTATAATTAAGTGCATATTTGGCTGCCCAAAAAAAAACTCCATAGTTATCTTTCAAGGGAAGATTGTGCATGCAATTTCTTTATAAAACCACCATATAATAACCATCTATCCTAATGACAACACTCGCCTCTCCAGTGAAGGAAGCAACTTCCTTGAAAGTACCATCACGGTAGATGCAAAAGCCTTGATCAGGATGGTCATCCATAATGTAAGGACCGATAGGGCTCATATATAAGCTAAGTGTGCACAGTCCCTAGCCAC
Organism: Combretum micranthum; assembly: GCA_024138025.1. Taxonomy (NCBI): domain Eukaryota; kingdom Viridiplantae; phylum Streptophyta; class Magnoliopsida; order Myrtales; family Combretaceae; genus Combretum; species Combretum micranthum. The sequence goes on along the minus strand of JAMXBD010000242.1, from coordinate 571,602 downwards.
ATGTAGTCCTGAAGCATTACATATAAAGCTATCTGTCAAGAAAGAGTTTGCATCAATTATTTGTCTAGACCTACTATAAGAACCATTTAAAAAAAAAAAAAAACATCTCATATAGAGAAGCATCATACGTATTATTACAAAACTTTGTTGTCCTTTCATCAATAAGATAAAGGACTTAATACATATATATATACATAGGTGTTACAAACATAGGCTTAAGATCAAGCTTACAACAAAATAAATAAAACTTTGAAAAGATTTTTAAGAAAAGAAATACATTATCCACAAAACATTATTCCTAATTGATCCGCTTGAAATGTTTAGTATTTTAAAACCAATTCTCCAACAAGTGTACTGGGTCGATCAAGCAATAAAGTGATGATGAGTATCAATCCCACGAGGAAAGGTTAATTACTAAACATTATTAGTTCACTTTAATATTTAGGCAAAGAGAAACCAGAATTTTTTTTTGTCTATAAATATTTACTAAAGTATCTACACTCTACTATGTCTAGTGTTCACTAATCCTACTCACACGAGTTTTAACAAATAAGGTTAGTGGGATTTAGATCAAATCCTATTTTCTCCAATCATGTTGAACTCGGGTTATTAAAATTGTTAGAGTACATGCACATCCATGTGAATCTACCAAGATTTACAAATTCAAAAAGGAAATTTGAAAACCTTTTTCCACCTAAAACACTCTATAGCTTCCACTAGTGAGTATTTTGAAAAAGTCGATTTGTGCAACTAAGAGTTTCTCAAATCTTAGTTGACTCATTGTCCTAAATTACAAATTAGAGAATTCCTTCATGAAAACTTGTACTTAAAACAATGTTTGAGCAGTAATGATAGATTCCACCAGGATTAAAAACTCTCTTGCCATCGCATTCTTGAATTCTTTACCCAAATATCAATTCAAACAAAATTAAAGTCTTCGCCAAGATACCCAATTCCATTCAAACTTGAATTCATCTGAATTTCAAGTTCTTAGTTTGAATTCAACAAGGATATACATCATTCTACCAACCCAATAACACTAGTTCAACAATCACTTCAGAAAATCAAGGATTTCACCATTTCCCACCGTTTAAATTGAGCCAACAATCATTTCTACTCTATCTAACATAATACTAATGAAAAATATGATAATATTCATCACGAATTGTAAAGAACAAAGCAAGTTAAGAAGAAATTATCATTAATTTGAGAAACAAACCGTACTAATTGTAACTGAGATCCTTGTTAGCAAATTCTACTCAATCTACAAACAAATAATACAACTTTGACAAAGATCCAAAGTAAATCTCTATTTTCTACTTCTATCTCTCTCTAAAAACTATCAGGTGAAACTCAAAATAGAAGCATAATGTAAGTGTCTTTTTCTCTCTCCTCAAAGCATGTAAAAATACAAACTTTTCGTGTAACTGCTGCATCCAACGCTGTGGTTTCTCGTCCAACGCCGGCGGCGTTCAATCAAGTGCTAAGGATTTGTAAACTAATGGTCTTTAACGCCGCCTTTGAACGCCAGCAGCGTACTCCTCAATTTGCCGGCGTTACCTTCAAATTCAAGTACTGTATCTATCCACAAGCGTCGGTGGTGTTAGATCTGGCGTTAAGGACTTAGGCTCTGTGATATTTCAATGCCGCCTTTTAACGCCAGCGGCGTTGCCTTCAAGTTTGCCGGTGTACTCTTCCAGCCCTCTCAACGCTGGCTACGTTGAGCCCAAATTCATCGGTGTTTGTGCTTTTCAATGCCAATTCGCACAATTCTTCATTTTTCCTTGTTGCACATTTCCATTTTAATTCCTGACCTGATTCAAAACAAAGGACAAAAACTAAATGCCAATTCCTTTGCTTTTGTAATAATTAACACAAATAAGTGTCAATTCAGAGATGAAAATTATATCAGTTTTCTGAGTTTATCAAGCAAAACAATTTAAAGATTGAAATCTGACTTTTTAATTCAAAACTTGCTTCTCAAATCTCATGACTTGCAATACAATGCCTCTAGCTCTAACCAAACTTGGATTATGTGATTTGCTTACTGGAATTGAAATTAATTAGCTAATCTAGACCAGACAAACTTTAATCCCAATGTTTAACTTAAGCTATAACTTTTCAACAATGTCTAATTAGTCCACAAAGGAAAAATAATCATTTCAACTTCATCAACCTTTTAACTCAAGTTAAATCTTAGCAACACAAGGTATAAGCATGTGGTATCTACCATTTCCTAGATTTTTCTATAGTCAAAGTCTTTTAATTCACTAATATGTGCATTTCAATTACAGAGGGAGAGGTTTTTGCCTCCATCTTGAATTTTCCTCTGGACAGGGTATAGCCCGTATCTTTTCAAGCTCATTAGCCACATTACACCATTTAGTTAGAGTGAAATCCTTGAGTCGGCACATCCTGGGCTTATCACCCAAGTGACCAGGTTTTAAAGGGACCCCTAAGAACTCTCATTCACCTTATTCTGAATGTAAATACTCCTGACTCAATTACTTGAATCAATTGAGTAATGGCTCTATTTGTTTTTACTACTAAATGCACTCTTCCACAACTTTTTTTTTTTTTTTGAATCTGTTTACCGGATCACTAAGTTAATAGCTTCATCTACCTCCTCTACCAAGTGTTACTAAGGTTAACTAAAAGTTAAAAGAATATTTGAGAAGTAAACCTGATCATTCTTCACAACAGGACTCAGATATTTACATAAGTTTTATCTCCTAGGTTAAACAGAAGGTAAGTTTGCCAATTAAAGATTTATCTACTTAATTTTAACTAAGTAAGCCAACCACATGGTTTAGTGAGTACGGCATCTTACAAGTCAATTTTTCTTTTGTTTTATGTTTCAGATTTCCCAAAAAAAAATTTTCGCCTTAATTTTGCAAATTTGTTTTCTTCTTGGGGACATGCATTATATATGTCTACATCCAAATGCAAGTGTGTGAAACCTATGAATTCATATATTGACTTCATATTTCTCAAGTATTCATACAATTGCAAAACAAACATACCAAGTCAACATATATTTAAACCCATAATATATTTCATTTCATCTCAGCCTAATCTCTAATCTATTACAAAATGGGTCATCATCCAAATCAGGGTCCCTAATCCTCCTACTTGTCCAGAAAGTCCTCAAAATCCATCCCATTTCCTAACTTAGAATAGAACTTATCCTCATCAACACTTGTAATTGGAAAATCATGAGCCAGAGGCCCAATACGCAAGTAATACAAGCAAATACAAAGTAACAAGCACACTTGGCTAAATGCAATGCAACAAACAATAATCTAATTATCTTTAATTAAGTAAATAAATCAATATTGGAGTGTTCAAACTCCAATTTCAATCCTGGGGAATTTGGGGGTCCTGAATAACAACAACTACTCAGGGGGTTGATATAGATAGCTTGTTGATATAGATAGCTTGAATACCTATATCCCCTATATCTAACTAAAAAAGAGAAAGTAGAATCCTCTAGTAGTCATAGTCATTTCTCATACTTACTTAAATTAATCCATAACATCACCTAGTTCAACCGGTCCCATAAACGTAAACTAAATCATATTATTTCCTCTTAAAAATAAGTAAACGTTATGCTGATACTGTTAACCTTATTGACTACTTGCTTAGCTACTTATAAGCATCATTGCATCATGACTAGGGTGGCTTAAACGCCTAACTACCATGTTAACTTTTTCAACAAGGTCACCGCTCTCCGGACCGAATTCAATGGTACATGCACAAACAATTCAAACATTTTTTAAAGTTATATTTAATTATAGTTGATTTAGGATATACCTATCCTAGCATCCAACAACTAAGTTACTATGTACCTGATCGATTTGATATGCCCAACAAAAGACTAGTAATTAAACTCAACGAGGCAGGAGAATCTAATAAAAGATATCAATTTATAATTACAAACTAACACATGTATCACATCAATCATAACTCATATTAAAATTAACTTATCATATATTTATATGTATATTCATACATCATATCTCATTATCTTTAATATTTGAAATTATCATTATGATTTATTTATTTTAATTTTTTTTATACGAGGCAGGGAGACAGATCACTAATCACAGTCGTGATTAAGGTCATGTTCCTAATCACGCCTTTGATCATGCCTATGATTAAGGTGCGGAAGAATATCATAGGCAATCACGAGTTGAATCACACCTATGATGGTCCAAAACTTTGTTACCTGAACATACTAAAGGCAACATCACGCCGGTGATAAAAAGAATTTGAAAATTTTCAAAGACGACCTGAGACTAGTAAGGACTTAGTCATGCCTGTGATTCATAAAATTTTTCAAATTAATGTTTACAAAAGATCAATCACACTCGTGATAGTAAATTTTTCCAAAACAAAAGCTAGCATAGGATCAATCTAGCATAGGATAGATCACGCTTGGATTTACAAAAGCTGTCGAACCCGATGTTACAAAACCAATTGTCACGCCTATGACTCTTGACCCAATACCCAAAAATCATGTTTTCCCCTATTTTTCTTTGTTTCCAAATTCTTGAACATAACTCATTTAAACTAACTTAAACACTTCAAAATCAACATATTCACTTACTACACACACACACACACACACACACACATATATATAACCCAATCATTCTATAATAAAAAACACTTACAACTACATCTACTTCACTTATCAAACCACACAACATACAATTATCAACTCATTTCGCCCTTAAAAAAAGAAAAAACAGCTTCGACACTTACAACAACTTATCCACCACAACTTCAAGGATCTAATTAACTCTATAAACTAACTTAGCACACCAAAATCACATTTAACTCTTATAAACATTCATTAAAATAGCGTATCATCTTCAAGAATTAAACAAATTAGTAAAAGATCACATAAGCATGTAAAGCTTACCTTGAATGACTTTGGTTTGATGATGAACACTTGACAAAGCTTTGAGTGAATTGGTTGTGGAAATTTGATAAGAAAGAAAAAAAAAAAAACCCTGGGATTTGCTTTTGTTATTGGGGTTATCGATTTTGGTCTGTTTTTGCTTTATGTTTTGCAAAATTTTTAGTTGATATTATCCTTTATTTGCTTTGGCTTTGGTGGCTGCCGTTTTAGGAAAAAGAAAAGGCTTAGGCTCGAGTTTTGGGCTTCACAATCTGCTTAGGTTTGGTCTGATTTTTGCTTAAAACTTGGGCTAAACACATCCAAATATGCTCTATTACACAATCAATAAATCATGCCAACACATTATATTTTATCTAACCAAATATGTAATACAATTCCATATATAATTCAATCAATCAATATATTCATTATTCACACACACCAAATGAAATTTAAAATCATGCAAAAAAATTAGGATATTTCACATAACAATATCAAGCCAAGGTTGATGGAGTGATGAACCACAATGTAGATGATGTGTCAAGTATTTGACAGCTAGAGCTTTCGCATTAGAGATCCATATTAGCTTTGGATGGGATTTGTCGAACTCACACCTATTTCGTTCCTTCCTTAGTCCTCAAATGAGAGAAAGAAAATTGATGCTGCCAGGGGGTGCAACTACAATGTTTCCGATTAGATGGAATGGTTGCATTTGATCTTAGCTAGGTTATCAAGTGACGGGACATGGAGAAAGACTCAGGGAATCCCTATCCAACATGTCGCCACATAGCTTGTGTTCATGGCCATTGCATAAAAATATGGTATATAGGTTCTTAATGAATTCCACATAGTACACAAGTTTTATAAACCTGTATCCTAAGTTTAGAGAGATTGTCCTTAGTGAATATTGTCATAGAAAGAATCAAATTTTCGGATGACAAGGTATTTTCCAGATCTAAGTAGTTAGATAAGACCCCATAATATTCCCCCATCTCCTCTTTGCATAGAAGCTTGTAAGCGGACTTGGTCAAGAATTCACCACTCAGGCCTTCTTTCCAGGTAACAATATCCTCTTCCTAGGGCTTAATGTCCAAGAGAATGGAATCAAGGGTATTCCTAGTCATCCAATGGGCTTGTTGCAATACCCGAGCTGTTGGGCCCCCTAGGCCTTTGTGGTTCCATTTGTAAACCGGGCCCAAGCCCAACAAGCATATATTTTTAACTAAACATTTTTCCCCTGACTGTCATATTGATTCCACAAGCACAAAACTAAGAATCAAAATCCACAAGCTGATTCGTCATCTTCCGAACACCCAATAGAAATCAATTAAACTCTTGTCAGATCATCAATCCGTACAATTGTCCATGGAAGCCCTAACTTCCTCATCCACAATCTTCTCTTCCTCTCCTTTGGCTCCTCTTTCCATCTTCTCTCCACTGCGGAAGGACACTTCTTCTCCTCGATTCCTCTGTTTCTCTAAACCCTCCAAAAGTATGCCCTACTTAAATTCAATTTATTTATTTATATCTTGATGGGTTCGCTTCAGTTTTGTAAATAGCGAGATGGGCTTTTGTTTATTTATTTTGATTTTGCAGAGGATAATTTCGATTCCGATCTCCGCTCCGATTCTAATGAGTTGGGTCTTGTTCCTATTCTCAGGAACCGAACCATTTCCAAGGTAAAATTCGTAATTCCATATATATATATATATATATATATAATATACGTATATATATATTGCAGGTAGCTAATATTATATGTTAGACTAAGAATTTAAGCTCAAGCATGAAATGAGGTTGATTGAGCTTAGTTTTTTTGGGGTCGTGTTTGGCTTAAATTATTGCTCAAACGAGCTTGACCTCGGTTAGATTAGGCTTGCTCAAAATCGATTGTCTATAAAAATTATATTGCTTTCTATGAATTTATACTGAAGCTCAAAATCGGTCTCAGTTTAATAAAGCTCAATGTATATTAACCTTGAATCATGCTCAATAAGAAAGCTTGTCAAGCCGAAAAAATCTGAAGCTTGAGTTTGAATATGGTAAAATTAAATTCAAGTAAATAATATGACAAAATTCACTTAGCTCCATCACCGGTGCCTTGAGCATTTCTTATCATTGTCCTTTTATTTTATGTGAAGTGTTACTTTGAGAAGGGAAAGGGGGTTGGGATTTCTTTTAGCGAACAAAGTTAGAACGATTGAGTTGGGAGAAAATGTTGAGAAAATGAAAATTGAGCTATAAGTTATACGCAATACAAATAGAACGAATGATAGAACAAGAAATGCCATCCATTATATGTTCACATGCGATTATTTGAATATTGGAAGAAATAATGCTTCAGACCTCCGGATATGTAAACTTAATTAGAAAATAGAACAGCTGTCTGGTTAGCTTTCCAGCATACTAGCTCTATGTGCAAACTTTGTATTGATTATTAAATCTCTAGCATTACATAAATTTGAACAGCATTTCATGATTAGATTTCTGTCTACAACCATCCTATAATTATTAAGGAACGCACCTACCAAATGAAGTGGTGATACATTTTGCAAGAGACAGATTTCTAGCCGATTAGGGCAGCATCTATCTTCACATATTATGAGGGGCTGACCTGTTTCTGAGTGGTTGGCCCATGCACCAAAATGTGTGTCATCCAGTTTGATTCTTAAGTGGTTCATGGGTTTGCTGGGTTTTTATATATGCTCTTCCAAGATCATGTGACACAAAAATATCCAGTGTGGCAGCTCCTAAATTCATGTAAATGCTTCCTTTCTCAAGAATGATTGCCACTTGCTGAAGGAAATTATGGATCCACCACAACCTACTCTAGAGTTTCAAAGTTTAAACTGCCATCTATGTTCAATTTTGAACTCTCTCTGAGGAGGAAGAAGCCTGTTTGTGGACATAAAATAAAATGATAATTTGCCACATCGGGTGAGCTTGTTTGCTTACAATTTGAAAGTCTAAATGTTTTATATCATAGGACTGTTCCTTGGTATATGGTTAAATGGATGGACAAAACCTTATGTGTCTTTGTGAATGTAAACATCAGTTCAGATTACATTGATTTATGAAAAACAGAATCGATTTCTTTTCCCCCCTCTATCTCTCTCTCTCTCTTTACTTTTTTTTAAGTCAATATGGAGATAAAGCTATCATTGCCACCCATTGACCACCACCATTCCTATCAAACCCAAGCAGAAACCACCACTGGCAATACTAGTCTTGATAATATTTAATTGTTGCAAGTATTAAAGCTAAACTGAGCATATTTTAGGCAAAATAAGGCATGTTTTCATTTGTGAAATTTTCATTCCTAATATCCACATGACAAGAGAATCTAGTAATGGATTTTTTTTTTTTTTTTTTTTTGGGGTTTTGGGGGGGGTTCTTTGTTGCCAACAGTAACCAAAATAATAAGTGTTGTTGGATTGTAAGTTATATGGAGTAGTCCACTGAATTTGAGCCTTAGTTGTCTTCCTTCCATGCTTTCCTATGGTTAATTAGAGGTTTGGGCTTGTTAAGAGATAACGCAACAATCTCACAAGAGTCAAAAGTTTAAAGAAAATTTGATGAGAACAAGTCTCAAGTCTGCCTTTCATGCATTTCTTCTCTGCATAAATACAGCCAAGGCTGACAATTATAAAAAATATAGTTGCTACATAAATTTACTATAATTCTAGTACACTACAGCACCCCCCACAACTCAAGATCCCACTACACTAGCGACACAGACACAGCACTCCCCATACGACCCAAATTCCCAAACAGCACAACTAAACAAAATAACTTTAAGCTTTGGAAAAAAAAAAAAAAACAACCAAAGACAAAATAACAACAGCTGCAATGACAAATATCTACTCCACTAACTAGCTTCTTCTTCGCTGTTTACATGAAGGATTGGGCTGATAACAATAAGTTTATATTGGTTGTCCGTTTTTATTTTGATAAAATAGTTTGCCGAAAGAAATCGTGCAGGTCATTTTATGTTTTCAATTGATCTGTCATTATTTTTGTGTTGTTAGGTAAATTGATCGATTGGGACTATGTGGTTTTGTTTTGTTGAATTTAGGATGAGGCTATGGGGTTGGTTTTAAGTGCTGCATCTGTGGGGGGATGGACTACAGATTCTGGTATGGAAGGACCTGCTGCTCCTGCTGGGTCAGAGGAAGGGTCAGGTACGGAAAAGATATCCACTGTTCCATGGTCTCTCTTTACCAAATCACCTCGTAGGCGTATGCGAGTTGCTTTCACTTGCAATGTTTGCGGTCAACGCACTACACGCGCAATCAATCCGCATGCTTACACTGATGGCACCGTGTTTGTTCAGGTAAGCCCATGATCTCGTGAACATTTGCCCGTTGTATTTCCTGCCAGATATTTGCTATTTTGGTAAACCTGGTCCTTGTTAGAAATGTGTAGTAAGGGAACTTACTGCCTTGTCCTTTTGCAGTGTTGTGGGTGCAATGTATTTCACAAGTTGGTGGACAATTTGAACCTGTTTCACGAGATGAAGTGTTATGTGAATCCTAGCTTCAATTACAAAGAACCCAAATGGGATGTTGGCTTTAAGTACTTGGATATGGATGTTGACAGTGATGGAAGTGATAATATTTTCCCAGTATAGAGACGCTATACTGTTACTGTAATGTACATTCCTTCTTGAATTAGAATTCTACTCTGTATTTTGTGTATATAGTTCTATCTGTTATAATATGTATATCCCTTCCTACTTTCCTTTTCAAAATTCATATATGCACTCTGTACATTTATGGTTATACACAGAAGAATACTTTGAAAAGAAGCTTGAACTGATACTGTCAGCTTAAGATTTACTATTTATTGATACTTATATGTTGGAAGTTCTCTTTAAAACTGTGATTGACACCAATTTGTTGGGATGGAATATATTTGGTGATTCTTCTTTTAAGGATTCAAGTAAGCCTGGTTTAAGCCATGTCTCATAAGAGTGCTTCTTTTTCTCATGATATCCTTGATCTTATGCTCTGGAGAAATTTTGGTTTATTATTTCTTTGTTCTATGCGTTGGAGTTTACTAAATGATATCAGGGAAGTTGAAGGAAGGATATAAAGTTTCAGTTTGGGCTTTGGAGGAAGATTCTCTATAGTCTATCCCATTTGGTCCTGTATGAAGTAGGAAATAATTTATGGTAGTCCCATTTCCAACTTAATTTTATTCATACATGGCACCTTATGAATGACATAGAAATAACTTCGAATATACATTTGGTAATCCAATTTTATGTTTTTATACCGTGTCAATAAAAGGGGATTTCATTGAGAAGCAGGTACTTCCTCGACCATGAATCACAGGACGCATACTATTTAACAGATTCTTTATGCACATGCCTTCTGCTCTGCAACACAACACTTTAAGTCATCTTGGCAATCAATTTCTCACTTTCATCAGTTATCTGTTTTGGCAAGTAAACCTCCATGACCATGGCATCAAACCAATCCTTGAGTCGTCATTTCTAAATCTGGCAACAAATCAACCTTCCTTACATCCTTCCTGATATCCAAATTGTTAAACACTTCCTCGTCTATAGTCCAAGCTCATCAACCCCAGCAGCATCACCTTCATTTCCCAACTCCATCCAGGCTTCACGGTTACTTCTACCAGGACCTTCCACGTTTCGATTAACTTCCTCCCAATTCTCTATATCGCTTCCATTCTTATTATCATAATTCAACGTCCATCACCTCTTCTATTCTAGTCAAGCATGGTCCATTATTATTCTTGCAATTGTCAACCTTTGCTGATCACCTCAGAGTTGTCTCACCTCTACTTGTCCTTACAGTTTACACTCCACCCATCGACCCGTCATTTCTCAACGAACCTCTCATTCTTCAAACTCGAAAGCAATTCTCCTTTTTTTTCCTAGCACTGGTTTTCCCTGGACTTGGTCTTGGTCCCTTTCCTTTTATCTCCCCTTTAATTATTATGATTGTTTTGTGTTTAAATCACTGTTAAGTACTGTAATAATAACTTTACATAAATAAAGGGGACATGAAATCATTCTAAGCAAACATATAGTAAGTTATGTGAGTGTTTCCCTTAGATGTTATCATGGGTCGGTTTGGGTATAGAATTGGACCCGAATTGTTGATTCTTGGTTCTAAAATTGATGGAACTAGATTTGAACCTGGACCTATGGAAGCCGGTCCCATTCCTGGTTCTTGAGAACCTCTCGTTCACATAGTTTGATTATAGTTCCTTTGGAACTAACAATCGTGAAATTAAAAACAAAAAAAAAAACAAAAAAATCAATTAAATAAATTTACTTAATTTAAGAAAAAAAATATAAAACAAATTTTTAACTTAAAATAACATTGTACCTAACAATTATTGTTTGTAACCCATTTGTTAAAAAGAAATTTTACAATTCTTCATTTATTTATACACAATCACTTGCACAATTTTAGTTGTCATGTTAACAATGTGACGCTATAAAATTTCAAGATATAAATAAGTCTCACAAACACAAACACAAAAACAAGTCCTACATTCTTAAGAAGTAAAGTCCACTTTGGTTAAAAGTCTATATAAACTTAACAACACATTATTTCAATTATATTTATTACGTATATTGTTATTAAATATTGTGAATAGAAAATAAAATTTTAGTATTCACTTGAAAATAGTTTAAATATTTGTTTTTTAATTACAATTTTCTTTTCTTCTTCTTTTTTTAATTTTTTTTTTTTATAGCATGCAACCATGAGAAATGTTGGTTTTTGAACTAGCGGTTCTTAAGTCGCTGGGTCAGGCGGTTTTAGGGGGTGAAAGCATAAAGATTCGCCATCTCTTGGTTGGTTTCCGATTCAAAAACTACCGATGACAAGTTGAGTCGGATCTCGATTCAGAACTGACTTTGGATGAGTTCTAGTTTTCCTATTAATTTAATTAATCCTATTGGTATAAATTTATAGTTTTCTCCATGTGTAATAATAGATTCTATTGTGAATTACCTTATCTTTATGAGCATTTCTTGAGTGGTTGTCTTCTCAACAGTTTTTATTTGTTTCAAACTAGACTCACATATCTCATAGATTTACTTTGAGTGTTCTTATTTATTTATTTGGATTAACAAATTATCCAATTCCTACTCTAGATTTAGGGCTACTACAAAAAAATAAAATCTCTAAACAAATTCATCTTAGACTCTATCACTGTTTCAATTTTCAAAAAAAATATAGTTCAACCTAGTGTTGAATAATTAGACCCATTAAGTTCATCAATGCTTAGCAACGTATTCACTCCCTCTATTAGTATTTACCACCGGAAACACATTGCCTGCATCACGCTAAAAATATATACAAAACAAGAGAGTAAGTCTAGAAATCCCAATACATGTAAAAATACTATATCACCTCGAAGTAAAATATAGAAAACATATGCAATGATATTTACCATTGTACGGAAGCATTTGTTGCCAACTTCTCATGCTATTCGATTGGACAAAATTGAACATTTATGTCCGTTTGCAAATTAAACTTGGTATTAGACAATACTTTTTGAGAGCTTGTATGGTATTTGTCCATGAGACCGTCTCATCAATAATCTAATTATTAAAATAAATGTAGTAAATACAATATTAAATATTTTAGGATTCGATCACGGTTGGGTATGATGTGAGTTGTTGAATGATAATAGACCGGTCCTGTTAAAATTAGTGACGGGACTATAGAAATTTCAATACTGTTTTCATGATATAAGACAAAATTTAAGATTTTTATTACTTGTATGACAAAATAAAATTTCTTAATAAAGATACCAAATTAACACAATTATCACCATTTCATTTTTACTGGTAAAACCTCATTATCACCATCACCATCATTACTAGTAATAAAACATTAGTAGTGCATTGTCATCACCATCACATTACAACCACTATACTATTAGTACCATTTATGCCTTTATAACTAATTGTAATACTTGTGTACAACAAATAATAGTAAAAAAAAATGATACTGCATTTAGTATACCAAGCATGATATAAGAAACTAGTATTGTTTTTTTTTTCCCTTGTGTTGTGCTATACCACTCTTCTTAGGTGTTGCAAGTTATTTTGTATAATTAATGAAAGACCTAAATGATAATCGCACTGATGATCTTCTCAACTGAAAATACTAGAATTTCTCAAACACGTGTGAAAACACTGGAATTAGTCAAACAAAAATGTTCTCATATGTGCATGTTTCAGATTTAATCACATAATTTACATGTATATCATCCTTTCTCCAACACATGCTCAATAAAAATACATGATAATGAACACAACTCTACCTAAGTTACATCATTGAACAATGTTAAAAGTTACAACAGATCAAGTTCTGTTCTCTCCTTTGGTTGACCTTGAATTGCTTACAACAAAAATGAATAAAAAAACAATGAATCTTCAGTGGCAGAATATATTTTCCCTTGTTATGGCCATGAAAAAGTTCTATCCTTCTCGGTTGAGGAAAAATTCATTCTGTAGAACCCATGATCCACGGAGTCTATGTCGTTAAAGCGTCTGGGAGTGTTGTACGGGCACCAAGGATCCTGCCGCCAACATCAGGGAAAGTATCTTGTTCCGGTAGCGAACCTACCTTTCCCTCTTCGTCTACCTCAACTGGATATTTCAGGAGATGCCCCTGCAAGGGAGTAAAATTTTCTGCAGTGAATTTTTTCCAATTTTCTTCAGCAATCTTGTTAACATTCCTCACACAAGACAACTCCTCAGGCTCCTTGAAGTAATCCTCGATTGACCCCAAGTGCTCTGCCCAAAGCGACATTCTGTATCCGTATACCTACATGCACAAAAAGCCGGCATGAATGCACTAGGGCAAAATTTCAGTTAACATAGCTTTGAAATCTTAAGATGAAGCAAAGACTTTAGCATTATAGATAAGGATCTTCAGAATGGACTTGGATGATACCAACCTGCCCATGTGGATGTTGCTTCTTCTGACACCAAATATAATGAGGCTGGTATGCACCCATAGCAATCTCAGTGTCTCGTGAACCGGCCATAGATCGCTGATTAATATTTGCTGATCCAAGTATTATATATTCATCATCCACTATCATGCCTTTGGCATGAACGTAAATCATGAACCTTTGAAACTTTTGAGAGGCTGAAATCTGAAAGCACGATCAAGATTAGATATGCTCTTCTACCTCAACATTCAAAAACTCATAGTCACACAGCAAGAGTTATGAGGTGATTTGGGAAGATTGTAAAGAATCTAATTTTATTAAGACCATGAATACCGACCAATACCTTGAATTCATACAACAGCCATGCTAGTATATTCAGCTTTGTTACATTTTTGTTCTACAACCAACTGATATTGAAGTTTAAGCTCGTAAATATAGTATGATTGTATAAGTTTTTGTATTTATCACTTAGCACACTCTTCTTTTATGGGCCAAGACTTTAATTGAAAGTCAATTAAATAGGACTGAAATGAAGGTGTATACAATCGAAATCTTAATCTTCTGCTTCAATACCATGTTCAATTTAAATCCACAATTAATTGATCTAAAAGTTTAAGCATATCTTCATAATGTGTGGCTTCAAAATTTATTATCTAACAATTTTCGTGGCTTCATTCTATGGCTAAACTGCAAAGTATAGCAAAAGTGCAGGTAATGTTGGGTAATAAACTCAAATTACCGTGACACTACCATTGGATGGTTGATGAACAGGATCTACCATTTCTTTGGGGAGTTGTTCTCGATTACCAAGGCAATAAAAGTTTAGGTAGTCACAAGGATGTGAATCCTCAAGTTTCATGGATTTCAACTCCTTTGCTATTATTTCATACATCATCTGCATTGTTTGTGCCTGCAAAAGCAAAAATGAGAAGGTTACAACACCAAAATTCCAATTGACATCTTATTCTTTCCATGACAGAATTTCTGGCACAACAACGACGACTATTGGAAAATTGTGCTGGGAACTTAAATGCACAGGCTTCTTTACACTGAACATATAGTAATAAAAAGGATCATATGATGCTTGACCTGCCAATAGAGAATTTCTTGCACAGCTGCAGAGGAAGGGATGCCTTCTGGCCACATTGGTATGACTATATAAACAGCGAACCTCTCCCTTGCTTTTATCTTACTCACAATCTTAAGTGCCAATTCAATAGGAATTAGATTATCAGCACCTAGTTGTCAAAAGAAAAAGAAAATTGCTCTCAAAACAAATGATAAGTACAAAAAAAATGGCAGCAAGCTATTTGTTCATATAGGTGGACTGAAAATGAATGCAAACTGGTTTCTTCACAATCCCTTGCTTATATACAATGCATATTCCATCCAATACAGTAAAAGTTAATATATAAATGGTGAAAAAACCTGCATTTTTGTAAGATGGCCATGCATATGAGGATCCAAGGAAATATTGATTCTCGATATAAATGAAGTGTTGAGCAGATCTGATTGCTTGGATGTATGCTGTTTGGATGCTCTTGTCTATCACCAAATTCTTGGCACAGACAAGGTTCTGCAAAATTAAACACTTCAAATTAGCTACTTAACCCAATAACAAAAAATTGAGAAAATCATCAAGTAAATGTTGAATGCAGGTCGGTAAATATAATTTAATCAGTTGAAAACTGACCTGAGCCTCGGCAGCATAAACATCTTTAGGAAACCCTTTCAAGGATCCTGAATCTATGGACCGAAAAACCTGTCAAAGCATGATAGGTGGTAAATAGAGATGAAAAACAATTTTGGCCAAAAATATAAATTATCTAATTAGCCTTTTTTGGATAGTCTGAAACACCTGTACATGCCACCTCTGTGGATTATTTTCTTCAGTTACACATAAAGAAGGGTCATCCTCTGGAACTGAAGGAGAAGGACTTAGAATCCACGAAATTCTTTCCAACTTTATAAGTGCGTCATCATGCCAATGCGAAACCCGCTTAAACCTTTGTCCAAACTCCGACCATTTTGTTGCCTTTCTCCAACGCTGCTCAAAATTCTTTAGCACATCATAAGCAGCCGGACCTTCAATTTTGCAGTGCCAATCATGCCAGGGTTGCCTTGGTCCCATAGTGCCAGCCTTCACATAATGAAAATATAAAAATTAAACCAACCGTTTTCTTGATCTCAAATTTAGCATATATTAAAAGATTTCGTGCATAAAAATTAGGCTCAATGATATGTTCTAGATATGAAATTGAATGTTTTTCAAGATAAAGAATAAATTTGAGGACTATTGAGACATTTATATCAAGTCAAACTTGAATGTGATGCTTCACAAAAGAACAAGAAGAAGGAGAGCTAAGCAAATTTTCACTCAAAACAATTAGAAACCTGAAACATCATATCAGATACTTGAGGAGTGTTCACAGTAGAGAGTATATGGGTTAAAATTATAGAAACTCACATGAAAGGTTGGATTATGGTAATCATCTTCAAAAATAGTTTTAAGATCACGGAATAGCCGATGTTCTGGTGTATCATAGCGCCCATCACAAAGGTCTAGGCCTCCAATAAAAGCAGTTATCTTTCTATTGTTTCCATAGGCTTGTGTGTCCACAATAACACATTTTTGGTGATGTGTAAAGAGAGTGCCAACAACCTGCTTGAATAAAAAAGAACGTACAGGCATGTCAGTAAATAATTTTTTGATAGAAACCTTTATAATCATATTGACTTAGTCTACAGATAAGTTGGATAGTGGTCTAGAAAAAGCCAGTCAGGATATTCTATCAAAATTTTAGATTCAAAGCATCATTTGTTTACATAATTTATCTGACCCACCCTAACGCATCTTAAAGAAAAGAATGGCTCAAACACAATAACATAAGCACAACATTTCAGGATGGTATCCCTCTGCTTGACTAAACACATGTTCACCTATAAGACCATTGGTTTGGCTTAAATTATGCAGCATTATATGTGATGGAATCATAAATTATTTGACCTTTTCAAGCTTTGTTTTAAGAGGCTTAGGAAACAAAAAGATGTGAAAAAGGGACAGAACAGCCAAATATGACTCTCTTTCTAAAAATATCCATTCTCCTGAAGAAACTGATAAGATATCCCGACATGATGCATCTGAATAGTTAATACCACCAAAAAGAGGAAAAACAAATTTTAAGTAATCTTCAATTTCTATTGTTAGAGGAAGTAATTAAGCAAAAGACTTAGAACGCTACAGATATTTGTTAAAGAGCCGAAGGCAAGCACATGACTCTACAAATTGACTTGGGCATGGAGGAAAAAAGAAAAATAATACTGGACCATGGTATAAAGCATGCCTGTTGCTTGAAAATGCTAAGCTTACTGCTTGCATAACGGGGACAGCACACATGCAACTGATGAGTGCTTGAAAAACTTCCGAGTCTCTTCATCATGGGTTTGCATCACTCCAGTCTGCAACAGAATAGAACTATTTTCTGTTTATTAAAATTGACACTCAGGCAAGCGATGTTCAAACAATTAGCTATCACTCATTGTACAAGGTTATGACATATTACCAGTAAGTGCAAATTCTAATTTCCCCACCAAAGAATACAAGCACAACTTGGTATGGCAAAGCGCTTTCCCAACCAGGTGGACGTATAAGTGAGGGTAGTCAGATGCTACCTCCCCCCATAAAGCCCACCAGGCTGGGGAAGTGCTTCATCCGTTTCAACAAAAGTTTACCTAAGAATCTTCAGAACTTTTTTGTGCTTGAATTCTTGCAATTGATATATAAACTTTCCAATTATGCTGCAAACTGCTACATTTAGCTATAGATGCTAGATGTCGCTTTTAAAGATTATTAGCAGTGACAAAGAAAATAGATAAGAAGAAAGGAAAATGCATATATATTGGATGACAAAGAAATTTACTACAAAGCTATTAAAACTGAAAAAGTCCTTTTCCTCCTAATAAACTTGAATTTTCCTTATGCATTGACTCTTTGACCTCTTTGAACTCTGACAAATGAGCATTCTAAATTCAACATTTAATATTTATGAGAACACATATCAATTGAATAAAAACTCAAATTTGCCAATAGAAACCTCAATAGCTACCACTGAATAGAAACTTTCATTCAAGAATCTAAATCCTATCACTATCAACTATAACATAGAGGCAATGGAAAGAAACTTAAAAAACAAAAGAATTAAAGAAATAGCCAGGAAATCGATACCGTGTTGATGAAAAAATTGCTATGAGAAGTCTTATCATCCCAAACCAACAACAAAACTCGAACTCCTTCCTGTGATTTATACTTCAACAATTCCCCCAAACTCAAATCCCCACCATTTGGCAAGGGCTTACTAGGCTCCCTAACCAATTTCACCTTATGATAAATAGACCAACCAACAATATATACCATATGATGAGCTTCCAGAATTGCATGACAAATATCCTCCCAACACTTCTCATGCCTATACACCATCCCATCATCCAATCCAATCTCCGGAATCATCGAATCCGGCACATGTGCATCCTGATACAACGTAACCGAACCGCCTTTCCGGGCCGGAAAATAACAGTTCTGTATCCCATAATTACCAGGATCAACACTAATACCATATCTATACAATGCATTATCCTCACAGGGAATGTATTTCATCTCAATGTAAATAGCGCAATCCGGTTTAGGAGGCTTCCCATTAGGACCTATGATTTCAAACCAGTCCCCAATTGGGTCACCCGAACAGATTCTATTCACATCTATAGAAGCAACACCAATCAGGTCAGCACCAAAAAAGTCATTATCTTTAACGTAAAACTCAATGCTACGAACTGGGTGTGCTACTGGGACTTAAAGTGCTCGTTCCAACGTGGGTCCTGGGAGTTGGATATCACCCGCGTCCTAGCAACAGTAGCTCCAGCGAGACAAACCGTCACGTAAGGATCACTGGTGATGATCTTACCGTGGTGGTGGTGGCGGTGTGGGCTGCGCGCTTGAAGAGACGCGAAGGGCTTTTTACAGGTGTTGAACGCGGAGAAGAACCTACGTAGCCTTTCGGATACTAAATCCATGTTGGGTAAGCGTCGAGCTTCGATTATTTTTAAATCCAAATCTCCATGAAGGAACACGACGTGGTTGGTATCGGATTTGTTAGCATTGTTGTTCTTACCGTTACCGTTGCTGTGTTCTTCTTCCATTACGAGGAGTTAAATGGAAGAAAAACACCAAACTGGATGGTGCTTTATTTCAGGATTTTATGTTTTTTTTGAAGAGGTTTTGAGGATGTTTTAGTTTTAGGAATGGAAGAGAAATGAAACAGCGCCAGCGGTTACGATACGATGCGAGAGGCAGTTGGTTTTGTAGTTGTAAATATGTTATTATTGGTTGATTTTCATGCGTTGGGTCATGAGTGGGGTTTAAGCAGTTTTGAATTCGTCCTTTCTTTTTTTTGGTAGGTCCAACGTTGTATTGCAGAGAGAGAAAGAGGAGGGGGGGAAGTGGGGGAGAGAGATCGAGCGGGGACGGTCATGGTGGTGGGAAGTGTGAAAGCTGGCGTGTGGGTTTTGTTTTACGAGGAGTGGACGTGTGGATTTTGTCAGCTGAGACATCTAAATTTAAGTACCTACAAATTATTCTAGGAATTTGTTGAAAATTTAGAATGGTTTTCAAGATGCTTATTGAAATACTCCTCCATCCAAAATAATTATCAAAATAATTCATTAAAATCACATTTTGAACCTACATTCTATATTTATTTTCATAAATAAAAATCGCACTTTGAATAAATATTTATAAATAATTTTTTTATAAATACAAACTTTTATTGAATTTTTTTAGCTAATAAACTTAAGGTGTAATTTTAATAGGTTATTTTGATATTTAATTTGATTTAAACCTATTAGTAATTTTTTTTACAGCTAAAATCTACCATTCGCTCATTTACCATTTATTTTTTTTAATTCCAACGCACTTAGATCTAGTTGCATTTATATTAGTCTTCCAGTTGTATTCAAATCTCCCTCCGACTATAATAATGGAAAGGAGAAAAATCATTCAATAGAAAGGAGTGGGTGAATTTGAATTCTAAGTTAAAATTTCACAATCGAGAGTCAATCTCAATCTTTTCCGGTATAAACTTAAACTAACTAACTAGCGTTCCGTGTGTAAATTTAACAATGCTATAACATTAAGTAATAACTTTATTCGAGTTTAATACAAAAATTTGATCGTGAGTTTTAATTAAACTTCAAAGATTTTTTCAAGTGCAATTAAGCTTAAATTTATTTTGATAAACTTGTATAGGACATTGATATGAAGAAATCAACCATAAGAGTGCGATAATAAGTGTTGAATTTTTTTTAATACCATACTCTGTAATAATCTCATCCAAACAAGGAAATAAGAAGAAATATAAAACATATGTGAAAAACGATTGTTGGTTTCATCATGGAATTTGCTTAATACATATCAAAATATTAAAAAGATTAAATCTTATACACAACAGCAAGTAACATAGCATATCCACATACTGGAATTAAAGTTAACCCCTTTATAATACATATTTAATAATTAATTTAAGATGATGACCCCTTTACAATACATATTTGATAATTAATTTGGGACGAAATCCATTCTGCTCATACAACAACTGCCTAATGCACTGTGAAAGAATTTTAGTTATCCATCCAGCAAAAACCAATAAATAAATGAAAACAAAAAATAGGAAAAAAATGCTTATATTTTACTACCTTGATTTAAGATAGTCAATTTGATTTTCAAATTGAATTAGTAAAGAAAAATGCACTAAGAAATGAGAATGCCACATGTTACATTAAAAGGCGATGCAAATGAAAATGCAGGACAAACAGGTGTCAAAAAATTATAACGAAAAAGTGGGATTGATGCAAATGAAAATGTGGAACAAACAGGTATCAAAGAATAATAATGGAAAAGTGGGATATCTTGCTTAAAAAAATATAAAATAGTTAATCTATAAATATAAAACAATAAACATATATAAGCCTATTTTCAAGTGAAAAATAAAGGAAAAAAAATACAACTATAAAAACAGGAAGCGCAAGCCATATCGAAGCCCACATCGGTTTGCACAAGGATGTAAAAACCGGAAATGAGTCAACTGTTATTTTTATAGATTGTGGACAGTTTTTCAACGGATGTGAGAAAGGAAGTAGTGTACAATTTTGAATTCTAGAGGTGAAAGTGGACATTCAAATTGATGGGCAGTTATTAATTGTTAGTGTGCACTTTAATGGTTAAGAAACAAACAGTGAAATCACTCTTTAATTCTCGTCTTTAAACGATAAACAAGAATCTATAATTATTTTTATAAGGATAAATTTGAAATATTATAGTTAAAAATTGGTTTAGACACCAAACTGCGCTCTCCTTTTAAGTAATATAGATAGATAGATGAAAGGGTGACATTTGATAAATTCAAATTTCATTTAAATAAATTTATTTTAACTTCATTATCTCTAGTAGTAGCAGTAGTAGTAAATTGTTATAAAAATTTGATTTAAACATGTTTGATATTTACATTTGTCTTAATTTAAGAAATACGTGAATTAATTGGTCAAATATTATAAAAGCTTAAGCTAGACTTAATAAATTATTGGAGTAGTTAATTTTCTTTTTTTTTTTGGGGTCTACTTGAGTAGTTCGATTGATGTCACTTAAATAAAATTTAACTAGATCACAAGTGCATTTATTTTATTTAATATCATACATGATGTAAACAAAGTATAAATCAAATAAATTATGAGTACAATTGTACAATAACAATCCTATGTTCACCGAAAAAGTAAATGATAATTCTGCCATGCAGAGGAGGTTGCATTTTCATCATGAAAGTAGAAAATTTATCATGAAAAGGAAAATTTACGTGTTATGAGTGCAGTAGAAGCAATCCCATAATTTCTTTGCCTAATTATTTGACATTTTCAATTATCCATGGTCTAATAATGCTATATTAATAGCATAAAGAAAACAACAAGTTATCACTCGTTTTAATGCTAGTCGTTCGTTTTATGGAAAAAAAAGAAAGAAAAAGTATATAAGAAAGGGTAAATTCTTTTAAACAATTAATTCGATGAAAGTTGCTAATTAATTAGTTTAAAATACATAACATAAAAAATTAGGATAAGTTAAAAGACAATAAAATATATTAAAAAATCAGAATTTTTTTTTCAAAAGGGGGAAATTAAATGTGGAAATAATATAGAAATCAACAAAGAGTTGGTCTTATTGCAGATATTGTCAAGCCTTGGGAGCACTTGTCGTGACTAATTAAATGATTAGTAATTAGGATTCAGGAGTAGGAAAAAATAGTGTTTAGAGGTCGATGTATGTCGTTCCATTCCAGTCTTAAGGGAAGGAAATCGAATGCTAATGTTTCTATTTCTAAGGTATTAAAAACATTTTCTAGAATTAAGTACAAACTAATTAATTTAGGATTATGCTTTGACTTATAAATATTGTATACTTCAAATGTCAGATTAAATTATCAAACAACAGCACTCGATTGAAGTAAGACTATAAGTGAGTCGAGATAGCTCGCGAGTCGCAAGCTACTGGAGTTTGACTCAATGAAAGCTCGAATTTAACTCGCTTACAATCAAGTCGAGCTCAAGCTACTCGAATAGTTATCGAGCTCGAGTTCGAGTTTTAAAATACTCAGCTCAGTGAGCTCGCAAGCTTAATTGAGTTTAAACAAATATTAAATTGAGGCCAGTCGGGTTCGAGTTTATCAAGTATTAAATACTCTATATAGTTAAATCAATATTTAAAAAAATAATCGATACTTAATCAAGTCGAGTTTGAGTTTATCGAATATTAAATCGAGTTGAGTTTGAGCTTAAAAATCAAAGCTCGATCGAATTCGAGTTTCGAGTTTTTCATTCGAGTTGAGTTCGAACTTGATACTGTGTCAACTCTTTTACGGTCCTAGATTGAAGTACATTGGTTTCTCATAATATGCTCAGTTATTGTCTTCTTCATGTGTGTGGAGTATAGGCAGGATAGCTACCCGTTCAGCAAAAATTGTGTAGATTCCTACTCATCTCAATGAATATGAAAAGAAGATATGGATTGTGGGAAAAATTGTGTAGATTACTGTTATTGCGTAGCTTCCAATGTCCATTACCGTCACAGGATTCCAAACAGGAGGATTGAGATTACAATAGCCACAGTGTCTTTACCCTTCCCTAACACCCGATAAGATGTAAAGATGAAGGGCTTAAAAACCAATTTGCATATATAGGTTCTTAAAATCGACCTGTGATTTTAACAACTGTGATATATAGCTCCTTAAAATAAAGTGTTTTATGAGGGATTCTTTGGTTGAGTTCTGTATTTCGAGGTTTATTTTCTCTAATGTTTTAATTTTTATTATATTATTATTTTTTAGAGTTATCTTAATTTATTTTTATATATAAACACCAATTAAAATGTTTTTCATTTGTCAAAAACTAACAGAATAGTAACAACATAAGAAAAAGATTTGTTTGTCGATTTTTGTAAATGTTGATGATTGAAATAGAAAAAATAAATAAATGAAGGATTAGACTCACATGCGAAAACAGTGAAACGTTAATTATCAAAAAAATATTTTTTTCCCCTTATTTAGTGGGTGCCTATTTTGTTGCATTTACATTTTAATTATCTGGATCAGAAGGAAAGTGCTAGAAAAGAAAATGGAAGTGTGAAAAATGAACGGAAAGAAAAATTTGGTATTTATCTTGTTTGGAAAGAAGGAACACTGGACGCATTTTAAGTCAACGTAAGCTAGTTAAAGCCTTGGCTGTTATCCGAATTTTTTTCCATAGGACATGTTTGGTTCATTGTTCCGGTGTTGTTTTGGCGTTATTTTGGTGCCGAACAGATAGTGAATAGATATTGAATCAATACAGATATGATATAGATGAAAAACTGACAGTTTTACTCATAAACTGACCAAATCGAATGGATATTAAACCGATACCGATATTAAACCGATACCGAACTAATGCTGAAGCGATACAAATCTAATATAAATAAAAATCTGACAATCCAAACAGGCCATGTTAAAGCCAAAACCCTATGTTTGGTATCACAAATGCAGTTGAAATAAAGTTTGGCCGCAATCCCTTTTATTTCAGCGTCATCTTCTCCCTCGTGGACGTTTCTTTTCCTTTCAGGAGGGAAAAACAAATAAATAAATTAATGAAGGAATGCGTTTACACTCCTTCCCATGATTTGTATGTTTCAATTGCTTTTACAATTTTGCTATATTCTTACATCAAACATTTTTATTGAATTTTATTGAATGAAAAGATATTTAACTTTTATATAATCATTTTTTTAACACATTCATATTCATGGACATGTTATATTTTTATTTCTTTTATTACAGTTTCATAAGTAATTATTTTTACATATACCAAAATTTTATAAAAAAAATTAATTTAATATCTGAATTTTGAAGTGTAATAATCAAATTTAAAACATGCTTCTCGTTCTCAGTTGATGACTCTTGCCTAGGGTACATAGGAACGCTCACATAATTATTTTTAATGCATTGGGTATGAGGCACTTGCATCAATTTGTGATAAACTATCATGATACAATACTAGCGTTTGAAATAAAGAATGCCACGTTTTATTGTTTCATTGGTACCAGATACGATTGCCCATATATACCATACATGCTATATACATATAAATATGGGCTCGGTTTCAGATCGAACCAAACCAAACCAAAATCGGAAACACTGCTTTGATTCTTGAAATTAAGGAATCGGAACCGGAACCGGAACCGTCTCCCATGGCTCCGGTTTGGTTCCCAATTTCAGTTTTAGAACCGTTGAATTGCCTTTTTTTTTAAATAAAAATAAATAAATAATTTTATTTTTAATAAAATAAATTTTAAACTCAAAGTAATTATTGGATCTAAAAGTGTTAAATTATTTAACCAAATTTTTAAAAAAATTGTTTATAATGCATATTTATTTGTATACAAACACATCTAATATCAATTGTAGTTAGTTAGATGAGAATGCAAAATAGTATAGAGAGTAAAAAAAAATTACAATGAAAAAATAGTCTCACATTATTAAGAAATAAAATTTTCTTTTAGATGAAGTTTGTTTAAACTACTTATATATGATTTTAAGTTATGTTTATTTGTGTTATTGATAATAATATATTAAAAATTATGAATAAGTAATAAAATTTACTACTTATATAAAATAATTTAAATATCAATAATTTTATATTTAATGTTATTTTTTATTTTTTTCAATGGAACTGATGAAAACTTAGGCTATTAGTTCTAGGCCAAAGAACCGCCTAGAAACAGTGAAACAACGATTCCATAGTCGATTCTGAAACCGATCAATTGGTCTGATTCAGGTTTTGAAACTGCCAATGACGATTCAGGTTTGATTATTGATTCAAACTAAACCATGTTTATCTATATACATACATACATTTATATATGTAAAGTTATTTTTTCAAATTATTATCTCATGGTTGGCTCTAGGACGACGCTTGTTCAATCAATCTTCCGCTTTTACTTACACTATTTTCCCACCATTTCTCTCAAAGATGAGATGGGAGCATGCAGACGTATTTGTAAATCCTTTGCTTGTATAATAGATCCATGTTTTTCCCTTTTTATACATAAGTATAAATCAACCATGTATCCAAATTCTATGGCAAATTTATTGATCTAATCGCCTCGTCTTTAGCCTGAGTGGCCGCTGCGTACGCAGCTTTTATAGTTGATTTTCCAATCGTGCATTATTTAAAAAACTATTGTCCTTTTTCAGTAAATATATAATAAGATACAAGATCCAAACTGTGACCCCGAGCATTGAATTCACCACCTCCTCCATAATTTACGAACCTTTTCTTTCTCTTTCCTAAGTCTTTAAGAATATTTTTAGCTGCACTGAAATTTGGAAAAATATTGAACAGCTAATATACACGTAAATGCATACATAATGTGTAACTATAAATTAGAATTTAATACATATATAAAATAGTGAATAATTCCAAAAATAACTGCTATTTATATAACTAATACGTGTTAAAAAATAATTAGTATCTATTTATCGTATATATTACAGGCAGTGCGGGTGATATTCATTAAAATCTTTCCCATGAAATTTGCAAAAGAAATTTGCCTCGTATGAGCTTGCCACAATCAAGTTATATGATGCACCACCAGCCCTCCTAAATAACTTAGAATACACCACAAACTCCGTTATCCAATTACACGAAATCATATCCATGCATTGGAAACATCGTGAAAAGTTATTAGACATTCTCGACTCTTCTTTTATTTTATTTTATTCACTATATTTTATTAAAGATCTTTACTATGGGCCATGGATGCCATACAATTAATGTGTTTGCTATCACATCTTTGTGATTGATCAGGAAAAAGAAATAGGTTTTTATAAGATGTAAAATCTGAAATGTTCAATAGCTTCTATGATTAATCGCAATCAATCATCTAATCATTAAATTAAATATAATAATTAGATATTAACTATTTTAGTACTTTAAATGATTGGATTTTATGTGAACCGTTCGATAATAACAAAATTGATCCTGTTAAAATTAATGACATGATCCATCTAGCAACCTTTTCAGCTATTACTGATAACTTTATCAAAATAACGTGGAGTTCATGAATCTAGTTGACTTCAAATCATAACTAATATTTGAAAGCAATGAACAAGTTCCACCAAACAGAAAACACTGAAATTGCATAGAATGGAATGATTGAAAACAAGCTAATCAAGTCTAATAAAATAAGTGAGAGAATAAGAAATTCATCTTATATTTGAATATATTAATGAAACAAATATAATGGAATGAATTATTTATTTATAAAAAATACTTTTTATTGTAATTAAATTAAATAATTAATATTAATAAGGGTGGTATATATATAATCCCTATTTTCAAGGTAAAATCGAATGCCTCATTAAAAATAGGAATTGCGATTTTTAAAATTGCTTTCAAACAGAGTAGGAATGAAATCCATATTTCAAATCCATTCTTGTGTACCAAACATAATTTCTTAAAATATGTTCTCTTATCATGTATAATTAACGATTAATATTATATAAAAATAATGTCATAATAATCCTTTATCATATTGGAAGAATTTAAATAATCATTTACTGATTTATAAATAAAAATAAATTTTGCAAATCCAAATCTAGTTGGAATAATATTAATGGTCCATTTATTTTATTACATTCTACTCATTTTGGTATCATATTTTATGATTTTTAAATAAATATTTAACAAGAAATACATATTATAAAATAACTAATAATTTTACTTATATAAACTAATTAGATATGTATAAACATGATATTAATAAATTATACATAAAGTTTTGTTCTATATGAAAGTCAATCCATCTAAACTGGCCGTAAATTTGTAGCGCTAGTCGGCTGTCCAGATATTTTCTATTAAAATATTGGGTTTCATACACAAACACAAGAAGTCCGTCAACGTGTAAACTTGGTGTACTATAATGATCTGCCAGTGCCACTTATTCTGCCACGGTACCACCTAATTGAAATCCCATGTTTATGATAAGGTGATAAATATTATCTGTGATTGAATACCAAATAAGATAAGCTGAGACCCAATATATAACGAAGAGTGGCAGCTTGTGGAAATAATTTTCACTTATTCTAGTAAACGTAGTTGGACTGGAAATATGTCACCTAAGATTGAAAAAAAAAAAAAAAAGAAAGAATATATATCAAATTTGATATCTAAATTTCACATAAAAATTTAATTTAATATTTCAACTTTAAAGTGATAAATTTCATACTCTAACAAAGTTTTTGTAACTATTTTACTATTTCACTACTACTATTTATTATATTTTTTTGATGTGTAAAAAACATCTTATCGGTGCTAGACAATGTTGGAAGCATTTGTATTTTTTAGTCCGTAAAAAAGCAAACTTTATTAAAAAGGTGATAAAAATAATCACAAAGGTTTAATTGAGTATTAAATTGATCATTTTAAAAGTTTAATTACTAAATTAAATTTTTATATAAAATTGATGTATCAAACCTGATATTTATCATTAAAAGTGACTTATTCTTTTAATTAAAAAATTGCAGTAAATTGTAATTAGTAAAAAAAAAAAAAATTAACTGGATCATCCGATAAGGAAGATTTATAACTTTTCTTCCTTTTTTTTTTTTCCGTCTTATCCTATTTATCTATGTCTATTTCATATCTGTCATATATCTATAAATATATATTTTAATGTCTTTATAAGTCTGCAGCCAACTCCAAATCAGTATAAAATGCATATATATATAATAATATTCTTTGCTGGCAGTCCCAGCTGTAATTATTGACATTACGTGTTACAAGATCAAGCCCTCATACACCATTATATATATTATATGTTACGTATGTAAAATAATTAATGGTTGAGGCAGAGCGAGGAGACATTAAGATCTAGATTGAAGCCAAGTTGGTCCTAAACAGGTATTTATCTGCGGGCCAGGCAGATCCTTATCTAATAATATTTAATCTCACAATTAAGCAATTAATTATTTCACAAAAGATAAACTCTATATATTTTTACATCTAATATAATTAAGAAAAGAGCATGTAATTAGGACGTACAGATATGATTTTTAAAGAAAATATTTTATTGAAAAGATAATCGATCCGAGAATTTCCAAATAATTAAGAAAAGACTGTAAAGATGGACATGTATATACGTGGATTTATATAAAATATCAGGGTTTGTTTATAAGAAATATGTCTTTTGAGTAGAAGAAGGAAACAGTAATAACATTTGTATGGCTGAATATAAAACAAGATAATTCTAGATATGAATAAAAAGTTGTTTTCTAAATTATTCAACATTTTATATAAAAATCTATTAAGGTTCATATAAAACCAAAATTTTCAAGAGATATATCCTTAAGTGAAAAATAGTATAATCTTTACAAAACTTAATATAAAATAACATAATTCCTAGTATCTATACAGTCATACAGAGTTGTAACTATGCTAAATTGCATTTTTATTTCAAATGAAAATATAGAAAGACACCCGATAGTTGTAATATTTTTATTATTGTTATTTTTACATTGACTTGTGTAGTCTTATCATATTTAAAATAATTTATGAATATATATTGTTAATATGTTAATTGTGATAAACTTTTAAGTAAGAGTGGATGCAGATTTATATAAGTGGAAAGGAAAAATTTACTACAATTAAGTCAATATTGTAATCACTTATAGGATGTTGTTGCAATATTATTGCATTATATTTACGTGCAAGGACATTTTCATAAACTTGATAAAATGGGAAAAAAATGATTTATGGTGCTTATATAATATACTTTGTAAAAAAACTAAAAGAATAAACCTTTTACACTTTTGTTATGATGGGATAAGGAAAAAAAAAATATATATATATATATTAATAAAAATTTACAAAAATACCATAAGAACAAAAATAATCATAAAGTTAGGCAAGTTGAACTCACCTCATACGAGTTTAGTGAAACTATAATAATAGAGATGAGATTATTTGCTAACTGTCTTTTTAGGAAACGAGTTGAAGATAACTGCAATGAGCTCGCCAGTTCAACAAATGGATGCTTTTATTGCTAAGTATGTAGTAATTTAACTTATTAACGCACATAATATTTATAATAATTGAGGTCTTTCTATGGAAATTAAAAGAAAAAAATAGAGAGAAAAATTGTGATACCCCTCAAATATAGATCGTAAACTCTAATCACAATGCGCCTTTTGGTGTAGTGCTTTGAGTTCGTTGAAACTCTAAAGTTAAGCGTGCTTTATGTAGAGCAATCCCATGATGGGTTACTTCTTGGGAAGTATTAGCACCAAAAGGATAAAATCATGTGACGTGTGGCCAAAGCGGATAATACATCGGTGGGTGGAGTTTCGGGGTGTTACAAGTGGTATCAGGGCAGTTCACCAGCCGGAAGTGAAGGAGTGTGTCCTCACTGTTTGGTGTGGTTTTGGACTATGTAAGGTAATTGACGAGGTCGTCAGTTCTATAAGTGGGAGAATATGTGATATCCCTCAAATATAGATTGTGGAACTTTAATCACAAATGCGCCTTTTAGTGTAGTGGCTTGGAGTTCGTCAAAACTCCAAAGTTGAGCGTGATCTATGCAAAGCAATCCTATAATGGATGACTTCCTAGGAAGTGTTGGCACTAGAAAAGTAAAACCGTGCGGCGTATGGCCAAAGTAGACAATAGCTCGATTGATGAGTTTCGAGGCGTTACAAAAATTGTAAAAAACGTTATTCTTTCACCATATATTAGACAAATCATCAATATTTCTAAAATAAGTTACCGAAATAGTACGTTATAATTTCAATGTTAGATTTTATAAATTTAAGTATGAATAGTTTTTTAACTAATTTTTTAAAAATAATTGAAACAAACCAACTAAATTTTAAATTTTACCTAACACAACTAAAATATCTTAAAATTTTAAATAGGGTTCATTATAAAAACATGACCTATGTATTAATCAATTTGTAAACACATGACCTGTGTTATTTTTTTTATAAATAGGTTATTTGAGTTTTATATAAAAGTATTATTATAGTTAATTACTATTAGAGGGATACATGTTAGACTCTTATTTGTATAAAAAAATTAATTTAATAAAAATATTACTAAATAAAATATTAAAAATATTTTTTTAAAAAATGAGAAAATTGAAAATATATACAATTTATTTTCATGACCAATAAAATATTGATATTTGTCATTCTAAAATTATTAAATAATATTGATACTTTTGTATGAAACTCAAGTTATCTATTTATAAAAAAAATGACACAATTTATGTATTTATAAATTAGTCAAAACACAATCATGTTTTATAATTAACCCTTTTAAATATCAATAAAAGAAGCCTTTAGTTAAATTTTGCTAATGTAATAAATTATATACAAATAAATGGACAAAATATAGATTATCAGGTCTATTTGTTTGTTGGCAAATTATAGATACAGACATTTTTTTCAAATTTTTTTCTAACAAATTATTTATAAAGAATTAGATACATATATATAAAAAAAGTTGACAGTTCTTAAATAGATCAAAATAAATGTAAATCAAATATATTTACATATATCATTTTGAAAAAAAAATATAATACAGATGAAAAACAGAACATCCAAATAGACCCATCAATAACTACTTAAAATTCTTAAAAAGATAAAATAAGAAAACCTAAATCAATAGGAAACCAATGTTGTCATTATTACAAAGTAGTCTTGAGGTGAAACATAGCTCCATGCAATGTGAAAGGTAGATGCTGTAAGGATTAGGCCAACCGTCGTATCATAATGGGCTTGGGGGCTTTAATGGCCTGCATGATACTGGCGATTGCTAAATTTTAGGAGAGAAAAGATGTTCTATATCATATTTAGAATCATTATTTTGGGCGGGGGCCAAGGCCCTATCGGAACCGTAGGCCCGTCTTGGTATCAATATACCCGATCCAAAAGGTGCCACAATTCACCGCAAGTCCATCCTAAGGCATTTTATTTTATTCATGCCTACTTAATGACTCAATATATATATATATATATATATATATATTGTCTAGAATGGCAAGAAAAGTTTAATAAAAATAATTGCCATACAACCACGAAATATGCACACAGCCACAGCATATGCACGTTTAATATATTAGTGCAACAACTAAACATTCAGCATAGCACTTTTTTTTTTTCTTTTTAAATAATTATCACGACACAAGCTAACAAATATATATTTAACACCTTCACAAAAAAGCGTGAACCAAACTCAAAAGAACCAATTTGAATGCGTAAACCATAAGTGTCATAATCTAACTGTACAAATAATGTATAACAATTTAATAATAGAATATTCAAATAAAATAACTTAATAAATAAAAATATGTATTTCAAAATTGAATATTAATTTCATTATAAACTTATTTATTTAATGAAGTGAATACGCTAAGTATTGAATATTTAAATCAATAATCAAACTTAATAAAATCAATTTTAAAAGTGTAAAGAAATAATGTACATAATGTTGCAGGTGCTGATTTGCTAGTAGGGTTTGTTTCCTGCGAACACAGAACATGATTAGTAGTGTACCAGGAAGTTATCCAATATGGCTACTCAGATGCTTAAGTTAGTCTACGGATCACTTAGAAAATCTTAGGGAAAACACTTAAGAGCATTAATTGGATAAAGGAGATTCTAATCCTATTATCCTGCCTTTTTCTCAATGAGGAAAATGCTATTTATAGTTCGTGGTCATATTAAATGAGGTCCATCGAATATTTTCTATTAAAGTAGATCTTATTCCAGTAGCTAACCAGGCATCCAAGGTGAAGGATTTGCCTGGTGCATGATGTGATCAATTTGTCTAGTACATGGTGAAGGAGCAACTACTGCATGGAATGTGGCCGAACTGATACCCCCCTCCTTTCATTGGAGATTTTATGAAGATAGCTCATGAACGAGCTTAAGCCTACTTGAGTCGAGTTGGTCATAGATTCCGTTAAGGTTGAGGTGAGTATGAGATTCTCTGTCAGATCAGTATCCGAGGTGTTACCTATCATGGACCTATCTTAAGCCAGTAGAATTGATGGTCTTCTAGGCTTTCTTAGGCCTTTACCCATGCGGAGATGATAATGTACTAGTGGGCTGTGACCTATATTTCGCCATCAACACATAAGGAAATCAAATTTGAATGCAGACCTTATGGACCCAGTGTGACTTTTAGAAGTATCATTTTTTAAGAGAAAATTGTATGATTACCAACTTGTCTAAATAAAATATATTATATATATATATAGACATAAAGATTATTAAAATACCAACACAAAATCGTGTCTACGATATGAGATTTTGATATTTGCATATAAGTTGCATGTACTACGTACCATTTGTTTATATTGTACAAGTATAAATCACACTTTATACATGCAATTCAGTAAGGCTAAAAATGGATCACCTTTCTTTAGATGCGATTTAGGGATATACAACTTTCGCTAAATCACATATTGTACAAGTGATTCTTTTGTTAAGTCATAAATTGCATTACTTATATGAGATTTTGCATTGGTAATCTTATAAATAAAATTATCTTATATATTTAAGCTTTTTTTTTTTTATAATGACAAAAATGGTATCTAAAATTTCGTTAAAAAAAAAATTAATATCTGATTTGATTTTGAATAATTTGGTATCTTTACAAAGTTTTCATTGACTTTTTTCATACCTGAAGTTTGTTTTTGATAATTTTCGTACCTGAACAAGCTTTTCATGAACTTTTTCAAACCTCAATTTACTTGCACCATCCATGAAAAAAGTCAACAAAAACTTGTTTAATATCAAAATTTTTAAAACCAAACTTCAGGTATGAAAAATGTCAACAAAAACTTTTTATATACTAAATTGTTCAAAACCAAACTTTAGGTATTTGATTGTTCTTCTTGTGAAAGTTCATGTAATATTTTTGTCATTAACCCCTTTTTTTAAGTTAGTAAACATATGTTTCACCTCATTTTTGAAGGAATAGTGCAGATTTCAAGAGAATCAATTCATGAAAGTACGATTGGTTTCTAGGAGTTCAAAATGTCATCTAGGTATTGAAGTGTAAAAGGTTCTAGCAACATATTCTTCTCTTTGTTTAAGGGTTAACTTATTATAACTACTAAGCCTAGCAAGTATAAGTAATAAAACAGATAGAAGTCATTTGCTTTAAGTTTTGGTTTGTCAATCCTAAAATTCCTAGAACCCTAAAAGTGTTATTGGAAGAACATTAAATAAGGATAGTTTGGACGCTTCAGTAATGCTTTTGGGATATGTGCAAATATGTATCTTATTTAAAAAAAAAAGAAAAAAATAGTTTGATATTATGATTTGATTTGAACATGTGTAATCCTTATGGAAGAAAGAAAGAAAAGAAGAAAACTTATTGTTATTTTTTTTAATGATTACAACAAAAAGGGATTTAAAAATCTTATAAGTAAGATCATATTTTGAAAGTTTGAAAAATCTTCCCATACCTAATACAAATTAAATTTTATAGATATCTAAAACTCTAAAATTAACGAATAGATTGTTATATACTACTCTTTGTAACACATAATGTGTTCATAAGACATTTGAATGTTTGAGCTAGTTAATTACAAGATTAAAAATTTAAGCTATAATGTTGTAATTGTAAACCCTAAAATTTTTTCATACTAGTATAAATAGATAAAATACAAATATAAAAATAGATGATCATAGTAGGTCTCAATGAAGACCCTAGAATAAGACTATTAGTAGTTATGAATCTATATATATCTTCTAACCCTAAAACAAGGTCATCTATACAGTAACAGATACCAAAGACAAACTTTGTGGTTGGTATCAAAAACTTAAAATATAGAAACGATTAAGATATGATCAAGTAAGTAATCGATAAAGCCTATAGTTAGAATACGACAATTTAAGGATGAACCGTTAAGGTTATAAATACACAATAAAAAAAAAACAGAATCATAACTAACAATCTAGACTCCAAATAAATATTTAAATCACACTATTATTTTAGTTAGAGAATTCTGAAGCTCTTAGAAACTAAAACAAAAATTAATCTATTAAGCTTAGAAAACCCTGATTGCGTAAGATAAAACCCTAAAAATAATTAATCGCATAAACTTTAAACTCAAGTTTGAATTCAAAATAATCTATAAAATTTGTAGAAGTAAATAAATTTTAGGAGAAAACTCCTAAAATAACTTATCGGCTTAATAAACTATCCTAAAACTATGATAATGACTTAATTAAATAAGTAATCATTCTCTTTGTACTGAATTCGGTGGAAATGTGCTTGATTTACAGCTAGGATTGTTATGATTTGCAGCAGCTGAATTCTTGAGCAAATTGCTCAAATTTGACACAACAAAGTCAAATTTGACTAAGACTAAGACAATCACAACTCTACAAATTAAGTCTTCATTAATTGTAGCAAAAACAAAGCTTGAAAACTACTTGTTTTAGCCGAAAATATGACAAGAAGGAGGTGCAACTTTTAGCTTATAATGCACCATTATTTGGACACCAGTGAAGCTATTAAAGCACAACAATAACACACTTTGGCGACCAACTAATTACACCAAAACAACAACATAAACTACACCAACAAAAGCCTCACAACAGTAACAAAACATACCCAAATTTAGCTCCATTTATAAGCTTCAAGTAAACACAACAGCAAGCTTAAGAAAGGACCAAGAAAGGTAAGTTAAATTCATTTTTAGTTTAGTATACAAATAAAATATTAGCTTAACTAATGTTTTGCTAACCCTAGGTTCGTATCAAAGCAAGGAAGGACTGTAACATCACCCTATCAGCCCAAACAAGGTAAAATTTACTCCAAACCCTAACTATATTTATTATATGTATATAAATTATGAAAAATCATGTATAGGATGATTCTTAGATGTTGTAGTTAGAGATATATCACAAATAATAGTTATGAAGTATGTAAAAATACTTAGAAGTAGTCTAAACACAAGTATAATATATGTATGATGTAAGAAAAATAAGATACGAATTAAAAAAAAACGAAGAAGATGATGAACAATGCCTATACCGGCCCTACACCAATGGTGTAAATGGCCAATGCAACAGGGTACGTAGAATAGACCAATGGTGTTTGAATCAACTTGCATTTGAACAGAAGCTATGTAATTTTTTTTTTAACGTAAAAAACGAATGCCAGTGATGTAGAATTCAAAGCTGGTAGCGCATCTTGTAAAGCCGGTGGCCTTCAAAGCCAGCGTTTCCTGGAACAAATGATATGCAAAATTCACACGAACATCTACAGTTTTAGAGTTCAACACCGGCGGCGTTACATGCCAGCGTACGTGCAATTCTCTCTAGACAAAGTCTATTTCGTCCATAGCAAATTATACATATTTATATATATATATATAAGAGAACAGAAAATAAAATTTAATAAGTAAATAAATATAAAAGTATTTTTAGATTATATGATTAATATTGTTAAAGAATTAAACTTAGTAATCATCATAAATAAAAAACAATTTTAGTATACTAAATGAATAAATTAAATTATGTTAATTGTGTGATATTATTTTATATAAATGAGTATATAAGAATGGAAAATCAGAATGAGTTAAATGAACAAATAATGTGACTCCTAAAAATAATAAAATACTAATATGAAGTAAGATCACAAGAAACACGATGAAAATAAACGATAGAAAATAATATTAGTTACCATAAAATGGTCAAACAAAATAACGATGTAAAAATAATTACGATGTTGATAATATAATCTTGAATTGTTGAATACAAACCCTATAACTACCGGATAAAAATAAAATATTTTAAGATTAAGACAAGTAAAATGAAAATAAATATTAAATAATGAAAATCTATTATCATAGAATCTTTATCTTAAAAGGCTAATACAAGTAATAGAAATTAAATCAAACCCTAATATAGGATACTTAGGCACTCATAGGAGTTTAGTTATATAAT
Source organism: Combretum micranthum (assembly GCA_024138025.1). Lineage (NCBI taxonomy): Eukaryota > Viridiplantae > Streptophyta > Magnoliopsida > Myrtales > Combretaceae > Combretum > Combretum micranthum. The sequence continues at coordinate 535,152 of JAMXBD010000242.1, read as the reverse complement.
ATGTAATTTATTGATGAATATTTTTATTCATCTCAATAGGTGATCTTCAAAGTGTTGAGGGCTTTCCAATTGACTATTAAGATTAGACGAAATAAGCAGGTAAGTAACTCAGATCTATTGCATTACTTGTTTTTGTAACTAGTGGCATATATAATGCAAAGATAATAATATGGTTGTTATGGAAATCTATTGAGTATGTGTTGTGAGTTATTTGTTTGGTTGAGAAACCAAGATAATAAAAGTGACAATACAGATTGTTTGATGATTTGAGAAAAACATGTTATATGTTGTGCGTGTAATGTATGATCACCATAAGCCTACCTATTACCTAAAAATTATTGGCTTTATAATTAAAAAAGTGATGCATTACACGAACTGCATCATTGCATATTCTAGAAGGGTAACAGCTTGTTATGTATTAGTATTTGGTTCTCTGTTAATGATTGGTTTTTCTAAAATGTTAGTTCATTTAAGATTTTCTTTTTTCTATCGATTCCATAGAAACTAAGTGGCAATGACAGACACTGCCTATGGTATCGCTTTGAAATTATTAATACTTAGAGTTTCTAAGGATTGATGCAGGAAATGATAAGTTAAAATACCTTTAAATTAAAGTGATAATTCTAAAATGAGAAATCATTGATTTTTCTATGTATTTAGTCTCTCATAGGTAGATAGATCATTAAGTAAATGTTCTTCAATCCTAAAAAGATGGCATAAATCTTTTTCTTAGTTGAATTCTAGATCATCCAAGCTTATATTTATGCATATGATTGATTATTGTATTACATATGATTTGTTAATAAACTTATTTGGTATGTAATATACCTAACTATTTATTGAGCTCGTAGTTTTGCTCACACTCTTAAAGACCTTTCAGGTTGACACTACGACCCTGGCTTACTACTTCCTAAAGCATAACTCCGGTAAGAGTTAGAAGCTGAGAGATTATGGGATATTTGGGATAAGTTATTTACTTTTATTACTTAGTTGTTAGTTAGTATTTGAAATATCAGTTTACGTATTTTGGAGACTTATAGAATAGGAATTTGGTCTGCAATACTATATTACTGTAGACCTGTAATGATAGTTATTTTACTAGTTTATGGCTTACATGTATTTATCATTTCTTATCGATGCAACTAAAAGATCCTGTTTGTTTGAAAATATGTCATTCTCTGGTGATAAATTAGTAATAGTATATATGGGTGGCATGCCACGCCCCAAGGGGTACCCTAAACGTAACAGTCCACCACACTCAATATTAAAGCTTAAGTATGACAACCTTAGCCACTCCTCAAATCTTTGATATTAAGTATAAGGCGTGATCTCACAAATTTAGAGGACCATATATGGAATTATGAAGCTTAAGAAGATATAATAACAGATTAAGAAAAGATGATTCATAATATTTACTTATTCATAATAATAATCTTACAAAACTTAGGGGCATTTCCCCCACAAGAGTATTTCTACATCTTATCCAACATTAAACTTCATCTTGAAATTCCTTAACCAAAAGGGAAAATACCTGACTGCATGATCCACGTGGCCTCAACCACAAATATGTGAACTGCAAAAGATATCTATAGGGGTATAAGCTAATAGGCTTAGTGAGAACTATTTCCATAAATGACTTCTTATAATGAAACTTAAACAAGTTATTTAAGCAAACATATGAAATGCATCATACACGTGGGCAAACAAAGCATATAGTTTTTCCGGGAACTATATGTTGAATGGATTTACTCCCTCCATTCGGGGTTTGGTGATACGTAACCTCAAAACAAGTAGTTTTAGTTAAAAATATTTATGCTTTCGATCAATATCTCCAAGCATATGAAGTCTACTTGAATTGAGCCTTGCTTTCGGACTTTCCGCCAAGCATTTCCTTCATGTCGCTAAGCGATCGCTTTCGGTCACTCTGCCAAGTGTTGCTTTCGACCTGAGTTACAATCCTTCTCACCCAAGAATAATAACCCAATGCAATGTGACTCACTTCATGGTATGCATGAATCCATTTATTTATGATATCATATCATCATTATTATCAAATTTAGGGTAATCATAGAATCTCATACAAATCAAGTGTTATACTAAAACAAACATTAAATCAATTCTGGCCTCGGTATTCTTAGGATCCTTTCAACAAATCATCTCACATACATATCCATTTGTCTTTTCTTAATTATAATGTAACTAGATTACAAGCACAATCAAGTAAAGCATTTTAAGGAAATAAACTCATGATGCCATGTCGACTATTCTTCTACACGGATGAGTCGCTCACATAATCCTCTTAATTGAAATAGACCTCGGGGTATAGGTATTCTTCCTTGGAATCACCTAGTCAAAGAAAATACTCAAAATGAGTAATTCTTGATGATTTTCTTGAATTTTGACAAAACAATGTCATGGGAACGTCAAAGTTCGTATAAAGGAGAATTATAATTTAAAATGGTCATAACTTAATCATTTTAACTCGGAATCGTGCATATAATATACCGATTTCTACCTACTCAAAGAGATATATCCATTTCTAAAACCATTCTTATCAAACTAAACCATTTAGGCCCCGAAACAGTGGTGATCAGATTCATCGCGAATTTTCTATCTCAAAAACAATTTTGTTTCAAACTTTAAATTATTCAAGATTTGTTTGATAAATACTTAGTTATCCATATATTTGAAAAATTCTCTTTTTATAGCTACTTAGCTCATATTTTATTCATGCTCAAGTGTTTGTTGTCCAATCATGTTTCTTGAGTAAAACAATGTCAATTAGGAGTTTAGAAAACTGTAGTTTACAAGAAATCTATTTTGTAAATCTTTTGAAATGAATATTCTGTTTCTTTTGTTTTCAAAGGATACTTTATGTTTGCTTTATTATTTTTCCTAGATAACTTTTCGAAAAGAAATTTTCTTCTTTCTAAGTCCTCTATATTAGTGCTATTTTTCCCTTATTTATTTTCTATACAATTTTTCTTTGACCATTTATTTGAAAAGATCTTAATTTGAAAATTCTTATTCCTTTCTCATAAGGTTTTCTTTATATTATTTTTTCATATAAATAATTTTTGTATCAAGATCATTTTCTTTTTGAAAAACAAGGTGGTATAGAAATGATTCAAAAAGCTTTTTCAAAACAAATGTAGCTTCTAGAATTGTAATGAGTTATTCTTTTAACTTAGAAAGGAACGAATTTATTTTTTTTAAACCATAGATTTTATATTTCATATAAACTTATTCCTAAGTGATAAAATCTCATTTTTACCAAATATTTTTAGAGCTTGAAAAATTTAGACAACAATTTGAATGGCATGATTTATGAGAAATAATAGCAAGCAAAAATAATATAAATAAATAAAGTCAAGTATCGGGAGTCTTAGCTTTTTCAAGGCTCTCGAGACTAAGAAGTAGACTAGTCCCGAAAGAAAAATAAAATGAAAGAAAGAAAAAAAATTTGTTTTGACTTGATGATGACAAGTCTAAGACTAGACACTAGTCTTAAAATAGCAAGAAATAAATAAATTGTAATGAAAGAAATAAATAAATTACTTTGCATGGAAATAAATAAATTGCAAGTGAGTTTATATGCTCTAAAGAATATATATATATATATAGACATACATAATAATACTTAGATATAATAACAATAATATGAACAAAATAACAACATAAACATAAATAGATTTCCACAAACATGAACAATACATGAACATAGTGTAGCTTCCATAACATTTAGTTTTTGGAAACTCACACCATGGTCATGTGAAGTTACATGACATGAGAAGAAGAAATTATAAAGAAAAGTTTACCTAAAGAAGGTTTTTGGAGTGTTATGTGGTTATGAGTTTTGTGTAGGTAGAAAGTGGTTTGAGATTATTTTGAGAGAGTTTTGGGAGGATATTTGGAGAGAGTTTTAAGAGGAGAATTTGAGAAAGTTTTTGTAGAGAATATGTAAGTAGTGATTGTGTGAAAGAAGTGAAAGAGGATGGGGTATTTATAAGAAATAATAAGTGAATTTTTGTGTGATTTAATTAAAGATAAAATAAAACAAATTGAGAGGGAGATGGGGGGCGGAGGGCGCCGGCCATACATCGAGAGGGGGAGAGAGAGTGTTTTATTTGTATTTTCGTTAAATAAATGTAATATTAAGTAAGGTAGATATGAAATAAAGTTATGGAAAAGGTAAAAAGTAAAGGTTACAGGTTATGGTTTTTGTAAGAGTAGGTATAAGAAAAAGTAGAGATAAGATAATAGTGTAGAATAGTAGTGAATAGTGTAATGTAAAGTAGATATGACTAATAAAGTACCGATAGTAAGAAAATACGCGTATAATTGCGATATCTATTATTTTTACTTGTCGAAAATATTATAAAATTGATATTTTTGAAATCCTTATATTTTTACGAGTCTAACGGTATATTCAGAATATTTTTACTATTCCGAGCCCGTTGACACATTTTTCAAGTACTGTGTCCGATCGGGTTCAAAACGATCCGCGATTTTACTAATATGATCTTTTTAAGCTTCCTTAGGTAATTACACACTATTCTACATACTAAACTCTTACTTACTTTTTCCAGGTTGCTTATTCGGGATTGCCGGACTTAAGCTATTACATCTAACTAAGGTTTTATTGACTTTAGGGTTTTGGTTAACTTTTGGATTATGATTTTAAGCTAAACCGATTCCAAAAATTAGGGGGTTTACATGGCATGTATACTACTGATAGGGTACCTTCGGAGCATGACAGTAATGATTCTTTTAATATTAATAGTTTGGTTTTTTTAATATGATAATATACTAGTTTAGTATTTTTACCATATCGAATATTGTTGGTTCTTTTATATATGAAGTACATTAATTTTTTTACCAACTAAAAAGAACAATTATTGAAAGGAAAAAAATGAGATCTAATTTATCAAAAGATCAATATTTGTAATTCTAAGGAGAATGATTTGATTAACTTTACATTCTTCCTTTTAATAGAATATTATGTAGAATTTAATGCTGTAGTGTTATTAAATGATCCTTTTATCTTCATACCTTTCTTTTTATAGTTTTCCCCTTTGTTCCTATTTTTACACTTTATTTAAATATATTACTATTGATAAATAACAATGCAAAAACGTATGTAACTTAACCAAACATTACTCTTGGTCATTTTAAAGCTAGTCTATTAAGCTTAATAAATCTTCCTCCTTTTTGTCTTTTTGGTCTACATATGTCCTCTAATATTAACCTTTTTTATTTATAAATTGGGCCTTGATATTATTCCCTTGACATTATAGTATTACATTGAGAAACAAACATTATTCCTATGAATTATAAATCTATGAACTAAAGAACACAACCAATCCCATGTGCAAACTCTACATGATGTTGTTAGATTTTATATTTAAAAAAATACTTACAATATATAAATATGGTAAAAGCATGCATATGGTAGGGAAAAGGAAATTAATATACATATTTTTTAAAAAATTACAAAAATACTACTGGGATGAAAATAATACTAAAATTAGGCAAGTCAAATTCGTCTCTTGAAGAGATGATGATAGGTTCATTCTGTCATCGTCTCTCCAAGAGACAAGGTTCTTATATTTTACAGCAATATCATCTCATGAAGAGACGAGATTGACCAGTTATAACCTTGTCTATTGAAGAAACGAGTTTAAGTTACTTATTTTTGGGATTTTTTCTTATTTGACGGGATTTATGTAATTTTTTTTAAATAGCTACCATTTTTTTGCTTATTCTCATATAGTATTGCACCAATATATATATATATATATATATATTTGACATGCCTGAGCTAAAATAATAACCCTAAATAGCACATATATAAAATAGACAAATAGGTTGGCTCATTTGACTACTAAACCTTTATATTACTATTATTATTGGTTTTGCTTCTTTCTTTTGAAATATCATGAAGGGACAAAAAAAAAAAAAAAAAAAAAGGTAAGAATCTAATTAATCATCATCATCATCATCTTTCGTATTCCAAGTGGGATGTGTGAGGTTGGAATCTCACCTTCCGAAAGAAAAGATTAAAAAAAAAAAAAACCAACAAATGTAATGTCAACACTTTAACTATGAGTCTATAAATATGTTATTTGAAAACAAATTATTTTTATAATATTGAACTGGAAGAGTCAACTTTAGTGACTTAGGTATAAAACATAAATTTTAATAAATACAAAATTTACTTTGATATATCATTTTGTGAAGGTATTAGTAGAAAATACCTTCCTCCCTCTTTCTATTAAATAATTGTTTACCCACCTACTTCCCACCTTATCATTATTACCTATTTCTGTATAAATAATTATTACGAAAACCACAAATAAAATAACTACCTGACCATTGTGCCTAGGGTAGCGTCAACTTCATCTAGTGCTATAAAATAAAATCCATCCACAATAGGAATTTGAATAAAAAAGTATATATTTATTAACCAATTAGCATCTCTAAGCCCATTGGTGCTTGAAACTAGTTTTTATATTAAAATTCACTTTTTGTATTATTCACCATTAAATTAAAAAAAAAAAGAAGGAACTTATTTCAATTATCTTACCATCAAGGAAAGAGTTGATAAAAGAAAGATGTATTAGGAAGTTAGTGTGACACCTAAAAAACTTTATATTTAACTTAATTGGTCCATGGGCATGGTGTGGTTCAATTCAATTTAATTTGATTTTCATTCAAACGGAACCAAATCATAAGAATATAGTTGAAGTTTTTGTCACTTTAAATTAACTCGTATGATTTAAACTAGGAATTTTCTCATATCATAATTTTTCCCCTAATTGATTGATATTTTATCATTTAGGAATATATAATTGCATATTTCAAAAAATATATATTTATGTAATACATAAACTCATATTGAAAGTATGAAATTGATTCAATAATAACTAAGTATTGTAATTATATAAGGAGGTTTTCTTTTCTAAAGAAAAAAAAAGAATATAAAAGACTCACTTCATAAAATAAATAATTTAACCACTAATCATAAAAGCATATTCTCCTTATAAACTTGTGAAAGTATCTAATCAAATATATTAGCCTCTCATTTAACTAAATTGAAATATCACAAAACATCATAAACTTTTACGGTCTCATTGGCAGAACATTCAATCAATTATCTTATAGTAATTGATATATTATATATTTTAAAGATGCAATCATAGTTAGGAATGAATCCGAGTTGTTAAATGACTGATAAAACCATAAAATTTTTTCAAAATATTTGTAATAGAGGGAGGAAAAAAAAAATAGAAAAACCTTCTCAAAGAAAGTAGAGTAGCGGAAAAACTCTATACAACGTGGAACAATCAATTATGAAACACATATGTTTCTACCTCATCTTTTTAGCTAAATTTGTTGTTAAGGATGTACCTTGACATTAACATTTTGTGGGCTAGGTGAGTGTAATAAGCCCATATGTCCACCAATTAAACTGCCCATCTTCATCTTAGACAACAACACCAAGGCTCGAACCATTTAATGGCCCAATCCATGAACCATCTAAAGGGCAAATGAAAGGTTGTCATCGAATATGTTAAAGTCTGAAAGGCTACAACATAGACTATCTAGGCTTAGAACATCATAGACTATATTAGGTAGCGTTTTAAATAAACTTTTCTTATACGAATGGACCACAATCATTATGTATTGTTACTTACCATTAGACAAATATAAAACATATGGTAAGAAACTGGTTAGGAAATCGATAAACACCTTCAAATAATAATAATAATTTTTTAGAAACTTTAGGCTACAAGTGTATGTATATATACCTCATAATATTCAAGTTAGGAATTCATGCATTCCTATTAATAATACCAAATTGTCTTGAAGGAGTGTTTTTTTTTTTTTTTTTGTTTCTCAATATTTTTCCTCTTTATCTCCTCATCTTAATTTGAGAAAAACAATCGTTTTCCACCAATTACTTAGAATTAACTCCAAGCTTAATGGCAATAACCCATCCATTGTGTAAGTAGACCACCAATCTCCAAAATTGCTAGCATAACCATAATAATTTGTTGAGACTGATGCCACAATGACATTCATGATCCTATCATAAAGCCTTAGTCGACCATCATGGTGAATACTGAGAATACTGTGCCAAGATAAAGTTTACAAGAGATATAATAGTGGAAGAGTGAAAGGTTGAGAATGAAACGAGAAATTTCATGTAAAAATAAGATGTTGAAGAAACGTATAAGCACAAAAGAGAAGAAACAAAATGAAATAACCTAGAAATAAAAATGATACCTATGCTTGGACAATCTTTGAATTACCCATTTTAATCAGGGTAAATTTGCCCTTATCTTAAAAATTCAAAGATATACTTTTGTGTAATTCTTCTTATTCCAAAGGTATCTCTCACAACTAAAATCAAAGAATACGATCAGCCCACTACATTCTCAAACCATATTATGAGTATGCTAAGGTTTAGAACAATTAAAATCCATATATAATAAATAAACTACAATTATCTTAAATACTACATACTATTTTCAATCTCAACATTTTATATTTCCACAATTTCAAAAAATTGAAACCAACTAAAGCAATAAAGTTCAATTAAAACAATTTATTATATAATACAACTAATTTCTAGTAACAAACACGATCCCATGTCTAGAGGCCTTGAAAGAAAAAAAAAAACTTTAAGTCACACCTATATTCGAAAAAAAAATTCTCAAAAGGATGAGCCGAAGCCTAATTTTATAGCAACACAATTACACATAATATGTATATGCATTTAGATGCTAATGCAACAAACATTAATTTAAATGTTTAATTTAAGTGTGACAAGCCACACAGGATTACTCATGACTCTAGATAAAATGACAAGGTACTTAGGTTTCAAAATAATCCTATAAATGATTTAGTCATTTAATTATTGACCATATTTATGCATTATTCTTTAGCTAAATCGAACCCTCTTCAATAGAAATCTACTTATGGTTTTTATTCATTTTAAATGGCAAGCTCTCACATCCTCATGAGGATTCTCACCTTACAAGTAGTATAGGGTGGTTAATTAACATAGGCACACACACACACATATATATATAGATAGATATATCTTATCATAAGTTATATAAAGGGAAATATTATCGTTCATCACATGAATTAAAAGCAAAAATTTACTCATTATTTCTTTATGTGATTGGTTGTATCAAAAAAGGGCTTTAATTAGACTTATTTTCAAAAATTTGTTTCTTTAAAGGTAAGTATTTAAGAAAGGATTATTTATGAATGATATTTAAAAAAAAAAACTAGGAAGAATTAATTTGACATGGAGAAAACTATGTTAAATTAAATCATCGACTAATTATTCTTTGGAAAAATTTTCAATATTTTATGCAATTTCCTACTTAATTTTTTAAAAAGTGATATTACTTTTTATCCACAGAATTGAAGAAGTTTATTGAATTTTATAACAATTAAATGCTTTAACTATAGATAAAGTTGAGTATTTTTTAGATGTTTAAGCAAAACCACCGAGACTTTGTACATTTTAAATATTAAAATTTGGTAATAATTTTTTAGCATTTAAAGTGAAAAAATATTAGAATTTCTACTTTAAAATAATTTGGTAACCACTTAAAAAGATTATTAAAGGCTAGATAAGATAACGCTCGAAATGTTTATCAAGATGCATGAAAAAGACTAGTCAAATTGGTAACATATGAAAGGCACGAAATCCTTACCTTTTGAGGCATTTCATTATTATAAAACACTTGCACCATGGTATAGGTAAAGTGAAATGGTTACATGTCTTGTGTCGTGTCTAATTAGGTAACATTAGATCATTACAAAAATAAACAATATGTAATGTTTAATTACTAGAAAATACATTATAAAGGCAACAAGTAAAATAAATTAATGCTTAAGTGTTATAAATATAAATAATAAAGTATATGCACCATATATATACCATATGCATCAAGGAAACTTCTACGGTCTCATCGACGAAACCATCCATTCAAACATCTAAATATTAAAATAAATAAAAAAATTGGAATCTTAATTATTTTAGTGATTCGATTGTGGTTGTGTATGGTGTGAGCTATTGGATAGTGATAAACCATTGGATAATGATAAGCCATTAGATAATGACTGGATCATAGAATTTCTCATGCATTAGAATGTGTACTCTATGGTGTCTACAAATATTAGTATTGCAACTTATCTCCTATAACTTGTTGAAACTCAATATATAAGCTAGGACTAGACTCTACTATTGATATAAATGGCAAAATGGAAGGACACATACTAAAAATTATTAAAATTATAGAAATAAGTTTATATCTAAAATATTATACTTATATTTTTTAGGAAAATATTTACGAAAAATTTTTCTTCATTATAGTACCAAATTTGTATTTTATATACTTATTAACCTTCTTATAGTTAAAAAATATATTTTTTTCCAAGCCAATTAGTATGTTATTTAAAAATGTGTCAATGTTATAAATGGTACCTAAGTTTATAAAATATGCAATTAGTATATGAATTTTAATTGATTAATTTGGTACCTAAACTTTGAAATTGATGAATTTGGTACCTAAAAAAACTTTTTATGCACGCTAATAATACCTTCTTTAAGTTCTTTCGGATACTAAATTGATTAATTTCAAATTTTTTAGTACCAAATTAATCAATATAAAAGTTCAGGTATTAAATTGATTATTTTTAAAGTTCAATTACCTAATTATATATTCTGTCAAAGTTCAAGTATCATTTGTGACATTAAACCTTTAAAGACTTTCTTGATATAATTAATGTTTCATCTATCAATATGGATCATTTTTTGGCAAAATTTATTAAAAAAAAATTACAATAGTATGCTAATGATGTGACCTTCAATTATTGTAGAAGAAATATTTCTTGTGTCAACATTTTTCAAGGAATGAGAATATAGTATTTTAAAAATTAAGATTGTTATCTATAATTTTAATAGTATGACGTGACAATCTAAGAGATATAATCTATCAAGAATTAACATACAAGGAGATTTCATTCCCTTCACAACTATCACTTCCATATAAATTATCATCCTATAAAATCAATTGCCATGGCTACTTTTTTCCGTGACTATATCGCCATCTCTGTTATTTTTGGTGAATGGTGGTAAAAAAACCAGCAGTGTCTTAAAAAACTTGCATCATAAAGTGAATGATTCTCGCTCCTTAGTGATTGATTATATAATTAAAAGGGTATGAATATACCATCGTTAAGTAGGGACAATGACATCAAGAGTAAATAATAAAACAATATATTGATAGGACTATGGTTTCAACAACAATAACAACCAAAGCATCGATCAACATAGATATAAGACTCTTCATAATAACATACTTGCTTAATCAGATCTTCTAATGTGTTGATTTGTGCTGAAAACTTTAGCTCTAGGCAATCAAGTTTACTAGGTATTTTGTAAGGTGTAATAAGTGATTGAACGTGTTTAGCTTTTATAGTATCTTGCTAACGCTTTGACCATTTGTAACACACACACCAACTTCAAACGTTACCGAATCCTGTCTTATTACGATGATTTGTTTCTAAAGATGCATAATAATTATTGTATATAATAATATACATTATACATGTATATTTGTATAATCTAAATTAGAATATCAAATGAAAAAAATGATAAATACATCTTAATTTATAATTATATTCACTTATGTGTATGCCATAATTTTATAATAATAAATCCATCATTACTTATTATACACGTGTTGACATATTTATACATTTTATATAGATGTACATACTTATACAGAGATGTGCATACTCTAGAAGGCTAGATTAGCTTCATTGAAATACTAAGTTGAGCCTGGTAATAATTTGTATTAACCTTGTAGGCAAGTGATGGGATTTAAGAAGTCAAGTCCATATCTCCAAATGATGTTAGGAGATTTAATTTAGTTGGCTTGTAATAGGATCAATAGAGTAATCTGCTCACTTCTAACTTCTTCAAGTAAGCTTATCAATTAAGCTCATGCACTCGGTAAGGAAGACTTCAAACATTAGATCATGAAAAGCTTATCGAGATAATTTTTTGTCATGAAGGTTTCATCTCATCCATTGATCACCAAGACCATTAACAGATATAATCAAGCCTGAAAGTCTACAGGGATTTAAGAATTCCTCCTATCTCTCACTTTAGAAGTATTCATGGCTTCATCTTTTTATTAAATGTCTTTTTCATTCTATTTTAATAGCATGGACTATGATACAATACCATAGGCTTTCTTAATTTAATCTATGGAATCCAACTAGTAAATCCTTTTCTTATCTTACTCCAGTTCATCCAATTAGGTTTCTACTAATAGTTTAAAGGATGGTATCTTAACTCTAAATAGGATAACAACTTTTATGTCAAATACTAATGAATATAGAGTAATCTTAAGTAAGACTTTAAATTTCGTGTGATAATTATGAGAGCAAAAGGAAGTATCTCATTTTAGTCATTGTAAGTAAAGGGCACTTCTTCTATGATTTTCTTAATATTTTTGTTGGTTATGTCTATTGCCTAATTCATTTAGGTTATGGTGTTAAGTTTTTGTGATTAATCTCAAATTACTTCCAAGCCTCACCATAAGAACTCTATTCTTAAAGATCCAATGGGAAACAAGGAAGTGGTAAAAGACATCTAAAGATGTATAACCTTGATAAGGGCCACAAATTGAAGAAGTTTTCTAAGTCATTAATAGAAATGTCATACATCTGAAACATGATTTGCCCTTAGATTAATAGACTCATGGACCCTTATGTACCAAATGTTCTTACAAATCCATAAAAGGTCCGCGATAATTAACGTGAGGCAAATCCAATAAAAGTCATTGAAGCACCTTGTAGAATACATTGAATGACTTTAAGAATGCTCCATAAACATCAAAGACATATGTGATGACAACAAGATAATGAAGATCTGAATCCAAGGGATGTTCATCAAATATGATCTACACTTAGAAAATTTTGTCGTTATGTTCTTTTACTACAATCATTGAGAATGTGAAAAAAAAAACTAACTACTGTACAGTGAGACAATGAGGAGAGGTGGGAAGTTTGATAAATAGATGACATTTATAAACTCAAATTAGGGCTAAAGCTAAGAGGAGGCAAGAAATTGATGAATTATAAACCAAGAGGCCCCATACTAGTATCATCATTCACATGATCGATGAGCAAAGTACGTACACATGGTACATGTCCAATGAATACAAGATAGAAATATCAAGCTTTTGAGAGTTGAATTCTTATATATTGCAAATCAGAAAAATGAACCAAAATTAAACAAAATTAAAACTTAACATTCTATTTGTACATTAACAAAAAGAATGAAAATAAACTAAACCTACTTAGATATGTTTTTCAAAATATATAAAATTGAAGTTAATAGACATGCATCCCTATAAGAATAATTAGTGAACTAACTTAATAATAAATACAAAGTTATAAAATGTAAAGCCAATTCCTTATAAAGATCCACTAAGATAAAGAGAAGATAGCAAAATGATTTAAATAATTTAAAGGAAAAATGTATATATATCTTAAGTAAGATACATTATAACAAATAATGAAACAAAATAATATCTCAAGCATTATGGTGGCAGCTAAGTGTTAGCATTAGGGAATTATATTTTGTTTAGTTTAAATGCATCCATGATGGCATAAATCTAAATTTGACATGGCATGATGACAAGAAGAATAAAAAATTATACATCAATACTAAAAAACTAAAGTGAGTTTCAATTTTGGCTATGGTTTCCTCTTAAATTTCATGAGTTTTTCTTAAATCCTTATCTTGTTTATTCAACACTTTAGGTCATTAAAGAGCTAAAATTAAGGATCATCTCAAATGTAGCACCAACATCTCAATAAAAAGCTTATGCAGCCCCTAACAAGTCTTCTTAGTGATTGTTTTTAATTGTCAATCTTATCACCTAAGACTCAAACCATTACTGTGTTATGGTCTGAGAGTAGGAGCCTTGTAGGAGTGTTCAACTTGGACGTATAGCATTGTCAGTGGCATTAACAGGGTGGTTTGTTTAGGGATTAGGTTAACTCTTAAGGTAAGCCTAACCTCCTGTAAGCAAATTGGTTAGAAGCTAATGTCTCTCTCCTCATGAGGCCATGATAGACCGAAATCAGTTGGAATAGTTAAACCTTCTAAACTTATGGAGGACTGTAGTTAAGCCAAGAGGGTGCTCTTAAGTCTTAATGAGGTAGGGTAGGCTCGGAACAAACTCAAGAAATCATGGTAAAGAAGATTGGCTTGTCATCTGGATTAATAGTAAAAGATGAAAAGAGCGATGGTTAAGCGTCACACAATCACTCCAGGAAAGGAGAATCTCCTATCCCGTGATAATTGGTATTAGAGCTAAAGTTCCCAACTCCATCAGGTTGCTTGAATGCTACCTAATGTGCTTAATGAGTGAGTAGTTCTTGTTATCAAGTTGGCTTAAATGGATGAAGCTAAAGAGGAGTGGCCACCAGAGGGAGGACATCATTGCTAGAAGGTAACTGTGTTGTGAGTCATGATTGAAACGCGAATCTACCCTAATCTTGTTATCGATTCAACTCGTGTGAATGAAGTTTAAGAGCAGTGGACACCAGTTGGAGAACATCATTACCAGAACGCAAATATGTCATGAGTTGGGGTTGAAACAAGAATATGATAATGAACTTTATTGAGCCAACCCTACCGTTGGACTACTAAAAATGAGGCGATCTTACAGGTGGAGGAATAGGTAAGGATGAGAGGAAACTTGTGGAAGCCCAAAGTCTTTGTGGGATGATATTAGGTGGCTTGATGAAGGATGTAAAGTAAGGTTGAGATCTCGAGGGAGCACGCAATCGCAGAAGATTTATCTCATGACAAGGAGGTCATGAATTTAAATGGGGGAGAATGTCATTGTCCAAGAATGGAGGGCTTTGTAGGAGTCTTCAACTCGAATGTATAGTGTTGTGAATGGCATCAATAAGGTAGTTTGTTTAAGGATTAGGTTAACTATGAAGGTAGGTTTGACCTCCTATGACCAAAGTAGTCAAGTTGATGTCGCTCTCCTAATGAGGCCACAGTGGGCCGAAACCAATTGAAATAGTTGAGTTTTCCAAACTTCTGGAGGACTATAGCTAATCCAAGAAGATACTCTTAACGAGGTAGGATGAGTTCGAAGTAAACCTAGGAAATCAGGGCAGGAAGGCTGGCTCACCATTCAGATTAACAATAAACAATTATAAAGGATGGTGGAGCACCATACGAGCACTTTAGGAGGGGAGAATCTCCCGTCCCGTGACAACTGGAGCTTTACGTTCAGTTATCTTATCACTAAAACTTAGAACCTTGATGTAACTTACCTCCTCTTTCTCCTATGATGCATTTGTTTGACAGAATGAGAATTACTATCCTACTTTTATTAATGTGAAATGACTATTCCATTATTAAATTTGCAAAAAGTTTTATCATAAAGAATATCTATTTCATATGATGCATAATGGACAAGGAATTTCTGTTCCTTCTCTTCACTAAAGGAATTTTTATTCCTTACATAATGCAATTTTTTATTTAAAAAAAATAAGATACCTCCGTTCATTAAATAAGATCATGCTGATGGAATTGCTATTTTTTTTTTTTTTGCAATCTTATTCCATTCAAGTAAATCAAATACAACACTAGAGTGGCAGTAAGACGGTTCAAGTTCTTAAGCGCCTCTAATTTCTACTAAACCTTTATCTAGACTCATTGAACAACATAGATTAACATGAATTTAGGATAAATACCCTCAGTTTAGTGTTGTAGCTAAGGTTTAAGGAATTCATTCTCTTATTAACTCCTTTTGTTCGTGAGCAAAGCGGTAACTTCTTCGTGGTTCTTGCGACTTAGGGCATTTGCAACTACATTTACTTTTCCCGGAGAATAATTGATTCCAAGATCATAATCCTTAATAAGCTCCAACTATCTCCTTTGTCTCATGTTCGACTCTTTCTATGTAAACATATATTGAGGCTCTTATGATCCATATATATCTTGCACCTTTACTCGTATAGGTAATGTCTTTAGAGATTGAGAGCAAAATTGATGGTTGCTAACTCGAGATCATGCGTCGGATAATTTTGCTCATGCGGCCTTAATTGTCTTAAAACATATGCAATTACCTTCCTGTCCTGCATCAACACACATCCGAGTTCATTCCTCGAGGCATCACTATGTACCGTATATGGTTTTTCGGGATCTGACAGTATCAAGATAAGATGGATACTAGACTTTGCATCAACTCTTGAAAGCTTTGTTCAAGCTTCTCGTCCAAATAAATTTCTCATTTTTCTAGGTCAACTGTGTTAGAGGCTTGACCATTTTGGAAAAATCTTTCACTAATTTCCTGTAATAGCCGACCTATTCGAGAAAACTTCTTACTTCCATGAATGTCCTTGGTTGTTTCCACACTATTATGGCCTTAATCTTCTCGAGTTCTATTGAGATACCATCTCTTGATATAATATGTCCCAAAAAGGAAATCCAATCCAACCAGAAGTCACACTTAGACAACTTAGCATACAACTTGTGTTCTCGTAGAGTTTGTAGTGCCATCTGCAAGTGCTCCTTATGTTGTTCCCTTGTTTTGGAGTAGACCAAGATATAATCAATGAAAAATATTACACACTTATCTTACAATGGCTCGTGAACTCAGTTCATCAAATCCATGAAAGCAGTCGGTGCATTTTTTAATCCGAATGGCATCACTAGAAACTCATAATGTTCATATCGCACCCTGAACTATAAGAACAAAAGTATGAAAATCTTAACCTGTTATCAAGACTTCTTAGAACTTAGAAATGGACAAGTTCCATAAAAATAAGAAAAGCTTAAAGAAAAGAAAAAGAAAAAAAAATTGTGGAAGTCTTAGATCTTATTCAAGTCTTCTCGGGACTTAGAAATGAACAAGTCCAATAGAGAAAATCTAGAAAAAATAAGAAAACATGGGAGTCTTAGATTCATGTTAAGGCTCCTCAGGATTTAGATTATGGACAAGTCCCCTTTTGTTTTGACTTGATTAGGGACAAGTTGACGACTAGAAGTTGACTAGTCTTATTTACTTAGCATGAGACAAGGAATAAGTAAAGAAATAAAAAGCAATATTAAGATGTTAGATTAGTGAGCTTTAGGTTCTAAAAATATATATGCATATTTATACATAATAACGTATAGAAAGTTATGTTAGGAGCATGAATATGACATAACATAAATTTAACATAGATTTAAACAAGACATGAATATGGTTTTGTTTCTATAAAGCTCTAAATCTCAATATCCAAAATATAAACATATAAAAATCTCCATGAACCCATTTAAGGGTACTCCAGAAGGAACAAAACCTGTGAAATATGTAATTTATAACTTTCAAATATCTTCTGTAATATAAACTAAATCCGAGTTGGCAAAACCAAAGCCAACAATAATCCAGAAAAGATTTAACTTCCCATTTAAAATCATATAATCTTGTTTAATAAACTATTACATAAAAACCAATACTTCAGATCCTCAAAAAGATAAATAATCAAAATATTGTTTTTTTTAAATCTTCAAAAACTCAAGAAATCCTTTTTCATATGTCCTATATAACATCCTATTCCTCTACAGGGTTGTCAGGTCCACTATCACCATCCCTATGATCAAGATACAAGTCATAACCAACAAGTCACAAACAATATCTCCATCACTGTACCTGAAAAAAAAAAAGGAATGAGCGAAAACACCTAATACGCCAGTCCACAAACAAAATGTAAATGCACAAACAGCATGTATACGTGTAACTAACTAAATGCAAACAACAAGATTATTATCTTCATTTAGCCTGCAAAACAACACAGTTCAGAATCATAGATCTCTTATCCCAAACCTGGAGTTACTCAGACTCTTGAAAAACAACCAGATATAAAATAAATAATTATATACATATATTGGTGAATGGGTACTCCCCAAACACTTGTGGCTATGCTGCCAATAAACCTATATCTACCGAAATCATCTTCAAGTACAACTCCACTAGGGACAACGACACACAAGGATCATCAGGGTGCCTCACCAGTATCACTGTTTGCCAGGTCTTTACTAGTCAAAGCCAATGACATCCAGAAAAAAAAAATTAAGCCAAATAGAATTAAGTTCATTTATATATCTGTTCCTACAGGCAACAATCAGAAAAATAGACCTACAAGCAAATACAACAAATAAGGAAATGTCGTACCTTTTCCAATTCCAGGAACAATCTCTCCAAATCCACAAATTCTTAAAAACAACAAGAAATCTCCCAATCTCCTGAATATAACATATAACAAGAACAATATATAAATCATCACATCAAAACCCTAATTATCCAATTCTCCAAAATCATCCAAAACCCTAACCTCTCAAGAAATCACAACTGCAGAATCTCTTCGATCAATTCCCTAGAAAACCCAAATCTCCACAAAACCCTAATTGCATAAATCAACAAATACAAACAAATCCATCATTCTAATTCGATCTTTTAATGAATCTATGATTTAGAGGATGAAAACTTACTTTGATTTGACTCTAAATCCGGAAAATCGCCAAAGACCGCAAAGAAACCATAACCCTAGAACATCACCAATCATGAACGAACAAAACCATAAATAAAATCATTTCGATGAAATCTACATATGTAATTAAGGGATTTAATTACCTTGAATGGATCTCAAATTCCTAATCGTTATCCTCAAGAATCAGATCTGATCTTCAATCTTTCTTAAACACCCACTCTTCAGATCTTCAATAAAATTAAAACCGTTTCTCCAATTCTTCTTCAAAATAAAAGAAAATCCTAAGGTAATTCATAGATTGAAAGACTTTAAAGGAATATATGATTTTGATTACTTGAATCCGATCTTCCAAGATCTCCTTTGACCAATAGAATCAAATCTCTAACTCGATATGTATGTTTTCCAATTTTATCACAAATTCAATAATCAAACCCTAAGAAATCTAATAATCTATAATATCTTAAAACAAAAATAGTGATTCAGTTACCTGATCTAGACTTCTGAATCCTTTGGCGACTATAAACTCTCAAAGAATAAGAATCTAGGTTTAGGGTTTTGTTGGAGAAAAGACAAAGAAAGAATATATAGGGATTTGTGACTTTTCATCTTCTGTCATGTCACCAAAATTGTATTAAAATTAGATTTTGTTGACAAATTTAACCTTATAATTTATATCAATGGACGCTTTTATCCTTCTTTATGTAATATTTACTTGTATATTACATCTCTCCCCTCCTAAAAAGAACTTTCGTCTTCGAAAGTTACCTGGATTATTGAAACAGCTTGGGGTATCTTGACTTCATGCCTTCTTCCAATTCCCATGTCGCTTCTCTCTCTGTTTGATTAGTCCACTGCACTTTCATGCACTTAATCACTTCTCTTCTTAGAAATTTCTTTGTTATATCCAAAATCTTTACCGGCTTCTCAATTGTCGAGAGATTAGGTAGCACTTCCAACAGTTCAAGAGCTACCACTTCATTTGAATATGTGACATATTTTCTGAGCATGGATATGTGAAACACGTTTTGCACTCCTTCCAAATTAGCTGTAAAGCCAATTTGCAAGCAACATCGCCTATCTTTTCCAATATCTCGTATGGTCCCACATATCTAGGATTCAACTTCCCTCTTAGCCCAAATCTGACAACTCCCTTTGTTGGTGAAATTTTCAGCAAAACGTGCTCTCCCACCTGAAATTTCAAAGGTCGTCTTCGTTTGTCAGTGTAATTCTTTTGTCTACTCTGTGCAGTTTGCAACCTCTGCCTAATCAGCTTGACTTTATCCATTGCCTCCCGTACTAACTTGAGTCCCAACATCTGTGTCTCACCTACTTCATCCCAGTGAATAGGTGATCTGCACTTTCTGCCATAAAGAGCTTCATATGGAGGCATGCCAATCGACGCTTGGTAACTATTATTATAAGCAAATTCCACTAATCGTAAATGCTCATCCCAACTTCCTTTGAAATCCAAAGCGCACGCTCTCAACGTGTCCTCCAAGATCTAAATAGTTCTCTTAGATTGCCCATCTATCTGGGGATGATAAGCTGTACTGAAAAAGACTTTGGTACCCAATGCTTGATGTAGACTTTTCCAGAATCTCCCAACAAATCCGGTGTCCCTATCAGACACAATGGTTACAGGTATCCCATGCAATCTTATTATCTCTTTGATGTGTAACCTTGCCAATTGATCTATTCGATACCCGTCTTGATAGGTATAAAATGAGCTATCATACTGAGTCTGTCTACAATCACCCACACTGATTTATACTTATCTCTTGTCTTAGGTAAAGCCGTAACGAAATCCATGGTGATGTGTTCCTATTTCCACTGCGGTATCGGCAAAGGTTTCAACTCACCACCGGTCTTCTATATTCTATATTTATCATCTGACATGTGTGGCACTTGGAAACATATTCTACTATCTCATTTTTCATATTATTCGACCAATACAGCTTCTTCAAGTTTTGGTACATCTTATTTCCTCTTGGATGGATGGAATAACTCGAATAATGTGCTTCTTTTAACAACTCTCTCTTAAGATCTCCTTGCATTGGCACACATAATCTTCCTTTATACCGTAGAATACCTTCACCATCTATAGAACTCTGGTGCCCTACCATTCTCCATTCTCTGCTTAATCTCCAGGATACTCTGATCATCCATTTGAGCTATCTTGGTTCTATCTACAAGAGTAGGTTGTATCCTCAAATTTTCCAATCTTTCACCCACTTGTCTTGTAACTATTTCCAGCCCAAGTTTCCTCATATCATCAATCAAATGATGTTTTGTTGTAATCATAGTTGCAAGATTTTCCACTCTCTTTCTGCTTAAAGCATCGGCTACAACATTTTACTTTCCTGGATGATACTGAATATCAATGTCATAATCCTTGCTAAGCTCCAACCACCTTCTCTGTCTCATATTCAGCTCTTCCTGGATAAAGAAGTACTTTAAACTCTTATGATCTGTATATACCCTGCACCTTTCCTCATACAGGTAGTATCTCCATAGCTTCAACGCATGTACTACCACTGCTAGTTCCAAATCATGCGTAAGATAGTTCTTCTCATATGGCTTCAATTGTCTGGAAGCATATGCTACAACCCTGCCCCTTTACATTAGCACACATCCTAAACTTTAAATAGAGGCATCACTGTATATAGCATACTCCTCACCACTCACTGGTAAGGCTAGCATTGGAGCAGACACTAACTTATCCTTCAGCAACTGAAAACTGGCTTCACACTCTTCACTCCATACATATTTAACTCCTTTCCGTATCACTCTTGTCAATGGGCTAGCAATCTTTGAAAAGTCTTCTACAAACCTTCTGTAATATCCTGCCATTCCCAGAAAAACTTCTTATTTCAGTCACAGTCTTGGGTCTTGACCATTCAACAACTACTTTGACTTTTTGAGGATCCACTGATATCCCACTACCATCAACAACATGTCCTAAGAAAGACACTTGTTCTAACCAGAACTCACATTTTGAAAACTTCGCATATAATTTCTCTTCCTTCAATTTGGTCAGAACTAATCTCAAATGTTCTCCGTGCTCCTCTTTAGTCCTTGAATATACCAATACATCATCAATGAAGACTACCACAAATATATCAAGTACTCCCTGAAGACTCTGTTCATCAAATCCATAAATACTACTGGTGCATTAGTGAGTCCAAAAGGCATGATAACAAATTCATAATGTTCATACCTTGTCCTGAAAGCTGTCTTCTGAATATTTTCAGCTTTCACTCTCAACTGATGATATCCAGATCTCAAGTCCATCTTTGAGAACACTGAAGCTCTTGCCAACTAATCAAATAGATCATCAATTCGTGGCAAAGGATACTTGTTCTTTACTGTCACCTGGTTCAATTCTCTGTAGTTGATGCATAGTCTCATGTTGCCATCCTTCTTTTTGACATACAGAACTGGAGCTCCCCAAAGTGAAACACTAGGTCTAATGAACTTCTTCTTCAATAAATCATCCAATTGCACTTTAAGCTCATCAAGTTTTGTAGGAGCCATTCGATAAGGAGCTTTTGATTTCAGTGTGGTACCGGGTATCAAGTCAATACCAAACACCACTTCCCTCTCTAGTGGTAATCCAGGCAGATCCTCTGGAAAAACTTCTGGATATTCACATACAACCGAAATATCTGACAACACTATCTCCTTCTTATCTTCTTTCACCATAGCAGCCAAAACTGATCCTCCCCACAGTTCATAAGTAGGTAGAACTGGAGGTCTTTGTACTACCAACTTATAAACAAACTGATCACTATCGGGCAAACTGAACTCAACTACCAGGTTATGGCAATCAATCACCACATGGTACTTTGCCAACCAGTCTATACCCAAAATCACATCAAAATCTAACATATCCAGCACCACCAAATCTGTAGGTAGATGCCTACCCTCTATCTCAATATCCACATTCTTACAGATTCTATTCAATACAGACTCACTTCCCAAAGGGTTACTAACAGATACACATCCAGACATAAACTCAACAGACATACCATAAACAGACATAAAAGATTCAAAAACACAAGAGAAACTGGCACCAGTATCAAAGAACGCATATGCACTTTGCAGAAGTATAGGAAACATACCCGCGATAGTGTCCGCACTAGAAGTCTCACTATGCTGTAAAGCGTAAACCTTTGCTGGTGCTCGCTGCCCTTGGCTAGAATAAACTCTGCCAGACTGGCCTCCTTTAGAATCTACAGCTCTGTGTCCCCTCTGCTTACACTTGAAGCAGAAAACCTATGGAATGACTTTGTCCGTGCAGGTATTACTCTTGTGTCCCAGCTTACCACAAGAAAAGTAAGCATTCTCTACCATAAGAAAAACAAGCATTTTCTTATGGTATCTGGGGCATCTCTTATCTGTACTATGCACCGGTGGCCTAAAGAACTGTGTAGCAGGTTTCTTCCCTCTACCCTATGTCATCATACTGGAAGTAAGTCTCTTGCCCAAGTAAATCTGACCTCTTTGGGGCTCCCTACTCTTCATTCTGTTCAATCCCTACTCTACTATCTTTGCCTTGTTTACAACAGCTGAGTAATTATTCAAGTCCATCAAATTCACTTGGTACTAAATCTCAGGCTCTAATCCAGTAATAAATCTGCTAACCTTAGCATCTTCACTCTCCTTCAAAGCATTAGGAAGGAATCTCATCAGCCCGTGCAGCTTTGACTCATATTCTTCCACTGTCATCTTTCCCTGTTGTAGGGTGTAGTACTCCTAAAGCATCCTTTGCTTTACACTATCGGGAAAGAATTCTTTGAAGAAAGCTTGCTAGAACATCTACCATGTGATAACTCCAGTCATGTGTCTTTTCGTGCTCAACTACCAATTATTAGCTCTCCTAGTCAGCAAATAGGAGGCATACTCAACTTTCTTGTTTTCTAGAATATCAATGGCAGCAAAAGTCTTTTCAACTTCCTCCATCCACAGCCATGCATCTAGAGGCTTACCTGGCACTGGTTCGAACTTGTGCACCAAATCTACAAACTTATTCAAATTGAGAACATCTATAGGTCTAGCCTTTTGACCCCCATTGCCATTCAATCTCTGGGTCTCCAATCTCTAAGCTTCAGCATTGGCCTGCACCATTTGCATATCCTGCCTCATAGTCTACTGTTATTGAGTAACTACTCCCAACAAAGCATTTATTGCCTGCATCAATTATGCGACATCAACTGGCACTTGTCCTCCTGCAGCAACATTAGGGAGCTGCTGCCCTACAGGTGGAGGTGGTGGTGATAAATCCTGATTCTGAACCTGTTACTCCTCTTGCCTATTATCCACTTCCTCCTCTCCCACTCTGGAGGAACCTACATCAGCTGTTCTTCTTCTAGGAGGCATTCTGACACCAACAAAACACAACAAGATCAGCAAAAAGGGTATCCAACTTGAAGATCAAAACTTAAAATCTAAGAGACAACAACATCTTAACAAGAAAAGAAAACATTCTAAACATGTACTACCCCATTCATCAATGATCACCGTCCTAAGGAGTCAATTTCTTAATTCTAATGATCTAAAACCTAGGCTATGATACCAAATAAGCTATAACGCCCTAAACTAAGGAATTACAACCCGCCACATATCCCTCTCCTAAAAGAGACATGCAAAGGCTCTAAATCTCAATATCTAAAATATAAACATAAAGAAATCTCCATGAACCCACATTTAAGGGTACTCCAGAAGGAATAAAACCTGTGAAACCTGTAATTTATAACTTTCAAATATCTTCTGGAATATAAACTAAATCCGAGTTGGCAAAACCAAAGCCAACAATAATCTAGAAAAGATTTAACTTCCAACTTAAAATTATATAATCCTATTTAATAAACTATTACATAAAAACCAATACTTTAGATCCTCAAAAAGATAAATTATCAAAATGTTTTTTTTTTTAAATCTTCAAAAACTCAAGAAATCCTTTTTCATATATCTTGTATAACATCCTATTCCTCTATAGGGTTGTCAGGTCCACTATCGCTATCCCATGATAACAATACAAGTCATAACCAGACAAGTCACAAACAATATCTCCATCACCTGTACCTGAAAAAAAAGAAGGAATGAGCGAAAACACCCAGTACGTCAATCCACAAACAAAATGCAAATGCACAAACAACATGTATATATACGTGCAACTAACTAAAAGCAAACAATAGGATTATTATCTTCATTTAGCTTGCAAACAACACAGTTCAGAATCATAGATCTCTGATCCCAAACCTGGAGTTGCTCAGACTCCTGAAAAATAACCAGATATAAAAATAAATAATTGTATACATATATTGGTGAATGGGTACTCCCCAAACACCCGCGACCATGCTGCCAATAAATCTTTTTTACCAGTTTCATCTCCAAGTACAACTCCACTAGGGACAACGACACACAAGGATCATTAGGATGCCTCACTAGTATCACTGTCTGCTAGGTCAAAGCCAATGACATAAAAAAAAAAAAAACAAATTAAGCCAAATAGAATTAAGTTTATTTATATATTTGTTCTTACAGGAAACAATAAAAAAAATAGACCTACAAGCAAATACAACAAACAAGGAAAGGTCATACCTTTTCCAATTCTAGGAACACTCTCTCCAAATCCACAAATTCTTAAAAACAACAAGAAATCTCCTAATCTCCTTAATATAACATATAACAAGAACAATATATAAATCATCACATCAAAACCCTAATTATCCAATTCTCCAAAATCATCCAAAACCCTAACCTCTCAAGAAATCACAACTGCAGAATTTCTTCAATCAATTCCCTAGAAAACCCAAATCTCCACAATACCCTAATTGCATAAATCAACAAATACAAACAAATCCATCATTCTAATTCGATCTTTTAATGAATCTATGATTTAGAGGATGAAAACTTACTTTGATTTGACTTTAAATTCGGAAAATCGCCAAAGAACGCAAAGAAACCATAACCCTAGAACATCACCAATCATGAACGAACAAAACCATAAATAAAAAATCATTTCGATGAAATCTACATATGTAATTAAGGGATTTAATTACCTTGAGTGGATCTCAAATTCCTAATCGTTCTCCTCAAGAATCAGATCTGATCTTCAATCTTTCTTAAACACCCACTCTTCAGATCTTCAAGAAAATTAAAACCATTTCTCCAATTCTTCTTCAAAACAAAAGAAAATCCTAAGGTAATTCATAGATTGAAAACTTTAAAGGAAAGATATGATTTTGATTACCTGAATCCGATCTTCCAAGGTCTCCTTTGACTAATAGAATCAAATCTCTAAACCCGATATGTATGTTTTCTAATTCTATCACAAGTTCAATAATCAAACCCTAAGATATCTAATAATCCACAATATCTTAAAGCGGAAATAGTGATTCAGTTACCTGATCTGGGCTTCTGAATCCTTTGGCGGCTATAAACTCTCAAAGGATAAGAATCTAGGTTTAGGGTTTTGTAGGAGAAAAGACAAAGAAAGAATATATAGGGATTTGTGGACTTTCATCTTCTATCATGTGACCAAAATTGTATTAAAATTAGATTTTGTTGACAAATTTAACCTTATAATTTATATCAATGGACACTTTTTCCTTCTTCATGTAATATTTACTTGTATATTACAATTTCATTCCCTAGTATAAGCTCATAGGGATATGTTGAAATCATAACATATATGATCTTCATGATATGTTATCATGAATTAAAGAGATGGTTTAAGTGTTTACCTAAGGTAGATGAAGATGGATGATGGTAGATGACAGATGGGTGAAAGAAAGATTTGTGAAAATCACTTTGGAAGAGGGAATGGGCTCATAGTTTGAAGAAGAAAAAGAGAGAGAGTTTAGGTAGAAAATTTGCAAGAGTTTTGTTATGAAATGAAAGTGTGCGTAAAGAATGAAGGGGAATTGGGGTATTTATAGAGTTTTGGAGTGAAAATTAGTGTGAATTAAATTAAATGAAATTAGATAGGTAGAGAGAAGGGGTGCGCCGGCCATAAGCACAAGAGAGGGATAGAGAGATTAAAAATTAATTTTTTGTCAAGAAAAATAAGTAATATGTAAGATAAGTTATGTATAAAGTAGTATTGAAAAAAAAATATAAGGAATTCATGTGTAGGCTGTAAGAATAGAGTAGTAAGAAAAAGTGAAGATAGACCAATTGTAATGATAGTAGTAAATAGTAATTGAATAGTAACAAGATAAATAAATTACCAGTAGTAAAGAAAATACGCATAAACGGGTTATATATGATATTTTTAAGAAGCTGAAAATTGCTATAACTGATATTTTACGATTCCTCATCTCATTATGGGTCTAGATATATTGTCGGAATATTTTCACTGTTTTGCATGCTGAGACCCTGATTTCAAAAACTAATCTTGTTCGGGTTTGAAAAGATCAAATTTTTTATGACTATCTTTTTAAGTTATAAGACATTATTTCGAACTATAATCCAAGGTTATCTCATTTTTACTATTTTAGGATTTTGAGCATGGTATTGTCGAATCTAACTTTACTAAGACTTGTTTATTGACCTATGTTGACTTTAGAGTTTCAATTTGACTTCCGGTCCTAGGGTTCATGCATAAAACTTATTGTAAAATCTAGGGGTTTACAATATGATTTGTGAAGAAATTTTGAAAATCCTAAAATTATGCTCATTAGTTCTTTATTGAGTTTAGCATTCAAAAATTAAAAGCAACTTTGTGTTTTACTTACTTACTTTGAATTTAGCATACCTAATCAAAATTGTATGATGGAATCTAGGTGAGGCAAACTTATTTTGCTATTAATGGTGGAATTTAGAGTTTAGGAGTGGATCAAGGTCCTTAGTACAAGCTAATTAGTTATGTTTCTAAGCATATTGGGTTGTATATTTTCTTTTAAAAAATTTTGGGAGCTCATTTAATCTCTAGTGAAAGAGTATATGAAGTTTAAACCCATCTAGAGGAAAAGGAAAAGATGGAGGCAATCCTTACCCCTCCCCCCTTCCCCCCCTTAAAATGTTTGAAAAAGGAATTGAAAATTTTTGAAGAGGTCTAAAGAGGAAAATCCAGGCAAAAAAATAGATGCAATATACTTTCATTTTTTATTAATGTTCTTAGAAAAGTAGTTAAAAGGCCTATATACCCTTAAATAGGTGGTTGAAGCGTAACTAAGTCTCTTTTGCTCTACTTGATTTTGTGTTTACTTTGTAACTTTAGAAATTGATATTAAATGGTGAGGATAAAGTTTGATTTAACTGTATTAGTTTTAGAATTTTTATTTTGGTATGCTAAGTACATGTATAGTAGGTTCCAGCAAAAAACACGAAAAGTTTGAAGTTGCTATGTTATAAAATGAAAATTTGAATGCTATTATATGATTTGAACTTCCATAGAACTTTTGAGTATAATTAAGGACGGATTTCTTTGTTCTTAATTATTTACTTAAGGACAAGTAACTGGTTAAGTGTGGAGGAGTTTGATAAGTGTCTAATGACCCTTATTATTCACATTATTTTGATATTATATTATATAAATCTTATGTGAACTATTAAGGAAAATGACACTTATTTGGGTTAAAATGTCAATTTTAGGGATAAAAGATATTAAGGTTAATGAAGACTTTTGGGTGAGATAAGGAAGAAGATTTTAATGAAGAAATAGGCCAATGGAAAATGACCATTTCTGCACAAACTATGTAAAACACTGATATAATAGGCAAAAATTGACCAACAAGCAATTTCAAATAGCGCAAAGAAGCTACATAGGTCGTGAAGGATGCTCATGTAGAGGATGGAAAATGACCAAAACTGATTTTGAAAGTACACAACCTATCTACATAAGCTATGTTCGTGATCGTACAACCCCAGATCTAAAAATTTCACCAATTTACATCCTACACAAGCTTCCAACACAAGCCACGTAAGATGCCCATGTTAAACTGACTTTGGCTCTATCCTATGAATAGCAGCCTTAACTCGTCTTTTTCATATCATATCATTATTCCTAGAAATCTTAGAGAGAAAATTACAAGCTTCAAGAGGAGAAGTCCCATGCTTACATTCTATTCTTCTAGATTTCATATAATGATTGTAAAATTTATGGAGCAGTATTTTCTTTATCCTAAGTCTTCTAAAACCCTAGATCTATGTGTTAAATCTATTTGATTAATGAAAATTTATGTTCTTAAGTTTGTTCATGCATTCTTTACTGTTCTTGTGATTAATTTGTGGCTAAAATTATTTGCATGTTTGATTTCTTTTAGATAGAAAGAGATTCCATCTAATAGAATAGATTTGTATGAATAGAGAGGATTTAATGTGGATCTAGACATTAGCTACATAAACTTTCTACATAAGGATTAAATCTTTCTAAGGAATCTTAAACAATAATGCAATTCTATATGTATTAATGATAAAAGACATTTCCGTTAATCATATAGGATTAGAATTCAATTATCTTGAAAGAGAAATTGATGAATTTGGGACTTCCTACAGCTCAAGATATAGACAATCTGTCAATCAATCCTTTATTATAAGAAATTAGGGTTTATGATGGATCAAGATAAGAGGTATCACTTTGTGATTATATTATCTTAAGAAGGCACATAATTAACTATTAGGGTCATTATTTAGATAATAATAGTTATAATATCATCTCAATTATTAGGTTAAATAGTAGAAAAACAGTAATATCGGTGCTTATATCCAGATCTTAGATGATGACCCTGTAGTAATTCTATTATGCAATCGATAGGTATGCTGCCTTAGAGCTTGTCGTAAGATTTCTATTGGGTTTTATTATTTATTATTTGATACAACTGATACGCTCTTATCAACTTCCTCCTCTTCATCATGGTTCGACTCATTCATCACCGCTTCATCATTTTAAGGTTCCATTTCTACCTTGGTTCCCGACATGGGGGTGTTAGAGTGGCTTCTTCCAA
Organism: Combretum micranthum; assembly: GCA_024138025.1. Lineage (NCBI taxonomy): Eukaryota > Viridiplantae > Streptophyta > Magnoliopsida > Myrtales > Combretaceae > Combretum > Combretum micranthum. Next base: position 505,597 of record JAMXBD010000242.1, on the reverse strand, counting down.
GGGACGCGACACTTTGCTTGTAGAAAGCTTGCTAATAACGTACATTCGATTTCTTTTTGGGCTATATCTTGGGTTCTACTGCACGAATCTCATCTTTGGGATGCTCTTCCTCTTCTTCTTCCATCTCATCATCCTCATTCATTTCTTCTTCCTACTCGATTTTCGATGGAAATGGGCAATACATGGTGTTGATTATTCGGATTAAGGAGGACATTGTAGTAAACTCCATACCACTAAAAGTAAAACTTAGCATCTGACTTGTTCCATTGGGTGTGATCAGCAAGCTCATCATGTGTGTAGATATAAAGTGATCTTTTTGAATTCTAAGCTCGGAAGTCCAGAAAAGTCAGTGTACCTTCACTTCTAAGGATAAAGGTTGCCTCTTGGAGCATATAGTCCTAGTAGTGGTATGACATGATTCTTTCTACTCTATAAATAACTTCCATATCGTTCCAATAACTTCCACATGGTCCCACATTGAGTTTCAGAGTTCTCCCTTCCAAAGGGCAAACATTTCTCTGATTGGTCTAAGTCTTCCAACCAAAGCAAAGTCTTCACATAACATCCTGAGCCTCAACCGATACTCAACATCGGTCTCATCATAATCCTTTTGAAATTCTTGAGTCTTTCCTCTTACTTCTCCAAGGGTGAGCCATTCAAAAGATAAAGAGAGTCATTAGTCCTTATGGTTCCAACCTTTATTTTACTATACCATCTAAGACTAAGCCATTTTACTATCCTTGCTTATCTAAGCCTTCTAAATCTATTTCTATTGTTATTTCCTATTCTTGATGCTCTAATACTTACTTAAATTGTCACGCCCTAAGAGTGACAGCCTATTGCATACGATATTAAAGCTTAAGAATGACTTTCCTTAGTCAAGCAAAAGCTTTGACAACATATGCAAGGCATACTTTTACACAAAAGGAATAATATGGCATACAAGAAATGCTAAACATATACTTACATAACTTAAAGATTTAGAGTTTTACATCAATATAGGGGAATTACCCCGTCGAAGTTTCCAAAACCATCACTACAACTATCATAATCTTTTCTAAAACAAACAATACTAAGAGATTTTAAAGGAAATCTATAATATGGTCTTCAAGATGAATTCCTCCAAAAACTCTTCAAAAGTTAACACTTGAGTGAAAGGGGACCTGGGATATAAGAACAAATACACCTGTGATAGCAAAAATCTATCGAGGTATAAGCACAACTAACTTAGTAAGTAAATTCATGTAATGATATACTCATACAAATAATCAAACAAGTTATTATTAAGTAAGCATATGAAACACAACATCCATATGAGCAAACAAACACATATAATTAACTAGAAATCATATGTTGAATAGATTTACACTCTCCATATCAGGGGTTGAGGAATTTATAGCCCATACAACCATCATAAATTTGGAAGATTTTTAGACTTCTACATGCCACAAATTTTTGTAGATTTACCGACTTTAACTTGCCACTACTATTACTCTCTCATCTCATACGAGGGAATAATAGCAAAAATGATGTCACTCGCTTTGTCATGTATGATCAATTTATAATTTAACTCCCATTTAAGTTATTAACAAATTTAGAGGTGATTATTGAGATATAAATAAACAATGCCACGTGGCATCGAAAGCAAAATGAGATTTCCTTAAACTACCTTAAGCTTAATTAATATGCATGGACGTGTTTTGTTTTACTTATGTTGGTATTAATTAAGCTTAATTGATACATTGTATATGTTGGTGAAATTTAAAAGTTTTTTCATGCATTTCATATCGTCGAGTCACATTCAGACGACTACTATTACTACACAACCGATTGGACGATTGGCAGACCCGAACGCAATCCTGCTCTAAGCATGAGGTATCAAACATTTGAGAATACAGCCTCACGGAGGAATCGTTGAGGGCATAAGGCTCGAGGACTAGTAGAGGAGGTCATGGAGACTTGCCACAGCCATTTCCAACCCTTGTCACAGAGGCCATAAATCCATTCTAGATATGGATTCCGGATATCCATGTATGTCTGTGTGATATGTTTGAACTTAATGACCTTGTTTGTCCATGATTGTTGATACGAATGTTGAGAAATATCTCACTAACGATGTTGTAGCTTACACCCCTATAGGTTCTTGTTGAAGTAGGTATACTTGAGATTCACTCGAGGACAAGAACTTAAGGAAAACGTTGATGAACTTTGGAGCCTTTATGGAAGAATTAGGAGCATAGGATGAAGTTCGAATTTAAAATTCTCTTTATGAGCAGTATGTGATATATTATTATTTTGGAGACTCCTAGGATATACTAATATGTTTGAGGACGCTAGCAGGGGTATGCCCTTAAGAGATATAATTAACCTTATTTATGTTTAATGTTAAGTATTTCTTTTATCAAAGTAACTTGTATTACTCTGACGTGTTCCCTTTGATGTGTTGTACGCCTTGTACATGATATGAAAGCCTTTACGTAACTATGGAAGCCATTCCTAAGCTTTAATATTGTGTACAACAGACTATTACATTTAAGGTACCCCTCGAGGTATGACAATGCTCAACCTATACTTGGCTTCCATCTTAATTTGCCAAAAAAAAAATAAAAATTAAATTCATATAACATTTACATGAATCAAGTCTACATTAAAATTTTTATCATTTTGAATGCTATTTATTTTATATATATTTAATGGAAAAACTTTATAGTGAAAAAAGTACACCATAACTTATCTGACCACTTGATACTCTATGCCTTACCACTTCTGTAAAGATTGTGGGAGTTGAGTTTGCTATTAAAAGAAGACAGCTATACAGTAATCCAAGTGGTCTTATTTATATTTATACTAATACTAGAAGGTTTGGTAAGAGGCAATATATTGAAAAATTCTATGTTAGCGTTACTTACTTGCAAAATTTCTTGGAAAAATAGAACGGTAAAGTTAAATTCCTGCTCTCCTTATAAATGGACCGGTTACAACATACCACAAAAAAAATAAATAAATAATAAATTGGTTTAGTCAATTTTTGCCTTGCCTTTGAATATTCACTATAGTCCTAGGAAATTCTGACTTGTCAGACTAAGATTGCCTATATACATATAGGTATAAATAGCTAATTATATCATTAAAGGGCATTTTACTAAGGTAGTCCATAAAATTAAGAAAATTATATATGAAAATTACAAGTTAGATAATAACAAATGAGTACATGGAAATTATGGGACGGTTTTATAATGATATCTATATAGTATTCTTCTACAAAAAATAATTATCACATAAAAAACTATATTTTTCAAAATAATCCTATAAATGATTCATTCATTTAATCATTAACCACCTTTATGCATTATTCTTTAGCTAAATCGAACCCACATCAAATAGAAATCTACTTATGGTTATTATTATTTGAAATGGCAAGCTCTCACATCCTTATTAGGATTCTCACCTTACAAGTAGTAACAGGTAGTTAATTAACACAGGCACATAAATATATATACATACATACACATATATATATATATCTTACCATAACTTATATGAAGGGAAATGTTGTCGTTCATCAATGAATTAAAAGCAAAAATTTACTCATTATTTCTTTATGTGATTGATTGTATCCAAAAAGGGCTTTAAGTGGACTTATTTTCGAAACAGTGTTTCTCTAAGGGTAAGAATATAAGATAGGATTATTTATGAATGATCTTTACGAAAAAAAAAAACTACGAAGAAATAATTTGATATGGAGAAAATATGTTAAATTAAATCATCTACTAATTAATGTTTGGAAAAAATTTCAATATTTTAGTGCAATTTTCTACTTAATTTTTTAAAAGTGATATTACTTTTTATCCACAAAATTGAAGAACTTTATTGGATTTTATAATAATTAGATGCTTTAACTATACATAAAGTCGAGTATTTTGTAGATGTTTAAACCAAACCATTGACACTTTGTACATTTTAAATATTATAATTTGGTAATAGTTTTTTAGCATTTAAAGTGACAAAATATTAGAATTGCTACTTTAAAATAATTTGGTAACCACTTAAAAATATATTAAAGGCTAGATAAGAAAACGCTCGAAATGTTTATCAGGATGAATGGAAAAGACTAGCCAGATTGGTAACGTATGAAAGGTATGAAATCCATACCTTTAAAGGCGTTTCATTACTATAAAACACACACCATGGCATAGTAAAGTGGAATGGTCACATGTCTTGTGTCATGTCTAATTAAGTAACGTTAAATTAGTATGAAATGTTTAATCACTAGAAAATCCTTATAAAGGCAATAAGTAAAATAAATTAATGCTTAAGCTTTATAAATATAAATAATAAAGTATATGCAACATATATATACTATATGATTCGATCACGGTTGGATATGATGTAGTGTTGGATAGTGACGAGTCATTAGATAATAACGGATGATAGAATTTCCCATGCATCAGAATATATATTCTATGGTGTCTTCTAATATTAGTAACGCAACTTGTCTCCTATAACTTGTTGAAACTCAATACATAAGCCAAGACTAGGACTCTACTATATATAAATGGCAAAATGGAAGGACACATATTAAAAATTATTAAACTTATAGAAACACGTTTATATTTAAAATATTATACTTATATTTTTTAAGAAAATATTTACTAAAAATTTTTCTTCATTATAATACCAAATTTACATTCTATATACTTATAAACTTTTTTTATAGTTAAAAAAAAATTTTTTTTCGAGCTAATTAGTATGTTATTTTAAAATAGGTTAATGTCATAAATGGTACCTAAGTTTATAAAATATGTAATTAGATATATAAACTTTTAAATTGATTAATTTGGTATCTAAACTTTGTATGAATTTGGTACCTGAAAAACTTTTCATGCATGCTAATGATACTTGGTCAATTTCTTTGGGATACTAAATTGATTAATTTCAAAGTTTTTCAGGTACCAAATTGATCAATATCAAAGTTTAGATATTAAATTGATTATTTTCAAAGTTCAAATACTTAATTGTATATTCTGTCAAAGTTCAAGTATCATTTGCGACATTAATCCTTTAAAAACTTTCTTGCCATAATTAATGTTTCATCTATCAGTATGGATCATTTTTGGGCAAAAATTTCAAAAAAAAATCATAATAATATGATAATGATGTGATCTTGAACTATTGTAGAGGAAATATTTCTTGTGTCAACATTTTTCAAGGAATGAGAATATAGTATTTTAAAAATTAAGATTGTTATCTATAATTTTAATAGTATGATGTGACAATCTAAGATATATAATCCATCAAGAATTAACATACAAGGAGATTTCATTCCCTTCACTACCATCACTTCCTTATAAATCATCATACTATAAAAATCAATTGCCATGGCTAGTCCGTGACTATATCACCATCTCTATATTTTATGAATGGAGGTAGGAACAACCAGCAATGTCCTAAAAACTTGCATCATAAAGTGAATGATTCTCACTCTTCGGTGATTGATTATATGATTAAAAGGGTATGAACATTCCATCGTTAACTAACGACAATGACATCAAGATTAAATAATAAAACAATATATCGATAGGGTATGGTTTTAACAACAATAACAACTAGAGCATGGATCAACATAGATATAGGACTCTTCGTAATAACATACCTACTTAATCGGATCTTCTAATGGGTTGATTTGTGCTCAATACCCTAGCTTTAGGCAATCAAGTTTACTAGGTATTTTGTAACATGTAATAAGTGATTGAACGTGTTTACCTTTTATAGTATCTTGCTAACACTTTAAGTCTTTGTAACACACTAACCGACTTCAAGTGTTACCCTATCCCATCTTATTACGACGATTTGTCTCTAAAGGTGTATAATAATTATTGTATATAATAATGCGCATTATACATGTATATTTATATAATCCAAATTAGAATGTCATATGAAAAAAATGATAAATACATATTAAATTATAATTATATGCACATATGTGTATGTCATAATTTTATAATAATAAATCCATCATTACTTATCTCTAGTTTGATCATGCATAGATATAATTATTACACATTTGACATATTTATACATTTTATATAGTTGTACATACTTATATAGAGATGTGCATACTCTAAGGGCTAGATTAGCTTCATTGAAATACTAAGTTAAGCCTAGTAATAATTTGTATTGACCATGTAGGCCAGTGATGGGATTTAAGAAGTCAAGTCCATATCTCCAAACGATGTTAGGAGATTTAGTTTAGTTGGCATTAATAGGTATTATTAGAGTAATATGCTCATTTCCAATTTCTTCAAGTAGGCCTATCAAGTAAGCTCATGCACTCGGTAAGGAATATTCCAAACATTAAATCATGATAAGCTTATTGAGATTATTTTTTATCATATAGGTTTCATCTCACCCATTGATCACCAAGACAATCTAACAGACATAATCAAGCCTAGAAGTCTACAAGGATTTAAGAATTCCTCCTATTTCTTACTTTTAGAAGTATTCATGGGTTTACCTTTCTATTGAATTTCTTGTTTCTTTCTATTTTAATAGCATAGACTATGATGCAATACCATAAGCTTTCTTAATTTAATCTACAAAATTCAACTAGTAAATCTTTTTCTTATCCTACTTCAGTTCATCCAATTAGGATTTTACTAACAGTCTAAAAGATGGCATCTTAACTATAAATAAGAGAACTTTTATGTCAAATACTAAGGAATGTAGGGTAATATTGAGTAAGACTTTAACTTTTGCGTGATAATTATGAGAGCAAAAGGGAGTATCTAATTTCAGTCATTGTAAGTAAATGGCACTTCTTCGATAATTTTCTTAATATTTTTGTAGGTTATGTTAATTATCTAATTCAGTTAGGTGTTATGGTGTTAAGTTTTTGTGAATAATATCAAATTACTTGCAAGCCTTACTGTAGGAACTCTATTCTCAAAGATCAAATGGTAAACAAGGAAGTAGCAAAAGACATCTAAAGATGTACAACCTTGATAAGGCCACAAATTGAAGGAGTTTTCTAAGTCATTAATAGAAATGGCATACATCTGAAACATAATTTGCCCTTGGGTTAATAGATCCATGGATACTTATGTATAGAATGTTCTTACAAATTCATAAAAGGTCTTTGATAATTAGTAAGGCAAATCCAATAAAAGTCATTGAAGCACTTTATAGAATACATTGAATGACTTTAAGTATGCTCCATAAACATCAAAGATTTATGTGATGATAACAAGCTAATGAAAATCTTTATCTAAAGGATGTTCATCAAGTATGATCTACACTTGGAAAATTTTGTCTTTATGTTCTTTTACTACAATCATTGAGAATGTAAAAGAAAAACTAACAACTCTACAATGAGACAATGAGGAGAGGTGGGACGTTTAGTAAACAGATGACATTCATAAACTCAAATTAGGGTGAAAGCTAAGAGGAGGTAAGAAATAGATGAATTATAAACCTACAATAAAAAAGTGAGTACAAGTGATGTCCATCAAGTCTCTTGTAGTTCCTTCATTTCAAAAAATGTAATAGATAGTATTTAAGGGGAAAAAATGTTTTAAGTCAATTGAGATTAAGCATATGTATTATAATCTTGTATTGGATAGATTAATATAAACAACACACGTCAATAACATCCTACCAATACCAATTTCCTCAAAGAGATAGTAATAAATGTTGAATGTTTGTCTAGTCTTTCATGTACTAATGCTGAGTTGTAGGAACTCTAGAAATAGTGAGATGAAAAACTGAACAAATGGCAATGATGCAAGCTAACGTACGAGAAATTAATTTAGCTCGAGCAAATGATTCTTGTGCAATGTTGTCAAATGTCAACATCAAACCTTAAGGTATGTCTGCTTATATATAATATTTATGAAAGGTATGTTAATCGTCTTGCATGAAAAACGTATTTGTTTCCAAGGACTAAGAGTTATATTGTTTCTTGTTTTCTTTTTCACTATGCAGATTTACTGAGAAGATGAGGCTTTATGATCATATCAATATCAAGTTAAAGAATCTTGTGTTAATATTATTTTACTTTTTAACTTGAATTGAAGACTTTGTTCTTGGTTTGGAAATGACGTGAGCTTGAGGGGTTGAATCTTGATATGAATTTTTAGGATTTTCCAATAGAAATGATATGGATAAAATTATTGTTCGATAGGATCCACGAACAATAAAATTAAACTGGTTTGTGATTAGATTATAGAATGATAGGGACCACGATCTATAAATTAATCACGATGTTAAAAGAATCACAAGACTCTAATAATAGGGTTCACCACAATTCTATATGACACAAGAATTGATAAGAACTCAAGAATTAAGAAAATCAAAACTCAATATTCAAAATCACCACAAAGGGTTTCACACTTAAAAGTGCTCTCAAATATCTCAAAAGATATGATAAAAACTTCCATATCCATGTTGAGTATTTACTAGGCTTTATATATAGGCTTATTACAAGGTAATTACGTAACTAAAAAAATATAATTGTGGCAGTTACTTAACTACAGCGTAATGAAAAAATAATTTTGGCAGTTACACAACGTAACTAAATAACATAATTGTAGCAGTTACGTAACTAAAAAACATAATTGTAAATAATTCCTACATCAATAAAAACAAAGAAATTTGAAAAGCCACAAAAGAAATTCGAAAATAAATCAAAACAATTAAAGGTCGGCATGTGAGGTTTGAAGTTTTAATCTTTTGTGTTAACCTTAAAATTGTTTTAGTTTCCAACAATTTCGATTACTGAGTCTTATCATTACCCCTGAGTTTAAGAAGATTCATCCTCGAATCTTGATTCTTCAATTTTTGAACTTTTGGAGTTAGATCAGAGTTGTCATCCAATTGATCCATGCAATCAAACTTCTCAATCCTTTGATTTTCTTAACATGCATCATCTTGTCCTGTTGTACCTCTTCATAAGTAAAAGGAAGCAGCTTATATGTCTTGCCCTGTGCTGAATAGTGTACTCATTCTTGTACCCATCAAATGTAGCTCAAAGATCATACAGCCATGGTCTTCCAAGAATCAAGCGTGTAGCATCCATAGTGCCACATCACACAAGAAAGCATTAGTGTAATCACCAATAGAAATAGGTACACGTACCTATTTATGCACTTGAACAGCCCCCTAATGATTAAGCCAATGAAGAGCATATGGCTTTGGATGTTGCTCCACTTGCAATCCCACTTTAGAAACTAATCCAACAGCAAAGACATGGCACAATTACCTGGATCAATCATAGTCAAACATGATTTTCCTTATACTAAACTCTAATATAGAACAGATTAGTCATCTAATGTGGAATGGCTTTTTTCTACTCAAGCACTAAAGTCAAAGATTGATTAGATATGTCTTCTTCTTGCACTTCTTCCTCAGTACTCTTCTGCTCCTCTTCTCAAGCTCAATTTTGTTATCTTTCAAGACCATAACTCACTTGTTAGGACATTGAGAAGTAATGTGGCTATGCCCCAAACACTTAAAGCATTTGATCTCTCTACTCCTTCTTTGTTGTGTCTGATCAAGCGCTTTATCTTCAACCACTTGCCTTTGCTCTTTTTTTTTTTTCTTTTCTTTCCTCCTTCTTTTCATCTAACTTGTTACAATTATATGATTTCTAAAATCATTTGCATTGATGTCTCTCAACCCTATTAGCTAATTTTATTACATCCTCCAAGGTTTGATATTGCTGGAGCTCAATAACATTAGCGATATCCATTTTGAGTCCATTAATGAACTTAGTTATAGAATCATATGAAGATTCTTGAATATTACATCTCGCCATCAAGGTCTCAAACTCCTTCACTATTCCTAAACACTCCTTTACCCTACCTCAAGGATTGCAATTTTATCAGCAATTTCTTTATAGTAATCTGGCACAAAATACATTTCATTAACCTCTTTAACAACGCTCACGAACGTACCTTCTCTTCATTAGCCCTTCATCTCTTAACTGTAGCTTATCCACCACAAACTAGCACAGTCAAAAAATGCTAGGGGCGCCATTTTCACCTTCATGTGCTCATCCCACTCATCACAATCAAACACTTTATCTACCCTTGCACCCAATCCAGAAATTCCTCCGGTTTATCACTTCCAGTGAAAGGTGGAATTTTCAATTTAATACAATCAATTCCCCTTCATCTATCATCTTTACCTTCTCGCCTTCGATTTCTTTCATTATTTCCATCAAAATCTTCACTAGAATGTCTCCTATGACTAGATCCACTATGACTCGTCCTATTTCTCACCTCCAATCTCTCCAAAATTCTTCTCACATCTTCTTGCATCCGATTAACCACTATTGTTGTTATTATTCCTTCCTTTAACCCTAGCATTGTTGTTATTCACACTATTACTATCATCGATACCATCTCTTCGGCCAATCAATAGCAACAACATAAATTTCAACAAAAATAAAAAACAAAATCAACCAACAAACTTGAAATAATTGCGTACGAACAAAAAATCTGCAAACCTGGCTCTAATTCCAAATCTGATGTGAGCTTGAGAGGGTTGAATCTTGATATGAATTTTTAGGGTTTTCCAATAGAAATGATATGGATAACATTATTGTTCGATACGATCCACGAACAATAAAATCAAACTGGTTTGTATTTAGATTATAGAATAATAGGGACCATGATCTATAAATTAATCACGATGTTAAAAGAATCGCAAGACTCTAATAACAGGATTCACCACAATTCTATATGACATAAGAATTGATAAGAACTTAAGAATAAAGAGAATCAAAACTCTATATTCAAAATCACCACAAAGGGTTTCACACTTAAAAGTACTCTCAAATATCTCAAAAGATATGATAAAAACTTCTATATCCATCTTGAACATTTGCTAGCATTTATATATAGGCTTATTACAAGATAGTTATGTAAAAAAAAAAAAAATATAATTGTAGCAGTTACATAACTGACAACATAACTGGAAAACATAATTATAGCAATTACGACTGAAAAACATACTTGCAAATAATTCCTACATCAATAAAAACAAAGAAATTTGAAAAGCCACAAAAGAAATTCGAAAAGAAATCAAAACAATTAAAGGTCAACATATGAGGTTTGAAGTTTTGATCTTTTGTGTCAACCTTGAATTTGCTTTCTTTTCCAATGTTTCAGGCTTACTGATTTTTATCAGGAAACTTATATTTTCAACTTGAGTTGGAGACTTTGTTTAATGGTTTGGAAACTTATATTCGACATTTAGGTCAATGTTTGTTGGTTATTTAGTCACCAAAGATTAAATTATTTATGTTATTTGACAGTGCCATATATTCATCTACGTCACTTTCTTTTGAGCTTTGTTTATTGTAAAATTGTACTCGATATATTTATATGAATGGCTAAAGTACTATATTACATAACAAGCCTTTTGTAAACAAGAGGTAAGTGACAATATTATGCGTATTTTATTAAGAAAAGAAAATAAAAATTTCTCAACCAAGAGGAGTAATAGTGGCTAATTTTATTATGTACTTAGTAACCAAGTTGAATTTGGTAGTTAATAACATGATTTTTAACTACAAAATTTGACTGTAAAAGATATGATATTTCATTAACAACAGAAATTTGGTAGTTAACAGTATGACTTTTAGTTACCAAGTATTGTTGTTATTAGTTACCATCTTATTAGGCTTTTAGCCACCAAATTTAGTAGCAAAAGGTATAAGTTTATGCTACGAAATCATATTTGGTAGCTAATATTACTACATTTAGCTACAAATTGTCATTATTTGCTACAATAAAAGGTAGTAGCAAAAGGGATAACTTTTCGCTATCACATAAAACCAGTAGCCTATACCTTATACCCTTTGACAACCTTTTGATACTATCAAATACAAACTGGTAACTAATGCTTTTAACTACCAATATTTACCCTTTAGTTACCACATGCCATTTTCTAGCGAATTTTGCATAATTCGAATTGTGATGTGACATTTCATTATGATGGTTTAAATAAATTTAGATTTATCTTAAGGATCATCTAAAGATTAAAAAAAAAAATTACCGTGAAAATGGTATTGAACTTTCATAAAAGTTTAATTGGATACCTTAAGTTTGGTTTAGAATAATTTGGTGCTCGAACTTTTGCAAAAAGTTTAATTAGGTACCTGAAGTTTGGTTTTGAACAATTTGGTACTAAAGTAAGTTTTTACGTACATTTTTCCTACCAGATTGAACTTACTTCAAATAGAAAAAATGTATGTGAAACTTACTTTAAGTAGGAAAATTTTACCCGAAAACTTGATTTGAGTATCAAATTTTTCAAAACCAAACTTCAGGTACCTGATTAAATATTTTGCAAAAGTTTAGATGCCATTTTTGACATTATTACAAAAAAATAATAGATTTGAATGGTAATGATTCACGACCCTTAATTCATGAATTAATTAAAAGTTATAAAGTATATATTTGTTATTTTTATATAAGGGATAAAGCCTCTTTTGGTATATGAAATTTTTGACTAAGTAAACAATTAGGTACTTAAACTTTAAAAAAGTCAAATTTCATATCTAATTAAATTTTTAGTGTCCTTTTCAAAGTAGGTATGAAATCGGACTTTTTAAAAGTTTAGATATTTAATTGTCCACTTCATCAAAGTTTAGATACCAAAAGAGGCTTTTTCCCTTTAACATAAATTTTTACATTAATTTTACACATTTTCTTCATTTCTCTCTCTCTCTCTCTCTCTCACTCTCAACCTTATCAAAACACACAATTAATCTTTCAAATTTCCTATAAACTTGTGTGATTATAAAAAAATAAAGAATACTACTTTTATTTTTTATACTTGCTTATTTGTATGCTAGGAAGAGTTACGAATCTTTTAGCAAAATTTGTGTGAGACTCGTAAAACTCTTTAAGGAAAGCGTTTATCATATGCTTTTAAGTGTCCCATCTTCCCCTAATTTTTTGGAATTTTCCAACACAAACTATATAAACTATCAATTTTGAAATATAAGAAAAATTACATGATAGTGTCGAAAATGCAAGTAAGACAAAATAAAAAGAAAAGATTCCATTAAAATTTTGCTAATCATAATTAACTTACTCCGTTGAAGAAGTTGCTATTTTCTAAAAGAAATAGTAAAATATATATATTTGTTCATTAAACCATTTGTACATCAATTTGAGTTGAGTTATTTAATCATAAAAAAAACTACCAAAAAATTGGAACGTTAAAAACCTAAATAAGAGTGAACAAAGGGATATATAACAAACAAAAGGTATATATTTCTTCCTTAAAAGAAGAAAAGATATTGTCAAAAGTAAATTTTTTTTCAAAAAAAAAAAAAAAAACTTTAAACATTAAGTGTGTGTGTGTGTGTGTGAAAGGATGAAATATAATAGGAGAATTTTCTTCTATATGTCAATTCCCATCATTTATATCACTAGGAACTGGAAATAAACTATATGTGAAATAAATATCAAATGAATTGTATTTTTTATTTTGTATGTAAGACTCATATTATAGGGGTTTTTATCAAAAAGGAAGAAGGTAGATCTTATCAATAACTGTCATGGCAATATGTCATATGAAAAATTTAGATTTCATGCCATAATACAAACATCTGATTATGGAAAAGCAATAATATTACTCTAACGTTTAATTTAAGGAAAAAAGTAGGTAGGATAAATCGTCTATAAAAGTAAATAAATTTTTCATTGATTTTTTAACATATAGTATAGGAAAGCAGTCCCATGCTCTCTCTTTTTTTTTTTTTTTACCCCAAGGTCCTATTTGTCAATAAATCAATGGAAAGCATACTTGGAAACAGAGAGGGCCTAATGACTTAAAAAGATTAATTAATAAAATTTATTAACGGAAAAAATACATATTATATTTATATTTTAAAAAAGAAAGATGTTAGTATGATGCTTAATATATCTAGCTGCTAGGAGAATGACCTTCTAATTATGAGGTCATGGTTCACTTCCTTAGTTCCTTTACAGTCATTTCACTCTATCATGCTGTATTTTATCTTTATTTTGCTTGAATGATGCGTATTCTTCATTTTATTTTTACGTTCTCTCCCACAGTGCCCAAAAACATTGAATAATAATTGAATAAATTCTCTTTTGATACTATACATTTATTAGTAGCATCTAATAAATAATAATTACAATGTTAGTACTATAAATATTTCTACTTAATGGCATAAAATATTTGTAAACAATAATGACAATCATATGACTTGGTGTGATAACAATTTTATACAATTAATATTATAGAATGAATATGAATTATTTAACGATAGATTGTTTAATCACTAAAATGAGAATACTTTTTGTAACTTTTTTTAATTAAATAATTTTATGAAATCATCATGAGAAAAAAATCTTACAATACTTATATTTATATCATGCTGCTTTTTTCCAGCAATCTTCTATTTAGATATTTTTGTGAGCAATTTTTGTTAATAACAAAATTTTCACAAGTCTTATGTATAAAATTTAATCTTTTATAAATTGATAGTTAAATTTTTATTAATATGTTCATAATGAAAAAGTAAACAGTATATTCTTTCTAACTTCATACAAGTAAACATCTTTAATCATTTCCTTAAAAAAATTTAAAGATCTATTCTTCTTAAGCATAAGAAATTCTTGGGAGTGCACTTTTTAATAAATTTAATATATTATTTATATAAAAGATGCATTATAACTCTAAAAACAAGAGGATATCTTTTGTATGGATAATTTCAATGTTGACTTAATAAATGAGAAATGATGTCACAAATGATAACCGAATTTTGATAAACTACATAATTTTTTTTTTTTTTTGCCATTAAAAACTTTGAAATTTATCAATTCATTAGGTGAATTTTGAAATTAATCAATATAGTACTTAAAAAACTTTAAAATTGATTAATTAAATAAATATAAAAACTTAATAGGAGAACTATTGGTGTAAAAAAAAACTTTTAAGTACTAAATGATTAATTTTAAAGTTTAAATATCTAATTACATATTTCAAAATTTCAAAAGCCGTAATAGATAGTATTTAGGGGAAAAAAATGTTATAAGTCAGTATTGAAATTTAGGGAATGTATTATAATCTTGTTCTAGAGAGTCAGTAGATTAATATAAACAACACACGTCAATGACATCCCACCAATACCAATTTCCTCAAAGAGATGAATAATAAATGTTAAAGGTTTGTTTAGTCTTTCACGTCTTTGACCCAATTAGGATAAACTCTTTTTTCTTTGGTGACATCTTTCAAGAACAAGAACACCCTAATGGCCTAATCAAGCCCAATAACCCAACCTTTTCATCGCCATCATCTTCCTCTTACCTTTTTTACAAAATCATATTACAAAAAGCGTGTGCTTCCAAAAAAATACAATCCTCACACATCACATCCATGGACAAACAACCCACCAAAACAACAACAAAGAGCAAGTTCTTGAAACTCCTACCAAAAGCAGCCACTATAGTCAATTTCCAAAACCCTCCTTTCAGCCCTGGCAGGGACAACCACAACCACCACAACAACATAAACAACAACTACAGCAGAACACATAATTTCTTTAGACCAAAATCCCATTTAGGAAATCATCAACAGACATATTCTGGTCCTATTGTGTCCATCATACCTAATGAAGCTCGAACTAGGCCTAGGTCCAAGAAAAATAATGGGAAAACCTTGGACGATGATGAGGATGATGCACCAGAACCCACTTCACCAAAGGTCTCTTGCATCGGCCAAGTCAAACATCACAAGCACAAGCACAAGAACAAGAACAGTTTCAAGAAAGCAAACCCTAGTACTAGTAGTAACAATAGTATTAATAATAACAAGCCAACCAAGCAATTCAAGTCAAAATCATTATCCCATAAAGATGATGATAACAAGAGCCCGAGAAACTCTTTCAAGAGAATGTTTGCAATAGGGAAATTGGGTAAAAGGTCATCTCATAATATCGATGGCGGTGCTCGGGTTGGTGTTTCGCTTTCTTCTCCATCTACTAATGTTGATAATGATATTCAAAGTGGAGGATCCGACGGTGTGGCAGCGGAGGCACCAACGTTGGGACAGATGAAGAGGTTCTCTAGTATCCGCCGTAGGGATGGTTATGGAAGTTTTGATTGGACGGCTCAGATTGCTCCTGAAGAAGTTGAAGAAGAAGAAGAAGAAGAGAAAGGAGGAGGAGGTGATTGTGCCATTTTCAGCACCAATGGTGTTAGGTGGTGGTGGTAAAGTGGATTTGAAGCCAAGAAAAGAAGTGAATTTATGGAAGAGAAGGACTATGGTTCCACCTATACCTCTTAAGTTGCATCATCAACAACAACAACAAAAGCATTCTTAAATCGTTTTGATGATTTTAATGTACGTATTATTTCATGTTTTGCTTTGGAATTTTTTTTTTTAAATTTGTATATTGGTTATGATGATGATTTGGTGAAATTAATAAGTGGAGAGAATTCATGTGTAAATTAATGCCAATCAATTATATTCTCTGCATATAATGCTAAAATTTCCATCTTATAATTTTTTCATTTTTTTTCTATTAACAAAATGGAGAATATTTCATTAAAAATGATAAGCCCAAATATGACTGGATTAGTGTTAATCCACAACCATGTATGTAATTCAGATGGATACGAATAAAATCTTCTATATGATCTTTGTCTATAACATCTTGTTAACTAGAAATTAAAAAAAAAAAAATTCCTTCCTCAATTCAAATTCTTCTCAATAATTTTATGGTTTTTGTAGGGAATGTCTATAGACTTTTTAATTCACGATGGGCAAATGCCCATAATATTTTTGTACATAAGTATATCAAGCTTAAATATGTCAATTTAGTATATGAATTTACATTTTGACATTAATTATATCAATTTTATACATTTTACAATTAATTACTTAAACGGAGTTAGTTTGGTATTATAAATTACCATAAAGTATATATAAATAGTAATTAATAATTTTAAATTTTAAAGAAATTACTACAAAAATAGTTAAAAGTTATGAAACAATTTGAATAGTTATCCCTTTTTTATTAACAATCTTCAATATCAAGATGTAGAAGGTGGAACGTTTCAATCAATAAGACAATTCCCACTTACCTCTTAACTATTCAATTACATCAATATTCTGGATGAGTTATAGTTTAACCTCTTTTGACACACACACACGCACACACATATATGGGTAAATTGCACAAACCCCTCCTAAAGTTTTAAAAATTGCAAGAAACTCAGTTTTTTCAAAAGTTAATATTACACTCCTTAAAAACAAGTTAATTGTGTCAACCTCCTCTAAAAATTTTAAAAGTTGCGTAAACTCCCAATTTTTTGAAAAGTCAACACTTAAACCCCTCAAACATAATGTGATAATAATATATAAAGTTTATTTAGTTGGTGCTAACATCTCATTAAATATAATATATTTAATTGATAAATGTTTTGAAAACTATTTAAATATATATACTAAAGAATAAAATTTTTTATTTCTTTTTTCCTTCGAACTTGGTATCTAATTCTAAAGTACAATATTAATAAAAAAATTTAATCAAAAAACTGGCATGGCTGTATTTTAACATTATAAAAAAAATTTATTAATATATTTGTTTATGCTAAAGTGCAATTCTAAAAGAAGAAAAACTAATATTAACTTTTTTTTTCTAAAAATTAATTATGTAAAACTTATAATAAAATTTTAAAATATTTTAAAACATTTTTTAATCAAACATATTATATGTGTAATAACACATTAGCACCAAATAAGCAAAATTTACATCTTACTCATCTCATCGGTTTTGCTAGAGATAAGTGTTAACTTATGAAAAATTGGAGTCCATACAATTTACTTACTTTCAAGAGTGCAAGAGTTCGATTTTGAAAAACTTAAAGGTTCATGTAATTTCCAAAATTTTTAGAGGAGTTCCACGTAATTTACTCTTTATTATTAATATATATTTTTGACGAGTGAATTCATCTATCTGTTTGGCCAAAAAAGAATTCATCTATCTGGAAGATATAGGAGTCAAATGATCCATAGGTTTTGATTTTTTTTTTTTTTGACCAAATAGGTTTTGGATTAATTAAGGAATAAACAAATGCATCTACCTAATGTTAGGGCTAGCTTCAATCATAATTTATCCTCCATTTTCCTTTGTTCTGCTGGGTGTAGTTGAGTTTGTGTACAAGTTTAAGTAAATTTTTCGGTACACAATTTCGTCTCCGGACGCCAACTTTTTTTAATTAATTTTTTTTTTCCTTTCATTTTCTATGCTGGCAAGTTTATCCACTATTTAATCTACCGGTAGAAACCCATCGGCATCATAATACACAACGACAAATAAATAAAACAAATGGTGTTTTTTTTTTTTTTTTAAGTTGGTAGTTGAAAATGATATTTTTAGATAAACAATCGGAAAATATCAAAGGGTTTTCATGCTAAATAAAAATATACATATTTTTATGCATTTGCATGTAGTTTTATAAAGAGTATATTAATGTTGACAAGTCTTAAAAAAATAAAAAGTTTACAATTATGCATTTAGATCCCTAAACTTTCAAATTGATCAATTTAATATCTAAAAGATCTTGATAAAAGTACTGTTAGCTTGCATAAAAAGTTCTTCTATATATTAAATTGATCAATTTTAAAGTTCAGGTACTAAATTGATTCTTTTTAAAGTTTAGGTACCTAATTGCATATTTTATTAAAAATTAAATACCATTCATGACATTATCCATTTTTTAAATATTAAATATGACTGAAGCATCAACAAATCTAATAAATTGAATTTGAGTTGTTTCAACTGTCATTTGAATTTTATATGATATCAATTTATTTATTCACTTTTCTAGAAACACAAATCTAAACCTAAAGTGGGAAAGATGAATTATGTTGCATATTTTTTCCAAAATAAACGCTGAAATTTATATATCAAACGAACCGGCGCAATCTGTATTGAACCAAGCAGCTGCCAAAACTGACGTTTGACTATGCCATTTAAGAGGAGGAACCCATGTGCTGCCAAATTTTAAGTTGCGTGTACCAACCACCTGTATGGAGGATAGCGGATTGTTTTGACAATGTCATTTTACCTAGTCCATTAGAGATATTTAATAATTATGATCTTAGAAGGGTACGCCGACACGTCCAAAACTTGCTGAAAAACCTAAAACCAAAAGCTTTTCTACATATTTTTATAATTAATTAGACACTTTATGATGGATAAGAAATACATGAAAATAAGAATAATTTATTCATTTGACTATCCTAAAACATCCATCAACATTTATCATTCTATGGATGGCCCAAAAAAATTCTATAAATTTATGTAGGAATCTGTATTATGATATCCAAGTTGAAACATCCGTTTCAGATTGAATCTTATTTTTTTAGGAAATGAGCCAATTCAATCATAGTTTAACTTCCAGCTAAACTCTGGTTTTCCTAATGGTCAAGCTCTAAGAACCAGGTTTGACAACAACAAATGGAATAAATTCGTGTGAATCGAAGTTTATCCTCGCCCTTTTTCTCAGCAAAAGGCCGGGTCTTTCAGTGAAATATAGACACAAACAATGCCATGCCAACTATATAATATAGCATTATATAATATGATGATGATTTGATGTATTTGTACGTTTCATGCGTCTTCGAGACTTGAGGCCGGCGACTAGTGACACTTCGTGTTGCCAGGAGTCAGGACATGTTGCATTAATTGTAATAATGAAGTTTAAAATAACATGTAGGACATTGTAAATAACTTTGCTATTTTTGAATGGTTTCAAATCGTACAACATTTAATTAATATTTGGTAAGATAGTACTTCTAAATGAGATTATGTTTTAAGTCATATTGCTTGGCTTTGCGAAGAAAAGGACTATGTGAAGGGAAAAGTGATATTTTTATTTATTATTTTTCATAAAACAAATATAAACGCAAGAGCCTAATATATAGATATCACAATCGGTTGGTGGGGTAAGTAATACCACCACCCATTACAGTATATCTAAACTAAAAATATAAGAAATCCAGAAGCATTACTAATTTAGATGTTAAGAACCTTCCAACACTCTCTCCCCTCAAGCTGTATGTAAAAGATTAGTGAATACAATTCCAAGATTGCTTAACAATTTGAAACTGAGCTAAAGTTAGACTTTGGTTACATGCAATTGATCATTAGTTCGCATATAACAAGTACTAATAAGCTGACTGAACGCATGACAAATGTAATGACAATCGACCTTAATGTGTTTCGTTCTTTGTGAAACATGGGATTTGCAAAAATATGCATAGTGCTTGGTTGTCAAAGAATAGAGTCATTGGAGTAGTACATGGGCACTCTAAATCAGAAAGAAGACTCTCAAGCCACACAAGTTCATAAGCAGTAGTTGCCATGGTTATATTTGGCTTCGACACTAGATCAGCTACCACATGTTTTTAGCTTTTCCATGAGAAAAATATCCTCTGATAAACATAAATAACCCAATTGAATGTTTATCAAGAAATATTTCCAACCCAATCAAAATTAGTATGACCTTCAATGTTGGCATGTCTGTTTCTTGTTATAGCAATCTAGACCAATTGATCCTTCAAGTATTGAAAATACATCTATCATATTCAGATGATAGATTGTTGGAGCTTGCATATGTGATTGACAAGGTTTATAGCAAATACAATATGAAGTTAAGTGATGGTCAAATAAATAAGGGCCTATTTGGGTACGTTGATTTAGTATCATTTTCAAATCCAATATGAAACTAAACCAATAAAGATATGATACCGATGAAAAACTGACAATTTTACTCATAAACTAACCAAACTAAATCATACTGATTTGATACTAATAAGTTATCGATACAGATGTGATACAAATAAAAATCCAACAATCCAAATATTCCTAAGTTTTCCTAGAAGTTTTTTATAGTAAGTGGGACATTAAGAGCTTCTTTATTTGAATCAATTTTCAATTTACTGGCTAGAGGAGTAGGAGCAAATTTAGGAATTGTCATTCCTACTTCTTGAATCAAATCCACAATGTATTTATGCTAGTGAAGAACAATCCCTTGCTAGAGGTTGTCATTCAATTCCAAGGATCTTTTATAGAAAATGTTACTGAAGATGTCTTTTCGATTTGGCAATTGAGTTAGCATCATTTCCATTACATGAGATCATCAACATAGATGAGTAACATCAATTTTTCAACTTTTCCAATTTGAACATATAGGATAACTAACTATGATTTTTAAGAATCAATACCTTCAAGAGATAAGCTTAACTTTGGATGTCATGGTCAAGGACTCTGCTTTAATCCATAATGGATTTGTGAAGTTTACACACAGACTTAGATTAGCACCTTAAGGATGACCAGACAATGAAGACTTCTTCTTCAAAATCACCATGTAAAATGGCATTTTTTACATCCATTTGAGATAATGACCAACCATTATTAATAACTACAAATAAGAGTACTCGAACAATAGTCTTTTGTCTGATAGAATCAAAAGTCTCCTTAGAGTCTACACTATAATTTTGAGTAAAAGCTTAGGCTACCAGATGTGCCTTATGGCAATCAACGGATCCATTAGAATTAAACTTTGTTTTATATCCACTAGCATGCAACTACTTGCTTTCCTTATAGAGGAGGCATTATACTCCAAGAGCTAATTTTTCCAAGTGCTTTCAACTCAACTCATCTTCCATTGCTTTCTTCCAACCTTCTTGAGTTTGAGCTTCTTGAAAAATTGTAAGATCACGAATGTTAAAGATGGCTGAAAGAAAACAAGCTACCTTCATCAAGAGCTTGTAGGTCTGGTAATTGGGATTTAGTAGAATTTTGAGCTATACCCTACTCTAAAATTTCAAGATCTTCTTCAATACATTGGCAATGGAAACAATTCAGTCATAATCTCCCCTCTACTCGAGGCTATAAATTAGGCTTGGTTTCATCAAATCAAACATCTCTTGAAAGAAAAAGCTTCCTTGCAATATTATGATAGCATTTGTATCCCTTTTAAGTTTATGAATAACTAGAAAGACACACTTGACTACTCTTGCATCTAGTTTATTTCTAAAATTTGTTGTCAAATGTACAAAAAAGTGCAACCAAAAACTTTCGATTGAGATACATTAGGTTCTTTTTCAGCAAAACTTCAAGTGGATTTTTAAAATTCTAAACTCAAGTAGGCAGTCAATTAATACGATAAACCACAATCGATACACCATAAGGCCAAAAAGATATTGGAACATTCATTTGAAGCATTATTGCTCTAGTTTTCTCCAAGATCTATTTTTTCACTTCACGGCCCCATTTTTTGGGAGTGTTAACACAACTAGTTTGATGCAATATTCCTTTAGAGGCTAAGAAATTAGTCATGTTATGAGATGAATATTATGTGCTTATCTATTCGAAGAAATTTAATGAGAGTTAAAAATTGATTAACAACAATCGTATAGAACTCCTTAAAGTGATTGATAAGATCACTCTTAAACTTTAACAGATAAACCCAAGTAGCTTTAGAAAAATTATCAATGAAGATAACAAAATTATTTAAAACCATCAATAGAAGAAAGAATAGGACTCCAAACATCTGAGTGTACTAAGTCAAAAGGCTTAGTAGTATGAGATAATGATAAACTAAAAGGAAGTCTATATGACTTCGAAAAATGACATATTTCACACTCATGAGTTTCCTTAGACAATTTAATAATTATTTTTTCAAAAGAGAAAATCAGAGGGATGAGCTAAATGCTAATGCCACAAAGATTGCTAACTTATAGGTGTAAAAGAGCTTGGAAAACTTTAGAAACTTGATGATCATGAGTGTAACAGTAGAGTCCATGCAGATTAAATCCTTCACCAATCATCTTTTTCGTGACACAATCCTAAAACAAAACCTTATGAGGTGTGAATAAGACTTCACAATTAATAGTTTAAATTAATTTACAAAAAGAGGAGTAACTAAAAAGGAAAGGAAGGATCATAAAGGACATCGGAATATATGATGTTTGACATAAGTTTTATTTTTCCTTTATCCTTGAAAGGAACGTCCGTCCATAATAAAAGACATTGAAGAAAAATCACAAAGATTTATCAATTTATTTGATATGTGATTGATGACACAAAATCTGCAACCCATAAATCATATAATGAACTAATTTCTAAAGTAGACATGAAAGTATTCATAATGCCTTGATTGTTGACAGCATTGATATTAGTAAGAAAGCTTGCAAATTTGCTTATAAGTGTAGTAGGTTAATCATGACTTATTCTCTCTTGTGCAATTACTTGATCGTGTTTTTCTTGGAAGTAGCCAGCAAATCATTTATTAAAGTAATATGATTAGTAGAAAAGGATTTAACAATATGAGTAACCAAATGCACTTTAGGATTGGCTCCACTCTTTTGATCTCCTCCCTTTTATCCTTACCAAATTTGATTTTCAATTATGAATGAAGACTGCAGCAGTAAACCATTATATGTCCAATTGAATGGAAAGGATCACATTTCAAGTCTAGACACTTACCTTTATAAGGTCTCTTCTCAGTTTGATGAGCAAGATAGGAATGGCTATCTGAAATACCAAATGTAGCACCGTGCGGCATGATTTCCTATGAACTTCTTCATGTTGTATAGCTGCACAAACATCCTTCAAAGAAGGCAATTCTTGTATCATTGGTATAAGGCCTTTGAAATCCTCATAATCAAGATCAAGGATTGCCAATAATTATAAAACCTAACCTTTTCAACTCAAATTTTTAGAATGACAAGATCAACGTAAATGGACAATATACCTCCAATTCGTTCCATAAACTTTTCAATCTATCTAGTATACTAACAAATGGTTTCCCTTCCTATTAGAGATTAACAATTTCTCATTGAAGATGAAAGATTCGAGCAAAATTTTTTTATTTTCGTACATATGTTGAACAACCTCCCAAAGATCATGAGAAGTTTCATAATAACTAAAAATTTCAACAATGTTATGCTTCATGGAATAGAGCAACCACGACATAACCATTTGATCTTTGGATATCTAGACATCATATACTAGTGTTTTTACATATGGGACCTTTTCTTTGCCATTAATGAAACCCAATCTTGACCTTCTACTAAGAGCTATAGTGACTATCCTAGACCATGAAAGGTAATTAAATTCATTTAGCAACATAGAACATAGTTTTTTAAAAGTGTTGATATCACTATCAGAACTACTAAAGGAGACAGCAATCACGTTCTTTGAGTTTTTTTTTTCCTTTTCTTTTTGCATTATTGGTTTGAACCAAAGTCATTCTAATAGGAACAGAATTCATTGCTTAGATACCATGAAGAAAAGGATTGTGTGAAGCGAAAAATAATATTTTTATTTAGGACAAATGTTGAATTTGGAACCCAAACTTTGGCGAAAAATTCAATTAGATACCTAAGCTTTGAAAAGTTCAATTTAGTACTTAATTAAACTTTTCATGACTACATTCATTACCTCACTTAAGAGAGTTAAACTCCTAATGTGGACATTTGACACATAGACAAGACATGATAAAAAAAAAAAAAAGACAGAGAAAGAGAGAGAGAGAGAGAGAGAGAAGAAAGAGAGAGTGGGAAAGAGAAACTACAAAGAAAGAAAAAGGAAAAAGAAGAAGAGGAAGAAGAAGGTCCGACATCTCACCAACCCGAATCTTTATAATTTTTTTATGAAAATTGTATGAACATGGTAATTATATTGACGAAACTCAAATATACAAGTGAATAGCTCAAAAGGAGATCATCTTCTTCAACTTCTCAACTCTCCGCCGATGATACCCCATACACGTAAAGCAGAACCATAACAAGATACCTACACCAAACCTATCAACACAAAGCATAGCCAAATCAGTCAATCAACCTGAACTGGTGAAACCAAGGCCAATCTCTTTCATCAATAACCCAAATCACACTTGAAGATTAGCCATTGAAATCCTATATAGACAAAAACCACCATCACTAAAGCTCAAACATTACTTCATTTGACCTCCATTAAAATTGAACATGAATTTTATGTGAGGAAGAATGAGGAAGCCACCATCATCGAAGCTCAAACATTACTGTCATTTAATCAAGCCATCATACTAAAGATAGGCTCTTATTTTGATTTAGGTTATTATGCTTTTAATCATTGTTTTGTTTACCCAAAAATAGGAAGAGTTGGGAAGCATCAAAAAGAAAATACCAGTATTAACATTTTCTTTATGGTCACTAATTGTTTTATTTCTGTTTGTTATTCGTGACACTTATGTTAATATTAGTTTGTCTACTATGCATCAGCTTGGTATAATTGACATGCAGTCATGAACTGTGAGATCATTAATGAGCTTCGTCCTATAGGACAAGACCGGCATTGGTGATCATAATCTTATGACCAGATTTTTAAGTTTACATGAATTTGATAATTATAATCACAATGTTATATGAATTGATCTTAATCTTTCTTTTAATCTTTATGTTTTCTAGTTTTTAAGCTATTCAATTGTACATTTGTGAGTTTCATCCATATTATTACAATGTTCGTGCAATTTCTACATAATAAAAATTCTAAAGATACAAGTTGGTGAAATATTGGACTTTCTTCTTCTTCTTCTTCTTCTTAATTTCCCAGTTTCTCTCTCTCTATACATATATCTATTTTTTATCTTGTCTTATCTATGTGTCGCTACGAGATTGGGTCAAATGTCCACGTCAACAACGAAATTTAACTCTATTAAGTGGGGTGGCGAATATAGTTATGAAAAGTTCATTTAGATATTATTTGAACTTTTCAAAGTTCAGATACCTAATTTAATTTTTCACCAAAAGTCCGGATGCCAAATTCAACATTTTTCCTTTTATTTATTATTCTTCATAAGACAAATATACACGTAAGAGCCTAATATATAGGCATCCCAAAGACGGTTAGCGGGCTAACTAATACCATACACCCATTAATATTATTGTGTCTAGGCTAAAAATATAAGGAAATACAAAAGCATTACTAATTTAGAAGTTAAGAACGTTTCAACACTTTCTTAGAAATAATCACTCTCTTTCATGGTAATATTATATCTAGTACTTAACATTTAATTCTTTTGCAATTTACATTTAACGTTTTTGGATAACACATCTAGAACCGAGTAGATAAGGTGATATTATAATGTAAAATATGTAATTTGCCAAATAATTTCCACAAAAGACTATTTTAATTCATTCAAGTTTCAACACCGTGGGGTGCAAATGTAGCATTCCATATCATTTTTACGTGGTGTCGGAGTGTTTATAATACGCCAAGACTTTTTCGGGGATATAATCAAGTTGGCCGTTATAGGGTTTTCAACCCGCTCGATCCAGTAGAAACCCTATATATAGAGTTCAATCCTAAGCGTTTTATGGTCGGGTTTGGATATGAAATAAAATTATATAGGGTTATAGAGTCAGGTTTAAATACTATAAAATACTCGATAGATACCCCATCCAATAATAAAATTAAAAAATATATATAAAAACATTTGTAAAAGTGATGGCTCTCTCAATGATAGCATTAGATAGTATTTAAGAGTTAAATTAATGCATGAATGAGAATGTTCTCGTCTGTTTATTTATTGTTTGTTTAAAACTACACGAATCTAAATCATGAATAAGCATATACAATGATGTTGTAAATTTATAATTTGATTAGGAATATTTTAAAAAAAGGAAAGGAAAGATACAAACATTAGTACGTTAAGGCTCGACCATCTTAGTCAATTGCTTTTTATTTAGATTAATACTTCAATTTTGGTGTTTATTTTTCATTTATTTTTTTTATTTTTGTGTGTAATACATAAAGTCATTTAGTTTGTAACTTTATAGTTCTTTTAAAATTATTTGTATCATTATTGTTTAAGCTTCTTAAATTTATTAAATATTATTACAATTTTGAAAACAAGTTGGTAAGCAAAAAGAAAGATTTAAAAAAAAAGACAGGTTTCGGATTACTGAGTAAACCCTGTAGAACGGGTTTGGATATAATATAAAAACACTATAGAAAATACTATAGAATTATAAGATTAGATTTAGTATATCACATAAGATAGCAGGTTACGTTTGGAATTCAAATCACCCGTCCAAAATCTAGTCGGTTGACATGTAGGACATTCTGTTAAATTATTGTGGCGATATATGTGCATGTTCGATTGCTTTTCTTCATATGATTAGTTTACCCAGTTATATAAATGTACCAATAGTGTCATAAAATGACGATGGAATTTTGTCGGGAAATATTTTTACCAGTTATATACGCCCTTAGTTGGACAACTGTTTATGGCGGATATGAACAGACCATACATATTGCTCATTTTCCCTGGACCAATGGATAAGATGGTCTGAGCTATGTTATCACGCTCTTTTTATTTTATAATCGGTGTCATAATCTCCCAATGTAATATCTTCATTCATCCCATACGAGAATAATTATTTTTTGACTCCACTAGGTATTATCTTGAAAATAGAACATAATTAATGTGGTTAATTGAGTAAAGTGTAGAGAGGAAAATAATGATATATCAAGATAAGATTTACCTTCATAAAATAATTTGTAACGTTGGGTAACCAATAGTTACTGCAAAACAGCTCCTTAACCTATATCCATCAACAACTATTGCAAGACGAATAGTTATCTTAACTTATTCTACAGTTACTACAATCGAATTCGAAAGCTAGAGATTTACATGCTATTATTGCATGATTTTGAGAAGAAGGAATACGCCAAGAATTCTAGAGAGCCAGAGAATTGGTTTCGGAAGATTTCTCTCTAATGAAATAGTTTGAGACCGGGTTTTACAAGCCTATAGTAAGTTTTTTTTTTTACCAATTGATGAGGAAAAGATAAAACAAATCCAAAACACCTAACCCACGTATACAACAATGTACAACAATTGGACCTTCATCCTTCAATTTAAATACACACACATTCACCCACTGCTGATGTGGGACTAAGAACCCCACAATCGGGATCCCTAATATGCGCTTCCACATGATGATTGGGCTCAACCACTCAGTGGGGGTTTTATAGTAATGTTGAATAATAGAATTAAGTATAGGCTCTAGGACGAGTAAGTGTGCTATACAACCAAAGTAATGGGAGTGCGGCAATGCGGGCTATGAAGCTTGGAGGCATAATGGATGTGTAAGCTTTTTAGGGTTCTAGCCGTAGATGCACCTTCAATATATTTTTGTAATATTTTCAAATCTGATCGGGGATTAATCAAAATATATTAGAAAGTTAAAAGTCAATAGCTAAAATTGGATTGAACTAAAGTTAAAGATTAAACCAAATTTATTGTTAAGATCAAATCTAGTTCAACAAGATTGAATCGGCCGATCAATCCACATCTTACAACACTCAAATTTTTGTATTTTTCTTTCTATGATGAAATAAGTTATGTTCTATAAACATAGACAAATCTAAAAGGTATATGAGACAAGCACCCATCCAATTGTACTCATCAGTACATCTAAACCTAATTAAAAGTATCTCTAACATGTTTGTGTGTAGTTCCCAACCACAAACTAGTCTGCAATCAATCCACCTGTTTTAGAATTAAAATGAAATTCATGTGGCTCAATTTGAATCAACCTTAGATCGTTAGACCAATTTAAGAAGAAAAGTTTACCAAAATATTATATAATAAAAAAATTATAAAACATATAATTATGGAGCATTTGCAAGTTACCCTTCTAAACTTTTACTAAAGTGCAGATTCAGTTCTGGTAAAATCCTCAAACAAATCAACTCTACTTCTATTACAGTCATTCCTAAAATCCCTAATACTGAATATTTGAGAGATTTTAGACCTATAGCATATTGTTTGTCATTTATAAATGTGTCACAAAAGTCATAGCTACAAGATAAGCCTTATTCTCCAATACCTAATCTCTTCTAACCAATGTGCTTTTGTAGCAAATAGGTCTATATATGATAATATAATGATTTCTCATGATCTTGTCGAGAATTATCACAAGAATGAGGGCGGTCCTAGCTGTGTTCTCAAAATAGATCTTAAGAAAGCCTATGATCCTATTGCTTGGGACTTTGCGGAGGAAGTCTTATTGGGTTTAGGTTTACCTTTGAGGTTTATTTCTCTTGTTATGACTTGTATTAAAACTGTCAGCTTTTCTGTCATGGTTAATGGGAGCCCTGGTGTTTTCTCTAAAGGGAAGAAAGGTCTTAGACAGGGAGATCTCGTGTCTATCTTAATCTCTGTCATAAGTATGGAATATCTAAGCAGAGCCCTAGCTAGTCAGATTAACAAAGAGTTTGTTTTTAATACTAAGTGCAAACTCGTCAATTAAACCACCTGATGTTTGCTGATGACTTGATGATGCTTTGTGGAGGTAATCTAGCTTTTGTATCTCAATTCCAATCCATTATTAAGCATTTCTTTACTGTCTCTGGTCTTAAGGTTAATAAAAACAAAAGTCAGGTCTTCTTTTGTGAAGTTTCTACTGTAGTGAAGCGTAATATTCTGAGTTACCTTGAATTCACTGAAGGTCAGCTTCCTATGAGTTATATAGGCATTCCCTCATCACTTCCAAGTTGTCTAAAAATGAGACAGCATTATCACTAAAATCACCTCCAGAATCCAGATCTGGTCTACTAGATTTTTATCATTTGCTGGAAGATTACAATTTGTCAATGTTGTCCTCATGTGCATGCATGTATTTTGGTCTCAATTCTTCTTTTGCCTAAAAAAGTTGTTAGTGATATTGAAAAGTATTGCAGAAGGTTTTTATGGACATGAAAATATGGATTCAAAACACTCTAGTGCTATCTCTTGGAATGATGTCTGCAAACCCAAGGCTATTGGAAGTTTAGGCATAAGAACGTTATCTGTTAGAATGAAGCTGCCTTAAGCAAGCATATTTGGAAGCTCATAATTGGTTAGCAATCTCTTTAGACTCAATGGTGTCGTACTAATAAAATTAAGCAATCTAGCTTCTGGGAGATTTCTAAACTACTGACACTAGTTAGATCCAGAATGGGATTTTAAAACTCAAGAATAAAATCATGCAATTTTTTTACTATAAGATTGGTAATGGTAGAACTTTATCATTCTGGTATGACCCTTGAATAGAAGGGCAATCAGTCAATGCTAAGTTTCCTAATGTTTCTATCAAGGATTCTGAAATTTCTATGAAGATTAACATCTTTGAGCTTTAGAGAAAAGACACTTGGTGCTTCCCTGACCGCATTGATGCTTATGCAATTGATGCTTGGGAATACATTAAGAGCCATGTTATGATTTAGCAAAATAGAGATGACATTATCAAGTGGAAAGGATCAAATTCTGGTCGGTTCACTATCTCTAATGCATACAAATGTTTGAGGCCTTCCTTCGATCTTATCAGCTGGACTAATCTTATATGGAGAGGGAGAAGATTACCCAAACATAATTTCATCTGCTGGCTTATACTGAGAAGAATACTGAAAACCAGGGATAGACTTACAAAATGGGAAATCATTGATGATGGTAGCTGCATTTTTACAACAGTGAAACAGAAACAATCGATCATTGTTTTTATAACTATGGGGTTATTAGACAAGGGTGGAGAATTCTTCTTCCTACTTGTGCTATTCATATCAACATTCAAAATTTTAGAAGATTAATCAGTTGGTTTAGCAATAACGCTAAAGGAAAGAGTAAACTAGCTGGGATAAGAAGACTAATGTTAAATGCAAGCTGTTTACAACATTTGGAAAACCAGAAATCTGAAGATCTTCAAGCATGAAAATATTAATATTAATTGTATGGTCCATAGTATTTTTCAGGATGTTTATTTGAAAATTCATATTATACAAGGGATCAAAATGTGAATACAGAAGTTAGCAATATAAGATTTGTGTAAGTAATAGTTTTGGGGAGGTTCTTCAGTTTTGTTTTCTGCTTGTTTCTCAGGATGCATTTTCTTCCCTGGGTTATATTTGTTTATTACTAGTATGTGTAATATCTCTTTCTGGTGTTTTTACCAAAAAAAAAAAAAAAAAAGCTCCTTTTGAAAAGTTGAAATGGTGAATCCATACCTAGGTAAAAGTTTGAGAGATAAATTTGCAATTTCTCTTATTATTAAATAATAAAAATCTAAACTACTGGCAAAAGATTGATAAAATGATAGAGTTAATTTCACGAATGGTACTCAAATTTTGATAAAATATGTAATTAGGTAACTGAATTTAAAATTAATAAATTTAGTGCTTGAACTTTAAATTGAACATAGTACCTAAAATTTACACCAACAATATCTCCATGATATTGTATTAGCTAATTTGATAGAAATTCTATTGACATATACGAAAAGTTCTTTCGAATAGTAAATTGATCATTTTTAGAATTTAGACGTCTAATTACATATTTTATCAAAATTCAAATATCATTCGCGACATTAACCATAAAATAATGTTACTATTAATAATACTTTTCATTAAATATATATATACATACATATATATTTGCGCGATAATTCTTATTATAAATTTAAACAACCAAGCTTCACATATTTTAAATTAAATTGATGGTTTCGTTTGAACTTAAATGTGGAAAAGTCCTCCACTGAAACTTTTTCTGTTCTAATTTCCATCTTATGCCTATATTCTCAGATATTTCAAGTTGTTAGATTTTTCCAAATATATGTATTGAAAGAAAGAATCTTTAAAAATGATTGAGTTTTCTTTTATTATTTTGGTCTGAGGTTCTCCAAAATCGACATCGTTGCTACATGACGTCGTATTCCCGGCACATCACTGGTTCTCGTAGGACTGGATTTCGTGTATTCCCATTCCCTAAGATTTTTCTTAAACTTCTTGGCATTTTGTTTGACTGTTTCAGCCAATTCGGCGGCGAGAGCGACGTAACAATGCTATACGTCATTAGTTTCCGTCGTCCTCTTTTGCGTATAAATCTGGTGAACTCTCATGAAATCTTCCCCCAATAGGCAATAGCTACAAGATGTGGAGATAAGATACTAGAAGATGCTGGACAAGATATTTTAAAATCAGAAACATGCAAGAAAATCCTCCACGCACGAAAATTTGTTGATTTACCGATCTATCAAAAAATTATTTAAATAAATGTTATTATATAATAATTATCAAAATATCAATATAAATTATATGCATAAAATGCGTTATATCTTTTCTAAAAATACCTCATGTGTTATAAGCAATTTATTTATTTTTTTAAGACAGTAAAACTTTCCATTTGTACACAATCACATGTTAAGCATGAGATTTTGTAATGTATTAAAATTTAAAATAGCATGTTAAATATGCGATTTCTTTGTTAAAACCAAAATATATTGTCTTAATTGTAATTTTTGTATTAGTATTTTGACAATTAAAATTATGTGATTTATAATTAGATAATTTTCTTTTGTGGTGTGGTAAACATGTATTACAGTCTTTATTCCAACTCAACTCTCCAAAAGATAATTAAGCATTTCTTTTTAAGTTTTATGTCTAATTTAGCTGGACATGTGGTTTCACATTATTGTATTTGTTATTATTTTGTTTTTTTTTTTTTTCTACTTTTGCGATTCAATATGTTTGAATTTATTGCTACTTATCCTTAAAAGGAGATATATACTTCACATTTTTTACAATGTGTCTAAAAATGCACAAGCAGTGATAGCAAAAATTAAAGCTTTTATTTCTATTATTTTTGCTTAAAAACTTGTTTTCAAAACCCTTTCGTGCAGGTTCCTTAGCAGCACCACCGGTGGTCCACACCAGCTTAAGGAGTCATAAAAATCAATTGTGTTATGGCTGTGCCTGTGCCAAAAATAAACAAGCTAGGAAATCGGGCCCCTTGAATCATTATGATGTGGAGGCCATGGAAGCTATAGCAGTTCAAGAAGTCCTATGTTGTGCAAAAAATCAACACTCAACTAATATTCAAATAGAGATGGATAGCTCCCTTTTGTTTACAATTGATCTACCAAACTTATGGTACAAAACATTTTATCTCTTATATTCCACTTTCCTTTTTTTTTTTTTTTTCAATAACTCGTGAAGCTAATGTTTATATGACTAATAAGCTAAGCATAAAACCCATCAAACCACAAACTACATTAAATTAGACCGGATCAAACTGATAATTTGATTCCTTTAATAAATGGTTTGGTTTGCCATTCAATTTAATCATAGGAAATAAGTTTGTGGTTCAATTCGGTGTGAATCAAACCAAATCATTGATATTAAAACAAATGAAACCTGTCGATGCTACATCATTATTTTAATGAGAATTTATGTTACTCTCACTATTGCAAAATATAATACAGAATTTGGGATGCATATGTAGAGTATCATTAAAAAAAATAGGAAAATA
Organism: Combretum micranthum; assembly: GCA_024138025.1. NCBI lineage: Eukaryota > Viridiplantae > Streptophyta > Magnoliopsida > Myrtales > Combretaceae > Combretum > Combretum micranthum. The sequence goes on along the minus strand of JAMXBD010000242.1, from coordinate 472,211 downwards.
TTCGAAAGATTACAAAGTAAAAATTTTTAGATACTTAAAATTCCATATGATTACACATATTGTTGCTCAAATTTGCTAATTTCCATTCCATGTTTGTATCAATACAGCATAACTATGCATAAGTTTTTAGTAAATGAAAAGAGAAAAAGAAATTTTTAACCATCATCATGTGTACCTCTTGTTATGTATGTATATAAAAAGGCACTTGGATAATGCATATTTACGCATGCTATAATGCACTAATTGCTTATCAACTCCTATGGCATATACATATTTTAAGTTTGAAGTATTCAAAACAAAATAGTAAAGTTGAAAGAAAGCAAATTCTCTTATTTAACTCGATAATCGAATTAATTTTATTTACTGATTTGTAAATGCGATTCGAATTGTAAATCAAATAGGACTATATCAATTTTTTCATTCAAAAAAATTTAAATCGAATCATATGTTAGATTCGACTTTAAAAAGATAAAATAAAATCGAATTGTGCGCACTCTACCAATAGGATTGTGACTCGGGATAAGGGGATATGCTCAATCCTCAGAGATCTCGATCTCCCATCTTCTTTATTAAGACTTGTTGATTTTAGCTCAATAACACCTCACTTGTATGATGCTCAGAGATATTGTCATCTTCTATTTGCTTTACTTTTCAATAAATGCTATTCATTTGTTGTGAAAAAGGGGTGCACTTGCAACTTTAACATTTTGATGATTTGATAACAAGGTACTGATGTTTAAATTTTAAAAAGCAAATAAATAAATTCACAAGCTTTAAGATTACTGTAAGGCCTGTGATTTTACATCTGATTCTAGGATGATTTATAGGGTTCATATTATAAATTTAAATATGATTTTTTTTTAATTGTATAGTTAAGGGTAAGGTAAATGAACTTTCAAAGTGTTAGAGACATAATTCAATATTTGTTAGAGAAAATCTTTGCAGAATTTTTGCAATAATAGATGGTTCAGATTTTAGGATTTTTTTTTTAATCTTTTAATCAAAACAAATTGTTTTTTAGGTTAATTATACTTATCTAACTGTCAATAGTTTAGATTTTTTTCCTTTTCTTTTTTTTTTTTTTTGTCACAGTTTAGGTTTATCGATATATTTAGTTGCTGGTTAGATTTTCATTGGTTATATACCTATAGATAGATTTCTTTATTAAGTGTTTTTTTTTTTCTGTTCAATTGAATAATAATAGTGATTGTTGGCTTCTCAATTCAATATTTTTTTCCTTTATTCTATTATTGACAATTTTCTCTTTAATGAGTGGTATTAGAGTCATAATAATCTTAAGGGACGTGGTTGAGGCAAAACAAAAAAAAACAAAACAAACAAAACCACAACATAATCATGGATTTTATCTATGCAACTTTCTTAACCTAAAGTCCAATGGTCAAAGCTACCAAGTTTAGATTGTCAAGATGAAAGTTTATCTAAAGAGGTTTTGCTTGTGGAAATATATTAAAGTTAAAAGTGAATTACTACCATGGGAAGCAATCTTACACTCAACCAAATTAAAGCTCATGAAAAAGAAGAAGCAAAAGCTCCAAGAGCATTGTTATTAATTCATGTTGCTGTGCAGAATCAATTTTCATAAGAATTATGACTTATGAAGCAACCAAGGAAGCTTAGATGTGTTAAAGAGACTCTACCAGGGCAATGTTAGAACAAGGAGATGCAAATGCTAAACCTTGGAAGAAATTTTGAGACTCTGGGTGTGAAAAAAAAGAAGACTGTGCGAGTCTTTTAACAAAGTAACGATGGTGGTGAATAAAATTTGGCTACCAAAAGAAGAGATACTTGATAGTAGGATTGTAGAAAGGATATCTGTATGATTATATGAAAGATTTGGGGTAAAATATTTTCATTTCTTAAAAATCCAAGAGACATTAGTGAAATAATCTTACTAGAGTTAATTAAAGCTTTGCAAGCTCAAAAACAAAGAAGAGTCATGAGAAAGGGACTAAACAGATGGTTGAAGGAACCAATCTAGCTAAAGTTCCAAGGAGAAAGGGAAAAATTCCTCAATATTGCTATTGTAAGAAGCCTAGTGAGGAAAAATAAGATTGTTGGTACACACAAACCAAGAAAGATTACAGAATTAAAAGAAAAATAATAAGCAAATATGGTGGTTAAAGAAAAATTGTTTAAATTAATGGACTAATGTAAAAAATGGTATTTGAACTTTCGCAAAAAGTTTGATTAGATACCTAAAGTTTGATTTTAAATAATTTGGTATATAAACTTCACAAAATGTTCAATCAAGTACCTGAAATTTGGTTTTGACTTTTTTGTATATAAAGGAAGTTTTGCGTATATTTTTTATATCTGATTGAACTTATTTTAAGTAGAAAAAATGTACGTAAAAACTTGTTTTAGGTACTAAAATTATCAAAACCAAATTTTAGATAGGAAAAATATATACAAAAATTTACTTTAGGTACTAAATTGTTTAAAATCAAACTTCATATGCCTGATTGAACTTTTTACAAAAATTCAGATACCATTTTTAACATTATATCTTAAACTACTTAGTGAGAACATGAAGAGAAAAGTGCTTTAACAAATTAAAGGTTGATGAAATGTGCAGGAATGAGATGAATAGAAGTGCATCATACAAAGAAGAGAAGTGGTTCGCATATATGAAAATATTGAGAGATGCGCCCTATGAATTTGAGTATTCCATAAATTTGGATTGAGAAGGACATTGATAGAAATATAATTCAAAATTTGTTGGAGAAAACCTCTAAAGAATCTCTACAATATTAAATAATTAAGATTTTTGGATTTTTTTTATCAGTCTTTTTATTTATATTTATCTATTTATCAATAATTTAAATTTATTATTAAAATCTTTAGTTGTTATTTTGGATTTCTATTAATTATATGTCTACAAACGAATATCTTTATTAAGTGTACCTTGCAGCTCGATAATAATAGTGGTTGTTTACTCATTTATTCAAGATTTTTTCCTTTGCTATAATATTAGCAATTTCTCTCCTTAACACAAAGTACCACATAAATTATTCGGAGAAAAGTACTAGTAAACATGGAATGTTCTGAAATGATACTTGTTCTAACATGTCTAATTCCACCATTTAACACCCATCTACATAGAAAACCATATATACTATCAAAAGTTCACTATAACATCAGATCAAAACTAATCAAACTTCATGTATGGAGATCATGTCCCTGTCTTAAAATCAATTGAGTTACAATAATTGGTCTAATTTAATGTAAATGTTCAATATGTAACACGGACACCTTGGTATCTAAGGATTTCTCCAATAAGCTCACCCTTGCCGGAACCCACATACCTTCCCGAATTTCCCCATCCCTAATGAACAAAAACGTGGGAACTTCCACGACATCCATGTCCCTCAAGAACCTCATGCAGCTCTCATTCTCGTCCCCATTCATCCGCGCGAAAACCACCGTGTCCGTCATCTGCCTAGACAGCTTAAGCACCGTGGGGTAAACCTTAACACAAGGTCCACAATGTTTTAAGCCCACATCTAGGACAATTAGCTTGTCGTCAGTCTTGTGAGCTTCTATGAGCTTCTCTACGTCCTCTTTAGAGTGTAGTTGCTCCACTGCGGAGTGGCTGTCGCCGTAATAGAGTACGTCGCCCATGAGCTGGTCTGGTCCAATCGCTTCCTCCTCATGGATCTTCTCCATGCTCTTGTAGAAACTGAAGTGAGGAACCTAGTAAAAAATCCATAAAATTTGAATGAAATATTTCATTCTATATGTTTCACTTGTGATTAAATAGATTATACATAACGCATCAAATCTATAATAGTTATTTTTTTTTTTTTTGAGGGTCACGAAAAAAATTTGACGATGGCCTCGACTTCAACCACCATCACAAGATACTCAACAACCATTCGCTATTCATAAAGGAAGATCGACCGGGACAACACCATAGCTTTGGGTACAAAGCAGAGAACCTACTAGTAGTGTCCTAATGTTGATAAGGATCAATCCATGGCTCTAGATATAAGAGAGATAATTTTCTTTTTTTTTAGCTTAAAGAGAGACACTTATACCTATAGCAAAAATCAATTTCATGACCAATAAGATAATAAGCCGAAGCTTTACCAACTTAGTAAACATCTGCTAACCTCAAATAAGTTCTCCCATTACACATATTACATAATTCGTGTTTATTTATGCACATTATCTATAGGCCGCGACAAGAAATTCATATCTATTCATACCATCACTTAACAAAATAAGACTCGATAATGTTCCATCATGCAGAAGAATACGAATTGCTTTTGATACATAAATATAGCTGTACACATACTAATTTGTAAATTTAGAATTTTAGTTCAATTGATTATAGCGATATAAAGTGCCATAATGGAGAGTTTTGAGAATCTTTATGTAATTATAATTAGTTATTGACTAATGAATTTTGGTCCAATGTACAACCGAACAGTAGGGTTAAGTGCAAAATTTAAAAACAGTATGTATATTAAATTGACAGATAATGCCATGGTTCCTGAATTTTGATAAGACATATAATTTTTTTTTAATTTTAAAATTAATTAATTTAGTAAATTTTCATACAATAACACTTCTATCAAATTAGCTAACATCCTCATCCAAAATAAAGATTTTAACAAATACAATAAAGAACTATTGGTATATATGAAATTTTTTTTTTTACGATAAATTAGCCGGTTTCAAAATTTAATTATTAAATTGATTGATTTCAAAACTCAATATTAAATTGCATATTTTGCTAATCTTCACTACCATTAGTATAATTAACCTAAATTTATTAATAAATTAATTGTAAAAGTAAACCCTTATAGAATATCTCAGCAGAATATCAAAATACAGGTCTCTGCTTATCATACCACTTTCAATTAATTAAATCATCTACTTAATAACCTTTAATCAAAATCACTCCTTGCATGTGATTTTTAATCAAAATTACAGATCACACTGCTGTCCTGACCATTGCTCTAAATTTAAAATTTTCTTTAAATTTAACTAAAGGGTTGGATTTTCCTTTTAAATATATTGTTAATTATTATAATTTCGACCTAACATATAATTATCATACGCAATTCGTTCACCTCAAATAAAATCCTCGATCCGCCATACAAACACAACAGGAACAACATGTAGAAAGTGTAAAATCGAAACTAAATTAACATGATCGTCAAAACTCACAACCATTCACCTTGTCGATCTTCTCTCTCCGACAAAGCTCACGAGTCTTCTCAGATTCATCGCCCATGACAAGCAGAAAATCCACATCATTACACGTCCGGCTAAGATCAACCATGAAAGGATATATCTTCTGGCTATTCAAGCTATCACTCTCAGCAAATTCCACCACAACAAGCCTGTTCTTAGCATTCCGAAGCGCTTCATCAAACTCCTCGATGCTGTGCACTCTCTGTACCCTCTCATTACTAGCTTTCTTTGTAGCACTACTACTGCCAGAAGCAGCAGTAGCTTTTACACTGAACAGTAAACCTGGTTGCGATGTTCTTTGGAATTTCGGTCGGGTGGTGATGATCAAGATGATGGGGAGATTGAGAATGAATTGAAGTTTAAAGGCGTGGTTTTGGAAAAGTTGGAAAGAGATGGGGTGGTTTTGATAGGAAATAGTTAGTGATTGTAGCCATTTTTAATGAAGTTAGAGGAAGATTGGCTGTTGTTTCGTTATATGCTGGGTTTGGGTATGTGGGGAGGTAAATGAGAAATGGGGAAGTAGGAGAGGAAGCGTTGAAGGATTAACATGGAAAGTTGGTGGTGGTGGTGCAAACTGCAAAGAGAGATATGAGAGTGACATCCACTCGATTACAATGTCATTTCATATTATCCACAAATTTGGGACTTTGGGGGATATTTTTTTTATTTATTTTGCTAATCTTCAACGATATTATTTGTGAACAAACCTGATGGTTTGAGTTACCTGTTAAATATTGGCCACAAAAATCATACGATCTTTTCATATACATTATTTATAGGTTATATGCCATCAGTTATTTGGTCGATTTCTTGCCGTACATTTTAATTAGATTATTTATTAAAAAATTAAAAAGATAAAAATTTAATTATTTATACACAAAATGCAAATTCAGATAGATATCGTTATGAGTTGGTTCAGATCCAAAACCAGATCCAATTTATCAAATTCCAATACCAAAATTAGTAGAACTAGGAACTGTGAAATTTAAAAAAAAAAATTAATTAAATAACTTTACTTAATTTAAGTAAAAAAAATAAAAATATTAACTTGAAATAAGGTTGAGCATAATAATTATTTATAGTCTATTGGTTAAGATAAATTTTTAGCTATGCATTTATTTATACACAATCACTTGCATTTTTTAGTTGTTGTTATATTAGCAATATGATACTATATAATATTCAAGAAATAAATGGGTGTCACAAACACAAAAATAAGTCTTGTATTGATAAGTAAGAAAAGCTATTTTAATTACAAATCTATATGAACTTAACAACACATGATTTTAAATATATTTATTATTTGTATTGTTAATAAAAAACACATTAAATGTCATGAATATGAATTCCAATTCAAAAATAGTTTAAATATTTGTTTTTTAATTATTTTTTTATAATTTTATTTACTTCTTTTTTCCTTTCTTCATTTTTTCGATGTGGAATCGTCGGTTCTGTCAATTCACTAGTCAATTCTGAAACCAGTGATTCCAAAACCATCATATTATGCGGTTTTTAGGGGATGGAACCGACCAGACCCAATAGAACCGACCAAACCCTCGAGAACCAACTAAACCCGCTAGAACCAATGGGTCTTTAGCTAGTTCGAACTTGTCATTCCCTAGCCGGTTCCCAATTCAAGAACCGCCAATGACAATTCAAGTCAATTCGCAATTCGAAACTGACTCGTGATCATGTCTAAATTCAAACACATACAAAATCAAACTTGCTTAGAAAAGAGGGAATTTGAACATATGTTAAACATGTGGCTCGGTAATTTCACCATATGAAATAAACGAAGATAGAAAGTACTAGAGTTGTAATTCTCTTTATTACAAAGAGACGATAATTATATAAGTAATATTTTCAAGATGGGAATATTTATGATAAAAGTTAAAAATAAACAATTGAATAACAGTTATAGTCATCATTTTAAGTAATAGCAATTTATTATGAATTATCACTCTCCTAAACTGAACACTCTATAACAACTTTACACGGAGCAAGAAGGAAAATTCTCCTCAAGTCAACTTGTGTTAATGATAATTGCATTATAAAATTGTGGTAAAATATTAAGTATTTATAAAAAGAAAAAAATTATCTATACTAATATCCTAATATTTCATGTTTTTCAGATAAATAATGAATAATTTTGTATAATATTTAAACACATTTTAGTCATGGCAGGACAAAAAGATATAGGGGTATCACACACAACAAATTGGTACTAATAAAATTATTATCCACATTATAATGAAATAGATATGTTTCAAAATCGTGCTTTGGATATTTATATATGTTAAATTTTTACTAATGCATACACATTATATGTAAATAACACATAACTTATAATATCCAATTATAATAAATAAAACGGATCAGTAAATCGAGTCTACGGATCTATTCTAACTATCAATAAATTCCTAGAATTTTAGGTAGGATGGGGATTGTAATTCTTTCTACTTCTCAAAGTATAATAATAGACCAATTTAAAAATAGTAACATCCTTATTTTCTTATATTAGAATTTTATTTAATATTTATTCACCTTTGATCCATCCATATATCTTCTCTAATAATGTGATATTTCCTTTTAGCGATTCTTGGAAAAAATAATTTCTCTTGATGAAAAAGCAATCTGCAAAGGGCCAAAAAGTTCAAGTTAGTCAGGCTTTATATGGGCTAAATAGAAAGCAAGTTATGAGTTTGATAACTTTCATTGAACACAACCCAATTGAACATATCAATCTTGCACATGAGAAGTTAAGGCCTATTTGTTTTCATCTAACTTTACAATTTGAGAATAAAATTTAATCTTGGGTTTCGAGCCCCAAAATCAAACAAATTTGAATCTTTTGGACTAAGGTAATAAGTCTGAAGAGTCAAACCAATATAATATTTGGGATGTAAAAAAGAGAATTGGTATGATACTTTAAAGGATGGCCAGTTGAGAATAGTTTATTCAACTCCAACTTTTCTTAACAAAGTTGAAAATAGGGTAGGGAGAGCCCTTATTGGGTCCAGTTTCATAAAAGAGGCTACTATGGAATCCATCAATGAAAATGAATAATCTAAGTCGTCAATACTTAACGTGATCTAATATATAACACAAATAATCAAAATTTTTTAGATTTTTTAAATTTTTCTTTATTTACATCATTAAAATTCTAGAAAAACATTATCGTGCTACTGGATTTTCAACTCAAAGGATTCAACGCTTGTTTATAATCAAGAATACTCCTCATTTCATTAAATATAGAGAGATTTGATGCTTTTTCAACTCCTTTATCTATCATGAGCGTATTTGGGTTTATTATTATTGTCTACTCCTCTATCCTATCATCTTTTTTTTTCTAATGACCTCTTATGTGTCATTACACACCACTCCTTTCAAACTACATAAAGCATGATACTTATGCAGCACACATGTGACTATACAAGACTCCCTCAAATCACTTAAGATCTTAATGATCCATGGGGATTCATTGATGCCAAATTGGAGTTAAAGGAATAAGTATAGCATCATCATATAAGATTGGCTCTAGTGAGAGTGCAATCCAATCCTAATCCTTTCCTAGGGGTAAGAAGGGGTATCGGGCTTTAAGGCAAGCTCCTTTAAATCTTCATCTCCTCTTGCAAAGAGTATATGATCTCCAAATTATAAGTAATTGATGGGTTGAAGGGCATGTTGCCTACATAAGAGATAGTGGAGTAAGTGGCTAAAGAAGGGTCTCAATAAAACGGTCCAGTAGGGTACAAATACCAAAACTAATATTAAAGTTATGTGTAAGGGACTTTTCATATCCTTGAAACCGAAAGTTTCCACAAACCACAATCATGATCAAGGAGGGGCAATGCCTCCATGAGTGCATCTAACATCTTGATGTCCTTTAGATCAAGATTCATTAGAAGTGACTTACCTTGATGTATTAAAAGAAAGAGAACGAGGTCAATATCCATATTAACACTATCTTGTGGAAGCTTTAGGGATCCAAGGATCTATGTCTATGTATACTTCTCTTGTTGAACCAGCCCTTTGTCCAACTCTATCCCATCATCAAATGATATAGCAGCTACCTTTACAATATCATCATCATCATCAACTTAACCTATATTGGTAAGTAAAGGAAACTGGAGAGAAATTGGATCAAACCAGTAGAAAAAGGCTAAATACAACCTTAGTCACCACAATAATGTGTGATGATGCCTGATCCTAGGCAAAGATGAGAGCAGACCCTAGCTAATCCCATGTCTAAAACCTAAGTCCCACAAGATACGGTGCCTCCCATAAGATAAAGATCACATTAATCACATCCTGTTGTCCTAACTCATAAGATGGGCTATAACCTCCATTACATACATCGTTTGTAAACTAGTCAATAGAGTAAGCATACTCCAAATGTGTCAGCATAATAAGTCTCAAATTGTGTAGTGTAAACCGACCCACTAAGTGACTAATACTGAATGGAGGCTTCAGGGCTTACCTTGTCGAATCATGTCCTCTATTAGTACTCATAGGCTTTGTTAACACTCTAAGAGTCTTACCCTTAAGAATATGAAAATCTACCCCATTTAACATTGTATGAGGTCATATGCATTCCATTTACAAAAATTTTCTTTCAGTATTCATATTTTTAAGTCATGCTTTTAAATTAAATATCTATTTAACTTGATTCTATCCACTCTTGACTCACAAGCCACTGGGTAGGTTTATAAAACCATTTCCACTCAAACTCAATTTTCCATGTGTGATCTATTTATCTATATGTCTTTACAAAACTTCATTTTCATCATTATTGAAGTATAAGCTTCACAGAATAGCTGTTGTTCTAAACATTTTATAACAAAATCAAAGTTTAAGATTCCATTAATTTCAATTATACAAGGTACCATTTCTTACTACTTCAACTAAATTTTTCATGGCATATTTTATGTTCAATACTTATATATCAATATGGAAAATCAACTACAATATTATTTTGAGAATTTTGTTTGATATTCTAAGTGTTGATAGAAGATTTTCGGCCATAATTCATTAGGCCGCTGAGCCAAACCAGTGGGCCCTTAAAAAGCCTTGAGCCCAAGAAGTATCTTGATCTCTTACACAAGCTCCAATGAGACCAAGGTCCTAGATAGGCTCAGCTGAAACTCTTTGAGTGGAGGCTCATGGCAATGAGCCATCGAAGGTTAAGACCGCAACCTCAAGAGCTTATGACCACCTACTCGACATCTGTATGTCCATGGGGAGTTCTATACTAGTCCAACTACCATTCGTACATAAGACTTTCACATTCAACAGATTTGAGCAAGCTAATAAATTTAAGGAATCTGCCATGCAGAATGCAAATATATTGCGGTCCCTCAAATTTTGTTGTAATCACCCCATATAAAAGGATCTTCATGAAAAAGGTTTTTCTACAATACTCTTTCGAATATTCTCCATTTTAGAACATTCTAGAATCCACCAATAACTTAAGTATCGGAGTAGTTGTGCTGGACCACCCTAACACATAGGGATGCAACCGGGGCGGGTCGTTATAGGGTACCTGCCCGCCCAACCCGTTAAAAGCCCTATAGGGTCAGACCCTATGGGGTTTTGGGACGGGTTTTGGGATAAAAACTAAAACCCGATAAGTTATCGGGTCGGGTTTTGGGTTATATACGTAACCCGTTAAAAAACCCGACCCGAGATATATATAAAATAAAATATAAAAATATTAATTATAGTATGTGAAATTTGAATTTTGATTTTTTTCCATCAGACTTCGGCGGGCAAACGGCTTTCTTTACGAAATTTTTTTTCCCATTTGCATTTTTTAATCTATTGTAATTTGTAAATTGTAAAGCTAAAGCAGTACATAACTTGTCAAGTGTCAACCACACAATACTGATTACTCTTGTCCTCAAGTGTCAAGTTGGCAAGTCCTCATTCAGTCACTCCTCACACTCACAGCTCACAAGTCACAAACTAAAGAACAAAGCAAACTGCAAAGTGCAAACCCTAGCCGCAACCCCCAACTCCTTCTCCTACGAGACTACACAATCTACACTCTCCAGATCTCTACACTCTACTTCTCTTTAATGTCTTCATTCGTCATTCACTTCAACTCTAAATCTCCAACTCCCATCGGCAGATCTCTACTTCTCTCTCGTCTGTGTTAGTTGCGGTCAATCTCTGTTATCATCGTCGGCTCCTCTTAGTCCGTGTCCATCTCAGCGTCTCAACTCTCAACCTCTTGGATCTCGTCAAGCTAGATGCTGGTAATCTCTCTCTCTCTCTCTCTCTCTCTCTCTCTCTCTCTCTCTCCTCAATCAAGTAGGACGTAGTATGGACTTCTTGTTAATGTTAGTTAGATAAAATTGATATATGACTTTCCATAAAAATTAGAGCATGTTAGATTCAATTAGTATGGACTCCTTGTTAACAATGATGATTTTATAGTTTGTTGTTTCGATTTCAAGTATTTTGAAGTCATTCTTGTTGATGTGGCCCATAGTGCCATTTGCAATGATAAAAGAATCAATTGGTTCTGCAATCCTGTCCACAAACACAGGGAACTCCGTGGACTTACATCTGCTGGAAAGAAGTACAGGGGTTTGCGTGGAAGAGGACACTTGCATCACAAGGTCCGCCCATCTCGCAGAGCTACCTAGAAGAGGAACAACACACTTTCTCTCAGTCGTTACCATTGATCTGGTTGCAGTATTTAGTGTTTTGGTTTTTGTTGTTGGGCATTTATCAAGGACATCTCTTGAAGTTTGAAATTTTGAAAATCAGAGCACTTGAGATATGTCTTACGTAAAAGATTTCTATTGTTGAAGTATTCTAGAGTTGATTTAAAATCCTTAATAGTTTATCTTTTATCATTTTGTTTCTTGTTGAGGTGGCGTAGATGGAGTCATCAGTGATTGGTTTCATGCTTCTCTTCTTACTAAGTTGTTTTCTTATGTGCATCTGCTAGTAGCCATGGATGATCGTTTTCTGTACATGCATCGTCTTCTGAGTCAGTGTTTTCGGGTACAGTGGCATCTGCAGGGGGCAATAAGTTACATAATCTACCTAGCATTGTATAACTAGGACATAACCATATGGCAATTTTGATTATGATTCACTACCCTTTACTATATATATGATATATAAGAATGGTGTAGAAAGCAGTAGCCGGTTTTACATGGCTTCTAGTTATCTCTTCCCTTCCCTGCATCATATCCCTCCCTTGAAGGGAACGATTTGATGTATAAGCAGTAGTCAGTTTTACATGGCTCTTGGTTATCTCACCAGTTAATTATTAACATTTTTGCCTTTGTGGGCTAGGTGAGCTTGGAGTTTTCACTAATTACGTTTTGTTGTTCTTTCATTTTGTTCTGTAGTGACTTTTAGCATATCCCATCCATGGGTTAACTGTCATCTTTAGTTATATTTTTTGCATTCTATTTTGAAATAGCTAAAACTAAACTAAAATGAAAATCATAAAAGGTATATTCTTCTTCAACATCCCAGTTTTAAAACTAGTAAATAAGTAAGGCTATAGAGAATTAAGAGGTCTTCCATTCACTTGGCCATAAAGTCTGCTGTTGGTTTTTCAATTTCAATTTTTATTTTAGAGGACAAGACAACAATAATAGTAAGTTTTTCTTTTAGGTGATTTATGTTCTTCTTAACGTTTGCCAAAAATTGTCAGCTCATGACAGTTTCGATTTGGGACCAATCCAGTGCAACCGATTCCTTTCTTTCTTTCTTTCTTTATTTATTTATTTTTCATCTTATTTTGCCTAAAGTGCAATTGATTCATTCATTAACAAGCACACTAAAAATTGTCAGCTCATGACAGTATCGATTTTTATTGATTGGTTTTTGAAAATGTAATTGTTGACTTGCCACTATACATTGTCGTCAAAAGTGAAGTAAAATGATTGATTTGCTTTGTGCAAATTAAACTGGAATAATGGCATTTATGGATATATAATTTGTTCCTTGTCTTTTCATGACTTGTTCCTTGTTTTTATTCATGTCATGATCTATTTATGGTTAGATATTGCTAAAATTGGTGTTGTATGTGTAATGTAGGGAATATGGATGGTGCTGAAATTCCAATTGACATAGAAGATAATGCTAATCCTAATGGTGTTGAGGAAATTCGATCTTTGGCTGGAACTGAAAAGGAGGTGGCATCTGAAAACCGAACAAATACTTCAAGCTCTCAAGTAGCAAGTACTGCAGAAGAAAGTTGCAATCCAAATAAACGTAAGTGCACTTCTGTTGTGTGGAATGAGATGCTAAAAAAAACCATCAATGGTGAGGTTTTTGCTGAGTGTAAACATTGTAAAAAACAATTAAAAGCAACTAGTGCAAATGGCACCAAACATTTGCATAATCATTTGGGGAGGTGTGTGCAGAGGAAAAAGCAAGGAGACATTAGGCAATGTCTTTTATCAATTGAGAGAAAGAGTATTGATAGTGAAAGTGGTTTTAGAGTAGCAAATTGGTCATTTAACCAAGAAGCTGCTAGGAAAAAACTTGCAATGGCAATTATTGCTCATGAATACCCTATTTCAATAGTAGAGCATGAGCATTTTAGGGAGTTTCTAAACACCATCCAGCCCCTATTCCATAATGTAAGTCGTACCACAATGAGGAAAGAGATTATGGACATCTTTGGCATAGAGAAGGAAAATTTGAGAGTCCTACTAAAAGGACTTAATTCTCGAGTAGCAATAACAACAGACATGTGGACGTCGAACCAAAAAAAGGGATATATGACGATTACAACACATTTCATCGATAGCAATTGGAAGCTCCAAAGTCAACTATTGGAGTAAGTTTTCTTATTGCAATATTTTCTAGTTTCATTTCATTGTGAATAAAATTTTTTTTCACTATATCTACATTTTATTTTGCAGGTTTTTGTATATTCCAGCTCCACATACAAGTGAGGTACTTGCTGATTACTTGTTCAGCTCTTTGATGAAATGGGGCTTAGATAGAAGAATATCTACTATCACTGTAGATAACTGTTCAACAAACGATGCGATGATCAGAACTTTAATGTTGAAGTTGCGAAAGGATGAGCTAATTCTTCTGGAAAGGTACTCCATATGCCTGTTGTGCTCATATTATAAATTTGATTGTGAGAGAGGGTGTCAATATTATAGAAAAAGCAATAGAGAGGATCCGTGATAGTGTCACATTTTGGTCAGCAACACCATCACGTGTGGAGAAATTTGTAGAGGCATGTAAGCAGATAGACGTGTCATATAGTAGAATGCTTTGCTTAGATTGCAAAACACGATGGAATTCTACATATGATATGCTTGTTGTTGCCATTTCATATAAGGAAGTTTTTTATAGAGCTCAGCTTATGGATAAACAATATAAGTGTCTTCCTACAGATGATGATTGGGATTTAGCAGAAGAAATTTGTAAGAGGTTGAGAATTTTTTATGAAGTGACTAATCTCTTTTCTGGTTCGCAATATCCAACTGCAAATTATTTCTTTACAAAGGTGATTGAAATTAGGGAGGCATTAATTGATTGGAAGGGCTCTATTGATTTGACTATAAGTACAATGGCTGAGAAGATGTTTGAGAAGTTTGAGAAATATTGGGGTGATGTGCATGTTATCATGGCTGTTTGTACAGTTTTAGATCCACGCTTTAAGTTGAAGGCCATTGATTTTGTATTTCCAACTGTTTATGGTGAGAAGTCCGCAATGGAGATAGAAAATGTTAAGAAAACTTGTTACGAGTTAATTCAGGAATATCAGGCAAAGGCTAAGTCTCATAATAATAAGGCTATGAGTGGTTCTCCTATGGTGCCTTCAACAAGTGGTGATGGGCCTGATGGCCAAGTAAATGTGCAATCGAAATTGGTGCAATACTTGACCGCCATCTCTAATGATGACCAAGTAAATGTAAAATCAGAGCTAGACCACTACTTAGATGAGCCTGTGTTGCCTTGGTCTTGGAATAATCATTTTGATATCCTTGCATGGTGGAAATTGAATGGAATCAAGTACCCCACATTGCAAGCACTAGCTAGGGATATGTTAGCAATTCCTGTATCTACAGTTGCTTCTGAATCTGCCTTCAGTACAAGTGGACGTGTAATTAGCTCACATAGAAGCCGACTCCATCCAAACACAATAGAGGCCTTGATGTGTACCCAAAGTTGGATATCAAATGGAAAAATAGGTAAGAAGTTTAACTACTTAATGTTTATTCATTGAAGAGATTTTTATTTCCTATATCTTCCATTATGTTTTATATGATCTTTCTTATATTTTTGTAGGTTTTGACATAACTCAGATAGAGAATGAGATGAAAAATTTGCATATTAAGGATTAAGAACAAGTAAGCAAATATAGTAGGTTCTATAAAATTATTGATTTTTTCTCCCTTATACTATTTCATTGCTATGTATTACATTATTACTTTTGTTGTTACTTGACTAAATGGCTTTAGCTTGATGTTGGCTAATTGGTGACAACCTTGAAGATTGAGGATGGAGTTTTATCTACTGAGAAGGAAGCCAACATTGGAATCTTGTGTTTTTTTGTTTTCATATGGGATATTTTCTAACTGCTCTAGACTTTTATTTTTCTTTTTGCTTGTAGAAGCATTATATGTGGGTAATGCTTGCTCTATGCTTTTATTTGTTAAAGGATGGAGAATATGAGTTTATTTGGAAGTGTTTTATGCAAGACTTTCAAGCTTGCAAGACTTGTAGTAATTAATAGTGATGCATTTACATGTTAAGTGAACATGTTGGATGAACAGGTTCTACAAGAGAAAGGACACAAGAGGGTCTAAGAGCATGTTATGCTCTCATTTATATTTTGTGTGTTAGTGGAAATTACATGTTTGAATCTATAATGCATGTTTGATCAATAGATGCATCACAATTGAGTTTACATATGGCGAGTTGGGAGGGGATCATAGTTTTGTCCTTCCTTCTGTTCTGCATCTTGCTGTGTAAAAGTAGCCACCAGCTACAGTTGTTTCAACGACTGATACATGAAATTTTTGGATCACAACAGAGGTTCAGAATATGACTTACAATTATTGCAATGTTTCCAACTAAACCAACACAATAAAAATCTGTTGAAGGTCTTTTCAATCCTCCCCAAGTCGATTCAGATCCTCAACTAACATTTTTTTTTCCTCAGTCTGGAACAAAACGCGGCTAAACAATGGATGTTTGATAGTCTCTTTGATGTGATGAAAATTACAAAGTTTTCGTTTTAAATATTTAAATTGCCATGACAAAAAATATATCTATATATATTTATATATATATATATATATTTAAATTGCAAATCAATACTTGTTAACAATATATCATACACTCAAAAATTAGAATAATTGCTTATCGGGTCGGGTCGAGTTTATAAACGGGTTCTTTAAATCCTTATAGGGGCGGGTTCTGGGAATGATGTAAAAAACCCTATCGGTTTTTCTCGGGTTCTGGGATACCATCTAATAATCGGGTCGGGTTCGGGTTGTAAATAACCCGTCCCAAACCCGCCCTGGTTGCATCCCTACTAACACACCATTAACCGAGTTTCTGTGTTTACAGGTCAACAGTGCTCCTGCATCCAACTCTACTAGCAACCCGACATCTGTAACAATTAGCACCATTAGTGGGAAAAAAAAAATTTCTCTTCTTTTTAATTTTCTTGATAACCCGGTTACTTTGTCACTTTCCTAAACTTACATCATCTCCTTCATACGTACCATTATCCCTTACCACCTTACATGGCAAAACTAGCCTAAGGGGAGGGGTCATTAAAAGAGCAGTAACTCAATAGCTACACCACCAACTCCTCCATGATTGTGGTAGCTGAACATTAGCAGACGACATTTGTATCTCCAATGGAAGTTAAGCCCATTGATCCAAGGTTCATATTAAAGCTAAAGAGTTTGTTCTAACTTGATAGGAACCAAGAGTTTGAAAAGATGATAGAATTGGAGAATCCATGTAATTGACAGATCTAGCAATATATTGCAATCTAGAGATTTGATATATATTTATGGATCTAGTGATATACTAAAAATTAAAAATGTAAATGATATATCCTTGGATATAATGCACCAAAGAAAGAATCGAACTGTTCCACTCAATTGATATGATGCATGATTAAAGAAACAACAAAAAATAATCTTGAGAAGAAAACTCAATATTACTCAAAGGGTAATTAATCACAATCAACGTCAAGATGTCAAAAGATAGCTAAACTACTATTAACATAACCCTAATTACTCTTATATACTCTCATAAGTCTGGGTAAGGCAATAACGGAACATAAAACAAATAAAATATGAAACTAAAAAATAAGCTTCAAAAATAGAACATGAAGGCACACTACTCCATACAGTCATGCATTGGGGGGTATTCTCCATTGGTCGAACAATCAAGTCTTGAAATAGGCCGAAACATGGTAGCATAACTTAGGCATCGGCCTAGGCACAATTATGCCAAAGGCGATGTCCTTACTAACACGCCATCAAACTTCAAAACAAGCTGAAATACAACCATGGGACCAAGCCACAGTCCTTGGCATGATCATGGGTCAAGTCGTGCCACCCTCTAACTTATTTATCTTTGTGAATAATGTACGGATAGGCTTGCATGTGACTGTATCTTCAAGAACAATCTATGACACGGCATAGTGAAGGCAGTATGTGTGTCTTTGACTTTCTTTACTTGCTCAGTTTCAACCATCGACTTTTCCATAGGCATAATCTTGAGACTGATGAACTTTTCTTCCTATTTTACCTTTCCTTCACGCTTAAACATACTCAGTCATGCCCAATAGTAAAGTGCATCATATAACCTTCCAAATGCTCTATTTCGCCTTTGTTTACTTCATCTATGATAATCCATTCAACTAAGTTCATCAATCCTTTAGTTATTAATCGAGTTGTTGGACTATAGAAACCATGATTCTTATCAAAACACCAATGCTTAACTCCATCAAAGAATTATAGATCTCGAAGAGGCGAGGAATGCCCATATCAATGGACAATATGATAGAACCCCAACCCTACCACTGCATGAGTTGTTAAAGAGTTCACCCAAATAGGCTAATAGAAGGTCTCCTACTCTACCCCAGATTGAAATCTCCTGTATTGCAGTAGTCATTTAGTGACTTCTAAGCGTATTCCATATGATCGAAGAAGGCTCCTGGTTCACCAAACCAAACTAAAGCCACTATTGAAATCTCTTGGAGACCCTAAACCTTTTAGAACACGAGAAGGACTATAGATAACAATGAACATCATAACAATAATTGACCCATATCACTGTGTGCATGTCCTAGTTTTATTAGAGTTCTTGAGGACGATGCGCACCAAAACCCGCCAACTAGTAGCATGAAACCTCTTGTTTTGTTAGCAGAAGCTAAACACATAATGCAGAAACTCACCAGCTTAAAGGAACACCTCAACAATGAAGGTGACTACAAGCAAATCGTCTTTTGTTGCAGCCATTCAACCTGCAGTGCGTCCTACTAGTTTTAAGATCCCACGTTGGAAGACCTATGATAGGATAACCAATACCGAGGATTACCTCACTCAGTTACGGTCCACCATGATGTTGCACAACTATTCTAACATTATATGGTGTAAAACCTTTCTAACAACTCTTCAAGGCACCACTTAAACTTGGTCCAACAAACTTCCTAAAAGGACCATTGCCTCTTTTACGCAATTCAGTGAGTTATTCACAACCCACTTCATGTTTAATAAACCACCAAAGAAGAATGCCTCCTACCATTACATAGTTAAGGAGAAACCAGATAAACCCCTACGAGACTACCTTGCTCAATTCTATAAGGCATGCCTTGAGATCTTAAATCTTAATTATAGTGTGGCCTTAGAGGCGATTAAGTAAAGGTTATTTACTAAAAGTCATTTATTCAACTATATCTCTAAATACCAACTCACCATGCTCGAGCAGGTAAGGGAGAAGATGCAAAAATATATCAGACAAGAAGACACAAAAACGCTAAGAAAGAAACCAAGGTCAAGTCCAAGCTCATTTTAGGCGACTTTAGTTGCTCAAGGGACAAAAGGCCTACTAAAGACTGAGGAAATTCGAATGGGAATACAAAAGCTTGTGGTAAAGATAGAGATCAAGAACAAAGGAAGCATTACTTGACATATAATGAATTTACGCACTGACAAAGTCACCACATAACGTATTCCTTAAAGTTAGAGGTCAAGGAATCATCACATCTTAGCCTTATAAAGACATTGACACATGCTTTTTATGCTTAAAACTCTTTTTATAACGTGAAACTATCGGCTAGTGTACCAGGTACGTGTGTAGTAATACAACTGATGAGAACCAAGTTGTGATCTACAAGGAGCTAATTGATTAAGTACCAAAATATAGTGACTCCTCTAAGCTAAGCAAGATGATCCCAAATTTTTGAGCTAATCTAATTGATTTACTTCTAAGGTCTACTACTATAACTATAACAAAACTAACATTAAGTTCTACTCAAAATTCCTTTTGAACTCCTTCAAAACATAGGTGTGGGATTATGTAACGATAAAAACAAGATTTCCTTCCATTGCCTTATAATTATAAT
This sequence comes from Combretum micranthum, assembly GCA_024138025.1. NCBI lineage: Eukaryota > Viridiplantae > Streptophyta > Magnoliopsida > Myrtales > Combretaceae > Combretum > Combretum micranthum. The sequence goes on along the minus strand of JAMXBD010000242.1, from coordinate 452,398 downwards.
TGGGTTTATTCAGTTGGATTTTGACTAAATTCACAAGAATTTACTTTCCTTTCAATTACAAAATTCTAATTATAGCATAGATATTCCTTTAGAGTAATCTATCTACAATCATTAGCTAAATAATACTTTTCTCTCACAAATAATGCTACTCTAATTGAAATTATAATTCAAGCATATGTCCATGTCCTAAACCGTAACTTCAATTGCATTAAGACTGTGGATTCTAATATTTAAACCAAAATAATATATGTCCATGTCAATTTTGAAATCTTATTTTCTATTTCAATTAGATCATCAAATCCTTTTTAGATATCTCAAATCCTAATTCATAAGAAAAATCCATAAATAAATTTTTTATCTCATGAAGATTAAAATAGAAAAAACCAATGTTTCAATGAACAAAACCTATTATAAGAACAAATCAACTACTTAAGAAATCCATTAACCATCACATCATCCCACTTAAACAAATCAACTCATACTCAAAAACATACTTTCATTCATAATAAAAATCTGAGCACAATCCACAACAAAGAGATAATGGAGAGGATATACCTAAAGTATTGGAATTATCTTCCTAATGATTCTGGGTCCAACTCCACTATGAAAATTCATAATGAACAATGTTAGAAGATGAGATCAAGTAAGGTGAGGTTAAGGTCGGAGAATGAGGTAAATGAATGGAATGAGTGTAAATAGAGTATAGAATGGTGGAAAAGTGAGGGATGGAAGAATGGATTATGTATGGAATGGTGGAATATTTCATTTTTGATTATAGATGTAATGAATGATTCTATCACGCCCTGAGGGGTACCATAAACGTGGCAGTCCTCCATATATAATATTAAAGCCTAGAAATGACTACCTTAATCACGTAAAGGCTTCCATATTATGCACAAAGGTATATCACAACAAAGGGAATGCGTTGGAGTAGCATAGTTTATTGTGATAACAGCTAAGTAGTAAGGCAAGAGAAATACATATCTTTAAACATAAATAAAGTCGATTACATTTCTTAAGGACATATCCCCGTTAACATCCTCAATTGGATCAAATATTATAGTCATTCATAAAGGACTTCAAAATAATAACTTATCACATATCAAGCATAAAGTACTTCCAAGGGAATCTTTATTCTAATCTCCCAAATCTTTCTTTTAAAGCTCCAAATTCTACTAGTAAATTCCTTGAAGTCATTTTCTTTGAGCGAAAGTCTCAAGTATAGCTGTTTCAACCAAGATCTATGGGGGTATAAGCTGACAATGTGCTTAATGAGATATTCACTTTATCCATACTGTACATCCATAACCCAAATAAGTTTATTAATTTAAAATATATGCTATGCATGCTATGTAATAAACACATGTTACAAAAAATATATAGAGGTATCCAAAAACCATACATAGAATGGATCTACTCCCTCCATGTCGAGGGTTAGGGAATTTGATTTGAAGTTCTCCATGATCTTCACTGCTAATCCCTAAGCATTTGCTTATAATGATGGATCGACATGGCTCATCCTTGGGTCGTGTCCCCATACGATTTAGTTCCCCTTTAGATGAGCAGGGCTATTCGAGCCCTTTTGATTCATCGTGTAGGAGTAGCAGTCTTCAATATGCAACTTGATGGATGCAATACATGTCCATTTCGTTTATACCAAAGCCGGGTATAATTAAAGTACACTTAAAGGCGATCAAACAAGTATTATACACATATAAATAACATGTAATATTGACGATGTACTTAAAAAATCATTCGTTGGTTTCAATATGCTTAGCATCCCTTGTCACACATTCTGTCATGCCCTACCCTTAGGCAGTTGACATGATGCTAGGACCCCAGCCCCACAACTCAATTGGTGAGAGGCGTTGCTTTTAAGGCAAACAAAAGCCTCAAGTCATGGGTTCAATCCCTCAAGACTGCAGCTGGGATCAACTCTATTTGGAGGTAACAATACCTTCTTGTGCTGATAAGGAACTCACTGCGGTGATCCCCTGAAGTCAATGCTGTGGAATTGCAGTGTTGGCATCACGTCGGCCGCTTGAGGGTGGGGTGTGACACATTCATAAAAGCACATTCACATGTATCCAAAATCCCATACATATTAATTTTATCTTGTACTTACAATCTAGTATAACTATCTACAAGTACAAGCAAGGTAACGAATTATAAGAAAAACTCACTTATCTATATTGTAATCCACTTAGTCTAAATAATCTTCAAGAAAGGGGCTCTCGTAATCTTTGTCACCAAGATTAAATAAATATCTGGGATGAGTAATTCATATAGGTTCTACTTAAATTTCTAACTCCATTTACTTTATTCGCATCATTTTTCCTTGTTATGGAAGTTCTAATTTAAAACGATCTTATCTTGCTCATTTTAACTAGGAATGTCATATATTAGTAGGCATTTTCTACCTACTTCGAATGATCTATCAATTTCTAAGGTTATTTTTAACATTTAAAGTCATTAAGGTTTCGGAATGGGATGGGACAAAATGCATCCAAACCACTCTAGACCTTGTTCCTTTTTTTTTATTTTCAACATTTTACTTCATTTAAACATCCTAAGACAGAATAAAATATATCTACCTTTAGAAATCATATAGTAGTGATAGTAACTCATATTACATGCATGATGTTAATGATGTTATCCTAAAATATTAATTTTGTAAAACAATCTTTTATGGAAGGTTGAAAAGTTAAGTTTATGAAAAATTCACCTTTGGGTTTTTGAAAAAAAATTTCAAGTCTTAGATTTTTGTAAATGTGAAACTTAACTGAAAATCATGGTTTTGTATTCATTTGAATCCATGAGTATTTCATTTTCCTAATAAACTTCTAATTATTTCCTAAAACATGAATCTCTATGTGTTTGTGGAGAAAAATTATTCTAAGATGTATTATTTTTAAAATGTTTTAAGTTTTGGCATATGAGGAAAAATTGAGTAAATGTCTTGTTCTAAATCTTCTTTCCTGATGAAAAGGGTTCTCATTTATATCTAAGAAAAGAATTTTAAGTTAAAAGATTGTCTAGAGTCATGTTTTCCATTTCAATATTTTAAGGAATTATAAGAGGATAATCTTGTTTTAAAATTCCCTTTATGATAAAAACTTTTCTTATGTTTTGAAAACAAGTTTTAGGTGAATGTCTTGTTCTAATTTTTATTCTTAAGGGCAAGATTCCTCATACATTGAAAATAAGATTATTTTAAAAAAATATTTTGCATAACAAGGAATTTATCAACATTAAAAATTTTTAAGGACTTTCTTTATCAATATCACTATAAGCATTTATGTGCATGAACTTAATTACACTTATTTGTTTTTATTTGTAGCAAGCACCACTGAAAAAAATAAGAAATAAACAAGAACATGAATGGAAATTCAACGAAATCAAAATAGAAATATGGAAATCTTATATTATGGTCAAGGCTTCTCGACTTGAAATAATCCAGTTACCATAACAAAATCAAAGTGTAAAAAAAAAAAAAAATTGGAAGTCTTAGATTTTTATCAAGGCTTCCAGAGACTTAAAATATTTTCAGCCTCATAAATAAAACTTCAAGATAGATAATAAAAGTATGGAAGTCTTAGATTATATTAAAGGCTCTCCAAGACTTAGAAATGGACAAGTCCCATTTTATTTTGATTTGAAGATGGAAAAGTCTCAACATCATAAAATAAATAAATTGATTAAAATAAATTAGTGCATGAAATAAAACCATGAAATAAAAAGAGTCAAGTTAATGAATATTTAGGCTCTAAAAATTATAGTTACTACATATACATATTATTATATATGAAGTCAAGTTAGTAACATAAGCAAAATGAACATAACATGAGCATCGACACAATATGACAATATGACATGAACCAAACGTATTGTCTTATATTTCCATTCCTAGCATTTAGCATCATGAGAATTTATTTTAAAAATTATATAAGACATACAAATGCATGTCATAACATGAATATGTACAGAGGGAATGTTTAGGATATTACCTAAAGAAAGATGAGTGTGTATGGGTATGGAAAGGGAAGATGTTTGGGAGAGAATTTGTAAAGAGAAAAGTTGAAAAATGATTTTGATAGAGTTTTGTTGTGTAAAAGAAAGTGTGAAAATGAAAGGGGGATGTAGGGGTATTTATAGATGAAAAATTGTGTGAATAAAAATATGAAAAAGTAAAAGAAATTAAGGGGAGAGGAGGAGCAGCAACTGCTGCACGTTTTCAAGGTAAAGAAGGAAGGGGGTGGGGGGAAAAGGGGGGAGAGAGAGAGAGTAAAAAGAAGTTATCTGAAAAGTTAAGTATACAGTAGAATAGATTAAATGTATGTAAGAAAACTTATGGGTGGTGCAATAGTTGTAAGAAAAGTATAACAAAATGTAGAGTAAGATCAATATTAGTAAATAATAATAAATAGTAAATTAATAGTAAACAGAACAAATAAATTACCGATAAAGATAAAAATACTTGTAAATAAAAAATAATTATCATTTTTATGAGCTGTAAAAATTGTATCTGATAATTTTACAAATTCTTATTACATTTCTAGTCTATAGTGTTTTATCGAGATATTTTGCCTCGTTTTGTGCGTTAATGTCTTGATTTGAAAATTGATCTTGTCACGCCCTGAATTGATCCAAGGCGTATCCAGTCCGCCACGCATAATGCTTAGGCGTTATACGCTAAGACTAACCTAGTCTACATTTTATCGTAATCATTGCTAAACAAATTTTAGATTCTGAAATCATTGAATTAGTTTATGAAAACAATTGAAAATTTTTATTGCGGAAAATAAATTTTTCAAAACACTTTCCGATTAAGTACTTCAAAGAGTAGATCAATGTGTACATAAGATCCATATCATCAAATATTTCAAACGAGAGTATCAAGTAACTCAAGTACAAACCATGGACTCGTAGATAGACCTCATCAAAACATAAGTTTGATAGTGAAATTTATAAAATAGAAATAAGATAATAATCCAGCAGGTCCTAATCACTCAATTCATCGAGAAACTCCTCGAAATTCGTACCGTATCCCATATAATCATAAGTATCATCATCATCATCATCGTAATCATCAGCACTTGAAAAAGAGAGGAATGAGCCGAAGCCCAGTACAACAGCAACACAAGCACACACGAAATGAGCATACATGCTTATTCTAAATGCAATGCAACAACCAATGGTTTATATCTTTAAATTAAAGTGTAACAAACAACAGTGGAGTACTCACACTCCAACAACATGCTGGGAAACTGGGGGTCCTGAGTAGCAGCAACTGCTCAGGGGGTTGATATAGACAGCCCGAATACCTATATCTCCTACCTCTCTATAAGTAATAGCCTCGTCTAGAGGTCACAAACGTTACGCATCTCTATCCATCACGGTCCATAATATAGTGTAGCGCAACTGGTCCCATATGTGAACCACACAACATTACTTCTCTCCGACCTAGGTAGACGTTATCCCGCTACCGTTCCCCCTATCAACTACCCGTCGAGCTACCCATGATAGCCTAAGCGCCTAACTACCGTGCTAGCACCGCCTAGCAAGGTTGCCACCCCTTGGGCCAGGTCTCAAAAATGGCCACGCACAAGCAATTAGCAATTATTAAGGCCGTTTTTAAGTATTAGTTCATTTAGCATGCCTACCCTAGCATGCAACACACAAGTCACTGCATCCTAGCATAAAATCTGTGCTTTGAACAATCAGAAGATAGACCAGAAGATAAAGCAAAATGCAGACTCTTAACAAATATCTACTTCAAAGATTAATTCATATAAGCATTTGAATCAATTATCAACTTATATCAAACTCGTATTAACTACTTAATTTTCTAGCAAATATACATTTGAAACAACATACTCCTTTTATTATTCATGGTCTATCATATTATAATTATCTCTAAGTCAATTATCAGTTAATTTGATCATATAAGAGTTTGCTATTTAGGTTAACAGCTGGTTTCAGAAGAGTTTACAAAGCCAATATTGGTTAATAAATCTATATTAGCTTAATTTAGCCAAGTTGAATAGAATTAATCAATCTAGTTTATGCTATATCCAACTTAGTCTACTAAACCCATTTTATAGTAATTAGGTCCTTAAAATGGTAATTTTCAATAACATGTCCAATGGTAAATTTAATAAACTTTTATTTAGTAAAATAACTCATTTAAAATATAATTATTTTATTTATATCATTTATAATATATTTTATCTAAATATATTTTGGAATTTAAACTAGTTTCCTATTATGTTTATATTATGTTAAAATACCACATTTATTCCTATAAATTCCTATAATCAAAATAATTGATTGTCTGTCTTAAAATTTGTATTTTAATATTTGAACACATTATTTATATTTATTTGATTAGAAATAACTTAACTTAAATTCCAATATTTCATTTCCTATAGAAAACTAGTGAGCACTCTAACTTTAATAATTTGATTCACTATCTTAAACTTGGGTTCTTGAGCTCAAATTTTTATATAAACTTCCTAACACATATATTTATATGTTTATAAGGTAATTTGGCCTAAATTAATTAGTTAATTATGGTTTTAATTTTAATTGATTCAAAATTATCCAAAGCAGGGCATAAGCAGCGACGATCGATCGGTTCGATTAATTTCGACCATTAATCCAATCGGTTCTTGTCCGGTTCTTTACACCAAATTAAAGTAGACTTCTTAAGCTTTCAAACCGTAAAGTTTGATCCAAAAAGAAGAATAAAAAGTCACTGGTTCGGCCATATAAATTCACACCACCGCTGCTAGTTGAAATATTGTTTTGCCTTGTTTTGCTATTTTGTAATTTAATTTTTAAAAATAGTAAGTGTATTTCAAAAATCACGAAAATTTACAGTTTGTATATAGACATGTTAAAATATCACTTTGATAAATTTCATCGAAAAATAAATTCATTTAGTATTTTATTTAAATTTGATAATCCAAGCTGTCCATATTTAATATATATGCATATAAATTGATCTTTAAGCATATTGAATTCATCTAAAACATGTTTATTCTATGTTATTTCATCTAGTTCACACATAGATTTATATTGTACAATCAAAATTACAAATCACATCTCAAATCATCACAATCAACACAACATACCCAATTCCAACATATATCAAGACACCTATACATGCTCATCTCAGTTTTTAAGCATACATATAGTAATCTATACTTGAATCTAAGTTATTATTTAGTAATTTACATGAATATATGTGTCATCAACATAATGAAATATACTAATTACAATTACTTACTTGGATTAAAAATCAACCGAATAGTTGCCTCCACTATCACTTCTATCACTCAAGGATTGATAGAACTTCTTCAACCTTATTTTTCCTAACTTCATTCTTGTTTCTAGTCTTTAATTTTACCTAAGAAATTGATTGGAATATAGCTTAGATTAATGGAATAAAGAAGATGTTAAGAGGCATAAACTTGAGTAATACTTTACCTTATGGGTGTTGATGTTGAAGAGGACTTTGTTGTGTATTTTTAGAGTGTTTTTTAGGGAGTTTTTAAGAGTGAATTGGGGAGATAATTGCTGCAAATTTTGTGTAAAATGGGTGAGGTTACTTCTTAAGGTGGGTTTTTATAGTATTCGCAGATTTGTGTAGAATTTCTAGGGTTTAGGGGCATATAGGTACTTTAGCTTAATTAATTGAGGGTGTTTGGTCTTTTTCCTAAGTGTAGAAACTTCAACAGTTGGTTAAGGTCATTTTGGCCATTTTACATGTTGGATGTTTCTAGACATTAGATTTTTATTGGATGTGTGTGTGTGTATAATAATTTCATGTTCTCATGGCTTAATGGGCTTGATCTCTTAAGCTTATGGGCTTGGTTTTGTTGCTAATGGGTTTAGGGTTTTAGATGAGAATTAGGGTTTTAGGTCATGGGCTTTTAGATATGTAGAATGGAAATTGAGAAAGAAGAAATATAATTAGCTAATTGGATTTAGAAATTAGGTTTAAGAATTTTAATTGAAGAAAACTTGATATCATATTTGAATTTAGAATTTTAGGGCTTTAGGAATTTAATATTTAAAAGGAATTATTAAGTTTTAAATTTCTAAGTTTTATGATGTTAGAATTTTAGCTTAAATAGCTAAACTGATGATTTAGTGTTTACGCGATTGAGCTTGACAAATGGAATTTAATTTAATAATTAGAAGATACTAAATAAGTTCGAATTTGTTAAAATAGGTGATTGAAGTAGTTTAATGGATTAAATCGAGTATTTAAGGTATTCAAATCTTTATTTTCAATTAGATTCATTTTCTAATTTAATTAGGTTAAACTATCTAATAATATCCTATAGTTTACAAAATTCCACTAACTAAATCATTTAAAATCAATTTATAAACTAAATTTAAGTTAAGGTTCAAAATCACTTGTATTTTTATACTAATCGTCTAATAATATTTAATTAACTCAAATAAGATTTTAGGGTATTTCATATCCTATTTGGGTTTGAAACAAACGAGTTTTCGTCAAATTTGATCATTCTAGGGTATATGACATATTTTCATATAATAATTCAGATTTATTATATTTTTAATATTTTTGGGTCTTAAGGGTGGTCTTGTCAAATCTAAGTTTTCTAGAATTTGATAATAACCTCATTTGGCTTAAGGGTTCGATTTCAATTCCAACATTAAGATCTACTCATAAGGTTATAAAATTTAGGGATTTACACTTATACTATAAATTCGGTTCAAAATTCGGGTTTATTTTATTTTTATAATTTATTTAATATTTTACGATTCTCAGAATTGTCTAATCGAGTCTAAAGCTTCTAAGGTTAAATGTTGACGTGATTTCAGTTTATGGTTCCAGCTTTAGTTCTGACTTTAAGATTCACTTATAAAACTATCGAAGAATCTAGGGGTTTATAATTGTATCATTAATTGTTATATGGTGGTGTTATCTCGATTTGCATGCTAAAGATCGGGTATAAAACCCGTTTAGTCTAACTGATGAAGTTTTGACTTGATAAATTAATACCATATTATAGAAATCACTTTGTATCATTTTATTATTAAATATTATTTGAATATACTACCTCAATTTACGTGTTAGAAATTAGATGAACAAATGTATAGCATAGGAGTTTCAGGTCGAACTATTATTGATTTTCATTTTATTTTCGAAGGTATGCTTTTTCTTAAAGTTTGGTGTTTAGGGTTTTCTATTCCTATCACACTTATTAGACATTTAAGATTATCCAACTTATCCAATATTGTCTAAGATTTTTAGAACTTATCACTGGTTAGTATCAATTATCAAGTTTCTAGATTTTAAGGTTGAGCTGGATCAATTGGATAAGATATGAATCCTTTTGATGACGATACATTTTTTACCATCTACTTTTGTTTAGGGTTTCAAGTTTCACACAAACCAGCTAATACTCTAGGATTATTGAAAATTTTTATCTGATTTTGTTTAAGATTTCTAGAGTTTGGTTTCAACTTAACTCAATTTTTTGATTCTAGTTTTGATATCAACTCTAAGTTTCTCATCTAAGAGCGTCAAAAAATCCAAGGGCTTACAATGCCCTTTTGTGAAAATGATAATGGGTGTTTATAGTGTATGGAGTTTGAATTCTCCATTCTCGTATGTAGTCAAAAGGAAATGTGTGTATGCGATGAGATGGAGTAGATAAGTGGGGTAGACCTCTTAATTACAAAAAATGAAAACTAAACAAATCTGAATATTTCAGAGCTCGGTATTTCGAGCAAGTTGGAATCTGTTCTGTCACAACAGAGTTCGGCGGTTCCTTTAGCAGGTCGGTTGGGCACTTCAAAAGCTGCAGCAGCTTGGCTCCAGCTCGGGTTGGAGATCAAGGATCAGTTCGTTAGCTAGTGACCTGTAGCTCGATTCTGAAGTTGTTGGGGTTGCTCGGTGTTGTTGTGGCTTTAACCAGGTCGGTGTCTTGTGCTCTTTCAGCTGCAGTAGAGCAGCTCGGCTGAATTTACGTCGGTGGTTGAACAGAACAGGAGCTCGATTGTGGCAAATATGAGCACTCGGTTGGAGGTTCTCAGCTAGTTGGTGGCGTGATCTGTTTGTGCATTGAGCTTGTTGAAGTCAGCCTGGTGCTGGAACTAGATGAAACTAGGTTGGTGCTTGAGTCTGGTCGTAAATTGGTCTGGATCAGTGTGATCTCCTTAGCACTTGTGGGCGCTCTGTGCTTATAAAGGAGCTCCAATCCTAATCAAGTGGAAGCTCAGCTTATGTTGAGCTCCTGTGAACTTCTGTAGGTTAATGAAGGAGCTTGACTGTTCTTGCTTGGCGTGGGAGCTTCTTTGCTTTGTCCTCCTAGCTACTGTTACGTGAGGGTAGTTCTCGATGCATGTGTGTTGTGCAGCAGCTCGTATTGGAAAAGGCAGGTCAGGAGCAGTTGACGTCGACATGGCTGGAGTAGGTCGAACTGGAAATTGTTGCTGCTACTTCGTGTGTTTCTCGAGTCTGTGCTCGACATTCAGCTGCTTTTCTTAGGTTAGAAAGCTCGACCATATGCTTGGTCGGTGTGTCATGCTGGGGTGTTTGGCTCTTGCTACTTCTGATCAACATTTGTTAACTGCTCGGCCTGGGCAGGTCGGTATCTGCTGTTGGAGCACTCAGTGTCGAACTCGGTGCTATTGGAGATCACAGGGACTGCTGCAGGTGCTTGGTCAGTGTCCTTGATTAGCTCGATCTGCTCCTGCACTGTCCATGTAATGTGATGCTTGGCATATCAATGGAGCTCAGTGCAGGGCTTTGAAAATCTGCTGCTGCTGTTGAGGTGCTTGCACCTGCAGCAATCACAACTAAAAGAAACTTAGGTAGCACTCGCTATAAATAGTTCAAGATTTCTGATTATCCACACAGTTATAACAGAGCTACACCGCAACACTTATGGTTCTAACATGATTGTTAATGCAACCTTTTGGTCTCTTTTGACAGATTTTGCAAAATTTTACATAATTAACTCGAGATCATGTATTTCTTCAATTTATACTGAATTTCATTTCGAAAGTACCAAAATATTCATGAAAACATGAGTTAAAATAGGATAAATGTGTAGTTTTACACATTTATTAGCTACATAACAATGATCAATCCCCTTGCTCGCCCGCAATGGGAGTGTGGGAAGCAAGTGTCGATAGTAGATTTTTTTGCCATGTTAATTGGGCCGCAACGCCAAATCAGTGAACCTAAGCCCATATAAAACCCTTCGAAGGGTCTAGCGTAGAAGGCCCCGAGTCCAAAAAGCACGTCGATCTCTTACATAAGCTCCTCTAAGACCTCAGTTTCATCATGTGGTCTCGATCAGCCTTAGTTGCAACTCCTTGAGTAGGGCCATAGCAACAAGGCCTCAAAGTTCTCGACCTCAACTTTGGAGGCTTACAGAAACCTACTCAGTATTTATATCTCCAAAGAGAGTCTTTACTAGAGTGGTTGCCCTCTACACCTAACACTTTCACTTTCGATAGATTAAGCCAGCTAATGGATTTGAGGAATCTACCACATGTAAAGCAGATATTATGTGGTCCCATAAATTCTATTATGATCACCCTATATAAAAGGACCTTGATTTAAAAGGTAAGAAGGAGGTTTTTCCCACAGTACAATTCAGAATATTTTTTTTAGTAACTTCTAGAACCCACTACTAACTTAAGCATTGAGTAGCCACGCCTAACCACCCCAGCATGCTACTAACCAAGTTTCTGTGTTTGCAGGTCCATGATATTCCTATACCGGACTTTACCAACCATTTGGCACTTGCAACACTAGGAGATGTTTGGCATTTGAGAGAGGGAGTTGATGGTTATTCCCTTATAAAATTAGATTAAAAAAATGTGGGAATATTATCATATGAAATATTTTTTATCTAGAGTTATTTATGTTTATGATTTATACTAGATGTTTGTTAGAAATGGATTAAAATTTTTCAACATTTCTTCTTCAAGAGTGTGTATCCCAGCTATGTATAGAAAAGGAGGAAAGAAGAGTTTATCTATCTTTTTTAATATTTTTCCAAATGTTTCATTTATATTATGATGATTTGGAAAGTTTATACTATGTAATATAAAGAAATGATTAAACATACTAAGACGTCTACTACCTGTGCATGTTCATGTAAAATCCACTTACAAGGTTTGGTTACTTACTTCTGATTCTCTTCTTATAAATTGCTCTTGAGAAGATGGGAAAGCTTGAAATTCATTGGAATTCTTGAATCTAGCCAAGAAGAGAAAAAGTGGCATAAAACTTTAATCTCCAAGAATAGATACTTGAAGAAGAAGAAACAGAAAAGAAAACCAAGAAGGAAAGAGAGTTGGACGAGGAACGTGTCTCGGCTAGAAATTTTCGAGAAGTGAGAAATCTTTGTGAGAAAAATGAAGAAATTGTGAGTGAGGAAAAGAGAAAGAAAAGGTGGTGTTTGGGGAGGGTTGGGGTTTTAAGAAAGAAAGACAACGAAAACACATAGATTTATTTAGATCTTTAGCTCATAATTCACTTGTTCATTGGTTAAAAAATTTTGGTTGATTTGGTTAAGGTACTTGCAATTACATATAATTATGTTTTTGCCCATGCTTGACTAGTGTGGAGCATAGGATTAAACTTGATAATTGGAGAATGTAAGTAGGTAATCATGTACTATCATGGTTGACAACTAATATAGATTATTAGGATAATTATGTTTTAATCATGTTTAGTTTAAAAGCAACTAAATTGTTAGTGTTTGGTCAGGATTTTGCTAATCATACTAGGGTAATTGAAATTAGGTTTATGTTTGAATTGCAATGTGATTTTTAGATCATATATTATATGAATTCTATTGAGATTGATGCAATTTATAAGAATTATCAAAGTTGATTGACAATTTATAGATTATTGAATTAATCTCTATTATTTTTCCTAGGTTTGGACCTTATAAAATTTATTGAAATTTTCATAGATACATCTAGGGTTTGATATCCTAAATTACATATTTAGGATTTATATTATTTATATTAGGATTATCTTATCTTATTTTTAGTATCTCAAGTTGAAAAATTTAGTCACAAGGTGATTAACTTGTACATGTTTATTAATGAATATATTTTCCAAGCACTTCTTTTCTTTTTTTTCCAAACTCGCCTCAGGCCCATTCCGTTGACGAACCGATGTCAAGTCTTCATAAATAAGACTCGGGACTTGGCAGTGGACCCGAGACCAGCCAGACCATGGAGCTCTCATACGATTCCAGTCAATAGATTGCAAACGCTCGAGCCTTCCACTTCCTGTGTGATTAAAATTCTCAAGCAGGATAATGCACGAGTCATGTTAAAAGTTTTCTTTATTTACATAAGTACATTTATGGCTTTCCATAACTTGTCTCTAAAAAAATAACATGTGCACACCTTTTTTTTACTTTTGTTTCATCTATGCATACAGAGGCAACCGCCGGTTCAACCCGGCCTAGAACCATCTAGACTTATCAGTTCACAAGTCGAGGTTGTACTGACCTGAAACCTGCTCGTCATGACATAGGCCATATGGGCTGCATCAAGGCCCGTCAATCCGTGAATGTTTTATTTTTTTTTTAATTTCCTTCATTATTTTTTCTTTATAACTAAATGTGACCCATCGAATCCATAGGTTGATAGGTCAATAGGGTTGACCCGCCTACAACCCCTACTGTTGGGTTGCCTGATAGGCTTGGCCCCCTATAACCGAGCCAAGTCGACGGGTTTAACTCACCAGTAGCGATTCATGACGAGTTACGGATTAGACTTAACCCTCATCTATATCTATGTGCATAGATCTTTATCTTTTAAAATTGAGCATCTAAACTTCAAAATATTTTGAAATATACCTTAAACCCTTGTTTGGCGAAAAAGAAAAATACTTTTAATTCCTTGTAAGAGTATTTTACTCTTAATAAAATTAATAAAACATGACAAAATCAAAATGAAAATCATATTTGATATTATATGTGTTGATGGTGGAATATAGTTAAGATGTAGGGTTCTTACTGATATCAGTCATGCACATATCCATAAATCCCACGCCTAGCACGTGACTTCGGAGTGCTACTGAGAAGGTAACACTTGATAATGGGATGGCTTGGAGAAAAGGACAAGGGAGGAGAAACAGGCAATCTTAATATCTCAAATGTACAAGTGATATGTAAAGGAGTTTGAGTAGACCTCGTACATCAACCTTACAGTTCTTGCAGTTGAGGTAGAAACAGCTTGAGTTGTCTTGTTTGATCTTTCTGAATAAAGCCTCATTTGATAGAATTTTATTTGTTTTCTCTCCAAAAGTTGAAAATGAGAAGGAGTGACTAAGTATTTATTAGCACTTGGCATAGATGACAACCATCAGATCACCTCAATAATTGACGGACGAGATGGAGTAAGCTCAACTCATGCTTATCCTAAATGAGCTCCTCATGAGTTAAGGCCAATAGTCATCTCATGTATGCATGAACTTGCCTGAGAAAGGTTGGATGCGGCGAACCAGTCCAATGATCCATGTCTCAAGCCCACCAAGCCAAATTTCCCTAAGCCATTTTAATAGAATGAATCGGGCTCGTTAGGCTCTATCACTTAACCTACGAATCAAGCCTAAACAATAAATATTTATATTTATATTTTAAGCCCCATTACAATAACTATTGGCTCACTCAATGCTCTAGGCTTCAAAATCTAAGAACACTAATAGCCCTAGAAAGGGTCCACTACCTACGACGCCTCAACCTCCCGGAAAGGTAGGGAGGCAATCATGTCTCGAAGGTACCTTAATAGTAGTACACAAGCAACACTTGTACACTATTATAATTTAACTTTTAGAGAATGACATATTTTCAAACAACGGGATCTTTTATTTTGCATCGATAAGAAATGACAAATATATATATAAACCATAAATTAGTAAATATATGCCATCACAAGTAGTGAATATCATTATAATATTACATACCATAATTCTATTCTATAGGTCTCCAAATACATAAACTGATAGTACAAATACTAACTATCTTATAACTAGAAATAAAAATAAATAACATAAACCGAAGATACCATATTCTTCTAGCTTGTAAGTTTTTACCGGAGCCATGGTCCTGGAAGATAGAAGCCATGGTCAGAGTCTCAACCTGAAAGGTCTTTAGGAATGTGAGCGAAACCACAGGCCCAGTGAATAACCAGATATATTATACATCAAGTAAGTTTATTAACAAATCATATGTAATGCATCAATCAAGCATATACATAAATACAAGCTTGGATGATCTAGAATCCAAACGACAAAAAGGTTTACGCCATCTTTTTGGGGTTGAAGAATATTTACTTAATGACCCACCTGCCTAGAAGAAACTAAGTATATTGGAAAATCAACGATTTCTTGTTTTAGGATGATCATTTTAACCTTAGGATATTTTAATTGACCATTTCTTGCATCAAACCTTAGAAACTCCCTAAGTATCAATTATTTCAAAGCGATACTACGAGCGGCGTCCTTTGTTGCCACTTAGTTCTCATAAAACTGACGGAACAAAGAAAACCTTGAAAGGACTAACACTTTAGAAAAACCAAGCATTAACAAATAATCGAAATATTAATACATAGCATGTTGTCACCCTTTTTGAATATGCAATAATGCGATTCGTGTAATGCATGTCAAATTTAGTTATAAAGCCAATAATTTTTAGTCAAGCTTATGGTGATCATATATTACACACACAAAATATAATATGTTTTTCTCAAATCATTAGACAATTTGTATTATCACTTTAATTATCGTTGTTTGTCAACCAAACACATAGCTCGCAACACATACTCAATATATTTCACAACAACCTTATTATTATCTTTGTATTACATATGCAGCTATTTACAAACATAAACAATGTAATAGATGTGAATTACTCACCTGCTCATTTTGCTTAATTGTAATAGACAATTGGGAAATCCTTAATAGTATCAACACCTATTGAGATAAATAAAAATATTTATCAATACAACATAGATTATATATCTGAACTCCTATGAATACCAAAGTGTTCTATATTGATATTTCTATTACCTGTATTAGTCTTTTAAGGTAATGATCCTATGATATATATTTATTATTTTATATTTATTTTTATGTTGCTTGTCTCTATCTTATTTGATATTTACATTTTTATCGAGTAGCTATAGGGTTTATATTTAATAATTCTGTACTTTACTATTATCATTATTATTTTTATATTATTCGTTAGTTCGACCAGATTATGGTAACTGATATTTATTTTCTATCATTTTTGTTTCATCATATTTCTCTTGATTTTTGTTCATGTTATTATATGTTATTTAGAGGTATCACGTTATCTTTAATTATAGCTTATTTATGTTTTCCATTCTCATATATATATATATATATATAATATACCTATATAATACAATTATCGTAATTTTAATCTTTTTATACACAAGTATTTTATTTGCAATAGTCACCAAAGTTTATCTCTTAATCAAATATTAATCATACTAATATTTATATTTATTTATTTATTATGTTTAATGTTTTGTTTCTTCTCTTATATATATATGCAATCTGATATACGAACCGATTTCATTCTAGGGAAATTCTGCACGTATACCGGCATCTAACACCACCGGCATTGAACTCTAGGATGCCCGTATTCGAGTAATTTTCACGCGTTCCAAGTTTCAGTGCACACTGACTTTGAAGGTCGCCAATGTACAACATACGCATCAGTGAGAGGTTATGTGCCGCTAGCATTCATTGAAGTTACGTAAAATAAATTTCATGTAGCTTATGTTCAGTGTGCACCGACTCGAAGGCTGTTGGCCTATCCACGTACGATGCCGGCGTTGGGCACTTATGCCGCTGGCGTAGGGCCAGTATTATCACTGTTCATCGTCTTTCTCGTTTTTCTTTCGTCATAACTTATTTTTCTCTTTATAATATATGTGTTATACTTATCTTTAAACTACTCCTAAGTATTTTTACATGATTCTAAATCATTTTTCATTACATAACAACTTCTATAACATCTTATAGCTGTAGATGTATGGATTTCATTATAAAGGCTTTAAGCCTGTTTTATTATTTGGATTTAACTCTCTGGGTTAAGGTGACAGGACTTAGAGAGTTAGGCCCAATTATATTGGGATGATCATGGGAGTTTTGGCATGGTAAGCTTGGAGTAGGGCCCATTGGAATTGGGCTACCTAATTCCAACCTTTCTCAAATTGGCTCACACACATTATAATGAATGCCTCAATGGGCCTGGGTCCATAAGGGAGCCCACATCCATATCCATAATGAGAGGGATTCATCCTCTCCGTTGGTCGTCCGTCTCATCTAACGGACGACATCGACAGCCAGATTCTCTATAAATACTCTTAGTCCTTACCTCATTGGAAGAAGTGAAATCTTGGACAAACGCCACCGTGTTGCTGGATTTTTATTTTTGTGAATCAATTACTTGACTCACTCAAGAACGCACACGATATTTGTGGTACTTAGTGAGGTTGATACTTTTTAGCTCCTTCACTATCACACGTATGTTAGAGCCTATGAAGACTGCCTACTCCTCCTCCCTATACGATTCTCTCTTGATCACCCTTGCACTTGTTGTTTCCCTAGGTCAGGTGTAACGCGATAGTCATGCGGCACGCACGTGATCGTTGCATCCAGATTCATACCCAAACATTTTTGGTGACTCCACTGGGGATAAAGAAATTAACACTCGCATGATGGCACCTCCAAGAAAGAAACCCAGCGATCCCACTGAGAGTACAACTCAAGAAACTAATGTTAATCTCGAGGCTGCTGAACATGACATGCCAGCACTTGAGGATGTGAACCAACCTACTGGTGCTCAAATCAACAATGTTGCGATCTTACGTGCTGTGCAAGAAAATACCAAGCAAGTCAATCAATCAATGCAAGAGTCTACAAAACAATTCCAACAATTCATGACAATATTTGCTTAGTACCTGCCTGGACTAGCCGCTATTGCCGCCATGCAACAAGGTGCGACTTCATCGATCCCTGTTGTTGTTGCGCAACAACACGCTTCTCAAGCACTCAAGCACTTCAACCTGCTAATCCTACTCCTATTCCTGAACAAGACTCTACTAGAATTGGAGAGCAAATCCCTCCATTGGAGCCTGTAGTTACACAACCGCCTGCATCTCAGGTAATGAATACAAGGGTTCAACTTGGAGCACTATCGGCCTTCCAGCCTACATTACATGCTGAACGAAGAGGATCTTCATCTTCACAGGCTACACCACAAATTGTCATTGGTGGACCTACTGTTCAACCCAATGCAACTCTACTCCAAACGGCCACTCCAGCTACACCAGTTGAAGTTACTACTTCAACTCCTAAAGGTACTTTCATCACAAAGGAAAATTTTGACATGTACCTAGGGAAATACAAGCTAAGTCTGATGTAGGAGTATTGGATCTCAAGCTCCCATACAATCAACGTATTGCTGCTAAGCCGAACCCTCAAGACTATGTGAGTCCCAAATTCATGCTATTCAATGGTAAAAAGGGAAGTGCCAAGGAACATTTGTTGAAGTTCATTGAAACATTAGAGGTTTATGGATTTGATGATGATTTGAAGTTGAAAGAATTTTCTAAGTCCCTCACAGAGAAAGCGTATACTTGGTATATCAATCTTCTCCCTGGATCTGTAGATTCATGGGCAACCATGTGCAAAATGATCCTAGAGAAATTCTTCTCCACACAGGAACAAGTGACCTTGACTGATATGGGATGGATTCATCAGAAGCCCAAGGAAGACTTGATGGATTTATTGAGCGCTTCAGGGAGCATTCACTAGACATTCAAGACATATGTGACGAAAGATAGTTTGTGAAAATTTGCATCCAAGGCATGTTCACGGAGTATGCGGTGCATTTGGAAAATCTCTACTTAGCCTCATTCTCTACTTTGGTTGAGAATGCGCAAAGGACCAATAATTCAGTTGCACGACAAAGAGGAGGAAGTGCTAAGTTTAACAAGAGAGAACCATCGGTGAATTTGGCTCGGAGTAAAGATTCCAAAGAGGGGAAGAAACTAAGAGTTGAGAAGCCCAAGGGTGAGAGGGCAAAAAAAGCACAAACATATCCTTACTCAATGGGAAAGGTGTGTGCTATGCTAGATCAGTGGTTAAGAGATGGAAACCTCAAACTTCCAAGAGTAGAACGTTTGCCAACTCAGGAAGAAAAAAATAATCCTAAATTTTGTAGATTTCACAGGATTATAGGGCATCCTACTAGGATTATTTTACTTTGAAGAGGATCTTTAATGAAAGAGTTGAGAATGGTGAACTTATCATCGAGAATAATGATGTAAGGAATAACCCACTTCCAGCTCATGGCAATCAATGTGGTGTTGTGAATGCCATTACCCATGATCCTACTATGATGGAGTCAACAGACACACAGCTAGTTGGGAGACATGAAGAAAATGACAATACACTCAAAATTGAAACTCATGAGGATGATAATGTCATCTTTACTTTAATGAAGACTTCAAATTTTAATAATTTCTTTGACCTCCTTGGAATTGATGATCATGCACAATTTGTAGCAACAACTGTACTTAACCAAATTGCGCAAGGTCATTATAGTGAATGCGACATAGTTCAACCTAAGAAGGGAGTGGTCTCTACAAGGGATTATGCAATTACATTTACTAGAACTGATGCACACTTGAAGAACTTCAGTCACAATCGTCCTTTGTATGTAGAGAGTGTACTCAATGGTTATCCCATCAAGAGGACATTTATCGATAATGGATCCTCACTCAATATCATGCCCATGTCTACTTTCAAAGCTGCAAGAATAAATATTTGATACTTGATGAAGCATCCCATTGCAATGAACAGTTTTATCGAATCTTCTACAATGACAATGGGTTATGTCAAAGTAAGCTTTAAAATTAAGCTCATTCATAGCCTCGCCACATTTCATGTAATTGATGCACCGGTGTCCTATCACCTTCTCATGGGAAGGATATGGCTACACAAGTACAACATGATACCATCAACATAACATCAGTGCATGAAAGGTCATTGCAGGTGGAAGTGATATCCTAATTCGTGCAACAAAAAATCCATTCTATCGTAATGAACTCCATTTTGCTAAAACTACCTTTTTCTATGAACATGAAAATGAAGCAGATATGACTTTAGTGGAATCCCATATGGAATCACTACCCGCAAGAGAAGAAATTAAGACTCGAGAATTTAAAAAGAGAAAGAAGCGTGGTTGTCGTGGAGGAGTAAAGAAACACAAGAAGGCTTATGATCGGATGGAAATGTAAAGCAGTGCATGAATTGAAGAAAGAGCTGTTTATAACCAAGAGTGTTATTATTATATCTCACTCATTTCCTTTTTGTTTCTGTGTAAACAAAGCATTAGATGCTTTTACCTAATGAATGAACTGTATTACTCAATCAGTGAATATTGTTCATGAAAATATGATGGTGTGATTACTCATTTTCCTTTTCATCACTATTGTCGTTGCAAAGTAAGAAACTAATCTTCTTAGCGCGCAAAGCTAGTTTCAAAAAAAAAAAAAAAGGGATTGACATCAGATTGAGTAAGATTACCCTTTAGTAATGAAAGAAAAACAATAACAAATATAACATTTGATTTAGACATCGTTGCTGACAGGTCAAAGCTTAGCTCTCAAGCGCACGATGTTGATAGCTCATCACCACTTTCTTCTTGGTATTTCTAGTTGTCAAGTAGTGGAGATAATCCCCTTGACAACCCCTATTGAACAAAGCAATCCTTGGCACGTGGTATTCTACACAACTACTATATAGTTGAGTAATGGGAAATACCCCCTTGACTAATAAAAATTTATCGATAACAAATGCTATCACAGCATGAGCGCGATTGATAACAAATGTTACTATCGCTGCATGAGTGCGATTGGTAAAACTGCTACCGTGGTTGCATTGGCGCGATTGATAATGAATGTTATTCGTTGCATAGGCATGAATGTTCATTTTCCTTCAATGGATTGTCTAAATATCATCGCGAGGAAGTAGCAGTGTTACTTCAATGCACACGATAATGTAAGGATTCCACTCATCTCTTGTATTAGATAATATTACTACTTGGTAGAAGCTTTGCTCCTAAGCACTTATGATCATAAAGAAAAAGGCATGTTTTAAAACTAAGTGTTGTGTTTCAATGACAATCCTTATTATCTAGACATGCTCTTTATCTATGATGCCTATAATAACTTTACAAGTGTCTAAAGGATTGAAGTGATCCTACTATTACATCTTTTCATGTGTTGCAACTATACGAGAGCTAGTGCTCCAGAGCGTATGATGACCAGATGTATCACCAAGGTAAAAATGAGTACCAACAATATCGTTATGTTGATGAGTACTAAGAACTCAAGAATGTCAAGACGAAGAATATAAATGGATATAGAGTTGATGAGTTGATTTTATTGTCATGGTCAGTTTCATACATTCGATATAACTCATATTAAAAAAAAAAAAGACAATATTGCATGACCAAGAAGATTACAATGAAGGAAGGCACGAGTGGATGCCCATCATAACTCAATAAATTCTAGTTGCAATGCACGTTTATGGTGCTTGAAGTATAAAATTCTTGTTTGTGCGTGATCCTCACTTATCCAAGAATACATGAAGTTCATTTGTGCAATATGCTCAAAACATGTACGTGCACGTGACACTAGCTTGCTCATGATACTACATTACTCTTATATCATTCTGCTACAATTAGTCAATTAAAAGTACATGCATGAAAATAATGCTTGTCTTCAAACAAAGCCGATATGTTCCTTCAAGATATTGCAATGATGGCCCAAGCAAGTTCAAAGGAGCATAGGAAACGACACACAAACTTAAGTACAAAAAAAAAGTATCGCATACACTATAAGCTGTGACAAGCATATGTGCTAGATTTATACAAAGCAAGTGGGGCAAGGATATGTTATAAAGTCTTAAGGAGTGTTGGTATAGGATTCATTATATATGCTGACTCATACTTTGAGTGAAACCATCAATCATTATTCATCTTATCAAAGTGAAGGTTCTCAAGTACCATTTTCAAAAACAAGGCACAAGCCATCAACAACTTGTCTCCTCTCTTTAATTTTCTGACAAAGTCAATGATACATATCAGATGATTGTCTACTTTAGAGTATTTACTTATTATGATATCGTTCATCTACAAGATGGTGAAGAAAGCAAGTTTGATACTAAAATAATGAAAAAAAAGGAGAAAGAGTCTTGGTACAATGAAAATAGTAGATGAAGTTGTTTATGCAAAAACTTGATTTAGAGGACAATATGTGCTACTTGTGAACTCAAATTAACAGCATGAGACATACACAACAGTTGTATTAGCTACCAAAGTATCTCATTCATTTACCAAACGACTAGGCGCATAAGATAAGAAAGAGTCCTCTCTTACAGTAGTGCGGTTCCAAGATTGTCACATGGGCGAGTGAGACACAGACAACTGAGGAGAGCCTCTCTGATAGCGGTGCGGTGCCAAGATCATCACGTGAGGAATGGAACACAGACATAACGTGCGGTTCCAAAATTGTCACATAAAGTTTGGGACACGGACGGCTGAGAGTGACATCATACAGTGCATGGTCTCAAGATTGCCATTTATGCGCTCGGAACACGGACGAAAAAGAGTTTAGTCTTAAAAATCATGAGGCACCGTGGTCATTAGATGAATGAATGGAACTCATCATGGACATAAATCATGAAGTTGAGTATTCTTTTTTAATGTATTCAAGAATCATTAATGGTTGATGACACTAATATAACCTTAAGTAAGCAGTCTATAAAGTGAACAATCATACTTATAAAAATGAAGTCAAGAGGATACGTGATGAAGATTCAACGCTTCAACCTAGAACCCTGCATTACAAGAAAATGAGATGAGTTAGTTTCACAAACAAGAAAGGTTTGGCTCATGCAGAATTTTATTATCATGAAGACATATATAATAAAAAGTACATACATTCTTTGACAAGTACTAAGCCCACTTATGACGGCTTTACAAGATAAGGCATTAAATGGACACAAAGGCATGAAGCACATATACAATTTCCCAACGCAATAACCAAATGCCTAAAAATAGTCTTTCATGTTATTTTGGTATGCATAAACCAATTTCAACACAGTAGAAATCATTATGTGATGGCACACTAGCCACAACCATCTCACACATCACATATCAAACTATAGGCAAGCCAAGATTTTACAAAAACCACAATACAAGACCTTTTCCTTTTCAGCCTTTCTCTTTTTGAGCGATGCAAGTCCATTTCTTTTTGGTCATCTTATAGTTTTTATTGTAAATAAGGATTTGAAGTTTATGCATAGAATAGTGTATAGGAACAACTTGCGATATGAATAAAACAGCCACTACCTCGAAGGCTGTTATCCATCAGAAATTTAGAGACAAGGCTTAGTACGCAGTTAAGAAAGTGCAGGAACCTCCTCAAAGTGGATGCCTAGGACTCGCTATTCCAATAAAAGGTCCTTGTTTTTACTACTGCAGCTTGCAGCATCCTAACTTTTCAGTCCTCTCAAAGACATTCAAGAAGAAGAAAAATGCAGAACAAAATGCTGTTGGGTTGGCTCTAAAAAAAAAAAAAACTAAGTCTTGTTGCATGGAATGATCATCTCAAAAAGCTTCCTAATGAGCTAGCAAAATCTACAATATCTGTAATCTTCGTCGTTATGAAGACAATCATGATACATCACGAAGACGAAATGAAATTAAAAGAAAAGTGTGAGGAAACTAGGAAAGAGTATTTGTGCAAGAACTAAGCGTTTGAGGAATGGTACCAAAAGTACATGATGCGGAAAGCATCTGATGAAACACAGGGCGAAGATGGAAGCACTGATGACCCTGTCATGGAGAAGCAAGCAGCGGTTGAAGTCCTGAAGAAAAGGTTGGAAGAGGAAGTTGAGGCTCATCAAAGACATTGTGTTGAAGTAAGGGAGAAGTCCCTGGGAAGTCTCAAAACAAGACTGCCTGAGCTGTTCCGAGCCATGTCGAACTATGCTCGTGCCTCTACGGATGCCTATGCAAAGCTAAGGTCCATCACAATGCCCCAGAAGTTAAATGGTATTTCCAACTAAGTGGAGAAAGAAATGCTTAAGCAAAAGTCTTGCCCCCTTTGGAACAATTGCATCAAATATTGTCAAAAAAAAAAAAAAAATAGAGTTACACTAATGCCCAAATAACACGCCAAGACACTAATGCAACCCATGTCTCTTTATAATCAGCAATGTAACACACACACCACACATATGAGATATATGACGTTCCCAACATATATGAGATAACATACATACCAAGGTCTGCAAATTTTGAGACACGACATAAAGCCCATGACAGAACATTATGATACTCTGAAAGGTTTAGCATTGTTACCTCTTGCTAATGGTTCATTCATGACATTCGAAAAGAATATTCTGGTGGAAGAATTTATATTGCAAGGGGAGACGAGTATGGCCTTCTTAAACATGTGGTTCCTCATCAACTTGTGGAGTTTGAGATTCCACAGGAAGTTCATGTAAAGCTATGTGATACGACCTAAAATGAAGAGTTAAATCTGAGTACCCAGTATAAATTCTTTCAAAATAAAGAAAAAAAAAAACTGAAGTGCTATGAAGAAGAAAAAAAAAACTAAAATGTTGTGAAGAAGAAAAAGAATTGAGATATGTTGGAAAAAGGAGGGAATGCATGTTGTAACAGAAAAGCTGTTCCTTTGTACCAAGGGCCAATCAAATTTTGGCACCTTTCTAATAGTACAAAAACTTGTACCATGAATAGTTGGCAGCAGAGAACATACGTTTTTGTTATAAAAAAAAAAAAAAAGCTACCATGGCATCGGACCAGCTGAGGAAGAACGAGCGTATGATATTCACGCACATGTGGCGTCCATTAGTGCTTAAGCACTAGTGGTTTGTTGTCTTGTTATCTTATCCTTTCTGTGTCTAAAAAGTACCCTTGTTTTCTACAGTGTTTGGTTTTAAGTAGAGAAAAAAAAAAAAAAAAAAAGAATGGCTACCACTGTTAGTGGAGGAGTTAGGGTGGTAGGTTTATGTAGGAATCCTAGGTTTAAATTGATATGGCATGTTTGGGATTGGATTGAACTCAACATGGACTCTTTGAGTGAAGTTCTGCTACTTTGATATTCATATGTTGTTGCTGTCGTGGCTGGTATGGGCACTCGCTGTCATGTTGAGGGAGCGCTCCAGCTACTGATGTAGCACTACGTTTGTCTAGTAGGTTCTATCGATGCTTGGAGGTTAGTCGTTTGTGTGTGTGGGAGCTTGGTGAGCGCTCTGCTGGAAACAAGCAGCGCTCAAGTTGCTGTCGATGGGCTTAGGCATGAGGCGCTCGAGAGTAGGAGTGAGTTGCTGCTTTGACTTCTTGGTGGGCTTGTGAGCTGCTGTATTTTGGACACAAAAGCTGCTGCTCATGCTCCTGGAGCTTAATGTTGTGTGGAGCTAGAGGCTGCTGAGTTATAAGTGTGTTGGAGAGCTGCTGCTATGTCATGTCTTTATTCGGCTGCTATATGGTTGTTTCAAACTGCTATGCAGAGGCTGTTCTGGAGTACTACAACTCAACTGCTGCAATGGTTGCTTGAATTGGTAGATGGAGTCCTGGGTTTTGGATTGGCACATTGGGATCAGTCGGATGCTCTCTTTCCATTCAAGGTGCTTCAAACCTGCTATTGTCTCTACTATTGAGCGCTTGTAATTGTCTGTTCGACAGGTGAGGAGACCGAAGCTTGCTACTGTGTTGTGCTTTGTTCGGTTCTGTTTTGTCCCATGTCACAAAACCATGTCTCATCCATCTATTATCTCCAAAACTCCAGCTTTATTGAGTGCAACACCTTAAAATAGCATATTTAGCAGCATTCTTCTCCAAAGCCCTTATTGCTGGCATAGTATCAACAAATCAATATCCTTTGATGACTTCACACCAATAACACAATTGAACCATCATGGCTACAAGAGCACACAACAATAATGTTCATTGCCACCAACACCTAAATTCATTTGCGTCTTGTCAAACTCACGAGACAGCCTGGAGAAAAGAAGACACCTTCTCAAAAGGGACCATGCTTTTTCAAAGTCCTAAGGATCTATGTAAGAGAACTGGAGAGCTTCTAAAGGTACTATGCATCAATTCCGTTGATGAGCAGCAATTTATAGTGTCTAACATTAGAAAGGGGGTACTTTTTATAAACTGTGAAGAGAGATTGCCTTCCAGGTGCAAAGCAGAATATATATATGGACAGAAGCTGATTGGCCTAAAAATAGCTGGACCACATCAGAAACAGTCTCAGTTTTCTCACGTCTTCCTGACAATGCGGCCTTTGGAGGAAAGAAAGTTGTGAAGAAATCCGAAACCTCGGATCTCAGCCTTAAAAAGCCCTAACTATTCTCTCTTTGCTTTTTTATTTTGCGTGACCCGACCAGTGGGAATTCAGCATTCAAATCATTGATGATGGCTTGGTAGGTTAATAGTTGCGTTCAGCATAAGTTCCATGGTATGAGGTCTTGAAAGTTTTTGTTAACGCATGAACATTGTAAAAGGTGTTGCCGACCTTATCCGGAGGGGTTCCAGTGGTCATAATGGTGACTCTGGTTCTGGTTCACATGCTGAGAGGACCTCCCTTCCAGCACCAATAATTCATTTAAGTGAAGTTGGTGATGAGGCTATTCTATATACTTTGTGGGAGAGATATGAGAAAGAAAGTGATATGGAGGAAAAAAGGAATTTGTTTCATGTTTTCCTGAAGCAATTTCTTATTGTATTCAAGAATTGGGAGCCTATTGATTCTAGTGCCTTGTCAAAAGACACATTGTTGAGGGACCAACTGAAGGAGAAGCTATCACGCACTAGTGACACTTGTGTAGGTTGCTCGAATGGACATCCTGCTGAAGTGATATTGGCTCTAACTCAGGAAACTGCACAATTAACTGCTTTTATGACAGAGTTGAGTAGCGGTGAGACACAATCAACAACTGACTTGTTGAAGCCATCACCATTCTCGAATATAAATTCTGAGGGAATTTCTACATTAGATGCTTTGACTATTGTTACTCGGTTAATGCATAATTGCAAGGTTTTTGGGTTCTATGGTGGCATGTAAAAGCTTACAGCATTAATGAAAGGGGCCATTGTCCAACTTAAAACAATCTCTGGTGTGTTTGATGTGGATAAAAATTCCTCTAGCATTTCCTTGGATGAGGTTAAACTACTGCAAAAGATACTTCTATCTGCTGTTTCCATAATTTGTAACTTCATGGACCCCAATTCAAACATCCACAAGAGGATAAAGTTCGGTGGACATTCTATTGCTAAGAGCTCATCTATTTGCCCTTCCAATGTTGAAGCTCCTTCGTCCGATGTGGCATTGCATTGGCATCAGAAAGCAGTTTTGTCTGTGATGGAGGCTGGTGGCCTTAATCTTGGACAAACGTCGTTGTGTTGCCGGATTTCCATTTTTGTGAATCGATTACTTGACTCACTCAAGAACGCATACGATATTCGTGGTACTTAGTGAGGTTGATGCTTTTTAGCTCCCTCACCTGTTACACGTGTGTTAGAGCCTATTGAGACTGCCTACTCCTCCTCTCTATACGATGCTCTCTTGATCACCCTTGCACATGTTGTTTTCCTAGGTCACGTGTAGCACGATAGTCACACAGTACGCACGTGATCGTTGCATTCGGATTCATACCCACACAATAAACATCATATTATATGATTTTCTAATGACTACATGTATCATAATTTAAAAATAGAGTTTTAAGGTTGGATATTAACTTGTTTGAACTGTTGTGATGATATTATGCCCCTTCCTTTTGTTTGATACGAACCTATGTTAATAAAAACATTATTGAAGACAATGTTTAACACTTAAACTCATTAAAACGAATTTCCACTTACCTTGTTGCTTCTTTTCCAAGATTGTATTATGTTTTAATGGAGTTGAGTGAGAGTGTTTTTATTGATGTTTTTGGAATGTATTATGTGTTCTTTTTTGCTGTTGTTAGTGTAGTTTGAGGGCTGATGTTTTGGTATAAATTAAGGGTTTTGGTTTGTGGCTCATTAAGAAGATGTGTATATATATAGGAGAAGGATGCAGCAGCCCATCAAATTTCAGTCAAGGAAGAAGAAAAATCCACCAAGATCCATCTTGCCTTGCATGTTTTCTCATGCATTTAATGAGCTGTCCATATGGCCAATTTTGATTGGTTTTGTGTGTTGAAATATTGACTTTAATCTGCATTATTTAGGCAAATCGCATGAGGATTTCGGCTGAGGAAAATCAAGATCATTACAGTCGCTCACCCAAGCCAAATTGCAATTAATTTGAGCAAACAAAAATATAATAGTATTTAGTTAATTGATTATCTATTTTTAGGATAGTTTATTAAGTTAAACCAGTACAAGTATGTCAGTCATTTAGGAGTTTTGTCTCCAAAAAATTATTTAAAGCTTCTACAAATCTTCTAGGTTATTTTTTAGGTTCAACTTTGAGTTTAAAGTTTGCACAATTAATTTTTTTTAAGGGTTTTATCTTACGTTATGAGGGCTTTCTAAGCTCAATAGGCTAATTTTGGTTTCGATCTCTAATAGTTTTAGAATCCTCTAACTCGAACAATGGTGCGACCTAGATATTTATTTGGAGTCCAGATTGTTAGTTATGGATCTATTTTTGTTCCTATTGTGTATTTATAATCCTAATGGTTCATCCTTGAATTATTGTTTCTTAACTATAAGCTTTATGATTTATTTACTCTTTATTGTATTTGAAATCATATATAAATTATTTCCATATCTTGAGTTTTTTATACTTTTTACGAAATCTTATCTCTGATATTAGTTACTATCTAGAAATCTTTGTTTTAAGGTTTGAAGATATATATAGGTTCATAACTACTTGTGATTTTATTCTAATATCTCTGGTGGATCCTACACTAACCTTCTATTTTTTATATTTATATTTCTACTTATTTCTACTTGTATGAAAAATCTCGAGATTTATAGAGACCCAAGGCTCCATCAAAGGAAATGGCGCAAGATCTCCCCAAGGACCCTCGCCTCAAAAGGCTAGCCGAGCTTGTCTACAGTTACCTCGTGAGACGAGCAAGACAATCTCCAAACAAAGCAAGTACTCCAGTCACACCTATGACCAAGGGATGTAATTTGTTCGACCACACTTTACAGAGTTACAACTCCTTAGCTCGGGTATCCCCATCACGTAAGGTACCAGGTCAACTACTAGGAAAAAGTCTACCCTAGTATGATTCTAAACATTATAAATACCCCATTCTCCTAAAGGGAAGAGAAGAGAAGAAGTCTTCCCTCTCTTATCATATAAATGTCGTATTTACTCATAAACTAACTTAAGCATCAGAGTAGCTGTATCAGGTAACCTCGACGCCTCTCTGACTGCTCTTTCTGTGTTTGCAGGAGTCATCTCTATCAATGAAATTAATTCGTGCAACAATAAGTAATTTGAAAAAATGAAAAATAGAAGTCATATATTCTACTTTTATACAACTTTTTATTTTTATTAGGAAAAATGTAAATTTTTGTATTGAATTTTTCATAAAAGTTCAATTTGGTACCTAAATTTTAAAATACTCTTTTCAATACCAATTAAGTTTTTCGTGTGTTTTTTCACTACCTACTAATATAGATCAAGAAAAAAAATATATATTATATATATATACATGGAAGTCTATAATTTTATTTTATGTTAGTTAGGATAGATACAACGTAGTTGCAATAATTTATTTTATTAGAGATTGGTATCATATCAATTTTATAGTTTATAGAGTAATAGATTTCATTTTATCCTAAAAATAGACTTTTTCAATAAAAAACAATGGGAATAAATGAATTATTAAGATATTAAATAAAAGAACATTACTTTCAAAGTAATTATAATTTTTTATTATTAATGGTGTGAGGTTATCATAAAATCCATAATGTAGTGTGAGACTATACAATTCAACTGTGATAAGAGGTTATCATCAAAATTTTCACCAATAAAGTGAGATTACCAAACTATCTCTTTATTTTTCGCTTTCTCGATCAAGCATCAAATTTGTTATCGAAGAGATTTTTTTAATTTGTCCTACATCGAAATTGGTGTCGAATCTATTATTTGTCCTACATCACTCACTAACACCACTAAATTTGTTTCCTAATATAGAAAAAACAGTATGTTAATACTAGATAGTATTAGGAATATTAGTAAAAATTTGACTATATACCATCTTTTCTATGTGCAAATAGATCAAACGATATTAAAAAAAAATAATGAAAATAGACACAAAAATTTTGATTGGGTCTTAAATTGACTAGTTCAAAATTTGGATACTAAATTGAAATTTCGTACAAAATTCAATTACCAAATTTGATATTTACCCAAATAGCAAATTGACAACATGAATTTAAAAACAAGTTTCTCTAAAATTTATTAATTTACATGCTTGGTTTAAAAAATAAAGAAGTTAATCTTAGGTAGTTGCAATGTAAAAGGGTATATATATATCCAACAAAACTTTCTTCTGAACGCATTGGTCATTGGGTGTTGTCTAATCCTTAAAGATCTCATGGTGAGGCCACTTAACCGAGTGCCTGTGGTCAATAATGTAGTCCCACTAAGATGATCTGTTTCCAAACGTTATCTAATTGCAAACGAAAATGACATGTCAATTATGCCGAAAGTTGCAAACATTCCCATCATTTCCATCTTCTCTCCTAATAGGATGACTTGCTTTTAAATCTTTAGTGGGGCATCGGATTTAGTCTTTTTTTTTTTTTTTTTATTGGAACCTTTTGGCTAGTGAAGTGGTAAACTAAATTCCAAAGGAAAACGTTCGAACATGTACAGGTTATTTTTGACAGATCAAATTCATGTGTTAATAAAACAATTATATAATAAAGTTATTATACATATAAAGTGTCTAATAACATTATGAACTTTAATGCATCGTATTAAGTATGAGATATTATGTATAATGATCGAGTATATTGCTTCTTGGCAAAATCAAAAATAATAAATATAGACATATGTATATATGGCTATGGTTCTAACTCATACTTCTTGTCGTTTGTCTATTACTTGTCCTACATCCCAGCATCACAGAAAGAGAAAGAAGGAAAAAGAGAGTGAAAATCTCTAAAAACTTGTATTGATTTTGAAGATTAAAATAAAAAAAAAAAAAAAAAAGAGAGAGAGAGAATTTTGAACATCTTCCATATCAATAGATTTAGGTATGTTTTCACATTTACTTTTTATTTGTTTGTACCTTAAATTTATACATGCAATATTTGATTTAAGGAAATGACATCAGTGAACCCCAACACAATATTTTCATTCTTACTTTTAGATTAAAAAAAAAAATAAGAGAGAGAATGATAGTTTCATTCAATTATTAAGTAATTGGGTCATATAACCTCTTAACAAATTAATTTCCACGGCAATTCGTTATTAAAAACTACTACAGACCATTTTCATTACTACGATAAACCTTATAGAACTTGCAGGAATTCAAGTAGATAACAATTAAATAGTTTCAAGTAAATTTTGAACTTTATAATATTTATCTCGACTAGTTTTTGAGATAAATCAAATTGATCAAATTGAATTACCAATTAAATTATAGTCGAATTCAAATAGCAATATTAAGAAAGTTTGAAATTACAGAATCTAAATAAAATTTAACAAAGTCCATTTCAAACTCTTAAATATTAATTTAAGCCGAGCCCAAACTCAAAATTATAAACTCTATCAAGTTTAGACCAACATATAACATCATGTCAACATTATATCATCTCAGATCTTGACTTAACTGGGAGCATGACCTAACATGATTGATGCCATCTTGCTTTTCCACCATCAATTCATAGCTTCTATTGAACGTTTGCTGCCTTTAGATCCTAAAATTTTTCAATTGGGAGATAATTTAATAATAAAGACAAAAATAGGGTTGGCAAATAAGTGGCCATAAGAAAACAGGACACAGGACAGAGGAGAGGCAGATGTTTTATCAAAGGTGAAGGTGCTTGATAGATCCAAAGTAGTGTGAATGGACCCCACATGTCCACCATCATCCGTCCTTCCAGTCTTCCACAGCTAAACATCAAGCAAAACATGACAAATTCCCTTTTAATAAAGGCTTGGAAAAACATGTCTTTGCTGAGACTTTTTGGCGGGATAAGCTATGATGTACAGACTGGGCTGGCTATACCAACTTTTTCCCAAATAAATTCTATTATTACGCGTTTATCACATATGCTCAATTGCTCATAAGTATAATATCAAAAAATGTATGTAAATATTAACCAACCTAAGTTTCTTAAATATAACGACATAAACTAGACAACAAATTACAACTCCCCTCAAAACTAAGGAAATAACATAATTGAAAAGGCCTCTTGTTTTTCATTTCAACACATTACGTTCTAGAATGGGAAATCCATATAATAACAATAATAATAATAATAATAATGCTTAAACCATGACTCTATCTATTATTCCGACATATAAAGATCTATACGCTTCATCATATTTTATTCATTTTGACATCATACTTTTTTCGTTTTTAACAAACAGATACCGATAAAAAACTAATAATTTTACTGATAAATTGATCAAATAAATATGATACAGATATAATACAGATATGCTACAAATATAAATCATATACAAATACAATACAAATAAAAATTTGATAATTCAAAAAACCCTAAGTTCAATAGAGATAAAAATTCTCCTTCTAATATTGTACCGAAGCAATCTTTTATATTGATTTATTAGCTCACCAATATTTTATGGTTTTATTCATTTTATTACTAATTAGACCATTAAATACTAATTGCATTAGAGAGTGCTTGATTCATTGATTTGGTATTAATTTAGCATCTATTTCATATTTGTTTTAATTAAACTAATTGTTAAAAATAAATACTTTTACTCATAAATAGACCTTATATATTAAATATAGATGAAAAACAGCCATCCAAATGACGCTTAACTTTTATAATTATTTTCATAATCAAAGTCATAGACTAGAATTCTCTAAACTCTTTAGTATCGAGACTATATTTCTCTAACCTCTTTAGTTGGATATGGAATGCAACATAGGGAAATTTTCAATTGACTACAGAAATTCCCTAGGTTTTTTTTTCTTTTCCACCTAACTTTTTTTTAGTCAACTGTATGGTACGCAACTTAAAGAAAACTCAAATCTAATTAATTCCATTGATAAACTTAGAAATACTATTAGATTATAAGAATCTTAACATACATTACCATTGAAAAATCAAACGAATATAGAAAACTTCAAAATGAAAATCTATCTAACAAAGATAATTATAAACGTAGGACCACATAAAAGAACGATCCGTCCTAGATATATCTATTGAAAGGAACAAATTCCATTTTTTCTATTATAAATGAGATTTACTTTTAAAGATCCTATACCTACTTTTCCATAAAGTAAAAACACCTTATTCTATACAGCCTACTACTAAAATGAAGATACCAGCACAAAACAACAGTCAATAGCTGGTCTCTGCCATCTAGCGATTCTTAGCATTTAGCAAATTAGGTCGCTTTCTTTACATATCATGCCATGTGATTGTGATCATCTCTCTATCTCTCTCTCTCTCTCCGCAACTTGTGGATATTTCCGCCTGCACTCACGTGCCTCCTCCTTTTTCCAAAGGTACCATTCCATAACACCATATATTTTATTTTGGCCATAGTCTTATTAGCCCAAAAAATATATATCATCCCCTAATTATTATATTATTTTAGAATTAATATATGTCACAATGATGACCATTTACAAATAGATCCATCCAGTCCAGCACAGGATTAAAAAAACCAAAAAAAATTCATACTACAGAATTCAAGTATAATCCAAACTGGCATAATTTCAGAAACTAATTATTTATTCTCATACACTATTGAAGGAATATATGCCCATAATGACTGTACTTAAAAGTAATGATCTTTATAAATTATGAACATAAATAACCCTAGCATATTTTTTTCGTTCGATGACTGCATCAGGTTTAAAAACCCGATACTTCTTGAAAAGGATTCAATCCCCATACCACTCACAACCTCTACTAAGCAATTCACAATATGAAATTATTATAATGGCACGAATGATTTACTGAAAATGAATAAAGCTAGAATAAAATAACATTCTTTTGTTTTAAGATTCGAGAGTATTTTTATAAAAATATATACCTTTCCGAAGCAATGGCAATCCTTTGATGAAAATGAAAGGAATAAGGATTTCGTCGTTTCAGATTATATGAACAGACATACTTATGGAATTTTTATAAATCAAACAAAGAAATAGGTATTTGCAGAATATCTATTTTATTCTTATCAACAAACATATTGTAAAACTATTAATGGTTCTTTTCAATTTTACACGCAAAATTAAAATATAAAAACTACAACAAATTTACTCCCAAAATTAAAATACAAAAAACTACATGATCAGATTTTCACTTATTAAATTTAATATCCTAGTTCTCCTAGTATCTATATAAATACTTGCCAGCAAGTAGTTACCATTATAGCAAGAGATCATTGATTGGCTAAATAAAGATTCAATGAAAAACGATAATCCTTTATTTCACATCTAAAGTATTAGATTTAAGATGGGACTTAATATTTAACCCAACAATAAAACGACACTCCAAAATCTATTAACAATCAAATCATTAATGCAAGTAACCCCTGCTGGTAAATGGGAACGCATTCAATAGGTCAGCATTTAATGGAAACATCAAATCACATCCAACATTGAGAGGCAAAAACGAACTTGTCATCTATTAGATTGGGACTTCAATCTCATGACTAAGTTCAATTGAATCGCATTCAATGTAGTCCAAAACATTCTATTCATATATACATACATATATATAATATTTTTTTTTTCTACATGTTTTCATAATTTTAAAAAGTGTATGCATAACCCCCAAGCACCAGAGCTAAAAATCAAAAATCAAAAATCAAAAGCCAATTACAATTCATGATTTTTTCAGCAAATAATCTCTAGGTTCAAACCCCTTATCCATGGATCAATAGAAATTCAGAATCAAAGAAATGATCAATGAAGTAAAACCCAAAAGTACAACATCTATAAAATTATAATAAACAAAAATAAAAGTTAAAACTAAAATTCATAAAATCCAGTAGAACAAATAAAAATCGAAAAATTACAAAAAAAAAAAAGGGTAAACTTGAAGCTAAACAAGACATCATGGATAATAATCTAAAAATTTTCATCACCTTCTTCCAATTAAAAATTATTCTTCAGTACGAGGGTTCGCGGGTTTCCGGCAGAGGATCATATGCATAGGAGTGAAAATCCCGGACTCACCGCCTCGGGTCAAATAATCCGCAGTCTTAAAAAGCATCTCGTGAACATCCACGGTACCTTTCGGAGCTATCCCCAGAGCCGAAAGTATCGTAACCACAATATGATTCCTCCAATAAGCGATCCGACCCATTTTCAGCCTCGTCCACCACGGGCCCGACGGAGGGGCCGCCAAATCCTTCTCCTTCACCACCTCGAACCCCACTTTCTTCGCCGTCTCTGCGATGTCCGCGTAGCTCCTCAGCCCGGGAAGCGCGTCCCCTCTCTCAATCCCCTGAATGATGTCCACGTGCTCTTGGTCGTCGTTGCTGTACTTATCCGTCGTGACCCATTCGTAGGAGACATACAAAGCTCCGGGCTTTAAAACCCTATAGACCTCGGAATAGACATCTTCGAGTTTCGGCGCGTGGCAGGTCGCCTCGATCGAGTACGCGCCGTCGAAGGAGTTGTCGGAGAAAGGCATTTGGAGGAAGTTGCCGCACACGACCTCGCAGAGCCCGTCAAGACCGGCTTTCTTGTTGTGCATACGCGCGCGGTTGACCTGGTAGTCGTTGATTGTGATCCCGACGACGTTAGCGCGCGAGTGAGATGCAATCGCGCGCATGGGCCCACCGACACCGCACCCGACGTCGAGGATTTTAAAGCCGGGTTTCACGTTCAAGAGATCTACGGCCATTTCTTCGTGGAGGCGCGTGGCGTCACGGTGGGATTTACCGGAAACGGAAGGTGAGAAATGGAAGGATTGGCCCCAACCCCATTCGTAGATGTCGGTTACGAGGTTGTAGAACGTGTCAACGAAGTCTGGGACATTTTCTTTAGTTGCGATCTCTTTGGGGCGTCGGAAAAAGGACCAGTACTGACGGTAGTTGTCTTGGACTTTCTCGGCGGAGATTGAGCCGCCGGAGAGGTCGACGGCACGTTTGCCCTTTTGTCGGCGGGGCCCAGGATGCAGACGAACCAGTAGAGGCCGCCGACGAGGACAGCGCCGGTGCAGAAAAGAGTGAGTGAGTCCATGAGAGATAGAGAGAGTGGAGGCGAGAGAGAAAGTGAAGTGAAGGAAAGTGGGGTTTTTCCTTACGTGAAGGCGTAGATAGTGCTGTGTTCGGTTAGGTGTGTTTTGTAGACACACATGCCTGTGGCCCAGTGGGGGGACTTTAGGTGGGACCCACATGGAACACGTGGGAGAGAGATTGAGAAAACATATGTGAACAAAATATGTGACAGTGTGTTTTGTTTGTGGCCTGGCCTTGCGGGGAACGTTTTTTTTTTTTTTTTTGGCTTTTTATTTTTATTTTATTATTAAATTAACTTGTGTTAATTGTGGAATTAAAATTTAAAAGTTTATATATCATTTTCTCACGAGGTAACATTGCAAAATGCATAGAAATGATTGGGTTGGATAAGATTTCGTACTTTTTATCAATTAAATCAAGCTATCGTAGTACAGTTTTATTTTTTTGTAGTTTTAAACTAAGACCTGCATTATTTTGGAAAAAGTTATTTTATTTTTTATTCTTTTTAATTAAAAATATAACATTTTAATCACCCCTTCACTCCACTTATAATAATATTTTTTTTTACAATTTTATTTCTCATAAAAGTTATTCAAATAACAATCACTTAAAGCTATTAAAAAATAAAATAATCTAATTTCCTTGTGTGGCTATAATATATATATATATATATATATCGATATTTAAGAATATAATTCGTAATAAAGTACAATAATAAGGAATTCATAGTATTTATTGGAATTTATTCTAATGAGATATATATATTCTTTATAGGTTATGAATTATTAATATATAAGCATGTTTATTTTGATAGAAAGAATGTATATACATGTGTGTATACTAAACTCCTTGTTTTTACCAAATACTTGGAATTTACGTTATGTTGGATCCAAGAAAATGAACCTAGAGTGAATTACGATTTTGGGTTATATCTTCTATTTTTTATGCACTTTTAGAAATTCTAGCTTTATCAATTCTAGAATACATAATTTGTTTCTGTATTCTCAAAGTCGAAATCATGATTCTATTTCAATTTTATCATTTACATGTAGTTTAATTACCATTTTATCATATAATATTTTCATAATTTGCATTTGTTATTATGGTCATGTCCAACAAATACACCATTTCAATCCACTCCTTTCTAAATTGTTGTCGTGTAACAAAGGTGTCATTAGAGCTCACAAGGAAAGACCATGAACCTTCTCCAACAAAATTTATGAGAGAGGCTTCATATTAAATTATAAACCACGTGTAATACATATGGTGAGTAACTACAAATAATTTTTTAATAACACCTCATTGTATGAGCGGTACAAAATTTACCAGAGAGCTTCAGTGAGTATTAAATTATACGCCACGCGTAATACACATGTGGTGAGTAACTACAAATAATTTTCTAATAACATCTGATTATATAAGTGCTAGTTTGTTTAGAAACTATCCACTACCTCATTCATATGTTAAAAGACTATTTGAATCATCCGATTTTCATTTGTATTTATTAGCATTTAATATGCAGTTGTATCTTATCTTTTTATCATTCTTTTTTTACCATTACAATAGAGGAGGAGGATTCGAACTTAGTTTTTCTTACCTAACAGACTAGGTCTTGATAGATTAGGTGAGATGTCATTATGCTATAAGACCATTGGCATATCGTATTTATATCTCATCCATATCTTATGTATTTGATCTGTTTACAAGTAAAAATGTTTATTTTTCATCTTTAGCTATTTCTTGACAAATGATATGTTTCAAAATGATAAAAATAAGATGAATTAAACAAACCCTAAATTATAATTGACACAACTATATGTACATACACATGATGTGTGCTACTAATTAAAATATTTTTCCCAATTAAATAGGTTAGATCATATACAAACCATCTTTTCCGTACTAAACTCTAATTTATTTCCTAAAATAATTATTTTCATAATATTAGAAAACAGTGGCCATAAAAACTATTATTGGAAAGCAATTAATGATATGTTTAGATGGTCTATTTTTCATCATTATTTGCATCATATCTATTTCATATCAGTATTTGATTTATTTAATCAGTTTATAAGTAAAAATATATGTTTTTCATTGGTATTTGTTTTTGACAAAAAAAATCTATTTGAAAACAACAAAACGATAAAAGGATGATGAAACAAACAAACCTAACTCATTTTTTTTCCAAATATATTAAAAAAATTCTTCACCGATTATTTATTTATTTTCTTTAATTTTAACTTATGTTAAGACCAACCTATTTAATATAATCTGTTTGAAAAATATTAAAGGAAGTGTTAATTTGGAAAACATTTCTTGAAAAATAGTTGAAGCTGTAACAACCAAAGTTGGAAAAAGTAAAACATTTGGGTCAAACGAGCAAAATTTCAAAGCCAACTACTACTCCACAATTAACGAGGAAAAAAATTTGAAAACCAAAGCTATGCCAAAGTTCGAGGGATCAATAATCCACCCACCGGTCTATTGGCAAAATAAAATTGTAAACCAGAGAATTGACAAAATTTGAAAGCTAACTTGTTTAAAATTGTAAACGAGTTATTTATTAAATGAGACATTGGACCTTTCAAAATGAAGAATTTTTTTTTCTTCTTTTCCTTCTTTGTAAATTTATTGGATAAAAATATTGTCGGATTAAAAAAAATTAAACATATTAAGGTAATCAAAGCAAGAAAAAGGAAATTCAATTAAAAAAATACCAAACTATATTTTTTTTCTACCTTTTTCATTTTTTTGCTCTTTTTACAAAAATGATTTTTGTTAATCAATCCATAAGACGCTTACATACTCATAGCCGGGGTCTGCTGTTCTTAGTTCTTTTTTTTATTTGGAAAACCTTAATTTGTAGGTTGATTTTAATTTTGAAGATCATTAATGTTTAAGTTTTATGTTTTTTTTTAATGAAAAAAAAACTTAAAATATTTTTAAAAAGTCATAAAAGTGCGAAATTTTCAAAGGGAAAAAAAACAACTTAATAATTCTTTTATTCGAGGAAAACACATTTAAGTGTTGATATGATTATATGAATCTGATTCTGTGAAAATCTACTTCGAAATAAATGAAACATTTCCAAAACAAATGAATAAATATAGAGGAAAATGAATATTACCTTATAAACTTTGAGTTTGATGCATATGTGCCCACTTTTTAAATGTTAGTAAATCACTTTTTATGTATTGATAAATCAACAAATAACTCTCAAAAATTAAAAATAATCCCTTAATTTTTGAAGTTTGGTGTAGAAACACCTCGGACTTTTCTTTTGATTTTTTCTTGAAAATTATGTTTTAATATCCCTAAACTTTGATTTTACTGTGGTTTATTAAACAAAAAAATAAAACGAACATCCTTTATAGTGCAAATTTATTAAATTAAACGAATTATGTGTAACATTTAAAAGCTCATGATCTATACCAATGTTGAAATTTAAGGGAGTTATTTGCAATTTCTTTCCTACCTCCTCTAAAAAAAGGCTCCTTAGTTAACGAAATTCAAATAAAAATCAAGATAATGCAAAATTCAATTTCAATCATATGCTAATTTTGATTTCTTTTTTTTTTTTTCGCCTTTGTCATTGATCATGCAAGAACACTTAAAAGCACATAAAACAAACACAATACTAATTGAAACATCAAACTGTTTTGTATTTTTATTTCCAGGCTTTGTGTGTTTATATATATATATATATATATATATAAGTTTTGTGCAATTAAGATATGTAATCAGTTTTAGAATGTGTTGTTTCCTTAATTTCACTTTTTAACTTGGAATAACAGTAAAATGGTTTCCAATTTTGCCAAAAAATTTTACTTGGCCGGTTGCCTAATTTGAATTTCCCTGCTGCCATGCATTCAACTAACTAAAGAAGAAAATGGAAATGAGAGAGCTTGATTCATCCTAGGTTAAGTTTTATGCCCAAAATCAATTTTAGGATGAAAATTGCCCTAAATCCAGCAATCTTTGAAAGATTAATTTTGCACCATAGGTAATTAATGATGTGAATTAAGTGTGGTGTATTGTTCGAGACCTTTGCATGATATGTTCGTGGAGTTGTGATAATTATATATTAACTTTTGGTTCACCCCTTATAGTACATTATTTTTTTAAGTATATTGTCTATGGTAGATACTAATATGACAGCATTTTCTTAAGTACATATTTGGTGTTAGATTCAGACTATGGTTAGTGTGTAAGATGATAGCAGTTTTAATGACTAATTAGAAAAGACTTATATTTTTAGGGGTTAAGCAAAAGCTTCGTTATTATTCCTATAAAATTTGAATTTGTTTTTCTCTTTTTCATAATTAAAATGGGGAAAAGAGACTAATGATTCGAACTTAAAAGATGAATGCAATACTTATTAGATTATGGGGCTATTTGAATGGTCTGTTTTTTATCTGTATCTGTATCTATATCTACATCCATTTGTCATCTGTATATAATTTGTGTATAATATGTTTCTTGCCAAACAAGCATTATGGCTTATATAAGCTAGTGTTATCTACTCATATTATGTCATGATAACCTTTATTTTAAGTTGTAGTTCAGTTAGGAATGCAACTTGGCGGGTCGTTCTAGGGTACCCACCCGCTAAAAACCCTATAGGGTTATGAGACAGGTTTGGAAAAAATTTTGTGGCCCTGTAAGGTCATGGGTCTGGTTCGTTCATAATTATGACATTGTAGGATCGATCTGACTCGTTAAGAATACTAAAAAAAACAATATCATAACAGCATAACTTTGATATATTTATTTTTATTATATTTATAACTCTATGATTTTTTTTTTTCTCATTGAGAATGTCATTTTTTTTATAATTAATAAGAGCTAATATTCGTATTTATATATTTATGTCAATATCAAGTAAAGTAAATTCTACTATGTTTTGTTACAAATTGATTATTATACATTGAAAATCAATTATCTAGCTTACTGACTTTTTTTTTTATGAGTAGCATTACCATCAAATGAAAAGAAATCGAAACAAATAAGCAAAATGGAGAATATATAGCATAAAGACAAGTGGACAAATGATGAATAAAAAGAATGAAAAAGGGGAAAAAAGGTGTACAGATAAAATCGGATCAATAGGCGGATCTAAACAGGCTGGGCGAGGCTGGTCAGACCATCACCTTATAGGGGCAGGTTTGAGTATTGCACATTAAACCCTATAAGGGTTACGGGTCGTTTGGACACCCCTATAGGGATTTAGGTAGGATTCGGTTTTTATCTGGCCCGTCATAGATCCATCCGTTGCATCTCTGTATCAGGAGGAGCATGGATCTTTATGTATTTTATACAGTACTATAGTGAGCTCTCGCGTTGTTGTGGGGATGAATGAGCTAGGTTTCCAACATGACAGCATGAAGTTGCAGTTGGAGAAGTACACTCTCTTTTGTTCCTAATAATCGGATTGGGTAATGTAATGGACAGATCGTGAAAAAAGCAATTGCACTGGGCTTGGATTCACCATGTGGATTTGGTTTTGTATGGTCCAGCTTATTATACTATGGGCCAGTAGCAGTTGGTTAAATATATAATTGATTGTAATAATAGAGTAGTATTAGTTATATGCAGAAATGGCATGAGTCATGATCCTCTACCACTTGTCAAAATCTAATACGAACAAAACATATTGTAACTACTTTATTATCCTAAATATATGTGTAGGCAATGAACAAAGAAAAATATATAAAAATATTACAAGGAATTTGTGTTCTCTGTATTTAGAGATACATGTTAGCTAGTTAAATTGAATATCCTCACACCAATTGGTATTAAGCTTTACTGGGTGGATGGTCAGACTCATAGCAGCGATCAAATGGACGAATCCATAGAGACTTTGCTTAAGGATCAAGAAGAGAGGCTGCTGAAGACTTTTATGGACATGTTCAAGCAACAAAAATCTATACTAGATTGTTATGGTACAACCTTGGTAGACCTGCAAAAGATAGTGAATGAGGCAATTAGTCCATGTCATATGCAGTTCGAAAGCTTAGGTGATGGTGAGCATGGGAGGTACTCCACCTAGTAGAAAAAGAAAAAGGTAATACATAAAGATTACGTGACAGCGACGACCTAAGAGCTAACCACCAGCAACACATTGGGTTTTCCTACATTTTCTAGTGAGGACTTAAAATCTTGGTTAATTAAAGTAGAATATTTCTCTGAACTAGATGATATACCATACAATTTAAGAGTTAAAGTTGTTGCAATGCATTTAGAGGATCTAGCTTTGTACTGCTATCATTCTTTTGTTCAAATTAGGTATCTCCTACTCCCATTACTTAGAGCGAGTTTGTGTTAAGTTTATAACAAAGGTTAGGATAGGAACCTTTGATATCCCATGGCCTCACTTAAGGAATTGATTCAACAGGGTACGTTAGAAGAGTATTAGCTGGAGTTTGAGTGCCTGATAACCTTAGTACACTTACCGAAAACCTATAAGATAGGTTGCTTTTTGAGTGGCCTTAAACTTGAGATTCAGTACCCAATTCGCATGTTTCAACCACAATCTCTACAGCATGCTTATACCCTTGCCAAGCTCCAAGAAACAACTCTCACAGCCACGAAATTTCCCTATAAAACAATCAAAACAACCTATACCAACAATACCGGTTCTCATTACAGTCACACCCCAATCCAAAAACCTTGACTCAATCCAAAACCCCATAAACTCTATCACCCAACTACATAGTTCTCTCTTAAACACCGACCAAACACTCATATACACACAAAACTAACCCCTACCCAACCTATCAGGAAACTCACACCCAAAGAATTGGATGAAAACGATGAACCGCTAACGTTTCTAGTGTGATAGACATTTGGACCCTGTCACCACTATAAGAATAGACCATTCAAGATGTTGTTGGTTGAGGAAGAAACTAATGATTTGGAAGAGGATGGTACCCTGGTGGACAATTCGACTTTGGAAGATAAGCTATGCAAGCTATCACTATATGTTTTCAATCAGCCCCAAGGTTAGGATATGATGAGGTTCAATGCTTTCTACAAAAAGAAGAAACTGAGAATTTTCATTGATTGCGGTAGTTCACTTAATTTTATAGAAGAGAGGGTTTGTAAGCAATTAGGGTATCTAGTAGAGAATGGTAAATCTGTCAAGGTGATGCTAGCAAATGGTAGTCTAATTTCAACCAAAGGATATGTACCACATTTTAATATGGTAATACAAGGCCACCAATTTGATATGGAATGTCATGTATTACCCTTGGAGGGAGAGGATGTAGTGCTTGGAATACCTTAGTTGAGACAATTGGAAACATTATCTGGAATTTTTGTGATCTTAATATGGAATTTGTTCATAATAGTAAGCCTTGCAAATTGCTGGGTATTAGTGAAACATTATTGTCTATTGATGAGAAACATTTATCTAAACTAGTTGCTGATTAGGGCACTAACATTGACATCTAATGTTGGATTGTAAAAAGGCAATAAGTAGGAGTTGAAAAGGACGAGTTTAACAGGGTACCACCTTGTTTAATGGAAGTTATTGAAGAACATAATTACTTGTTTGAAGTAACCCATTCCCTACCTCCTTCCAGAGGTCATGAACATCATATTCACCCATTAAGGGAGCTCAGCCTGTAAATTTAAGGCCTTACAAACATTTTGTAGCACAAAAGGATGTCTTAGAAGTAATGGTGAAGGAAATGTTAAAGCAGGGCACTATACGCTTGACTATCGTGAGCTTAATAAGCTCACTGTTAAGGATAGGTATCTAATTCCTTTAATTGATGACCCGTTCGATGAGCTTTTTGGGGCTTGTTATTTCAACAAGCTTGATTTAAGGTTGGGTTACCATCAGATTTTGATGGATCCTAAGGACATTTATAAAACCGCTTTCAAGACTCATGAAGGCCACTATGAGTTTCTAGTGATGCCTTTCGACCTAACTAATGCCCCTTCTACATTTCAAAGTTTAATGAATGAAGTTTTCAAAGAACATTTGAGAAAATTAATATTGGTCTTTTTCGATGATATATCGGTTTATAGCCAAACCTTAGAAGAGCATGTCCAACATTTGCGGACTACGCTTGGAATTTTGAAGAGAGAATCATTGTTATTGAAAAC
This sequence comes from Combretum micranthum, assembly GCA_024138025.1. Taxonomy (NCBI): domain Eukaryota; kingdom Viridiplantae; phylum Streptophyta; class Magnoliopsida; order Myrtales; family Combretaceae; genus Combretum; species Combretum micranthum. The sequence continues at coordinate 407,767 of JAMXBD010000242.1, read as the reverse complement.
AAGCAAATGTGTGTTTAAAGCATCTCACATAAAGTATCTAGGTCACATCATCTCAAGACATGGGGTAACTACGGATCTTAAGAAGGTTGAAGCCATTTACAATTGACCTAAACCAACTAATATCTGTCAACTTAGGGGGTTCCTTGGCCTTGTAGGTTACTATCACCGATTTATCTAAGGCTATGGGATAATTACTAAACCTCTCAAACAATTATTAAAGAAAAATGGGTTCGATTGGGATGAAGTTGTAGATAATGCATTTGAGTTAGTAAAGAAATTGTTGACAAGTGCACCAGTCTTGAGACTACCTGATTTTTCTAAACCTTTTGTTATTGAAATTAATGCTAGTGATGATGGGGTTGGAGCTATGCTAATGCAAGAGCAGCATCCTATTGCTTTTTTTTTTTTATCGAGGCATTGGGTGAGAAATAGAAAGGATTGTCCATTTACAAAAAGAGATGCTAGCTATATTACAAGCGGTGGATAAGTGGAGACATTATTTGATTGGGAGGCATTTTATTATTAAAACTGATCATTAGAGTTTGAAGTTTTTGCTAGATCAAAGGATAACCACTAACATTAACAAAAGTGGTTAACAAAATTGCTTAGCTTGGACTACGAAATCCAATACAAAAGTGGTTAAGCTAATATAGTTGATGACGCTCTTTCTCGTGTAGGTTGTGCAGGTTTGAAGCTTATGGTGCATACTGTCAGCTTATCATCAGATATCTTGGCAGAGATCAAGGCTAGTGTGTTGGGTGATAGATCTTATCACGCTATTTGTAAGCAACTGGAAGATGATGAATTGGTGAAAGACTTTACCATAGATTATAGCCTATTAAGGAAGAAGGGGCACGTTGTTGTTAGAACCAATGTTGCACTCAGACGGAAAATTGATATCCTTATATCATGATGGGGTCCTTGGTGGTATTCAGGGTCACAAGCTATGTTCAAGAGGCTGCATTCAGTTTTCACTTGGTCAAGTATAAAGAGGGAGGTTAGGTAGCATGTTCGAGAATGTGATACTTGCCAACGACACAAATATGAGAGTGGCTCAACTAGGTCTTTTGCAAAATTTGCCCATTCTTAAAAGGTATTGGACTGATGTTACTAGGGATTTAATAGACGGACTTCCAAGATCACGTGGCAAGGATGTGATAATGGTAGTTGTTGACAGACTTAGCAAATATGCTCATTTTATTGGGTTCTCTTACCCCTATACAGCACCTTAGGTAGCCAAATTATACTTAGATAATGTGTTTAAATTACATGGCTTACCTAATTCAATTGTGAGTGATAAAGACCTAGTTTTCATCAGCCATTTTTTAGGAGACCTTTTTAAGCTACAGGGAGTTGGGTTAAAGTTATCCTCCGCTTACCATCCACAAATTGATGGTCAAATGAAGGCTGTGAATAAGTACCTAGAAACATATTTAAGATGTGTTTCAAATGAGACACTAACATGGTGGAGTGACTTCTTAGCTTTGTCAGAGTGGTGGTACAATACAAATTACTATTCTAGGGCTAAGACCACTCTATTCAAGGTGTTGTGTGGGTATCCTCCACCATTGTATTGACCGTATATACCAGGAGATTCAAGGAATCAACTGGTCAATCACTTGTTGGTGGACAGATAGAAAGCACTCAAGACTTTACACTTTCATCTACAAAGAGTACGAGACAGAATGAAGAATTTGGCCGACAAAAACCGAAGTGATAGAGTTTTCAGGATCGGGGAGTGGGTGTTGGTAAAACTACAATCCTACAAGCATCACAGCCTCGAGAAACACAAGATTCACTAACTTAATCCTAAATATTACGGTCCTTGTAAGATTATGGATATGATCAGAGAAGTGGCTTATCGGTTAGATCTGCTCGCTGAGACAACCATCCATCCCACTTTCGATGTTTCACGGCTCAAATGCTTCATACCAGGACGCCACTAGCACTCAACCAATCTACTAACGCTACAAGACCAGGATGCATGGGTTCCCGAAGCCATTCTTGACCACAAGATGATCAAAAGAGAACCTGCAGTAGACACTTTGGTGTTAGTTAAATGGCAAAATAAAGCAGAGTGAAGCCACATGGGGGTTTAGTTTAGACTTAACTCTGAGGTTTCAAAATTAACCATTGCGGACAAGGGCTCTTGAAGGAGGGAGAGATGTTGTGGGGATGAACTAAGATAAGGTTTTCCGACATGACAACATGAAGTTTGGTAGCTAGAGAAGTACACTCTATTTTGTTCCTAATAATTGGATTGGGTAATGTGATGGACAAACTGTAAAGAAAGCAATTGCGCTGGGCTTGGATTCATCGGTGTGAATTTGTTTTTGTAAGGGCCAGTATAGTTAGTTAAATATATAATTGATTGTGATAATAGAGTAGTATTATTAAAGCAAAATGGCACGAGTCATGATCCTTTGCCACTTGTCAGAATCCGATACAAATAGAATATAATGTAACTACTTCATTATCCTAAATATACACGTAGGTAATGAACAGAGAAAAATATACATAAATATTACAAGGAATATGTGTTCTCTATATTCAAAGATAAATGTTAGCTAGTTAAATTGAATATCCTCACATCACGCGTCCTAGATTCCGAGCGCAAGACTTATTATATGCTACGTTTTGTTTGTGCTTGCAATTAGATTGGTCTGTTTGGCTAGATTTCTTTATATTTTATTTTTAATATTTTTATATAAATGTTTATTAAAAAAATATAAATAAAAATAAAATATTTTATTTATAAATAAATTAAATAAGAAATATAATAAAAAAAGTTATAGATATTTTGATTAAAATCAGTCGGACAATAAAATATGGGAGTACGGAAATTAAATATACTTTTCACCTTAATATAAGATAAAACTTATAGGCTGGCAAAGGTAACTTTATTTTCATGCCAATCACGTGGAAGTTTCGTACTTACTTTGGCCAGTCGTACTTTTTTCCCCAAAAGCAGTCCGTAGAAAGATTCAGAGCTAAAGACACTTTTTCATCTGGATCTTTTTTTTTTTTTTTTTTTTCCTTTTCTTTTGCCAGATATTTTCATTGGATCGGTGAATCGTTCTCCATCCATTGCATTCATTTCTGTTATTTCATATCTATCCATCTATCATTTATTTACCTTTCAAATTAGAAGATTTTAGAATAAATATCACAACTAACACCTAACTTTGTTCAATTATATATTTAACTACTAAAATTTTAAAAGTATTTATTTATTACCCATAAACTTTTTTAAAGTAATTAATTGCAAAGAAGAAAAAAATTGGGCTAATTAATTATGAAAGAAAAAAGATAAAAGATAAAATTTCGATAGCTAATTATAAAAATAAAAAAAAATTGGGTAACGACCTTAATATTTTTAAATTTTCAAATAATTAACTAAAAATTGAATAAAGTTTATACACTAAATATAACATTTTCCAAGATTTTATTAGTAGTTTAAAAAAAGATTAATAATGAAAATGGTACCCCAAATTTCACATTAAAAAAAAACTAAGTACATGAAGTTTGGTTTAAATAATCTGCATCTGAATAAAATTTTTGCTAAAATTTTTTCATTCCAGAAGTTTGGTTTTGAAATTTTTTTATCTAAACAAAGCTTTCGTTAATTTTTTTCATACATGAAAGCTAAAGTATAGAAAATGAGGTATGAAAAAAGTCCAAGAAAAGTTTGTTTAAATACCAAAATTATCAAAATCAAATTTTAAGCATGAAAAAATAAAAAAAAAATTATCTATGTATCAAATTTTTTAAAACCAAACTTCATATGATTAATTATTCTTTCAAAAATTTACGTATCATTTTTATCATTATTCGTTAAAAAGACCGTACAATAGGTACATCAAGAGACAATCTTCACTTGAGATTTTAACACCCAAAGTAGCTACTACACTCTGATATATACAAGCAAGTTTTTCAATCATTGAATTTTTGCTAAGGTATCTTTTCATAATCTGTTATAAATTCGTTGATTATATATATTTTAAACTTCATTTGTAAAATTTTATTGAGAAAAAAAATAAAGTATAATATTTAGGGTATGTTTGATTCGTTTTATTCTAATTAATTTTAATATTTTATTTTTATAGTTTTCAAATAGATTGTTTGTTAAAAAATAATATAAATAAAAAATAAATATTTTACATATAAATATATCAAATGGACTAAATATAAATATAAATTAAAAATAATTAAGATATAAATGTATATACCAGAAAACCCAAACTATTAATTAGCAACTTTAGAAGATTTGCGATTGAGAACACGTTTAGACTTTAAATAATGCTTTGACACCATACCATCTCTGAAACAATCTTATCATTTGGAGGGCATAAAACCCCATATACATATAGGTGTCACAGAAAGCCGCGAAATTACCAAACGTGGTTTTGTTAATAAAAGAAAAAGGACGCGCCCGCCAGGACCAGCCATCACGTGATGGGTGGTTTTTTTTTATTTATTTTTGTGAATCTTCATTCTCGATTTTATGTTTTTGTTTTTTTATGGATATTAGCAAAGTGTAATTCTTAATCCTAGATCTTGATCCAGGTGCTTTTGAAGACTTTTGCCCGTTGTGGGAATATCCATTGCATTGCTTTTTTCTTGTCATTATAACAAAAAAAATAAAAAGAAAGATCTTAATCTAATATATCTCACATTTAAACGATCGAGATATAAGAGTTATTATTAGATTATAAGAGTATTGATAATATTTTTTAATATTTACACGATAACTTAAAAGAGATATATATATATATATATATATATTGCCGATAACAATAACTTAGGATATTTGGAAGGATTGTTATTGATATGGCACGATTAGATGATAAAGTATGACTATTTGTTCGTACAAAAGCTATAGAAACTTACACCCTGTATTTTGTCGAGAACAAAGTGTATTTGTTTTCTCATGTTTATTTCAGAAAAGTAAGAAACAAAATAAAAAATATTTTTTTCTTATATTTTGAAAAACAAAAACCCATTCATTTTCTAGGTCTTAATTTTTTTCCATCAATTTATAAGGTTTTTTTTTTTTTTTTTTCGGTGGGAATCTATCTATAAGTTAGTAGGCGTCCTCTTTACTATTACTAGTCATCCATCATTTAAAGACTATTCTAGGTACATTTAAGGTTTTTTAGTCTACCTTGATCAATGCAGACGGAAAAAAAAAAAGTCTACCTTTGGTCAATTTTTTTTTCCCTCTCTTCTTTCTTATCATTGGTTTTTCCTTTCTTTTCTTGTTCTTTATATTTTTAAAATGCTACTCTCTCCTTTTTTTTATCTCTGATGACATTCGCATTTGTATATTTGTATTTTTCCATGTTTTCATGTAAAATTTTCTACGAAGAACTTTTATCTCGGGTTTGTCAATTTATTGTTCATTTTTTATTTAATTTATGTTTTCTTTGAACATATTATGCTCAAATTCTTCCATTAATCATTACTTATAATTTTTTTATACTAAATTACTTGATTGCTTTCTCTTCCCTCCTCCAAATTTTACATAAGTAAAAAGAAATTCGTAAAAAATTGTAACGCCATAATTTGAAAGCGTTATAACTCGTCACGTGTCCTTACTAATGATACTAATCCACATCATATAAATATCATCAAACTCTCATATAAAAGGGGTGCCTATTTAAAATATAAATTATATTTCTCCTAATAACAAAACTTCTTGATAACATAGTTGGTATAAATCAAAGCTAATATACTTCAAAACTTAAAACATCATAAAATAAGTCTTATAAAATCTTCTACAACATAAACCATGAAAACAGTCTTACATTCTAATTTCTTTTTTTTCACTTATCTATAAATCAATAGGAAAGCCCGGTCCATTATCGTTCTCCTCATAATCTATATAAACATTGTAATCAGATAAGTCAAACACCATTAAATCCACACATGTTCCTTAAAAAAGATAAAAGAATGAGTACAAAGGCTCAGTACGCTATATCACAAAACATATGCACATGAACAGGCATCATAACATTCCATGTATAACCTAATGAATAATGTAGCAAACACAAATTATTATCTTCAATTAGTCAGACAAGCAACATAGTTCAGAACTATCTACAGTTCGTCTGAAACCCAAAGTAGCTCATGCATTTGAAAAACAACCAACACAAAAATAGGTAATATATACATATATGGTGTTGGGAATCTCCCACGCACTCGAAGTACCGTAATCGTACCACTTTCTAAACTACCAAAATCATTTCTATGCACAACTCCACTTGGGACAACACCACACACAGATTATCAAGGCGCCGCATTAGTATCAAAATATTGCCTCATCTTTACTAACCACAGCCAAACACAAACAGCAAACAATTCAATTTTAAACCAGATAAAAATTAGGTCAAGTTATAATTCTAAACCTACAAGCACATACAACAAGTAATGTAAGATCGTACCAGAAACCACTTTAGGAACATGAATCATAATTTCACCAAAAACACCTTATCACATAATCAAAACTAATTCAAAACATGTTTATATGAAATAATCATATCTTATAATCATCTAAATCTTAATATGAAAAGAATTATAAATTTTGATTTGTACACACCTTTCTCTTTTGATTTGTAAAACCACAAAATCTCCAAACTCCACAAATTAGGATTTCCTTCAATTCTCTAAGAACTTCCATCAAAAGATAAGGAAAATCGGAAAGGATTTCACTTTTAAAATCACCAAAATAATTGAAAAGAATCACTTACCTATTCTTTGATTCTTGTTCCTACTTGATTACAGAATACTAAATTCTTCAACATGCTTAGGGTTTTTCTCCAAAACTCCCTTCAAAATCCAAAGGAAAACTTTAGGAAAAGATCATTCCCTTTAAATCTCTAAACCTTTAAATCTCTAAAGAATTGGAGAGGATTCACTCACCTTGATCTTGATTCTTGATCTCTCTCAATGCTAAGATTAATTATAGAGAGATTTTTAGACAGAAATCTATGGTTTGGAATGGTTTTGGTGTAGGAGGAAGTTTAGTTTATATAAACATCTCTTCATCTTTAATAACGTCTTCTCATTTTTAACAACATCTCTTCATATTTAATAATGTCTCTTCATTTTTAATAACTTCTCTTCATATTTAGTTATGTAATTAAGATTAATCGTAAAACCCTCTTATTTTATATCAAATGACATATTTGCTTTTTATTATAAATAATTTATTTGTATATTAGAAGAATCGAACTTTATATCTCCTCTGTGAAGCTCGAATACTCAATTGATTGCAACTTTTAGTCATAGAGGTCGACTAATGTAAAAAAATGCCAATTGATATTAAAGTTTAATAAACAAAATGAACCTACTCGATGTCACTAAAAACAATAAATAATAAATAATGCTATAATATCTATGGTTAATAATATAGGTTCAATTATTTGGACAATTCTTTAGTTCCATCTTTTTTTTTTACTGGATTGGTGTTATTAGTTATTTAACAATATCATTGACAGATTGGAACGTTCCGTTAACAAAAGCATAAAAGTTTCCATTTGATAACATATAAGTAAGAATAAAAAAATAATAGGATCAATGAAAACATAAATGAAATTTAAAGATAAACAACAAATGGATAGACTTGAGACAAAGTGCCTGAAACAAGTTTTACATGTAAAAATACAAGCATATATAAAAAAAAAAAAAAAAGTGTTGGAAGGGAAGAAGAAATAGCAGAGTAAGGTAAGAAGAAAAAAGAAAAATAGAAACAGAAAAATTAGTCACAAGACAGAAGAGAGAAAAAGCATGGCTAAGGTAGACTAAAAGAATCGAGAGTTTACCTGAAATTGGTTTTTGAGTGGTAAATGACTGGTAAATAAAAATTCTGCATTACTTACCATTGGATAGAAAACTAGTTTGTGGGTTTTACAATCTACAAGTTGTTTTATTGGATGGGTCTTTATTTTCCAAAACATAGGAAAATATTTTTCTTTAATTGTCCAGATTTTCTTTAAATTAACATGTAAAAAAAAAAAAAAAACTAATTCCATATTTTCACCAGAATAAATAAGCCTAAGTCATTATTTGTTTTGGTATAATTTGTGGCACTGTTTACTTTTCATCATCTTTAAATCACTCTTTTAATGTTCAGTTTTGAAGTTATGATGAATTGTGAAGTAGCTTAGAGGATCATTGATCCCTAAATTTTTTTTTCGATTCCAGGCTTCTTCAATTCTAATTAATTTCATCATAGTATAACAAAAAGAGTCTTGATGTTTAGGATTCTTGTCACAATACACATGAGAACTGCTAACTTTTTTATCCGTATCTATTTATTAATAAATAAATTATTAGAAAAAAGTTTAAAAATAGTGTTTGTATATGTTAAAAAAAGCTAGTCAAACAGTATATATCTTCATGATTTTATAGGACCATTTAATTTATTTATTTTTTACAAATGTTATTGCTTCCTCAAGTATTAAAAATGGTATCCTTCATTTGAAGACGTCATCCATTGTAATATTGCTCTTCAATAAGCATTTTTAGTATTGAAATCTGGATAAATTCCCTGCTAAAATGTGCATTAATATTTAAGAATCCTATTATATGGTGTTTATGTATATTGAATTAAAGCAACTTTTGGTTCAATATTTTTTAAAGTATTGGACAAGTTAAAATTCTTTATACCATATTTTGTATGTAAAATAAATCTCCTTATGATACTAGACAAAAATGAAAATGCTTTCATTTAGTGGTACAAAATAGGACAAAAATAGTAATTTTTTATTAAGATCTCAAATTAACACCAATCAAGCCTACAACCGCTACAATCACTAGTGCCACTACCGTAGTCCTATTATCACCACCACCATTACTATTGTTGCTATCACCACTACAATTACCACTATTATGAATGCAACACTAGAACCAAGCCACCACCATCCACCGTATCATTGTCATCATACCACCACTATAATTGCCACCACAACACCGTAATCAATACAACACTAGCACCAAGCAACCTTCATCATCATCAACAATGTTAATAGTATTATAGTGATGTGGTGGTGCAATGATGGTGGTGTTGGCAACGATAATAACAATAATGGTGGACAATAATGGAATAAGAAACAATAAAAGAGAAATATACAATAAAAATAAATAGTATAATCATTAGGATCATTGTTTTGGTGTATAATCATACCTGACAAGAACATGAAACATTAAAAAAAAAAATCTTGTGCTCAACTTAATTCACTAAACATGTTACAAGAAACTCGTTTTGTGCTATTATTCATACATGTGTTGATATATTATTATTGTCCTAAAATGTACTTGAAACCAAATGCTATTTTAGAATATTTATAGTTGTTTGTGGTAGTGTTTGGTTCACAATTTTTTAAATACTAAATAGGACAAAATTCACTACAATATGTCGCGTTTGGTAAATAAATTTGGTACTTAGTCAATTACATTAAAAGGCATACATGTTTATGGGTAAATTCATTTAAGGTATCAACGTTTTGAGTGGTTAACGAGAAATATCAACAATTAGGGATAAATTTATTTAATGTATCAACTTTTTAAGTGGTTAAAAAAACTATCAATGCTTGACAAAGTGAGTCAAATAAGATATTAATAATTGACCATTGATAGAAAATTAAAGAGATTTAATTGAAAATTAATTAAAATATTGATATCTTAAATGAACCTTGCAAAATGTTGGTAGCTCATTTGATACACTCTATCAAGTGTTTATACATCTTTTTAACTACTTAAAATATTAATACTTTAAATGAATTTACTCTCAAACGTTGATAACTTCTGGTGTAATTTATCCGTTTGGTACTAAACAAAACTCTCCTTTTGGTATTAAAAAAAACCCAAATTTTTGTACCTTGCATAAAGAAAAATTAGGTATTGTAATTAGTGCACCAAATAAGCATGAGAAATTTGTATTGTATTATTCTTATATTGTTCTCGATATTTTGTCCCATATTGAAAACCAAACACAACATAAGCATGCGGATTTGGTTGCTTTGTTGTGATATGGATATTTGAGTTGTTAAATTAGTGAGAATCGAACATGGGGTAAATTAACATTTGGGTATAAAAGAATGATATCTTAACAATGTGTTAATTCCAGTTCAATTGATCAAACCATATTCTTGAATCAGGTAGTCTAAAATTTAGTCAATTAAAATGCGGCAAAAGGTTACCTTTACAGAATTTAATACACATATATATAGTGGTCAATCCTTAGGATCGTATGCTATACTTGGAAAACATTATGGAGAATGTTATCTTTTGATGGTTCTATGGATCAAACTATAATTAGGATAACCAAACCTCATGTCTTGGCTTGTCCAAGAATTTTCAAGGTTTAACTTTTAAGTTAAGCATAATTTGATGGGAAAAAGCCCATTTTAGTATCTAAAATTTGACGAAATAGATAATTAAGTATCTAACTTTTAAAAAGTCAATTTCATACCTACTTAAACTTTTTGCGCTCCTTTTCACCACCCCTCTTTTATTTTTTTGAAGTAGTTGACATGTATTAGACAACGATTAAATGTGTAGTTTTTACTATTTAGAGGCACAAAAATTCAATCAAGTATACAAGTTGACTTTTAAAAAGTTCAGGTACTTATTTGTCCATTTCGCCAAAATCTATGTACCAAAAGAGATATTTTTTGTAATTTCATTACATCAATCAAGATTTGCTCTTTGTTATAGGAAAGCAACTTTCTGGCGTTTAAAGTAAGTGACTTATCTTAAACTTCCATATATTTGTTTGATGTTTTGTTTTATTGAATTATTATTTTTAATTATTATACATGACAACGAAATGTAATTCTATCAAACTTAACCAAGTATGTTGATTGTTGTGTGATGGTTGACTTATAATGGAACGCTTATTCCTGCTATGGAAAATGATATATTGGATATAGGCCAACTTACGGTGGGTATGTAAATGGGATGGAATGTTATAATAAAGCAATTGGATGTGGATAGAGAATAAATAGTAGAATCCACTTGATGCAGGGTACAATGTGCATGGTTTGAATAACAACAGTGATTATTTAAGTGGATTGGGACATAAAAAGTAAAAATATTAAAATAGATGCAGATGGAAATGATAATTTCAAATGCATAGGCCCAGTTGGGATAGATAAGTCATAGAACCAACCATTAGATTGCTATCACATGATGGAAATTAATGAGAAGCTTTCGGTTCTTGCCACCTAATATTAGACGGGTATGATTATACGAGACAATGAACAGATTTCTAAAAGTTGAATTAAGAAAAGAAACCAAAAATATACCTACTATTTATCATCAAGCATTAGCAATCAAGAATAACTAATTAAATCGAAACCAAGCCTCCTTGTTGATGGTTCTAGGTTTAGACATCCATAAATATAACACCATAATAGCTTAAATAATTTGCATATGGTTATAATTAAATGCTTATTAAGATTTATGCTTATATTTATAAAACTTAAACTAATTATAAGAAATGATTTTTATCTTAGGGAGTATAAATCAAACTACCTTTTCAAGGCATATGTATCTTTTAGGGAAACCCATGCATGCAACATGAAAGCTAGTTGCATAAGCCTATAAAAAGTTCAAGAAAAATATGAAATAAGCTTTATTTACCTCATCTGTTAATCATCAAAATGATCTTATTGTTATCATCAAGTCCAAGCACTTATAAATATACAACCACTTTTCCTTAATTCAAGTTTTGTAGAGAGTAAACAAAACAACATTCTATAAAGCAAGCTTATTCTCAACTATCAAACAAGTAAACTAGTTTCAATTGCTCAGGTACTATAAGCTAACGAACAAGGCGCCATTAAGTTCTCTTGTTTTTCACTTGTATATTCAAGACATTGAGAATGTTTGTTCCTCTTTCTTTCCATTCTCTTAAAGTCATCCCACCAAATGTCATCTTCTCATCAATATTTCGAGGTCAAGTGCAAATACAAAACTTGCATGACACATAATTACACACGTAATCATTTCAAGTGGAACCCCAAATCTATAGTATACATATGACTTAGTTGCGTAATTGAAGGTAATATGGAAGAAAATGGAAATATTAGAAGAAAATGAAATTTTTGGAAGTTCTTATTGATTCCAAAGCACTCGGCACATCTTGGTATTGCTAAAATTCCAATGGAATCACTCATAACATAGTTAAATAGATTTCCATAATGAAGGCATTGTTGATGTTTTATTAGCAACACCAGCTACTATAAAGGATTAAGGTTTAAGAAAATTGTAGGATTATGTGCTATCATGCTTTTCTCTCTTCATAATGACTTCAAATTTGTGGATTTCAAATGACTATGAAACGCAAATCAAGTTTAATTTGGCTTTAGTTTGTTATTTTAGAGCTTTGGTCAATACTTTAGAGTTTTGACAGGGTTTCTTTTAAAAAAAAAGTGAAAAGAGAACAGGTGAAATACATTTGACTCCAGGTTCATGGAATATATGTGTGTCATGTATCGTTTGGACAAGGAGTTACATTTTCATGCTAAGCAAGAAGTGCTTCAAAATTTTCAATTTCAAGCAACCTTAAAAGTGGCAAAACACCAAGGTTTAGAGTTTCTTTCTTTTCTTTTTTTTCGCCACAAGAAAGACTTCATTCACATCACAAAAGCACTATATAAGTAATCATAACCAAAATCAAGAGATGAGGGTTTAAAACCAAATCCACAAAGGACACATTTCTTTTAATATATCCGGTTGAAACATCCCTTTTACAAAGAAAATTCTCCAAATGAGAATGAAAGTTGATGCACTAACCAGGAACATACCCACATAAAGGATAAATGCTAAACTAAGGGAAAAAAAAAAGAAAAAGAAAAATAAGAACACCAACCTACCCTTTTCAAATAAAGAGACAGAGCATATGGTAAAGTAAGAAGTTGTCAATAGCGAGAAAGATCAATCTAATTTATTGAGATAAAAAGGAGAAAGAAGAAAGGAGAGAGGAGCAAGGCTTAGGTTCAATATCTATATTTTAATTAAGCTCTTCTTTGGAATACCAGATTTCTTTAATTAAAATCATAATTAAGGCTTAGTTAGATCTTCTTTATATATACATAAACGAGCTACATTACTTTTTGCTATGTTATTTTCCAGATGTTCTTTTATGTCTATCAAGACTGATCCAAGTCTTGTTCTTGTTCTTGCCATTATCTCGCTAAGATAATTTGTCGTTTATAAATTGTTTTCTGTTTTTACAAGCTGTAGTGGATGATCTGTGCAATATTTGTACAATTTTGAGGTGTTTGCATGTTACTGCAAGGCAGTAAGCAAACAGCTTTGTACGCTGCTGGCAAAATGGAAAACATTCCCAGAACAGGCCCAAGCCCAGAACCAGGCCCATAGGAGCTAAACAAACCAATCAGTAAATCTCAAGACTCCATCACTGGCAAAGAAGAAACTAGTCTTCTTGTAATTCCAGAATCACAAAGGAAGCAGGTATTGTAACTAAACAACCTTAAACTACTTCTCTTACTGTCTTCATTTTATAAGTATCGATTTGATTAACTTTTCCCGCTTGGATATATTTGAGAATTATGCTTATGTGTGTGTATATATATATATTAAATCCCTAGAAAAAATGATCAAATCATTGATTTTTTTTTTTTTTTTTACTTGGGTCTTAGGGTTCTTCATATTTCTGTTGAATGTTTTGGCCTGTTGAACTTGTTACTTGAACTTGGATATGATTGCTGATGTGGGTTTTGTTCATTCAAGGAAAAAGAATCTGTTATGGTTCATTCCTTCAGTTTGCAGGATTTTCTTCTCCGTGCTAGAGTGCTGAAGCTGTACTGTCAAGCTTTGCGGATTGCCCGGAGAGCACCGGAGAGTTCTAGAGGTGAGACATTGTTGGAATTCATTTGAGGATTATCTCAGTTTGCAGATTACATTTTGAACATCATGGTAGTTTAGGGTCCGTCCGTTTGTTTCACGCAAAATCACTTGTCTTTTGAGATATATACTATAATAAAACCTTCGTAATTGTTAAATGCTAGTGGAGTAATCAAATGGTTGTGGTTACTAGTGGTGTTTAGCAGCTAGTGATAGGTAGGAGGTGAAGGTGGCACAAGGGACATTGCAATATTTAGCCTAGAAATTCAAATTTCAAGACCATTTAGTTTCTTGAGCCCAAACTTGATTCGTGTTGCTATTGAACAAGCCTGTACTCAACTTATGAAGCTCATTTAACCTTTTTTATATTAAAATATTATTTGTCTTGACATTGATTGACTCAAATTACTAAAGCTGAATTAGATTCCTCGAGCCAAACATCATAAAGTTCTAGTTTAATTTACAGTTCATTCATTTTGTTGTATGAAATAAGGGGAAAATTGAATTTCAATTTAGTAGGATGTAATAAAGTTATTATACGTATTATGATGTTCACCTAGTATAGACAAATAAAACAAATAATTATTTGTAACTGAAGCAAAATGTCTATAATACTGTTTGCCTTTATTAAAGAGAGATGCTAATTGTATTGGTTATATTTTCAAGATAAGGGTATTTATGGTAAAAATTGAAAAAAAAGAAAAAAACATGGAATGGCAATTCATGTATGTGGATCATGGATTACTATCTATCATATAGTAATTCATTTTCAATTGTCATTCTCTTTGATTGGACACTGTAATAGTAGTTTTACATAGAACAAATAGGAAATGAATAGTTATTCTCCTCAAGTGAACGGATTGGTAGTGAATTACTCGAATAGTGGGTTTGTTTGGATTATATGATTTTCATCTATATATTATCTATATCTGATTTGTATTTGGTTATTTATATCTATTTCTTAACAAATAGTCTGAACCAAATAATAGTTATCCAGAAAGTGATTTTAGTTTTTGAAAAGCTGAAATCATTTTTTTCATTCATTATTATCTTCCATAGTGATTAATAATCACTGTTGAAGGGTTGGTACTATCATTGTCTTCCATCACTTCTATCACTAAAAGCCACTAGTCCTGCATGCTTTGTGATTATGAAGATAGTATATATATGCATACTTATATATGTATGTATGTAGTTCTGAACGATTGCAAGGTTTTCATTGCATTAATTGTCAAAGTGTGTCTAGAGATTTTTTCCGCTAAGCATAAGCATGGTTCTGTTGATGTTTTAACAAAGATATACGATGGTGGAACAACTTAGGTTAGGAATTAATTGTCATGCTTACTTGCCGGCAAGATTTAACATATTTGGGATCTTTGTGGTTCACTAGTAATTGTCCTTTAAGGCTAAATGGTTTTTGGATGAATTCATTACACTGAAATAGTAGCTGCTGAGGTTAGATTTGAAACAAAGATTGACCTCTTTCTGGTGTGGATGCTAGCTGAACAGTTATAGGCTGATTTCTTACAGATCTTTGTAGCTGAATTTCTTTTGTCTTTTGGAAGAAACATAGAACCAATATGTTACCCTCATGGAAAGTTGCTGATCTGCTTGAGTTAGATTACTGATGTAGAATTTCGTACCTCTTGAATGTGTTGCAGAATTAGAATTTGTCTTGGGTTCATGTATCACAAATTTTAAGCATGTAAAAAGGGATCCATCATGTTCCTTCCTTTGGATGTCGCATTTTGATTTTCTGGTGGATATAGGTAGATAAACATGCTCCAAAGCCCTAAGGATTAAATTGAACTTGCAAATGCCCACTTCCAAAAATTTCAAAGAAAACTAGAACAGTAATAGCAAGATCTTGAATTAGCCTGAAACAACCTAATCATTATGTCATGATCTACCCAAGTAATCTTGAACTTGAACTTGAACTTGTTTGACTGTATTTGTTGTTTTGTTTTCTGCATCTGGCTTAGTCTCGAAGATTTTTTGCCCTATATTTTCCATGCATTTTAAGTTGTGTCAACTAAATTATAATATCTTAGAGTGGAATTATTGCCAATCTATTGTTTTGATGCAGTGAGAAATTATTGCAGATGAATTAAGGCAAATGATTAGACGCGAGTTTGAAGACTACCGAAGTTGCAATGATAAACAGAGAATACGTTTCTTAATCAGTGATGGATTGGAGAGAGTGAAACGTCTGGATGAAATGCTTGACATGCAAGGTCACTGAGCATGGGGTGGAAAAGGCATCTCACTTGCACAAGTCATTTACCACCACCTTGTTTCGTCATCCGTGAATCATTCAAAGCAGAAGAATTACTAATCTTGCTCTTAAGAATCCCTCCTCAACTACGATATGGAAGTTTTCAGACATAGTTGGTTGATACATTGATACTCTTATGAATTTATGATATATAATGATGTTGGGGACGTTTTCCAGAAATTCCTTTGAAAGCCATGATGTCTGGAGGTCCATCTAGCTGGTTAGATTATCGAGTTTGAATTAGCAACACCTATGTTCATAGCTCGGGTAATCTGTACCCCGGATGATTGGAACAGTGATGAAATGCTTCAGCTTCATATGCTGTCGGGCCTTTTTGTTTCTGCCATGCATCCTTAGATATCAGGATATATTGAATTATGATAGAAGGGATCAAGATGAACGACAAGGAGCTACAAAATGTATACTTCACCTTTCTTGTTGGCAGAAATAATTTGTTTCACCTCATCTAGGGGTCTGTGTGGCTAGTTTTTTTTTACAGATACAAATAATTTTTTTGAATTTTTTTCTAGTAAATTATTTATCAAGAAAGATACAGGCAAAAAAAGTTGGTAATTCTCATAAAAAGATAAAATAGATCAAATATAGATAAAATATAAATGTAAATTAAACATATTTATACATATTGTTTCAATACAGATACAGATATAGATACAAATGAAAAACAAATCATCTAAACAGGCGGTTTTGGACTATTGTTTTCAAGCTTTTAATGATGTGGTCTTGATCAAATGACCTGAGCCAGAGTATGATCAATAATCACTGTTTTCCTCAAAATCTTCCTTCCCTCTTTCCTTATTAGTCAAACAAAGAACTTAGAAGAAAAAATTGGCAACACCCTCAATTGTGTGTCATATAAGATAACAGTCTCACTTTCCTTCATAAAACACCCTCAATAAAATATTTTGCTAAAAATAAGTAGGTTAAAAACCTACCTACCTTTTACTCAAACTATACAAGTATTTAGATTCTCTTTATAACATGCCAAATCCAATGATAAAGTTTTTGTACACAAGCGTATTCAGGCCTTGGATGGATGGATTAGCCTGAAACTGCAAAAGATTTTCTCTTGGTGTAATATGTGAAATGGCATCAAGTAATTGCTGATGAATTTGACTCAAAATGTGTTCATTCCACCTAATTTCTGAAAAATATGTGAATGCCTATTCATCCGTTATGAAAATTCATAAATCCGTTGCTAAAAGGCTAGTCAAAAGTTATGCTTTTGAGGTTCAGCAAAGATTTGATGCGAACGTGTGTGTATGGATATTTAAAAATATATCTCGAGGAGGTAGAATGCATCGTAGAGAGATTTCACACTAGGTCAATAACCATATAAACATTTATCATTTACTCAAAACGTTAATACATCTTGTCTTTTCTCTTCAATATCATCTTAAACATGTGATGAAAATATATTCTATAGAACCTTATATAAAAAAATGGAAATGCACATTTTTAGTGCTCTATAGGTCCTTTTTCAATTTAAATATTTAACACTTTGTCAATAATGGTTGAGAATTTATTATCATTTTATTTTTGTCTGTTTGGTATCATTTAAAAGTGTATATATATATATAGATATATATATATATCCTTATTTTATACCTAATAAATCCCTATAAAGCTATATTTATTGACTCTTTACTTAATTAATTGTTTATAAAAAAATACCAATAGAATTTTTATTTGTCGATGTATATAGTATATTTTTAAAACTTGTTTTTCATAAAAGTACTAAATTTATATATACAAATAAAATAGTTTTATAAACATCAAATTTCAAATAGGTACAAGTTAGATACATTAAAAAAAAAATCTAAACATATCCTAACGCATCTTCCTTAACTATCTTAATAAAATCTAAACTTATTTAGATTCTACCTAAGCCTTTTTTTTTTAAATTTTTTTGGTTGAATTAATTCTATCTTCAACCTTGAGTATGGGGCTTGAAGACAAACAATGGTCACATGAGGCACGTGACCGCACTCCCCAAGCATGTGACATTGCATGTAGGGATGCAAGCGGAGCGGGTCGTTATAGGGTACTCGACCGCCCAACCCGCTAAAAACCCTATAGGGTCAAACCCTATAGGATTTTGAGGCGGGTTTTAGGATTAAAAAAAAACCCGATAAGTTATAGGATCGGGGTTTGGGTTTATTATGTAATCCGTTGGGAAAACCCGACCAGGTATAAATTCAAAATGTTAAAAAATTAAAAATATTAAGTTATTAAAGCAAGGATCTCATTTATATTATATGTATGTGAAAGTAAGTGGAAATGAAGTGTTTGCTTCATTTTATATGATATTATTGTCTAAAATTCATTCTTTCAATATAAGTGTTTGTATCATTAATAACTTAAAACAAAATTCTTTATTTTGATTTTTTTTTAAAGAAAAAAATTAAAAATCTTGGGGTCGAGTTGGGTCGGGTTATAGGTTCCTTAAATCCTAGCAGGTCGGGTTTTGGGATTGACAAAAAAAACCTGATAGGGTTTTTCTCGGGTTTTGGGATACCCATTAAGGACTCGGGTCGGGTTCGGGTTTCAAAAAACCCATCCGAACCCGCCCTGGTTGCATCCCTAATTGCATGCGCGCTTCCTAAACTAGAAAAAGGCACGAATTTTGTACCTATATAATCTAGGTTAAGCAGCGTAAGGTCGTACTACAGTTGTAGTTACTGATAATAAAAATATAGATGTAGTAGAATTTTAATTTATTAATTTTTATTTTAATGAAATATTTTGATAGAAAAATAATTCTAATATTAAATTGCTATTCATGGATTTTAATATGAATAATGAGGAAACTTCTATGATCCTATCAAAGGATCGTACCGTCAATATTATCAAAATTAAATTTATAACAAAAAAAGTTAGTGTACAAAACTTTAAGGGATTTGATCACAGTTAAAAAAGATTTTGATTGTTTATTGATGTGATGAACTAGTACCGTTATAACCTCCACGAGATTGTAGAATTTTTCGAATAGTTATTTAATGTCTTTTGCAATAGAAATTGCGTACTTATGGAATGGCTATTACGAGCAACTAAACTGTAACGATGTTAAATCACTTAGAAAGGGAAATGCATGGTGGTCAGCTAGGGTTTCCGAGACAAGGAAATGAGCTTGCTGTAAGAGAAAGTGAAGTGAATGTGTTTGCACGTGAGCCTCGGGAGGATACTGAATTATCTGAATTCAATAGTAAAGAGGCTGGGCCGAATGGAAGTCATTTTGGGTCATCAGAGGCTTTGGGTTTGGGCAAGAAGAGTGAGGATCAAAATAAGCCTTGTTATAAGCCTTAAACAGATATTAGAATACAGCATACTCAAGATATTTTAATATTTGCTGTTATAGTTGTTATAACCAAAAGTCACATGGCAGATTATTGCACATGCCACAGATCTTATTCTGTTATCTAGGGAGCAAATTACAATATAAATATATGTATTCAGTACAACAAAAAATATAGAAGAAAATATACAAAAATATTCCTGCTCCCATTACGTATGTAGTGTGTGTACTATGTGTTACTTGCATTCAAGTAACAATACCCTCAATCAATCTGCACTCAGGTTGATTTGCTTAATTTGTTCACGATTCCTCGTTGCAATTGGTATTAAAGCCTTTGTAGGAGCCGGTAATGATGGCTGAAGGAACCCGAAAGTTTAAGAGGATGGAGGAGTCTATGAAGAACTTGTTAAAGGAGCAAAATGATAAGCAAGATAACTGGGTCAAGCTCTTTTTCGCAACCCTGCAAACGCAACAAACAACATTAGAGTAACAATCTAAGGTAATTGAAGAAATCAAAAACCAGCTCAAGGGAAAGAAGAAGGAGACGGAAGCAACCCCCCCAGTTCTCTTAAAGTTTCTGAGGTAGCCAGTACGTTAGAGAAGATGGATGGTAGTGCTATGCCTGGTAACAATATGGGTAGTAACTACTAGTTACCCATGCGTAGTACTAGGATTGATTTTCCCACTTTTAGTGGTGACAATATCAAGAACTGGATAGTAAAGGCTAAACAATTTTTCATGCTAGATGACACACCATTTCATCTTAGAGCAAAGGTGGCCATCATGCATTTGGATGGAAAGGCTTATGACTGGTATGTTTCTTATTCCAAACTGAGAATAGATACCAACCCCATTTCTTGGGAGGAGTTGATCCAGGTACTGCAAGCTAGATTCAATGAAAGAGTCTATGAAGATCCCATGGTTGAACTCAAGGAACTACAGTAGACAGATGCCCTATAGGACTACTTAGACCAATTCATACACCTATCCGCACAGAACCAACTCACTGAAACCCAATTTATAAAGCTACTTCCTTAGTGGGTTAAAACCAGAAATTCAATACCCCATACGCATGTTCCAACCTAGCATCCTATCCAAAGCCTATACACTAGCAAAACTACAAGAAGCCACCAACACTACCACTAAAACCCTTCCGAAAACACAGAAACCCACATTTCCCACCAACTACCCAAAATATTCCACCACCTTACCAAACACTTCACCCACACACATTAATTGAACCCTAACACAACAAAACCAAACTCCATACATTAGTAACCCAAGCAGAACACCGGTCCAAGGTACAAACACTATTAGGAACATCCGCCATTTCTCGCCTGAAGAATTGGATGAGAAAAGAAGGAAGAAACAATGCTTCCGGTGTGACGAAGCATTTGTTCCGGGCCATAAATGCAAGGGTAAAAGATTGAACCTCTTGGTTGTGGGTAAAGAAGAAATGGAAGAGGAGGAAGTCTCTGTGGAGGAAGAGCTTGTGAAGTTAGAAGAGGACCTAGCTTCCTTAACATTGTGTGCAATAGGGGAAGACAGTAATCATGTGGCGTACAGCATGTGCGTTAGGGGGTATTTTAAGAAGAAGAAGATAAGCATCCTCATCGACACTGGAAGTTCATCTAACTTTATAAATGAAGAATTAGCCAAGAGTTTACAATGCAGAATGACATCGGTTGAACCAGTAACTGTTAATTTAGCTAATGGAGCCAAGATTTACAGTAATTACATGGTCCAACAATTTTGCTGGAGAATGGATAAGGCAGAGTTCCACTCTGATTTTTATGCACTACCACTAACCGCTTATGATCTAATTTTGGGTATGCCCTGGTTAGTCACGTTGGGAACGATGCATTGGAACTTCAATCAATTGAAGATGGAATTTCAGTGGAAAGGGCTAACTTGTACACTCCAAGGATGCAATGAGGTACTCACTCCAGTTAATGATAAGGTACTGACAACTCTATTGCCCACTTATAGTCCTACACTTAAGGTGCAATGCTGGGTAGTAAGTAATTCCTTATCTGTTAATGATCCTATGAGTGAACAATGTATGCATCCTAACATGGTTGAGCTGTTAGAAGAATTTTGTGACTGATTTGAGGAGCCAAAATATTTGCTCCTAAATAGGACATATAACCACAGGATCCATTTGCATGATGAAACAGTCATAGTTAATTTGAGACCATATCGCTATTCATGTATACAGAAGACAGTATTAGAAGATATGATTAAAGAAATGCTCCTAAGTGGTATTATACGCCCCGGTCATAGTCCGTTTGCATCCCCGGTTGTGTAAGTGAAGAAGAAGGACAATACATGGCGTATGTGTGTAGACTATAGGGACCTTAACAGGATGATTGTAAAAGATAGGTTCCCTATACCTATCATCGAAGATATATTTGATGAGTTGCATGAGGCAAGCTGTTTTAGTAAGTTGGACCTATGGTATGGGTATCATCAGATCTTAATGCACCCGAATGATATTTATAAGACAGCATTTAGGACTCATAACGGGTAATATGAGTTCTTAGTCATGCCCTTTGGGTTAACCAACGCCCCCTCTACCTTTCAGGGTCTCATGAATGACATGTTTAGACTCTACTTGAGGAAGTTTGTTCTGGTTTATTTTTACGATATCTTAGTGTACAGTTCTGATTTGGATCAACATAAGGTTCATTTAAGACGAGTGTTTGAGGTATTGAAAGTAGAAAGGCCGTATCTCAAGAAAAGTAAATGTGCCTTCGGGGTAAATCAAATTGATTACCTCGGTCACATTATTTCTAAGCAGGGGTGGCAACTGATCCAAAGAAGATAGAAGCAATAGTGGGTTGGTCAACTCCTACGAATGTCAAACAGCTAAGAGGCTTCCTTGGGCTATAGGAGGTTTATACATGGCTTTGGGATCATTGCCAAGCCACTTACGAATTTACTTCGTAAGGATAAGTTTTGCTGAACTCAGATACTCAAGGAGCATTCGACAAGCTAAAGGAAGCCTTGGTTAAATCTCCAGTTCTGTGTTTACTAGATTACACACAAAGATTCATTATTGAAACTGATGCATGCGGAGAAGGGAGCAATATTGATGCAAGGAAATCACCCGATTACGTATATTAGCAAATCCCTTGCACCAAAGCATAGAGGGATGTCAGTTTATGACAAGGAATTATTAGCTTTGGTATATGCCATTGATAAGTGGCGACACTATTTGTTGGGAAGGCGGTTTATCACACGGACAGATCACCAATCTCTCAAGTATTTGTTGGAACAAAGAATGGTAAACCCAAGTCAACAGAAATGGCTCACTAAATTATTCGGTTTAAACTACTCAATCAAGTTCAAGAGTGGAAAATCCAATAATGTAATCGATGCCTTGTCTAGGCGTGGGGGGAACTTAGTTAAACCAGCTTTCAATTCAAGCTACCATTCCAGACTTAATGGAAGAGATTAAAGGAAGCTGGAATTTACCCCAGGGGTATAGCAAGGTTATTGAACAGCTAAAGAATGGGCAAGAGATCAAACATTTCAGTTGACACCAAGGAGTGCTAAGAAGAAAAGGTAAGGTTGTAGTGGGTCCGTCTGAGGAGCTAAGGAAAAGGTTATTGACTTTGTATCATGACGGGGCTTTAGGAGGTCACGCAGGATCACAAGTGACCT
The DNA here is from genome assembly GCA_024138025.1 of Combretum micranthum. NCBI lineage: Eukaryota > Viridiplantae > Streptophyta > Magnoliopsida > Myrtales > Combretaceae > Combretum > Combretum micranthum. The sequence continues at coordinate 384,638 of JAMXBD010000242.1, read as the reverse complement.
ATAAAAGGATTGCTACAGTTTTTTTACTAGCCTAAGTTGGAAAGAATGGTCAGACAGTTTGTAAGATGTTGTGATGTTTGCCAGAAATTTAAGTTTGAGAATGTAGCTTATCCTGGGTTACTACAACCCCTGCCAGTGCCTAATGAGTGTTGGCAAGAGGTTACCATGGATTTTATAAAAGGCCTTCCAAAATCAAATGGAAAGGAAGTAATTCTTGTAGTAGTGGATAGATTAAGTAAATATGCACATTTTATGACTCTATCTCACCTTTACACAGCTTTGAAGGTAGCTCACTTATACTTGGAGCAGGTGTATAAATTGCATGGAATGCCCGAGACCATTACTAGCAACAGAGATCCTATTTTTGTGAGCTCTTTTTATAAGGAGTTCTTGAACTTGCAAGGAGTATCTCTCAATTTGTCCACTTCCTACCACCCACAAACCGATGGACAGACGGAAGTGGTCAACAAATGTTTGAAGACCTATCTTAGATGCATGACAGGAGAATTTCCTAACCGATGGAGTCATTTCATACCCTTAGCGGAGTGGTGGTACAACACCAACTATCACACCAGTTCTAAATTCACCCCTTTTCAGATACTATATGGGTACCCACCCCCATTACATATGCCCTATGTACCCAGAGATACATGAAATGCGACGGTAGACAGTATACTGACGCACAGAGAAGACATGCTAAGGATGTTAAAGTTCCATCTACGGAGAGCTCAGCAAAGGATGAAGCAGGTGTGTGACAAGAAAAGGAGTGAACGAGGGTTTTAAATTGGCGATTGGGTTTTACTTAAACTACAACCCTACAGGCAAGGATCACTCAGACGCATTAAAGGATAGAAACTGGTTCAAAAATACTATGGGCCATATAAAATTCTAGATAGAGTAGGAGAAGTAGCTTATAAGCTAGATCTACCCCCTGAAGCTGCTATCCACCATACTTTCCACGTCTCGCAGTTGAAGCGCTACCATGAGTCCCGACCAAATGGAGCACTCCCTTTACCTGCAGAACAAGAAGATCAACTGTTAGAACCAATGGCTATCCTAGATCAAAAGATGGTGAAGAGGAAGAATAAAGCAGAGATTATGCCACTTATCTCTTGGAAAAATCTCTCGCCATTAGAATCTACATGGGAGTTTTTTGGTGAATTGAAGTTGAGGTTCCCTAATTGTCCCTTGTGGACAACGGATTTTGAAGAGGAAGGGATTGTAACGAGGTTAAATCACTTAGAAAGGGAAATGCATGGTGGTCAACCAGGGTTTCCGAGACAAGGAAATGAGCTTGCTGTAAGAGAAAGTGAAGTGAACGTGTTTGTACGTGAGCCTTAGGAGGATACTGAATTATCTGAATTCAATAGTAAAGAGGCTGGGCCGAATGGAAGTCATTTTGGGCCATCAAAAGCTTTGGGTTTGGGCAGGAAGAATGAGGATCAAAATAAGCCTTGTTATAAGCCTTATACAGATATTAGAATACAGTATACTCAAGATATTTTAATATTTGCTGTTATAGTTGTTATAACCAATAGTGATGTGGCAGATTATTGCACATGCCATAGATCTTATTCTGTCATCTAGGGAGCAAATTACAATATAAATATATGTATTCAATACAACAAAAAATATAGAAGAAAATATGCAAAAATATTCCTTCTCCCATTACGTGTGTAGTGTGTGTATTATGTGTGTACTGTGTGTTACTTGCATTCAAGTAACAATACCCTCAATCAATCTGCACTCAGGTTGATTTGCTTAATTTGTTCACGCTTCCTCGTTGTATAAACATTTTAATAGGTCTTCATAAAAAATGAGACTGTTATTGTTACAACCATGTATAAGTACGAGGAATAGTGGTTGAATCAACATATTATAGTTGATAAAAATAACTAATTTTAGTTGAGTAGTTAATAGAAAACTTATTTGTATCAAATCTTTTTTCATATGTACATGTATAAATAACAAAGAGATGAAAGAAGAGGGCATCTTGAATTGAGAGAAATATTGGAGTCTCTTATGAGATTAAGAGTGTGATGAGCTTGAATTCATCAAGCTACGACCTGCAAACAAATACAAACACCATTAGAAAGCTTAACATTCAAGAGGGAGAGAGAGAAAAGATTGAGAGAGGTTAGGGTTTCTATACCTTAGTCCTAAATGAGAGGCGAATTATTGAGTAGGGAAGATTAGGATACTTCTTAGTATGTTGGTGGGTTGGGATTCTTATTCATGGGCTAAGTCTATTACTTCGGTACTCTCGCCTCGTTTCCAAAATCCATTGCAGTAAAGCTTCATTATTGAATTCCATGGATCTTGCAAATTACAATACCAGAGAGGTAGAAGATTAGGATTTCATCACATCTATAATGTTTGCTATTCAAGAAAGTTTGAGACAATTGAATGCAAGTCTGGATAGGATTGAAATGAATCAGAATCTTGATTGTTGTAATCATTGTACTCAACATGATGAAGATTCATCATTTTCAAGAATATTCAAGAAAATAAATCTGATTTAACTAGTGATACTATTTTGGTTGGAGATGATTCAATGTTGGAGGTCTCTGTGCAGCATAAAGATGTTAAGAAAAGAATGTTACCATCTAGTTTAGGTGGAGATATACAAACTAATGGGGTAACCATTACATCATAGACTAATAGTAAAATTCAACAATTGCAGAAACTCAGTATATGAGTTTGAAGGATGATAGTGAGATGGACAGAAAGAATCCAATAGATGTGCTGGGAGTGAAGAAAACACAGCAGTTTCAAATAATTACACATCAGGTTTTACATTTTGATTTAGTTTAGATGGATTCTAAACATTATTTAATACTACCATCAATTCTCAAGAAATGGGCAGCCATCAACGACTGATTACCACCAACAATTTTCAAGAATTGGGTAGCCATCATTTTTTCAAAACAATCTTATTATCACCACCAGTTAAGTACAAGGGATTTTGGAAAATTTTTTATACAGGCTTAAGGATGGGATGGCACATGGGTATTTAATCCACCAATTTTCCAATTAGCAGCATATGGATTTTCTAAAGAACTCCATGAATACAATTTTCATGTAATAGGGCATCAAGCACAAACACCTTACTATCAGCATATTTTTTCGAGATTCATGATTTTCGGGTCAATAAATAACTTACAACCAACATATCTTGGATACAGGCAACTAGATTTTTCTTTTACAAGTTAATGAATACTCAAAGGCTACAAGGGTGTCCCAAGTTTGTGTCAAGACCCATTATTATTCATTCATACAATTGAGGGCTACAAATGGGGTTTTTTCAAGAATTACACAAATCATATTTCCATCTTTGAGACATTATTACAAACACATATAGGCCAATTTTTTTTTTCATAAACACGGTGGCTATCATTGACACTCGAAGGCTATAGAAACCCTATTGCCAACATATGTGGTGATATGGGTAGCTGGGTTTTAATCCCAAATTCGATAAACACAAATTTTCCATAAAGGAACAAACTGATATAAGGGTTTGGGGCTCCGTTGGAAATTTTTTTTTCCCATCAAAACATTTCCAAAACATCAATATGCAAATGAAATATACAACCACAAGATTTAATCGGCATCATTTTGACAATGCCTCAGATTTTCGACAAGTTCTTCTACATCAAGCACAACTAACAAATGGGTCGCAGGTGGCTTTAAACGATACAATATAAGAAGCTTTCAATCGTTTTAGCAGTAATGGATGTAAAACATCCAACCTTGAGGACAAAGTTGATTTCAACAGAGGGGGATGGGGGTGGGGAATTGTTATAACCTGTTGGGATATATATCTAACTCATATGGGTCTATATCCAAGGACATCCTAAATATACATTGAATATATTTAGAAGAAGACTTGAAGATAAGGAGTATTTATAAAAGTCAAAGTTGGTCAACATAGAAATTAATGACAGAATAATGAGAATTTAATACAGCTTTGAAACTGCTATTTTTTTTAATGCCAACTTTGAATACCAATTTATGGGAATTTGAATTTCCTTTTGTAATACTCTTATGATAGTCTTGTAATTATAAATTGATAGTAAGAGACAATAAAAACACACAGAAAGGAGAGAATACCTGGAGAGACACACGGGGGACTAGCTTAGATCCTAGAAAGAGATTCTAAAGGGATAAAGGCGAGATTGTGTTGTTGTATTTTGGATGCATTAGCGTTGTCTAGTGTTGAATAGTTGTAATTTACATTATTGATTATAGTGAAAGGTTTTATGTGTGGCGGTCCCGTGGTTTTTCCCTAGTTTAGGTTTTCTACATTAAATCCTGGTGTTATTTATATTTTCACATTTTGATTTTATACTTGTTCTTTGTTTGTGATTTTTTTTACACTTCCGTAAAGAAAAAGATTGGATATTTTCCCTAACACAACCCATGTATAAGTACGAGGAATAGCAGTTGAATCAATAGATTATAGTTGATAAAAATAACTAATTTTAGTTGTAGTAATTAATAGATAACAGATTTGTAACAAATTTGTTTTCAGATGTTCATGTATAAATAATAAATAGATGAAAGAAGAAGGCATCCTGAATTGAGAGAAATACTGGAGTCTCTTGTGAGATTAGGAGTGTGATTAGCTCAAATTCATCAAGCTACATCCTGCAAACAAATACAAACACCATTAGAGAGCTTAACATTTGAGAGAGAAAGGGAGGATTGAGAGAGGTCAGGGTTTTTGTACCTTAGTCCTAAATGAGAGGCGCATTATTGAGTAAGGCAGATTAAGATACTTCATAGTACATTAGTGGGCTGAGATTCTTATTCGTGGGTCGAGTCTATTAGCTATACTATTATTATTAAGGTTAATATCACAAATAGTACATAAACTTTGACAAAATATAGAATTAGATACCTGAAGTTTGAAATTGATCAATTTATTACTTAAAAGAACTTTTCGTGCATGCTAATAATGTCTCCATTAAGTTCTTTCAGGTACTAAATTTATTAATTTCAAATTTTTTCAGCTACTAAATTGATCAATTTCAAAGTTTAAGTATCTATTTGTATATATTATCAAAGTTCAAGTACCTTTTGTGACATTATCCCCTACTATTATAACAAAGTGAATAAGGCGTCAGCAATTGGCTTAGTTATGTCATCTCAATTCTTAAGGGACTAAGGGTTTGTTTAGATTATCTGTTTTTCATTTATATCTTATCTATATTTGATCAACATCTGCATCTTATCTATATTTGATCATAAGGTTTGTTTATGCGTAAAAATATATTTTTCATCTGTATCTATTTTTGATAAATAGTATGATTAAAAAAATATGAAACAGATGTCAAACCAACGAATCAAATGCACATATTCCCTTTAGACGTTTAACTTGGGCCAATTATTTAAGAACAATGTTTGAGTAACTTGGTTTCTATAATAATAATTTCATCAAATAATTAATTAATAGGTCTCATGTTTATTTGGGGAAAGGAAAAAAAATTATGAAATTACCACTATGATGAAAATAATCTCAACTTTAGGTAAGTTGACATCGTCTCCTGAAGAGACGAGGTCTCACTTCGTAAGTACCTTGTCTCTGTAAGAGATGCAATCTTAGTATGGAAGAGACGAGGTTCGCACAACTTTTATCCCTCCCCCCTTTGCACATCTCACACATCACTCTTTTTTTACATTAATTATTATAACCTGTTAAAATCACACATAGATCAACTATATAAATTATTCATTAGCCATCATCCACTATGGGCAAATAACTTCCAGGCTTCATAACCCAAAGAAAATAGTATTCCCAAATGTAATCCTTCCAAACATAAGCCCAAACCCAATCTATCTAAACACAATCCTAGACCTAATCCATTTAATCACAGTAGTATTGTCAAACCTTTCACTCAAAACATAATAAAAAACCCCATAAACATGATATGAAATGATTGCATTAATATTATGTTAATTACATCAAAAGTATATGAAAATTCTATATAAAACAATCATAGAATATAAGAATCTATATAATCTCTACTATCGGGTGCCCCGCCTGACAAAAGTTCGAGAAAATGGTATATGTTGATGCACATCCTAATGAGGATGCTCCATAGATGAATCAACCTATGTGAGTGTGGCATCCCTTTCTCCACCACCAACACTATAAGGATGAAATGAGATAGAGTTTGGATCCACCTGGGTAAGTCCCTCACCCATATCATGTGGCGGTAACTATCACCTCTATTGTTGAGCAAAGGGGTATGAAACTCTATGTATGAGATGTTCGGCATTAGGATCTCTGCCAAATAAGCATATGATGATGATGATGATGATGGACTGGGCTCATCATGATGAAACTGTGAAAGGAAAGGCTCATCATGTACATGTACATGTGAGGGCGAAGGCTCGTCTCTAATATCTATAGCTCGGCTCGCTCACGCTCCTGATCCTATCCATACCCACATCTCTCTCTCTATGTTTGTTGCCTCTGTGCAGGCTGAGGCTACGGGTCATCTAGTGCAGCAGTGCTGGTGCTAGTGTTGGCACTAGATCATTCAAATTAAGTCTCATGAACTCATACACTACACGAATGACATTTCGTGCAGTGGCATGAGTGTTTTTTGCTGGCATGTCCAAAACGGTGTAAATGAAATATGCCTGCAAACAATAGCAAACATGTAGATCAGCAAATAAAGAACATAATATATATCCATATATAACTTATGTAGTTGTTGAACTTACCATATATCGTATAATGCCCCCTGTACGATTGATCTAGCACCCGGTGATTGCATGACACCAATAGAAATAATCTTCAGATGTACCAATAGGGATAGCTAGCATCTCGACAATGCGATCGCGTTTTCCATGCCACCTGCCTGGCATGCTCTGTTACCTAATTCCACTTAGAATACCCGCACAAGTCAAACTTATGTAGGGCTCCCATATCAGCTGGAGGGTCTGGGATCCCCTGGAAACCAACAAACTATCTAAGTATCCTATCTGGATAGTAGTGCTCGACAATATGAAAACAAACCAGGTGAACTCGTGCATGCCATACATTACTGCCGGTCTGACAGTACTCAAGTAGGGAATCCATAATAACAACGCAGGGGTCTCAAACAACCTATTCAAGAAAAAAGTAAGTTATACATGAGTAAACATAATGAAATTGTGCACATTTGAACACACAGGACATACAAAACCATACCTGACTAGGGATCTATCGATCGAAGCACCCCCTATACTTAAATAGAAAATGTGTGGATGATTGAATGACATCAAAAGTGACACCCCAATAATTGATTAGTAGGCAACCTGTAGTAACTGCTGTGATCTGTCGACGCAACGGGGCGATGTGTGGGAAGTGCTTCCAAGCTCAAATCTGCAGGACTATAAGGGGCCCTACTATGTCACTCGTCTCTGTGTAGGAAGCCATGTATAGCTACCTGTATAGCCATTCCAAGCAATTTGTTCCCCATGCTTATTGGGCTGCTCTCTCAACATCCTCGAGCAACTAAAGGTACATGACATGAACCAAATTGGACGATTTTTCCCCAGCCATAACCTCCCCGGTAGTAATAGAATGTATGCTCTAGTATGGTGTCGAATCATATCATCTACATGATCAGGGAGCGCTCTAAAGTGTGCATCCAATGATGACATCTTCAAGCGACCACCATCAATATCCATGCTAACCACGGGTCTAACTCATAATAACCGGTCACATAACCTTGGCCATTCCATCCAAGTCGTGCCAGTAATTGCCTACCCATCGATTGGAAAGCCAGTGGGTGATGCAAGATTCTGTAACGTCACAATCCACTCCCCTATCGGCATGTAAAAGGTATGGGTCTTGGGATGCTACCTCTCAACTAAAGCAGTGATCAGGTGCCAATCCAGCCATATAAATGGTATTTGTGCTGCACCTCTGAAACCATCATGTGACAAGAACGGAACAAGTTGATTTTCTACAAGTGTAGGCATGACATCCTACCGCCTCAGCCTGGCCTCTCTTTAATAACAATGTAATACCATGTGCTGCTGCATTTGAATGCAAATCCATGAGAAACATTCTCTAAATAATCTAAGTAATGGGATGAGGAAATAATCTTACCTGTCCCTCCCATGCTAGCCTCAATTTATGAACATGCTACCCTACAAGTATGGATTTATCGAGCGGTCACCGATCTATCTATAAGGAAGAAAGTAATAAGCAGTGTTAGTAAAGGCATAGGTACCAAACAGAGCAAACAACAGATAAATTATGCCACTTAAGTGTAGTAAAACAAATCACATGAACAAAAAAAAATACGACTATGACTAGACTGGCTCGTAACTATCCTACTTGCGGCCTTGAAATTATAATGGTTCGATATGTGCCATATTTTAACTACCTGTATGAGATTATCTTTAGTCTCAAACCACATCCTGACCTTGAATTCATCGTTGAAGCTCTTATTTCTAGCACTCATTTATTACCTATCATCAAATGCAACATAACCATTACTAACATCAATAGTGAAAAAGGGTACTGGCACTGAGCTCCCTATTACATCAACATTTGTAGGAGCCAAGAAACGATGCTAATCATTTTATTAGGTTATACCTTGGTAGCAGTATCTTGCTGGGGGAAACCTTCCACGTTATCATTTCTATCATCATCATAGTCATCACTGGATTCACTTACCGGGAAGTCTTGCATCACATAAGTATCATGACACATGTCCAATCAGGTGCACTCATTTCAAAGTTACCCATTTGCATTTGTGTGCTAACTATTGTCTAAATTAGAGTGGAGTTCGAGTCTACCAACTGTTGACTGCCAATATTTCCATTAATGCCCATTTTCCTTGCAGGTGCTTATAGACGTTGTCACGGTTCGGTTCGGGTCTAGAACCTAACCCGAACCACCGGTTCCCGATTACAAAAGTGGTGGAACCGGAACCGAACCTGTAGGAGCCGGTCCGGTTCCCAGTTCTTAGGAACTGCCGATTCCCACTGTTCAGTTTTGGTTCTAGAGAAACTGGGAACCATGAAAAAAAATAAAAAAATCAACTAAATAATTTACTTAATTTAACTAAGAAAAAATGCAAAATAAATTTTTAACTTGAAATAATATTGAGCCTGACAATAATCGTTCATAGCATTAGTTAAAAGAAATTCTATAATTATGTATTTATTTATATACAATCACTTGCACTTTTTTAGTTGTTATATTAGCAATGTGATGCTATAAAATATTCAAAGATATAAATAATTCTTAATAACAAAAAACGAATCACACATTGTTAAGAAAGAAAGTCTACTTTGATTAGAAGTCTACATAAATTTAACAATATATGATTTCAAATGTATTTATTACTTGTGTTGTTAATAACAACACATTAAATATTGTGAATAGGAAATGAATTTTTTATTATTTATGCAAAAATAGTTTTAAATATTTATTTTAAATTACAATTTTTTATAATATTCTTTTCTTTTTTTTCTTACTTTTTTTTTATAATTTTTATGATGTAGAACTGCCGGTTCTTGAATCGACGATTCCAAAACCGCCGGGTCATGCGATTTTTAGGGATGGAACCGTAAGGACCCGTCAGAACCGACAAGTCCTTTACCGGTTTAGACCCGCCATTGCTGGGCCGGTTCCCTGTTCAGAACCGCCGGTGATGGGTCAGGTCGGTTCCCAGTTTGGAACCGACCGGTGATGATGTCTAGGTGCTTATGGCAATTCGTTTTCAAATATCTGCACATATATAACCATTGACCCTTCTATATATATCAACGTCTCCTATGCAACATCATCATCGGTTGTTAGAATAATATCATAAAGTAGTGTCCTATCTCCAATAACTATCCTATGATACAGCTTAACCCGATGTATAAACCTATTTACCTTAAGATATTGCAAATTATGCCAAGCATTTACTCATATGTTGAGTTCCTACTAATACTAACCACAACAATTGACTGCTTATCATAACTAAAACCATCATTCCCTTCCACATTGTTGCCATGAGTGTACAGTACAAACTTGGTCTTATCCATTTCCTCACCTACCCTATCATCTCATAAAACATAGGTTGAATGCATGAAATTTACATCATGACTTATGAATTGTACTGCCCTAATATTTAACATATCTGCTAATGCTACTATATCCACCTTAGGCTTATAATAGTATATGATTAAGGTGTATGATATATAATAATATATGATTTCATAACTTGGTTCCTAAATTCTAAAACTATAGAGCATAATCATAATTACATCACACATTATCTACAAGGCACCATCAACAACACATATAGTAAGCATGGAAATCACATTACCACTCCATAATACAACTCATCCAATACTACGTCCAACACCTATTTAACAGACAATGTACTTTACCATTGTGAAATCGGTTGTGCAATTAAGAAAATTAGCGTTAAGGTTTTGGTTTTGCGATTTGGTGGTTTTTTGGGAAAGGAAAGTAGCGTTCGCAACATCAATAATAGTGAAAAATTAAGTGAAAATCTTAAGCACTTACTTATGGAGTTCGGCGTGAATTTGTGGATTTTTTACATGCTGCTTCACTTTTTCATGAACTGATGACTTTTACAATGCCTAGTGACTGAACCTATTTAAGATAACGCCTTAATTTTGTGAAATCGGTTGTGCAATTAAGAAAATTAGCGTTAAGGTTTCGGTTTTGCGATTTGGTGGTTTTTTGGGAAAGGAAAGTAGCGTTCGCATGAGGACGAAGAAGAAGATGGTGGGCAAAAAATATGCCCAAGAGACAAGGTAGTGGCGTATTGCTATGTCATCTCTTGAAGAGACGAGGTACGTGTAAATTATAAGGACCTCGTCTCTTCAAGAGACGAGATACGTGCAAATTATAAGGACCCTATCTCTTCAAGAGATGAAGTTAACATACCTAAAACTGAGATTATTTTCATCCCAATGGCAATTCCATAATTTAAGAAAAAAACTAAAATATTTTTTCCTTTTCCTTGTTTATTTGTGAAAAATAATTTAGAAAAATAGATTAACTTTGTTTTTATTGGAAAATATTTGCATTAAACAAAAAAGAGGACATCAAGTCCATTATAGTCCAGCAGGAATCATAGCACGTTATATACACGTTACATGCTAAGATCAAAAGAAGATCCAAGACTTGACATCTAACTCTACCAATTTTCCTAAAATCCCTTTTAGATACATGTTGATCTCGATAATTTTTTATCCACAATATAACAAAATCCGAAGGAAGAAAAGCAAAGAGTAAATTAACTTGATAATTACAAGTTTGATATGTCAAGTGTTCGATTGAACTACAAGTTTTTCTTTCTTTCTTTTTTTTTTTTTTTTTGAGCATTTTATGCTTAATTAAGATTTCGTTTGAAGCTGCTATCAACATAAATTGTACACTTTTCTAGAATTTAGGCACTAGTAGAAAAATATAATCGCCTAATATTTTTGTTGAAGATCACCAATTATGTCTAATTTCATATGTAATTTTTTGACACCAAGCATCTATTTAGACCTCGAAACAGATCGCTTATCCTTCAAAATGAGATATTTACACCACCGCAAGTCCATTTTTGTGATTTTTCAAATTTTCCTTTGCTATTTTTTTCATTTTTCATTTTTTTATTTTTAAGATTTTAAGTATTTTTCATTTCCCCTTTCTTCTATCATTTTTCCCTATATTTTTCTATTTTTTCCCTAATTGTCCCTTTTTTTGTATTTTCTAACTTTTTCTTATTTTAGGATTTTCCTAGACTTAACTAAAATTCATGAGGTTTCCATCGAGTGAAAGGTTAGCTATAGCATTTTAAAAGAAATAATTACCAAAATAGGATACATGACGAATTAATTACCAAAATAGATTACCAAGCTCACATGTAGGAGATGTGAGTTTGATCAATAACAAACTTGCATGTAAGAAATGTGAGTCAATGTTGTGACACACGTAAGACGTGCTAGTTGAACTTGTTACACATAAAGGTCCAAGTGTTGAAGGATCAGTGGGAGTGTTCAACTTGAGTGTGTAGTGTTGCAAGTTGCATCAATGAGGTAGTTTGTTCAGGGAGTGGGTTGATTCTGAAGCAAGTTTGGCTTCTTGTAAACAAACTGCAAAGAGTTAATGTCACTCTTTTGATGAGGTCACGATAAGTTGAAACCAGTTAAATTAGTCAAGCTTCTCAAACTTATAGAAGATTGTGGTAAATTCAAGATGACACTCCTTATGACAATGCCGGCTAGGATGAACTTGGGAAATCAAGATGACAGAAGACTAACTCACCATCTGGAATAACACGTAAACAATGATATGAGAAATAGTTGAGCACTGCACATGCACTCTTGGAGAGAAGAACCTCCTCTCTCATGACAAGTGGTATTGAAGCCAAAATTTTAGCCCTTGAGGGCAAGAAGATGCCTGAAGTCTTAGCAGGATGATCTCGGGTAGAGTTAACAAAGACTGGAGAAGGGCTGGTGATCTTGTGGGAGTGGGTCATCGTGACGAGGACACATGAATTTAAGTAAGGGAGAATGTCATTGTTTGGATGTTAAGGGCTTATTAGGATTGTTCAACTAGGACATGTAGTGTTGTGAGTGACATCAACAAGGTGATTTGTTTGGAAAATAAGTTAACTCAGAAGGTGGGTTTTGGCCTCCCATGAGCAAGTTGATTGGGAGCTGATGCCTCTCTTCTAATGAGACCACAGTAGGTCAAAACTAATTGGAACAATTGAGCCTTTCAAACTTATGAGGACTGTAAGAAAGTAAAGATGGTGTTCTTTATGATAATATTGGGCCTGGAACAAACTTAAGAAATCAAGACAAGAGAAGGATTACTCATCATTCTGAATACCAGTAAAAGATAATATGAAGGATGGTGAAGCATCACATAGGCACTCAAGGAGGGAAAACCTCCTGTCTTATGACGTTACACACGTATAACATGGGAGTCAAAGGTATTCCCAGACGGTAAGTAACACGTATAGCTAAAAGGTAAGTCACTCTAGTCACACACTTCTAACGTACATGTTAGGCTTATCATGCATTTAGGATGTGTGTCAAAGGTATCTTGCATGGTTAGGCTATTACGCACACTCCAAATGCATGTTATGTGAACCAAAATTTAAAAACACACATCTCTCTCTCATGCTTCACAGTCTCATAAAACTCATGAAAGCTCGCTCTCCCCCTTATATCGCCTTCTCAAACTCAATAAACAGAAATTCCATCATCCTCTCTCTTTAAACAAGTAGCTCTGGCAACATCACGACCATCTTAGGTACTCTCTTTTAGCTCTGTCTCCCTAACCTCCTCCCTCTGGCCAAACCACACCTCTCTCTCTCTTAGCTCTCTCACTCTACAATAACAATTCTCCCTCTTAGTTACTCTTTTACGCTCTTTCACTTTCTCTTATTACACACACTCTATCTCTAAACCATCAAAGAAGACAACTTATGATAATCTTTGTTTTTGTTTTGAATTTTTGTTAACCTATGTTGTACCATCTGTCTCTACAATTATGAAGCCTAGGGTTGTAGCTACTCTTTATTAAGGAATGTAGCTACTCTATAATTTTTTTTCGAACTTTTGTTAACCCATTATTAACTTATTTGTACTTCACATTAGTATATGCTATGAGTTCCTATATATATTATCAGTTGGTCTTGTTCCTCCCGAAAGGAGAGTTGTTGGTGCTGGATTAAATTGGGTAAGGTCCTTATGAGTCATATGTTGATATTTTGTGTGATTTATTTAGGTGCAATTGTAGTCTACTACTGATGTTGTTTAAGTTTAGAAAAATAGTGAAAGTAATTATAGTCTGCTACTGATGTTGTTTAAGTTTAGAAAAATAGTGAAAATAATTGTAACTTGGTTGTATTGGTTCAGAACTAAAGATGGAAAAGATTAATTAATTTGGCCATAACATTATTTGGTCTAATTCCAATGAATTTAGCTTAAATTGTTTTGTATAACATAAGAAGGAATGGATATAAAGTTTGACTAGCCACATTTTATTGTAGAATGTCTAACCCTTAACAAAATCAAATGTTTATAATTGATTTCAGTTAGTGGATGAAAATGCTGCAATGTGTCACACTTGGAATATATGCAGATGACAACATCTTGAATGAAGAAGATGGAGTATATTATGACACGGTACCAATAAAAACCATAAAAGTCAGAGAAGATTGTGGATATGAAGGGTTACTAGTGCAGTACTTGGAGTTGATTTTAACACAAGTAAAGTGGAAGTATTCCATAGATATCTGGTAATTCATAGCAAAGAATCACAACCACAATTTGTGTTACAATCCATCAACGATGATGATGATGTGGAAGTACTTTTTGATATTGTAAAAGCATAAGGAATTCTATGTGTGATAGCTTCTTATTAAGTTAAAAAGCAACATTAGTGAAGAAAATCTACCCATCGAACCCAATCAAGTAACCAATAAATGAGATTAAATTGGTTATTCTTTGGAATTTTTTTTTTTTTTTTGCTCAAAAAATGAACTTGCCTTGATTACTTAAACTAAGTTAGCTTGAAATAATGATTGTAATGAAAAAACTTAAACATAAGTACAATAAGCACAAAACTAAAGAGAAATGGAAAAGAAAAGCTTCAACACAGTGAAATATAGTGGTTTAATCTCGTGCTTACGTCCACTCTTCCAGCTCTAAGCCAAAGACCCTGCATTCCACATATTTATATTCCACTAAATCTAATAAAACTTGTGATTTAAATATTGTGCCAACAACTTGGACTAAATTTCCTCTATTCGGCCTCCCTAACTTATCCTTAAGCTATCACTGACTATAGAGTCTATTTGCAACCTTTGTGATCAACACAAATACAATTAAATAAGGAAGGACACTAAAGTTCCTCCTCGAAACAATAGTAAAGAAAGAAAAACAAAAATTGCCGCAAGTTAGGAAGCATGTGGGCATCTCGATATAAAATGAAAAGCAAGCTTTGTTATCAGCAACCAGTGTTGTGTTTTGAACTCTATCATATATATATCCTTGTCTTTAATGGCTAGATACAATAAGGTCTTGAATGCTGGATGAGTTCTTTAATCATGATATTTAGCTTGATATCATATTGATCTTATCTTTAATATAACTTGAAATTTGAAGTGTAACATTGTAAAATAAATGTGATACTGTGTGTTAATGGTTTGACTTCTTTATGTTAGGGATCTAGAGTATGCCTTCAATGGGGAGAAATCGAATTCGCTTTGTGAATGATAACATAGTTGGGCTTTGACACCATCTATAACCCAAAATATTAAGGCGATGGGTTAATGGCTATTCCCTCTTATAAACTCTTCACACAAGTCTCATATTTCCCATGTGGGATTCTCACACTTACACCCTAATAATCTCCCTTTCAAGTGTGAGTCTCCACAATGGGGTAGGTCATACTTCTCCTCAACAAAAGCTTGTCAAACTGACTCCACTAAACCCACTTTGTGAGTAGTCTCACCTACTCACCATGGGTTTCACAGACGAGTTATACCACAAAGCTCTTCTTTCCACATGATGAGCTAACCATGGAAGATTCCCAGCCGAACTATTGGCTCTGATACCAATTGTTAGGGATCTGGAGTATGCCGTCAATGGGGAGAAATCCAATGGATTTTGTGAAGGATAACACAGTTAGGCTTTAACACCATCTATAACCCAAAATCTTAAGACAATGGGTTAATGGGTTTTCTCTCTTATAAACTTTTCACACAAGTCCCATATTTCCCATATGGGATTCTCACACTTACACCCTAACACTATATCTTCAAAATATCTTATAAACTGATCAAGACATGTTAAACAACTAGACCTTATCTAAGGTATATCAGTCCACTCCACGATACACTTGATATCCCTAAAAAATAAGAATAATTACAACAACCGATTACTTTGATTTAAGCCAATATTCCAAGCTAAAACTTGACATATCTTGTACCTTGCTTCCATTCTTCACAAGAAAATTATAGAGAAAATCATGGTAGACTTGAATTCCTTATATTTAACCTTGACATCTTTAGCTTGTTTATACACATAATATGTATCTTGATAAAACTGATAAAATTGATCTAAATACCGATGGATTCCAATCCTACTTAGTGGAACATATGAATACATTACCCAAATGTATTCATTCTATGGAGTTAGGTCATGAAATGACGTTTAATGTTGATTTGGAACATGTTCTAATCATTCAATAAAGAATCTACTACATTTTGTCCAATTGCAGGTTTATTCTCTGGGAAACACTATGGATAAAATATGTATTATGTTGGCCTCTACTATATATCCAGTATATGTTCCAAGTAATGGTCTAGATAGCCTATGATGCTTAAGTTTTGATAAGTTTATGCTCTGTACAATGTCCTAGTTAGACTTATTCCTTTAAAAATAACCAACCTTGTATTCTCTGGTTAATGTTTTAGAGCTTGGTATTATTCATTTTCATCTTATTTATTAACTTTAATCTGCACACTTAATCAGATCATTTGTAATTTTTTTACTTTTTTGTTACCATAAAAAACTCTTTAGAGAGCATCTAACATTACCTATTAGAAAAAAAATGAAAGAGGGGTAGATGATGCTTTAGAGGAGACTAATTTAGATGATGAATTAGTTAATCAAGAGACTACAAGTGTTGGACATGGATTTGAGTTTGAAACAGCCTCTCCTGAGGAGTCTCTACCACTTGACTCCCCAAAAAATGTGAAGCAAACACTGTTACACAAGGAAATCCTGTTGTTTAACCAAGAGATAAAGCTTCCGAAGATTAGATTCCATTTCTTAACAAGACGGATATTAGTGATGGTTATAAATCATATGTAGAGAACATTCTGACTTCAAATGATATGAGTTTTGGTGACGAATAAAAAAAAAAGGAATGTGGTTTCATACCAAGTTGGACTTGATATATGTGGTGAAAACATTCCACATCAAGCGCCACTATAAATATAGTGTTGAAAACTTCAACTAAAAAGGTGTGTGATAGGGACAATTCACTATATTCATTTAGGGGTTATTTAAACTCATTTGTGCACATATATTTTTCAATAATCCTAGGAATTTGGTACTTAATATGATTATTTGCTGATTTTAGGTGAATACAACTTATTTGAACACTTCATCATCATTTGATGAATAAATAATACAAAAGTCAACAAAATCACAAAGTTTTGGATACATGGAGCTGACCACGGGTGTGCCTTAGCCTGTGTGGAGAAGAAGTTTACTCATAAGATGGCACTGTTTGATGTGTGGCCATGCCTTAAGAAGAAAGAAGTTTACAATTGACAACACTGGCTAAGGTACGATCATACCTAGGTTATTGCATGAAGATCTACCTACACCTGATTTGTATTTTTAAAATAGTTTAGATCACTGGCACAGGAGTAGACATGGGAAGTTTAAAGATCATCTACAGTCTGTATCTGTGCCTTTTGGTGCGATAGTGCAAAGTGTTGGAGATGAGTTTATGAGGAAGATATGGCTCGAGTCCCGACCATGCTAAGGGGCATGCCTAGTAGCCTAATTGTTTTAATTACATGGATTTTATATTTTTGCTCTTATTTCCATGTCAGCCTTCCCAAAATTGTCTCTATGTGTGTGATTATGAAACCCTAAGTGAAAAGTAGAGAAGATATAGGGAATTATTCATAATTTGATAGAGCATCACCAAGAGAAATTCATAACCTTATCTCTTACAGGTTTTGAGAAGAAATTTAAGGAGACCATTTACCGAGCCTTTATAGATCTGGATTGCAAGAACTTTTGGATTAATTAGTCTTTTTCTTATCATTTTTATATATTACTTCTCTAATTCTCTGACTTGTAATGCATTATCTATAAAGGAGTAATTCATTAACTTGGATTTTGTGGAACCCTAAGCCTGATTCAAGTAACTCCTACTACAATTTAGTAGAAGTATTATTGATTTCTTGAAATTGATGACGTGTTTGATTGTTTTTGAATATATATAGTGCTTGATATAGATTCTCGACTGATGTCATTAAAATTGATTGAGAAATCATTCTATTGAATAGATCTAGGTTGTTAATGAGAATTGCTCATATATTTAGAGATAAATGAGTGAAGTTTTTCTACAATTGATTGATTGAGTTAATGAATTATGGATCTTAATGTGATCTTAAGTTACTATTGATTTAGGAAGAGACTTCAATCAATGAACTTAGGGTTAGAACTTAGTAATCTTGAGAAAGAAACTAACACACATATATTAATAAGAATTATATGAGGATTTAGTGAGTACAAGATAGAGCTTAGTGGTGAAGCAAAATCTAAGTGTTCTAGCAATTTAATTAGTTAGATAAGTGAAATGTGTTGTGAATAGATAGTAACAAGCAACAGTAGTTAATAGTAGAATTAGTAGATTAATCATAGGAATCTCTCGATTTTAAGGATTAGATAATAGGAAAAAGGTAAGTAATAGTATTTGCTAAGATCCTTGAGGAAAATGACTTTGTGCTTAATTTCTATGCTACTATTATAGGTGTAATTGTTTAAGTGTTGACTGTAGTTGGGATTTAGGATATAACTTAATTGGTTTTATAACTCGATCAATCATCGTGACCAACATGGTGTATTATTTGCATAAAGAAAGACAAATGGAGTGGTAAATGATGATTACGTGCATGTAAAAAATGTATAGACACAGATTTTGTGATTACCATAGTTAAAAGGCAGCACATATGTGTCAATTGAAATCTTAAACATGACCATCCACACTTAGATCAAAGCTTACTAGGACAATGCTTTTTAGGTCAACCAAAGAATAGGCTCGATGTCAAGATTTCATTCCTTAGAAGGACTATAACAGACACACTTAGGTATGTAGCGATAAAGAGAAGAGTTTGGGGTGGAAAGCAAAAGGTAATTGAATCTATATATGGTGATTATAACAAATCATATAATGAAATGCCAAACTTGTTGAATGTTACTCAAACGAATGACCCCGGTACATAGGTATTTTGGTAGGGATGACTAACTACAATGGATAATAACTCGACTTTTGGTAGAGTTTTTTGGGCATTTGGACTATGTATTCAAGCATTCCACCATTGCATACTAGTTATCAATATAGATGATACTTTCTTATATGGAAAATGTAAGCCCTCGTTCTCTTAGCAACCTGAATTCGGTTTCAGAGATTGGAACCGAAAACTGAAACCTTAAAAGACTTCTCTAGGACTAGTTGGACCTGGAAACCCTAAGTCCGGTAATCCTGAGAACGAAACCCAGAACAATAGAAATGAGTTAACTCTAGAATATAGCCCTAAATAATTTATCAAAACATAAAAAGATCAGATTTTAGGAAAATTCATTTGTTTCGGACCCGATTGGGATCTTTTCTCAAAAACCGGTCCTCGGGACTTGGAAATAGAAAAAGATTATATAGGACTCTTTAGAACCGAAATTTAATAAGGAATTCAAAAATATAATTAAAAAAAAAATTGGTTTATAAAAATTACGGTTATAATTTTTTATTGTATTTTTATTACTACCGGTAATTTAATTGTTTAATCTACTTTTTTATTTTTATCACACTATTCACCAAGTACAACCACCCATATCCTATTCTTACATCCTCACAACCTATTCTTACAATCTTACATCATTTTTCTCATATTTTCTTTTCCAATACAACTTTTACTACTTAAATTACTTATTAAATTTGAATTCTATTACACAAAATAAATCAACACATCTCCCTCTCTCCCCTCTCTCCAAATCCGGCACGCACCCTCCCCTCCCGGTACATGCCCCTATTAGTTTCATTTTTTCTTCTATTAAATAATCACACAAAAACCTTAATTATTTTCCTATGTAATCTCTCTTTTACCTTTCATTTTTTCTCATTTCTTACAAAATCAAACTTTCGGAAAAAGTTTCTCTCCCTCTCTCCCCTCTCTTTGCCATGAGCCTCCCTCTCCCTCACACATACACACACAATTTTTCTTCAAGCTTTTCTTACTCCAAAACACTAAAAAAGTAACAGATCTTGACTCTACCACAATAAAACATGTAATGGCAAGATCATACATGTATGGTTCCACTAAAATCCCCATGAGCTTTAGCTAGGGATATAGAAACACTTGAGCATGATATTCGTGCCATCACAAAGTTGTGGATCTTGTTATTTAAGTTGTTTTACAAGTATTTTGCTTAATTATTGTTATATATTGCTCTTATAGATATTTTGTGCATATATTTTTTTCTTACTCTTATCTACATAATGCTTATATTTCATTTGCATCCATGACTTGCATGACATAATAGATCTATGAGTTTTGAGTACATAAATGCCATTAAAACTTTGTTTTATGTGAATAAAGACTTGTAGTAGTATGATAATAATGAGGATATGCCTAAAAGTTCAAGATCTATTTTAGTTTCAAACAAAAAATGATTTTTGAAATTCGGATCATAAGGAACACCCATTTAGAAAACCTATTTTTCAACTCCAAAGTGAAGATCTTACATTTAAAATGAAGAGCTTGGGGGATAGTTATCATAAAGGAATGATTTTTATGAGTTGAGCTTAGTTTTACCAAGAGAAAGTTTCAAAATAAGAAAAGTTTACAAAAGTTATACTAGCATTATGTTTCAACCCCAATAACAAACTTAAAATTTGTAATATGGAAAGGTTGATATGTAAACACCTATTTTCCAACCCTAACACAAGAGTTTTATTAAAGAAATGGAAGCCTTAAGGAGTAGGTTTGGTTATGATTTAATTTTTGAAAGATTGAAGGAGTTTTACACAATAAACAATCTCAAACATAAATTTCAAAATTCGAATTTAGAAATGACCCCCCATTTAAACACCTATTTCCAAATGCCAAAATGAGGATTTTAATAGAAAAATAGAAGCTTTAGGGAATAGATGTAATAAGGACTTCATTTTGATGAGAGTAAATGGATTTTATCAAATTACAACCCTAAAATAAAGGAAAGGATTCAAACATTGATCAAACAATATTCTCATTCCTTAAAATTTTGTAAAATTTGTAACTAGGCAAAACCCTTATTTAAACATCTATTTTCAACCCCTAAATGAATAATTTTATTAAGATAATGAAGGTATTAGACATGTAGATCGTCAAGGCTTTATCTTAGTAAAAATATGGATGATTTTCAAAGAAATAGAGCTAGTTTTTCTCAACCAAGAGTTTTTGAAGTTGTTGCAAAGTAAAGGTTTTCCAAAAATTCTTTTTAACTAAAAATAATTAAGGAAATACATATAGATAGCTCATATCATATCATTCATGATAATAACTTGTAGATAATGCATGCACATATAATATACTTGGTAGAAACAATGCAAAATTTTAGAAATGCAATTTTTAGCTACTAATCAGATCTGATTCGAGCTTTGCAAGACCTAAAAGTTTTCAAAACTTATGAATAGCATCATAAATAGATAGATATTTTGAAATAGATAGAAATCGATAGCTTATTTGTGAAATTTCGAGTTAAAATGACTAAATTATAGCCGTTTTAAGTTGAGATTTCCATTTACCACGAAAATTACGAACTTAAGAGTTTTTATTTAATAAGTTGGAATTAGTTATGGTTTGAAATACTCATTTGGGTATTTCTTTCGTTTAGGTGACCTTGAATCGAAAGAATTCTTGTCTCCGGATTACTACTACTAGAGACCGGTGTCCATGGCCGAGTGAGTTCACTTTCTTTAGATTACATGCTTATGATTGTACTTGTAATGATAGTGGCATTAGAACTAGGACAAGATAAAAATTGGAATGTGCATGTGAATTCTGCTTAGTTGAATTGATGATAAGAATATCGAAATGGAAATTGTTATAAATATTTGTATGATTTAGTATAGAATTGAAGTGTTTGAAACCTCTATGATCGCCTATAATTCACTTAACTAATATGCCATGACCATATAACTAAATTGTCCATGCATAACATATGTTGAGTCACATTACATTTGTTATTATACCTTTTGGGAAAAAGGCATAATAGCTAGGCAATGTGTGGGCCTGAAAACTCGGATATTGGCGCGGGGTCGCCCAAATTAAAATGGAAGTAGAGTAGGCACTTGAATCAACTACATAATAAATGAGTGGGTGGGCATTTGAAACAACCACTATATAAATGAAAAAAATTAAAATCTATGGTCGTATGGGCATGAAACACTTAATCCTGAATGTAGGGAGTAAATCCATTCAACATAGGACTCCTAGAAAGTCTTATGTATTGTATGCTCACGTGCTTGTGCATTTCATATGATTGTTTAATATAACTTGTTTCCATCACCGGTGGATTGAGTATCTAATTTTGGAAGTGGAGCTCACTAAGCTAGCATAGCTTATACCCCCATAGATTCTTTTTGATGAAGTTCTCGTACATATGGTTGTGTCCTCGAACTTGGCCAAATCAGGTAATGCGAAGTCAGGAGTTTCCCCTAGGAGTTTACGATTAGCTTTGTATAGACTTTTGTAGGAAACCTTAACCGCTCGGGTTGTTAATAAAAACTAATATTTGAACTTATTATTTTGGGAGGGAATGCCCCTTAGTATTTTGTAAATGATCCTGAAATATCTGTGGTTTATGTTTTTATGCTTATTCTATCAAGTTGAACTATCTATCTCCAACTGCATATGTATTCTATTGTCGTAAGACAACGCCTTGCATCTAATACAAGACTTTTGAATGACTGTGGTAGTGATTCCTAAGTCTCGTTTAGAATGCGGTGGACTGTTACATTTATGGTACCTTTTGGGATGTAACAGAAAATATCCTCACAACCTATTAACTGTAGTTAGTATGGATGGTGCTAACCATATACTCCCCTTGCATTTGCATTAGTAGACCATAATCTGGCCCATCTTGGTTCGATTTTTATCATTGTTGAAGCAATGTCCTGTTAGTGCTCGTTAGGATGAAAATACATTATGTTAATATTAAATAGATACTAGGCATATTAACAACGATAAAAAACAAAGCAATTAGATGGTAACCTCCATTTGTAGAGTGGCAATTTTACATATGGCATGTTGCTTGCAAATTTAATAAGAAATACACAAATGTTGCATTGAAAAAGCTTGTAACTGTCACTGCCTTTATGATACAAGGAAAAAAAGGAAGTATTACATGGATAAGGCATAGAAAAGAAACCAAAATGCACCAAATGACTTTCCAAATATTCTAAAAGAGAGATGGACCTAAACATTTGATGGGGGATATAGATATGGGTATATGATGACAAATCTAAATGAAAGTTACAATGGGGTATTGAAAGATGCAAGATCATTTCCTTTATCATCTCTTGTTTTGAAAATATTTTACAATCGTGTTAAATATTTTGAAGAATAGAGAAAGGAGGACTTAAAGGGCATAAAGAAAGGTAAAATATACACTAAATGGGCTTCAAAAAGAATAGAAAACTAGACAAATGTTGCTACTCGCTATCATGTTATTTATAACATTTAATAGAATGATAGGGATATTTGAGGTTGAAATAAGAGTATACAAGACAAAATTTGGTTATAAAGGAGGAAATTGTCATAAAATTAACATTTTATAGGATAAACAAGGTTGCACTTTTGATACTGAGGAGAAGAATGCAAGTTTTGTCACGGCTTGGGTTAGGCTTCTTGCTATACCGATCTACTATTATAATAAAAGTGCGATTAAGCCTATTGTTGGAGTAATAGGAACATTCATAAAATTTGATTGTAATACCGAGGAAGGCTAGAGAGGTAGGTATACTAGGGTAGTAGTAAAGCTTAATTTGAAAAAACCACTAGTGTCCGACATCATGATTGATGGTAGGTTATAGAATGTTGAATATGAAGCTATTCCCATTATTTGTTATTCTTGTGGAAAATATGGTCCTGTTTTAGAACTCTGCAATGAAAAAAAAATCATGAGGGAACCAAGAAAGATTTTGCTGCTAACTCAGATGGTGATAATGGTAAGCATGACGAGATGAATATGGTAGCTGGAGAAGGTGGGGATGATTAGCAAAGCAAGGAGATCCTAGGACATTGGATGCACGTGCTGAAATGAAGAAGAAGAAAGATCAATAAGGAAGTCTTGAACTAGAATTGGAAAAAAAAAAGGAGTAATGGTTGGAATCGATGGGCATAAATGTCGGTTTGATATTCTGACAAATTTCGAAGATTTGGATCATGATAATATGGCAGGAGATAAAGAAGATTTAAGTATGGTCAATCAAGAAGGTACTTCAAATGAAAATATGGAGAATTCCTTTGATAAAGATGTTAATAATAGAACCGATGTTGGACTTTTGTTAGAGAAAGTAGATAAAAGCAAAAAGAAGGCTTCTCCTAAAAAGGTTGGCCCAATGATTAATACTGCTAATAATGGTGAAAGTCATAAGGAGGCTTCTACAAGTCGAGACAACTCTAACAAGCTTAAGGAAATTCTTCCTATAACTTAGGAAATTAATAAGCCTACAAGTGTGGTGTCTAACCTACTATTTACAGGTCAGGATCCAGTTGAAAGTGGCTTACAATCTCAACCCAATGTAGAGATTTTTGCTAATTAAAAGACTTCCTTGTATAGTAACAAACATACAGTACTCAAGCTGGATAATTCTCTCTCTTTGACTGGTTTACAATAGTCTTCTTTCCCTTCTTTACCGATGGTGAATAATTCTATTTGAAGTGGATTGGGAAGTGGGGGAAGACCACTAGAGAAGAAAGGTTCCACTAATGTGAAAGAAAAATTGCAAATGAAAATGGTAGGTAGGAAACCAAATCGGGGAAGTCTTTCAACTTCGATGATGGACTTACTACAGGATAAAGAGAACTTGGATCATAATAATATTGTTGTCAAAGAGATTCTTACCTTGAAGAAACAAGATGATGAAATGCATGACTCACCCTTTGGCGAGCATTGACTTCTTTGGGTCCTTTATTTATTTCCTCTATCCTTTCTTTATGGATTGTCCTATTTTAATTTGGAATTGCCAAAGGCAAATAGCAAAGCCTTTTCCAGTATTCTAAGACATATGATTTGGCAATATAAGCCTAAAATTGTTGCTCTTGTTATACCACGGTTGAGTGGAATTAAAGCAAACGGACTTACTAAGAAAATTGGTTTTGATTATTATCATAGGATAGAAGCTGAAGGATTCTCATATGGTATCTAGATTGTTTAGAGTGACATGGTTAGTGTTTCTATTATTGCTAATCATTCTCAGATTATCCATGTGGAAGTTAAAGGAAGTGGGTTGAATCATTTTTTGATCACAGTTATCTATGGAAGTCATAATATTTGTTCGAGGCAGTCTTTAGGGAAGCTTTGATGAATTCGAATGTGGCGGATGACTCCCCATGGATTGTAGTTGGAGATTTTAATGTTTTTCTTTCAAGGGAAGAGAAGAGAGAAGGCTCAAGTAGGGGGGCACATCCTTGTTTTAAATTCCATAACTGGATGGAGAGTTGCAATATGAGTGATCTAGGGTTTCATGGGCCAAGATTTACATGGAATCATGGTTTACTTTTTGAAAGACTTGATAGAGCTATGGTTAGTACGAAACGGTCCATAAATTTCATGATACTAAAGTGTTGCATCTTTTGAAAGTCTACTCTGATCATAGACTTATTTTTATTCATCTACAGAGCATTTATTGTTCCAAGTCAGAAAATCCTCAATTTAGATTTCTGGTGCCGTGGATTTCTCATGAAGAAAATCTTTTATGCAAAATAGCTAGGAATTTGGTAGAAATTTAGACTCAATGCTAGCTGAATTTCGTCAAAAAGTTTCTATTGAGAATAAAGATGTCATTGGAAGTATTTTTAAAAGAAAGAAGAAGCTCTTAACTAGAATTGGTGGAATCCAGAAAGCTTTAGAGACCCATTGTACCTCTAATTTGAAGAGATTAGAAGTTGAATTGCAAAAAGAATTGGAAGAAGTTTTGTTATAGGAAGAGCTTTTTTGGAGACAAAAAGTGATTTTGTTAACTCAAGTGATCGTAACATGGCTTATTTCCATTGGTGTGCTAAAGTTAGATCGAAACGTCTCAGTGTGATGATGCTTTAGATTAATGATGAATGGGTCTCAAATGCTGATACTTTGAAGATGGAGGCTATTTATTTTTTCAAAAAATTTTATGAAGAGGAAATTTCGAGTGATAGACCTATTTTGCAGTCCGGTGTGTCTTTCCTTCCTTATCTAATGAGGATATTTCTATGTTTGATAAACAAGTTGAGAATGAAGAAATTAAGAAAGCTTTGCTTGACATGTCCCCTCTTAAAGCTCCAAGGCCTGATGGATTCCAAGCTGTTTTTTATTAACCTCCATGAAATGTGGTTAATGGTGCAGTTTGTAATATGGTCA
The DNA here is from genome assembly GCA_024138025.1 of Combretum micranthum. Classification (NCBI taxonomy): domain Eukaryota; kingdom Viridiplantae; phylum Streptophyta; class Magnoliopsida; order Myrtales; family Combretaceae; genus Combretum; species Combretum micranthum. The sequence continues at coordinate 358,256 of JAMXBD010000242.1, read as the reverse complement.
AAGAATTTTTCAGGACCGGTATCCTTCCAAGTGACACAAACAATACAAGTATTGTCCTAGTTCCTAAATGTGATCATCCGAAAAAGCTTAGGCAGTTTCAACCGATAAGCTTGTGCAATGCTAGGTACAAGCGTATTACTAAAATCTTTGCAAACATAATGAAGGGAATCATGAACAAGCTTATGGAGTCGATGCAATACCCAGGAAGTCATATTTCCGACAATATTATCATCGATCAAGAAGCTATACACTCTATGAGGAATGAAAAAGGGGCTTCAGGTTGGATGGTGATAAAAGTAGATCTTGAAAAGGTGTATGGCAGGTTGAATGAAGCTTTATTGATGATACTTTGAAACTTGCGTGTCTACCAAATCAGATGAGGAGTTTGTTGATGACCTATATTAGAAATCCAACTATGAAGTTGCTTTGAAATGGGATATCGATGGATGCATTCTCTCACTCTAGGGGAATTCATCAAGGTGAATCCATCTTTCCATACATTTTTCTTTTATGTATGGAGAGATTGGGTCATCTTATATAAGATGAAGTTGCTTATGGTAATTGGAAGCCGCTTTTAATTGTTCATAATGCATTTGTTCTTCATAGGTGATTTGATTCTTTTTCCAAAAGCTTCCATAGATTAAGTTGAAGCTATATCTTTGGGCTTGCGGGAAATTTTGTGATGCTTCTAGTCACCATGTTTGTGGGGGAAAAGATTGTGATTTATTTTTCTCCTAATACTAATCTTAATTTGGCTAGGGAGATTGAGCATAAATTTGGTCTTAAGGTGATTCCATCCTACGGTAAGTACCTCGATGTTCTAATTATTCATGGAAGAACCTCAAAAGAGTCCTACTCTTACCTCGTAGATAAGTGTAGAATGAGGTGCTCTGCATTTCAACCTTCCCTATTCTCTATGGCAAGTTGTACTACTTTGGCCAAGTCGGTACTAAGTGCTCTTCCTCTTTACACCATGCAGATAGTTTCTCTTCCCATTTCTATTTGTTTAGAAATTGACTCCATTTGTCAAAATTTCATTTGGGGAGATAAATAAGGTGAAAGGAAAATGCATTTACTAAATTGAAATACAGTTTATCATCCTAAACTAAGTAGGGGTCTTGGCTTGAGGAAAATGGTATGGGCTAGTGAAGCATTCATGCTCAAAATGGCTTGCAGCATTTTTTTATTAGGAGAACTCATTATGGAGTCAAGTGCTTAGAGGAAAGTATATGATTGAATCTTTTATGTCTTCTTGTTCTTAGACTGGTCAAAAGTCTAGTTTGTGGAGAGGTGTCAACAAAGTCTAGGATAAATTGAAATTTGGTTGTGTTTGGGCATTGGGCAATGGTACTGGTGCTCAATGCTGGACTGATTGTTGGATCCCTACTATTGGGTGTCTTACTGATTTTCTCACTATTAATCTGCCTGATGATGTGCTAAGAAGACCTATGAATTTTTATGTGACTAATAATAGATGATGGTGTTGGAATGAGTTTGCTTCAATGCACCTGCTTAGATTTTAAGACATATTTCCATAATAAAACCTCCAAGGGCTGAAGATGGTCCGGACCTACTATATTAGAAAATTGTCCAAATCTGGGGCTTTAACTCTTGAGTTGGCCTATAAATTAGTGGTAGGTTATGATTCTTTGATGGAGGATGGTATGTGGAAAATTGTCTAGAGGTGGGAAGGTCCTCAGCAGATTAGATTCCTTCTATGGATTACTGGCTATAATAGGCTCCTTACAAATGAAGAGAGATGGAGGAGAAATATGGTGGATAACCCTTTATATCATGTTTGTCAAACCCGTTCTGAATCACAACTTCATGTTCTGAGAGATTATGTTATGGCTAGGAGTATTTGAGATCATTTGGTGCCAGCTGGGCTTACTGATGCTTTTCCATTGACAATTTTATTTGGTGCTGGATGTTGGTATATCCAAAATCGTAGAAACAAATTTCTGTGTGATGAAAGTTTTGTTGAACACTCGAATCATATCATGGCTATTAAACAATAGGCTGGGTTGTTTGTTAATGTTGGTTTAGCAATGTAAAGGCTGCAGGTGTCTAGAGAGTAGCGTTACATATGTTGCAGCTATCCTCCTGCTGGATGGGTAAAGCTCAATACAAATGGAGCCTTTAATCCTTCGTCAAGAAATGCTTTTGCAGGAGGTTTAATTAGCAATGAGGCTGGAGACTAGATACGGGGTTTTTATTTTAACTTTAGGCTTGGATCAACAATGGTAGCTAAATTATGGGGTTTATATCATGGTTTAATTCCTTGTTGGCAATCTGGCTTTAAGAAGATTTATGTAGAGCTGGATAATCTAGCAGTAGTGCAAATGGTGCAACAAGATAATGTTAGAGTTAATGTTATCATTCCTTTGATTCATGATATAAAGGTTCTTCTTGGCAAACAATGAGAGATTCAGCTGCAACACACTTAGAGGGAGGGGAATAGAGCTGCGGATGCCATGGCCTCTCATGCTTTCAGTCTTCCTCAAGGCCTTTTTGTTTTGGATACTCTTCCTTCTTAGGTTCTGCATGTTCTGGCTGAACATCTCAGGGGAGTTTCATTTTCTAGAGCTGTTGTTTCTTAATTCCTTGGGTATGCTGCCCCCTTTTTCTAATATATATAAGAAAAAGGATGAATACGGTTGCAACAAATGGCAAACATATAGAGTTCCATGTTTTCATGCTTTTATAGCCATGATATATATTTATATGGATAAGGTACAAAACATCACTAGATGGTATTCTTAGAAAAACCAACTTTGGTGCCACCAATCTAGCTCCTACCTTATTGGTGATAAGAGTAGATGGCCAAAATTGAAAGTTCCAATAATCTATCCTGATTATCAAAATTCTAGAAAGGTGGGAAGAGCATAATCTACACTTTGCCATTACAAAATGGAGCTAAGGGAAAAATCATAAAAGAATTGTTACGGCATTTTTAGAAAAAGGACACAATAAAATAAATTGCCTTAAACTAAAAAAAACAAAAGGTCTAGTATATAATATATGGCATATATATTATGCATTGTATTTTGTCATGTTTCACTGTTTGTCAATAGTTGATATGATTAATACTTGTTATGTAGATAGATCCGGGCTCGATGGATACATAGCTTCTCGTGCAATAGGATACTCATAGATTAGAGGTTGTTTGGGAGAGATAGGGACATGTATATACATAAACATTTATTACCATTCACTTTTATTAAATTACATGTACTAATAAACTTAATAACTTAGCATGACTGTAGGTAAATTAAGCATTATTATGTTGTCGATAGGAGGCTTCATTGAAGAAGATAGATGGTGTAAATTAACTCCAATTTGACGAGTGCATCACTCAATTCTTAACACAGGCAAGATTTCTGGGAGTATCATAGTGATCTTTTATACAACTGGATTGGGCCTTTGCTATAGCCCTTATACAGAGGTAGAGGCTAGAGGCACATACTTTTCACATGCTTCGTAGAAAGATGACCGTCATATTTCAGGATGTGGCTGTATAGATTGGTTTACTTATTGGAGATGTACTTACAAGTCTTACCTCAATAAAATCGGCTAATAAGCGTGAGCTATTGTTAGATATTGAGCCTATGGATTAGGATATACTAGGTAGATGGCTAAAGATGTCATGGTTGAAATGTACTTTTAGTAGATTACCATGGAATGCTAATGAGCTAGATATCATGTGCTATACATGAGCATTCATATCATAAGTCATTAGCGGTATTCTCTTTGTAGATAATTCCTCTAACCTTGTATATTTGATGTTCTTTCCCTTTTTAGAGGACTTTAAGAGAATAGGTAGATATAGTTGGGAGTTTGCTTGTTCGTATGGCTATATAGATATCTTTGTCGAGTTATTGATAGATCAACATTAAAGATGGGGGAGCAACTATATTAGTTCAAACATGGGCTTGGAATAGATTTCCATATATAGCACCATGCAAACACAATCTTTAGATAGAACATATGAAACCAATATCATACCATCGGAATGACACCACACAAATAGCTACTCATGTAGTATATGAGTAATGAGATTCCTTAAGATAGTCAGACTCTATATCAAGCATAAGAATTCCTTTTTCTCATTTATATAAATGCACATGTGCACTCCTTATAAATTGATATTGATTTATCATTTTGTAGCTTTGTTGGATACCATATACTACAAATATATAAACTACTTGTTATATGCAAACAGGGGAGAGATATTTGGCTAGCCTTCATCCCATTTATATGTTTTTCATATAGTGGAGGTACACCTACCTAATAGGGTTGTTTGCTATTTTAGTGGGATACAATATATCCCACAACAATGTGACACCTAATCTTCTCTCCACAACATAGATTTAAAAGGAAAGACATACGAAGATTCGAGAAAGAAGCATGGATAATATATTCAGGAGTAAGAGTAGCAGTGGGTGCATAAAGTTCCATTATAGTTCAATGACACAATGCCTAGCTAAGTAGCTCTAGGTCACTATCCTTGGTACTATAGTATGACTAGGAGATACATAAGTCAAATAGGTGTTATACTTAGTCCTGTGGTTAATACTTTAAACATTTGTACTTGAAAACTCTATCTATAGATGTATAATATTATTGTCTATATAATTTTGTTATCTTTTTCTTCTTTCAGTCACATATATTCACTTACGTAAAGGAGTTTGATAGTTTAAAGGAGACACGAGTAGAGCTGGACAAATGGGCTATGGTCCGCGGGCCAGCCCGTTTAACCCACTTTAAAAACGGGTTAAGGTCAGCTTTTTTTGGCCCGTTTAAAAGTGGGTTAATTTTACCCAACCCACTTAACCCGCGGGCCAAAGTGGGCTAGCCCGCGGGTTAAGTGGGTTGACCCACCAACCCACTTTTATAAAAATAAAATAAATAATTATAGGGTAAATATGTATTAATGAAGGTTATTATTGAGATTTTTTATACTTGAGATTAAATTTATGGGTTAATTATAACAAAGAATGACAAATTGATGCACATGCACCATAAAATTTTATAAAATATATTATTATTGTTTTAAATGAAATATATTATCTAATAAGTTATTTTAGAAAACTTATTTTTATATAAAAAGTAATTAAAATAATAATGAAATTAATCATTAGTATATATAACCTTATAAAACTCTCTTTTTTATTATATATATCTTATTTAATTAGTATAAATAAGTTAAATGGGTCAACTTGGCCCATTTAACTCACAAAATATGTAAGTGGGTTAAAAGGGTCAAAAAGTGGGCTGGCCCGTTTAACCCACGAGCTAAAGTGGGTTGGGTTAGGGTTAGGTAATTTTGGCCCGTTTTTAAAGTGGGCTAAAAATTTTTAGCCCGTTTAACCCACGGGCCAAAGTGGGCCGGGCCAGGTTAGCCCGTTTAACCCACTTGCCCACCTCTAGACATGAGCTATAGTTGCAGCTGCTATATGACTATTATATGGATATAGAGGGTATTAGATTATATCAATTAGATTACCAATAGTATAAGCCACCACAGATACATCCAGCTTATCCGTGAGGATGAGGTTATGGCAGAGGTTGTCACCAGTGACTAGAGCGGTACAGTTAGATAGGTCTTCGACTGTCCTACACATCCTATTGGTGATCAGCTTAGGCTAGCTTATAAGCCTTCCCTAAGTTATGAGCCTTCTCTACCTCATCAAACTTCTCCAACTCATTAGCCTTCTCCATTACATGATATACATACATCTATAGCTAATCAAGGTGTAGCTTTATTTGCATTGATTGACTATAGTACACCTATGGATACACCTGCCTCAAACATTACTCCATTTGCTCCTATGAAGCCTATACGTCTATCATCATTAGACATGGAAGAAGAACTTACACAGGTAGATACTATAGATATTTCACTAGATTTAGATAGCTTTATTAGTACTTCACAGTAAGAAGCAATACGGTATGGTAGAGTACTATATGAGAGGAAGAAAAAACAATGCCATTTGAATCTTCTTTCATGTTTGATGATGTATATTTGTTTCTACTACTCTTTTTTTCATAAATATTGCACGTAAGCACTTGAAAACATTCATTATTAGTGTACTTTGACTTATGTTGAGTCATATTGCGATTATCATGGACTTAATGTATATGTTGAAACTAAAGTAAACTACCCCCATGTGTTGGAGATAATATTACATTGTTATTTTGATAGGACTTGGTGTATGTGATGGATTTAGTGTACATGTTGAAACTAAAGCTCACTCCCATGTATTGGAGATTTGATTGATAAAAATACAATGGAATTGATGTGCCTGATGAAACCGCAACTGATATACATACACGGTTTGATATTTTTACTAATATTACTATTTTGACAAGTGATGTAAAAAGTGGGTTAATGTTAAAACAATGAGTGCGAGGAAATGTTTAAACATGACTTGCATGTTGGCTATATGAGTCTTGTTGTAATATTGTATGGCATGACTCGCATATTGGTAATGTGTGTATTGTATGATTCACATGTCTTACATGAGCAATACTTGCAAACTGATTATTTTGGCGATTAAGTTTGATTATATCCTATTTTCGTATATAATTTCATGACAAAATTTAATTTCGCAAAAAATTTGGTTTCAATATAAGTTTTCATATAACTATCAGCTCAAATTATATGTATAAATGTAACTTTGATTGTGCAATGGGGTCTTAGTATAAGAAGAAAAAATTTAGTTAGACCTTCTTTATTAAAAAAAATGCAATGATTAATTGAAATTATTATTTGTATTTTATAAGTGAGTATATGTAGTCTTTACAATATCGATAAAATATAAGATACCATGTGTTGGTGCCTTAATTTTCCAATTGAATATGTTAGAGTTAGACTTTTAAATTAATAGGCTTGCAAAACAGTAATAGGTTAATGAGTGCTTGAGGGTTATCTGATGTGGCCACTCCAAACTATCTAATAGTGTTCAATTTTCAATATAGAGATAATTACGAAAAGATGATGAAATAAACTATTGAATATCAATTATTGCATGATTTTGCTTAATATCAATTTATGCATAATTGCTATTTGATATCTAAAATGCAATTAAACATCGTAACATCAACTTTGTAGGGAATGGGAATCAAATGGAATGGTGACTATGAAAATGTAGTTAGAGTTGTATTCATACTAATGTCTCGTTCACTTCACATTATGGAATAAAGAGGGGATTAAATTCTAATTCAATATGAATGTCACAGACGTGTAATGGCTATTATAATGTTCACTTTGTATATGTTATAAGAATTAATATAAAATATTGGTTAGTCTTAAATAAGGATTTTCTTTCCTTTTTCATCCATTAAATTCTAGATATATATGTAACCTATGAATCAATTAAGATATATAATTTTCCCATCACTCTCTATATTAAATGGTATCGAAGCATCTTTACCATTAAGAGTTTAGGAAATACTAAAGGTATAGTTGTTGTTGTTGGTGACATGTTGAGGTCTTTACCGTTGAGAACTTGGAAGGTGCTTTATTTTCATCACCATCAACCTAGGAAGACACACCACCTTTCAACATTTGTTTATGTAGATTTTAGTAGTCGAAAGCATTATGCGTGAAACATAAATGCTAACATGAAGGTTCGCTTCTAGGTCTACGCCTCAGTACGTGAGGTAGTGTGCGACATTAGAATCACCTATGATTGCATGGCTTAGGTTTGTGGTTCCTTTGATTGTTATGTATTTGGGTGTGGAATTTTTGTGATATTAAGGTTTTACTTGTACTTTGACGTACCTAGTTGGTCTGTGCGCTAAAATGTAGACTAGTTTTTTAATTTCCCTCTAGTTTTTGTATTGATTTTTGGTTTGGGTTTGGTTCATATATTGGAGTTTTAATTAGGTTCGGTCGTGACTATTTTATTTGCTCCTATATTATTAACTGTTACTATTTGTGGATATTTGTGTTGAAGTTATGCGAGAAATAAAGGATACAGAATTTGTTGTTATGTATATTGCAGTTCTTGTAATGTCAAAGATCACATTAAATAAACTCATTAGGTCCAATTATTTAGGTTAGAGCAAAACCGTAAGACTTTACTTGTGAAGTATTGATAAGGATGATAATTTGATGGGAAATCCACCTAAATATGACTTGTGGAAACAAACTTAACTAAGGGAGGATGCTTGATTATTCTTGTAAATACACAATTCCATTAATAGCGAGGTGATTAGGTTAATTAATCACTATGAATTTGCTAAAGAATTGATGGAATACTTAGATTTGTTATATGCTATAAAAAGGGAACTTTTCATGTATTTATGAGATTTGCAAGTCCTTTTATCATTTTGAGAAATGAGATAAGTTTCTGATGAGCTACTTCTTGGATTTTAAGAAAATATATGAATAGATTAATATGCCATTACCCTTCAGTTCTGATGTGCAAGTTTAACAAACTCAAATGGAACAAATGGCAGTGATGAGTTTCTTAATTGGTCTTCCATCTGAGTTTGAAACAACTAAGTCTCCTATTCTCTTTGGCTCTATGATTTCATCCTTACAAGAGACATTTAGTATGGTACTTCGTATAGAGAGTTCTCAATATATTTAATCTAGTAATGCTCTTATGAATGAATTTAGAAGACAACGATCTAAGGATAGTGGTAGAGGAGTTGATACCCGAAGATAGAATTTTGGAGCAATTGTGTGTCACTATTGCAATAAATTAGGGCATATGAAGCATGATTGTAGAAATCTACAGAATGGAAACAAGGGATTTTTCTATTAGCATGTATTGCCTCTTCTAGTGATGCATATGAGAAATTTATTATGGTTTCTATAGATGAATTTGCCAATTGCTAAGTTCTAATAGTATCAAAAGTCGTTAAAGTTTTCATCTACTTTTGTTACTGTCATTACTAAGTCGGGTAAACCAAACACGTGTCTTGTTTCTTTACCTTCCAAATGAATCATTGATTACAGTGCTATAGATCACATGACAGGCAATTCCATTGTTTACTTTTCAATCCCATACCTTTTACTCTCCTTTACTTTAGCTAATGGGTCAACATCTCGTGTTCTTGGGTCTAAGACAACTAATCCAACTTGATCAATTCATTTGCCATCCATTTTAAACTTTCTTGATTTGTCCTTTAGTTTAATTTTTGTTAGAAACCTCACTTATTGACTTAACTATTGCATCTCATTTTCCATTGACTATTGCTTATTTCAAGATCTTATGATGAGGAAGACTATTGGTAAAGGATATAAATTCGAGAGTCTCTACATTCTAGACACAAAAGGTACCCATGTTTATTGCTTGCTTTAGAGTTATAACATGTTTGAAGCACGTTGTCACTTGGGCCATCCATCTCTTTCTTTGTTGAAGAAACTTTATTCTCAATTTCATAGTTTAGAGTCATTACATTCTGAGATTTGTCAGTATGTAAAACATCATCACATTAATTTGAGTCCTAGAGTTAATAAACAACCCAATACTTCTTTTGAGTTAGTTCATCTAGATGTATGGGGTCCTTATCTAGTGACTTCTATAATGACCTTTAAGTGTTTTGTCATTCTTATTGGCTATTGCTCTCGTATGGCTAGGTTATATTTAATGAAAATTCAATATGAGTTGTTCTCTCACTTTTGTATTTTTTGTGCAGAAATTAGGACTCATTTTAATGTTTCAGTTCAAATATTCATGAAGTGATAATGCCATAGAATACTAGTAAGAATCTTTTCAGTCTTTCATAGTTAAAAATGGGATAAACGCAGGCTAAGTGTCTATACTTTCAATTTTTGGCAATTTAGTATCTCATATTTAGATTTTGATAAATTAGTGCTTGTACTTTTAAAGTATGTGCAATTCAGTACCTCTATTAAGTAATATTTGACGGATATTCATATTGATAACAAGATAATGGTGGATACTTAGCAAAAAGTTGCGAAAATCTAAAGATGTGAAACTAAACTGCAAAAACAAATGCCAAAAATTAAAAGTATAGGCACTCAATTTACCATTATCCTATCATCAAAATGAATGACTACTAAATATTTTTTAATAGAGGTATTGAATCACACATACTTTGAAAATACGGGCAGTAATTTGCCAAAATCTAAAGATGAGACACCAAATTACCAAAAATTGAAAATACAAACACTTAGCATGCCATTATCCCATTAAAAATGGCAGTATTCACCAAACTTTGTTGTGTAGATTTACAGTCACAGAATGAGGTTATTGATAGAAAGAATAGGCACGTACTGGAAACTGCTAAAGTTTTGTTGTTTCATATGCATGTTTGTAAACACTTTTAGGTTGATGTAGTATCCTTAGCCTAGTTTTTAATTAATCATATGCCTTAAGATGTTCTTGATGATGAGACTCCTTATCATTCACTTTTTTTGAAATACCTTGTTTCCAACCGAACAAAAGATATTTGGTTATACTTGTTTTGTTCGAGATGTGCATCCTCAAGTTACAAAACTTGATCCTAAGTCATTGAAGTGTATTTTTCTTGGGGATTCGTGCATTTCGAAAGGGATACATATATGTTATTACCCTAGCTTTGATAGGTACCTTATGTCAGCTGATGTTACTTTTCATGGAGGATACACCATCCTCTCTATCTTCTAACAATGTGGGTTAAGAAGAGGAGGATGGTTTGTTAATTTATATAGTAATATCTATTATTCCTTCTCCTAAACCTCCCCTTTAGGTCTATTCTCACAGACAACATACTTTTGAACTGGGGTCTGATGCATGTGTTGAACCAGTTGCCTTGTCATTAGATTTGTTCTATATAGATGATGTTCCCATTGCTCTTCACAAAGGTAAATATCAATGTACTTACCTTATTTCATCTTTTGTGTCTTATGATCATCTATCAACCTCCTCTTGTTCTTTGGCTACATCTCTTAACTCTATCTCTATTCATAGAATTGTTCATAAAACCCTAACCTATTAAGGGTGGTGTAATGTAATGATAGAGGAGATGGGTGCTTTAAATAAGAATGATACTTGGAATTTGGTAGCTTTACTTGAAGGGAATAAAACTATTGGTTGTAGATGGGTTTTTTCCTTTAAAAAAAATCTCGACAGATCAATTGATGGTTGAAGGCTTATCTTATTGCTAAAGGATATGCCTAGGCTTATAGAGTAGATTATATAGGTACCTCTTCTCCTGTTGCTAAGTTAACGGTTATCAAATTATTTAATTCCATGGCAACAATGCACAACTAGCCTTTACATCAACTAAAAGTTAAGAATGTTTTTTTTTTTTTTTTTGCATGGGCATCTTCAAGAGAAAGTTTTCTATAGAGCAATTTCCTGCATTTGTTGCTCAAGGGGGATTAGGTACGGTTTATCATATTTGTTTGTGTGGCCCGAAACAGGGTCCCTGTGCTTGGTAAGTAGTTGAGATATTTGGTGTCACGCCATAAAGGATACCCTAAACGGGGAGGCCTATCACATTCGGAATTAAAACTTAGGAATGATTTCCCGTAGTCATGCGAAAGTTTTGACATCATATGTAAGGCATGTTTCACGGAAATAAGAGACGCCAATGGGATATGTAGTTGGAGATATTAATGTATGGTATGCAAGAAAATACCTAATCATACATCATCATAACTTAAAGATAGACAATTTTTACATCTTCACAAGGGCATTCTCAGATAAAATTTCTCTAAACAATATCATAATCCTATCATAGTCTTACTTGTGACAAATAATCATAATTGAAAGATTTTAAAGGAAATCTAGTCTAAGGTCTTTAAATAGAATTGCCCCAAAAGCTTCCTAAAACACATGTATCTTACCTGGAAAGAGGGTGACCTTAGGTACAAAAGCAAATGATCCTACGATTACAAAATCTATTGGGTGTAAGCAAAACTAGCTTAATGAGAATATTCTCGTAATAACGTACCCGTACAAGGAAATAAAAAAAGTTAAATAAGATTATGAAATACATCAATCACATGAGCAAGCAATACATATGATCAATTGGAAATCATATTTTTGATTGGATTTACGCCCTTCATTCGGGGTTAGGTGTTTTAGGCCCATATGACCACAGTTCGCAAATATGTTTTATAGATCTTCCATGCTACTACTCGCCACCAAAACTTGTAGATCTTACAGGCTACTATACGCCACTTGTAGATTTTTAGGTTACTACCAACCACCATTACTATACTCTTGTCCTACCGAAGGAATAACAACAAATACAATGCAACCTAATTCATGATATGCATGATCAATTTGTTAATTTATTCTTTAACATGTGACGAAAAGTATCTTAAGGGCAATCAAAGAAATATTCGCAAACACCTCAACATGGCATAAAGGCAACAATTCAAGTTCTGATGTACTTAGTATAATTTCAAGAAGCACCATAATTCCTTATGTATATTCCATTTTATCTTTTCCCTACCTTTAGTGTCTCTAAGCTACAAACACAAACATAAGCACATAAATTTGTTTAGATAAACTCATTTAGCCATTTCCTGCAATATACTCTTTAGTTGCAGTAGTTATCTGGATAAGAATCCTCAAACTCCTTATCACTTAAATAAGAGAAATACTAGAATTAGTATTTCGTAAGGATTTTATCTAAATTTTCTACTTCTATTTTACTATTCGCGTCATTTTTCCCGGTTGAGGAATTTATAACTTAAAACGGCCATAACTTACTCATTTTAGCTTAGAATTTCACATATTAGTAGTTGTTTTCTACTTACTTGAAAAGATCTATCTATTTCTGATATTACTTTTAATATTTAAGGTCATTTAAGGGTTGGAATAGGTCGGTACGTATTGCATCATACACGTTTTAGCCCTTTATTTTCTTGTTTTTCAAAGTTTTACTTCACTTGAACACTTTATGGTAAGCATACAATATTACTACATTTGGAAAACATTTAATATTAAAATTAACTCATATTATATGCATGATCATAATGATGTTGTTCCAAAAATAATAATTTTGTGAAACAATCTTGGTGAAAAGTAGAGATTTTATGTTTTATGAAAAATAATCTGTTGATTTGTGACGTAATTTCTTGTCTAAAATATGTAAGCATGTGACTTAACAAAAATCATGGTTTAATATTTACTTTGAAGCTTTAAGGATCTTATATTTATTTCAAAAATTTTATTCAACACTTATTTTGAGAGACCTCGTTTTACTTATTTTGTCATAATATTCTAATTGTACTTACATTAAATTTCTCTCAAGTTTGTTTCTTAAAAAAAATTTAAAGTCTCAGATTGTTGTAGGTATGAAGCTTAACTAAGAAAATCATGGTATTATATTTATTTTGAACCTATGCATTTTTTTGTGTTCACATTAATTTTTCTAACTAATTGGTTTTCAAAACATGAGCTTCTTTATATTTGGGGATGAAATCTATTCCAAGTGAATACTTCATTGAGATTGTTTTAGTTTTTATTACTTCAAAAGAATTATGTAGCAGGCTTGCTTTAAGTTTTTATTTTCCTTGAAAAGAAAAGCTTGCACATGTATTATGAATAAGTTTATGGACAATGTTTTTATAATAAAGAATTATCAACATTTGGAATTTAGGAAGCCTCATTTGATATTTCAAAAGTTTATTTGAGTACCTATTTTTATTCTTTATTCCTAATGACAAATTTTCTTAAGTGTTGAAAATAAAGTCTGGAAAGTTAATTTATAAAATGAGGAATTACCAATCTTTATATCTTTGAAAATTTTATCATGACAACATCATCTATGACCATGTACACACGTGAGTAACAAATCTATAGCTATTATGCCAAGAATAAAAATCATTAACACAACTTAATAGAAAAAATTAGAAGATGGACAATCGAATTATGAAAAAATATCAAACTAAAATTATGGAAGTCTTAGCTTGTATTCAAGACTCCCCCGGGACTTGAGTAATCTCTAGTCATAATAAAAAAAAAAGAAAAACATGAAGAAAAAAAAATTATAGCAGTCTTAGATCTTTTTCAAGACTTCTCGAGACTTCTATTAAATTCCAATCTCATAAATGAAATAAGAATAACAAGCAAATAATAAGAAACATGGGAGTCTTAGATTTATGTCAAGTACCCATGACTTAGAAATGGATAAATGCCCTTAAATAGCGAAATAATTAAGAGCAAATAAAATGGAAGTGCTAGATTTTAGATAGGACTTCCTGGGACATAGATTATGGACAAGTCTCCTTTTTTGTTTTAAGGATAAGTCTAAAACTAGAATTTAACTAGTCTTATTTAAAATCAAGAAATAAATAATTAGCAAAGAAATAAAAGTATTAAATAAAAGTTAGATTATTAAGCATTTAGGCTCTATAGTAATATATGTTACATATATTTACTAGTATATCCAAAGTTAAAGCAAGAAACAACATTTCAACATAATGCAGACATGAGCGTGAATTTAATGAGACATGACCAATTTGTTGTTTTGATGTTTTCATCCCTAGCATATACATCATGGGGATTTTTTAAACATAACATACACATTTTTTATGTTATGTTAACACGAACTAAGAAGAGAGTTTAATGTTTTACCTAATATGGAGATGAATGAAAGAAAAATATGTGAAAAATACAATGGGGAAGGGGAGTGATGCTCATGGTTTGGAGAGAGAGAGAGCGAGTGTTTGAGAAATCAATTTGTAAGAGTTTTGTTATGTTTAAGAAGTGTGTGTAAAGAATGAAAGTGAGAGGGTATATATAAAGTTTTAAGATGGAAATTAGAGGGAATTAAATTAAATGAAAAAAAGAAAATAAATAGATAGAAGGGAGAGAGAGAGGGTGCCAGTTTCAAGTGTAGAGAGGGAGAAAGATGATTAAAAAATAATTTTTGTAAAGAAAAATAAGTAATATGTAAGATAAGTTATGTATAAAGTAGTATTGAGAAAGAAAATATAAGAAATAGGTGGGTAAGGTTTTAAGAATAGGTAGTAAGAAAAAGTAGAGATAATGAATAGTAGTGAATACTAATTGAACAGTAAATAAGACAAATAAATTACATGTAGTAATAAAAATATGCATAAATGGATTGTATATGATGTTTTTAGAAGTCGTAAAAATTATATATAATATTTTTATGATTTCTTACTATATTTCGAGTCTAGATTGATTGTCGGAATATTTTCATTGTTTTGCATGTTGGGACCCTAATTTTAAAAACTGATCCTATTCGAGTTTGAAACAGTCGAATTTTTTGCTAATATGATCTTGTAAGGTTATAAGATGTTTTTTTAGGTTATAATTTAAGGTTATCTCATTTTTATTGTTTTAGGGTTTTTAGCGTGATCTTGTTGGATTTAAATCCACTAGAACTTATTGTTGACCTATGTTGACTTTAGGGTTCCGGTTTGACTTTCCACTCTAGAGTTTATTCATAAGACTATCATAAAATTCAAGAGTTTATATTTGGGATGTAGAAAAGCAAATTTAATCACTTTGTTTTGTACAGAGGGTCTGTGGCTGGTTTTAGTTTGTTAGTAGTGTATGTGGATGATATTATCATTACCGGTGATAATACTACATGTGTATTAGCTCTCAAATCATTTCTCCACAGTCACTTTCAAGTAAAGAAATTTGTAGAAACCTAGTAACACTTAAGATGACAGCGGATTATGCATTAATTTTGATTTTTTCAAGAACTTATTGCCTAATTATACAAAACAAAAATGTAAACAACAATAATATAAAGTACAATATATAAAGAGAGATGGTTAGAGAAGACTGTACCGCAATTTAATGTGGAGTACGATCGTCTCCCTAGTCTCCACTATTTACAACAATTCCTTACTCAAAGAGGACTTCATACTTTATTCAACACAACAACCACAATGCTCCATTGGAGCTACAAACAACGTAAACACAATTACTTAAGTTGTACCATTGCAACAATCTCTCAAACAAACTAGGCACAACTCAAGATTTCACTAATTCACTCACAAACAATTGAGTGGTGCTTTACAATGGATAGCAAGATAAGAAACACTAGCATTACTCAACTCTCTTTTCTCACAAAAGAATACAAATTGTACAAATAAGGTTTTGAGAGTATATACAAGTTTTGGTATGCAATAAATAAGCTCAACTAACTTTATACAACTCCTAAATAACATGTCTTTATAGCCTTATCAAGTCTTATAGACGTTACCCACAATTCTCTGATTCTTGACCGAGCATTAATGACTTCAGCAGCTAGTTTTTAGGTTCTTACGTCTGGATGTCTTTAGTTCTAGTGTCCAGATGCTAAGTCTCGTCAGTTCCGTCAGTTCTAACGCTATTTTGTATTTTTGGTATATCTCTCTCATCCAGACTCCAATTGAGATAATTTAAGATTTACGGGAAAAAAAAGTTTAGAGAGAGCTCTACAACTTTCATGTTTTAAGCTTTAAGAAATTCTAAATAAAACAAGTCCTAAATATATTTGAATCAAACTGTAACAACAATCATAAACAAAATCAAAGCAAAACAAGTTCAAACATATCCAAATCAAATTGAGTATTTGTTTTACTAATTAAGTGTAACTTAGATATGATTGAGTGGTTCATTGTGCATTCGATTTCCCCATTAAACCCACGCTAAACACATAAGTTCAACATATTTAGGGATGTTAAAATACTGTTTGGGTGTTAAGGTAATGAGAATTAAGAAAGGATTTTTTTTTGTCTCAAAGAAAAAATATACTTGACTTGTTGTTTGGAACAAGAAAATTGGGTGCTAAACCACGTGGTACAATAAGGACTCTTAGTTTGCAGCTAATAAGAGTAGGTGAGTTGTTTGGGAATCCTAAAAAATAGAGATGATTGGTTGGGAAATTAAATTATCTTATAGTAACTTGTTTGGACATTGCATATTTGGTCAATGTTGTGAGTCAGTACCTATTAGCTCCAATAATTGATCATTAGGTTGTCGTAAAGTAAATTTTGTGCCATTTAAAGGGAGCATATGGACGTAGTATTGCGATGTGGTTTGATTTTGTTCATGGTTCAATTGTTTTTTTTTACATTGCCCTGCTCATTATTTGCAAAATTGTGGTATAATAACCAAGTTGCTCTTCATATTGCATTAGATCCAATGTTCGATGAACGAACTAAGCGCATAGTGTCACTTTGTTCGTACGAAAGTTCAGTAAGGGTTGATTTTTGCTGAGTTTGTCAAAACTGGACAATAATTAGGATACCTAATTACAAAGATTGTAAATGGATTGGGATCATTATTGATATTTATACTTTAGCTTGAGGATGTGTGCTATAGGTTGTAAATATATACAAATGAATGTAAAATATTGCATAGTCTTAAATTAGGAATTTTCTTTCCTTTTTTTAGTTCATTAAACCAATTATATATATATATATATATATATATGTAATCTATGACTCGATGATGATATATGATTTTCCCATCACCCTCTATATTACAGAAAATAAAATAATTAGTTTTTGGAGTAAAAGTAAATTATTTATAATACCATTCAGTCTTCATAATAAAGATATGATAATTGTACATATGATATTTTCAATACATGAGTATTTATGATAAAAATTAAAATAAACTATTGAATGTCAACAATTGGTATATAGAGACATGAAATAATATTCATTATTTTGGGTAATAACAATTCCTTATCAGTTGATCCCCTCTTCTCCTTTCAAGTAAATATTATAATAGTTACAACAACTTTATATAGAACTAAAAGAAAATTAATAACTATTTCCTTTAAATGAATTGGTTGCAAGTAAAAGATTAGTGGATTATTTGCAAAATTTGAAAGTTCTAGGATATAAGATTCATATTAAATTTTAAGAAGTTGTGTGTAGTTTTCCTAAAATAATACATAAAATTGAAAGTAAAATGATCATTTAACAATTTTTGTTTCCATTGGTCATTTAACAATTTAAATCATATTTTTTAAGTGACTTAAATATTTGTATGCTCAAATTCAAAGATGAAAAACTAAACACGCACTAAGCAAAAATTAAAAATATATTTGCAAATCATGTTTAGTTTACCAATGTGATTGCATTATAAGAAAACAATGCGCAGACATCTTACAATAATTCCAACATTAAAGAGGAACACTGCCAGCTGGAAAAAAGTCACTAATTCGCTAGTTCTTTTTTAATTGGCGAAAACCCCGGCAGCCAGTCGGTAGTCACTATCAAAGCATCTTCCGTGCAAAATCCCTAGGGCCATATTTGCAATTACCCAAAACTATCAGCCCTCCATTTGCAAAAATTCCAAAACCCCAGCCCAGCTCACACGGACGCACCATTCTCTCTCTCCCTCTCCGTGTCTCCTGCTCTCCCTCTTCCTCTCTCTAAAGTCTGATCGTCGTCTCGTCTTCATCGTATCTCTCTCTCTCTTAGGGAACCTACCGCGACGAGCAATCCTCAGCTTGCTCGCTTTATCGAGAAAGTGAGGAGTCTCTCGATTCTATTTGAATCTTCAAGCTATTCAAAACCATATATTAACTTGTTAAGAGAGGGATATTAATAATGGCCTCGCAAGTTGTGTGGCAGCCGAAAGAAGAAGGTTTGAGAGAGATATGCGGTTTGCTCGAACAGCATATCTCTCCTACTTCCGATAAGACTCGCATTTGGCAACAGCTTCAGCACTATAGCCAGTTTCCTGATTTCAATAACTATCTGGCTTTCATATTTGCTCATGCGGAGGTAATTGATTTGCTTTGAATGCTTCGATAAACGAGCTTTTTGATCGGAATCTTATGGTTTTCCGACGAATTAGTTTGATTTAGTTATTGATTGAGTTCTGATTGTTGGTAAGGTTATGTACTCTTTTAAGCGCTTTGCACTTATTGTCGAGTGGAAACTGCGTCTCGTGCGAATTTCCTCATTGAAATCGCAATTGTCATATTAGTGTGTAATTGCTGTTTAAATGACTAGTATATGATATAATATGTTGAATGTACTAAGTTTTTATTTTCACTATCTGAGTTTGGAGTGAAGTATGAAATTTCGAAAATGTAAGAATTGGTCGAGTGGACTTAGGAAAGCATATGTCAAAGTTTTTAATGCTGGTTGATTTGATCATGGAGTTTGAATCCATTGCAACTTTTTTTGCCGTGTGATGCTGAACTTAGCTTAACTTAAGAGCATCACTTATTGCGCAAGTATCTGATTTTAAATACATTTGGAACATTATTGCATCATGTTGTTGACAATTGTTTAAAGCAGCAGAATTGTTTGTAATAAGGGCCCTTAGTAAAAATCTTGCTAGTCATTTGTGCCAAGCGGAAAGCTCAACTAATTTAGAGCAGGATACAGCATTAAAAGAATGAGCCTGTGTAAAATCAAAATGTTTTTCATGTCTGAGACAGTTATTATTTATTTAATGTTTTTGGGGGAGGGAGGGTGGGGGTGTGGAGGGAGTGTTGTTCTTTTGCCATTTCCGGTAAATTGTTATTTCAACCGATGCCCTGTTTCTTGGTCCTTTCTGATGGTATTATTTTGGACAGGGAACACCAGTTGAAATTCGGCAAGCAGCTGGTCTACTTCTTAAAAATAATCTGAAGGCAGCCTTCAAATCCTTGGATCCTTCCTATCAGCAGTTTATAAAGACAGAGCTCTTACCTTGTATGGGCGCTTCCGATAGGCAAATAAGATCAACTGTAGGAACCGTTATAAGTGTAGTAGTTCAGCAAGGGCGAATTTCTGGGTGGCCTGAGTTGCTACAAGCCTTAGTGCAGTGCTTAGACAGTAATGACCTCAACCACATGGAAGGTGCCATGGATGCTCTATCCAAGGTATTATTTTACATATTTTGGCTCTCAATCAAATCATTTTGGTCTGTCCCATTACTATAATACGATTGCATGATGTTAATCTGATGCATGAAGGCCTTGTTGACATTGTTTAAGGTCTTTTATTGTTCGTACATGTTTTTCTTTATATTTGAATGTTTTAGAAGTATTCCTAATACATCTTGTGAGTATGAATTAATCTACTCTACTATTGGGAATATTATCCTAGGTGGGGGAAATTTGGTTACTGCTAAAACAAGCAGAATGTAACTGCTCTACTGAAAGGATAGTATTTAATGACAGGATGTTGGAAAGTTAAAGGGTTGAATAACCTCCTTGAAGCTAGTTAAGTGAAAAACTTTTGTTTAAATAATAGTTTATCCATGATTGGAATCCTTGAGATCAAGGTGAAATCCACAAATATTTTTGAGTATTTGGAATCGTCTGCTACCTTCTTAGAGGCTGGAAACTCGTTCTGGAGGCAGAATTTGGGTGGGATTGAACCCAAATGTGTGGGATATTCAAATTTTGGAAATGATAGATCAATTTATAAATTGCATCGTCTTCGCATCTCTTCTTGCTGACCTCTTGAACTTTTGTTTTTTGCCACAACCAAGTTAACCTGAGATGTGTTTTATGGAGTGATATAAAGGGCTTGTATGGTTCTTTTAGTGATTCTTGGATGGTTTTGGGGGATTTTGATGAATATTGATACTTGTTGAGGAAGATCGGGGACAAGAGGCTTCTTTTAGAGGAATGTGAAAGATTAATGAGTGGTGTTTCAACGCTAAAGCTAATGATGCAAAGTTCAATGGTCTCCTCCACACTAGGTTATCAAACAATGGGATAGGGGACAAGAGACTTCTTCTAGAGGATTGCAAGAGATTAATGAGTGGTGTTTCAAGGCTAAAGCTGATCATGCAAAGTTCAATGTTCTCCTCCACACTAGGTTAGCAAACAATGGGATAGGGGACAAGAGGCTTCTTCAAGAGGATCGCAAGATATTAATGAGTGGTGTTTGAGGGCTAAAGCTGATGATGCAAAATTCAATGGTCTCCAGACTAGGTCATCTGACAATGGTGGCATTCTCATTCTTCACGGGCCAGATAGGGTGTTGGCCAAACACGCTTTGCTCCTCAACTTTTTTGATTCAGGGGTCAATCTGCATATGGTGGCCACAAGAAGGAAAGTGACCTTTTGATGTTTTAATTTTTGGAAGAAGAATTCCAAATCTATGACCATTTTCAAGGTAAATTTTGGGCATGAAAGTCCAAGGGTCAATTTTTTAATTATTTATTTGGGTAAATAGGAATAACTATTTTTAAGGTGTTTTGAAAGAAGTAAAATAGCGTTTTGCAATTGAGAGTTCTAGCAAGCCTGTATGGTTTGGTTGAAGCTTATGAGGGTATGATTTCTTGTCTCATGTTTAAGAGAGTTCCTTGAAACAAACAGCTGGAGTGAGTTGCTTGAAGCTTGGTGACTTGACACAACTTTTTTCTTTTGTTTTTTAAAGCTTAAAGGAGAAAAAAAGCTCAATTAGATGACTGATCAATTTAAATTGGGATGCCTTTACTCCTCTAGTTAAAATGAAAATTGAATCTGTTGCCTTCTTCAAGAATCAATTAACTGAAACTATGATGCTTACTGACCCTCCCTTGGACTCACTGTCTCCTTTGTTGGAATGTCCTAGTGCTCAGGAGTACTTAATCAAATTTGTGTCATTGGATGAAATTACATCTTTGCCCTTGTGCAGGATAAAGCTCCTACCTAATAGGTTTATGTGAACTTTCACATGGATAATGGGGAAATTGTGGGTAATGAAGTGGTTCTTGTCATTTAGGACTTCTTTTGAGACTTGGAAAGCTCCTTAAGGCCTTGAATTTTGCATCACTTTGACCTTTGTGCCTAAATGCCCCCAACTTGAATTCTACGATAGAGTTTTGATCAATTGTGGATTGTAATGCCCTTTACAAAAGCATTTCTAGGATAGTGTTTTGCCAATCCTTCCTTCATTGGTGTAAACTCCTTTCTAAGTGGGTGAAGAATAATTGACAACATTTTGGTATCTCGAATACTTGTTAAAGGTTACAAGAATAATTTGTAAGGATCGTTTATCAAGACAGAATTCCAAAGATCCTAGTTGTGCTATTTAGGTTTATATTGTGATAGCTGACAACATAATTAATTGGGATTTTCTCAAGTAATTTCATGTGGCTCTAAGTTTTCTCGAAAAATTCATTGGTTAGATCATGGAATGCATTTCTTCCCCTGGATTCTCTTTTAATTTAAATGGGGAATTGATTGGCTTCTTTTTGGGTGTTGAGACAGAAATTCTATCTCCTCCAACCTTTGTGCTTTGCAAATGATTTTCTCATCTTTGCTTACACCTCAAGAGAACCTATCTCTTTGGTTAAGCAAGCTGTTCTGGAATTTGAAACCCTTTTGGGTCTTAAAACAAGCCCAAGCGAATAATTGGTGTTTTTAAGTGGGGTAGCTGAGGAGGGAGAACGAACGTAATTGACTCTAAGAAACAACTTCTTTTTCATAGCATAGTCTTTTCACTAGGTTCCCTATGCATCAAATATTTGGGTGTCCCTCTAATTTCTTCTTGCCTTTCAAAGAATATTTGTGAAGACTTGTTCTCACATATTACAAGTTGGATTAGTTATTGGACAAGCATATTTCTTTATATTCTGATTAGGGTCGACTTATCAATAGTGTGTTATTCTCTATTCAAGTCCATTGGTCAACATTTTTTCTACTTCTAAAGAGCATTAGGAAATTCAATGGTTTTGGTATGGAATGGGGTAGTTGAAAAGCACGCCAAATCCAAACACCTTTGAGAAGTAATGTGTGAGCCCCAATTGAAGGGTGGATTTGGAATCTTAGATTCTTCTTTATGGCCCCAATTGAAGGGTGGATTTGGAATCTTAGATTCTTCTTTATGGAACAAAGCTGCACAATTGAGTCACATGTGGACTTTATGTAATGGGTTTGTTAACTCTTGTTGGTCTCCTTGCATCCACTCAAAACCTTTGGAAGGGAAAAATTTTTGGTGCAGTAGCTTGCCCTCGGCATTGCTTGGTTTTGGATGTAAAATTTGCATTCAAGAGAGAAGGCAAAAGAGTTGCTGATTGGGAAAGTTGGGAATGGAAATAAGAGTTCTTTACAGTATGATTCTTGGCATTCTAAGGGCCCTTAGTGGACTGGGTTGGGGAAAGAACGAACTATATGGTAACTAAAAGAGACGTGTCTATGCTTCATCATCTCTGATTCGGGATTGGAATGGCCAACTGACACCCTTTGAGACGAGATTAAGTCTAAGCTAGAGCCTTCATGTCTACCTAACCCTAGTGTTGAAGACTTGTTGACTTAGAAGTCACTGCTTTTTTAGTATTTATCCTTGGATAGTCTTTCAAGATGGAACATAATCTCTCAAAATGTTTGCTACTTGTGCAAGAACACTGAAGACACCCATGCCCATTTTCTTTTGGCTGTCCCTTTGCTGGCAAACTTTGGACTCTTACTTGGTCAAAGCCTATGATGGACAGTTGAAGTTCGCCACATGTCTTTTTGTTTCATGGATTTATATAACCCACCCTCCACTTTCAACCTAGATGGGCCAGAGCACTTACTGCCACTATCTGCTACTTGTGGATTGAAATGGACTGAGGGGAGAACTTGGAAATCTTGATCAAAGTGTTGATCAATTGCTAAACAGCATCCTAGCATCTGTGTCATTTTTGTAATTCTTTGGCTTTGTGCCTATAGTTGTTTTTCTTTGGTCTAGCACTTGCCTTTTTTGTATAAGAGCTTGTGTATATGCACTGTTTTCGTCTTTGTGTAGTGGATTTACACACACCTTCCTAGCACTTTCCACTGCCTGTAAGAGGTAGCTTTTGTGCTTGTACATTCTCCTCTTTTCTAATGAATTACTGAATTATTAACAAAAAATAAAAAAAGAGGAAAAATTATATTTTTAGTCCTCAACATTTGCCTAGTTTTCTACTTGAGTCTCTAACCTTTATTTTCTCCAAGTCTAACGTTTTTTAAACATGACAAACTAAAACTTATCTTAATCCTCAAGTTTTTCATCCATTATTATTGATTGGTTGATAATAATTAAAGTTAATAATATTAAGTATATATAAATAAAATACTATAATAAAAATGTTAAGAAAAAATTCTATAAAGAATAAAGAAAAAAAGAAGAAATTGGATAAAACGGAAACCAGCAAATTATTGCTCTCTTTTACATAGGATGCAAGTAAGAAGGTAAAATCAAATCCACAAAATAAAAGAAAAACGGGTGTGAAGTTTTATAATAATTAGTGTTGTTAGAACTGGATCGGGGTTTGACTTGGAAATGTTGGGGGTTTTGGGGTCGAGGGGTCGAACTGGGTCTATTAAAAGAATATAAAGCATTTTTTAATTATGAAAACTAAATATATATGACATCACTCAATGATTTATATGAATTTTTACTAAAATAAAAAAAATATATATATTATTACCTATGTAAGTTGTAATAAATTAATGTATCATTTTATTTTTGAATTATAAAAAATATATAATTATTGGCTCAAACAATATATTCATGTTTTACTAAAATAAAATAAAACCACATATGCTTCCGGTTCCAGCTTTCTACGTCGTCTGAAGTTGGCCTCTTCTTCGGAGAAATAAGTTGAATTCTATATAGTCCAATATTTTTTAGCAAAACTTCAAGGGTAAATTCATTACTTCTTCAACGAAAACCCTTGGAAGGCCCTCTCAATTTGTTCACTAGTATTTCCTACATGCTATTTGGATGGTTTAGGTAGAGGCTTAAGGATTTTAGCCATGTGGGACAACTACACATCTCTTTCTTTCTAATTTTCTAACTAGCATGAATCACAAATTTTAGGCTGGGTCTGTTTGGATTGTCTGTTTTTCATCTGTATCTGTATCTTTTTTAAAATGATATGTGTAATTATATCCGATTTGCATCTAAATTTTATTTATATTTGTTCTATTTGATCTTTTGATGAGAACTGTCAACTTTTTTTTATCTATATCTATTTCTAGATAAATAATTTATTAGCAAAAAGTTTGAAAAAGTGTCTGTATCTGCTGGAAAAAAGCCAAAACAAACAGACCCATATTTTTTACAAATTACTTCATATAAATCTGACTACTTCATACCTATTTTATATTCACCACAATTATGTAACCACCAAGTACTACCACTTTGTTAGAAAATGTCCACAAATAAGCACCTAAGAGATGTTGCAATATTGAAGAAACACTCTAGAGAATGCTTGTCCCACATGGAGAAATACAAAACATTTTACCTACTTTATAACCAGGAGACAGCGAAGAGGTAACTGTATTGGGAATTAACTCTTGTGGGAGAAAACCAATGTTGGACACGGGATTATAATGTGCATTTTGACCTGTGAAACCCGCTGGTTTGATCGAGTCATGGTTGAACCGGCCGGTTCGCACGAGTTCATCCGGTCCAAATTGAAAATGGGCTACAGCAATAGACCAGTCCTCTTTGTAGTCTGGTTCCGGGAGAACTAGGTTGAACGGCTAAGCTGGTTCGGTTCTGACAACATTGGTGATAATGCGAGCTCCCCTTATGTTGGGCACCTAACTATAACTCCCTTTGTGAACTTCCTAACATATGATGTACCATCCATGGAAACATCGATGAAAATGGGAGATGCCCATCTTCAAGAAGGCCTCGATAAAATGCTTGTGAAGGCAAAAGCCGCTAACAAGCATTGTTAATTTGCTCTATCGCTAAGACTTGCTTTCTTTTATGTGATGAAATTTTAAATGCATTCAGCCATAATTATTCAATGAATGAAGGGTATTGATTCCCTTTTATGTAAGTTCCCATCAATTGATGGAAGACAAAACCAAACAAAAACCACTGTAACTTTTCTTTTCGTTTTTCAAAATTTTTATTATTTTATTTAATTGATATAGTTTAATAATATTGTTAAATTAAATTGATTATCATCAGCCTGTTAAAAAATAACTCATGTCAATGATGGATGGAAAACTTAAAGGAGTTAATGGAATTTCTATTTTGTCATATTTGGAAAACGTTAGTAAATGTTGATTTCATAGTGCATATAACACAGAGGAGTATTCTTATATTGGAAAATGTCAATGAGTATCCAAGGATCACTTGTTAAAAATCAAATAATGAAACTTTCTCCTTTTTCATGCAATTGTTTTTTCTGTAAAGCGTGTATATATAGTCCAAAAGCACAAGAAGTTATTTTTTATTATCTTAACATGTACCTTGGGAGCACCCTTTTTTTATAATATATCTTCTTTTTGTTTCTTTAGTAATTTTCATTTTGGAATGTTGTTTAATATAGAATTTCTTTTTTTGCTGGAAATTCAATGTTTGTTATTTTCATATGTTAATGGTTTTAATATGTTGTTGATGTTTTATTTATTTGTCTGCATATGTCTTTTGTGTTGTTTATCTTTGGTCTAAAATCTAGCAATTTACTGTTGGGTTTGTAAAGAATGGAACATAATTTCTTGGTTAAATAATTATGGTTTGAGAGCACTGGATCGTCAATCTTCAGTTAGAACTATTCATGAAATGGAGGCGTATGGTTTGATCCTGTTGCCAATAAGAAACAGTGTTATTTTTTATTTGATTTTATTTTTGAGTTCAATTATCCTGCCTTTATTTTTATTTTTATTTTTAGTAATTTAGGGAGTGGGTGGGTTGGGGGGCATGGAGATGCTTGAGGGAGGGATGGAAGAGCCAAACCATAAAATTGATCGCCTATTGCTTGGTCGTCTCTACTGTTGAGTTGTTAAGGAAGTTTCTTAAGGTGTCATGTCAGTATATTAAGTAACTCTTCTAATGAGGAACTTGTCACTTTTATCTTAGAATTCTTTTAATAGAGTTCTTTTCCAATATTTTTTTAATTTTTTTTGTTTGTCGTGTCAGATTTCACCTATTAAAATAGAAGAGGGTAAGCAGCTTACTTGTTTATTGATGTTTTGGGGTTGCTTAATGTAACTATTCATACCAAACAACCCCAACAATCCCTATAATGATGCCCTTATAGGGTTGGTTCCATGCAGGAGCAAAGAATTATGGCTTTATCAAATCCATCGCATCTTGTTATGACATTCTTTGTGGCAGTCTCTCCATTTTGTTGAAAACTTGCAGAAATATGCTTTCTTAAGTAGATGTAGTTTTGAAGATAAATTGACTGTAACAGATTCTTTTGAATGCTAGATATGTGAAGACATTCCACAAGAGCTAGACACTGATGTTCCTGGATTGAGTGAACGCCCCATCAATGTATTTCTTCCCAGGTTTCTTCAGGTAACAAGTTTTATTTTATTATATATATGTTTATATCCATAAAACTCTAAATTTTTCTTTCTTTTGACTCATTTTTATTTTTGATAAGTTAACTTGCTTTCTGTCTCTTCTCTCTTTCTTCCTCCGCCTCCTCCTGCTTCTTTGTGCAGCTTTTTCAGTCACCACATCCCTCTTTGAGAAAGCTCTCATTGGGATCTATAAATCAGTTCATTATGTTGATGCCCCAGGTGAGTATAGCTCATGACATATATGCACGTGTTTCCCTCCAAATATGTCCTGCCTTTTGTGAGCGCTCTCTGATTTTGCTGCTGTTTGATGAAGGCATTATATGTGTCGATGGATAAGTTCCTTCAAGGTCTGTTTGCCCTTTCTAATGATTCAGTTGCAGAGGTCCGAAAGTTGGTAAGGATTTTCTAAACTTCGTCACTGTTTTTATTTCATATATTTGAAATGTGGGACATGTCACATAGTTGCAAGGATAACTTTGGTGAATGATATTATTAAATGTAGGATTGTTAGTTATAGCAAGCCTGAATTCCAATGCTCGATGAGAACCCCATAATAGTGGTGATATGATGACTGTTGAATTATGATAGTGATAACTGTCAAAGTAAATTTATAATTTATAACAAATAAATAAATAAATTTTTACTTGGATGTGAGGTCCCATAAATGGTAAGAGCTATAATAATTTTTCATTTCTTTGCTGTTCTTGAGTTTAATAAGTCTTTCAAGGTAATCACATAGTCTAAGAGGAATTAAAATTATAGACCCATTACCAAAATATATATATGCATATATGTACACCCCTAATTTAAAATTGTTATATTGAATGGTTTCACCTTTGATGCGATTTTTCATCTTGAAGAGTTAAGAACGAGTATCTGTTTATTCCCTTAAAAGAGAAAAAAGAGGTAAAAGATAGATCAATGTCGGGAAAGGTATCTTACCCAAAATGTCAGGAAATGAACAGTTTCAGAATTGTTATATTGACTGCTAATTTCTTGAGATAGAATGTAGTTGAATGTGAATGTGGTCAGATATTCTATTGCTATTGGGTATACAATTATTAATTTCTAATGTGGACTGAGAGGCATGGTTGTAAGCATCTTTACATTGTCTTTGAGAAAAGGTGAGGTCCAAGTTCAAACCCATCTTGCCTTTATCTGGATTTTCCTGTTGTACTGTTCTGATGGGTACGTGAAGCTGACCAGCTGACCTATGTAGTGTGTCCGAAGTAGTGAAATATTGGTTCAAGAGAAACATGATGAATTATTGAGTTTTCCATGTTTAATTATTGCCCTGGCATGAACAGGTTTGTGCAGCTTTTGTTCAGCTAATTGAAATCCGACCATCTGCATTGGAGGTATGTATTTCTTGGTTCAGTATTACTTCTATCTTTTATTTTATTTTGATGTTAATCAAAGCTACTTTTCAGCAGAAATGACTATAGCCCATTCATGTACTAAATTAAAAGATTTATTTAGCTGCCCTTTTGGTGGAAAGTTAAATTCCTATTAATTCTAATGGTTCATTTACTATGTAATGCATCATCGGCATTCTACAATAGCCTCACTTGAGGAGCATAACCGAGTACATGTTGCAAGCTAACAAGGACAATGATGATGAGGTTGCTCTTGAAGCTTGTGAGTTTTGGTATGATCTCAGGCATCCAAATCATTCTCTTCTTGGAAACTTTGAACTGTTAGGTTTCACACCATATCTGGTGATTGTGCTCTGACATGCACATGCTTACTTGGATGTTCTGTTTTTCCTTTTACTGATGCTAGGTCCACATACTGTGAAGCCCAGGTGAACCTTGAACTTTTGAGGGACTTTCTGCAACGCTTGATACCGGTATTAGTTCATCTCCATTCACTGTAACCTATTCCCTTGTGACATAAGAATTTGAATGTCTTATGCTGAAAATAATATTTGTTGGTGATCTGACATTATTCAGATTCTGCTGATGAATATGGCCTATGCAGATGATGATGAGTCACTTGCTGAGGCAGAGGTGAAAAAAATACCTATCTGTGTTTGGTTCTTCTGATTCTTTTAACCCCTTTTTTGCTATTTTAATTGGTTAAAATTGCTTTATCAATTTCTTTTTAATTTCAGGAAGATGGCTCTCTTCCAGATAGAGATCAGGTTCTTTGTTTCTCTCTTTTAACAAATATGACAACCCTTCTTTTTTTATTTACCTTCTTTTGTAGATTCCTTTTTGCATTCTCATACTTATTGGATATATCTTCTTGTGATGGACATTGCAGGATCTGAAGCCTCGTTTTCATACATCAAGATTTCATGGATCTGATGATGCAAATGATGATGTATTTTTGCGACCTTTGTCCTATCCATCTATTTGCATTTTTAGATCTTTTATTTCTCCATTCTTCCGATCATCATGCTTCTTATAAATGGGTTTTCTTTTTCTCTATTGATGGCTCTTTTATTATATGATTTGATGATCCCAGTTATCGGAGGATTTGGATTATTGAAGTAGGGGAGAACAGATTGGATTGAATTTTGTACTTTATTTGGATGCTGAGAAGCTTTTCTTTTTGAAAATAATGTACAGGATGATGATAGTTTCAACATTTGGAACTTGAGGAAATGTAGTGCTGCTAGTCTTGATGTCATTTCAAATGTTTATGGGGATGAGATACTTCCAACTCTGATGCCGTTTGTCCAGGTGAATGAATTACAGAGTTTTGGTACTTCTTCAATTGATTTCTCAGGTTGCAATAATATGCTCTATTTAGCATAGCATAACTATGGTGGCAAAGTTTTAAGCAGTAACTTGTGCGACAAACTTCATTGTAACCTGTAATTTTATTCTTCTGTGGGGGACTGACATATATGTAGCCCAATTTTTATTATTACCAATTTGATTTAGCATAGGCAATGGGAAATGAAAGCTGGATCCATATTTAGCTTGTTAGTCTGTACTTTCTGAATAGTAGGACTGTTTTGTAACTCCTGTTAGAGAACACAATCACTAGCCATTTCTTATGTATGAAAGACAGTCCTGGGTACTCCATTTACCCACTGATGTGGGAGTTTTTAAGATTCATAATTCTGGTCTACTATTGTAGTAAGGTATAGAAGACATTCTCATTCTGGTTGATGTAAGAGCAATACAAAGTAGACCAAGAGTTGATTAATGGTTATCATTGGCCTTTCACAGGCCTAGATGTGCCATAAAAGATGATATAATGAAAGTTATGGCTGGTTGATTGAAGGAAACACATCAAACCCATAAGTGAACTGTGAAGGCGGATTGGGTGCAATTGACGTTTTCCGTCTAAATTATGCCTCATAAATCTAGTACATTTGGAACTCATGTGGTTGATATGAGGACACCCTTTGGACTAGCTTGGTGAAGGGTAGCTGCTAAAAAATTTGAAACTTTTGGCAGGTAAGGGCACCAAGTAGTGCTTTGTATATTTTGAAGATCGTTGACATTAAAGAAAAAGCAAAGAGCTTATTAGGGTGGAAAATTGGTCTTGGAAATTTTATTTCTTTTTAGTATGATAATGGCACCCCAAAAGTCCCCAAATAAATTGGATTGGTGAAAGGAAAATTTATCAGGCTGGTTGGCCCAAAGAGAGAAGATTATGTGAAACAATTCGAGGAAATGTTTGTTGTGCTTGAGGGATAACTATGGGAAGAACTGAAATGTGTGCTACCCTCTCTGCCTTCCAACCCACCTGCATTATCAGGGATGCCCTAGTGGAAAGAAAGTCCAAGTTGGCCTTTATCTACTAAAAAAGCTTATTGCTGATTTGGCCTCATCTTCAAGAGCTCAATGGAATTTCTTAGTTTGGCACAAAAGCTGTGTACCTAGACATGGGTTTGTAATTTAGCTAGCAGCTCAACAAAAGCTCTAAATTTCAGACACACTTTTGTGTTGGAATATTGTCTCCAATAGTGACTGCTTTTGTTGCTTTAACTTGAAGAACCAAATTAGCATTTGTTCTTTACCTGTGTTTTTACTATATCAGTTTGGACAAGAGTTCCAAACTTACTTCATTGGCTTCCTTTGCTTCTGGATAACATGAAGATTTCTCCTCCTTTTTGGGAAAACACAATGGAGGAATTTGCTAGTGATGCTCTAGGCCATGAGGATTCTATATCATTTGAATATTTATCTTATAATATAAGTCAATTTTCTTTATCAAAGTTATAATTGACCTTCTTACTTTGATGAAATTTATTGTTTGAATAATTGGTTATTTCTTATGTTGTTAAAGTATGTGACTTTAATAATAAAACCATAAAGCGAGAAATAACATTATTTTAAATTATCCCTGGTTATTCATTATACGGAATAATAATGAATTAAGATTAGCATATTGATTGAATGATGATCATATTTTACTAACCATGGTTATAAGATATCGATTTAGTGCATGGATACATGTAAGAGTATATTGTATTGGAATGACCAACTATGAGAATACTATATGGATCAATATGATAAGTATTTCTCATCACAGTATTGGTTTAGTTCTTTGACCTGATGGCACCATGGATTTCTACATAATAAGTTCCATTTTTAATTCAGCTTTTCGTCACTTGTAATTAGGTGGTTACAAGACTGTATTTGACATGGAATAAGTCATGTGGAGCAATGTAAGTGCTCTGAAGGAATTTGTTCCTCTCATTAATTTGGGAGAGATATCTTTTGGGCTTGTTGATGAGTAAGACTGAGAAATGTATGCCATGCTTGAATGAATTGATGAGGAGTTATCAATATCATTTGCTTAAGTCAGTCAAACTTTAGAATCAAGAAATATGTGATTAAACAATATAAAAGTGCATTGATCTACACCTTATGTTTAATTATAAGATATCAAGTAACAAAAGGATTAAATAACTGACTGTTAATAGGTAGAGTTGGATCATCGCTCTTTATTTAATTTGGATAGGCATAATGTCTTATTAGAGACCAATTATGTTTTATAGGCCTAAAAGGTGTTTAAGGGCTACTGTCAATATTAAGTGAACTTATAGGTTACACACAAAGAATGAATCAATCGGATTATGGTTATTTTAATAAGTATATCAGGAATTATTAATTATATATTATTCTTAATTAAATTAAGAATAATAAATAATTATTAAATAAAAATCTTATTTTATAAGACACGTGTCGTTTTCATAGAGAAAATCACTAATAAGATTAGGCTAGGTAAACATGACACATGATCTTATAAATAGAAGGTGATGATCACCTCTAAGGTTTAACCGACACTCACCGTTACATTGGAATTGCAGAGAAATTCTGTAACTAAAAACGTGAGAGACCTTTTGTGAGAGATTCCCAAAATTCGGAATTGTTCCAACATGCTAGCATACGCATAGAGATCTGATTGGAAATTCGTTCGTGGATACAGTAGAGGGTGTTCGCATTTGCAGTACCTATTGATCCGAAATTCGAAAGCTTTGTAAAAGCTATATTGCAATCCTTTCTTGATTTAATTGGATCGCATGGATCCGCTTGGGAATTTAGGTTTAAAAAAAAAAAATTCGTATTCTGCTGCCAATCCGTTTTTGGATCTAAATTCCCAACAGAATTAATGTAGTGATTAAGAAGGCTGGAGCAGCTGTCCTTTACTATGTATGGTATGGAAGGAACTTACTAAACTTATCCCCCCACCCAAAACATTCATGCGTGCACTGACAAAAAACAAAAGGGAAAAAAGGAGAAAAGCACTAATGATTAATCGTTTAAAAGACAACTTTTACTATGAAGGGACTTTGGAGTTGATTTGCAATTTGGCTTCAATAACATGTTGTCTGATTTTCCAAACAGCATGGACGATGGTCTGGGCTGTGGTTTATGTTACTTTGGGTAATTATTGTGGCTTATCTTATGTAGTTAGTCTAGTAAAAGTCTATTTGTGAATGTAAAATAAATGTGAAGTCTGATTAGTAACGGTCCTAGTGGATTGCTTCTCATAGTGCATATTCTTATACAGTTAGTGGAATTTCCTAGTCGTCATAATAAAAATATAACTGATTTTTTGATGATTTATGATGACAGTTTGACCCGTAACCATGTTAGGTTGAAATGCAGATCTGATTATAACAACCTTGCTCATCACATGGCAACTTTGAATTTGTTAAAACTTCTCCTTGTCTTGTAATGCCTTACAAGACAATGGATAATAATGAATGTCACGTGATTTCATATTCTTTCCTATGTCAACGTTTTTAATCCCTCTTAGGGTTTAGTTTACCTCAGTTTCGCTTGTGGTTCCAAGCTTTTAAACTCTAGCTGCAGTTGCCTTTCTGAGAGTTTACTGTGATCATCTAGGTGTTCAGCAACGTTGTGTAAATTCTTTCTTGCTATTGCTACAGTCCCTCCCCACCAAAACCCCAGGGGGCCACCCTGCGGCATCATTTTCTTTTAAAGCCATTGTGTTTGTGAATGCTGAATTTTTTTTTTTTAGAGTAACGGAAAGATGCGGATGCTTGGCTA
Organism: Combretum micranthum; assembly: GCA_024138025.1. Taxonomy (NCBI): domain Eukaryota; kingdom Viridiplantae; phylum Streptophyta; class Magnoliopsida; order Myrtales; family Combretaceae; genus Combretum; species Combretum micranthum. The sequence goes on along the minus strand of JAMXBD010000242.1, from coordinate 324,642 downwards.
TTTTCTTAATTCACGTTTCTCTTTTCCCCCCTTGAATTAGGCAAAATTGTCAAATGCTGATGATGTGGCCTGGAAAGAGCGGGAGGCAGCGGTCTTGGCACTTGGTGCCATAGCTGAGGGCTGCATTAAAGGTCTATACCCTCATCTGTCAGAGGTAATATAGTTCCTTGCCACATAAGATGCATCTCTGCCTTTTTTGTTGTGAACTGCGGAATTCATAACATTTAGGGCAAGTGAGGCATTAAGATACTTGAGGGTTTTAACATTGACATATTCACCATCTTAAACATTCCCTTGCAGATAGTGGAGTTCCTCATCCCTCTGTTGGATGACAAGTTTCCTCTGATTCGGAGTATAACTTGCTGGACCCTTTCTCGTTTCAGCAAATTTATTGTACAGGTATAGAATTTAAGTTTTTTAATTATTAGTTGAGGATTTGCAATTTTTTAACCCAACATATTAAGTAGTTATCCTTGTTGTTGTCAAAATCATGATTCAAATATCCGATTTTACAAGTTCATGATTCTATATATTTCTTCTTAATTAAAATGAATGCAAAGTTTTTTAAGTGCGGACCTTGGGTAAAATTATGAATTTAGATGTACGATTCTATACGTTTACGATCTTACTAGTTTCGCACTATTTTATATGACATTATTGATTCCGTATATTCGAGTGAATAGTAAATATGTAATTTTGACTGCTGCTATTGCCTCATCATTATGCTTCAAAGATAACATTTTTTTGCAACTAGTTCTATGGGGTTGCTCTTAGAATCATCTTTCCTTGCTTGTAATGCAATGAGAGATCTAGCAGAGTTCTAATCTTCATTGGCCTACACTGATCAGTCTTTGTTATTTATGAAAGGGGCAAATTTGTGCAGCTATTACCCAGTAAATATTATGAATGGTTCAATGAAAAGACGGATGCTTAATTAACATTTCTCTTGACCTTGTAATCTTTGCTTGATGAGTTTAATGTTCTTTTACAGGGTATTGGTAACGAAAAAGGACTTGATCAATTTAACAGGTGCTCATGGGCCTCCTTAGGAGGATTTTGGACAATAATAAGCGGGTTCAAGAGGCTGCCTGTTCAGCTTTTGCAACACTTGAAGAGGTCTTTCCCATAAACTCCTTTTGTGTTGGTTGCAATGAGATCTTATGTCCACCATTAAATCTTAAATCTTTAAATCACTCTTTGGAATTACTAGCAAACCGAGAAACGAAGGCTGATTTAATCATTTACTTTTCTTGGGCGGGAGATATAACCTTTAATCAGTTAACTAATTATTTTCATTTGTTGTCAGGAGTCTGCTTATGAGTTGGTTCCACATCTAGAAGTCATCCTGCAACAACTTATGTGTGCTTTTGGAAGATACCAGGTCTATTAAGTGCTTACTTTTGGCTTAATTAGTAGTTCCATTAGCTGTCAACTTTTTATTTTATTGGTCACACCATGATCTTCTGGATATAGTTTGCCATAATTGCTCCTAATCCCTCTTTATTTGTTCATGTATAGAGACGAAATCTTAGGATTGTTTATGATGCAATTGGTACTTTGGCTGATGCTGTTGGGGCGGAACTAAACCAGGTATAAGATTCATCTTGATACAGCCAAACCATCTCACCCATTTATCAACTGACATCTGTTTTTGCAAACCAGTGTCATGAGTTATCATAAATTCTATTTTGCCTTTGAGTTGTGAATAATTTGAGGTATTGCGTCTTTCTGGCATGTAGCCCAGATATCTTGATATTTTGATGCCTCCATTGATTTCGAAGTGGCAACAGCTGTCTAACTCAGACAAAGATCTATTCCCCTTATTGGAGTGCTTTACATCCATTGCACAGGTATTTAAATTTATTTATTCATCATCCACACATGCTTTTTGAATGGTGCATGTATTGTCAGGGATTTCTGAAATTTTTATAATTGGAGATTCATATTGAAAGTAATCACCCAGAAAAACAAGAGTTATTGGAAATTGTATGAACTTTATCTGGTATACACAAATGATAGTTCTCACTGTATAGGATTGGTGATATTTGGAGTTTCTTCATAGATATGTCCATAGACTTACTGGAGAAATAATTGTTTTTGTATTTAACCAAAAAAATGAATTTTCTTTTGGTGGTGAACGTGTTCCTACTACCATGCATCATTTGTGCATGCAAGTTACTGAATTTAAAGTTCCCATATGCTTGGCTGGTTCATTAGTAATATTATTTATTTATTTATATTATTATTGTTATTATATTGTTTTGTGGCTTGTCTTTTTATAAAATAGCTATCATCAACATTTTTTAGGCACTTGGAACGGCATTTTTCTCAATTTGCTGAACCTGTTTTCCAGAGGTGCATGGTTATCATCCAGTCACAGCTGTTGGCAAAGGTTCTTACTTCCTTTCATATTTTTTCTTGTAATATTCGCCTTGGTTTTGCTTTCATATTTCTGCAAATAAACCGGGCTGAGTTGAACTTCTGTAAGCTTGGGTTCAGCTCTTGTAGAAATTGTTGAGTTGGAGCTCAAATAGCTCACGAGCGTCAAAGATAAAATAAAATCTAAGTGGTTAAATATATAAGACGAATATATATATATATATATAATATAAAGTCAACAAATATTTTGTTCAGGTTTCAAAATTGTCAAAACCAAACTTCAGGTATGAAAAAAGTCCATGAAAATTTTGTTTAGATACCAAATTGTTCAAAACCAGATTTCAGATACCTAATTATTCTTTTAAAAAAGTATGAAAAAAGTCAACAAATAGTTTGTTCAAGTATCAAAATTGTCAAAATCAAATTTCATGTATGAAAAAAGTCAATGAAAATTTTGTTTCGGTACTAAATTATTTGTATGCCAAACTTCAAATACTTTATTGTTTTTTTGTAAAAGTATGAAAAAAGTCAACGAATAGTTTGTTCAGGTATCAAAATTATCAAAACCAAACTTCAGTTAAAAAAGTCAACAAAAACTTTGTTTAAGTGCCAAATTGTTCAAAACCAAACTTTAGTATCTAATTGTTCTTTTTGCGAAAGTTCAGGTACTATTTTCGTCATTAACCTTATAAATAAATAGATTAGTGGATAAAGAATAAAGATTAAGTTATGTATGTATGTATATAATTTTAAAATTAGTCAGTTGTTTTATTGTATTTTATACATACAATATAGAATGTATAATATATATAACTAATGAGTTAGATTGTGAGTCTAGATAGAAGCTTGAGCTTAACTTGTTTACATAATTAAGCTTTACTTTGGGCTAAAGGTTGGCTCATTTACTAAACAAAGTTTGAATTGGGCTCAAGTAGCTATCGAGTAGTTCGATTCATTTACAACACGACTTGTTTGCTCGTCATTCTACTGCTCATTTTTATAAAGATCACAGCCAATATAATTAATTTCGTATCTTTTATGCTTTATACTAGTTCTTATATTATGTTATTATCCATGTCATCATCCCTAAACTACTTGGGCTTTATAGCATTGAATAGCAAATCAAAATAATATTGCAGAGACCTTAGGCTTAGAACACATTGCGAGGATGTAAATTTAAAATGAGCTTCCAATTTGATAAAAAAATTTCAAATCTGTAGAGCCCTCTTCATATTTAAACTTCTTAATATTGCCACTTTATTGATTAGACTTGGGTCTGTTTGGATTGTTCGATTTTTATTTATATCTGTATCTATATCTGATATGTATTGCTTTTTTGATCTGTTTATAAGTAAAAATGTTTATTTTCTATCTGTATCTGTTGCTTGACAAATAATTTATTTGAAAACGATAAAAAAAGATGTCAAAACAACCAGAAACCAACAAACCAAATAGAACCTTAATTTTGTTCAAAAAGGTCATTACTAAACAACTATTCTACTAGTTCCTTTCACCCCTAACACCCCCATACCTTGTTCGCACAACCCACACACCCCACCCACCCCCCCAAAAAACCCTCTCTCCCTTCTTCAAGTGCCTTAGACAACTTTATTTCATTTCTTAAGATGGAATGAATTTTCGCCATCTGGTACAAAAGTAGGAAAATCTCACCTAGTTCAATGAAGTAGCATCAAAGCAATTGAAGTCAATAAATCTCAACTGTTTAACATAGTTAGCTTTGTACATTCTTGCTTTGGCTTGGCCATACCTATTGACACTCTTTATTGGACATTTGCCTTTTGACCCAGACCTTCTCTTGTGTATTATTTACCACACTAAAACCTATACTTTGGTATTTATCCTCTTTGGTTCCTCTATATGTCATCCTTGCATGGACACGAGTCTGGCTCAAATACTTATTTCTTTTGATGCAGTTACATGGTAAACCAACTCATGCATCTACAGCATGTAATCTAAATATTAGTGTATTTGATTTGGCATTCCAATAGCAGATGGTCTGCAATACAGTTGTTTCTTCATCAAAAAGCATTTTAGTGTGTATAATTTCAATGTGCCTGGTAGATCGTTTAATTATTTCTGTAGAAAGATCCTGGAACTTATGACTGCAGGTTGCAGTTCCTGCTTTTCTCCTTCCAATTGATTGTTCAGGTTTCTGCCAACAACAGCTCAAGTAAATGAAACACAAAGAGTGAAATACATACTACATAGCTTAGATATTTATAGGAAGAAAGATTTTTCATTTGCTATCTTTTATCTATTTTCTGAAACACAAAACCGCATGGGACAAAGAACAACACCAGGAATGTTGATTGGATCAATATGACTACAAAAGGTTGATTTAATCAATATCTTGATTATAGCTAAACTATCCCTTTGTGTGAAAATGGACAAGAATTAATCTAGCTAAAACTTCAAAAGAAAGAGAACTATCCTAAGCATCTTTCATTTCATTTTTTGGCAACTATATTGATCACGAGGCTCCATAGCTTCCTCTTGGTGAACTCAAGGATTTCTTAAAGGAATCAAATAGCCTGGAGATAGAAGTCAAAATTGGTTTTGAAATGCATGTCTCCAGCCTAACCTTCCTTCCAAATTCACATTCAATGAAGATATGAGAGTGGATTCCTTCTCTCCCTGGTATAAATAGCATGGTTTTCGATGAATAACAACCCAACTGCAGCTTATCCATGGTATAGAGGTTTTGTGTGCAATAGCCGAAGAATGAAGGCGGACTTTGGCTCATGTCCCTTAAATTATATGAAAACGCACCTAGGAACTTTAGCAGCAGGGAGCTAAAGGGCTTTATATGCTTCCTTGATTGAGAACTCTGTAGAATAATTATTTATCCAAGAGGGATCACGGCGTCTCTCAACTCCTTCTTGATGACATACCCAGGCGAACCATTTGGCCATTCCCAGCCTTGGCCATTAATGGAAGTGTAAATTGCACATTTAACACTGAACTTTACTCAGTTTTGTACAACTATTTGAGTTTTAACATTGTTAATTTTCCAACCACAAATTTTTCAAGGTCATTTATAATAGTAGTGAGTTATCTAAATGAGTAAAGTTTGGGAAGTTAATTGCAAAAATAAATAAAATGCAAACACCAAGTTGATACTTTTAGATTGAAAAAATGGGCAAAGTGCATGTACTAAATGTGACATTTACCCTAATGGAGTTATATGACTGAACCTCCTTTAAGAACCCATAGAATAAATGTTTCATTCTTCTAGCCAATCAAAATCACTATTATTATTATTGTTCTCTTTTTTTTTTTTTTTTACCCCAAGGATCATATCTTCTCCCGACTCATTCTTGATGACATCCTAGGTGAACCATTTGTCTGTTCCCATTTCCCACTTCCCACTTGTATAGGATTTGCACTTATGGCCTTAATTGGAGAATTTTACACCAACACTACTAGGCATTTTCCAGGATTATAGAACTCCTGAAACTTTTATCCTTAATAATTTATACCTCTACCACCTGGGCCAATGAGAAGAATTGACATCAGTATAAAGGAACTAGATATGCTTCAACTCTTTGGCTTTCTTCCAAGTTATAAGGTCAAGTACACCCGAGCCACCTTCGTCTTTAGGCTTACAAATATTCTCCCAAGCAGCTTATGCCTTAGTCCTATCCTCTTATCATTTCTATTTCATAAGAAATGTCTCATTTTCATCACAATATCTTTTAGAACCTTCTTTGGTATAGTGAAGTTGGAGGACCAATAGACTTGTAAAGTAAGAAAATACTCTTAATCAGCTGAAGACAACCAGTATAAGAGAATTTTTCATAGTCAAGAATTGATCAGATCTGATATTTCTCACAAGGCTATGATAAGTTGATTTGGAAGGCTTTGTTGAAGTGGGTGGTATGGTACTCCAAAATACTTTGCTGGCAGTTCAACAGCAGAAAATCTCAATATGATCTGTTGCTTTAATCTTCATTAACTCCGCTTAAAAAAAATGACACACTTTGAGAAGAGTCCCCCATGCTGTCCTAAACAAGTGATAAAGAGGAGATTCTAGCATTAGAAGAAAATTATAAGATTGATCGTCCACAATACATAAATGATTAATTTTTTCCTGTTTACTTCTTCAAAGGAATTCAATACCCCTTTTTTGATCATCTTCTCTCAAAATACCTGAGGAAATTTTCATGACTAGCATGAAGAGATAAGGGAGATCTGGGGTCGCCTTGACAATGGTCATGTGAACTAGGAAGAAACTAGTTCACCATTCAAGTTCATGGACAATTTAAGGGTGGAAACACTTTAATTGAGATAAGGCCATAACCCTTAGGACTTGCTCAAGGAAGCGTCAACACATTTACCGCAATGATGTTCGTAAGAACCTCTTGATGCCAGCGTATTGACCTAAGCACCCTTTTATTTTTTTGGTGCTTGTGTTGATTTTCTAGGCATCCTTTGTGCTTGTTGATTGCTCTTGTACAGGGGTATAACCTCTTTTTTTTCCCATTATATTTGTTTCTTTTTGGTGGTGTTTTTTTTTTTTTTTTTTGGGGGGGTGGTTGGGGTGTGGGGTGGGTGGGTTTGTGGATCTGACTTAAATAGCTGAAGCTTCTTTGGACTGGGTTTCACTTTCTTATCTTCATTAACTAAACTTGGCATATTTTCTTATTCAAGATATAAAATTGCATCTGACGGACAGCCTTTTTCTGAATTTAATTGATGATGTATCTCTCTACATGCAGAAAGACAAGATGATTCTGTTGAATCAGGGGTTAAGCCCTCTTTTTTCCCGTTATGGTGAATTAATTATATAAATTAATAAAAATCTAACTTTACTCAAAAGATAATAAAGCTTAGCTTCTTTTGAGTGGGGTTCACTTTTTATCTTCATTAATTAATCTTGACATATTTTATTATGCAAGATATAAAATTGGATCTCATGGACAGCCTTTTTTTTTTTTAGAATCAATTGATGTCTTATCTCTCCACACACAGAAAGACAAGCTGATACTGTTGAAGCAGATGTATTAAAGAAATATTATAATAAGGGCATCATTATCACACTACAGGGGCAAAATTGAGTAGTTTCAGGCTACATATTTGCAAATGCCCTTTGAATATGGGTAAAAGGAAAATAATGGTGTGGTTTAAAGAAGCATGTGCAAGGAAACGTTGGAAGAGGGGTTGTTCAAAGATAAAGAGCCACATTTAGTAACTGTTGTATGGTCTTTATTACTGATAGGGGCTTAGTCTCATTATAGAATGGGTTTTAGTGTGCTTATTCGTTCAAGAGTACTTTATAAGCATGTCCAACAATTAGCTTTTGTTTATTTATGTGAGTGCTGGCATCTGCTTTATATCTGAAGATGCTGCTTTGTTTTTTCAGGTTGATCCTGCTTCAGCTGGGGTTCAATATGACAAGGAATTTATTGTCTGTGCGCTGGACCTGCTCTCAGGGCTGACAGAAGGCATGGGTACCATGATGGAGAGTTTGGTAATATTTTGTCTAGATTTTTCTCTAGCATTCCATCTTTGTCCTAACATTTTGGTTAGAAGTATAATTTTTCCAGTGTATTGTTCTAGAAATTCTTGTTTGCATGCTTTTCATACTGATGAAACTATTTTTTCAGGTTGTACAAGGCAATTTAAGAGATTTGCTTTTGCAATGTTGCATGGATGATGCTCCTGATGTGCGACAAAGTGCTTATGCTCTCTTGGGAGACCTTGCTAGAGTGAGTGAAATGCACTTCCCGGAAATTCCTTTCACATCTGTTGATAAATTTTTAAGGGATCTAATACATTTGCAATGTTTCCAATACCAGGTCTGTCCAGCATATCTACATCCCCGTCTATCTGATTTCGTAAATGTTGCAGCTAAACAGCTGGTGAGAGGCAGTTGTCTCTTTTCTGGATATATATACAGAGGCTGTGGTATTTTGGCAAAATACAAATAAAAAAATCTATACTATGTGCAGGGAACTGCACAGTTGTCAGAATCCATATCAGTGGCAAACAATGCATGTTGGGCAATTGGTGAACTAGCAGTTAAGGTGAGGTTTAGATTTTCATTTCTGCTTTTCTAAGAAGAAAGAGGCCATCATTTTGGCTGTGGTTTTACTAGGCGGAAAAATTTCTTAAGTTAGATAAGAGCTTTTGTTATGTATACAGGTGGCTTATAGATCCCCATGAGATCATCTCACAGGTCATGTAATCTACAAAGAAGAATTTAATATTTTTGCATGAAAATAGGCCATTGCCATTGGTGCTAGCCATTAAGAAGAGCATGCAAACGCATTTGTGTTGACTACCTTGGCCATGCTATTTGGCTTTAATTCTAATGAGGGAAAGCCAAGGAGGAGCTAAAAATTTGGGACCAAAAATCTCTGATGGGTTTTAATATAATCTATTAGATATGTCCATATTGATTATATACTGCTAATAATGTAATTGGCTGTTTGAAGAAACCAACAACAATAACACTACTTTAGCCTTATATCTTATCAGGTGGGGTTAATTACCATATCAATTGTATATTGCTAATAATGTAAATGGTTGTTTGAAGAATCCAACAACGCCGCCATTCTAGCCTTATTATTATAATGTGGGATTGACGTTATGAACCTTATTTTCCCATTGTGCTCTATTCTCGTTTTGAAAAAAACAGTATGTGGGTACAACATCAAATAGTGCAGTATCTTCATGATGTCAAGATATTTAGATTGCTCTAAACAAATTTATGAAAGTAATGAATGTGGATGCAAGATTAATGCCTTCATTGTAGTTTATCATAGTATTTGCTTGAAAGATTACCCTATGCACTAAACTATGCTTGTTTGTAACTAAAAATGTTGTCAATGCATGGTAACTGCTTTTTGTCCCAAAAATAAACAATGAAGCAGGTGGTTCTTGGATGGACTTATATCTTCCGTTGAGGGCTGTTTTTGTTCTCACATTTGCATTTTGCTGTTTATCGTGATGGACTGGTTGGAAAATGTGTGCCGATTGCTCATCCTCACATGCAAATCTTCTTACCGTTAATTCTGTAGGAACTTAATTAATTAACTTCATATAGACAACTTTCCTTTCTTTGGCCACAAAAAAGAAAAGAAAAAAGAAAAAAGGAAAGTATCCTTTCCATATGCTGGCATGGAAAGCTATTGGGATGGTTTTCTCATGGTATTTACATGTGATTTTTTCATGCTGTTTGGCTTAGTGTCACATGGTCTGTTGTCATATTTATTTGCATGGACTTTTTCTGGTGTCCTTTTCATTCATTTCTATCTCAAGTATTTGCTTTTCCAAGAAAATTAAGGGCAATGGTATTCAACTGTCAGGTTCACCAAGAAATTTCTCCTATTGTCATGACTGTGGTTTCCTGCCTGGTCCCAATCCTTCAACATGCAGAGGTATGGTTTTCTTGTAGCAGTATCTTTGGGCAAGCTCTTCTCCTCCCAAATTTCACTAATTCCTGTTTTGTGTTATTCAGGCACTTAATCGGTCACTTGTTGAGAATAGTGCAATTACTCTTGGGAGACTTGCTTGGGCATGCCCAGAGATTGTATCTCCCCATATGGAGCATTTTATGCAATCATGGTGTATGGCCCTATCTATGTAAGTCGGTCTCATCCTTCCAGTTGTTGGCCTGAGTATTGCTAATAAGCTTTAGGAAACAATATCCACATTGGGCAATTTAGCTCTTCCAAATTCTGTAATTGGTGGCAAGAGAAAATAACTTCCAGTCATAATAATTTTAAAAACATTTAATCCCCACAAATGGGGTCCTTTTCACTATAGTTCTATTTCACTATAGTTGTATTTTTATTGCTTATGTTGTCACAATTCTCCAACTTCTGGTTGTGAACCTGATCACCCTGTCATCCCTACTATGAACAAAGAAATGGAAATCTGATTTCATCAAAGCTGCTGATATGTATATTGTCATAGTTTTAGAGCATAAAACCCGCACCAATTTGAGCCTTTAAAAACTTTGCTAAGAATTTTTGACAATTAATATGGCATAAGAAGGTAGGTTTTGAGAATCAGAGTTGTTGCTAATTTGTACATAAATTAGTTCTGAACGATTATTCTTGGTCCATGTCTTTGCCTACATGCAAGGAGTGTGTCACATCATAATTATACAACTGTAAATATGTCAGCTCTTTGAGGGTTAGATATTTGGATTCATCAGAAGAGAAAGTTAAGGTGGCATAATTGGAGTAATGAACTTGAACCTTGAATAACTACTTAGGTTTCTTTTGTTGTTACCGAGGCAAGCTTGGGTTGTTAGATGTAATTAGGTTAAGCAAGTGCTGAAAAGCTTGCATTGTGGAATACTTTCCTTACACAGATTATGTGCATTTTCAAACACATCAATGCCAGCAATGTAGAGAATAAGATGAACTGAACTGTTACACACATTAATGGGAACTGTTACTCATCCATTACTTGTTTTAATGGTATTATATATCAATAGAAAAAATGATCTATATGTTGATGTTTAGATTCTCTATAATGTAATGAAATTTCACCACTTTTTAGGTTTTGAGTGTGGTCCTGGTGACATATTTGTCTTCACTGCAGGATTCGCGATGATATCGAAAAAGAAGATGCCTTCCGTGGTCTTTGTGCAATTGTCTGTATTCTTTTCCTCTTGTCTGCACAACTTTTCTTTGGTTGCAGTTCAATCAAGATTTACACCATGAAGGGAAAATCTTTTGCAGGTTCGGGTGAATCCATCCGGGGCCTTGAATTCATTGGTGTACATGTGCAAGTCTATTGCAAGCTGGAACGTATGGTTTCTTCAGCTATTGAAAATCAATACCTTCATCTTTGTCTTTGGGTTTATTTTTTTTTCATATATATATATGTGCGTGTATATAATTTTTGGGGTTTATCCTCATTTTTTTATATTTTATTTTGAAAATTTTCACCTAGGTAATAAGAAGTGAGGATCTACACAAGGAAGTTAGCCAGGTGCTGCATGGATATAAACAGGTTTTCACCCTTTCTCATTCATTTGTCATATTTGAAGGGGACACTGGTTTACAAACTCGCTGCTTCTGGCTGTTTGATGCGTTTATTCAAATGGACAATTTTATGATTGCACATAGAAAATGGATAAAGTAAATACACATAAAACAAATGCATGTAAATGGAAATAAATGTCAAGAATGCATAACATTCAGTTTAATCTGAGCACTTTCAGATTTTATATTCAAATTCACTGAAATTGTTGATCTCATTAACTCTGATTTTCCTTATAGTTCTATGATCTTGCAGATGTAAGTTTATGTCTTCTCCAATACATTAGTAGTTGGGATACTGTTACGAATGGTCGTATGATGATTCTTTAGAACACTCTCATACAACGTCATGTTTTATTCATAAAAAATTTGTAGTAAAAGTGATAATTTACTTGGTCCTTTACAAAAGGTAAACAATGTAAAGAAATGCATATAAATTTGTAAGAGTGATAAATTAGATAAGCTAGTAGACTGGTGTAACATACGTTAAGATACATAATACACACTGATTTTTGTTTTTAAAATCAACTCTAGGAACTTTTATAGTAATCTTTTACCTTTGGCTGCATAATATCCCATATAACAGTGGCTTTTTTTTAAAGCTGGTGTAATTAATTCTAGTGGTAAATTGGACAAAGAGATCAAATTTGTTAATTTGTATATACAAAGACCAGATAAAATAGCTTAAATAATACAAGACCAGTGGTGCAGTCAAGCAATTGACCTATATTTTTATAGTTTGTTGATATTGTAGAACATACTTCTTATAAGAATTACCTTTGGAACTGCAGATGCTTGGGGATGAAGGATGGCAGCGATGTGCGTCTGCATTAGAGCCTTCAGTGGTGGAGAAATTAGCCAAATATCAGATCTAGTTTCTCCCATCTCATGAGTATTGCATGGCCTTGTTATCTGGCACCATATTTCATGATGCTGCATCTCAGGTGTCTCTGGGTAGTAAGCTGATTTGTTGTCAGAGGTCATAAATTACAGAGATCCTTGCAAGGAGGTCAAGCTGTGCTGCTTCCTACATGCTTTTCTTTTGTGCTAAAATCTTTCTGTCCATTGCAAATGAGGCCAGCTAAAACGAACTTGAAAAAATGAGTCTGGATGGTGCAATTTTTCTAGCACCTGCCTATAAAGTCTATTTATGATTATTCACAGTTTTCATCCCATTGGTATTGTCGTATTTATTGCTTGGGTTATTTATTCGAGTCCCTAGTTATGGGTTTCTGGGACTGGGTAAGTGTTGGGAGCATTATTGGAATTGTCGTAGGAGCATCAAGTCATTTTGTTCAGTCCTTTTTTACCACTTTCCTTTTCCCTGTTCTTTTTGAATTCCAGTAAAAGTCAGTTTTGTTACCATTTTCATTTTTGTTTCCACATTTTGGGGTTAGTGGTGCTGTTGTTTTGAAGAGTCCCTTCCTGGCTGGCTACTTATTGGGCTGTTAAATTTTCTGGAGATTGAGTGAGGTTATGGAAGATTGGATATCCCTGTAAGTTCATCAATCAAGAATATTATTTCGTCTAGTTCCTTATATATTATTGTGAAAAGAAAATGTAACATCATGTTAGAATATAGGCGGATTGGTTTTGTATCATAATTCATTTCTGATTCTTTGTTGAGAAGTTACATCAGATCTTATTGGTGCGTAGTATTTCTTCTTCTTCTTTACTTTTATTATATTATATTTTTGCCTTTCTTTCTCTGGGTTGAATATTAGAGGAATCTCAGTTCGTGATGAGACAATTGCATACCTTTTACACTGGAACTCTTACCAGTAACATTCTGGTTGCATGTTTTGTGGCTGTGTACTGAATAATGGACGAATTATAATTAAAGAGTTTTAAAAATGGTTGATCGACCGATGAAATTTTATGATAAGAATTACTTGTGTGAATTATTAGTTGAAGTCATTGCATGAAGAGTAAAATGGTGAGAGGTAGGTATGCTAGAAAAAAGAAGGCGAACGGGGCACGTGGTGTCTTTTTATCATGCTAGGTATGTAGAGCTTTTTTCATTAGATCAGAACTTAGCGGAGGATTAATCAGTGTAAGCTAGTTGATCGTGGTGGAAACGCTTAATTCCATCGGCACATCCTTCCATAACTGATGTCTGATAATACCGGATATGGCTCAAACGGTTAACTGTTAATTTCTGAACGTGGCATCTGGCAACAACGAGTAGAACCCTTGGCTTACCTTTTATTCTTTCACCCAATAATATTTTTGTAAATCTAATTCAACGTCTTTTTGTATCCTTCAAGGTATGCTGCGAATGGCTGTAATTGTATGAGCTGTGCGAAGGACGAAATAGCTTCTAAGAAAACCCAGCCTTGGAGATGTCAACCCATATTCTAGTAGGACCTGAAGCTGACTTCGTGCACAATTGTACGAGAGAGTGGACGCTGATGAAATAGGAATCTCAAACTCGACCGATTGTGGAAGACCGGCACAAAGCCCACAAATTTAGTAAATATGCTATCTAGGCGATAACGTGGCATTTTGCATTTAGGAATCTCGGTTGAGGCGCACTCCTCCCTCTTCTACCACTTGCAAGAAGTAAAAGGTGATCCCCTATTTTGCCTTCAACTAGGTTGGCAACAAATCTAGAAGGGATACGGTGGATCATTACCCACCAATTGAATTGTTCTTAGAACAACGAATCATTGTGAGGTCATTCTCTTCCAGGCCTCTCTCAGAGTTCTTTCTCATCCTGTACGTCTCGCTTCTTTCCTCCACTACTATAATCATTTTCAATATTTCTACATCAAAATCGATTCATTAATTCTTTCTTGAGAACTCTCACCTTGGACAGTACGGTATCTACTTCAGATAACTATCACCCGGTGGCATATTTCCTAATGTTTTCGTTTGAACATCAAAAAGTATCTTCTCCTTGCCTACCTAAGTGTAATACGACTGCTCTTAACACCGATTGGACCTAATCTATGCAAGAATGGTCTAACTAATATTATTGCCATATTCACGTCATTCAAATTCAAGAATTGCATAGTATATGGGGATGATGAACTTTACCCATTGATGGTAACATTATGTAGAATATCACATGGCTACTTAATTATACGGTTTCTCCAATGCAAATATATGGTCACTGACTTCAGCTCCATTGATCCTAATTTTTAGAATAGCGATTAAGATATAATCAATAGCAGCCTTCTGAACTCAGTAATATTTGGTTTTTAGTCAGCTATTGGTTGGACCCAAAATTGGACCACCATTTGGTTTTTGGTTCACCATTTACTTTTCTTCTTTGGTTGGTGATGATTCCAGTCAAAAACTGTTTTTAAAATGGGTAAATTACACTAGAAGATATTAATATTTAGGATAACATCATTTAAGGTATGAACGCTTTGAGTTGTTAAAAAAAGTATAAACGTTTCACATAATTTTGCACAACTCCTCATGTCCAACTCATTCCTCACATCCAGCCAATGATGAGCAAAATCCATGGCAAAGCTTTACGTAAGACTATAATCCCACATAACTCGTTGCAACTTTGTCATAGCTCCAATTGAGCATCCGTTTTGGAGCTCTTCTATTGATTGCCCGTCAAGTCATAACACATATTTTATGGGGGGCTAAGTGCATTGCATCGTACCATTTTCTATTATGCTACATAAAGACAAATTTTGAGCTTTTAGAAGAATTATCATCATATATATCTAATATGCATAATTAGTGTTGGTTAAGATGTGTGGCTTATTTATTACTTGACCTTCCATAAATCCTAATGTGTTACTAGCCATTTTATTATACTCTAGATGCGATTAAGCATTTAACCTAAAGTCTCACTCTAATACCAATTGTTAAACCTATGTAACACCTATGAATTAATGATTATGACTAATTTTGCTTGTTTGTCAAACTTAATGCCTATTTGATGTAAACTCACAAGTAAACAACAATAATAAAGTGTGATAAGTAAAGGATAAGGGTTAGAGAAGATAGCACTGCAATTTAATGTGGAGTTCGGTCCTCCCCTTATCTCCATAGTCTACACAATGCCTCCAAAGACAACTTGACACACACTTTCAATTCAGCAAATAATAGTCCACAAGGAGCTACAACCAACTCAAATACAAACACCAAATGCACTTGAGTTGTGCTTTCACAACAAGCTCTCAGGCACACTTGGCTCAACTCAATAAGTCACTAATAATCACTCAACAAACTATAATATAGTGCTTTGCAAGAGATAACAATTACTTTATAAGTAGCATTATACTATTTCTCTCTCTTATAAATTAACATAAATTACAAACAAAGCTTTGAGAGTGGTTACAAGGTTTAGATAGTAATAAATGAGCTCAATTAACACCCTCTAACTACCAAAACATTTGTATTTATAAGCTCTCAAAAACTTCTAGTCGTTACCCCCAAAAACATAAAAAATGGTCGTGCATTAGATGCGCCAACGGCTAGTTGAAAAACATAGAGTCCGGACTCTTTACAACTAGTTCGGACTTCTTGGACTTTTCTGTATTGATAAGACATTTTGTTCTTCAAGTGTCCAAACTCTTTATGAAGTGATCTAGACTTCTTAGATTCTTGCACACTTGTCCACCATTCTATGCTCAACTGGTTTGGCTCTTTGTTAGAGACTCCAAACTACTATGACACTTTTTGACATTCTTTGACCTAAACAAACATTTTGTGTTCCAAGTGGTTTGGACTCTTTCCAAGTGATCGAAACCAAGTGATCCGAACTCTTTCTCAAGTGGTCCAGACTCTTTCCATGTGGTCTGAGCATATTAAAAAGCACTTGCAAAAAATAAAACAAACCATTGCACAGGTTTAGATAACTTCAATATGATTCGGACCACTTTGCAAATACAACACATGACTTTACATATTTATTTTACTAATTGAGTGTAACTTATTCCAATCAAATGGGTAATTGTGTAATTCATTTCCTCATAAAAAATCTCATTAAACTCATCAGTTCAACATAAGTGCAAAGGACCGCTATTTAGATGAGACATTTTGAGCTAATGTAGGTACTTGATGTATAGATTTTCAATACTAGAGAAGCTTTACTCAACATGGATGCATCATGGTTGTGTTGAAAGGTCGTGTTCCTAACACAAGTGGAACACAAGCCATGCTAAGGGGTTGTGTTGGTTCAAGGGTTCAACACGAATGAAAGCATGGCCATGATGAGAGCTGTGTGAGCATTAGTAGCTTAACATAGGCACAACCTAAGCTGTGTTAGGAGGTGGTGTTGGCCTAGACTTTTAAGATAACTTTAATGCAGTTGAAATTTAAAGAGAAGGAGATTTTAGGTGAATTCATGAGTTGACAAGGTATTAAAACTTGAAAACAAGACACATCTAAAATATCTATTTACTAGGACATCCTAAGGAAAATCATTTCTTTAGTAATTTAGATGCTAATTATAGATATAATTTATCAATATATTTTCTAAGTCCTCCCCCACTACCTTGCCCCACCATATACACACAATTGATCACAAATGATTACATTTTCCCAAGCCAACATGCAATATTCATTTAAGTTCTTAATTCTCCTAATTCCTTACTAGAGATTAGACTTCACATGACATGCTATAAGTCCATATTCCTTTCTCTTTAACTTAAATCATTATTAATTCACCTATTTACTATTGTAAATCATCCTAAAACATCTCTAAAACACCAATAAATCTAAGTATGTGCCAAATTGTTAATTTTTCAATCCTGCTCCTTTATGACCAATTCCAAACATATATACATATTATGAGCTACCAAATTCAACATTAGTAAAGCTCCTTAATCACTTTATTCAAATCAAGTTCTTCATTAAAAAAAAAAAAATCTACTCGATATAATTTGCTAAGAAATCCATCTATACATACCCAATTGCATGTATATCAGTTCTAACAATTGATATTTTGACAATTAATAAACTAAGTACTCTAATTTCTACAATTGATTGAGAAATTCATATTCGAACTTCAATTTTCGCTTCGTAGATATCATGTCATACTTATGCACAATTCTATACAATTTTTATCAAATTGCAACTTCTAATCAATGCGTAATTCATTATTCAATCCCATATCAATATATCCTCAAAGAATTCAGACATATCTCAATCCCGCATCATATTCATTAGTAAAATTATAATATTTGGTATCTCATATCTCCAAAAACCCATTTGACCCACCATTTATCACCAAAGCAAGTAAACCCACTTCAAATGGAGGCTTTTAGAACATCAAAATACTTGAAATTTAGCTATGTAAAACATCATCTAACACACATATCAATTTCTATGCTTAAAATGCTATAAAACTCACAATATCTCACTTTACACCCTTCTTCATTGACAATATTCCTAATAGGGGTTTATTACCATATACATTTGAGTTTAACTTGTGGTGGATTATGCTTCTATTTATGCCAAAACCAAGGGATATGGTGGTCATTTCATTGATATATTCATTTCAGGTGTCCAATGGTGAAACTTCAACACTTAGATAAAATTGAATGAGATTTTGAAGTTAATACTGGCATCAAGGTCCTCATCATGACCATAACACCTTTAATGATCTTCTCAGAGGTGAATTGTGGAAGATTTACAGGCGTGATCTAGAAAAAATTGGAATACAATGCAGATAACCGGCCTTGATACAGTCGTGACCCAAACAGTGATCTCCACTTATCACACTTGCAAGCTTTGATATGGCCATTATTTGAAGGAGAGGAAAAGAAGACAATAGAAATCATGACCTCCATCACAACCTTAATCAATGGGGTATAGGCATATCTGATATGATACAGACTACATCACATGTGTAATACATTGTATTGAAGTTATCTCGAGGAGATCACTAGCACCATTACGGCCGTGATCTACCTTAGATATGCGGACATTTGGAAGATAATGTCCCGTGACACGACCGAGATGGTAGTTATCTTATGATATGTTTTCGTGCCAGTTGGATTAAAAAGACATGTTGGAAGGGATGAAGCCCAATTGATGCATTTCTTTGCCATTTAGACATACTTGGTGATGCACAACATATAAATACTAACCCCAAACATTGCAAATGATCTAATCTTCACTTTTGTAATATGAACAAGTGTATCCATTGTGAAAGAGTGTTGTACTAATTCATAGTTTTAGTATCATAGATTATATCAGTTTAGAGTGATTTATTTTTCGTTAAAGATTCTTGAGAGGGAATGAGGGACATTTCTATAACTTGCATAGCAAGCATCAACATGATTGTATTTTGTTGGTCCCAAAAGAATAACTAAGAGGGGGGTGAATTGGTTATTTAATAAAAATTTCACTTTTCAAAAACTCAACAAAGTTCACACAACTTAGTTAATCAAATTATAATGGCTTTAAAACTCACTTGAAAACAATAATCTTAATAACCCATAACTTTAATTAAAATTCGGATAAAATAAGTTCACTTAAATTTACAAAAGATTAAATGAAAGTTTAAAGTTAAACTTCTAGTTTTTACTCTCTGATTAGAAAATGAACTTCTAATTACTCTCTAAGTATAGAATGCAGCAAAATCAAACAATTCAATATGCACGAAATTTAAAGAGATAATAGAGAAGAAAGTGCAAAATCGATTTATAGAAGTTCTATCTTGAGTGTTAGTGCTCTCTTTCAGCTCCAACCCGAGGACCCAGTATTCTACACCGGTATGTTCCACTATCTAATCAAGAAATGAGAGTACAAGCTTGTTCAACTACAATGAATTTCAATCATTCTGCTCAACCTATCTAGCTTCACTTAAGCTATTTATTGGTCTACGGAGAAAGAAAGTCACTCTCACTCTTTTTACAATCTCTCACAAGAAAACTAAAGCAATGAGGAATAAAGAAACAAAGATTTATTCTCGGTTCAGTACAATGAAGACAATATAGAATAACAGTATTTGGCTCAAAGAAATTCACAGCTTTCTATGTTGTTTTTTTTTTCTCACTTCTTTTCTATTTGAATCTCTGTTTGTTATACATATTCTTCATTCCCAACAGCTAGGAAAGGATAAACTTTTTTCTTGATATTTCTCCTTCATAACGTCTGCTTCCTCTGGATAAGATGAGAAATTAAACATTGAAGATGATCTTGTTCCTATTTTTGTGCGCCTATTGGAGATATTAATCTTGCTGTGAATGGGTCTTGAAAATTTAAACTTTATCGATTCAAATTATCCTTTAAAAATAACGTATCATAATCCCTTGAAGATAGGACAAAATATCACTGCTCATCTTCTTCTTCAAATTCAAAAAATTTCAACTTACAAAGATAAACTTGATTGTTGATGAAGATCCCATAAATTTCAACTACTTAAGGATAAATATCCGCTGATATGGTTAAATTTGAAAAACAATTTTGTATCACATTTCTTTGCAGCCATAAATCTCATGACCCTCAAGCACTCTAGCTGTCTTTAATTCTCTTGATTTTAAATTCTTCTTGCTATCTTAAATCTTCGTGATTTTGGATTCATTGTCTTGTTAAAAACACGCCTAAAATACAAAGATATTCATTATTATAGTTTTGAACTAATTTCGAAATTGATCTTCTTAACTGTTTGAACTTGAATAAGCTGTCATGAACTTTTAATTTGCCATCAAAACCTTAATTTTTCAACAATAAATCCTTAATTCAATAAAACTTGAATCCTCATGGATATTTAAACCAACTATGTGGAACATAATTAAATGTATAACCCAAATACATTCAACTTTGGATCTGGGTCTTCAAAACAACAAAACAATTAAAGAAAATCTGATCTATAACTTTCTGTTCATGTTTTGCAGCTTTTTTTTTTTGCAAGTTGTAGGTCTACTCTTTGATTTACCTTCTGACCGTTATTAAGTGTCTTGTAAACCAGCAATTTACCTTCTGAGTTACATTCAAACTATTTATTTGTTCTTGAAAAACTTTCCAAACACTTTTTGAAATACTTTCTGAGTTGAATCTCTTTTGGAAAATATTTTCATAAACCTTTGATCATACTTAAGCACTGCACACTTAATGAATTTGTTAGTAAACACTCATACATAATTTTTTTTATCAAAACCAAACTAGGAGACTTAACGTATTCAATGTCTCTCCTTTCTTATCTTTGTTTATTTTCTGTTGGTTGTTGTCTTTCATGATGTAGAAGAGCTTAGGAATGAAGAACTTTCTTAAGTGATTCAATGGAGTTGTTTTATCCTTTTGAATCTAGTGTGTTAGAGATGGTCTTAGAGGGTAGTTTGTCTTCACGCTAAGTGTCCACTGTATGGAAAAATATTCATTGGGTAAGAACCCGTATAATTAGGATAAAGGAATAAAATATTACTTTTTAAAAAAATTACGAAAATGCCATCGGGAAGAAAATATTTCCGATTTTAGGCAACATGGCCTCATCTCTTCAAGAGACGATGTCATAAGTGTGAGACCTCATCTCTCCAAGAGACGAGGTCTCATTCTTTGCAAGGACCTGGTCTCTCGAAGAGATGAGGTCAGGCTCCACCTCTACAAACATGACTTTATTACTTGAGAAATAAAAAAAATAACATATAAAACCTGTCAAATACAAATATAAACAGCTATATAAGCCATTAACTATGCTCCACTGTGGCTAAACGACAAAGAAACTGTAGTATTCCCAAACCCAATCCAAATACAACACAGTTATAATACCAATTCGCCTAAACACACATTCTTAATCCTAATCATTCAATCACAAAAGTATTGTGATATTTTCTCAGCACAGTACAATCAAAATATGGGAACTTGTAGACTCGCAACACATAATATGAAATGAAATAAAATGAAATGCTGATTGATTGTTCTCATAAAATGTACAAGAGAAAAGGAGTACAATCTACATACAAAAATAATATAAAAAAGTAAGAAGCTATATGCAACAATCAAAATAAGAAAATCTATCCTCTACTACTGCTGCTGCTGTGTGTCCCGCCTCCCTCGTCCTCGGCCTCTACCCCCTCCCGCCTCGTCCTCTACCCCCCACATACGTCCTGGGTAACGGGGTACGCAGATGAGAATGCTGTGTAGATGGATCAATCTCTGTAACTGCAACAGCCTCATCTCCAGTAGCAGCACTGTATTGATGGAATGGGACATGGTCTGGCTCCACCTGTGTGAGGCCCTCTCCCATATCATGTGATGGCGATGGTCGCCTCTTCTGTAGAGCTAGGGGGGTATGAAACTCAGTGTATGATGAGTCTGGTATGTGGGTGTCCCCCATATTGTAAGATGTGGATGATGGGCCAGTCTCATCATGAATGAGCAGACCAGGCTCATCAAGTGAAAGAGGTCACATGCAGCAACCTCGTCTTTTTGAGAGATGAGATCCTTTTAGAATGATACCTCGTCTCTCCAAGAGACGAGGTCAGGCAAGAGATGAGGCCATGTTGCCTAAAATCGGGAATATTTTCTTCTCGATGGCATTTTCGTAATTTTTATAAAAAGTAATATTTTATTCCTTTTCCCGTATAATTAGGTGGATATCTATTTATATATATTACGTAAATTAATAAATTCACTCAAAAGTTGTGATGATAATAGGAATAAGGAAAATAATAATAATAATTTGATAAAAAATTACAAAAATGCTTCTTGATAGAAAATAATCCAAAAAAGAAACAAGTTAAATTTGTTTTTTTGTGAGACAAATTTGTCTCTTGAAAAAACGAGTTCAACAAAATATAAACTCATCTTTTAAAAAGATAAATTTAAATTACCTATTTTAAAGATTATTTTTAATAGGATAATAGTTTTGTAAACTATTATAGTATAAATACTATTATTAAATTTTTTAAAATTATAAATTATAATAGTCTTTTATGTGGTTATTAGAAAGTTTTCTATGAAATTATGCATTACTTGCTAAAGCAATATTCTTTTAAAAGTACGAAAAATTTTATGGTCCCATTATTAATTTTGATGGAACCGGTCTTATCACTATCGAACGGCTTACATCATGCTAAATTATGATTGAACCAATAAAATAGTTAATATTCCAATTGTTTAACCACTAAAATAATTAACATTTCAATTATTATATTTATTTTAATTGTTAGATTGGACGATATAAGCTCCCTAAAAGTACAGGATTCATATATTATAAATGCAATGGGCTCTATTGTTTTGCGATCAAAGCTTTAATTATTTAGAACTCTTTGTTGTTGAGACAATTTTTTAATACCTTTTGACTAGTTATAATATTATTATTTTCACACTTTCGCCTTTTGTTTGTGAAAAAAAAAAAAAACAAAACAAAAACACTTACGACATGAATCTTTAGGTTTTTGTTCTTTTTTTCCCAATTTTTGTTAAGTATGTTTATTATTTTCATAAAATATGGATTTGTATATATTTCGCCAACATATACGTACTTTAAATTGAAATCTTAACCAGGTGCGATGTTAGACTACTATTTGTAATTTTGGAAGCTTTTTATATAATTTTTTTTTTTTACATTTATAGTCAACAGATTTGTAATATATCTTACTATTACAACAAATATAACGATCGATGTATTAAGTATTTTAGTAATATGATTATAATTGAATATAAATCTGCCTAGTTAAATAATCCAACCATAAAATTTTGTAACTTTAATTAGGTCTTATCTTATAAATATTTCCAAATGTATGCACGAAGATGCAATTCTTTAGAAACGTTCATCTTTTAAATACCCAATATCCCATTTATACGATATATTAATAACATAGAACATCTTTTTCAAATTTCTATTATCAAAATATTTTGGAATAATATTACAAATAACACCTAAACTTTGACAAAATATATAATTAGGTACTTAAACTTTAAAATTAATCAATTTATTACTTGAACTTTATAATTAATCAATCTAACACTTAAAAGAATTTTTCGTGCATGCTATGAGTATTTTTGTGGATTGGTTAGCGTATATGAAAAGTAATTATAGATATTAAATTGATCAATTTCAGAGTTCAAATACTCAATCGATCAATTTCAAAGTCCAAATTTCTAATTACATATTTTACTAAAATTCATGTGCTATTCACGACATTTATACAAATACTTTTATACCCCTGTCCGGGTATTGCCCATGCAATTATCCACAAAGGTTTCAATTATTCTTAAAGTTTTATAATATGTATAAAATTATATGTATATGTAAGTTATGTTCTTTTTTCATTTTCTTTGCCTAATAAATATAATCTTCTTGTTTCCTATACTTTTATTTTTCCATAGCTGTGTGCTTGTGAACTGTATGTATCACCCTTTTCAATGATGATTTTCTCTAGGTATTGAAGATTAATTTTGGATCACATACCTAGCCTTTTTCTCTGAATCTCGGCGCTTTATTAAATGAATTATTTTGTCTAACCGCATATGGAATTGTTATTTGAATTCTCAGGCTGCAGTCCGCATCTCTATTTATTTTTCTATCCATTACTCACTCTCTCTTCTTTTAGGTTTCAACCTCACCAGATAATTCAATCCCGTTAGTATCTTTATAGAAATTCTGAAAACAAATCATTCAGAGAGAGAGTAAAGGAACTACTCGTCAAAGTAATATACTAAAAAAAATCCAATTTCTCTTATTTTAAACGAATATAATTGATTTGAGTATTTAATGTTTATAACAAAATTTTTATAAATTATTCAAGTTCTCTAAGTTTATCTCTCTCTATCAAATAAGATACTCAATCAATATTGGAGATAATACTGGGCATGATTATGGACTTTTATCATTGCTTATAGCATGGCTGGTATCGTGTTTTATAATGTCATGTTTGGTACACAGGAATGCACCCGAAATGGAATCGTGATTCTCGGTTCCATTCCCTTTCCCATGTTTGGATGCACCTCTAGAAGCCGGAATTGTGATTCCTTGAAATTAACGATTCTAACTTTGGAAGAGAATTCGATTCTGCAAAACGGAATCACGATTTCATTCCAACTTTATTAATCGCATATAATATAATTACTCTTTTATCTTATTGTATATTCATAATTGCTAAGGACATTTTCGACAAAGACACCTATAGCCATTTCATTCAGTACACTTCCAAACATAGGAATGGATTTGTCATTCCGGAACTCATTTCATTACAATTCATTCCATTCTATTCCAAATCATTTGGTGTACAAACCTGACATAAGGGTAAAGTACACAAAAAATATTAAAGTTTTAGAGTAAATTTATTAAAATATTAATATTTTATGTAGTTAAAAAGAATAATTATTTAAAAAAAAAAAAGGAATAATTAACTTTTTGTAAAGTAAATCAAAAGAGACATTAATTAATGTTTCATTTAAGTATCAATATTTAAATATTTTTGATTAATTATTATTATTTTTTTTTTGTACAATACCTAGTTTAACTCATGTAAAATATTGAAATCTTTTTTGAAAACTCAAAATATTGATACTTCACATAGACTTATCCTTATATTATAATATAATTTATCGATTCTAACAATCATATTATCAGGTCTGTGATTAAATTGTATTCGCATAAAAGTTCAATCTTATGTGTAGAGTTCGTCCGTGATGTTTAAAATACATGGTTCCGTGCTATGATTCATTTAGAATGGCTAACGTCCTTTTTTAAAAATAAAAACCATATAATATAACATAGTATAACTTTTTAGTTTTACGACCAAGTCATCTTTTCAAAGAAAAACATAACGATATCATTTTTTGAGCCAATTTGTTTCGTTATATTTTGGTTATTTTTACATCATATTTTATCATTGTCAAACAAATATTTGTTAAAAAATAAATACTA
This sequence comes from Combretum micranthum, assembly GCA_024138025.1. Taxonomy (NCBI): domain Eukaryota; kingdom Viridiplantae; phylum Streptophyta; class Magnoliopsida; order Myrtales; family Combretaceae; genus Combretum; species Combretum micranthum. The sequence goes on along the minus strand of JAMXBD010000242.1, from coordinate 299,451 downwards.
ATGAAAAAATAACAATTTTACTCATAATCAGGCTAAACGGATACGATACAGATATATATGATACAGATAAGTTACAGATGCAGATCTGATACATATATGATACAGATAAAATTAGATAATCCAAACAGAAACAAAAAACTTAATTTTCTAATAAAAATTATTGCTTTTGATGAGTTTTGTCAACGTGGTATATGCAAGTTAGTATTAACATATTGATAACAATTTACAGAATTATACAGTTGTAATTATTTGTTAGTTTCTCTTTGTACATGTGTTTAGTTAGGATAGGCTGTTATTTTTAGTTTGTTATCTTTTATGTACATATAATAGCTTCCTCTGTACATTTGACAGTTCAACGAAATACAAAGATATTCTTTACTTTATATACAGTTGATCTCAGTTCATTCTTGAGGAAGTTCACATGGTATCAGAGCAATGGTAAGATTGCTCTTCATCACTTTTCTTACTATCGATTGTATGCGGTTTTGTTCCTACAAAATATGAGTATTTCTGTTGATAGAAATTGTGCAACTATGAATGAAGTGTAGTTAATGATCCTTTGTACATATCGATCGATAACTTTAACATGGCGATGGGAAACATTGTTTTTGATGGATCGAACTACTTGCCTTGGGCACATTCAATTAAAATATGTTTAGGTGCTAAGATGAAGTTAGGGTTTGTTGATGGTAGTTTAGTCAAACCTGACTTACAATCTGTAGATCTGCTTTGATGGGAAAGAGCGGATTATATGGTTCGGATGTGGATTTTGAATTCGATAGTAAAGGATATTGCTCAGAATTATGTTTTTACTTCCTCTGCCTTTGATTTGTGGAGTGAAATCAAAGAACAATATGGACATAGTAATGGTCCTTTAATTTTTCAGATACAATATGAAATTGGTAATCTGAAACAGTTGAATCAGTCAGTTGCTAACTACTATAATAGGATAAAGAAATATTGGGATGAATTACAAGCATTACATTCATATCCTTCATGTACTTGTGGTAAGGCTGATATTTGTGATTGCCGATTGAAAGAAAGAATTCAACAATTTGAATCAAAACTAGATTGATTCAGTTTCTCATGGGTTTGAATGAGAACTTTGAAATGGTAAGAAATCAGATCCTTTCCATGGATCCCTTACCAACAGTTACTAAAGCTTACTATTTGGTTCAACAAATAGAAAGACAAAGGCTTATCACCTCTGGTATTTCATCTGATATGGGAGCTTCAGCTTACCAGTTTAACAGATCTTATAACTGTTTGAACGTCCAATTCGAGGAGTTTTGCTGAAAGAAAGAAAGGAAAACGATTGTTCTGTAAACATTGCAACACTGAAGGACATGGAATTGAAACTTGTTTTAAGTTGGTTGGGTATCCAGATTGTATAAAGGGAGAAAAACTGGAAGTGTTGGACATAAAATTAGTAATCCAGCTGTGAATTGCATTGATAGTAAATCTGATGGATATAATTTTGCAAATAAGTTGTCCACTCCTCTGGATACAAGCTTTGCAGAAAATTCTTCTTTGGTTGCAGGGGCAAGGGATTCACATGCTGCATCAGTTGTTGATCCACAAGTTGTTCATCAGTTGTGTCATGAAGTTCTAAAAATGATGACTAAAAGACAAGCTGGAGATTCAACAGTTATGTCTACAATTGGTTTTTCAGGTAATATCATACCACCTACTTGTTTTAGTGGAATTAGAAATTTGACTGTACATATAATTGACTCAGGAGCTACATACCATATCACTCCTTTCTATTCTCTTCTCTTTGATACACACACTCTGTCTTGTCCATTAAACACAAAATTACCAGATGGTTCAACTAAATCTGTGTAACTTTGTGGATTGTTCGCCTCACTTCCAAATTAACCTTGAATAACGTCTTGTTTGTACCAGATTTTTCCTTTAATTTGCTGTCTGTTCATCGCATTATTAAAGACAATAAACTAACTGTTCACTTTGATATTTCATCATGTGTTTTTCAGACCAAGCTAGTAAAATTGATATCATTCAAGCAAAGGAATCGAGTGGGTTATACTTGCTCAAGGTTGATGCAAATACTAGTAACGAGTCTGTTTCATTTAATGTTCTAAACACTTTTGTTGCTTCCAATAAATCCAATGTCGATTTACATTTGTTTCACAAAAGACTGGGACATGCATCTTTGTCCAAGTTACAACATTTGTTTCCTCATTCTAAATCAAATGTATCAAAATTAGATTCCAATGTTTGTGTTGAATCTAAAATTCATAGATTGCCCTTTCCTCGGTCTATTTCTTCTTCTGTTCAAGTTTTTGATTTGATACATGTTGATATATGGGGACCATATTCTACAATTTCTGTTGGAGAGAAAGATACTTTCTTACTATTGTAGATGATTATAGTTCATCTACTTGGGTCTATCTTATGAACTCTAAATCACAGGTTGTTATTTTCCTTGATAAGTTCTTCAAACTAATCAAGAATCAATTCGGAATTGTTCCTAAAGTGATGCGATCTGATAATGGGGCAGAATTTTTATCCTTTTCCTGTCAATTGTTGTTAGATTCTTTTGGAATTATTCATCACAAATCTGTCATTATACTCCTCAACAAAACGGTTGTGTTGAACGTAAACATCGACATATTGTTGAAACAGCTAAGCTTTAAGGATACAAGGTCATTTACCTAAGTCTTTTTGGGGTGAATGTATTCTCACTTCAGTGTATCTCATTAATATAATGCCTATGGCTAAACTTCATTGGAAATCCCCTTATGAACTTTTGTTCAATAGAGTTCCTTCTTATGATCATCTATGGGTTATGGGATGTCTTTGTTTTGCTGTGAATCATTCTCCTCATTTAGACAAATTTAATTCCAAAGGCATTAAGTGTGTTTTTCTTGGCTACGTCTTTGGTAAAAAAGGATATAGATTATATGATCTATCCAATCGGAAAATAATTGTTAGTCGTGATGTTATTTTTCGAGAACATGTTTTTCCTTTTGACACTTCAGTTGTTGATGCTCAGGCTGATGTTATTCCTGCCCATACACTGTCCAAATACAATTCTGAAACACTCATTCCAAACACTTTGCCTGATACATCTTGTCCTGTTCCTTTCTTATCTAGTGATGATCTTGTTGATTCTTCTTCACATACTATTCCTATCACAGATACTGGTATTGTGCATCAACAGAATTTGCGCAGGTCTAATCGCACTCGACAATCTCCACAATGGCTTGATTCCTACATCCATTCTTTACATACAGATTCTATACCAAATTTTCTTAAACACACACCTATTACTCCACCTTCTTATCCTTTGTTTACAGCAAATGCTTTTTCTACTTATCCTAAAGAATTTGTGGATTCTATGGCTCTTGTTTTTAATTCCCATGAACCAGTTACTTTTGCTCAAGCTGCTAAAGATGATGAGTGGGTTTCTGCCATGAAAAAGGAAATCGAAGCTTTAGAACATAATGACACTTGGGAGGTTGTTGACTTACCTAAAGGTAAACGTCCTATTGGCTGCAAATGGATTTATAAAATTAAATATAGATGATGGTACTATAGAACGGTACAAAGCTCGCTTAGTAGCAAAGGGATACACTCAAATTGAAGGGATTGATTATCATGATACTTTTTCTCCCGTTGCTAAGCTAAGTACTGTTCGGATCTTGTTAGCTATGGTGGCAGCTTATCAATGGCCTTTACATCAACTTGATATCAACAATGCTTTTCTTCATGGCTTTCTAGATGAAGAAATTTATATGTTGCCTCCATCAAGTTATTCTAAAGTTAGATCATCTCAAGTTTGTAGATTAAAATGATCACTTTATGGGCTTAAGCAAGCTTCACGACAGTGGAATAAAGAAATTTCCAGTTTTCTCTTTAGCAAAGGGTATAATCAATCTTCTAGTGATCATTCTTTATTCACTAGACATGATGCTGATGGCTTCTGGGTTGTTTTACTTTATGTTGATGATATGTTAGTCACTGGGAATAATTCTGCAGCTATTGTTTCTTTAAAGACAAGTCTTGATCAAGCCTTCACCATTAAGGATCTTGGGTTAGCTTGGTTCTTCCTTGGTCTTGAGATTTGTTCTGTATCATCTGGTTTATACATTCATCAGCGCAAGCTCATCATGGATATGTTAGACGATGCTGGTCTTACTGCTTGTAAGCCCACGTCATTACCCCTTCCTCTTGGACATTTGCTTCAACACGATGGAGCTCTTCTAGAAGATCCTTCTCTGTTTCGTCGTTTGGTTGGTTGATTGCTTTATTTGACTTTGACTCGGCCTGACCTTGCTTTTGCAGTTAACAAGCTTAGTTAATTTCTTTCATAGCCTAGAGTTCATCACTATCAAGCTGTTGTTCATCTCTTGCACTATCTCAAAGGAACAATCCACCTTGGTCTTTATTATCCCACAAATAATTCTCTTTGTCTCAGTGCTTTTTCTGATGCAGATTGGGGATCATCCACTATTGATAGAAAGTCGTTGTCTGGTTTTTGTATTTTTCTTGGTGATGCACTTATTACTTGGAAATCAAAGAAGCAATCCATTGTTAGTACATCCACAACTGAAGCAGAATATCGCAGTCTTGCAGCCATGTCCAAAGAATTATTATGGACTTCATACATTCTTAGGGATCCTCGTATCCCTTGTTCTTTACCTATTTCTGTATTTTGTGATAATAAATCGACTATCCAAATTGCTCGTAATCCTTGTCTTCATGGACGAACCAAACACATTGACATTGATATCCATTTTGTTCGTGATCTTATCTCCCGTGGATTTCTTGTTGCACATCATGTTTCTCCGCTAATCAAGTTGCTGATTTCTTCACCAAATTACCTTCTCTGTCTTCTTTTTCTTTTATGTTGTCCAAGTTAGGCCTTTGTATGGCACCACCTTGAGGGAGGGATATTAACATATTGATAACAAATTACAGAATTATATAGCTGTAATTATTTGTTAGTTTCTCTTTGTACACGTGTTTAGTTAGATAGGCTGTTATTTTTAGTTTGTTATCTTTTCTGTACATATAAATAGCTTCCTCTGTACATTTGACAGTTCAATGAAATACAAAGATATTCTTTAATTTTCTATATACATTTGTTGATCTCAGTTCATTCTTGAGGAAGTTCACAGTTAGCACCACATAGAACTACAAATCAAAGAATAAATTATGTTGGCATCTTTTTAGAATTAATAGAATATATGAAAATACCAATTTAAAAATTCAACACTAAATTTCCTTGATGGTCATGCGAAGCCTACTTTTATTAGCTTAATTGTTATTTGTAGGAAGTCGTTTACTAACTGAAGTCTTATCTTCATTTAATGTCATGAACTAGATTACTAGGTTCAATGAAATGGAGAATAATGGCTCCATCAAGATGTCTTAGAGTCTATTTGTTTAGCTTTTTTGAGTAGATACAGATGTTTTTTTTAAGTTTTTTCTAACAAATCATTTATTAAGAAATATATATATAGATAAAAAAATTAGCAGTTCTCATGAAATAGATCAAATAGATCAAATATAATAAAGTATAAATACAAATAAGATATATTTATACATATCATTTCGATACATATACAAATATAAATGAGAAACAAACCATCCAAACAGACCCTTAGTTAGGAAGTCTTACCTTAATTTAATGTCATCAACTAGTTCACTAGGTTAATAAAATAGAGGATACTGGCTCAATCAAGGATGTCTTAGTAGTTACTTAGAAAGCTTGAAAAAGAAATCGTTATACCAATTTCCACTCTTAGTCTAGGTTGTCTCACTCATAAGAAGTAGACTCGAGGGAAGTGTTTCTAAATTTTAGACTTATCTATATAGAAATTGGATTCCTTATATTTCTCAAAAGTTTCTAGGTTTCTTCCATCCCACTTCTAAGTAATTTTATTATTAAAAGAAAAGAAGGTTCCAATACTAGTTGTTGCTCTTCAAGAAAGATCAATGGCCATTGGTAATACTAGATCTTATTTTTTCATCTTCAAGAGGCCTGTATCAATTTTCATACTCTACAAAATAAAAAATTTTAATTCCTTTATAAGATGAAGGGAAAAAAAAAAAAGGGGGGTTTTTGGCCCTTTTTGATATGTTTCCATCTCTGCCATGAGAATTTAACTCAACAATCAAGATATGGATTGGTGTAAGGGTATTTTGGGCAACTTAAGGTATATCATAATCTATTCTTCATGTTTTTTATGGCAGGCAAATGCAACAGTTATATTTAAAAATTTACAAACTGTATAAGAAATGGTCATAGAGAAGTTTTATTAACCCATATTAAACCTTTTATTTTTCTTTAAAACCATATATCAAAAAACACACATGTATACATTCATTCTCAAGCCCAAATTTCATTATTAAAATACAAGTAAACTCATTACTACATGCACACAATCTTCAATAAAACTTCTCAAACACTAATTCATTTTATCATTCTCATTGAATGGATATGCTTCATATCTAATCCTGCAATCTTGAAGTTGCATCTGGACTCCTGTTTTCATCCAACAGTCATTGGTATCAGTAATCAACAGTTGGTCCTAAAAGCGTGGTTGGTATTCACGCTAATGTCCATGGATTCACTTAACCAGAAAAAAACAGGGGTTAATTTATTTTGAAAAAAAAATTATCGCAATAACATATTAGCAATATAGAGATTTATTAGCTAATATAATTATTGGATGGCTTTCAATAGGCATAACTATAATGAATAGAAATTTTGTACTATTTTGCACCTTTTCATACGGAAAATTTTTAATCTAAATATTTTACCTATGTATATATTTATAAACTTTTATGTTATATAGCTATTATATCTCTAAAAGCATATACCTGCATGCAAGATGTGCAAGTTTTTTGGGAAGTTGAATATTTAAAATATGTTTGGCCAAAAAAAAAATTCAAATATGACCAATTATAGAGATGTGTAATATCCTACTTATATGTTACATTAACATTATTTTAATAAAAACTTTATATTATTCACGATGTTTGAGTAAACCTTTATTATGCACAGTTATCAGGTTATACAAAGGCTGTAACTATTCTCAAATTTAATTTTTGCATGAAGGATGTAATTTTTGAACAAATTCTTTTATAATTATATTATATATATTATTATGCTAGTGACTTAGTATCACTTTTCTCATTGATTGTATCTAGGCATTGAAGATTTTAATTTGGATCACATGCCTTGTCTTTTTCTCTAAAATGTCGGTGGGATATTAGATGGATTATTTTGTATGACCTCATATGTAATATTGTTATTTGAACTCCCGGGCTGCAGCCCCCCATCTTTATTTATTTTCCATCCATTGATGACTCTCTCTCTTTTCTTTTTTCATTTTTTTCTTTTTGGGTTTTCAACCTTTCCATATAGTTCAATACCGGTTATATCTTCATGCAAGATAAGTATATGAGAAATTTTTTTGTCCCTATAAAATTTAAACTCAAATTTTTCTCATTTTAAGTGAACTGATTTGAGTCCTGATGTTTATACTAAAATTTAATAAGTTATTTAATTGGCTATGGTTTTCGTCCAGTTTAAGACCACCCAATCTGTAGTTAAGATGATAAAACTACGAATTTAGAAACCTTTGTTTAAACTCACTCTCATTCCAAAAATTATTTGATGTACTATACTTATTATCATGTTGCTGTGTTAGCAAATAATATAACACATATTATGTATCATCACTTATAAAAAATATAAAATAACTTCAATAATATGTAGCACATTTTTACTTATCGATAAAGCATTGCCATAGCAAGTTACATAAAGTAAACTTCAATCTCCCCACTCTATGGTTTTATCCACCAATCATATTGTCAATTCTATTGTCTTAAATTTAGATTGCGTTTAACGACATTCAGAGTACTTGATGCTTAAATAAAAGGTGATTGCTAGCTTTATTCATATAAAACGACCGTGTTATATGGTATCCTTTATTGATATAATATTTTCTAAAATTTGAAAATTAACAAAAAAAATTCATATATATATATATAATATGGGTAAAACTTTTAGTTTTAGGGGAACCAAGTCCTTGAACTTTTTAAAAATATCATAAAATCATAGTTCTTTGTAAAAAATAAATTCAACCTTTTCAATGAAAAATTATTGATTTTAATGAATTATATTAATGTTTTTTCCCATGTTGGCACCACATAAATATGAAATATACATAGAGCAAATTACATTTGACACCCTAAAATTTATTAAAAATATAAAAAAACCCGCCAATTTAAAATAAGGAAAACATCAAATTTGGTACATGAACTTTGCATGAAAATGTAATTTGGTACTTCAATTTTGAAGTAATCAATTTAATACTCAATTAAATTTTGTGATTGTTTTTACTACCTTAATAATAGCCTGTTAATAGTAGCCAGCGTTGGGAGAAATAGTCAAAAAGCAATAATATACACCTTTTGCAAGTTTAACTGGGTAATTGCTAAGCCCGAACCAATTTTTCAATACACTTTCCTTATCTTTTGCCTTTAACATCAACGTTTAGCCAGGAAAATAAATTCCAAATTCACTTCCTTTCCACAAAGAATTCTCAAGAAGCTAAATTCTCTCTCTTCCACCTCTCTTTCTATATAACACATTAGGGATTCACTCTTACTGGATCTAACCCTAATTTTTTACACTACTCACAAGTAAAATGGAACTAGCCTACTCGAGAAGTAAAAATGCAACCAAGCGGACCATTATAGGTTTCCAACCCGTCTGATTCGTTAAAGACCTTATAGAGTTTTAGGGTAAGGTTTGGATCATATACTAAATCCAATTGATACCCGACAAGCCAATAATATAATTTGAAAAAAAAGATACAATTTGTAAGAGTGAGATGTAGTAAATTGATGCAACAATATTGGAGCCTGGTAAATGTGTAGTTTTACTTTAAAATCTATGAATTTTGTTGTATTTTGTATCAAATTTGGTATATTTTACTTGTTTTAAGTAGTTTTATTTGTGAATTAAAGTAAAGAACTTTAGGTTAGATTAGCAAAGTGAACTTGCTTGATCATGATTTTCCTGGAGGACTTGTAGTTATAAAATTGTTGTTATACACAATACCAGAGGAAAACAATTGTGTCGACCTTGATATATATTAAAAGGTAGTGTGAACTAAAATTCTGTGGCATAGTTACGGACTAAGAGTTGTAGACAAAATTTTTCTCTAAATAATTCCCAATATGTAGTTTGAGCTTTTTTCTCTTGATATTTAAAAATAGATTGAAAAAAAATAGGGTTGAGTTTCTAGTTCTTACACAAAACCCTATAGAGTGGGTTTCGATATAACTTAAAAACTGTATACTTGTAGAGTTATAAGGTTGTGTTTATGGACCCTTAAGTATTGGATTAGGCTTCAAGTTCATATGATATGTTTGATACCGCCTAGTTGCATCCATATGGAGAACGCCACTCTCCACACACAATATTAGGCATGTAATTTCTCCTTGCCTTTCCTTGTTTATTTTCTCTATATCTATAGTACATAGTTAGGATCTATTGTAATATGTTACATGTATTACAATTTATTAGATCTTTAATTGTAACCATTAGATCTAACTATCTTCAACCTTGAGAACAAGGTTGTGTCTCAACCTTGTGGAGAAATTGTTACACGAAGAACAAAAAAATATACAAGCTAAATACAGGAAATATCATCTATATAGACTTTAAAACATAATCATAGTACATGGTACTTGTCATAACATAGTATCTCCTTGACCACCAAGGTTGTTAAACTCACAATTCGATATAGAATCGTTAGAGGGTCTATAAAATCATAATGTAGAATCGAAACGTAAAACAGTAAGTTTCTTCAACTTACACAAAATAATTTTGAAAAACTATAGATATGCTTATAAAAGTTGTAGCAAACTTTAAATATTATTGGATGTAAAACAATATAAAGAAATTAAGTTCTTTTTTTGTAAGAGTTAAATGCAAAAACATGACATGTGTTTTCACTAATTTGCAAACACATAACCTATGTTATCTCTTTTGATAATTAGATGACCTAAGTTTCATACAAAAGTATCAATATATTATTTAATAATTTTAGAATAGCACGTGTCAATATTTTATTGATCATAAAAATTAATTTTACATTTTTTTCAATTTTTTATTTTAAAAATAAAATTTTTATTTATTTAATTTTTATTTATTACATTAATTTTTTTAGTTCAATAAGACTCTAACACATTCCCTCTAATAGTAATCAATAATACTGATATTTTTTATAAAACTGGGATTACTTAATTGGCAAAAAAGATAACACAAGTCATATATTTGCAAATTGCTCAAAACACGGATCATGTTTTTGTAATTAACCCTTTTTATAATGAAACTTAATTCATAATTTAATACAATAAAAAAAAGAGCTAGTAGAGTTAAAATTAAGTTATTTTTTATTATTTTATTTAAAAAGAAGTTACAACTTGAAGAAGGATCTGAATTTCAACTTAGTTTTAAAATGTAATTATATAAAAGAAATAAATAAGCATTTTTGTAAACATTATAATTATAACTTGACTTAAAGTAATTCTATAAATGTATAATTAAGGAATTTATGGGGAGGGAGAGAGGAGGCTGAGGGAAAAAGATAGAGAGATACTATAAAAACAAAATTGAAATACATTAAAAAAGATGTATCATAATAGTTAATGTGCTTGCAAAAATATGGTTGTATTTTCTATATCTTAGCCTATTTGACTTTTCATTTAAAAAATAAGATATACTAAGTTTATAGATAAATTCAGTTGAAATCATAAAATTCTATTAAAAAATTATTATATGTACGAATCAACTCATAAGGCCTCTTAAAATTATAAACTCTTTAAATCATATGAGTAAAATTGCGATTTGGACAACTATGAAAACCATCCCATTTATCGAAAATTGTGGAGAATTTGTGATGCAATTGTGAACCAAAGAATTTAACGTTAATAATTTTGAAATAACTAGTTTAGTTGTTTTGCATTGTTTACTCTTATTAATTTATTTAGTTAATAAACGTGGAAGGATAAATTTAGTTAGCAATTCTTAAATAGATATTTATCTATAAAATAATAAAAATTAAGTTTGAAAGCAACTTTAGTGGGAAATAAAAATAATATTTAAGTTTTTAAAAAATTATAAAGATACCATTGGAATCAAAATAATCACAATTTTAATCAACATAACCTCATCTCTTGAATAGACAAAATCATATGTGTTTAAGATAAAATGCAAAAACAGGACATTAATACTATTACCATCATGAACAAAAAGTAAAGTAACAAATCCAATTCTCTCAAGGATTCAGATTACTCAAACTCAAAGTAATTCAACAAAAGTACAACCGAAAAAGAAAATTCGATAATTGCTAAAAATTCAATGACCCAATATCTTATAAATCCGTAACTAGTAGCTGGAACTGATCAAATTGATTAAGACCAAACCTGGTATGAGATAACTTGGTTCAAGATTTTTCCTTTGCCAGCTAACAACATCATAAAAGGAAAAACTTATCTGGGTATGTGTGAAAAAAGGTATTGTGTTGAATTCATCAATTATGGGTGAGCCGATGCTCATGATGATGCATGAGAGAGAAACAAAGAACTAGTCACCACAGAATTAAAATGAAATCAGTAATTGATTTTCTACTTTTTCAGTTATCCAAATGGGCTGGTGGCCATTTTACCGAACTCGTCTTTAGGTTCTTCATAGTTTGTCGACATCATCTCTTCAAGAAACAGATTTTATATATTTTAAAGACTCGTCTTTTTCAAGAAACGAAGTCAAACACTTATAACCTTATATCTTCAAAAAACAAGATTATATTACCTAAAATTAAGTTATTTTGATCTCAATGTATTTTTATAATTTAAAAAAAAAAAACTTAAATATTATTTTCTTTACCCCAACTTTAGCATATTATAATTTTTTTAAATAACATATTTAAATATTATTATATTTATCTACTAGATCAATAAACACTGCTCTCATTTTGGAACTTTCCATGAATTTTTTTTTTTTTATAATAGTCAAGAAAAGCTTTAATGGAATTATACGCTACTTCTAATACATATATGATGAATAAATATTAATTATTTTTTAATATAATTATATAAATAATAGTTATTTTAAAAATTATTTATTAATTTATTCAAATATTAAAATATATTTAATGCGTACCGTCATATGTATAGATATGTATATATGTGATGACTATTAGCTAGTAATATTTTTCCCCGATTGACCCGTTAACTTTGTCCTTCGATGGATGACTCCGTGTTACCACCTCCCCATCACATACGCGGGAAAATAAAACACACAACATTAGAAGAGAAAACATGCGAACTTAGAATGTCAAAACCGCCGCAATATTCCTAAACCAGCAGCAGCCCACAAAACTAACGACAAACCATTAACACACCACCTTGACAAATCTACCCATTGTCTGACCCACCACTAAACCCAACACACCCCATAATTTCACAGCACTATGAGGGCCATCTCGTCATTACGCTCTGTTCCTTCCCATGGTACCATCACATACCAAACTACATAAATAACACACAACTTCCAAACACAGAGATATAACAAAGATTTTAACACTTCCTGGTTATAGAAAAACATGGATTTCTTGCACTTTATAAGATCTCTGTGGGTTTTAATATGCAGAAATATTGGGTTTGCTCCGGCACCCAAAATGGCAAAAGGGAAGGTCGCAAAAGTCAGCAGAATAAAAGGGTTTCGAGAGTGCTGGGTGTGCTTTTGATGTTGAGTTTGGTTCTTTTGTTTCTACTGGCATTTGGGATTGTGTCCTTGCCCGTTAAGAGAGAGGTGTTGCCGCACAGAATCAGCTCAATTGGTGGTACTCCTGCTCGCCGTAGCAACTACGAAAGGTATGCTTCAACTTCAAGTTATAATTACACGCACCGTGCAACCACCAATAAAATTTTGATACTTATAAAGTATGGAAAGTAGTGTTTTGTGAAACGACATATTTATAATATTGCTATATAACCAAAATTGATTGGAACGTGCATATAGCATCCATTAGCGGATTAATCTTTTCTTGGTTATAGTGTATGCAATGACGGAACCAGACTTTTCCAGTAAAGGTAGCGAGATCAGCTTTTAAAGAAAAAAAAAAAGAGAGACGAGACTTATGATTATTGATTGTGATGATAATAGACAGGATGTTGTATGGGGCATACGATATTGTTAAGGTAAATTACACTAGAAAAATTAACTTTAGAATGGATAAAAAGATAAATTAATATTTCTTATTTAGTTAATTTTTTGAAAAGTGACTCATTTATAAACGTTTTACAAATATTAACGTTTGAAATTAGTTTTAATAAATTTTCTTTAAAGGTTAATTATAATATATATATATATATTTTACTTATTTTGTGAAACATTTTAATTTGATACCTTAAAATGAAACTTTTGATTATTGATTGTGATAATAACAGATGTTGTATGCGGAATGTGATATTGTTTAGGTAAATTACACTGGAAATATCAGTTTTTAGAATGGATAAAAAGATAAATTAATATTTTTCATTTTAAATATTTAATTTTTTGAAAAACGACTCATTTGTAAACGTTTTGCAAATATTAACGTTTGAAATTAGTTTTCAATAAATTTTCTTTAAAAGTTAATTATAATTTTTTTATTATTTTGCGAAACATTCTAATTTGATACTTCAAATAAACTCAAAAAGCTAAACAAGCATTCATATCTTAAATAAATTTCCTACAAACCCCGAACAAGCATTGATACTTTTTGACATAATTTAGCTGATATTGATATGGTTATAGGTTTTAGTTGATTTTCTACTTATAATTATAGAAGGAATAATGTTGCCCCTTTTTTTTTTTTACCTTTATCATAGGAGGAGTGATGGATTGGGACAGAGAGGAGAACAGTGGATTCAAGTGCTTTCATGGGAGCCTAGGCATTTCTTTATCACAATTTTCTGGTTGGTTCTTTGTTTCTTTTTATTCTTTTCTCCCCTTCTATAGATTTACCGGGTGCTACATTTTACTTATTATTATAGGTAACTCTTAACTCATCACAGTCGATACCTGTGAAAATATCAAGAACGCTACGAATTTTAATGCTTAAATCTCTAGAAAACCATTGATATCCATTAAATTCTGAGGAAAAGGAATCATTCAGTCAGTGATCATTTACGCTATAGATATCAACAAAGTTCTTATTAAGAATAGATCCGCACTTAAATCATTCAAGTTTATAAACTAAAGGAGACGTTGATTTTCACTGACTATTTATAATCTTATGATTACAGTCCAGGGAAGAATGTGAATATTAATTAGCCTTGCAAAACCTCGATTGGCGAAATCAACCGTCGTCGATAATAAATCTGGAAAGGGCATGGATAGCGGGTAACATATATTTTTTTTTTTTTCTGTTGTCCTCATCATCATCATCAGTCATTGTTGTTCAGATTTAAGGGAGTGGTGAAGGTGTTTTTGACGAAGTTTGTTTGCAGTGTGCGGACGAGCAATGGAATGTTTTTGAGTAGAGGACAGGACAGAATCGTCAGGGACATAGAGAAAAGGATAGCAGATTTTGCTCACATTCCTGTTGGTAAGGGAAAGATAAAGAGTTAATGCTTCCATTTGTTTCGTAGAAAACCTTTCTTCTAACATTGATTTGTTCATGCCATCATGAAAACAAGCAACTTATTGGGTGCGTTGAAATTTAAACGATGACTTGCTAAACGAACCCGTAGCATCAGCATTTTGCATGCTTCTCTTTAATTACGGGGACGCATTGACGTTTTAAGCCTTTTTTTGTTGCAGAAAATGGAGAGGGACTTCAGATACTCCGCTATGAGAACGGGCAAAAATATGAACCACATTATGATTACTTTTCTGATCCTTACAACACTAAGAATGGAGATCAAAGGATGGCAACTATGCTGATGTACCTGTAAGACTACCATAAACATCACATTTGCAATTCAATAAGTATGTTAGAAATTTCGAAGACAGATTGTCTGATTACTTTAAACTCAATCCACTGCAATGGATGCAGAACCGATGTGAAGAAGGGGGTGAAACGGTATTTCCAGCTGCCAAGGCAAATTTCAGTTCTGTGCCTTGGTGGGATGAATTATCAGAATGTGGTAAGAGGGGTTTGTCTGTGAAGCCGAAAATGGGCAATGCAGTATTATTCTGGAGCACCAAACCTGATGGAACAGTCGATCCAACAAGTCTGCATGGTGAGTAAATAAAAAAATGCACCTTCAATTTTTGTAATTTGAGCCCTGAAACTTAATGGCTAATGGGATGTGATCGTTTTAAATGCAGGGAGTTGCCCTGTTATCAAAGGGGAAAAGTGGTCAGCTCCAAAATGGATGCACTTCGGGAGTACAAAATCTAGGAAACGGGTAAAAAATGTCACTGGAGGAATATAAGTAATGCTTATTTTTTCCCCCAAAAAAATGGGGCACTCATTAAAGGTTAAAAGAAAAAATTTTACATCAATTCCCACACAGTTTTGAAATGTGTAATGAAATATATATATATATATCTCTTTTCTTAAGTATTTTTAATTTATGCCCTAGGCACCAGTAACTAGACCCTTTCCAGAACCAGATGTTGGGAGTGCCAATCAATTAGGGTAATGCCCAGAAGAGAAATCAAATAAAGTAGGCTAATGTCATCCAGCTATAACAAGTACTGTAAAATATTAGTGTGACCTATTTCTCAGTCTAGTGAATTCTTTATATCAAAATTACTTTCCATTAATTAAAAGATTTTGTACAGAACTTCTTGAATTGTATCATGAATCATATTTTCCTTACTAATACCTCTTCATTTAGAGAAATCCGACAAATATGTGTTCTATTAACAGTACCTCCATGATTTGGTGTTCTTGAAATAGAACTTGTCCGGATTACCAATTGATTCAACTCTTACTTTCTTTTGTCAGGATTGAGAAAGTACATGCTTCGACAAAACATAATTCAGGACAATGCAGCCTCAAGTTCCCAGACGGCATAGTGAGCTTTAATGCAGTTCAATTACTCCTGCTAACTCTGTGACTATGTAACATTATCGTAATACACCACAGGGACGAAGTAGTTGTATTTCCACTGAGCATTTTTAGATTTGTCATTTGTATAAAGGATTATTTTAATCCGTTCATATAATTGTATTCTATAACATATCAGAGAGCTTATGCTTTTTCTAACGTTGAGTGTCTGGCTATAGAATTGTCATCTACTACTCACGGGGACTATTTACACAAGCATTCTAAAAGATGAATTGCGTAAATAGCTCTCCTTTCTTTTTTGACTGAAATCTTGCTACAACAATAGTTCAAGTTGAACAATTTAAATACTACGATTGGACTTAGACCAAAATAAAAAAATTAAAAATGTAGAATTGTACCTATTTGAAAGTTACTTTAGTATTATTGCTGCAGCACTTTGAAAACATCTGTATTTTACATCGGATAAGTAATTGAGCAGTAGGTTCGATATTACATCTTCAACTTCAAGTTTCAACTGCACCTTAGCTCTGCCCGCTTGAATCGTCCCCTCCAATTTTCTTCCTGAATTGTCCCCTCAAATTCGCCCTTTCTTCAATTGATCTGGTATTGAGTTAGACTAGCAACGGCAAGAACCATGCTAAGACAGTCCGGCCAGGAGACAACATTAAGCATATCATTGGGTAAGGGGTACCCCTCAGTGGATAAATTAGCACCTAGCCCACAAGAATAGTAATCATGGACCGATTACTTCTGCGCAGATTTTTGCTTATACGTCACTCTAAGACAGCAGATATGCACATAGTACACCACTACTAAGTCTTCAATGAAGGCTGCAGGTAAAAAACAGAGTAGCATCGAAATTAGGAGGGGTTTTATTTATGAAAATAACAATTCATTAACTCATCTATTAATTAATCTACTTCTTGCTTATTAACAGTACGCAAGAGACAGAGGCAGAGACAACTTCTAATACGAAACAATGCCCTTGCTCCACAGCCAGAAATAAATCAAACTCAACCAATCATTAGGGAAAGTTGATGTTACTGTTGCTCAACGGAGATAGATACAAAATTCTGCTGTTTACCTTCTCAGATCCAAGTTGCCGAAGTCGTCTTAATATTTCAGAAAAATCTTCTGGAGGTTCACAAGAAAAATGTATGTTCTGCCCAGTATGAGGATGTCTAAACCTACAAGAGGAAGACATAGGGTGGATAAATATGAGTTGCTCTTGGAAATAGGAGAAACAATAACCCATGTCCACCCACTAACCCTAAAGCCATAGCATGGAGGCAAGGTCTCTCTAATTTGGAAACCAATTGTGGAAGCTGGCCATGGAAGCCTGTAGGGAGTCTGTTATGAAGAACGGACAAGATCCTATTCTTGGTTCCTCCATATACCTCATCTCCCAATAATGGAATCCCAATAAATTTTGCATGTGCACGAATCTACTTCAAAAAAGAAAGGAAGGTTTCGTGAATGACTGAGGCAGAAATTCTAATAGCATCCTATATAAGCAGACAAATGAGATGATGCAAGGTACCTGATGAGTACGCCCAGTTTCCAATCTCCACTCAACTAGGGCTGAACTGCCTCCTGCAAGAACTTCAATCACTTTGTACCTTGTAAAGGGAACAACACAATCAAGGCCATGGAAAATTGTGAAATCTCCATTAAACATTCTACAAGATTGAAAAATAGAAATTAAAAAAAGCATGCAGAATCACCTACTAGCAGCATGACGCGCCAATCCACAGTTGCTTGGCCCTGGAATTGCAGCCATGCGAATACGGTTGTTTACATCACGGCCTATGGGAACCTCTATCCGTCCAGAGATAGGAGAAGGCACTCCTGAGGTAAGACTGACGTATATTCTTTGGATTATGTGCTGCTTGAATTGTTCAGATAAATGACAATGAGCATGCTCATTCTGTTATCATCAGGTAAAAATGGATCAGGAATTCAATCAATGAAGAACTAGGACTAACCATGACTGCAGTAATTGTGCCAGATCTCAATTAAGGAATGGTGACAATTGACAAGGCTATATGTTACCTTTGCCACAACAAGCAAACCACTAGTTCCCTTGTCCAACCTGTGAACAATGCCAGGCCGCACAGATTGCACACAATCACCAGAACCTAAGGCTTCCCCAGAACTTTGGGCTATATAATGGCTACTAAACTCATCATCAGATGCATCCTCTTCCTCGGAATGAAAGCCTTTTTCAGGAAATGCAATTGTTGGAAGACTGCAGTGATGAAGAACTGCATTCACAAGTGTTCCAGAAGCATTTCCTGGTGCTGGATGGACAACCTAGATTACAGTTCAGAAGGCCAAGGGCACTGTTAAATGTATGCAACCCAATCAAGATCATGCTCCCCCCTCCCCCCACCTCTCTGAAACTTAATATTTACATAAGAAGGTAAGTAACACGCTGGAACTATGAATATTGCCATTGAATTCTTTGCTTCCCTATTCTTTATGTAGCCTCCATAAGATCATTCTGTATGTAGCCAAAATGATCTTATAGAAGATTATTACCATAAAGATAAAAGAAACCTTTTATTTTTTGGTCGTCGTGGGGCTGGGGATTGGAGGAGCAATTAAAGATTGCATTCAGTTTTACTTCATCTGCAAGAACTTTCATTGGATTAGATGTCAACTGGGTGCTAAAACCTTGAAAATCACTTTATAAGATATGCTTTATAATTAAAGCATCAGCAACATTGTATCCTAAAAACAATGTGTAAAGGAAATTGCATGCTTCACTTCTGTTCTCCAGATCTTTAGGACAGAAGCACAAGATTTTCAGTGTGGTAAGGATTTCTTGAGTTGACCTTCAAACAAAAACACAATGGAAGGCTTGTGTGATAGATTTATTATTTCCTATAAGCTTTGACACAGCGACATAAGGAGTAGGGAATGAAACATATCATTTGGATCCCACATACCCACAGAGGTCCAAACCAATAAATGCATATTTTATATTAGACACAGAAATTACCATGTGAGGAGGTTTGTTAACAACAAGTACATGATCATCTTCGTAAACAATGTCCACTGGTATATCCTCAGGTTCAGCCCTCAGAGGTTGCAACTCTGAGATTGTGCAGTCAACCTTATCTCCAGTTCTAACACAATGAGAGACCTAGAAAAACACATTCCCACTTTTACCATTCCCTAAAGATCACAGAAACCAGATGCATGTTCTCACTAAACGAAATAATGTTGCCTGTCTTGCCTAGTCCACCCATTTGGCGTTCAACTTATAAATGAAACTAACTTTAACTGAACTCAATTTTGCAGCAAAATTAAGTTTAGAACCCAAACTTCAGGGACAATGTTGATTCCTCTCTCAAGAGTTTTACAAACTATGGCATGATTCAACTCAAACTTAATTTGTTATGGAATTCTATTTGGCAAGTAACCAGCTCCAGAACTTAACAAGTAAGCAAATCATTTGGTGCTAATTATATATTTTTGCATTACGGTAAAAAATCCATACTTCAGGGAGAACGTTGATTCCTTTCTCAGAATTTTATAACCATGACATGATATGACTCAAACTCAGTTTGTATTGGAACACACCAAAACAAAAGTTCTTACAGAACCAATTATATTTGTTTATGTTGCAGTTCTTGAGCTTGAGCATAATGTAACCTTTCAAGGTAATCACAAAACAACTGATTGAAATTTATTCTTCCAGTTCATATATAACCCCATCTTTAAGTTGCCATCATACAAGCTATATCCAATGCGATGAAACTGCAATATTCTATTCAATTTTTGTGTATATTGCCTCACCTATCACATACTGTATATTTAATATGAACCCCCTTCATTTCTTTCTTTACAAGGATGAAACTTCCTGCCTCCAAATGCAAAACAATTTCCATATTTCACCAATCATATGTGTAAAGTATCTAATACTTGGTTTCGCTTCCTGCTTTTTCAGTCATATATTGAGTAATATGGTTAGAAACGACAGATTCTTTTAAACAATTTATAGAGACAAATGATTAGTAGTCATGAACAAATGACGGGGAACTTTTGCCCAATACAAACTAGTCGAGTCGAATTGAAATGGTACATCAGTAAACTCAAGCTTAACTCAAAATTTTAAGAGTTTAGCCTCGAAGTGGTACCAAACAAACTCAAGCTCGGCTTAATTAAACTCATTTGGACTCAATTTACTGAAAAGGATTAAGACCGTGAATGGTACCAAAATTTACAATTAATCAATTTAATATTTAAAAGAATTTTTATATACAGTAACAGCAACTCCATCATAAAGATTAAAAATGACCCATCAGATGATAGGGTTAGCCAATTCGACCGAGGTGCTATTAGCATATATAAAAATTTTTTATAGATACTAAATTAACCAATTGTAAAATTCAAGTAGCTAATTACATATTTTATAAAAATTTAGATACCATTCACGATATTAATCCTATTAAAAATATATGTTTTCTATTTTAACCAAAGTGATATTAAATATTAAAAAATAAATTCAAATTGAACTCAACTAAAATCCATACCCAACTCAAGCTCAATTAGCGTCGTGAGCTAGTGAGCTAATCGATCTAAATAATATAAAGCTCAAACTATTCGAGTAGCTCATGCTCAACTATTATCGAACTGAAGAGAAGGAAAAATCAAGCCGAGTATTGTGAACAAACTTGGCTCATTCACAGCCTCGTCACAGCAAACACTCATGCCAGTTTCTGTCATTCATAACATGGCTCGAGAATTACATGATGTATGTCCAAACCGAAATTAACTTGAAATGTCTAGCCTCTTTCAAAACCATAGAAAAAGAAACTAAATCATTCAGAAACAACTGACTTTATATATCTCTAACTAGCAATACTAGAAACATAAAAAAGTATAAAAACCCGAACATGACACCATAATAGGAATTGAAACTCAAATAACATTAATCAAGTCACGAGCAAAGCAAATAGATACGAATAAGGAGGATGATTTCGTATATATTGTACCTTATCGACAACACGGCCATTGACAGTGACGAAGCCGGACCTAATACTGACTGAACACGAGCTCTGCTAATACCTTCTATGCGAGAAGAGATCCACGTATCGAGTCTGATCTTACCGGAACTTGAAGGAGTATTAACTGTTTCTTCCAATTTGACGCCGGCGTAGTTCGTCGGAGGCGGGGAGGAGGAGGAGGAGGACGAGGTTTGGCGGAGAGACGTGAAAACCCTAGGGAGAAGAGTTTGGGCAGGTTTATGAGATAGAAAGAGGGGTAATGGAGTTGGGAGAGAGAGTGGTCTTGTGGAGCATGAGAGAGAGTGCATGTCTGAGGTCCCCCGCTGCTGCTCGATGTTAGTGCCCAGTAGCAACAGAGAGAGGGTGGGGGAAGACCACTGTTCTAGTTCTTGAAATCGTCTGCTCAAGGCCCAACCATGGCCCAGGAAATTACAAAAAGTTAGTTCTGAGGTTTTTTATTATTATTTTTTTCCCCCGTAACAGTTTTAAGGGAATTTCTTTTTTCTTTTTTCTTTTTTACCCTTCTTAAGAAGTCCATTGGCTTCAAGGACTCTTTCTCCATTAGGATCGTGATAATATATATGATAATGGTATTATATTGAAATCATACTTTTAATAGAGAGAATTTTACCAAGGTGGTAGTTTAGAATAACCATCTATATTTATTTTTTTGATCTAATAAGAGCACACAATCATAAAAGCAATTAGCTAATAATCCGATTTAGATAGTTATTATTAAGATAATTTACTGACAACTTGATTTAAGTAGCTTTTAATAAGTGGTCTACAGATAAGTCATTTTCAAATATTGATGGTCTGACTGGATGACGGGCCTTCTAAGCCAAACCCAGCTCATCAGCCGTTTGGACTGACTCAATGGGCTAATAACTAGTTCTTGTAAGTAATAATCTAAAGCCTCATTAGGACGACTTTCACCTTGGTTCAGTGTATCGATCGACTCTTGCAACACTTGGTCGATACTCCGCTCAGTGTCTCTCAACACAATTTCCTTAGTTGAGCTCAACACATGTTAACGCGGATTAGTGAGTTCATCCCACGTCCACTATAACCATCACTAACTATCAACTCGTCCATAATCCTATGATGCACTCAACTGCCAATAGTCATCCAACCATAAGTATCCTTCTCTTCTTCCCAAGAATGGTAATGTCGCATGGACTTTCTCTTACATACCGATCAATTTTCTTTAACCCAATATGCTATCTAACTTAAGCATTAGAGTAATCACATCGAACCCAACTCTGGTGTGCTATTAATCGTATTTTGTTTTGTCAGCCTATTATCCATAAAAGTCCAATTCATATTCTCTATATTCAATCTCTATTGGATTAGAACTAGTGACACAACATATTCACTAATGATTTTCAACTTTTCATATAACCAATACACATGGTAGATATTCTTCCTTAATCTCTTCCATTTTAGAGGAACCACTCAAGTTTACCGATAATCATCTTAAAGACAATCTTTAGGAGGACAATGGAAGACAAACAATATACTTGTAGCAAAATCCTAATTGGTTCAATAATCTAAACACAATCCACATAAGAAAGTATATTAATTGTCCAATGATATAATTCTCCTATAACGGTAGAGTATTAAGAGATTATAATAGTATAGAATTATTTGGATTTACGAGAAAAGTAAAAAAAAACTTAACATATCTTCCAACGAGTTTTCTAGTGTTTCTTAGGCTATCCAATGTAGCTTAGAGTAAGGATTGCTCAAAGTGGAAATATATGTAGACTTAATTGTAGCTATTGGACGGCCAAAAATTGTAGCCATTCTTCTTCTCTGTTTTTTATTTAATCCAAAATAAATCTTTTACAATGTGCTAACGGCTTATCAGGAAAAATTCTCCCACCTACAAGAGGTCAAGATTGAAGTTTTTATAACGAAAGGTGAATGATGTAGTTGATTATCATGCTAGAAGGATGTAACAGGAAAGGGGATTTGATTTACTTATTTTTTTTATTTTCCTTGTTTTTTTTTTTTCACCCCTTGTGGCTATTTAAAATCATTTGAGAAAGTTTTTTATTTTTTGTTTGGGTAAATTATACCAGAATATATCAACTTTTGGGGATAAGTTCATTTAAACTATCAACATTTCATATAGTTAGAAAAAAGTATCAATATTTCACAAAGTGAATCAAATGTGATATTAATATTTTGTAAAATTTATTTAACCTATCAACGTTTTGATTAGTTTTTATTTTTAAAATTTTCATTAATGGTCAATTATTAATACCTTATTTTATTTAACTCACTTTGTAAAACTTGATACCTCTTTTATCCACTTGAAACGTTAATATCTTAAATGAATTTATCCATAAACATTAGTTCCTCTTTTAAGCCATTTGAAACATTAATATCTTAAATAAACTTACTCTCTAAAGTTGATCCCTTTCGAAATAATTTACCCTTTTTGGTTTGTAAAACTTGTGTAAATGTTAATGAAGCTATAATCTCTAATAAACCTTACTTGGTGATTAATTTATTGTTTATATTTTGATTTTGTTGATGTAAGGATTTGATTGTAACGATCATGTGTGTGCCATGTGAGTATCATACTAAACATAGTTTAAAGGAAATAGCATGTAAAGGGATGATTGGGGAAAAAAATAAATAGGAAGGAGAAGCAAACATTCTAAATAGGCTCAAATGCTCGTCGGGGTGGTGAAGAATCTAAAAACCTCAAATCTCACTATGTTTAATAGAATGGGCGAGACAAAAATGTGGTGGCATGATAGCGTATCGTAAAGTTTCTCTAGGATATTCATAGAACTTGACCATTGATGACATTCGTCAAATCGCAGAGGTAATCGACATTAAAGGTAAGTCTCTTTCATTAGTGGATCTCAAAGTAAGCTATCTTGTGGATCTAAACCCATCAAGGGCTATTCATAGTATATGAGTCTTGTTGAGAAATGATGGAATTAGGTAAGTCGGTTCTAACAGGCTCTACTCCAAGATTATCATATCAATTCTCTCATGATCATCTCAAACAATTAGGTTTTACTCTTTAGGACTTGTTATTTTAGCTAGAAAAGTCAAACCTAAGCTAACACTGGGCTTCAAGCCCGAAATCAAATCTCATCATCTACAAATTTCGATCTTAGTTAATTTTATATCTCTTGATACTAAGGGTATAAAATTCAATCATGGTTATTGAAATTGTGAGCTAGCCATATGATTTTATGAATTTGTGATTTTATAAGTTTTTGTTTCTTAATTAAAATGGATGCAAAATCATTTTCATAAAGACTTTAGATAAAACTATGAATTTCATTATATGATTATACAAGTTTACGATTTTATTGACTTTAAACGATTTTATATGATTGTTCTGATTTTATACTTCTAATAAATAGTAAAATCACAAGTTTGATGACCCCTCATCAAACCAGCTCATAAATTATTTGAGTTTGACCTACCTTTTGCTTAATTTTGATTTGAAAATAGTCAAATAAAGCTTGATCTCAAATTATTTGAATATGTTATTGAATCAAATTTGAGCTGAATAATGTTTAACTTGATTAACTTTAAACAAGCATAAGAGTTTGTTGAGTTTGAGTCGACTTTAGATATTAATATTACTTTAGCTAAATTATAATTTTTAACCGAGTCAATTTCAAGTTTTTTTAGTACGATTTTAAGTTAGGTTCAAACTCAAAACTGTAAGCTCAGTTGAGTTCAAACATTAAAATTTCAACTCGAACTTGAGCATGAACTTCATATTGTACTATTTCAACTTGGTTAATCTGTAACCCTACTTATCATCATCATCATCATCATCATCATCATTATTGGGGGTGGGGGTTATTAGTGGTGGAGGAGGTGGGGAGGTGTGTGGGACAAGTAAAAAGTTCATAGTAGAAAATAGCACTTAAAGAGTACAATATAGCATTTGAATCTTTTCCATCTTTTCTCTCATGATTTTCCCATAATTACTAATCAAAGGTTTAAATTTTCGAAGTTTTTTAAATATCTTATGTCATCATGGTGGGATCTTCTTCATTAGGAAATTATATAGTCCCATCATTAATTATAACGGGACCGCTCCCGTCAACTATATAACAGCTCACACCATACCTAACCGTGATTAAACCACCAAAATAATTAATATTTCATTAGATGGTTGGCTGAACGTCAATAGGATTATAAGAGCTCCCCATCTTCACTATAGTATTAAGTAAAGTGAGACCTATGATTTTATACTATTTGTTGTTTTTCCTTTTTATTTATTTATTGATTTATTTTGAGGTAGTTGATAATCCTTTTGTGACACGTTTTGTATGCTAGAATGGATCAGGATAGAATCGCTATTCCAGGCTCAATTCCTTTTCTCATGTTTGGAAACGTATTTAAAATCCATAATTGCAATTCTTTAGAATTAACGATTCTGACTTTTAGAAGGAATTTGATTCTGCCTTAATGATTATTACTTTATTTACATTTTTATCCTACACATATTTATTATTTATATCTATTAGGAAGAGTACTTTTGATAAATCTTATTGCATACTCATTCCATTCCGCGAACATATACAAACATAGGAGTAGATTTACCATTCCCTTATTCATTCTATTTCATTCAATTTCTTCGATTCTAATCTATTATATTCTAAACGATTCAGGCATACCAAACATGGCATTAGTGTTGGATCTTGACTTAGAAAAAAGATATGTAGACCTTGGTCTACATATCTTTGATAGTACCCTCCATTGAAGGTGTATCAAATAAGATTGTGAGACTGTCATAGTCCCACATACAGTCTCATTTTCTTGTATGACATACCCTTAATAGAGAGTGTTGTAAAAGATAAATAGGCCAAGTGCTTACGTATCTTGAAGTTTCTGTTAAATTAGATTTCTTTTTAAAATTAATTACTATAATATAGGATATAATCAAACTTAATTATGAAAATAAGCCATTAATTTCACATTTAGGAGAAGGGAAGTTGTGGAAGACGTGTCCCACATGTGCAGGCTATACAAATGGATATGTTGCGCATTGCGAAAATGTGCGTTATGTAAATTGTGCAGTGCAAAGCCTACATAAGCATTATGTTTTTTATTTGGGCAAAAACAACTTTCATGTTTTCTACTTGGACAAAAATAAGTGACCTGCACCTTGGCCATGCTCAATTTGCGTGATACGCATAGAAATGCGAATCAGCTCTTTCTCCATACCAACATGCGAATTTGAGGTCTATTTTAATAATTAATTTATAATATATCCTATTTTAATAATTATTTTTCTAAAAAGGCTTAGACTTTCATCCTATTTATCTATTACTGAGGTAGTTGAGTCAAATTTTTTTTTTTGTAATTTCTTCCTTTTTTCAAGCTTTTCATGATTTTTTATTAGCTAAACTGGTAATTATCTAATAATATTATTCATTTAAACAATTATCATATGCTATCATGTGTCAATAATAAATGATTTAATAAATAAGATAATTCTTAATTCATAAAATTTAGAAAAGATCGGAAAATATACATTCACTTTCAAAATAATATCATTCCCAAAGACAGATATCTTTCTGAATCTAGTTGGGGATGTATTGTGTTAGTTCAAAGATTGTTAGAGAAACAATCCACTTTATTTATCTTTTCTTAATTTCTAATATTTTATCATCTTAAAATGCGAGTATGAGAAAAAAAAAAATTATGATAATATCTCAAAATACTTTAAGATTTATAGTCGATGCATCATAACGTAACAATATGAATATTAATTTTCCAACGAAGTAAGTAGATTCGATTCCCTCTATCCAATAGTTATAATGTCTGCACTAGCTTGACATATATATATATATATATATATATATAATTGTATTAGGACTGAGCTAGTAACCCTATCACACAAGGTATCCACCTAGACCCTACTCAATCGAGTAGGTTTCAGATGGATATTAAGGATCAGTAGGTAGGTTCTGGGTATAGAATTTTCAAAATCTGCTCTCCTAGGGTAAGGTATGGTATGAGTGTTCCACACCCTGTACCCACTCCAGAACCTGTACTTTATTGAATATATCATACAGGTTCTTGGGTATCTTTTGCTACCCTATAAGAATTGTATAAAATAATATTAAACTATTAATAATAAAATAGTACTATTTGTTTTAACATCAATATTATTTTAAGGTAGTAAGACTTGTTCATTTTTTTAACCATTTAGTTTGTAATGATGCTACAATCCTTTAATTATCCTCAATTTGAAAAATATTTTATGTATTATCAATGGATAATAAAATTAAAATGCAAATCTTTTAATAAATTTTTAGTACATTTGTTCGTTTTTTTTACGATTTTTATATGGATAGAACGTTGATATTTTCCTTATACTACTACCTTTATATTTTTAATTTTTATTTTGTTGTTCCACATCCACAAAAATTTAAAGTTACCCAATTTTTTCTAATACTGTTGTATATTGAAATGTTTTATTATTAATATAAATCAAAGCAAAAATAGTATGAGATTATGAATAGAAAAAAAGTACATCAAAATTCTTCAATTGATATGCAAGAGCATTTAGTGATGGTAACAATATTAAACAATATTTAAGTTTACTTCCACATTTCAAAAGTAATTTTGCTCTATTATACATTCCACAAGATATTATGTAACCCGTAGGTTTTACAAGGTACAGAGTGGATGTAAAGTAGTACAGGACAGGTTCCGAATATAAAATTTTATATCACATTCCTGCTCACCCCTAAATTATACAACATGAATCAAAATTAAGTTTGTTTCACCATATTTTGTTTCATCATATTCCCTGCAATCTGTTTATTTGATCATATTCTTATTATTTTGATATCATATATTTGTCATTTTCAAATAGATATTTGTTAAGAAACAGATACGATGAGAAATTGATAATAAACTGATAAAACATATATGATACAGATAAATTATAAATACAGATCAAATAAACATATAATACAAATAAAAATCCAATTATCCAAATAATCCCAACATCGATGCCGTGGTAGAAGTAAATATACGGATCCACATTCGCCCTAGCGCCATGCATGCATATTTGGAACTACAGATAAAGTACGTTATACATGATTGATACTCGTATTTTATTTGGACTATAGTCCACAAAGAATGGCTGTAGACAAAACTTATCCAGCCTCAGCACCATTCTGGTTGACTCCGCCGTAGTCTTGTCACTGGGCCAAAGCAAATACAGAAATTCCAACCGTAGTAGGGCAGCCTAATGCCCAGTGGAGTGAAGATGTTCATATAATGAAAAATTCTATGGTCTAATATCAGTTCTTTTAACGATTCAGATTTATATTAACCGTGATCAAACCATTATATGTTATAATGGTCATATAATTGACTCAACGTTCTGTTATACAGACGTGAAAATATCCTCGTATGATTGTAAATGCTGATCATAACGAAAAAGTTGCCTTTTCGGATCTTCTAAAGATATAAAATGCATTGACAAGAAAATCAAACACTTTATTTCCAACATAACAGTTTCCGCAAGGAGCTTCTTGTGGACTATCCACACTAAAAGTAGCAGAAATGAAAAGCTTAAAAGCTAGAACGCCAGGAATAAATTCACAATGCCTGAACTAGCTCTCCGCGCTCAGGATGTAGATTCGCGGCTGTAGTACTGGTCTAGTGTCTTTGCTGGTATACGGTGGAGCAGCTCTCGGGGGAATATGCGAAGCAAAGTCCATGCTAGATCAAGGGACTGAAATATGTTGCGAGTATCATATGCCCCTTGTGTTACAAACTTGCGCTCGAATTTTTCTAAGAACTCCAGATACAGCTGCAAAATAACCAAGCAAAACAATGTCATTACCACCACATAGAAAATCTGGAATTTGACCCTCAAGAGCCAAAGTACAGAAAATCCTGAAGCATAGAGAAATGGAGACCATATCCTCAGAGGAAAGTGCTTCTTCTCCCACCACGGCTTTCATTGCTTGAACATCCTTGCCAATTGCATAATTTGCATACAGCTGAATTGAAATCATTAGGGCTTAGCTAGAGAATTTAGAGATCAGCATGGAAAAAAATGACATTAGATAGTGAAGACCTGGTTGGAGACATCTGCATGATCTCGACGAGT
The DNA here is from genome assembly GCA_024138025.1 of Combretum micranthum. NCBI lineage: Eukaryota > Viridiplantae > Streptophyta > Magnoliopsida > Myrtales > Combretaceae > Combretum > Combretum micranthum. Next base: position 270,256 of record JAMXBD010000242.1, on the reverse strand, counting down.
CATTCCCTCTCCGATAGCACTCTGCAAAAGGAGTAGCATCTGTAGGAAAAACTGAAATATCTACATGAACAGGGGAAGCATGGAATATTTGAGAATTTACCTTCATCAATCGAGAGAGTGACGGAAGTACATTTATGGGAGGGTAAATCTGTTCCAAAGAATCACAAAAACAAGAAAATGATTTCAAGTCAGTCAATTGATGTTCCCCAAGAAAAGCACAGAACACTGGTTTAGAGTAAAAGTTAACAAAGAAGTTACTGTAGACATGCACGGTTTAGAGTAAAAGTTGTATTGCTTATTATATAAGCGCATTTAATCAAAGCGTTGCCTGAGAAGCTTAATCCATATAATCAGGCAAACCTGATGAAATCACAAGGCAAATTCTTACAATTACTGATCAACTCACTTTGTAAACATCTTACTACAAAATTCTCAACAAATGGGATAGAGAAAAGCACATATAACGACTACTAGGCACATTTATGTTCTACCACACCTGGTGAAGGCTTAAATCCTAGGAGTTTGAACACAGAGTTGCAGCATTATGAAAGAGTTTGAACAAAAAGTAACACAATGCTAAATCACTTAAAGTGTGATGACAGGAAAGGCCCATAACCATGCAGTGATAGAATACTAAAGTAAATAATGTCAATCAATAAGACAATGCGTGAGATCCAGATTATACACAATAATCCAACGCACCTGCCTATTGTAAAGTTGCCTGTCAATATATATCTGACCTTCAGTAATATAACCAGTAAGATCAGGAGTTGGATGAGTAATATCTGATAAAAAAGATGATAAAAGAAAGGTCAAATTCAAGTTGCTACTACAAATAATAAGCCAAAGAAGCAACGTGTAAATGAACTTTGACAGAAAAAGATACACGGATTACCATCATTTGGCATGGTTAATATAGGAATCTGAGTTATGGACCCCTTTCTTCCCTCAATACGTCCAGCACGCTCATATATTGTTGCCAAATCCGTATACATGTACCCAGGATACCCACGTCTTCCAGGCACTTCCTCTCTTGCGGCTGATACCTGAGTAGGTGGCACACATACATATGAGCAATCTATCAATTATGTGGTTAAACATAAATACGCAAAAGAAATAAATGAAGTGATCCTTACCTCACGCAGAGCATCAGCATAGGAACTCATATCTGTTAGTATAACTAAGACGTGCTTCCCACAATCATAAGCCAAATACTCTGCGGTTGTGAGGGCAATTCGAGGAGTGATAATGCGCTCAATGGTGGGATCATTGGCCTATAAAAGGAACACAATTCAAATTGAAAATCTAAGAATATTTCTCTTTTTTTCTGCAGATAATGAGAAAAATAGAGAAAGGAAGAACCTTTGCCCAATTAACAAAATTAGCACATGCAGGGTTCAAGCAGATTATCACATAAGAATCCTTTTTTATTTAGTTAACTTACCAGATTTAGGAAAAGGGTTACCCTCTCCATGGATCCATTTTCTTCAAAATCACGTTTGAAGAATTGTGCAGTCTCCATGTTTACCCCCATCGCTGCGAATACAATGGCAAAATTGTCTTCCCCTCCAGCCTATGCAACCGTACAATAAACACATTCATCAAACACTGACTTGGACATGTTAATAACTTGGAAGAGATTTTCAATAAATTTACTTCCTGTAAATGTGGCTATATAATCATTTATATACAAAGCTACATGACTTAAACTTCAGGAAGGATAAATCTATCAAATTGAGTTTACCCCATGGACACTATCAGACTTCTCAAGCCGTTTTACAAGTCCAGCCTGGCGACAAATCTGGGCTGCAATTTCATTATGTGGGAGACCAGCAGCAGAGAAAAGAGGAATCTTCTGCCCACGGGCAATGGAGTTCATTACATCAATGGTAGAGATTCCTGTTTGTATCATCTCTTCGGGATAGGTCCTTTCACTCGGGTTAATAGAACTACCTACAAATGACAAGAACAACCAATCACTGCAATAGAAAGAAATGAGCCTCAAGGCAACTAATCGGTAATTGCTTTTGCAGAAAACTACGGCCTCCCCAACAGAACTCACCGGAAATATCAAGGTAAGCCTCAGGCAAAATTGGCGGACCATTATCAATGGGCTTCCCAGAACCATTAAATATGCGGCCAAGCATATCCAACGATACAGGAGTTTGCAGGACCTGCATCAGAGGAAAGTATTCAAGTTTTCTCACGAAGCATCATAGTGTGCAATTTATTCTCTAAATACAGCAACAATCTCAAATAACCCAAGCTCTGAATAGTGTGAGAGATTATGAAGAGCATGAGAATGAATAATCTATCAATTATATTCTCATATAAAAGTCAATGCATTCTACAAATGATTAAAAGTGACATGTTCAGCAAACAAAAGCTACCTCTCCTGTGAATTGCACGGTGGTATATTTGTTGTCAATGCCAGAGGTTCCCTCAAAAACCTGGAGAAAAAAACATAATGATTTATGAGATGAACAAGAGAAATTTTTACCAGGAGTCTAGGCTTAATAATTGTGTAAAGGCAAAGACTCCATCAAACATCTATTAATTCATAATGCAATTGTATAAGATTGGAGGCATCATCATATGAATAAGAAGGCAAGGTAAACCATTCATAAACACAGCAGCATAGCAACAATGGATGTAGATTCGTCACACATGACAGATCAAAGCTTTTAGGGAAATTAGTTTTTGACAAAAAGAAAAATCATCTAGAAAATCTATCGAACTGCATGTTAATCTGTCTACCTGCACCACAGCTTTTTCTCCATCAACTTCTAGGACTTGACCCCGCCTTGTTGTTCCATCTCCCAACCTAATATTAACAATCTCCTGATACTTTGGGCCCTAAAATATTGAAACATAGCACATCAGCCCCAAATTAAACGTGGAGGTACCGACTCCAATCATCTAGGAGATGGCAATCACTCACTTTAACTTTGTCAAGTATAACCAATGGCCCAGCAACACCAGAAACCGTTCGGTACTCTGCTTATTTCAAAACTCACAACCATATTCATGAGATAAACGGAATCAAACAACATAAAACAGAGAACATCATAAGTATGGTACTTCTGCGGACTAAGAAAGACCAGTCAATGCTATTGCAAAATCATCTACTATCCAATAAAACAAGAAATCATGCAAGAGCAATAAACACTATTCTCTCATATGATTACTATTAGCAAGCAAGTTAAATGGTTCAAAAACCAGCGCCCATGAAGTCCTTGGCTAGGTGGCAGGCGAAATCCGGTACATATAGACTCTACTAATCCAACAGTTCCAAGTGCAAGAGCAGGCAAATCATTCTTCATCCTACAACCACCAATTATTTCTCGAAAACAACGACAAGGTAGTGATGAAGCTTACCCATGCCAATTTCAAGCGTTCCCTCCTCCATGTCGTAACTGTTCTGAGCCACTCCCATCTTCAAAACTCAAATCTTTTCAGCCCCAACAAGCACCTTGATATTCCTAATGATACTGAATCGTTTAAAACAATTAACTTGAACTCTTCAGTAATATTCCAACTTTATCTAAAAACAAAACGTCATAAAAAAGCACTAAAATGACTTAAATAGTTCAAGACAACATCCCCACATAATAAAGCAACGAACTTTTATAAAGAGATTCGTTGGTATTAATACGCCACAAACACGCATAAGCACCCACACAATCAAAACCCCGTGAATTATCGTTTATTGTCATTTAGTTTTCTTTTTTTTTCCCCCTCTTCTCAGGGACTAAAACCGTTACTGTTACCACTATGAAGTTCGAGTTCATTGATGTACAACAGACAAAAATATTGAGAACTACAAAGATTTGGATATTAATAAATACAAACTGACCTGACTGAAGTTGTATAGGATGAAACACCAAAAGTTGGTGTAGTTGGGATCATGCGTTTTAAAATTTTAAGGTGGGGATTTGGATATTTGTGTGCTTGATGATGAATTTGTTCGCTTGTAAGTTTGTAACCGAAGAAGATGACATGCTTCTTTGGGTTGGTCCCTACAAAGCCTGCCACGTGTAAGTGAACCTTTCAGACTTCGGTCATATAATGCTAATGGTGTTGACATTGTTTCTTGTAGATAATGGGTTTGTTGGTATCTTCCTCTCGAATTAAAATAATATATGTAAGTATATTGGGTTTATATTTATATTTAATATATTTAATTTTTAATAACTATTATAAAAAAATTTGGAACTCTAATCTGTCAATAAATAAACAGATCCAATAATGATTATAAACTTGAAATAACATTGAATTAGTATTAAAATTATCATTTTGGCACCAAATAGGTTTTAGGGAAGAAAAGATATATAAAGAGAAATTTTACAGTCTTATAATTAATTTTAATAGAATCAGTCCCGTTATTATTCAGTAGTTCATACCATATTCTAATTTTTTTTTTATATTATGATAAGACATAAACTATTAAACTAGTTGGAAACAATCCTTAAATTATAATTTCACACACTCTCTAGCTAAGTTTATAATAACACATGGGATTATTAAATATATATATGTATGTATATATTGATTTTATGAAAAGAAGTATCACACACCTATTTACTATATGATGTCTTAAATTTTTTAACATAAAATATTAATTTTCAATAGTAATTTTTTTTAGATTTTAAATTTAATGTTATTAATTTTCTTATTTCACAATAAAAATGTAAATTTTTAAAAGTAAAAAGATAAGAAAAGTAGTTATGGTTGAAAAAAGAATAGGAGTGAGTAGTTTATATTTTGAAAAAGAAGTTATAAAATCATGATAACTAAATTATATAAAATAAAAAAAAATTAAAAATCTAAAGACATCGAAGTAAGTGCTTTGATTTTAATAATATAAAAAAAATTATAAAACCATGATAACTAAATTATATATAAATAATAAAAAAATTAAAAATTTAAAAACTCAAAGTAGGTGCTTTGGCTTTAATAATATAGATTATGCATATGTAAGACATCAAGTTTAATATTATGTGTGTGTATATAGATTAATTGAGTTAATAAAGTTTTAGCCATATGAAACGCATTATCTTATTAGAAAAACTAATGGACAACAGATCCACGATGGATATGCAATATATCTATATTAAAGATAGAAAGACACCTCCACAAATCATTGTTAGATGTATTCCATTGAGACATCAAATAGTAAAAAGTTATCACTCACGACATTTCATTAAAGTGATGACTCTTGATATTAGAAATTCATATGTGTTTTTCTATCAAATTTTATTAAATATCGTAATTATTATAAGATTCACTATATCACTAACTATTATCTATTAACACTAACAATTCAAAACGACTTATAACTCTCCGATAAATACATTTTAAAAGACTTATTAAGTTTGTATTTTTTTTAAAAAACACTTTCGTACATTTATCATAGCTATATTTTAAGATGATAACAATATGCTAATAGCTAAGGAAGTTGTTAAAAACCTTTTCCATGAAACTAAGATATGCTAATTCTACGAATAAAAAGAATAAATAAAATAACTCCATGAAAACAATTTCCATCAAATATTAATATATAAATTGTCTTCCTTTTCTGAGAAAAAGCTGCTACTTTTTCTTCTTGATATACTTTATTAACTATCTATCCCTGGATAATAGGATATGAACATGAGAAATCATGGTCAAATATGTTTGGTAAAATCATATAAAGAAACAAAAGAGACATAATTAGAGGGATACCTAATATAATTAAACATTTTAAAATATAACATCAACAGGTTGTAAATAGAAATGCAAAAGGAACCAATAAATGAGTGCGCCATTGCAAAAATTTATTACAACAATTCCTAGACAATGTCATTGCATTGGTCAAAATTGACAACAATTCCTAATCACGTTTGGTAGGTAGGAATCATTCGGATTGAAATGGGAGGAATGGAATGGAATGAGAGATGGAATGATAAATTAATTCTTTTGTTTGGATACATCTTAGAATGGAATGGAATGGATGTGCTATTTGTCAAAAATATCCTTAATAATTAACGTGAATAATAAATAAGTAAGAGGATAAAAAGGTAATTTAATGTTAATTATTTATGAAGAAAGAATGGAATCGCGATTCCATCTTCTCAAGAGCGGAATCAAATTCCTTCTTAAAGCAGGAATTGTCGATTCTCAGGAATCGCGATTCCAGCTTTTAAAAGCACAACCAAACATAGGAATGGGGATAAAACTCGGAATCGTGATTCCATTCCAGGTTTATTCCCACATACTAAACATAACATAAATCTACACTCAAAAACACCAGTCACTATTTTGTTAAATTTTGTTTTTTTTTTTTTTTAGTAGAAAAAAGTTCATCTTAAACATTTCCTCATTTTTAAATTGAAAATTTGAACCTCTAAATTTAATCCTAAGGCTTTCTCCATGTAAAATTCATAAACAACGAAACTAAAAAAAATTAGAAAAAAAAAATCTCCAAACCATCAATCTTAAGAAAAATACAAATTCATTTTTCAAAACTAATAATAGTAAAAACTTTACCCAAAATTTTAGCAGTGAAACCAAAATGTTAAATATCTAGATGTGATATTAGAAAAAGAAAAAAAAAAAAAAAGAAAATCAATACCCTATGAAATATAATATAATGAAGAAAAAGACCCTTGAAAGAAGATTTATCCTTAAGTCGATCGAAGCGATTGCAGCGAAGAATTGATCTGAAACGAAGCACTTCGTCTATTATCCTGGGCACAAAGCCTATTATTGTATTCTACCAAAGCATGTTTTAGAAAGCTAAAACCTTTTCTCAAGATATCTTCCAAACTCTTTTGGTTCTTGCTTCAGATGTTCTTTCCCTTGTGTAAAACCAGTTAGTTATGTAGTTTTAGAATTCTGCTGATCCCAAGTACTCCATCTTCATCATTGCATATGAAAATATAGAAAGAAAGATAGAATGGCATAACCAAATGGAATAAGCTTTAGATCGCTCGCATCAATAATGGGGCACTCCTTCAACGAAGAAATCGAAAGCTAGGACGGAATACAAGACTTAGATGATTGGAATCCTTATGGACCTTCTAAAAGGGGCTAGGGTCCAACTTCTTTCTCGTTATGGATATTAGTACATTTTACTACCCATGCTCTTGGGTCCGAATCCACTACTTTGAAATTATAATGGTTCGTTATGTGCCACATTTTAACTGCCCGTATGAGATGATCTTTAGTCTCAAAACGCATCCCGACCTTGAATTCATCACTGAAGCTCCAATTCCCAGCACTCATTTCCTGCTCATCATCATATGCTGCGTAAGCACTACCAACTTCAGCATTGAAAAACGGAACTGGTGCTGAGCTCCCTACTGCATCAACGTCCGTAGGAGCAATGAAACGGTCCCAATTATTTTTCCTTCGTTGTACCTTGGGCAAAACATATTGTTGTCGAAAAACTTTGACATTATCATTTTCATCATCATCATAGTCATCATTGGATTCACTTGCCGATGAGTCTTGCACAGCATCTATATCATCACCACCTACCGATGTAGGTCTACAAAATTCAAAGTTACCTATTTCCACTTGTGCACTGCCTATTGTCTGAACTGGAGTAAAGTTTGAGTCTACCAACCGCTGGCTCCCAATATTTCTATCAATGCCCATTTTCCCTGCAGGTGCCTGTGACAATTCAGTTTCCAATATCTGCACATAAATAGCCACTGAGCCTTCTGTGTATACCAACATCTCTTGTGCCGCATCATCATCGGTCACTGGAATAATATCATAACGCAGCATCCTATCTCTAATAGCTACCATATGATATAGCTCCACCCGATGTGTACACCTATTTACCTTTAGTCTGTTGTAAATAATCTCCACTATCTGCTCATATATTGAATTCCTACTAATACTGACCATAGCAACAAGCCGCTTATCATAACCAAAACCATCATCCCCTTGCACAATATTACCATGACCATACAGTATGAACTTCGCCTTATCCATTTCCTCACAAATCCTGTCATCTTATCAAAATTAGCTTCCATGCATCAAATTCACAAAATCACACTTATGAATTGCATTCCTCGTAATATTTAACATAATTCCTAAAGCTGCAGCTCCACTTTCAAAGTTCAAATTTAATTTTCTAATCTACTTTGCTTTTTTATAAATATTAGATTTTTTCATCGCAAATTTCCATATTATACCAAGTCTAAAGTACTGAATACACCCCGATAATGACAATAGAAGTTATTTTTTATTTTTTTCCCACACTAAAATTCCTAAAATAATTATCCAACAACTACTACTTAGGACATGATTTTTTTTTAATGCAAATATTATACATATATATATCTATACAACATACAAGAAGAAAAAGAAACGTCGGCGTTGGAATCATGCAACAATAATATTCTAACAATACATACAATCGACATTCAACAACGTAGCATGAATGATTGAAAAAAAATACGAAAATACGCGGAAATCCAACCTCAACATTCGCCGTTGGTGGTTTCGCACAAAATCTCTCGCTTTTGATCCTCCTACCCATGAAATTGCAATATAATCAACTTAGCAGCAATTAAATTAGCCAAATGAGGAACAACTAGGGGTCGATTTGAGGATTACGACCACAACAATTGAAAAAAAATGCGCAATTTAGGGTTTAAGGTTCCGGCGAGGGGGAAATGGGAAATAGGGAAGAAGAAGATGGCTCTGTTTAAATTGCGATGACCTCGTCTCTTGAAGAGACGAGGTCATATGCGGTGCAACCTTGTCTCTTCGAGAGACGAGGTCAGGCACTTATGACCTCGTCTCTTCGAGAGACGAGGCCATGTTGCCTAAAATCGGGAATAATTTCTTTCCGATGGTATTTTCGTAATTTATTTTAAAAATAGTAATATTTTATTCCTTTTCCCCACACACGCATATACTTTTTGAAACAATATTATAAAAATGTCATGTAAATAAAAAATCAAGTTCAAATAAGACAACTTTATTAAAGTTGTATTGAATTTGTCACCTCAAAGAATAAGTTAATAAATGAACTTGTAAAATGAAAAAAAAAAAACAAGTTTATTATAAATATTAAACTCACTTTTAAAAAAACGAAACTTATCCAATGATAAAACGAGGTCAAATTTTTTATTAATGAAATTATTTATCATCCGTTAGTATTCTTGTATTTTTTTATTAAAGTTTATTATTTTTTTTTCCTTTTCCCGTAAATCGACATCATATTGCTGGCGTTATTATTACACTTGGCCTTGTTGGTTGTTACGTATTTCCCTCAGAGTCATTATAAAATTATAACGGATCTTTTATTTCCTTTTAATTTTTCCACATGAATAAAGGTCGAAAATCAAAATCATATACATGCCACGTCAATGGGCAATCATGGACATGCTTGCATATAAGTTGAAACTTGAAAGGGTACGAGGTACTTTTTCCCCCACTTTCCTTTTTCTCCATGGCAAGGGCCAAAATCTTTTAATAACTAGCCATTTTGTCTTCCTTCCTTCATGTAAATTTCTTGGATTATACAAGATTAAACATCCAAGACTTGTTAATATTTTAGGTACCATGTTGAATAGAAACCCTCTTAAGATACAAGAGAAAACCTTAAAACAGATTTTCATAAGGAAAGTTTCCTATGGAACAAAACAAAGGTCTTATGGGGCGAAAAGGATTGGAAAAAAAAAAAAAAAACCCCTTAAAATGATTTGTTATCTTCTCAAAAAGCCAAGACATGATATATTGTGTTGCACTCTCCAATTTCTCTGAAGTTTGATTGTTAACTTCGTTTAATGGGAAAGTTTTACGGTAGGTGTTAATAGGATAGTTCACTAAATTATTTTACTATTAATATATATAATAATTGTATATTAACTATTTTAATGATGCGATCATAACTAGATATGAATTTGAGCGATTAAATAATGGAGATGATTCATCTATCAAAATAAATGATCAACCATGCAATTTTCCTTGTTTGATGCTATTTTGGGATGAATTGTGAGATGTAAATGGTGCAGTGTGGCTTTTTTTTTTTTGGGGGGCAAAATGCTTAAATTATAATCCTTTAGTTGAGAAATTAAAAATAAAAGCCCTTATTAAAGGGCTGAAATGCACTAAAGATTTAGGATTGCAAGATGAAGTAGTCTTATTGGAGCATATCAGTGATCCTCTAATTCGACACTCATCTCTATATACTTTGTATCTAGGGCTAAATCTTCAATTAACTACCTCCACTTTCATTTAGTAAATTTACTACCTGTTGAAACTTTTGACAATAAAGAGCACTACTTGGTTCAACTCCGTTACTTTCGTCTGTCTAGTTAATATTAACGACTGATAACAACTTGACACCTATCCATGGCCTTAAAAAAAATTACACCTGCCTTCCTACTCATCCTTCTTGATTCAAATTGGAGAATTCGCGTGATTTACAAATCTAGTGTTATATTATAATCTAGAGATTTATATTTTTACTTAGGATTGGTGTATTTAAGCAAACAAAAATTCTAAAGAGATATGGACAATCAATCCTTGGATATGATGAACCAAAGATGTAATCGAACTAGATTTTTCAATTAATCGATATTATGCACAATTAATAATAAACAATTAAGAAAAATCTTGAAAAGAAAGGTCTCAATTTTATTCAAAGCAACTAGTCATAAAGAACATAATAATGCTCAAGATAGTCAAAGCTTTTCTAAACATAACTTTAATAACCCTTTATATACTCCCATAAGTTGAGCAAAGGTAAATATGAAAAACTAAAAGTCAAACAAATAAGAAACTAAAAATTAACTTTGGAAATAGGATATGAAATCACGTTATGGAGTACAGTTGTGACTCGAGCCATGATCTCCTCAATCACAAATAAAATCTTTAACTTAAGCTCATAGTGGGTGTGACAACATGGATCACCAGCAGCATCATGGCCGTGACGAGGATGGTGATCCTCTTGGTACTCAGTTTCATCTAATGATGACGTTCTTCTGAGCTCTATCACGATCGTAGTGAAAAGGGTTAACACTATCACCACCAGCATCATGGGCGTGATGAAGGTGGTGATCTTCGCTGTAACTTCATTTTCTTGCTCCACTTCTAAAATTGCCAATATCACAGACGTGATATCCTCATGTAATGAATTTTTCCCTCTAAATTGAGTGATTTTTCTACACTTAAGCATATCATATCATGTGATCACCAAAGTATATCAAATATCTACTAAAATAACCCAACTCGTCTTAATTCAATTCATTCATAAGGATTCAATGAGCTAAGTTCAACAAAACCTCTTGTTCTAGCCCGAATTATTAGTCCATACGAACCATGATTCCTATAAGCTCTCCTAGGCTTATGAAGATTTACCTTTAAATCTTTGGAAGTGTAGCTGAATGAATCAAAGACAATCCTATAAAACTCAAAAGTAGTCAAATAAAAATTCCCAAACAAGTTTAGCTCATGAGCAACCCTTAATACTTGATCCACAAATCCTTGTGAAATAATAACTCCCAAAGTATTTTAAAATCATCTCCAAGCACTCCGAACCATACTATACCATAATCAATTCCCATAACTAAAGGCTTCCCAAACAAGTCATACCACTCATCATGAACTCGACCAATCCAACTCTTGTGAGCACGATGACAAATAGTCAAAAAACACACCTTAGTGGTCTTGTTAGCATTTGCCTCAAACACTTGTCATCTCGAAGGTAATCATTATCACCATAGACTAACATAATACACTACTACAATGGCTCATAAAAATCTAACATCTCAAGATTTCCATACAATCTCAACCTAGAAACTGCTTACATCAACACCAATAGTAAGTAAACATCATGCTCACACAAAAAACCTTTAACATAGCCCCAATATTTACCAAAAAAACATCATTGAAGGTTTCATATGCACAATAGAACAACAATACTCTTCATCTCACAATGTCATTAATGGATCTTGATAAAACAATTTGAAGGATGACATAAGGATATGATAATACCTATGATTATCAGTGGTTCCTAATGAGAATGGAAGTGGCTCCAACTTAGGTGCATAGATATCAAAAGGTGAATCTAATTCAAGGTCACATGGTACAGCTCATGTTATAACTATTTGCTTTGTACTAACATCATTTGTGTCTTTATCATTAACATTACGATCTACACCACCATTAATATCCATCGGCATCGGATGATAATCCTCTGGACTTTTGTCATGAACATCACCACTACCTTCGTCAACTAAACAATCTTGCTTGACACAATCATCTAGCGAGTCAATCGCCTTCAAAGGCTTTAGCAATTTTTTCTTCTCCATTAGATTATACATTAAAATCGAGAATGCTTTTAACATGGCAATCTTGATAGCATCCTCCAATGAAATAAAACTTTGACAGCCAACACTCTCAGCAATGTCACAATTTAAGCCACTCACAAATCTATCAATAGTGTGTACAAGAGGCTTAAGTCGTTCACTATGCCTCGTGAGAGTCTTAAACAATATAGGCATATTCTTCAACCTTCATAGATCCTTGTTTAGCCACCAATAAGGATTCATATTGTTCATCCTAATAATTGGGTGGAACAAATCTTCTCCTCATCAACCTTTTCACGAGAACCCATGTAATAACACCATGATACCTACTCAGTGATCACTCTAATATAATATTTTGCCATCGTAACCCTATATCCAGTTAAAGTCTCAACAATAATTTGCTAACCCATAACCATCAAAACTCAAACAAATTCATCTCAATTTTACTTAGTAATTCAGTTCTTGTGTCAATCCTACTACTACATTTGCTAGTCATGGCTTATATTCAAATAACCACACTTTTATTCAATATTAATAACCTTAGCCCTCAATCACACCACTCAAATCCTGATTACCGGATTTACTAAACGTCTTTAAAAACAATAAAATTTACAACACAAGTAACAAAGACAACAAAGCTTACCAAGAAAGGAATCCAACTCTAAAGCCCTAAAACACAATCCACAACCTCATGCTTTGATACCAAGATGATCCGAATTAGAGAATCCACTTGTTTTATGGATCTAACATTACATTGCAATCTAGGGATTTGTATTGTAATTTAGGGTTTTTATATTTAAGCAAACATAAATTTAAAAGGGATATGGATGATCAATCCTTGATATGACACACTAAAGATATAATCGAACAAGATGTTTCAATTAATAGATGTTATGCACGATTAAAAAGAAACCATCAAGAACAATTTTGAGAGAAAGGTCTCAATTTTATTCAAAGCAACTAGTCACAAAAGAACATAATCATGTTCAAGATGGCCAAATCTTTTCCAAAAATAACTTTATAAACTTTTATATACTCCCATAGGTTGACCAAGGGCAAATATGAAAAACCAAAAGTCAAACAAATAAAATAAGAAACTAAAAAGTAACTGTGGAAACAGGTGTGACATCATGTTGTGGATTACAACCGTGACTTGGACCGTGATCCCTTTCATCACAAATCAAATCTTCAACTTAAGTTCATCGTAGGCGTACCAACATGGATCACTGGTAACATCACAGTCGTGATGGGGATGGTGATCCTCTTGGTACTCAGTTTCATCCGATGATGATGTCCTTATAGGCTCTATCATGGCGTAGTGAAGGGAGTTAACACTGTCACCACTGGCATCACAAGCATAATGAAGGTGGTGATCTCCACTGTAACTTCATTTTCTTACTCTACTTCTATTACTGCCAATATCACGAACGTAATATCCTTATGTAATGAATTCCCTCTAAATTGACTTATTTTTCTATACTTAAGCATATCACATCTTGTGCATCACTAAGATGTATCAAATATCTACTAAAATACCCAAACTTGTCTTCATTTGGTTCATCCATAAGGATTTGATAAGCTAAATTCAATAAACCTTTAACTCTAGCCCGAGCTATTAATCCAGATGAGCCATGATTCCTATCAATCCTTCCTCTTCTTTTCTCCTTCAAAACACCCACACCCACACCCACACACTTTCTCCCATATTTGCTCTTTCTCTAAAACTAGACACAATCCACCACTTTCTCTCTACAAATCAAGCAAAAAATCTCTTTTCCTCTTCTTCTCCTCCTTCTTCCCTGGACTATCTCTCTCTCTCCCCCCTTTGCTCCTTTCTCTAAAATTATATACAACCTACTATTCTCTCTCTACAATTCTAGTATTTTCCTCCACATTCTACATCATTGCAACTACACAAAAACCTATCTCCTAATTCTTTGTCCACCCGAAGTTAAAGGTCAGCAAGCATGATAAGGGTAGAAGGATTAGCGTATGAGATTCCATTAAGGGTTGTTCACCATTTTCCAGTAATTGTTACACATGTTTGTTTCTTAGTACATAAACCTCAATCACATTAATTGACCCATAGTGAAGGATACCCGAGGATTTGAATGAGAAAACCGTTGGTTGTTGCCTTTCAAAGCACTCTTAGTGTTTTCAATTTTGCCTTAACATAAATCTCAAGATTTGTGCACAACTTTGAATATTGTCAACAATTATGGTCAAATGCATTTCCTTCCCCCCTCTCCCCACCCACACACACTCCAACTCAGAATTAACCAAACACCAAAGACTGTTCACTAAGCTAGGACACACTATAAAAAAGCCATTTTCCGGTTCTCGTTCTTGTTCTAGCACTAACTGCTTAGCTGTCTCCGAAATCAAAACTTTGTCTCATTGTCATGATGTCCAAAACAGTACAGCTGCGGAATCTCAATTAAAGTCAACATTTATTACTAACAGTTTTAACTTTTGGTTTTGAAACCGTCAATATTAATGATAGGCCGCTAGCTTTTATTTCCAACATTAATTGTTGGTTATACTATTTATTTGTATTTATTGTATTTATTATTTTCCTTTTTAGATCTTGTCTTTTAGAATTTCTTATGTAATAGTATAAATAGGCCTTTAAGCTTGTCTTTCTTAATAAGAACATTTGATATACTTTTTAAAGTCCTATTGAGAGAGTTTTTTTTCTAAAATTTGCAATTATTTAGCAATTGTGTGATTAAATTCATGTTTTGAAATCAATCGTTGAATTAGTTTCTGTTATTCAACGTTTCCATGTTGTGTCGGATTGGTATCAGACCAAGGTAGGTTCCTGCAAAGTGGCAATTAAAGTCAATGTTGATGGCGATTACGTCCTTGATGGTGTTTGGGATGTGGAAGTCCTGAGAGCCAAATCCTTAGGTCGAAGGGCAGTGTTGGGTGACATGGATTAGAGATTCCAGCGTATTAAACAGTGCTTTGATGACATAATTGATCGATCCAATGCCAACAGGAATGGTTATGGGAGTTGACCAATGGTAAAGTATGTGCACGACAATCCTGTTGTCAGACCTATTACTACGAATCATATGATTAATAAAGAGGTAGAATTCGTAACTTTGATGATTATTATGAATATGATTCTCAGGTAGAAGTTGAGTTTTTGTTCGAAGAAAGACAACCACGGAGAGAGACAGTGATGATGGTAGTGGATACAAAGGGGCTATTATGGTATGATCAAAGAGACTGTGACAATTTCCTCCAAAGTATAGATATTCCATATTTTAGTAGAGAGTTAGGGATTAATGATTTTATTGGTTGGATTGATAATATTGAGTGGATTTTTAAACATATAGAAATTCCTGAAGAGAAAAGGTAAAATTAGTGGCTTGTAAATTAAAAGGGTATGTATCTATGGTGGGAGAGATTACGCAAAAGGTTAAGTCGTGAAGGAAAACCACCTGTGAGAATGTGGTTTAGGATGAAGACTTTATTAAAGGATGAATTTCTTCCTTTTAATTATGAGAAAATAATGTCTCAATAGAACCACAGATATCCTCAAGCAGAATCTATGATGTTGGCACAAAGTAATGATTTAAGGAAGGTAGATGATAGGATTTAGAAATCATTAGAACATCATGTAACTATGGATGTTCCTTTCTTATAGTTACGCCATCAGAGAAGGAGATGGAGGATGTTATGAAGTAATCCCAAACTGTACCTACATTAATTGAAAAACAAGTGTTGACTGTTCATAAAGAGGAGAAAACTGAAGAGGTGCTAAATAGTATCAGGAGACAATTGGAGGAGTTAAATGAATTGATACCCAACAATTATTCAGATGATGTTCCTCCCATGAGAGACAAGCAACACCATATTGACTTAGTTCCTAGTGAAAATTTGGCAAAAGTTTATGTACTCAAGCAACAGTAGAAAGATTGAACTTTTCAAATTCTGAAGTAGCAGAGACACTATTTGAGTCAATTGGGAAGGCAGAGTCTACTGTAGAATGTTATTTTCTCATAAAGGATTATGAAAGAGTTGGTCTTATATATATGGAAAAATGTGGAAAAAACTACTTTAAATAAAGTTAGAGATTGTTTATTTATGGCTGGAAGATATGATCTTGCTACAGATGGTGTAAAGAGCTTAAGGGTGGATGCAATTCTAAATCCTAAGATAATTAGGATATTTTATTTTATACTTGTTAAGATTCCCTTTTACAAGTTCATATTTGATCTTGGAGGATTCTTATTTTATCTTCTTCATTCGGTGGCATCCAAAAGATAAACTCGAGGTTGAGTTCTTTACAGGTGGGAGAGAATAATGCAACAGTAGAAATCAATTAAAGTCAATATTTATTACTGACAATTTTAACTTTTGGGTTTTGAAACCACCAACATTAATGATAAGCCGCTAGCTTTTATTTCTAACATTAGTTGTCGATTACACTATTTGTTTATATTTATTGTATTTATTATTTGCCTTTTTGATTTTTTTCTTTTAGAATTCCTTATGTAATAATATAAATAG
Organism: Combretum micranthum; assembly: GCA_024138025.1. NCBI lineage: Eukaryota > Viridiplantae > Streptophyta > Magnoliopsida > Myrtales > Combretaceae > Combretum > Combretum micranthum. The sequence goes on along the minus strand of JAMXBD010000242.1, from coordinate 253,421 downwards.
GCCTTTAGACTTGTCTTTCTTAATAAGAATATTTGATATACTTTTTACAATCCTATTGAGAGAGTTATTTTTTTTTCTCAAATTTGCAATTATTTAGCAATTGTGTGATTAAGTTCACTTTTTGAAATCGATCGTTGAATTGATTTCTATTATTCAATGCTTCCATGCTGCATCACTTGCTCTCTCTCCTCGTACACTCTCTCAATACCATCTTCACTACGCTTTTTCTTATTTCTACTTCAAATGGCCAGTGTTTTCCTCCACCCAGATATGATGGGTTCATGTACAAGAACCACCGAGTCAAGTTAGGTACTATCAGGATCGAGGCCTTCTTGGATCCTGTCTGTCCTGATAGCCGTACCACTTAGGCTCCTCTCAGACAAGTCGTTAAGTACTATGGCTCCTGTGTCCGGCTCGTTGACCACAGTCTTCCGTTATGGTCAGTGACTTTTAGTTATAGTTCACTCTTATTTGAATAATGTTTAACTTGGTTGTGCATTATTATGATTTTTAATTAAGAAAATTGTTTAGAGTACGATAGATGCATGCTAGGGATACAATCGGACATGATTTCAATCCGAATATATGAATATGGAATCCAATCCACCTTCCTAGAGTTTAATGAATCCAAACCAAACCCTATAATTTTATTCGAGTTTTTATATTATATCTAATCCCGCTTATAACCGTTTACATTAAAATCTAGAATCCGCTTGGTGTGCTTGATTTTTACTTTCAAATCTATGTTCAAATTTAAATAATACATCCAAGAGATAGGCTAAGGTTTTTAGTGTGTGTGTGTGTGTTATGTAGGGATGTAATTGGATCAGGTTTCGGACGGATCATATGAATCCAAAGCTTGACTGTTTCTTTGTAGTGTTTACTATACCCGACGGTATAACCTTATAGGTTTTATATCAAACTCGCCCCACAAAGTTTGATTTAGAACCCATAAGCCAATCTTATAACCTTTTTTTTTTTTTTCAAATCTAATTTCAAATTTTAATAATAAATTTAAGAATAGTCGATGCTTCTAGCACAAGTTTCTTATACAATAAAAAATAAAAAAGATGCATATAGAATTAATAAAAGATATTGTAGACTATATTCATTATACAATATTTAAACACATAAATATATTATTTTTGTCACCGTATAATGTCTTAAAAACATGGTTAAATTAAACTTTTGCTCAGATTAAAATATAATAGATAGCAAATAATATTAATCTATACGGTAAATATGACTTGAACAAAACTAATAAAAAATTATAAAATTCGTTACTAGTTAAGTAGACATAAAAAAAAAAATCCTTAAAAGATAAAAAAGATGGTGGCTCATTCATGTCTTTTTTCCTCTCCTTGCCTCTTTAGTGATTTTTTTTTAATTATAATACGGGTTGTCGGTATTCATTGGGTTTATTATATAATCTAAACCTGACTTTATAAGCTTATAGGGTTTTTACTATACATCTGATCCAACCCTAAAACTCTATAGGGTTTTTTAACGGAATCGGGTAGATCGAAAACCCTATGACGGCCTATTTAGTTACATCTGTAGTGTTGTGTGGTGAAGAGTATAGTTTGTATTTTGTGATTGTGTTGATGAGAGTGGAGAGGCTAAAATTAAGTTGATTTTAGGAATGTTTATTATTTCTTTTTAGTTTCATTTGTGAAATGTATCGCGTCAGGTTATTCATGGGGTATATTATAAAATCCAAATCCGATCATAAGATCCTAGAAGATTTTAACTATATATTCAAACCTGACCTCTAAAACCATATAGGAGATTGGATAGGTTGAGAACACTATAACGAATCATTCGTTTGCATCCCTAATGCATATTTGATAGATATTTATAACCATTTGTATCCCTAACGTATATTTGTTAGATATAAATATCCATATGTATCATGTGGAGAACACTATAACGAATAATTCGGTTGCATCCCTAATGCGTATTTGATAGATATGTATAACCATTTGTATCCCTAACGTATATTCGTTAGATATGAATATCCATATGTACCATGTGGCGCTATTTATTAATCACATGTTGGTATGCATGGATAATATTGGTTCAATTTGCATGTGAATCATCTAATCAAATATCAAAAAGTGGAAAGGAAAAAAAAAGCATATAATAATTGGCGATGGAATTATGTCAAATTTCAATTTGTTAATTTGTTATGGCTGAAACCACATATAAAACAACCCCCACCCAAGACATCATCACGATTTGGGTCCATTCTAGAATCGACCCTAATCGTTGGTTCATGGTTCCAATTTTAGTAACCGGACCCATGAAGGTTAGGTTGGTTCTCGGTTCTTGTAATCGATGGTTTTCACGGGTTCGTTTGGTTCCATTAGAATCGTGAATCGACTATTTCTAAAGGCTTAAAAAAAAACCCGAGCCAAATACGTAAACTTGTAAGAATAATGCATATATATACCTTTACTTATAAATATGAAAACAAATTTATGCAAAATGTATTTATGAAATATAAAAAGCTCGTATAACAGTAATTTTTTCTTTTAATTTCAACAATACATTCAATTAGAGGAGGATATTATACCTTACCTCCATTGTAACATACATATTAATTTAATAAATTTGGTAGTGAAAATTTAAACATGTGGGAGATGGGTGAAAAATTTCAACCTTCGCAGGGTCGTATTTTCAATTATGTGGATATTATCATATCATTTTTTGTAATAAATCTTTGGAGAGTAGTGGTGATCTAATTCTAGCTGCTCTAATATTTTGTTGCCAAATAAATTCTAGTAGCTCCAACATCAACTGTTGTGGTAGAGCAAGCTTTCTTATAAATGAATACATTCTAGCAGCTCCACTTGTGCAGAAAGCTTGTTCCACTACAACAGTTGATACTGGATCTGCTAGAATTTGTTTGGCAACAAGACACTAGAGTTGCCATAATTTGATCATCATTACTCTCTGAAGCTTGGTTGCGAAAAAGGATACGATAATCTTCACATAGTTGAAGATAAAACTATGCAAAGGTTGAAATTTTCCACTCTTCCCCACTCCCCCACATGTTTAAATTTTCACTACAAATACAAATTGATATCAAATAAAATAGAAACACAATATAAGAAGGAGAAAAAATAGAGGGACTACATATACGAATTGAGTTACACATTTTGTGTGAATGTCTGAAAAAATACTACACCATTTTATAGCAAAATTTCGAAAACCTAGTGTTTGAAATTTTCTAAAAGAGTAAATAAGCTAACTATGCATTCTTTAATATTGTGTAGGCTTTTAATTTTGTTTTTTCCTTTTTTTTTTTTCAATTTTCAATCAATTGCACATGCAGCCTGTATTCACTATTCAATCAATATTCATATTGTTAATGCCTGCCAACTCCATGTGAATAAAGTAGGCTTTAAAATTAGTAAATGTGTGAAATGTTTGGTAACATATTTAGTTTTTCTTTTTTCTAAAAAAATTTTAACACAAGAACCGTTTTTGACCCATGCGACTCAAGTGAGTCATGTACTAGTTTAAGGCCAAATGGTTCTCAACCTACCAGAATTGTTAGCTTTAACACATAGACCTTACAAACTCGCACGAACTAGTGGGTCAATTGGTAGTTCGACATGTCACAGTCGAGCGGGTTCCTAGTTTAGGACCCCATGGTGATGGTCGAGTCGGAACCCCACTAAACCATTCCTCCCTTCAAAAAAATAAAAATAAAAGTAAAAATTGCATGGTTGGTACTTTTGGCTATCTACCAAATATATATATCATGTATAATTAATTATTTAATTATGGATGGAAAACTAAATTAATGAGCCTAATAAGTTACACGTCCAAAAATAATTTTTATAAAACTATCTACATTGAAAATTTTTATTAATATATCAGTAATAACTACATGGCGTATGACATGCTTAATAACTAATTATATGGTGACATGCATGATTGACTCTAGTATAAGACTTTTTACCCTTTTCTTTTTCTTATAGATTATTCCCATATGTGTTCATTTGTGCTCATATGTAAGATTAGTACCAAGACAAGCTGTAAGGACCCGGCCCACTTAACCCATAATTAAGCAAGCCAAATCCCTCGATCACGCATAATACCCAAGTATTAGGAAATACCCAAGCATTATACATAAGGTCGTCTAAAAAGAAGTATTTGTAATGATTGCTTGCTTAAAACAGATATAACATTCACATGATTTAGATTAAGAGATACTACCACTACATAAGTAGTGGGTCATCACATATATACAAAACATACATCACACACATTATTTGAGGATCTCTCGAGGATCACACAATATATATAAAACTTACATACAAGCAAGCTCATTACATATACAACAAAAAAATAAAAATAAAATTACATTTCAAGGCTTAACAAATAAGCCTAGTTTCACAAAAATACATCAAAGTCCTAAACAACTACTACTAGGTCACACTCCTAATCATCCATAGATGTTTCCTAGTCAGTCCCATAGCCCATATCATCATAGAGCTCATCATCATAATCACCTGCAAGATAACAGTATGAGCGAAAGGGTCAGTACACAATAGTGCAACCAAATGCATATGCCATGCACGCTTAACTAAATGCAATGCAACAATTCACCATAACTTCATTATCTTTAGTTAATGAGTAAAAATAACACTGGAGTATTCAAACTCCAATTCAAGCTTAGGAATTCTAGGGTTCTGAATAACAGTAGCTGTTTAGAGGGTTGATATAGATAGACTGGATACCTATATCTCCTATATCTAACCGATAAAGATTATTAATAGCTTCATCTAGGGTTCACACTCCTTCATACACTCAACTTATTCCAGTCTATGACATCAATTGGTTCAATGGTCCCATAACCGTGGACTAAAACATATTATTTCCTCCCGAGCCTAAGTAGAGAATATACCGACACAGTTAACCCCATTAGCTATCAACTTTGTCATTAAAAGAAACCACCATTGCATCATGAATTTGAGTCATTGCATCATGACAAAGATTTGGACTAAGTGCCTAAACTTCCATGCCATTGCATCATGACAAGGTTGCCGTTTCTCGGACTAGACTCGACTCAACAACAAATCATTTTAATAAACTTTTCATTAGTGCTTATCCTAAGCAAAAATCAATCAAATTATTGTGTACCTGGATCGGATTGAGAATCAAAGGAATTCTCCAACTGAGTATCTATCTCTGTTCCACACAAATCAAACTATATCAACACAACTATCTTAAGCCAAACTTATACTCACTAGTTAAAAAACTTAGGAAGTTATTGAATCTTATTTAAAAACAATTCAAAGTCATCACATGACATATATATATTTATATATCATATAACATCATACAAGACAAATCCTTAATCAAAAAGTCATATATCATGTATTGGAAGATGTTGGAAAAATGTTAGAAAAATTGAAATCTGCAGAGCCTACGCTGGCAATTTACACCAGTAGTGTAAGACTCAACGCGGCAATGTAGGGGTCCTACGCTGGTGGCGTTTAAGCCATCGTTAAAAAAATGCATCATGTACAAAATTTTAGGTTATTACACCGGCAGTGTATCAGCTGTGTAGACCTCAACGCCAACAATGTTGGGTTTAAGCTGCCTTTCGAATGATCAGTAGCCAATTTTTAAAGCCGACAGGTACATCAGCGGTGTTCACTGCAGATCTCCTCTGTTTTTCAAACACAAAATTTTTACATTTAACTCTTCCAACTTCTTCCAAACCATAATATAACATTCCTAATACATGGTATAAGAATCCTATATCATCAAACACACACAAACTCCTCTCTAACATCATAGAAACACAAAACTCCTCCTCAACTATTAAAACACACTTAACACTATAATTTAATTTTCTTCACATCCACTACTTCAACATGAATCCATTCCTCAATACAACTCAACAATACCAACTTTTCATCACACCACAACTCAACACCATCATTACACTTCTATAAACAAATCCTAAGCTATCTTAACATCATAATATAATAATACACATATATATCCAACATGCATCATATTTGACAGAAAATTCAATTGATTAAAAGAAAAATAAGGCATCTTAAACATCATATAAACTTACCTTAATGTATATATGATGGTTGAGGATGGATTCTTGGTGTGTTGGATGCAAGAAACCTTCATTTACGTGTTGGAAAATATTGCCTTGCAAAAGTTACGAATTTTCTCTTTTTAGTTTGTTTTGGATGTCCAAAATGTAAGACATAAGGTTTGATATTTATCCAATAATAATTGACTTTTAAGGCAAATTTTCTAAGGGACTTTGGGCCTTAATTAAGCTTTGATTTTTTGGCTTAATTTGAGTTTAATAAGGCCAAAAATCTGCTAGGTTTATGGACTAAAGTTTGGTTTAAACAAGCTTAATTCATCATATATTATTCACTACCATAACAATTAGCATTAACATAATAATTGCTAACATGAATAATCTATCAACCTAAATATATTTACCATAGATTATTATCTAATTATTACTTCATATTACATACATCATTTCAAACACACCACAATTCACACTAACATATACACATATAACAATCAAATTTAACATGCATTAAGTATGAATTTAAAACTTTAGTCATTTCACAAGCATACACCAATCACATGGTGGTATGTATAATTAATACTGAGTATTAGTCTTCCTACCTTTTTCTTTATAAAAAAATATAGATATAATTTATTTGATATATCCAAAATTTAGGTCATGTTTGTTTTGATAAAAATATTTTTTAGAAAAATATCTTTTCATTTTATCAATTCTATTTGAATAAAAGTGGATAATTATTGAAAAATATTTTCCTTTTTTGGAAAAAACATATTCATTTATAACTTATTTTTTTAAAACAACTTGTCAATTCTAAAAAGCGTAAGTCAATAAAATTTTTAATATTTATTTATTTATTTATATTTATTTCTCATTATTAGGATATATTTTATTATTAATTATCTGGTATGTTTATTATCCAAGTATTTGAAAAAAAAATAAAAAAATTATTTTCATAAAATTTGTCAAACAAATAAAAACATGTTACTATTAAAGAAAACCTTTATAAAAAAAATAAAAACAATTTTCACTATCAAATATTTTTCCTCATGATAAAGAGAGTCTTAGAATAAATTCTATAAACAATAACTTTTGTTATATCGATTATACAATTTATGGGGAAAAAATTCATTTCCCAGGATAATACTTGGTAAATGATTGAAAAGTTTCTCTAATTGGCTTATTAATATATATGTCAGCACCTATTGAGATATTTTATTTAGTAATTAATACTTTGTTGCTTTGTTTTTAACATAAAAAATAACCATCTCAGTGGGCCTAGATAATGTATGCTTTTCAAGAACATATACAATGAGATAAGCTAGTTTAGCTCATTTCAATACAGTCATTGTTCATCATAAAATTTTATAATCTCATCATTAGTTTTGACGAAATTCAATGGTTTGTATTATATTTAATTATAATTAAATTATTAAAATGATTAAAATTTTAATTTTTATATTTATTTAATAATTAAATAATTGATTTGATGATATCTTTCGCCTTAAAATGAAAATTTGTCGGTGGAATATCAATCTATATGCACTTCCATATCATATGCATCAGCATATGATCTTACTTTGTTTGTTTGGATCCACTCCTTTAGTTATCCGATGGCTTCCACGTATACCTTAAGTCCCTGTCGTCCCTGTTCACGTCCACACTTTATTAAATGAAGTCACGACCGCGCAACTAGAAACAATAACACAAGGCATGAAACTGACACCCATTAATGAGCGACCTAGGACATTTTTTTCCACCAATAGTTCACAATGATGATATCCAACTCAGAAACTTAAAAGAGGCGAATCAAAATTAAATAGCACTAGGCTATATGGCTACCATCAAGACACATTTCATATTAACAATAGCAATATAAATGATATACATAATATATATTTTATGATATGATATTTTTAGAATAGAAATTGCTTTTTCTAGCAATTTATATAATTAATATTTTTATAAATAATTTTCTAGCAAATCGTTAAGCTGACAATTTTCTCCTTCTTTTGATTAAAATTAATTTTATTTGGGTTAAGATTGAAAGCTAGTAAGGCTCAGCATCTTTTTCCGTATTTATTATTCTATATTTGTTAAAAATTTGAAAATTTTGTCATTTTTTTTTTCTAACCAACTCTATTTAAATTTAAATTACTTGATATAATTAATTATCAAGATTATATATTAAAAATTATATCATATATTACAATTAAAATTAAGGGAAAAAAAGAAATAGAAAGATCCAAAATTTTGAACAGGGTGCACAAATATGGCTCAGTTCATTTTTCATTTTTTTTTTCCGCCTTTTACATTTTTCCAACTCATAATTGCTCCAACAGCTAAAGAGCTGAAGACACTATATAAAAGCAAAACACCGATTTGCTGTACTGGTTCACTCTCTAACGACCTGGCTCCAAAATCAAAACTTCTTTCCGTTTCATCATCACGATGTTCAAAACCCCACTCTCTCTCCTCACACTTTCTCTCACTGCCACTGCCACCATCATCACTACGCTTCTTCTTCTTCATATTCGACCTTCGAATGCCCAGTCTTTGCCTCCAGCCAGATACGATGGGTTCGTGTACAACAACCTCGTCCGAGTCAACTCGGATACTATCAGGATCGAGGCCTTCTTGGACCCTGTCTGTCCCGATAGCCGTGACGCTTGGGCTCCTCTTACGCAAGCCATAAACTGTTACGGCCCCCATGTCCAGCTTGTCGTTCACCTTCTTCCGCTACCGTCAGTAACTTCAATTCAACTCACTCTTATTGAATTCTTCTCTTTATGATTAATGTTTGATGATATGTATGATTTATGTATGTATGTATGCATACACATATCATATATTTTTGTTTTCTCGTGTAAATTGTGATGATTTTCCGATTGAGAAAATATTAGGTATTTAATGAATGCCTATTCGGTAGATAGTTCTCGTGAGTAACTGCTTCGTGCTATCAATCATATGCTGACATGTATTATTAATACCGAGCATCTATAAATCATAGGCTGACATGTATAATTAATACTAGGTTTCAAGTTTTTTATTTTTTTTTAAGATATATTTATTGGCCATAACACCTGCAAAATTTAGAATGGGTATTTTAAGGATAATTTTACGGTTTCCTACATTGATTATACAGTTCAGAGAAAAGATGTAATTTTATAGAAATAACTACATTGAAGGGAGAAAATTTCTTTAATTAGCATATCAAGAACTATAAAGATTTTATCCCGGAAATTATACGAGACAGGTCCTATCACTATGCAATGGCTCACATGGTATGATTGAATCACTAAAATAGTTAATATTTCAATTACTACATTTATTTTGACATTAGATAGATGGTTGATTTAACGTGAGATAGACGGTTGACTAGTCTAGACGGTCCTGTCGACAGGACCGTAGAAGCATCCTTTCTTGTTTTGTATTTTCAATTTTGTTGCATCAGGAAATGATTGTCTTGTGAAGTGGATAATATTGAATATCCGCTTTTATTGACTCAATGTTATTTTCACCAATCATAATGAGAAGACCTGGAGAGTCCCTATGTTCAATCTTTCACCTTGTTATTATGAATTATGGAGAGATGTAAATATCTTCCCCTTAATTAGCTCTTGACAGTTAGTCGGTTAGTTAATTCGTAAGTTAGATGATAAGAGGGTTTTCATGAGTAGTTCTTGATTTAACTTATCGTCCTTAAAAGTTTGCTGAGTATGGATTCACTAATTGGCATCTCATTGATCAGATTTTCTCTTTTGAGCATCACTTTTGCTGTCCATGAATGTGGGACTGTCATTTTGCTTTGTTGATTAACAAGTTGGCATTGGGAATTCTGCTTTAAACTTAAAAAAAAAAAAAAAAACTGCACTATCCTCTCTGTATTGGTGGGATTTGCTTCATGGGTTTATCCAAGTAAGCTGCAGATTTGTCTTTGAGTAATGACTGTTATGCCCGGTATTTTCTAAGGGATTTTGTACTTGGGTGAAAATAATTTCTCTTTAAGTTAACACTTTGATCTTTAGATATCATGTCTGATCTGCAGCAGTCATTGTTGAGGCTTAATAGCTCCAAAAGACTCACAGTGTCTATTTCTTGATGGCCAGGTATCACGACAATGCATATGTAACTTCTCGTGCTCTGCACATTGTAAATGCTCTAAATACTTCTGCTACTTTCCATCTGCTGGAATTATTCTTCAAAGAACAGGTTGGTTTTTTCAATCTGCTGCAGGCATCTGTTTCCCCTTTTGACTCTATGCTGTAACAGATTTCCAAGTGAACAGCTTTGTGCTTTCTGTTGTGTGGTAAATTTTTGTTTTCTGAATGTCAGCCTATATTTCACTACACGTTGCAAGAGTTGGATAAGTAAACAAGTTTGGTGAAATAGTGCACAGAGGAGTTCCAACCTTTCCATATATTACTTATCATCTCACACTGAAGTTCCTATACTTAACCATGTATTTTTTATTCTGGTTTCTGCCTTTGTTCTTCTTCACTGATTGATACTTCTGTCACTGTTTGATTCGTTTTTGGAGCCTTGCTACCTATATATTAACTTGTTTGTTAGATTACCATGGCAGTTTACATTAATTCCTAAAAGTAATAGGGCTACTAAATTATTTACAATTAAAGTAGATTTTGTATTACCATGTCACTGTAATTTAGGATCTCGTCTTAGGTAAACCATAATAATGGAAGAAAAAACATCAATCGGTTCAGTTTTCACCTGCATTACCAAAAAGGATTTTTGTAGGGTCTTTTCTAGTGAGTACTAATAAACACACTCCAAATTTACTTAACAGAAAATAAATAAATAATATGAAATTAATTAAATGATCTCATGTTAGTATCATCAGTGGTGAGTGCATTAAAAATTGAATCCTGCTAATTAATACCTTGGAAAATTACTAAACAGGAAAAAAGAAAATTCCACTTTTTTCCAGTTCCATTATACATCTAATGACAAAGCAAGTGAATGGAAAAATGTGAGCATTTTCTTTTTTGACTTCTTAATAAGGGATCTGTTTAGATTATTGGATTTTTATCTATATTGTAATTGTATTTGATTTGTATCTGTAACTTATTTGTATCATAACTGCATAGTATATGTTTGATTACTTGATGAGTAAAACTGTCAGTTTTTTATTGGTATTTGTTTTTTAACAAAAATCTGTTTGAAAATAACAAAAATTTGATGCCAAAATGATCAGAATATAATGAATTAGATAAACCTTAAGTGTCTTAATGCCATCCATTATCTTCTTTCTTTCTTTCATTCAATTTTAAAGTATTTGTGTAATGGAATTACTTTATTTATATAATATGCACTATAATTATGAGAAAAGTTGATCTAAGTGGAATGTGACAATATTAAAGCTTTATGCACATCTCACGAAAAAGCAATTGATGAAAATGTTAAAATTTTTCTTCTTTTGGCTTCTTAGTAAGTGTTGTATGGGCATCCCTTATTTTCTTTGAAAAATTAATTATTATCAAATTTTTTAAAAATATTTTAAAGGACTAGTTAACAATTAAATTATAAATCCACTATAAAGGTGAGAAGAACTGAAAGATTTTACAAGAGTAATATGAAAATGGACTACAGATAAGTTGGATCTCCAAATTTAATGGTACTACTTCAGATTTTCAGCATTCCTAGAACCACTGATGTGTTATTATGAATTAGTCAAATGGCGATGACATCATTAGAAACATACGAAATCTGATCAAACTGGCTGCGTTGAGTTTTACCCCATGGTATTCTATCAAATATTGTATACTTACAGACCATGGTTTTGTAGAGTTTTTAGATTGCATCCCTTTTCTTGCACTCTTTTCATGTTTAATCATCTTAAACTATCTCACTGCATCATTAATTTTACAATTTGCTTTAGTAATTTACCTTTAAACCAAAGGACATCACATTAGTATTGTCTTAGTTGATTGTTGAAGCACCGATATGTTCATTGTGTTTTGAGGCACCAATTTGTTTATAATCCTACTTGGCTATTGGCATTTACATGAAAAATACTGCATTTCTTAAAAATATAAGAAATATCAAAACATCTAGCTTTAAATTGCAAAATGATATTCAATACTGAAAACATTCACAAATGGATACTTTCCTTTCAATTAAATATTTAGCATGCTATAAAGGCCTCTAAAAAGGCTGCTGAATCTTTTTACTCCCTCTTTGTGGGTATCGTCCAGCTAAATTCACCAATCGCCTGCTGTTCAAATGTTCCATCCACTAGGTCTTGCTTTTCTTAATTGTGTTCAGAATGCGCACGTGCAAGTCCCAATCAAAAGGCCTAAGTAGGTAGTCCGATGGAAAGTGTCCTTTCTCCCACATAATAGCAATTGTGGAGTTCCTTTATTAGCCCTTTTGCTTAGCAGCGAGTAATGGATCATCTATGACTAACAGAATTTCGGTCTCCCTGTCACTTTTATGGGTGGGTTCTTTTTCCCTCACTTTTGAGTATATCTTTACTTCCAAACATCCATTAAAGTTAATGGGTCAGATCACTGGTTTCTCTTATATTGCTAATTTCTTGTATGGCTTCTCCTTGCTAAAACTCTGAAGGACCTTGTCCAAGAGCTTCTGTGAGATTAAACACATTTTGATGGTTTTACATCCACATTGTACTTTGAAGAAGGATTAGAGCTTTTAACTAAATGATTTATTTTGAAATGTGGTCTGAATTGCATAATATGAATTGAAACATACTCCATTAGCAATTTCTCAACTCAATTCAAACTGGGTTTTTTGGATGATTAACAGGAGAAATTTTACAATGCCGCAACGCTTGACTTGTCAAAGGCATCTATAGTTAGCTCCGTTGCAAAATTTGCTACACAAGTTGTTGGGAATTCTTATTCTTCTGCAATTGAAGCTGGATTCAACAATCGTTCAACTGATCTCTTGACTCGGGTTTCTTTCAAGGTAAGTGGTTGAATTTGTAAAATATAACTGCTTCTTCCAAGAAACCATTCTTCGAATTAGTGCTCATGGTTCTTTATATAATCAACATTTTTGGCCTTGTATAAGGTCTACATTAGGTCCAGTAGCTAATAGCTGGAAACTTGGGTTGCAGAAAACACATCACTTAAAGAGGACATGTAGTGTAGCACATATGTTTACAGAGGAATGTTCCTCAAAACTGGACAAGTACCCTAAAAAAGTGATGGAAAGAATTGGATACTTGATCTAACGCATATCACTGTCCATTGTCTGAAGATGCTTTTGCATGTTCAATCCTTTGTGCGATTGAGAATGCATAAATTTTAATACTATGCTTTATTTAACTTGTTGACAAATAAATCAGACTTTTAAGCCATCTAGCTAAACAACTTCCCAGACGCATGGATCTACCATGCAGCTCCCCGTTACTTCATGAGCACTAGATAGAGTGACCCATATTCCTTGATGATCATTGATGGGAAGGAACTCATATTCATTCTGCTCAGAGGGATGGATTGGCAAATGCATGATATTGCCATTGGATGTCATGCTTTCTAATTCTCAAAACTTGAAGATGATCTGCATTCTCTTGTTCTAAGAATCAAGCAACATTAGGATTACATAATATCTGTGAAGGATCATAAAACAAAACTAGATGTTCTCTTTGATAAGCAAGCTATTCTTTTCCAGCATTATATTTCAACTGCACTTTCCTCATTGAGTAGATATTACAATAAAAAGTTCCTGCTGCCAGCCTTCCTGTGCCAACTAAGAACCTGTCGTTGTACTCTCACTTCTCATCTTGCATGGATTATGGATAGTTGTAAAGAGTGGTTGCAATTTAAGAAAAAGAAGATGATTCAAATTTTAGTAGGCTTCCCTGTGAATACTTGGGAAGAAAGGGGCATGGTGGCCATTGTTTGCAAAAATGAAGAGGGCATCAAGACTCTAGCAGTGCACCTCCTCCCAGGATCCTTGGTCATGCAAGTTGAGAAGCATGAGTATAAAGACAGGTTCTCAGTTTTTCACAAAAGACTGACAGCAGATTTCCTTTATGTAACATGTGCATGATGATGCCCTCTTCGCTCTTTGCACGGGAGTGCTCATCATCTTTTGTTGTAAGTGCAGTTTAAGAAAGCTGACCAAGAAAAACTTGCCTAGCTAGGAATGGCATAGGCCACAGTTTTCTTCTTTTTGCCCCGAACCCTCAAACATTTTACATCATCCTTGTTTTGCTTACTTTTATGCTAAGTGAATAGATCGGCATGAACCTTCTAAGAACTAGAGAATAAGACTTCCAATTGAGAAAGCTGTGCGTTTTCCAATTCATACCACCTCCCTGTACCATTTTAAATTAGTTTTAACTACAAACAAATTTTGTGTGGTTTTCATATTTGTTTGTAAACATAACTATATATATTAAAAATTTTAATTATTTTTACTTTATAATTAAATAATCAATTTATTGGCAAATTATGATTTTTTTTTGTTAAACAAAAATTGCATATATATATATATATGTACCTGTGCTTCTATGCACGTATATGTATATATATGTCGGTATGTATATGTATGTCAATCTAATCAGTATCATTTTTACATTTGAGAACCTCACATTTCGTTTCACATTATTTTATGCTTGTGTTCTATAGTCCCATGTATCCGCAAATCTAGTGATAATGGCCATTCTTTCTCTTGCACTGATGAGGATTTCTTGTACATCTCTTATGATCTGCAGTATAGTACGTCGAGGGGAGTATATGGCACTCCAACATTCTTCGTGAATGGTTTCTCATTGCCTGATGCAGGCTCACCTGTAGACTTTAAGGGATGGAAAAGCATAATTGACCCATTGATTGCCGCCCAGGGAAAGGGGAGAGAGGAGTCTCCACATTTTTTTCTCTGAGCCTTCTAGTTTTGCAGTACTTCATGGTAGCTGTGCTTGTTAGTTTGATGTGCAAGATTTACATAAGGAAGCTGTCCTATGCTTGTAGGCTGTGGGGTCGTTCAGCCCTCCGGGCTTATTCTTCACCCTGTTCTTGTATTTAGCTTGTTACTTACTAAACTTGTAAACTTGTAATGAAGATAATCCCTAGCTACAACCCAAAAAAAATAAAAAATAAATTTGTAGATGGAATAACTCTCTGTATTTAAGTAAATAAAGGAAAGGAGACGATCCCTTCAAAAATAAGATTGTTGAATGTCATCAAACAAACAATTCTGCTAGATTATTTATTTCGGTATAGATACTGATCCCAAGATCCAGTTGCTGGAAGATTCAAGACGGCGTTAAATTATCGTAGAGATTGATGTTTGGAGTGAATTTATATAGGAATTAATATTCACCTTTGGATTTTGTTGAGATTTGCCCAAACATTTAGAGGAGCGTTGAAAGAGAGAGAGACGAAGAGCTTGTTTTTTTGCGTAAAATTAAAAGGCAGGAAAAGAAGCCTGTCACATCCTGTCTGCAAATGTTTCTAGACCAATGTATTATTTAAAAAGCTATTATGGTTGGACATAGACGTCTGTCTTTAAAAACTGCAACTACTCGTTTACCCCTTCATTATGTTTTAATTATTTATGGTATTGCAAATGGCAAGGTCTCAAGGGAAAAGGGTAAGTAGAGTAATTGTCTGTATTTAGGTTTGTTATTTATTTTATTTTTTAATGTAAATGATTTAGATATATTTCTCAAATAGGTTAGCAATGTCGATAATACATAATTGCAATTGTGGAAGAATCAATATAAGAACAGCTAAGTTTCTTTGTCACTTTATATGGTATAAGCAATTTATGTGTTGCTGTTGATAGTAATTTATATTTAATAAATTTTGAAATGGTTTTAATATTGGAAGATTTGCCATTTTGGAGATTGGTTTTGATGGTGTTGTATTTAGGTGAAAAAGTTTGGAAGAGTTTTTACAAAATTCGTAATGAATTCTACGAAATTTCATCTATTTCTTTATTGGCAAGCCAGTGGAAGATGTATTGGCAAGCCGATACGTATATAGGAAGTTATAGAATGTAAAAATTTTTATGCAGAGTGAACAGATTCATTAGTAGTCATGATAGTCGAGCTCGTAGCCAATATTTACCATTTTCAAGCCAGAGTTTTATAGACTGACACATCGATTCTTTTAAATCTCTAACTTGTTTTTCTTATTCCTTTTTCAACAAACTTAATTATTAAACCTCTTCAACCAATCAAGTGCATTACCTATGTCTCTAATATTTATCATTTACAATAATTTACAATGAACTTAAATTAATATCCATTAGAAAATTTATGATACCAAAATTAAGAATTTTTTTAGTTAATTTTATATCTTATGATCTATACTTAGAAGAGATTATAGAACCTAGAGAATGTTCTGAGACTAGTAGACATGTTTCATGTTAAGACTTAAAGAGTTATAAGGATCTATTATGCTTTCAGATATTGAACTAGGCTTGTGCACACTGTGTCTACTGGTTGTGCTTTTTTAGGATAGGAAAGTAAATTATCTTAAGAAATATTTTGCTAATTAAAATTATTTGTTGCTAGTGCTTGGGTGTGATAAGTAGAATGCTTCCACCTAAATTTAAAGATTTAGCTTTATGAATACATATGATTTGTGTAGCATGATCATTTGTATGTGCATGTATTGTTCTATATTGTGCTCCAATTCATTCTTTTATTCATTTAAGGTATAAGGGATGATGTCACTACTTATGATATTACTTGTTGTGTTCTCTTGGTGGACAATGGAATGGCGATGATGCAAATGACTTTTTAGGAAACTAATGATTTCATTATGGTGTTGTTTGAAGATGTAGAGACTTTTGTTCCTTATAATGTTTAATTTGTTATTTGTTATGCATAAAACCATTTAGTATGTTGAATATGCTCCATTGGTTTGGTTTTTATTTTTGAGTATTTGGCAAAGGATTTATTAAAATAAAAAAAACGTCTTGAAATTCTCATTTAGCTCATATTGTCACACCATCAGTTTAGATAGTGACAATTTCTATAGATGGGTTTGCTTGATTTAATTGGTACCAAGAAGCATTGAAGCATTCATCTTATTTTATCGATACCATTGCTGAGTCAGGTAATTTAGAGAAATGCATGTTTTTGTCCATATCACAATGGGTCATTGACTCAAGTGCTACTGATCATATGATAGGATAGTTCTAGTCTTTTCACTACCTTTCAACCATACACCTCATCTTCTCGTGTTACTTTAGTAGATGGCTTTAGATCATTTGTTTTTGGTTCTGATATTATGTATCCTACTTCATCACTTCCACCGTCTTCTGTATTAAGTCTACCAAATTTCTCATTCAATCTCATATTAGTAAGCCAAACTACCTATAACCTAAATTGTTCTGTCTCATTTTTTCCTAATTATTATTTGTTTTAGGACCTTATGATGAAGAAATTATTAGTAAATGGCATGTATCATGAGGACTTTAAATTTTGGATACTCATACAAAGGCACCTAAACCTATTACTTGCTCAAGTTTTTTCACTCATTTTGAATCACATTGTCGACTTGGTCATCCTTCTTTGCCTGCCTTAAAGAAAATGTGTCCAAAATTTTAGAATGTGTCATCATTAGATTATGAGTCGGGTCAATTTGCTAAACACCATCGTCAGTCTTATGTGTCTTGCGTCAATAAGAGAGTTAGTTTTCCTTTTAAATTAGTTCATTCAAATGTTTGGGGTTCTTGTCTAGTTATGTCCAAAATGGGATTTCGATATTTTGTGACTTTTGTGGATGACTATTCTTGAATGACTTGGCTCTACCTAATGAAATACCGTTCCAAGTTATTTCCCATTTCATTGCTTTTTGTGTTGAAATTAAGAATCATTTTGATACTTTGTGCATCATCCTAAGAAGTGATAGTGTCAAAAAATACTTATTTGAGACATTTAAATCCTATATGACATAGCAAGGCATTATTCGTTAAACTTCATGTGTTGATACATCATCTCAAAATGGTGTAGTCGAAAGGAAAAATAGGCGTGTTCTTGAAACAACAAGGGCACTCTTGTTCCAAAATCATGTTCCTAAATAATTTTGGGCAAAAGCTGTTTCAATAGCTTGTTTCTTGATTAATCGTATGCCATCATCTATTCTCCATGGTGAGATTCCTTATAAGATTCTTTTTCTCACAAAATCTTTATTTCCTATTAAGCCTCGCATATTTGGATGTACATGTTTTGTTCGAGATACTGGCCTTAAGTCACCAAGCTAGATCCTAAGGCTATTAAATGTGTTTTTTTTGGGTTACTGTCATATATAAACAGGGTATCAATGTTATTGCCCTAATCTTAACAAGTTTATTGTATTTGTTGAGGTATCCTTTATGGAATAATGTCCGTTCTTTCTTATATCTTTTGAACCTACAAATAAAGCAAAAGAGGATGATGATCTATTAGTTTATCTTATTATATATCAGATACCAAATATGTCTCCTACTACACCTCCACCACCTCCTCCACTAATTCGTTATGTGTATGCTAGACGCCAGCATCCTCCTACTACAAGTCCAACGCCAGTATAATCTTTGCATCACTGATTACTCTTCGCAAAGGTAAAAGATAATGAACTTACCCTATTTCTTCATTTGTGTCATATGATCACTTATCATCTTCTTCATATTCCTTTGTTGCCTCTATTGATCCTGTATCCATCCCTTGTCCTCTTCATGAGGCCTTGTCTCATTTAGGTTAGTGTGTTGCTATAATAGAGGAAACGAATGCCTTAGATGCTAATGGTACTTGGGATTTGGTAAGCTTACCTGTAGGTAAAAAAGCTTTTGGATGCAAATGGGTTTTTGCAGTTAAAGTTAATCTCAATGGATCCGTTGCTTGCCTTAAAGATCGCCTTGTGGCTAAGGGTTATGCCCAAACTTATGGTATGGACTATTTAGATTCTTTCTCTCCTCTAGATTGACATCTGTTTGGCTATTTATCTCTATGGCAACTACTTATGATTGGCCTCTACACCATTTGGATATTAAAAATGCTTTTTTACATGGGAATCTTTAGGAAGAAGTCTATGTTGAGCAACCGCCTGAGTTTGTTGCTTAGGGTAAGAAAGGGAAAGTTTGTTGTTTGGTTGAAGCAAAGTCCTGGGGCTTGATTTGGAAAATTTAGTGAGGTAGTTGAAAAGTTTGGGATGATCAAAAGTAGGTTTGATCACTTAGTATTTTATAAACATGCTTTGTCGGAATTATTTTTCTTATTATTTATGTAGATGATATAATTATTGCTGGAAGTGATGAAAGAGGAATATCTTTTTTTTTTTTGTGGTTCAAGCTCTGATACCATTTTGTTAACAAAAGGGAGAAGGAAAGAAAATATGTGAAAATTATAATTGCCCTCAATAATTCAATAATAGTAAGGATTTATACATATATTTTTTACTATTCAAATACTAAAACTACTCAACCTACATGAACTTTCATTTACCATATTTAGAACTCACATTTATCACCTATACTAAAAACAAAGCATTAATCTTTAAATTAATTCAAGTTTATTCCCTAAAAATTATAATATGAAATATAGTTAGTAAACAAAAAAGGTTAATGCTTTGTTGACAAATAAAAAATTAAAATTTTTGAAACAATCCTTTAAGTTTAAGTTATTTAATCATTTAATTTTTTTATATGTTTTTTTTAGTACCTATATTATAGGTACAACATCTACTAGAATAGGAAACGAATTAAAAGGAAAAGAAATGTTTGTTTTTAAGACATTTTTCTTCTTTAGGAAATAGAAGAAACAAATCCCTTAAGCTCATAAAGAGAATTGAAAGGAAAACAAATACATATCTAACTTTACCTCTTAACGATTACAATAGAAAATAATAATGCGACATAATTAGTAAATTTACTATAAAAATATCATTGTATTGGCTTCCTTTCTATCGAATAAGAGAAATATTACTACTTTTCTTTTTTCCTTTTTCCCCCAAATATAATGTAAAGGAAGAAACTTTCTTATATCAAACCCTAACGGCCTGTTTACTTAGAGGTAACAGAGAGAAAAAATAATTATTCCTGGGAATCAATTTATTTTCTTGTTTATTTGCACAAATGAAACAGCCATATTTACTACCGATAATCTTTCTATTACTTATTCAAAGGGAATAAAAAAAAAAAACCACCTACTTTTTTATTCTCTCTCCAATGGGAATCAAAATTCAAAAGATGTTACCATTTTACTCTTATGCCTAGTAAATTTAGTTATTGATTAATATGCCATAACAGTACGCAAAACTTTTATTTTTAGATATATTATGTCATTCTTTATTTATTTTATTGTTAAGATTTAATAAATCATATACAAATCTACAATCCAAAATATATATAACATATACATATAACACATAATTTATGTTCTATAATGACTAGTATAGTTATAACCTATATATAAGAGTTATAAGTAATAGATGTGGATTGATAAAATATATAAATTGTATATATAAGTTATAATTCATAACTTGTATATATAATTTGTAAGTAAAATATATATTTCAAATAGATAAGTTATAAGTAATATTCTATATACATGATTTTATAAATATATAGTTATAAGTTATATAATTTACTTATTATATATATAAGTGGTGAGTTATATACAAGTCATTCTAAAAAAACATAAATACATAATTTAGAGAGATTATGAATATATAAGCTATATATGTATTATTTATATTATGTATATGTCAAATGAATAGTGCATTGATGAAATGCATAGGTTATATTTCTAAGTTATACATGTAAGTTAAATTATAAATATACATATATGTTATAACTTTATATATAAGTTACAAGTTTTATATATACATATAAGCTATATTATATATATAAGTTATAAGGAATAGTTAAATATACTAGTCATAAGAAATAAGTTATATAGTTATAAAAATGTAAATATATAATCTAGAGATTTTATATATAAATGCTATGTATTATATTATATATATATATATACCAAATAAATAAGGTATTGATAAAATATGTAAATTGTATATATAATTTATAATTTATAAATATAAATTATATTTTATGTATATAAGTTATATATATATATTATGTTTTATAAGGTAAAGTCATATATATGAGTTGTAATTAATATGTATAAGTTATAAGTTATACATAAAGGTCATATATGTATAAGTTATATATATAATTTATAAATTATATGATACATCATTTTTATTTATAATCTATGATTTATATACATATATATATAAATATCTAAAAAATATAAGTATATATTCTAGTGATTATGAGTATTGTATAAATGGAAAATAATAGAGTATTGATAAAATATATAAGTTGTATATATAAGTTATAAGTTATACACATATGTTATATTTTATAAGTTGAATAATAGATAAAAGTTATAATTCATAACTTGTATATATATAATATATAAAATTTATATATATTAAGCTATATTTCATGTAGATAAGTTATAAGTAATTTTATGTATATAATTTTCATTAATATATATAGGTTATGAGTTATAAGTTATATATATGTTATATGATATATCATTTATACGTAAAAGTGGTTAGTTATATATATATTACTCAGTCTAAAAATATAAATAAATAATTTATGGATTATGAATATATCAGCTATGTATTATATATGTTATATATATGATAAATGAATAGTGTATTGATAAAACACAAATGTCGTATATAAGTTATAAGTTATACATGTAAGTTGCATTTTATAAGTTAGATTATATTTATGAATATTTATAAGTTATAACTCATAACATGTATATATAAGTTATAATTTGTATATGTTTTATGTTATACAATTTACAAGTTATATATACAAACTATACTTCATAAGTATAAGTTATAGTTTATATATATGCGTTATAATTTATAAGTAATAGGTTATATATATAAGTTACATGATATATTGATCATATATATAAGTTATAAATATATATATATATATATAAAAGGTACAAATATATAATCTAAAGATTTTAAATATAAATGTTATGTGTTATATATGTAATATATATATATATATATATAACAAATTAAATAGGATATTGACAAAATATGTAAATTATATATATAAGTTATAAGTTATATTTTATAAGTTATTTAGAATATATCATTTTTATTTATGAGTTATTATTTATATACATATATATATATATAAATGTCAAAAAATTGTTAATAATCTAGACATTCAAATATTGTATAAATGACAAATAAATAGTCATTGATAATATATATATATATATATAAGTTATATATACATATATATATTACATTTTATAAGTTACAAGTAGACGACGCACCGCGATGCGTGTGCAAATAAAACAACCTAACATATTAAATAAATATGTTGTTTTAACAAGTTGGAAGAGGACAATCTTAATTAGTCCTAAAAATTAGGAAATTAATTATAAATCATAATTACAATTATATTTTGCACTGTCGTGCAGTTACAATATTAAAAACATTTATACTAAAAATATTTACACTAAAGGCACTTACTAGATCGATATATAAAGACACTGGCTTAGGCTAAAAAAAGGAAAAGACTATGTCTATTCAAACACTATTTAATTCTATTCAAACCCTATTTAATTTCATGATTATAGGGATACGAAAAATATTTTACACCTATACGTTAAATAAGGAAAAGACTATGTTATTAAATCCCATTTTAATTTTATTCATGATTTCAGGGATACCAAAAATATTTTACGTCCATATGCTAAAAACAATATATTAAAAACATTACACCAAAACATATTTACACTAAAGACACCAAAGCAGGTGCTTTTACTTTAATAGTATAACTATAACTATAGCTATGCCTATTCAACCCCTATCTAATTCTATTCAAACCCTATTTAATTTCATGATTTCAAGGATACAAAAAATATTTTACGCCCATATGCTAAAAACATTATTAAAAACATTTACATTAAAAATATTCACACTAAAGACACCAAAATAGGTGCTTTTTCTTTAATAGTATAGATAAATAGATCTCTCTCTCTCTCTCTCTTCCATTTTCATTTCCTTTCTTTTCACTTCATTTCTTCAGATTTCGATAATTTTTTACTTTTCTAAAATTTGCAAACTATAATGAAACCCTTGCTCCCCTTCTTAGCAAGTGCAAAAGAAGAAAAGCGATATAAGAATACAAGCAAGCAGGTTGTTTACCTAATCCGTCCAACCCACTAAAAATCCTATAAGATTTAGGATTGGGTTTTGGGTATCATTTTATCGATTTTCTTTTCTTTTTGAGGAGAGATCTCACTCCTTAAAATTGTGAGTAGTGATTTGAAGAGGAATCGACAGCTCCTATTAATATTAATGGAGAAATGCAATTTATGTCAAAACAATTATGATTACAATAGTCATTTTAATCGTAATAATGAGGATTGGTAGCTTTTATTGCATTATAATGGTCATTTTGACCATAATATTGATGATTGGTGACTTTTTTCTATGTTGTAATGGTCATGTGACCATAATAAAAATTGTTTGGCAATATTCTTTCAAACATGGAATGACTTTTTGACAAAAGAAGGGAATATAAAAGAACTTGGACCAACTTTGACTTTAGTAATATAGATATGTTATATCTATGTGCATGTATAACATGGACTAATACATAATCTATATATATTTGTATATGTGTATGTATTGTATATATCATATTTAAATTATATGTTTATATATTATATATAATGCATTTGTTATGAATAGCATATCTATGTGAGTATAGGTATGGGTATATGAGTATATTTATATAGCCTCTTACTTTTTTTTTTTTATCCAAATAAGGATATATGACAATTTTAATTTTATTCTCAATCTAACACTACAATCAATAAATTAAAATAAATGCTGGAATATGTATTTCTGGTAATAAAACTCTACATGAAGAAAACAAGATAATACATGATTCCTAGTCTATTACTGGTAATACCATTCTCAAGACATAACTTTTCTATTCTTCTTCTATTCCATTCCTCTAAGTAAACGGGCCATAAGATATAAAGAAAACTAGTTAGTGCTATATGTAGCATTTCCTTATCATATTCCCTATTATTCAATTCAAATGGGGCTCAAATTCCAGCAAAAAGTTTATGTCAGCATCACATTCCTATCGACAAATCTTATTCAAAAAAAGACTTGATCACCCCAAGTCCCATACTATAAAAACCAAAAGGAGAAGGGAAAAAAAAATACAATAATAAATTATGCTAATACCCTTGAAAGCTTTCAATATTATTGCTAAAGAAAGTAAATATTGTATTGAACATATATTGTAAATTTAAGGAAAGTCAAGATTGAGAAATATATTATAAATTAGCATAATAATAGGGATTTATTTTTATGATTTATTCTTGTAAATTTAAGGAAAGTCAAGATTGATTATTATGCTATTCTACCTTATATTGCTCAATCTTCACTTTCCTTAAATTTACAAGATATTTTCAATACAATATTTACTTTCCTTAATAATTATAGTAACAGTCCAAGCTTCTTAAACAGTATAATTGACAAAAATTATCACAAGATTTTTTCTTAACAAGATTGAATGACTAGTCAATAATCAATATTAGAAAATAGATATAATCGTTATACCAATTAGGATTATAGGTTTAATACTACAATTAATGACAGATACCACCGGTCAATATTTCTCTAAATTTCAAGATATCACCCTATCATGAAAGGAAAGCCTACCCCACCAAAAAGATATACAAATAAAAAAGAATCTTCTCTCGTTTGTTTCTTGGAAGTTCCTTTCTTTAAAGTATATAATAAAGGCATAGGGAAGGGGAAGAAGGCGAAAAAAAAAACAAGAAGAGAGAACCTATCTTTTTTCTTTGTGAGCATCAAGTTTCCTCGTCCTAAAGGCAAAAGAAAAAAAACACCTATAGGGAATTGATCATTTGAGGATAAAAATGAAGAAGTCAAGATTAATCAAGCATGCGAATGTTGAAACCATAAAATCATCACCAGGTTTTAGCAAAGAAATAAAAAGAGTATCACAACCTAAAAGATCTCCTCCTCTGGCTGGTCTTCAAACTTGTCTAAGAACATCACCAAAGCAACTAAGGAGTAAGAAAAACGTTGTCTTGCCAAACTACATGAAGTTTACAAGCAGTTTTGATGCAAAGAAAGAGAGGTTTCGGTCTCAACCTTATTAATGCATATGTTTTATATTATATTATAGTGTTGATAAATAGGGTATTAATGCATATATTTTATATTGTATTATAGTGCTAATAAATAAGCTTAATTTAGTCTTTTCTCTTTGCATTGCTCTCTCTTAAGAGTGTCACAACCTGGAAGATCTCCTACTCTTGCCGGTTTTCAAACTTGTCCAAGAACATCATCAAAGCAGCCGGGGGTAAGACAGATGATGTCTTGCCAAACTACATGAAGTCTACAAGCAGTTTTGATGCAAAGAAAGAAAGGTTTCGGTCTTAGCCTTATTAATGCATATATTTTTGTATTATATTATAGTGCTAATAGATAATGTATTGATGCATATATTTTATATTGTATTATAGTGCTAATACATTGGGTTAATTTAGTCTTTTCTCTTTGCATTGCTCTCTCTTAAGAGTATCACAACCTAGAAGATCTCCTCCTCTTCCTCCTCTTGTTGATCTTCAAACTTGTCCACGAACATCATCAAAGCAGCTAAGGCGTAAGACAAATGATGTCGAGCCAAACTACATGAAGTCTACAAGCACTTTTGATGCAAAGAAAGAGAGGTTTTGGTCTTAGCCTTATTAATGCATATATTTTGTAATATATTATAGTTCGAATAAATAGGGAATTAGCATATATTTTGTATTGTATTATAGTTCTAATAAGTAGGGTTAATTTAGTCTTTTCTCTTTGCATTGCTCTCTCTTAAGAGTATCACAACCTAGAAGATCTCCTCCTCTTGCTGGTCTTCAAACTTGTCCAGGAACATCATCAAAGTAGCCAAGGCGTAAGACAAATGATGTCTAGCTAAACTACATGAAGTCTACAAGCACTTTTGATGCAAAAAAAGAGAGGTTTTGGTCTTAGCCTTATTAATGCATATATTTTGTGATATATTTAATTCTAATAAATAGGGTGTTAATGCATATATTTTGTATTGTTTTATAATGCTAATAAGTAAGGTTAATTTAGTCTTTTCTCTTTTTATTGCTCTCTATTATATACACATATCCTTGTATCATAATGATCATTAAAATTGCTCTTACTATAAAATTGTTTGAGTGTAAGGTTAGAAACAAGAATTCTCAAACTGATTCTTTTTCTAGGAATATGCAAAGGCATAAATCTAGCAGTCCGAAACGTAGTCCCGATTCTTGCAGCACATCAACAAAGACTTTGAAAAGATCATCTAGCTTGAAGTTAGCCAGGAATTTGACAAGGACCCCCAGTTTCAAGCCTCTAAGGCCTTCCCTAGCCAAAAATTGTTTGAAAATTGTTTTATGTGATGATATGCATGCACATAAAGCTACATGCTCTTCAACACTGAAAGATTCTAAGTTTCCTAAGTACCTTGAGCTCAATATTGGAGGGACTGGGACCGAGGAAGCTTCTGTTATGAAGGTTTGTCCGTATACCTACTGTTCCCTAAACGGTCATCATCATGCTTCTTTGCCTCCACTCAAGTGCTTCTTGTCAGCAAGGCGACAAATCATAAAGGCTCAAAAGAGTTTCAAGGTGGAAGCTCTTAGCCCCCATAGAAGACTTAAGGCACCATCCATTGGTGACAAATTGGAGAGCCAGGACTTAGTTGTTGAAACCGATTTCTTCATTGAAGTCTACACCAAAAACCAATATGCATATGGCATAGTGATGGAGAATGAGAATGAAGTGTCTGCTAATGAAAATAAAGATGGGAATCACATTGTGGCAGATGGCCTGGCTGAAGAGAGACAAGGTGAGGATCATTTGCTAGGGGAACCGCCACATAATGAAATTGATCTTCTGAAAAGAATTCCTAAAGTAGAAAGGGGATCAAGAGATGCTGATTACATTTCCTTAGCCATCATGTTTCAAGAAGAGATCATCCTGGAATTTGAGCAGCAGGAAGATGCATGTATAAAAAGATCTGATTTGGACGACACCATTGGAGAATCTGATACAAAGGAGCTCAAACAAACCATTAACCCCGATGCGAATGACTCAACCTTAAAAACAAATGATGTAACTGGGACACGGGAGAAAAAGTACATTTGTTAAGTGGAGTTTCCCTAAAGAACTACTTGATTCAAAATTGAAGTGGATTACCAAGCACAAGAGACTAAGTGAACCTATAGAGGATACGAGGGAATTTAATCCCCGAGAACCAAATTATCTGCCATTGGTGCCTAATCCTGATGCGAGAAGGTTTATCTCAAGCATCAAATGATGAATGAAAGGAAAAATCCAGAGGAATGGATGATTGACTATGCACTTCAGCAGGCTGTAACAAAACTTGCTCCTGCTAGGAAGAGAAGGATGCACTACTTGTAGAGGCTTTTGAAATGTGATGCCAACACCTAAACGTGAAACACACCTTAAGAGTACCTCAACAGGCCTTCCTCATGCAAGACTAATGCAGGCTTGCGACTGTGAGACATCTGCACCTATGGTAAAACTTTATTGTTCCCCCATTTCTTAACAAAATTGTTTTTCTTTTCTTGGAAGTGATTAGAACCCAGTAATTGTGTGGTAACTAAGTAGCTCATTAAATCAAATTTTGCAGGACACATGAACCCTTAAAATTTATAGAGCATCGGCCAGACACGGACAGTCTTGTAGGAATCATAGCAGGCTTCCCAGAACAACTAACTGGTTGTTCAACTCCTACGCTGAGCATGAGAACAGAAGACAACAACAACTTCTTGAATCTATGCTAATGTAACTTTTAGTGTGTGATTCCATAATTTATGTAATGAGATTGCAACAATGTTTTCTAAGTTTCGAACATTTCCTGCACTAGCAAGAACTCCTGCAAGATTGATCCTGTACTAACTTTTGTCTTGTAATGTGTTATGTTGTTGAAATGAGTGTGTTAATACTTTTCATTTTTTTTTTCAATAAGTCCATAATAATATTATAAATGTTCGGGCTTGCTCAGTGTTGATGTATTTCCTTATGAGAATTACGCTATGTTAACCGAGTTTGAAGGATATGTTGGTGAGGAGGATTCTGAGCAAAATTAGCTTATTTTTGTATTATTTTCTACATTATATGATTAATGAATGAGGTTGGCTCTTCTATTAATAATTTTTTAATTCCACGCATATTTGGTTTATCTGATATTGATAGCATATTGTTGAACGGCACATGCGAATTTTGCATCAAGTAGGTTTTATGCCTAGTGAATTTGAAGAATTTCGCAAAAGGGAGGACACTTTTGACATCTGGTTGGTAGTTCAAACTTAAAGTTACTGAAATTAGGATTGTATATTACTGCTTTCGAAGATTGCAAATTAAGTCATCATATATATTTAAAGTTTACTGAAATTAGGATTGTATATTACTGCTTTCGAAGATTCAAATTGAGTAATCATATATATTTTTCTCTGGTTTTTGAACATCGTCATCACAGTTCCAGTATTCTTAGGTCTTGGGATCTAACCGGGGTAATCACTTGTTTACCATACTGGTGTTTAATTGCTTGTTTAACCCATTGTTTACTTTTGGGTTAAATAATGAAGTATGAGAAAATTCTTCTTTTATTTGTATCATTATTTTTTTTTTTCCTTTTGTGGTGAGTCCTTTTATCTGTGTTTTTTCTATGCTGAAATATAGTCTCCCAAAATTTTGCTGACCACATCCTGTGAGCTCTAAATGTCGAGTATTAATTACACTTTTAATGGCACCCATAATGTAGGAATTGAAATCCATCTTTCCTAATGCACAGCAAATGAACCGTGGTAGTCAGACAGGTGGATTTGATATGTTCTATAATCACATTATTTATTACTTTCATTTGTCTTTTGAACTGTCAGCCCTCTCATTAGATAGTAAATAAACCTCAAAAATCTTTTATTATAAACATATACACTAATCTACCTCGCTGGATGCAAAGATTGTGTAGTCAGCTATCTGCATGTGCTAATTTGTGCATATGAAATTTTGATGGTTTGTTAAATTAAACTTCTCTAACCACCAAATCGGTCAATATTGTCTTTCATTGCAATAATAAAAAAAGTTTGCTATGGGATTTGAATGCGGAATTCCCCCAAGATACAACTAAGTCTTAATACTTAAATAGCAAATATTCGAGTATCAAACCATATCTGAAGAGAGTTTGAAATGTATGTGTATAGTTCTTGGTTAAGGTAATACAAAAAAGAAGAATTCAATAATAATAAGTAATTTTTCACTTTCAGATGCAACACAATTTATTTCATAAATTGATATTTCAAAGATCATGGCTTTTCCCAAAAATCATATTATTTAGATATGGGTTGTATAATTTGAATTTCAAATTAATTAATTATTAATTAACCTGAATCTTTATCATTCGAATGGATGCAGCTTAAACATATAAAACTCTTGAAGAAATCGACCAAAAGTTGCAATCTTTCAAAATTAACAGTCGAAATAAAAATGAAAACTTGATAGTGGAGATAATAGACGTGACTTAGCCCATGAAACCCGTTACACAAGGTCGGTTTTTTATCACAGCTGTGATCTCCATGGCAGTTAAATTTCTGCCTTGATCACAGCCATGATCTCTACGGAAATTAAAAAAACTCACCATGGCTTTGATTATAGACGTGCTTGTCATGGTCTCCATGTTTTATTTCATGTCTTCTTTTACTTTAAGTACACAAGATCCATATTATAAACTATATAATTGACAATCTATTTTAACAGCACAGACATTGTAGCATCTAGAGAATATTTCCTTAGTACAAAACGACCTCAAAGGATGCACCTTTACCTCTACTTGATATCAGATCCATGACAGGATAAAACCAATATGATATTAGTTATAAGAAACTAATTCTATAGTTCCCATTGATTTTCTAACACAACTATACTTGGCTTGTAAATTTGAAACTGATAATTCAAGTAAACAGCTTTAAAAGCGAGTAATTTGGGCAATTTAATGTTTCCGCCAATCATAAGGCCCCATCTTCTTTAATTGTGATTGTTGAAACCAATAATAGGCTTGTCTTCAATGATTATTTTCCTTACTGATTGTGCTACTTTGACAATCACAAGACCATAAGCTTTTCTCATAGTAAAGAGTCTAAAGACTA
Source organism: Combretum micranthum (assembly GCA_024138025.1). Classification (NCBI taxonomy): domain Eukaryota; kingdom Viridiplantae; phylum Streptophyta; class Magnoliopsida; order Myrtales; family Combretaceae; genus Combretum; species Combretum micranthum. Next base: position 223,089 of record JAMXBD010000242.1, on the reverse strand, counting down.
CCTAATGCTGTAACCTTTCTCCTTTTGACTTGCTTGTTGCATGCCCAAGCTTTCTTATCTAGCTAGATGTTGGAATTTCAAGGTTATCGAGACACTTTTTAATCATGCTGTGCCATGGATGCAGATTGTCAAACTTGTATGCACTTTCCCTAAATTCATATAAAAGTTCACGCCTGTAGATAGGTGTGTGACGTTTTTAGTTATGTACCAATAAGTACTAACCATAATAGTCCATATTATATTTACAAATCTAACATTTAGATTAAACAGTTGCATTGAAGGTTGGGAGTTTAAATTCCTGCTATTATCACATGGGGCTAGTTAAGTGTGGCAACATCCCTTGCTATGTCCATTTCCTATTAAGCGTGAAAAAATACCGGGCAATATTTATATAAGATCTCTATGGATATAACAAGTTCAAGCTTATGAACCATCTAATTGTGAGCCCCCCACTCATCTAGAAGTAAATTTCAAGCATCATTATGAGGTTCACTTTTTTATATCTGTACTAAATCACCATCGTCCTAGGGGTGGTGAAGTGTGGTAGCGTATGTCCATTCCGTATTAGAGAGTGAACTAAATACCAAGCAATAAATACAAAATCACCGTGGAGCTAGTAAGTTTAAGCTTATAGATAAACTAATCGTGAGCCCATGATCCACGAGTCCTGGTATTGGAAACTATCCCTGATAACATATTGAGTTTTAGTTTAGGTGTCCCTAATAATTTCCTACATTAGTTTTTGGTTGTTAAAATTTGAGTGCATCTATATTGACAGTGTTTATTCTTAGATTCCAAAGGAAAGTTGCCCCGATCACTGGTGGAGCCACTGGCATTGGTGAGAGCATTGCACGTCTCTTCCATTGTCACGATGCAAAAGTTTGTATTTCTGGTGTGCAAGACAACCTCGGCCAGCAGGTTTGCATTTTTTTGGTGGTGACCCAAATGCTTGCTACGTCCACTGTGATGTCACTTTAGAGGAAGATGTTCACAATGCTGTTGATTTTGTGGTTTCTAAATTTGGTGCACTTGATATCATGATCAATAATGTAGGGCTATCGGGGCCTCCATGTCCGGGCATCCGAAATGTAGATTTAGCAGATTTCGAGAAGGTGTTTGATGTTAATGTAAAAGGAGTCTTCCTCGGTGTGAAGCATGCTGCCCAGGTTATGATCTCGCAAAAGAAGGGTACAATCGTATTCCTCTGGAGTGTTGCTAGTGCTGTTGGTGGACTAGGACCTCATGCATACGCAGGGTCCAAGCATGCTGTTTTAAGCCTGACCAGGGATGTTGCAGCTGATCTTGGAAAGCATAGGATCCGAGTGAACTGTGTTTCTACTTATGTAGTCTTGACTAAACTCGCATTGGCTCATTTGCCCGAGAGCCAGAGGACCGAAGATGCAATGATGGGATTTCACGCATTTGCTGCTAAGAATGCAAATTTGCAGGGAGTTGAATTGACTGCTGATGAAGTAGCTAATGCGGTTCTATTCTTGGCAAGTGAAGAAGCAAGATACATAAGTGGAGCTAACCTCATGGTTGATGGAGGCTTCAACTCCTCTAATCACTCTTTTCTGGACTTCAGATGAGTCCTTGCAATTCATATATGATCAGTTCTTTGTAGCTGAAATGAAAATCTAGCTAGTTGCTCTTCTGTACGCAACTCAGGTCTTTTGGGGACAGTTTAAAATTGTCTTGTTATTTCTGGGGCCTCTTTGTTTATATTCTGTTTTTATGTAGTCTGTATTTCTTCTGTGTTACATATGTAACATGTATATTTATCCTTTTAATTATGTTTTTTTATATATTATCCATTATATCATACATCCAGTTTCAGCCGTGGGGAAGTTCTTAATTCCTCTTACTTCCTTGAAGCATAATCTCTTCAATCTAATTAAGTAATGGGAAAGCATGAATCAAATAACGGCATTTGTGATGAAAAAGCAAAAGGCAATTTAGCCACTAACTCTTGTACATCTTTTTATTATCACATAGAAAAGGTACGGTGGTAGATTCTTAATTATTTCCCTTTGTGGTTTTTATTTCCTCTTTTCGAGGAACAAAAAGGTAGCAAATGCCTCCATGAAAGACTAAAGTTTCATGTAGTGTAGACACGTCTCCATTTTGCTTGCTGCTATGTTTCAATCTTAATAAAAGTACCCTTGTCATAACTTTCAACGATGATTTTTCATATTAAGAAGTACAAAGATTTTCTTCCATTTAGTATTTTCAATTTTGTTGCATCAGGAAATGATTGTCTGGTGAAGCCAATAATATTGAATATACGCTTTTATTGACTCGATGTTATTTTAACCAATCATAATGAGAAGACCTGGAGAGTCTCTATGTTCAATCTTTCACCTTGTTATTATGAATTATGGAGAGATGTAGATATCTTCCCCTTAATTAGTTCTTGACAGTTAGTCGGTTAGTTAATTCGTAAGTTAGATGATAAGAGGGTTTTTCATGAATAATTATCGTCCTTAAGAGTTTGCTGAGTGTAGATTCACTAATCGGCATCTCATTATCAGAATTTCTCTTCTGAGCATCACTTTTGTTGTCCCGTCAATCATGGAGACTATGATGCGGCAGAGGAATTAGCACTTCGGTATTTGGAGAATGGCTTGGGATGAGACGGAAAAAGAAGAAGAAGCTTCGGAATTCTACACTGGCAACTTAGGTCGCCGACCTTAATACAAACATCGCCGGCCTTTGTTCTGAGCTGCAGGCCTTAGTGAATGGCCTTGTTTGTTCATTGAGCCAACGCCGGACTTACGCAGCTAGCCTAGAAAACCAATGCTACTGGGGATAAGCCGCCAGCTTAATGCCAGCCTACAAGGAACACTGGCAGCTTTTAGTTTTTATGCGCACCAGCTTTTATTTGTCCGTGTCTAGCTTATGTTTTAAGGTTTTTTACGTTAGTTTTTCTTTTGTTTTGTTTCTTTGGAAGTCTATATAAAGGCTTCGGATTGTATAAACAAAAGATAGTTCTTGATATTTTTATGAAAACTTTGTGAGCTTGTTTGCTCTCTATTCTAAATTTCAGATCTTTGTGGGATCTTGTTATTTGATGCCAATTGCTTAAGTATTTTGAGAATCAATAGACTTTTAAAAATCACAAGATGGTAATCATGCACGATTCAACGTTTTGAGATAAATCCTAGTTTTATTCGCTTCTACGGCGTCAACTGTCATTTTGCTTTGTTGATTAACAAGTTGAGTAGCGGGAATTCTACTCTAAATTTAAAAAAGAAAAACATAATACTACACTATCTTCTCTTCATTAGTGGGATTTTCTTCATGGGTTTATCCAAGCAAGCAGTAGGTTTTTATCTTTGAGTAATGATGTTATGCCTGGTATTTTCTAAGGGGATTTTGTACTTGGGTGAAAATAATTTCTCTTTAAGTTAACACTTTGATCTTTAGATATCATGTCCGATCTGCAGCAGTCATTGTTGAGGCTCTATAGCTCCAAAGACTCACGGTGTCTATGTCTCGATGGCCAGGTATCATGGCAATGCATATGTAACTTCTCGCGCTCTGCACATTGTAAATGCTCTAAATACTTTTGCTACTTTCCATCTGCTAGAATTATTTTTCAAAGAGCAGGTTGGTTTTTTCAATCTGCTGCAGGCATCTGTTTCCACTTCTGACTCTATGATGTAACAGATTTCTAAGCGAACAACTTTGTGCTTTGTTGTTATGTGGTAAATTTCTGTTTTCTGAATGTCAGTCTATATTTCACTAGACGTTGCAAGAGCTGGATAAGTAAACAAGTTTGGTGAAATAATGCACAGAGGAGTTCCAACCTTTCCATATACTTAACCATGTATTTTCTGTTCTGGTTTATGCCTTTGTTCTTCTATCACTGTTTGATTCGTTTTCGGAGCCTTGCTAATGTATATCTTCATAACTTTAATTGATATATTAACTTGTTTGTTAGATTACCTGACAGTTTACATTAATTCCTAAAAGTAATTGGGCTACTAAATTATTTACCATTAAAGTAGATTTTGCATTACCATGTCAATGTAATTTAGGATCTACCATGCAGCTCCCCGTTACTTCATGAGCACTAGATAGAGTGACTCATATTCCTTGACCGTCATTGATGGGAAGGAACTCATATCCATTCTGCTGTGAAGGGGTGGATTGGCAAGTGCATGATATTGCCATTGGATGTGATGCTTTCTAATTCTCAAAACTTCAAGATGATCTGCGTTCTCTTTGTCTAAGAATCAAGCAAGATTAGGATTCCATAATATCTGTGAAGGATCATGAAATAAAACTAGATGATGTTCTCTTTAATAAGCAAGCTATTCTTTTCCAGCATTATTTTTCAACTGCACTTTCCTTATTGAGTAGATATTACAAATAAGAAGTTCTGCTGCCAGGCTTCTGTGCCAATTAAGAACCTGCCGTTGTACTCTCACTTCTCATCTTGCATGGATTATGGATAGTTCTAAAGGGTTGCTGCAATTTAAGAAAAAGCGGATGATTCAAATTTTATTAGGCTTCCCTGTGAATACTTGGGAAGAAAGGGCATCAAGACTCTAGCAGTGGACCTCCTCCTAGGATATCCTTGGTCAATGCAAGCTGAGAAGCAAGAGTATAAAGACAGGTTCTCAGTTTTTCACAAAAGACTAACAGCAGATTTCCTTTATGTAACATCCGCATGATCATACCCTCTTCGCTTTTTGCATGGGAATGCTCACCATCTTTCGTTGTGAGTGCAGTTTAAGAATGCTGACCAAGAAAAATTTGCATAGCTAGGATAGCATCGGCCACATTTTTCCTCTTTTTTGCCCCGAAGCTTCAAAGATTTTACATTGTCCTTGTTTTGTTATTTTCATGCTAAGCGATTAGATCAGCATGAACCTTCTAAAACTAGGAATAAGAGTTCCAATCGAGAAAGCTATGCGTTTTCCATTTCATTCCACCTCCCTATGCCATTTTAAATTAGTTTAACTACAAACAAATTTGGTGGTTTTTTTAATTTGTTTGTAACATCACTATATATGAATAAAACTTTAATTATTTTTACTTTATAATTAAATAATCACTTTATTGCATAATTATCATTTTTTTTTATAAAAAAATATAGTACTTGTGCTTGTATGCATGTATATGTATTATATGTTGGTATGGCTGTGTTCTATTGTCCATGTATCGCAAATCTAGTGATATGGCCATTCTTTCTCTTGCACTGATGAGGATTTCTGTACATCTTTATGATCTGCAGTATAGCACGTCGAGGGTGTTAGAAATTTTAGAATTTTAATTTCTAATTGATTCATATAATTTAAGTATTGATAATTGTTATCGTCATACACACGGTGATGATTAGTGTAGTATCTAAGAGACAATTATCGGGTGTAAATCCCTCCGTGCCAATTCGTTAAAATTTAAGTATTTTAGTGTGTTTTGTATATTAGTAAAAGTCATATCTCTTCATGAATCATTAATGGATACCTTCCATCAAGATATCCTTTCATGAAAAGTCATGTCATTTAAATTAAAAGTCATGACTCTTCGTAATGGAAGTTATATATTGGGCCATAAAAAAAAAAAAAAAAAACAACAACAACACACTACTTTTAAGGTTTGATTCAAAATCAAGAATCAATCAAGTCCTTATATCATCAAAGGGCGAATTTAAGTGATACGGATTTGGCATAGGAAAACATATATTATTACTTGGGATATTAAATTATCGTGATGGATTCTTCAAGTAAGTTTTCTTTTCATTTTACTGTAACTTTTAATTATGCCATGATTGTTGATTTGGTTAATTTAATTGTTTTATTAGGATCCGTATTGTTAATCGCTTTCGCTTTTAATGTTTAAAATTTTAACATTTTGGTATCAGAGCGGGTCTAATAGAAATTAAATTACCAATTTAGGGTTTATGCGAATTTGGGTATTTTCTCAATTAAAGTTGATTATAGTTAATTGATGTTTTAAATTAACTGTTTATGGCATAATTAAATTGAGTAATGTTGGGTTTTAATTTTGAATTTAAATTTCGGTTGAATATTTGAATTGATAGTTCGGCATTCATCGTGTGAATTCAATTGTTCTCAGAATTGTGATTTTGAATAGTTTTATATAAAATGTTGCTGCTTTGTTTTAATTGACCAATTGTCGATTCAAATTGTGATGAAATCGGAATGTGGGCTATGCATGCGTCATCAATATGAGTAACCTATGAATGCATGCTGTCTGTGAAAAGAATTGAAGTGCATGTGCATATGCATATATGGCTTATGCAAATTTCAGGAATTGTATATGCAAATCTTTTCACATAAAACCAATTTAATAATGTAAATGTTATATGTTATTATTTGAGCTTTAAGAAATAAGTTAATAAATTAAGAATAAAAGATATTAAAGAGTAGTCCTTTATATAGAGGTATTAATTTAATATTTCATTAATTTAAGTATTGTAATGATATTATTAAACTTAATAATTTAAGTTTATATGATTTAAATCTTTAATATTTTAGTGAGTGCGTTAGTCACCAAAGTGGCCCACTCAGAGTTCATTAAATGATTTAAATTATGTTTATAAATGTTTATTTGATATAGCATCATAAATGACATTTAAGAATAATAAACATTTATAGTTATTAACATGTAGTTATACGGTTACTCAAAGGTAGATCTTACTCATGGTTAATAACAATTGAAGTAGGTTATGAACTTTGTTTAATTAATATATAATGTACATCCAAAGACGACTTGTATGTTAAAGTGAACTTAATGATTGACCTTATATATGTTATATGAATGATGCATGTTTGATGATTGTTAGTTGTGTTTAGATTTAACCCAAAGGTGAATTTAAATGCGATGTTTTGGTATGTGTTATAGTCTGAATTGTGGTTTAAATTCAAAGCAATTAATATGTGAAATGTAAATGTTTGCAGTGGTCTCTACTATATCAAATATGACTGCCAATGGTATCAAGTTTAATGGGCAAAACTATGATGATTGGATTGAGTATGTCAAGCTAAATGCTGGCCTTTTGGGACTCGATTCAGCTCTAATTATGGATGAGCCCACTAAACCGACCGATACTAGTTCGGAGGCAGACAAGAAACTGTGGGAGAACTGGGAGAGGTCGAATAGGCTTATGATGAGCTTTCTTAAGCTTAGCATAGCGCCTAATGTTAAACCTTCCCAGCCCAAGACTGAAAATGTGAGGGAATTTGTGGCTGAAATTAAGAAGTGTACTATGACAGACATTGTAGATAAGTCTGTTGTTGCTGCTCTTATTAATGATTTATCTAATAGAGAGTACACCATAGCTCAGTCAATGGAGGAACATATTACTCACATGGTGAATACCTACAACCGGCTTAAGAGTTTGGATATGGATCTTGGTGAGCGAGTGTTGGTTGAGTTTCTGCTAAAATCATGTAAGGGTGATGATTTCAAGCAATTTCGGAGAACTTACAACCAACTTAAGGAAAAATGGTCTCTTTCGGATACTAAGGCCATGCTCATGCAAGAGGAGGCAAGGCAAAGGGAAGACCTTAAGGTCAAAATTCCCCAAGCCAACTTTGCCTATTATGGTAAATCAAATGCTGGTTCTAGTGGCGGCAAAGCTCCAAGTAAGAAATGGAAGAACAAGGGAAAGCAGCCATTTAAGGTGCAGCCCGGTAAAGGGCAAGGAGAGGTTGAAAAGATTCTGAAATGTTTCTTTTGCAACAAACCTGGGCACAAGAAGGCCGATTGCCTAAAGAGGAAGGCATGGTTTGAAAAGAGAGGTATACATTTTGCTTCCGTATGCTTTGAATCAAATCTGATTGAGGTACCTTCTAATACTTGGTGGCTTGATACTGGTGCAACCACTCATGTTTCTAATGTTATGCAGGGTTACCTAAATCTCCACCGAATGCCGGAAAGTGAAAGCTTTCTATTTATGGGAAACAGGATGAAAGCTAGAATTGAAGGTGTAGGGACATATAGAATTGTGTTAGATACGGGCTATTGCCTTGATCTAGAGAAGTGTCTATATGTTCCTGATTGCTCTAGAAATCTTGTTTCCGTTTCTAGGTTGGATGTTTTAGGATTTGATTTTAGGATTGGACATGGTTGTTTTTCATTGTATCGTGGAACAAACCTTTGTGGTACTGGTTTATTGTTGGATACTTTGTATTGTTTCAATCTGAATTCTACTTTTGTTAATTCCCTGTTTAATGTTGATGTTGAATGTGATGTTGGTATGAAAAGGAATGCACTTAATGAATCTTCTGCTGACTTGTGGCATAAAAGACTCGGTCATATATCCAAAGAGAGGATTTTGAGGCTAATTAAAAGTGGAGTTTTGTCTCAATTGGATTTTACCGATTGGAATGATACTTGTGTGGATTGCATTAAGGGTAAGCAAACCAAACATGTATCAAAACAGGCTGCCATAAGGAGTAGTGGATTACTTGATTTAATACATACAGATATTTGTGGTCCTTTCGATGTACCGTCTTGGGGCGGTGAGAGGTATTTCATCACCTTCATTGATGATTACTCTAGGTATTGTTACCTATATTTACTGCATGAAAGAACTCAATCGGTTGATGTCCTTGAGATATTCATTACAGAGGTTGAGAGGCAGTTAAATAGAAAGGTTAAGGTAATACGTTCCGATAGAGGTGGTGAATATTATGGAAAGACATCGGAAGTTGGACAAATTCCAGGTCCATTTAAGAAACTCCTTGAGTCCAAGGGCATTTGTGCGCAGTATACAATGCCCGGATCGCCACATCAAAATGGTGTAGCAGAAAGGCGTAATCGTACATTGATGGAAATGGTAAGGAGTATGGTGAATGATAGTTCTATACCTGTTTCATTGTGGATGTATGCATTGAGGACAGCCGCATACATATTGAATAGGGTACCTAGTAAAGCAGTTCTTAAGACACCTTATGAACTGTGGACATCTAGGAAGCCTAGTTTAAGACATCTTCACGTGTGGGGCTGTCAAGCCGAAGTGAGGATATATAATCCACATGAAAAGAAGTTGGATTCCAGGACCATTAGTGGTTATTTCATTGGATATCCGGAGAGGTCAAAAGGGTATAGATTCTATTGCCCTAACCATAGTACGAGAATTGTAGAGTCCGGGAATGCTCGCTTCATTGAAAATGGCAAAGTCAGTGGGAGTGTGGGAGCACGTGATGTAGAGATAAGAGAGTCATTGATGGACCAAAACCATCAAATGATCCATCTCAAGTTGATGTTCCTATTATTGTAGCACAGCCACAAGGCATGAATATGGAACAACAACAAATAGATGCTCCAAACCCAATTATGGATGCCATTGTTCAAGAAGAGGAGGAAAATACTCAAGTTAATGAGCAAGTGCAACCTCAAGAAGAAATAGTATTAAGGAGGTCTACTAGAGAGAAAAGATCGGCTATTTCGAATGACTATATAGTTTATGCACTTGAGCATGAAAGTGACTTGAGCATTGATAATGACCCGGTCTCTTTTGACCAAGCCATGAGCGGTAAAAATTCCGATAAGTGGTTGATGGCCATGAAGGAAGAGTTGAAATCTATGGATGACAACAATGTTTGGGAAATGACGGAATTGCCGAAGGATTCTAAAAGAGTCGGCTGTAAGTGGGTCTTTAAGACCAAGCGAGACTCTAAGGGCAATGTCGAGAGGTACAAAGCCAGACTTGTTGCCAAAGGTTATACTCAAAAGGATGGCATTGACTACAAAGAGACTTTCTCTCCGGTTTCTAGAAAGGACTCTTTAAGGATTGTAATGGCTTTGGTGGCTCATTTTGATCTTGAGCTTCACCAAATGGATGTTAAAACAGCCTTTCTCAATGGAGATTTGGAAGAAGAGGTATATATGGATCAACCTCAAGGTTTTGAGACCACAAGTGAAGGAAATCTGGTATGTAGGTTGAAGAAATCAATCTATGGATTAAAACAAGCTTCTAGACAATGGTACTTGAAGTTTAATGATACCGTATTGTCATATGGGTTTGTAGAAATGACCGTTGACCGGTGTATCTACATGAAGGTTATGGGAAGCAAGTTTATAATCCTTGTGTTGTATGTAGATGATATTCTTCTTGCCGCTAGTGATCGTGGGTTATTGCATGATGTTAAGGATTACCTTTCTAGCAACTTTGAGATGAAGGATATGGGTGAGGCTTCCTATGTGATCGGAATAGAAATATTTCGGGATAGATCACAAGGAATTTTGGGATTGTCTCAAAAGGCTTACATCAACAAAGTTCTAGAAAGATTTAAGATGGAATCATGTGCACCTAGTCCAGTTCCCATCCAGAAAGGAGACAATTTCAGTCTATCCCAATGTCCCAAGAACGATTTGGAGCGTAAAGAAATGGATAATATCCCTTATGCTTCTTTAGTCGGGAGTTTGATGTATGCTCAGACTTGTACTAGGCCAGAGATATAAGCTTTGCGGTCGGTATGTTGGGTCGTTATCAATCAAATCCCGGACTGTTTCATTGGAGAGCTGCAAAGAACGTTTTAAGGTATTACAAGGCACTAAGGATCACATGCTCACATATAGAAGAACTAGTAACCTTGAGGTTGTTGGTTACTCGGACTCAGACTATGCCGGATGTTCGGATACCCGAAAATCCACATTTGGCTATTTGTTCCTTCTAGCTGATGGAGCTGTCTCATGGAAGAGTGGTAAGCAGTCTGTCATTGTACTTCCACTATGGAGGCTGAATTTGTAGCATGCTTTGAAGCTACAGTTCAATCGTTGTGGCTACGCAATTTTGTTGATGGTTTAGGCATCGTTGATACCATTGCCAAACCAATGAGGATTTATTGTGATAATGCGGCAGCTGTATTCTTCTCTAAGAACGATAGATACTCCAGGGTGCCAAGCATATGGATTTAAAGTTTCTATCTGTCAAAGAAGAGGTGCAAAATCAAAGAGTTCAAATAGTGCACATTGGCCAATGATATGATTGCGGACCGTTGACTAAAGGACTAGCTCCTAAAACATTTATTGGCCATGTTAGTAAATGGGAGTAGTCAGGAAGTCCTTGTATATCGGATGATTGGTCATACATGTATGAATTTATGTTTAGCACATTTATGTTTATTTGATACTCTAGATATCGATGTTTGTTTGGATTTTGCTTATCTATGAATCATATTTCAGTTATGCATATTTTATTATGATTATAGATATTGGGTCTTATTTTACGACATTGTGGGATAAGGTATTTTAGGTGTCTACTTTATCAAATTGTGACTGTTTGAATTGAATTGACTTGTGATACATGGAAGGAATCGGGACGTTTGTCAGGCCGTGACCGCCATGATTCGGTCTGTTTAGTTCTTACGAAGTTGTGATTATATACGACATTATTTAAGTGAGCTCACTTTATGTTAATATGTTGTATACTTGTTATATATGAATCAAGTGGGAGAATGTTAGAAATTTTAGAAATTTTAATTTCTAATTGATTCATATAATTTAAGTATTGATAATTGTTATCGTCATACACACGGTGATGATTAGTGTAGTATCTAAGAGACAATTATCGGGTGTAAATCCCTCCGTGCCAATTCGTTAAAATTTAAGTATTTTAGTGTGTTTTGTATATTAGTAAAAGTCTATCTCTTCATGAATCATTAATGGATACCTTCCATCAAGTATCCTTTCATGAAAAGTCATGTCATTTAAATTAAAAGTCATGACTCTTCGTAATGGAAGTTATATATTGGGCCATAAAAAAAAAAAAAAAAAAAAACAACAACACACTTTTAAGGTTTGATTCAAAATCAAGAATCAATCAAGTCCTTATATCATCAAAGGGCGAATTTAGTGATACGGATTTGGCATAGGAAAACTATATTATTATTGGGATATTAAATTATCGTGATGGATTCTTCAAGTAGTTTTTCTTTTCATTTTACTGTAACTTTTATTATGCCATGATTGTTGATTTGGTTAATTTAATTGTTTTATTAGGATCCGTATTGTTAATCGCTTTCGCTTTTAATGTTTAAAATTTTTAACAGAGGAGTATATGGCACGCCAACATTCTTCGTCAATGGCTTCTCATTGCCTGATGCAGGCTCCCTGTAGACTTCAAGGGATGGAAAGCATAATTGACCCATTGATTGCCGCCCAGCGAAAGGGGAGAGAGGAGTCCCTACATTTTTTCCTCTGAGCCTTTTAGTTTTGCAGTACTTCATGGTAGCTGTGCTTGTTAGTTTGATGCGCAAGAATTGCATAAGGAAGCTGTCCTATGCTTGTAGGCTGTAGAGTAGTTCAACCCTCGGGCTTATTCCTCAGCCTGTTCTTGTATTTAGCTTGTTACTGACTTATTCCTAGCTACACCCAAAAAAAAAATAAAAAATAAAAAATTGTAGATGGAATAAATCTCTGTATTTTAGTAAATAAAGGAAAGGAGAATATTACTTCAAAATGAGATTGTTGATTCTCATCAAACAAACAATTCTGCTCGATTATTTATCTCACTATAGATATTGATTCCAAAATCCAATTGGTGGAAGATTCAAGACAGCGTCAAATTATAGCAGAGATTGATGTTTGGGGTGAATTTATATAGGATATTAACATTTTAAATAGTTAAACAATAATGGAATGGTGTTTTTGATAATTTTACAAAATGGATGCTAGCATGGCTTTATCTAAATTTGCTATGTTAGCATATATTAGTGTTTTTATTTGTATAATGTTGATCTTTTTTTAAACTATTTGAAACGTTAATGTCCCATTTAAATTTACTTCAAATTGTAGTCTGTCACTGTAATTTTTCCATTCTAGATAGTAGCTTTTAATCTTTATTTTGAATCCATTTTATGTGTAATTTGCCTCATCATTAATAAATGAATTAAATTAATTGGACATTATCAATTATAAAAAGATGCTCAACTATATGAATTTTCGGCATGAAAAATGATATGACATTTTTATTTTGCCACAATTGCAAAAAACTTATGCCAAACTCTCGATAATATATATATATATATATATTGTTGATATGTGATTTTGATAATGGACTTCTCACGACTAGTGCATGATTTTATGGGCCAAGTTGTTAAGGCTCATGTCCAACCTCCTAGAAACATTTTGGAAGAATCCTAGAACATTATTTTCAAAGAACATGTGACCTTTCCAACCTAACTTCACTGGTCAGCCTCTTAGAGTACCGCATAAATAACTCACTAACCATTGTAGCACATTCTCAACAATCTCAAAATGTGCATTAGTGGAGAGTTATAACCTCCAAAATTCTTGAAGAGGGTTGTCTTATCAAGGACAATCACTCATTATAGCCGCTAATGCTTGATACAATCGTTCACAATAATCGCTCCAACTTCCCTTTATAAATAGCCTTTAGGATGGCTTAGTAAGACCATATGAGCTTTCTTTGCTCACATTATGTGATATTTCATTTTTGAACCCCTTACTAACTTAAACATTGAAATGACCATAATGAGTAACACCCCTACTACATCAAAATGTCCCTTTAGTGCAAGTCTACTAGTATAGATCTAAATCAATCGTATACCGATGAAGATTTAATTCATGTACCCCTTCTCAAACTTTATGAAGGGGATCCAGAGTCTAAATTCCAATATCTTCGCATACAAACAAAAACAATTCCTATAAATGAATGGAACCTAATTCATCTTGCCAAGTCTTAATAGCTATCATTTATCTAAATATTTACTCTAGACCTTTATTCATCTACTTATTTGCCCTACACCTTTGTTCTTGTATTGTGCTCATCTACTTATTTGCCTTGGATTTTAGCCCAAGGCCTTCACCCTAGTAAACAAATCTCCGGCTACTTAATCATCTTCCCCAAATCTACATATACGTATCATGTAATCAAACCCATAACATATATCCATCATCATGCTTACTGTTGTTCTGAATGATTGAGCCATTGCATCTATATGGGAAACCTTAAAGCATGCTCTGCACTGAATTTAAGATTATTTTCCATGGTCTACGAAGAGTCTGAATAATAAGGATTTGAACCTAAACCAGGGTTCCTTGATGTCTTGATTTGAACAAAAGTTAAATTAAATGAGATTATTTTGGACGAAAGTTGGTTTAGGGTTCGATGAAAAGTTTGAGCATTCCACAAACGGGATGATGCAAATGAGAAGAAAATAAGGATTCTACAAGATTTTATAGATGTTATACCAACATGACAAGATTGTTGTTCAAAAGTACGACCCATGGGTAATCTTAGCCCTATATTTCAAAACTTCTTACACACGTAGTACATAACAAAGATGTGATAGACACACGTCACTTCATCCAACATTGGAATGACTCCTATTCTAAACATGGATTAATGTACTAGAATTTCAAATGCTAAGCTTCTTAAGGAAACTTCTCTTACCTTGGACTTAAGTCTTCCTCGGATCACTCATTATCTCACAAGTCATTTGTCAAGTGAAGCAAATCACTATCTTAAATCTCTCTACATTTAGACATCGGCATGAGGAAGTAGTATCCATTTATTAGCTTTCATTTCGACAACAACAACTCTAGCATTAAAGAATCTAACCTCATTCATCTTGAGTGTTTACAACTTGCCATGCCCTCAACTCACCTATTTGGAAGGGCATTATCACTACCTAGTATGGGAAATAAGCACCACACATAGCTCGACCAATTCGCTAACTTAGGTTTCTTTCCTATTCATTAACTTAGATTGTTGTCTTGTACCCACGAGGTATAAGTTGCATCTTCTAGCATAGGTATCAACCTAAGGTTATTCACTTCATTGGCCAGTCCACATCGAAAAGACTTTCCGAATATCCAAGGATGATCGATACCATCATCAATTATATAAAGGTTGGATCTAGTTCAACAAAACGAATTTCAGCTTGATTCTTAAGCAAGAATAGTTTGAAAACTTACCTACAAAGCCCAACCATAAGCTTACTCTCCTTTCTCAACAACAATGAGATGAAGGGTAAGTGTTGATGGGTAATTTCAAGAATAGGCTTCTCAGGCATAGTTCACTTACTTAGGCCAAAGGCTGACTTGTCAATGCTCATGTCCATCCTTCTAGACACATTTGGAAGAGCTTGGAACATTATTGTCAAACAAAATGTCAACCTCGTAACCGAACTTAATAGTTTGGCCTCTATAGCACTACATAACTAAACTGCCAATTGTTTCTAGCGCACTCCTAATTATATCGAAATGCAAATAAGTGGGGAGCTACAACCTCCAAAATTCTCAGAGGCGATTGTCTTATTAAGGAGGATGAACCACAAAAGTTGTTAGGCTTAAAATAACCACCCACAGTAATCGCTCTAACTCTCCTTTATAAATAGTCCATCAGAAGGCCTTAGTAAAGGCCATCTAAACTCTCTTTACCCACACTTTGTTGTTTTTCACTCTTAAACCGCTTAATAACTTAAGAGTCAAAGTAGCCACATCGAGTGATACCCCAACCCACTAAAGTGTTCATTTATTGCAAGTCTACTAGTATAAATCCAAAACAATCCTTTATTGGCAAAAATCTAAGTCGAACATGTGTATTTATTTATTTTCTCACATTTGTTTACACAACTAACATTGCTTTTAAAGTATTAAGGTTATAACAAAGATGACTAGTGCATGGAAACTTAATTTATTATAAAATTGAAGAACTGAATCATTGTGCGCTTTACATTCATGTGAATGGCTTTCTATTCTATATAGTCCTTGGCATGGATCTAAATTGGCTTGGAACCAAACAAGACCTATTGGTTCACAATCATAAGTTCAATAAGGGGTGGTCCAAAACAGGTCCTAGCTAAGGTCTGGTTGATTTCAGGCCATGCTAGTTTAATGAGCATTTTTAAAAGATAAATTCTTTTTAATCCACAAAAATTAAAATGAAGATAAAATTAAAAATTACAAACTAAATTGAAGGGAAAAAAAACAATTTTTGAGGTTGAAATAAAATTGGACTTAAGAACAATAATTTTTAGCTCTATTGAAAATATTATTGAAGATGTGTATTTATTTGTATAACTAGCCCATCTACTTTCGGTTGTAAACTTAGTAACATGAATTACAAAACACTCCAATCATGTGCCACAAACACAAAAATAAGTCCCACATTGTTAATAAATTGGATTTCACTTCTTAACCCAAAAAAAAAAAAAAAAAAAGATTTCACTTTGGCTCAAAGTCTATTTAAATCTAGCCATACATGCTTTTAAATGTATTTATCACTTCTGTGTTAATAACAACTATACCTTAAATGTTGAGAATAGATATTAAATTTTCACTATTAAATGAAAATCGTTTAATTATTTTTATCTAATTTAGATTTATTTTTTGAATTCCACTTCTCTTTTTTTTTTCCTTTTTCCTTTTTCTTTCTTTTAACTCTGTCGACTCAGGCTGATCAGCTGAGAACGCAACCAGGTAGGTTCTTATAGGTTACCCAACTCATCTAACATGATAAATACCCTATTAAGTTTGTGACAGTTTTTTGGATCTTTTATGAAACTTTTATGTCACGGTTGGTATACCAGAGTCATTTGGATTACAATGGATTGAAATTGAAAGAATGAAATGGATTGAACATGAGAATAACAAATCTATTTCTATGCTTGGATACATTCACGGAATGAAATGATTATATAATAAAATTTGTCAAAAATACCTTCATAATAAATATAGATTATAAATATAGGTAAGATAAAAATGTAATTAAAATAATAACCATTAATAGAGACGGGATGGAATCATGATTTTACCTTTGAGAAGGTGGAATCCTAGAAGGCAAAATCCTAAAAAAGCAAAACCATTGATTCCAAGGAACCATAATTCTACTTCTAAAATGCTTCCAAGCATTAAGACAGGGAACCAAACTTGCCATTAGGGCTTTGGGTCTAGATTTGAGATGGTATAAAATCCGTTGTAAATTGAACTCATTAAAAAAATTTATTAAATTTATTTCACTTAATAAGTTTAATATTATGGTAAAGAAGGGGGGAAAAAAGCTCCTAGTTGTCAATACAATTAAATACTAAAACCTATTGTGTATCAACTATTTAATATCTGTATTATTAAAGAAAAATATACATTTTGTGTTTTTAGTGTTTATAAATTGAAATATATTAAAAAAAATTAGTCATATTAGGTTGTTATAAAGAGTTATATTAGCTCGCATGGAAAAATTTTATTGGATATTACAAATGAGTGGAATCAAGAGGT
Organism: Combretum micranthum; assembly: GCA_024138025.1. Lineage (NCBI taxonomy): Eukaryota > Viridiplantae > Streptophyta > Magnoliopsida > Myrtales > Combretaceae > Combretum > Combretum micranthum. The sequence continues at coordinate 205,869 of JAMXBD010000242.1, read as the reverse complement.
TCGGATTTAGAAGTTACTTATTGAGAGAGGAAAAAAATTCCACCACTAGAGATATATACAAGTACATAGAAATATTTACAGACAATTTTATAAAAAATATATATTTATAAAATATCAAGTTAAATAATTTAAATCATTTATTTAATTATCCTTTGTTAATACCCATGTGACGAGTGCATGCGTCTATTAGATTGTTTAACGTCTCAAATTTTCTATTTTTGGTAGTTAATTTTATTTCCCTATTTTTACCACAATTACTATTTTATAAGTATGAATTATTAAGTCCATTTTTTCCCAACCATTTGTTACGTAAAAAGGCAACAAGTGTCGATTTAATAATAAAACTTTAGGTATTATTAATGCATTCAAAGATGAGAAAAATGGGCTTAATAGCATAAATCATTATACTGTTGTAATTTTCCTCAAACCCTTCCACATTCTGAACAAAAACATCATAGTTATAGTTTGGGAATTTTTGGTGCTCAATCAATAATTTAATCCTTAAAATAAATATAATAATTAATATATTAATTATATGGTGGAATGAATTTAAGCTATTATAATAGATGATGAGACTAATTTTATTTAAATTAATCATGAAATCATAAAATATTTTATACAGTTTGTTAAAGTTGTTGTGCTGGTAACTTCATATTTAGATGTCTTTTTGATGATTGAAATCCTCTCCCTTCTAATCATTAGTGTCGATTATTTCTTTCCATTGTCAATTGAACGATGTGGAAATTTAGATCATTTAGCAGAAATTTCATTGATATTTGTGGGGACCTTAACTTGTATAAAAACCAAAAATAAGCTACCATTTCTCAAACACACAAGCTACTTGTAGAGCAAGGATTGTACTTTCTTTACATTGTGGGGCATGGATGCAGTTGAACTTATTGACCCATTAGATTTAAGAATCAATCTAGAAGGCCACTGAAGAACAAGGTAGTTTCCACCAATGGATGAAGAAGATAAAAGGAATAAATTACAAAAGGCTCGAGACCACAATAGATGCCAGTAAGTTACTTCTCTTTATGGGCAGTGGACCGGCTTACCTATTTTTAATACATAAGAATTGTCGAAATAAAATCAATTGGAATGAAATTTCTATATTTGGAAATGTCCATAAATTGTAAAGGAAAATTTTCAAACCAAATAAAAAAAATTAAAATTATCTTTTTTTATTTGATTTGATTGATTTAGTTGTTTAATTATGCACCCTTAAAATGTATTGTCTAGGGTTGTCCTTCAAAATGAAACCAGAAAATACAATTTCTTTTTACTCTAGTTCAATTCGTGGTTTAGTTTAAAAAGGTTTTAAATGGTTTGTGATTCGATTTAGAGGTCAAATTGAATCAAACTACCTAAACTTAATCAGAAACTAAGTTGCTTTCAATTAAAAAAAGAAAACAATAAACAACAATTTTTAGTTTCAAACCCTATCAATATTTTATCTCACCTTATTTGTCACACCCTTTGCCTTTGGGCCATCATAATGTGATGGTCAGTACCTCCGCAAGGAGTATCACGGATACCTGCCCCCGCCCTTCCTTTTCCCCGCGGACGGAATCGGTAGAGCACTACAAAGGTAAGCTCAATTAGTGAAAGACACTGCCTTTAAGGCAAACAAAAGACCTTAATCAGGGATTCAAGTCGTAACGGCTACAGACAGGCTTATGCCCTTGACCAAATTATGATGTAATAGTGAGGCCATACAACTCAATTGATGAAAGGCATTACCTTTAAGGCAAACAAAAGGTCTTGGTCAGGGATTCGAGTCGCAATGGCTGTAGACAGGTTTATGCCTTTGACTAAACTATGATGTAATAGTGAGACCACACAATACTTAGGAGTGCTTCATTGATTCCCGAGGGAGGGGGAGGGGGAGGGGGAGGCTGTAATATACCCCGTGAGGGTATTGACCATTACATCGTTGTCGCCTAAAAAGGCGAGTTGTGACATAAAAAGACGTATTTTTATGTCACGTCTATACTACTCTAAGCACACCTCAGTGTGGGGGCCCCTAGGTCCGCAAACCACCCTAGACAGGTAGCCATGATGCTAGGTACATTGACCCTCTAGTATATCCTCAGACACAACCGGAGCACAAACAAGTTTTGTTCTCCTAGGTAAAGCTGACTTTAAGCCACAGCTTCTTGGAATCGAACCCTAGACCTAGACCTAGGCCTTTGCTTCCCCCAAAGGGAATACCTTTCACCAATTAAGCTGCACGAAAGGCCTATGTCCAGGGTTCGACTTGAGAAGTTGCAGTTTATAGTCAACTCTGCCTAGGAGAACAATATATGCTTGTACTCTGGTTATGCCTAAGGGTGCTGAGGAGCCAGTGTACCTGGCATCATGGCTGCCTGCCCAAGGTAGTCTGCAGACCTAGGGTTGCCCATACACTGAGGTGTGCCTAGGGTGGTACAAGCATGACATTATTTAGCTTTTCTTTTTGTTTTCTCTAATCTTATACTTAACCTTCAAATTTATTCCTGTTCTTTTCTTTTGTCTTTCATCTCTCATTTCTCAAGCAGATTGCAAGCTTATACCATAATCTAAGTGTAATGTTATATGAGTGTATTTCTTACATAAAATTCCTCAATTTGATTGCCAATCTTTAATTGATAACTTAATGATTATTAGTAGTTAAAAAAAGAAAAAAGGCATTTTTGAATCGATTGAAATATGATTGGTTCAAAATTCAGAATCATTAAAAGTGATTTAATTCATTAATGGCTCGTTTACTTTACCCTATAGAGTAGGTGGAGAATTAAATTTCAATTCAACATATGATAGAGTTATAATGACTATTATAATGTTTACTTATGATAAAAATAAAATAAGTAATTATTGAAAAAATAAAATATCTATAATGTCTTGTCTTTATTACATATAGGTGATATTCTTAGGACATGAGTATTGATGACAAAAATTAGAAAATAAATTATTGAATAACAATTCATTATTGTGGGCACATGAATTGTTATTCATCATTTTATTTAATAGTAAATTATTATGAATTCTCATTCCTCTCAAATAAATATCATACTAACAGCTTTATGTAAACAGTGAGTGAATGAATGGTTGTAAAGGTTTATATTAAATTGTTTTAAACGTGGTTCAACGAACCATGAATACCTCTTGTGTTGTTGAAGAATATAGGTTTTTAAGGAAATTGTAGGTGTAAAGATTCGATTGCAATAGTCACATATTTGCTATGTAACAATGGCACTACACCTAGCCTAGAAGAAATGACAAGAAGGGTGATTAGGATAAAGTGAGTAAGAAGAAGAAGTAGATAATTTTAACTGGTTCAAATGCAAGTGAGACATATGAGGTTATATCCCAGAATTTTCTTATGCAAATGAAAAGAGACTAAATGTGTTCATAAAATTTTGCTGTCAATGTCGTACTTTAGATCATATAAACAATCAATCACCAAGATAAGATGCTTAATTTTGTGCCCACCATACCAAATTTTCATTAATTATTCTAACATTAGTAGTTTTGGTCGTACAAACTCTACAACATCTACTCAAAGGAGTTAAGTAGCGTTTTCAAAAACAAATTCCTCCATCTTTGACATGTTTTAGTTATCTCTAATTAAGAGCAAATAAAAAAAAGCAAGAATAAATACCAAAATAAATAATTGTTATTCTTTATAAATTAAGTTTTGATGATAACAAGACAGTTAAACAAAACTAATTAAGTTATCAAGTGTGCAGGATTATTTTGAATTTTTAAACTAGAGTAATGACAAATTTATTCAAGAATTAATGTAAGAAATTGAGAACTAGATGATTACATAGAATTTTAACTAAATCTTGATAAGAATCTTGATAAGTCACAAGTGCTTCATACAAAGAAAGTTATCCGGAAGTATATTGCATAAGGTTGTATCGATGAAAATCAAGAACAAGAGTTTTTAAAAGGTATGCAGAATATTATCCGGAAGAGATTCCAGAAGGTATATATCAGAAAAGATAAATAACAGTAGTTTTAACAGTTATCCAAAAGATTGTCTGCAATTTTTTATAGGAAAATACATTACGCATAGTTTATGTCCAAATTTGTTTTGTTTTGGTCAAATCCTTTCCAAATCAGCTTAAATAATATTTTGAAGGTTTAGCTCCGAATAAATGAGCATATTTGAGTAATATACTCATATTTTCCACTGAAATTGGTTAATATCCGGAGGATTTTTAGTTTTTCAAGTTTTTTTCATAAGTAAAGATCTCTGCAATTTTTTAAGCTGTTGCAATTTCTCTATTCCAGCTGTTCATATCAACATAACACATGAAGAGATGAAGTTAGAGGATAAATTTTATTCAAAGAAGTTGTTTTCATAAAAGAGATGAAGTTAATGGATAAAGTTTATACAAAGAAGTTTTCATAAAAGGAAGAAATAACGACTGCAAATTTCCTATCATTATAGGATTTTATTTGAACTATTTAAAGATTTGAATTAGCACAAAACCTATCCGATTCTGCATAAGTTTTGATTGAAAAAAATTAACGATAGTTCAAGTACAAAGAATCTTATCCAACTCACAACGTATTTATTTTTGGATTCACTTCAAGTTAAGATGCTCAAGGTATCAATCGAGATATTCAAGGGTAAGTCTATCCAACAGCCTGCAAAAATGTTTTGATTGGTTAAAGGCCAAAAGGATAAATATCCGAAGTATTCCTTTCATCAAATAGTACAACAAAAAAGCTAGCTGCTCTTACAAAATTTTGTACTGATATTATGCACTCAAGTTCTCTACTACAATTTTATTGCTTTTGCTCATTTCTTTGTTGACAGAAGGAACTTGTTGTTGCCTTCTAGATTGATTAGTTTACAAGAGTAGGCTATGCAATATTGACTTTAGCTTGAGAAAAGCTGTGAGGATTGAGCATAGTGAATTATACTATATTGTAAATTGTTTTCATTAGATATAGTGGAATATACTCGTGCGGATTACGAGGTCCCTATCTCGAAGTTGGAAGAGTGGACTAACCCATAAGGAGAAACCACTATACATCGCTGATTTCGCTTTTCTTTCCCCGCTCTTTTAATTTCCTGCAAATTTATTTTCTTTTTATTTTTTTAACATATTCTCACATCTTAATCAAAGGAGATAAATTCTTATAAGGTTGAAAATTTAAAATTTTTTTTTTGTTATAGTCAATTCAATCCCCTTCTTGATTATAAAAGAGGAAATAACAATAATAAATAGATTTAAATTAATAATCTTACTCATTAAAAAAACTTATATATATATTATTAAAAAAACCAGTACTTTTCCTTTCATTTCCTTTGGATTCTTTCTCTCACTACGGTCCCTTTTTTTAATTTATCTTTCCAAACGAGGCGTTCGTGTTTTACACGTTGCTTGTGTTGGGTGCATTGCTCGCAGTATAAAAGGAGAGAATGACCCACAGTTTCAGCTCTAGGGCGTAAAAGAAGAAACAAAGCCGTACAAGAGGGCTCTCTCTCTCTTTGTGGAAGCAAACTTTATCCTTAGAAACCACAAACATATATACACATAAAAAGGTAAAATTTTTAATTTCAAATCTTCTCTCAGCTTCTGTTTGATCAAAATTCTTAATTTTAAATGTTAATAGTGAATCGACGGATGGAAACCCTAGCTGTAATTTCCTTGTGTCGTTTTTTAATTCTGTTTTCCTTGCTGCGAGGCTCGAGTCTATATTGAACTCGAGCTGTTTTTCAATATAGTTGTTTAAGATATTGGGGTTTTTGGATTTCAGTCTTAGGTTTCTTGCTTGATTTAGGTTTTGATGGATTTTTTGTTGTTGTTGTTGCCTTTTTTTTTTTAGAATATAAGATGGATCGCTATCAGAAAGTGGAGAAGCCGAAACCCGAGGCTCCAATCGATGAAAACGAGATTCGAATTACGAGTCAGGGAAGGATGCGCAATTACATCACTTATGCCATGAGTCTGCTTCAGGTAATTTATTAATTTCGTGTTTAACTGAGGAAGTTATTGGTGATTTTACCATGTTATGTGGGATGTTGTTGAATTAGTATGCAGTTTAGATATTATGATGCAGATTTTGGTGTGTGAGGTGAATTAATTGCTGAAGTTTCGTGGTTCTAGGTTTTGTGATTTTATAGGTTTGTTAGTTGGCAAATGTTGTGAGGCTCTTTGTGTCGGTTTGGGGCTATTGTTGATGCTGAAAGTTAATAATTGACATTGAAAGTCTGTGGCTTTTGAGAAGAGTCGAATTTGGTTGCATATATTTAGGGGACTGTTAAGAGAGGCTTTTGTCGGTCTATTATTCATTCATGGACGAATTTAGCATTTTCGCCGCATGGGAAGTCTTTCGCAAAATACAAGTTACGAAATGGTGTGGTAGAAAGGTTCATGTTGAGAGTTGTGGCTCATTTTTTCTACTGGAGTTTTATATCAGTGCTGGAGGAGCTAATTAGTAATTGCATTCTTTTAGGCCTATTATCTCCAAATTAGCAGGGTTTTTATAGAATGATTTTAAACACATACAAAGATACAATCTGTCATTAATTACCTGTCAGTCTTCGCTGTTGGTCTCTTTAGATCTTATTTTTGTCTTTGTGCAGTGCCCTGCCTATAATCAATCTCTTCTACTAGTTTCTGCGGATGCAATGAGTAACTCATTCTTTTTTTTTCCTTTGTGAATTTCATATTTTATTTTGTCTAGGAAAAAAATTTAAATGAGGTCATGTTTAAGGCAATGGGAAGAGCAATAAACAAGACAGTCACTATTGTGGAGCTGATCAAGGTGTGTGCGCTTTTGGGAAGTCTCCCGAATTAATTTTTATGTGTAATAATATTTACTATGTCTCCCCATCTCCAGAGAAGAATCCCAGGTCTTCATCAGATTACATCCATTGGATCCACAGACATTACTGATACATGGGAGCCCCTTGAGGAAGGCCTCCTCCCGTAGGATTCTTTCTTATCTTTTGGACCAGAGATTTGCATTTTCAAGCATGTTTTGCCACATATCTTTTCTCTGGTTCTGATGATTACATTTTTGCGGTTTGCTAGCCTGGAAACTACAAGGCATGTTTCAATGATCACAATAACACTCTCAAAGAAGGAGCTTAATACATCATCTATCGGGTGAGTTATGAATCATGCATATTCTTACTTTATAATACTTTACGTAGTCTGATGATGCTTAGGATTTATTGAAATATGGAACTTTATGAAGGTATCTATAGATGAGCAGGTGAATGGGTAATTTTAATTGTCATTTTATTGTGGCCTAGGATAAGCAGAAGAACTTTTCATTGCAGTGATTGCGCAGAAGTTAGGCAGTGTTTTTTCAATTGATAGTTGTGGGAATGGATGTGAGATGTTATCTATTAAAAGTCAATCTGGTCTTTTCAATTGATGGTTGATTTGGAATGGATGTGAGATGTTATTTATTAAAAGTCAATCTGGTCTTAGACATCTAGTAAAGAGACCTTTTTGATTGAGTTGATGAAAGAAGGCACTCCAAAATCCTTGATAGTATAGGGTCACTCATATCAAGCGTGATATGTTGCTAGGGCTGTAAATGAGTCAAATTGCTCGCTAAGCTTGGTTTACTTTAAGCTTATCTTGGCTTGAGCTCGATTTGTAAACAAATCAAGTTCAATTTTAAGATAAAGTTTGATTATCTAAATGGTTCAAGTTTGAGTTTCTCTTTGGGCTTGTGAGTTGGCTTGCTTAGGCATGTGAGTTTTATAGAAATTATATATTATAACATAATTTGTAAATTAAACTAAGAAATAATTTCTATATAACATATATTTATACGTTACATGAAATGAGATAATATATATTATAAAATATGATATAATATAATGTTATACACGTATGAAATCTAGTATTTATATGTAATTCATTTATCTATTTACTTATATATTTATTGGTTCTGAATACTTAGCTTCTGGGTTCAACTTTATTTTATATAGCGTTGCAAACTAGCCAAGCCTGAGTTTTAAAAAGCTTGGCTTGCTTGTGTCCCTATATGCTACAATTGGAATCACATTAAATGTCATTTAACATGCCAGCAAAATGATTGTCTTATATTTTGAATTGTATTTATGCAAGTAAGGATGGCTTCGCTGAATTAATTGGATTTTTGTAAAGAATATTATGCTTTGGGCCTCTCAAGATGCTATTTGGCCAATTTCTTATTGCTAGGCGCATTAGCCCATGCATGATCCCTAAACGCTAATTTTTTCCTCCTCCTGTAAGTTTTCAGAAGCCAATTCTTTGACTTTATCTTCTGTAAGTGGAAAAAACTGCAACTATATTATGCATTGCCCTGTTTCATGGTCTTTTTTAGTGGACCGATGCCTTGTTCATTTCTGTATTCAGATATCTGTCCATTGAGAGGAATAAAGATCCATAACATACATTAATTGAGGAAAAAAGCAACTGCATTGGATTTATCCTGCAATGAAGCATTGAAAAAGAAGCTGATCTAGTGTACTTTCCTAATTTGATAACATTAAGGTGATAAATAAGTGAAAGATGCTACTGTTGTGAAACATATCTACAGTTATTATAATGCAATAAATTATCACAGTTTTTAGCTTTGAATTCTCATATATTTGAATAAAGTAAAGCAGGATGAGGGTTGTAGTTGAAGCTGCCCTTAGTTTTCAGTAATTCGATATTGTTTTGGTAATTATGAGTATACCAACATGGAAAATGATAATGGGTGTTGCAAGAGAACTTGTTAAGATGCCAAATAAAGCAACTTTTTACTCTTTTTTTTCATGTACTTGCTTTTTCATGAAGTATGAAATCAATGTTGGAAAATGTGATACCAATGCAGGTAATGAGTTTTTATTTATTGTTCTTCAATGGAGTCTTAGCCTTCAGGTTTTTTTATTGCAGTGATTATGCATACTCAATCTCCATAGATTTATTTGAAATTTTCATGGGTATCCTTTATAATTTGCTGAATAGGACATCGTTGGAGCATTAAAAAATTGGCTTGACTATGAATTGATAGTAAATTGGCCTTTGATTTTTGCTTCAACGCAAGGATCCTTCTAGTGTGAACTGTTGGTCTTTTTTAAGTCAAGATATTTATTGAGGCTGTTAAATTCTGGGGAATGTTGTCTTTTCGTGATTGAACATCCTAATGATATGTATGCCATGGTTGGACATCCTAATGATATGTTAAAAATTTAATCATAAGTTGGTCTAGTAGTAAAATTGTTGAAATTTACATGTTAAATTGCCTTAGTTGCCTGCTTTACTTCTTGCGAAAGCCACTTTTTTAAGTCACACTGTGTGAGTTGGACTAACCAACATGTGGGTCTTATTGGACCGTTCATGATTCTGAGAGTAGTGGACCCAATCATGGTTATATCTTTAACCTCTGTCAATCCAGAAAAGTATAGAAAGTCTGCCTGATGAGATGGTTTGTGTTTCTGAGAGTAGTGGGTTCAATTTACGGTTATATCTCCAGCCTCTGTCAATCCAGAAAAGTTTCAGGAGTCTCTGCCCAGTTGTGGTCTTCCTATTCTAATATGGGGCCAATGCAAGTACATGGAAGACTTGAAATTCTGAGTAAATCGAAGGGGTTAAGATAATTACTTGGAAAAGGGGGTTCGACTTTGTGAATGCATGTGTTAATCCATAAGTTTTCTTCTGTCTTTCAATTCATTTACTAAGAACGTGGTGCATGGTTGTTTTCTTCTCTTTTTCTTGTGAATTTGGATGCAAGGGAGGTTTTGGCTTCTGGATGTGTTTCTTGTTTTTTACTGACCATCCATTTTTGGTCAATAGTCAGCTTCAATATTTTGCTGGAGGATCAAATTCCCATATTAAATACACCACCCCCAACGCCCGGCCAAAAATATATAAATAAATGCCTATATTGATTCATTGACAAATATTTGTTAATTGCTTATCATCTCTTATGATGTTGCATCAGGTACCAGCCTCCATTGCCAATTGAGCTGGTGAAGCTCTCTGCAGAGTATGAGAATGAACAAGGTAGTTTGTCATTTGGCTTTGGAAATACCTTGTGGTTTGAGTTGCACACTAAAATCTTTTTCCCGTTAATGATGTAGAAGATAATTTTATTGGTCGAGAGAGGGGCCGAGGGGGTAGAGGCAGACCCAGGGCTAGAGGTACTCTGCTCATTTCATGCTTGGCTTTTTTCTTTTTCTCCTTCCATTTTAGCATTTATTGTTTAATTCTATAATTGGTCTAGGTTTCAGCTTTTTTATTACTGATTAGATTAACTTGAGAGGGGGTGTCCATAATGGGGTTAACTGATGGTGCTTGTGGTCTCATGCTATTGCAGGAAATGGATATATGAATGCTGAATATGATGATGGTGGTTGGGACAACAACCCGGGTTATTCAAGAGGCAGGGGTCGCGGGAGAGGACGTGGCTTCCGTGGACGTGGAAGAGGTGGATATGACAGACCTCAGGTTGATGGCGGCTTCTACCAAGAGCCACCTGCTCGAGGTCGTGGTATGTTTTTGTTCTTAAGTGATGCGGGCCCCTTCAGTATGACAATTAGTTGTTGATATATGGATAGATGCAGTAGGGGCCTAATTGCTCGAGTACATGAATAATGACTATAATTTTCTTTTCTGAAAGTTTTGCTGTAACAGCGGGGGAATCGGGAAGCTTAGTATGCATATAAGCTACCTGGTGCTTTGATATGTTTTGACTCTTTCTGTCTTCTGTGTTTAGGTCGAGGCCGCGGGAGGGGAACTCGTGGAAGAGGCCGTGGTTTTAGATCAAACCAGCCAATCCATGCAGCTGCATGAGGTGTGCTTGAATCTATCGTAAATGGATGCCATCAAGTTTCATAGTTAGCTTGTCCATCTCTATGTTTATCGTCAACCCAGATTATGTTCTTTTCTCTTATCAACCAGTGTCAAAAGTGTAGTATGGTTTATCTTCTTAGATACCAACTGTAGCTATAGAGCTAAGTTATGTGAGTTTATTCCTTTATTTTTTTCCCCTTCCTTTTCGGTAGTGAATAGTGATAGGTGGCATGGTTGAGCTGTGTTTGGTTTAATGTACTCAGTTGAGGAATGTTGAGTTTGAGGTCGTGAGTTGCACATTCTTTTATTTTTAACTCATTAATCAGATCAAATGGTTGTGTCAGATTTTTTTTGACTAATTTCATCCACAAGTAATTTTTTTTTTTTTTTAAGATAAATAATTGGGTTAAAAGAAAGAGAGAGACAGTGCTCTGAGTCGCCTGGGTCTTTTATGTAATGTTTTTACCGTGGCTATTTATTTAGTATTATATGTGTTTTACTTTTTGCCAATAATTATAATTACATTATTAGAAAATCAAATTATTATTTTTTCCCTGTTAAGAGGAGGAGATATTGATCCTTTTTGACAATTGTCCCCGTTAAGAAGCCCAACCACAAATTACATGGAAGTTGGGCATGAGGCTTTTTATTTTATTTAAATCTATTCTTGAAGGATAATTTTACATATACATTGTCCAATACCTTTTCCCCTATATACCATGGATCGGACTCGGCATTTTTAACTTTTTCCTCTTCAACAGGAAGTATATATATTTAGACTCTTAACTTGAGACCCAAATAAACAAGTCAAAGAGATCTCTCTAATCTCTGGCTTCAGAAACCTTTTCTTTTGCAAGCTCTCTCTTGTCTATTCCAAAGCACGCCCTAATGGTTATATCAATCTGGCATATGATGCAGTTTCTGTAGTAAGTCGACTTTGTTAAGAAATGACACTAACTTGGTAAATTTTGAGGTAGATTTATTCTAATTTTTGTTCCATATCGTAATGCCATCATTCCTCTCAAATACTGCTGGCTTAAATAATAATTTTTCAATAACATAGAAATAAATTAAGAAAAAAATTCAGAATTTAGACGATATTTCTAAAAGCCGAAGGAGCGGTGGATTCTGTTACCATTAACTTTGTGAAAAATTATTTTTCGTTGAAATTGTAAATGGGCTGATTTACTCCAGAGTTATTTGAGATTCACGAGTACGAAGATGTATCTGATTAGGAAAGTAGCTTTATTGAAACTTCTGATTGATTCATCCTAATGGAATTAGGTGTCAATCTAATCTAGTTTTGAAGGGAAGAGAGTATTACTTCTCTCTCCATAAAATAATGTAGCAGTTATTTAAATTGCAATAAGGTAAACTTTTGGCAAAAGTCACTAATTGACATCATCATCATCATTATTAATGTCTGATACTATTTTTGCAAAAAAATGAGGAAAAACACACTATGTTTCATTCCTGCGATGCGAGACGCACGACCATCCTCGAAGAAGTCGTTATATTAGCATTTTAAGCAATTTTTCTTATTAGGAAACTCACTACTTTATCATGAGCTCTTTAACATGATTTTTAAAAATTTTTATGGGTCATATTACATAAATTATATACAACTACCAAAAAAAAAAAAAAAAACATAAGCAACTTAAAGTAACCTATCAAAGTTAAGCAATCCACTTTATTGGTTAAGCAACTCATAAAGAAATCGCTTAACATAGGTTCTCCTGTCAAGTAACTCTAATAAAGTTACTTTAAGAAATTAAAGAACTTGTCATTCATCATTGCAGTTGACAATTGACATACTTTCCAGGTGCCCCTATACTTTATACTCGATGTTAAAGGGAAAGCAACCCATCAAAATTAAACAATCCACTTTATTAGTTAAGCAACTCATAAACGGGTCACTTAACATAGGTTTCTGTGTCACGCAACTCCAATAAAGTTGCTTTAAGAAGTTAAAAAACCTTGTCAATTATTATTGCAGTTGACAATTGACAAACTTTCCAAGTGCTCCCATACTTTATTCTCAATGTTAAAGGGAAAAGGTTAACCAAAGACTGAATAATAAAATTACATTGACCACATTTATATGATTAAGAAATTATATTATTTTGTATTGAGCACTTATATCTCTTTAACAATTACTAGGAGCATCCTTGGGGACATCTTTGGGAAAAAGGTAGAAGAGGTGTCTAAATTTTGAATTTAGGCATCTATACTTTGATTTTTTATATTTTAGTGTTTTAAACTTTAAAAATTGCTCAAATTAGCATCTCCATTAATATCAAGTTTGGAAAACATTAAAGTCACATATTGAAATTACTTTAGTAACCCTGCATGAATAGCTCATTTGCATACTGATTTCCTTCCTTTATTCTTTTACTTTTATTCTCCACTCAAATCTTCAATGCATGATATTTACTCCAAATCCCCCCATTTAAATCTCACAACTACTTGCAAGCCCAAAAAAAAAAAAAAATTAATACTAATAACAACACTTATCATTAAATCTCAATCTACTACATAATTTTATGTTGAATAATCTATACAAGTGTATCTAAGTGGCATGTGGAAATTACTTTAGTAGCCTAGTTGAAGTTTTCCCTTCTAACCTTCTATACTTCCTTTCTTTTCTTTTTATCCCCAGCATAGTTGATCCATGCATATTAACAACAATTGTCTTATGTTAAAAACTAATTTGATATTGTGTTACCACTACAATTTCCATTCATAATAGACAATATAAATGAAAAAAGATATGAAATTCCAGGTGTGATTGCAATTATTAGACTGAAGTGGAGTTGGGTTCCTTGAACTTTTTATAGTTGCGCCAAATCTAAAACGCATGGCCTTGTGTACATTAGAAACCCAACAATTTATAGACACAAAAATGAGGAGAGAAGGAAGAGGAGGAGAGCTTGAAAAATTGGAAACCCATGTTTAGCAAATGGCCAAAACATCCTCCGGTTCCATACTACACTATCTCATTAGCTCAAAGATAGTTGCTTTCTGTTATAGGTTTAAGTCCTCCAATGAGAAGGAGAATAGCATCTAACACATAACATGAATACTATAATTACAAGGTAAAAGACTCAAGCACGGAGGTTAGAAAATTGTATACTATCTAATGTAAAAAAAATAGGTTAGAAAGTTTCTGTCCAAAAGGTAATTTGCTTCCAAAAGAAAAAAAAAATAAAAATTTATAATACACTAGAGAGGTCTTCAAAACAAAGTAAATATGTAATAGAGTCATTTTCACAAAAAGAAGAAATTGTGCAAATCATTTAACATAAAATTATGTAATAGATTGAGATTTAATGGGTAAGTGGTATTTTTTTTTTTCCTTTTCAAGTAGTTGTGAATTTTTTTATTTTTTATTTTTTTGTGAGATTTAAATGGGAGGATTTGGAGTAAATGTTACACATTAAAGATAGAGTAGAGAATAAAAGTGAAAGATAAAAAGGAAGGAAATCAATATGCAAATGCACTGTTCATGTAGGGTCATTAAAGTAATTTTGATATGTGCCTTTAATGTCTATTAAACGTGATGTCAATGTTTCTAAAGTTTGGAACTCTAAAATGTAAATAATCAAACTATAAACACTAAATTGCCCAAATCCAAAAGTTTAGACACTTCCTGTGTTTTCTTCCACTATCATTTTATAAATATAAACTTTCTTTTCCTTTCTTTTAATAAAGCTTTAGTAGCTACCAAACCTATATTTAATAATTCCACAATATAAATTATATTGGTTCTCATGGATGTGGGTATGGACCCAACTTGACCAATCAAGAACCAATGGGTCATCTTGGCTTGGATGTAAATTCAAGATCAGCTTGTCCTTACTCAGTTTCATGTGTGTGCTCTTGACCACTAGTTCCATAGTGTTGGTTCACATGTTTTGATCTATGGAATGGGCCTAAATTATATATTTCTTAATTTCTTATATTTTAAGCTCAATAACTTCTTATAAACGAGTGATACAAACACCAACCTTCAAATGAGATAAATTAGGTTTGATTTTTCCCTTGATTATTTTAAAGAATTTAGAATATAATCTTTACTAGTCCTTATTTTAATCATCGCAATATCTAACTCTAAATGACTTGGATGGCTAACTCAGACCAATTGTTTCAATATACATTGAATTTGAATAACCTATCATTTGTACCTCCTAACCAAAATGGTAAGCTATATTTAGCCTTTAACTGTGAGTACTAACGTGTGATAATTTAGTTGTTTTTGTGATTGGTTTGATGAATATAGCACTTAAAATGCTTTTGATTTAATTTTAGGCTTTCAAAGTGTTGATCTGAGCAAAAAAAAAAAAAAAAAGAACTTGACCAAGTTCATGCATTTCGGAAGTAATTTGATCAAGAAATGAAGCATTTATGAAGGTGGCACAAGAAAGACATGACTGTGTGAAAGCTATATGAAGAAAATGAGGAGAACAAAGAAGATTTGAGTGACGTGACATGGCACTATACATCCTTAGTTGTGTAGTTGCAAGATTAATATCTAAAGCGTTACACGACTAGAACTTGCCATGCTGTAGTTGTGTCACTTCCAACATTTGTCACTAGAGATTCACATGATAATGGCATACCTTATCATATTCATGACACTTCTAGACTTTGTGACCCAAGAGATACATGACATAGACATGCCATGTCCCAATCATGTCAAGTCGTGTCAAATTTCAGTGTCCTAAATTTTAAAACATCAAACTTTTTAAAGACTCGAGCCAAATATTATGGAAAGAAAAGGTATTTAAAGCTAAATTAAGAAGGTTCCAAGAACTTACACTGCTAAGCATGAGCATCAACAACTTTCCTACATAAATATTTACTATCCTATCTTGAAAATTTCACTTTCCAAATTAAAGAAAACAACTTTCCACTTTCAAAGGAGCTTACTTTCTTCTTCTATAGAGAAAAAGTTTCCAATTTTAGCCATGGGGAGCTCTATAAAAGTGAAAGGTCAAACATTTGAAGAACACATACACAACTCACAAATTTCTCTTTAAGATCCAAACTTCAACCTTTTTGTAGAAATACATTACAACAAGGGATTAATTGTTTGATATGATGTTGAATTTTTCTTCTTATGTTGTTCTTAATAAATTCATAAAGGAGTGAACCTATAATTTGATGAACCATAGGCTTATAATTTGATTTGTTCTTATTGTTTAAGATGATCCAAACACCAATCATAAGAAAATCAAAATTGGATAAAGTCAATGAAATCTAATGAGGGTCACGCACTGGTTTAAACGATAAAATTATTCAAAATTCCCAAATTAGTTCCAAACCGAAAATGTAGATTTATGAAATTCGAAAACAATTCAAATATCAAGATTAATTAAATTATAATTTCATCTTAGTCCTTTAAATGAAAATTTTTGTAGGAAAAATTGAAACAATATCATTAGAAGCTTTGATTTTGAAAATTACGATTTTACTACTATCTGAAAACTTACGCATATTAAAAATTTAAAATGCACAAATAAATTAGAATTGGTTGATATATTTAAATTATTATTAGCCCGAGAGGTTAATTAAAAACCCTAGACCGTCTAAAATTAGCTAAGGGTCTTGCATATGCAGGGTTTAAATGCATCGGATCGTGCCATGTGGCAAAAACCATAAAAGCAAGACCCTTTCCCCTTATCTAAAACCCTAAATCTGCCATTTCCTTTCTCATATAAATATTCCTTTTCTTTTTTCTACCTCCTCTCCTTTCAAAGAATCCCTCCCAAAACTTAAGATAAGTTTCTCTAAAACCCTAGCTCCTTCTTAGTGCTAAATAATGGGATTAGTAAAAATGTAGCACTAATTAGCTGATATGATATCTTTATATGAGGAAAATGGAGAAGATGAAGTAGTGTTAGAAGAGGAAGGAGACCCACCATCCCAACAAATCCATTTCAAGGTAAGCATGAGATCTTAATACATCATAATGTGAGTATTTCAGTATTTTAAGTATGAAAACTGACTTAGGTATGTTAGTTCATGACATCGTTGTAAGAAATTGGGTGTTGGAGTGATTTTGGAGTTTAGAATTGTCATTTCCAGCTGAAACAAGAGAGGAACAATACTTGGAAGTAAGGTAAGGTCTGAAACTAGCTATTTATGTTCAGAAATTTCAATAAAAATGGGATTAAGAGGCCCTAATGGTGTAAACTGGAAAATAAACATGATATAGGTTTAGATTTTATTATAAGATGATGATAGAAATGATAAATGGAGGTTCACATATGAAATATTTCTAATATCAGAAATCACTCCAAATTTTTTTTTTCGCGATTTAAATTTTTAAGTATAAACAAATTAGAATAAAGAATCTTTATCACTAAGACTTTAAAAGTTCATAATGTTTGAAATAAAGAATAAAGAAAACTATTTAATATTTAAGAACCTAAGTTTTAATTTTCGAAACATATCAATATATTTAAGTTAAATAATTTTGAGTCTATAGAAATTGAAATTCTGATCTAACTTAGTAACTTATAATTAGTAAAAAGAACCAAGTAACAAATATTAAATTTCTAACCTAGTAAAAACTCTAGAATAAATTTATAAAAGAAATAAATTCATATATAATTTCAAACCTTATAAATTTATAATAAAGTCGAATTAAGGGCAATATAATTATTAATTTATCAAAATACCACCAAACAAAACTTTTAAATAAATAAAATATAATTTACGATAGCAGGTATAAAAACTGAAAAGTAAAAGCCTTAAACTAAAGATTATATGTATAACAAAGTGTTCAGAGTATTTAATATCCTTAATATGTAAATTTTTATCCAAAAATATTATCAAATCAGTATTTATCATATATGTCATTTAGATCCACAAAATTAACTTTTTATACCAGTTCATATTTTTGCCCACTCTTTACATAGTTATTGGTTATAAAATTATCATATTCTTTTTATTTTTTATATTTTCATTCATCCTATCTCCCTTACATTTTTTTTTCTCACGTTCTCTTTTCCCTTCTCATTTTGAACTCCCTTGTACGTGATAAAAGTCCAACAAAAGTGCAAAAATTAACACACATAAACATATCTTTAATAAAAATTCTATGTATATCATAGTGTTCAGAATATTTAATAACGATGATATGGAAATTTTCATCCAAAAATATTATCAAATAAATATTTATCATACGTTTCACTTGGAGCCGCAAAATTGAATTTTTTCACAAGTTCATATTTTTCCTCACTCCTAACATAGTTGTTGTTTATAAATTCATCATCTTCTCTTTACTTTTGTATTTCTATATACCCCATCTTTTTTTTCATTTTTCTTATTTTCATCAACACATTCCTCATTTCTTCTTAAATCTTTGGAAGAGTTTTGTACGCAAACCGCTGATGGAAACTCTCAAAATAAACGATATATTTGTACCCGATTAGCTTAATAAACTACCCTAAAACTAAGATAATTATCAACTAATAATTATTATATTAATATTTATACCTATAATACACATATACGGTGCATGATTTGTACAGATATAAGGCTTATATTGTCTTGAAAACTTCATGGCCGAAATCTACCCAAGTTGGTTCCAATAATGCACAAATTAGTCATAAAAGCAACACACAAGCCAATCGTATGCAACCAACTCACACACACGATTAATGAAGTAAAACTGCAAGTGGAAGAAGCAAAATTCAGAGGAAAACTTGCACCAAAATCGCCTCTCCTCCCTTTTCTTATATATATATATTATATATATATTTATGTACAATAAAGAACAAGCAAACAAAGTTCATTATTTACCAAAGTTTCTAGATTAAATGAGCTCCAGAATAACAACTTAACCAACCTAAAAACCGAATCCAACTCGCCTTAAACACCCCAGCTCGGATCAAGAAACATACCTCCATTAAAACACTTGAGCAAGGTTTCAAAGGTAATTTAATTTAGTTTAAGTTAGTTTCTTGTTAAAGTAATCATCCAAAATGAGTTTTGACATTCCTAGGATTCAAACCAACACAAAAGAAAGCTCCAAAAACGCCGAGAATTGGATTGAACCAGGTAAGAAACTAAACCTCAGTTACACCATTTTAATCCAAGAATCAAAGTTCATGCACATGTTTTGGTGTTATAAGTTGATATATGTGTAAATATAACATGTATAAATGCTTAGAAATGATTTAGAATTAATTTCGAAGTGAAAAATGAACAAAACAAAATTTGATCCAAGCTTGAAGATGATGAACAGTAGCTAAAATTTAAAAAAAAAAATTTCTGGTACTGTCCTCGTGAATTTTATTTTATTTTTCTTCTTTCTTTTCTTCCTTGGCCAAAATTAATAATAACAATACCAATACTAATAATAATAATTATTATTAACAATGTTAGAAACTATATTTAAAAAAAAAAAAGGAAAATCCGTTGGGATGTGAATCACGTCCCCTGCATCCCTAGCTCTTCGGCAGGGAAATAATAATATTAATAATAATATTAATGGTAAAAATAAACTTGAAAGTGGATTCACATCCACTGTATTCTCGAGAAATAATAATAATAATAATAATATATAATAATAATAATTAATAATAATAATAATAATAATAATTTTTAATCTAATTTAATTATTCCAAATACAAAATATTATTATAATTATTGTTATTATTATGAATATTTTATATAATTTATTTTTAGTTAAAGTATAACTTAAACTAATTATGATACTAATGAAATGATATTTATCAATATATTATATTATTGTTATAATATTATTATTAATATTGCTAATTATATTATTTGTTTTGTTACTAAATTTATTATTATTATTATTATTATTATTATAATCACTATTGTTATTAACATTAGTATTAATATTACTTTGATTAATATCATTAATGTCTGATTCAATATATTTCACAAAATAAAAATAAGATTTTCATAATTACTCAATTTATTCTTTATATATAATATATATAGATATATACAACAATGGAAAATTTAAATATAACAAAATTGGGAATGATACAATTACTAAAAACAACAAAATAATTATATAAAATAAACTAAGAGGAGCACAATAAAGTTAGACAATAGAAAATGAATGATAGTTGTTATAATAAACTAACCAAGAAATGATACAAAATTATTAATAGTTGTAATATTAGATAGTCAAATTACTTAATATAAGTTGTGTAACAACCTAATAAAAATATATAAATACCTAACAAGATCAAGACAAGCAAAATGAAAATAAATAATTAAATAATAATTAATTATCATAGGACCATAAAAGGACCAATACATGTAATATAAATTAAATTAAAAGATAGGACACATAGACAATCATAAAAATTTAGTTGCGTTATTTACATTATGTTAATAAATATTTTGTCTTAATAAGTAACAATGAATTGTAAATAATATAAATAGGACTAATATATCTTAAATGAATTATTTTACTAAGTAAAACCATAGTAGATTAATTAAGCTAATTAAAAGTAGATGTAGTAATTGAATTAGGTGATCAGTTTCAATCAACCCGGCTTAGATTAATATACTAAGTAAAACCATAAAAAGAAAGGAGTAAGTAATTTCTAAAATATGTCTAATTTAGAATTAGTGTAAATAATAGTATAAGTTACACCATAACTAATATCGTGAATATGTTATTTCAAATATCTTATTTTTGGAACTAATAAAAGAATAGATTAGCTAAATAATAAATATATGTTATTTTATTTTCATAGAAAAAATAGATCAATTATCGAATTTCTAGTAGCATATTCTAATAGTTTAACGAAGACCACAAGCAAGTAACTTTGACTTTATCATACTGTTTATGCTTGTAATATAGCTGCATTTATAATAATAATATATTAAACCAATATGCATGTAGGGTTTGGGTATATTGCATGATGTTTGGTGTTCGCTTAATTGCCAAAATTATCTTATTATAAATGATAAGTTTATTGTATGATAATTACTGTATGCAGCACATTGATATTGTCTGTGAATTGTATGATCACCTTAAACCTGACTAAAAGCTTTTGACACCATAAAAGAAAATGATCATGCATTACACGATTTGCATAAACAGCATTTGAACAAGTGGCGCTACAGGTTAGTAGGCTCTTTGATAATGCTTGGTTGACCTAGGCTAAAACCTATTAGATCAACGCAAGGTTACCTTTGAGTTGTCGGTACTATAGTAACTAAATGGTAAACGAAGGACGCCACTTATGGTATCGCTTTGAAAGGAGTAACACTTAGTGAGTTTCTAAGGTAGAAAACATAAAATGAGAGATTTAAAATATGGTTAATTTAAAGAGATAATTAAAGTGAGTATTGTTATATTCCTGTATGCTTAGTCTCTCCTGGGTAGGTGGGCCATAGCAATGTGATCATTCAACCCTGATGAGAGGGCATAAATCTCCATATTGCTTTGGATTCTAGATCATCCAAACTTATAATGTGCATATGATTGGTAATTATACTTGTTTGTTATTGTTTGATGTGTGGTTTGGTTAAGTTATCTCACTGAGCCCGTGGTCTACTTATCCCCTAACAGTTTTTGTGTAGAATTAATACTAGCTGGGATTGGGATAGGAATGTGTGAAGAAAGCTTCTCCAACAAACTCTATTGAAGATAGAAATATAGGATATTGTAAACTTAGAATGTAAATTAGATAATTTTTATAATAATTTGAAATTTGTAAGTCGTAAGTGTGAAACCATTTTCATTATTTGGTAGGAATACCGATTCTCTACGATCTTGGTAGAAAGTGACAATCGGATTCCATAGTTGAAATCCAGTAATATAATATATCATTTATATGAAAGACATTGATAAATAAATAGTCTTGTACACTCTGACTTACAAGACGACTCTCATATTATGAGTGCACATGTGATATGATAGATTTGGATTAATCCTACTATGCCCCCTTTTGAGGTGTTACAAAGTTTGGTATCATAGCTATAGGTTTGTCAGAGATAGGAGCAACCTATCAAATGTGAGATTGGGGTAGAACTTGGGTAGATAAATTAAGTTTACAAACTAAAAGATGTAGACATTTACACTATATATAGTTATATACTACAGATATTATATGGGCACTTGTTGTCCATATAAATGTGAAGTCTTATCTTCTATTCATATGTCCAAGGACGATATAATCTTATACTATAAGCCAAACCATAAGCTTCTACGTCAGTTAGATTTTGACGACAAAACTACATACCCCATCCTTTGTTAGATGAATTGGAATTGACAAAGCGACATAACAACTATAGATAGTACAACATAACACATCAGTGGAAAAATCAGTAATATCTTTGGTTGTACTACTATAGTAGACAAGAATTCCTACGGCCCAATAACAAAAGATTAATCAACACATTAGAAAGGTGAATGAAAGAAGGAACTTTCTCTTGTATTGGGATATTACCAATTGAAGTAAGAAGGATATTATATGATTCTGATACATTTATAAAGGTTCTAAGGAAAATTGGAATTCGGTAAAGTAATAATATTAGAAATATCAATCATTACTACCATGAATAAGGTCATAGTTCTAGTAACGAGACATAATCTAAATTAGATCCGTATACTAAGAAAAAGAAGTCCTTATGTCTGGATCCATAAATGGTGCAATAAGAAGTTGGAAGAGGTAGTTTATTTGATTTCAGCAACAATAATTAACAAAGAATGTGAAGAACATGGAATTGATGGAACAGTTAATACAAGTCTTGTTTATGCGAATTGGCATGCATAACAATAGTCGCTTGCAAACTGAGCTTTGGAAATAAATCAATGATGATTTTAAATATAAATTTTCACTATTTAATAGAGGATACTGATTCTCTGTGATCTTGGTAGAAAGTGGACAATCGGATTCCATAGTTGGAGTCCAGTAATATAATATATCATTTATATAAAAGACATTGATAAATAAATAGAGTTTTATACACTCTGACTTATAAGATGGCTCTCATATTACGGGTGCACACGTGATATGATAGCTTTAGATTAATCCTACTAGGCCCTCTTTTGAGGCATGACAATCATCCTTTGGGAGCCATTAGCACCAGCTTAATCAAATGATGATAGTGATAAGACAAGAGTTAATTAAAACAAACAAATGCAACGGAATAAACTAATTAAAACTGATTAATAAATAAGCAAAGATAAGGAAGCTCAGAGAGAGAGAAAGAGAAGCAACACAAGGATTTAATGTGAAGTTCGACCCATTGCCTACTCTCCATGGTACAAATACCTCGAAGAGGACTTTTACCACTATATTGATTATTTCAAAATCAATACACCTCTTAGATGAGGAATTACAATAATGCTTATCACAATATGACTTTTACAATTGTGCTCTTTCACAAAGGACTTCCACTTGATAAATCAAGTGTTGTGCCGATAACACACGACTAGATTTCAAATGCTTCTTACTGAGGACTTCCCGCCTAATCGCACTTAGGACGATACCGGTAACTCCAGACTAGACTTCAAATGTCTCCCACTAAGTGCTTCTCTTTGCCTTCAACGAAAGACTTCTCTTTGCCTCTACGAGGACTTTTTCAGTGTCTCACACGAGAACTTCTTTTACAAATGCCTCATTGGAGTACTTTTTACAAACAGCTCATATATGAGCATATTTACAAATTGAAAAGCTCTTAAGGAAATATACAAATTTTCTTTACAAAAAAAGCTCCTACTTAAGAAGATTTACAACAGAAAATACTTTGGGAATTTTACAAATTCCTTTTACAAACCGAGCTCCTTAAACGAGCAGATAATCAACTTTTGTAAATCTTAAATAGTGCTAAAAAACTCTCGTTTAGAGTATATCAGCAAATTTTAAAATAGAGCACTAATTGTTCTCTTAAAAAAAAATTCAAAATTAACGCGAATAAGAACAAAAACATAAGTAAAAAATTTACAGAACGTTATTTTCGTTTTTACTGTGCATTCAAAAATTCTAGGATTTTCTGTTTTTTCAAAGAGAGGAGGAAAATTCTATTTATAGCTCTTGATAAAAATTTGCCCATTATCAAAAAGTTTTTGACAACCTATACTTATGTTTAATGAACTTAACTTTTTAAAAATGTGTAAAAGTCAAAAGTAGAGAAAGAGCATTAGATGTGTTTGACACATGCATTAAATGCATTCAACAGCTTTTTTTTTTTTTTTAAAGTCGAGGACAAGCTTTCTGAAGTCGAGGCCTAAGTTTCAGCCCTTGACTTTATAAATTTTGCCCAAGGCCAAATTTATGAAGTCGAGGTGGCTTTATAAATTTTTCCTAAGGCCAAATTTATGAAGTCGATAGTAAATTTATGAAGTCGAGGTTTAAAGTTGATGCCTAAACTTCAGCCATTGACTTTATAAATTTTGCCCAATGGCAAACTTTTTAAAGTCGAGGGCAAATTTATTAAGTCGAGGTCTAAGATCGAGGCATAAACTTCATCCTTTGACTTCACGATTTTGCCCAAAACTCCAGCCCTTGACTTCACGATTTTGCCCAAAACTTCAACACTTGACTTCACAGTTTTGGCTAGAACTCAGTGTTTTGTCTTTATTTGATGAATAGTGCTTCCACCTTTCTTCTACTGGGTCGATAGCTTATCTTGATTTTTCTTCAACTTTTTGCTATGTTAAAACTTAAACAACAGTAGAACAAATACAAAGCATATATATATAAATATTTTAAGTATTTGAACAATTAAGGATATTTAAATAATTAATTGTGTAATAATTATTCTCATCAAAATTATTCGTGAACATAAAGTTCAATAATCTCCTCCTTTTTTATGAAAATAAATATGTACAATCAATTCTAAAATAATTCTTAATTGTGCAAATACTTCTCTCCCCTTCTCATCAAAAAGAAAAAAAAAAAGAAAAGAAGAACACACAGACTTTGTTAAAAAAAAATTAACAAAATCAATTTTCTCCTCTATCAAAAGCACTTTTCCAAAAAAAATTTCTCTCCTTTTTTAAAACAAATTTGCTTTTTTTTTTCTTATGGAAAATAGAGACAGGGAAAATGAAATTTCTTAAAAAAAAAAGGTGTTCCTCCTGGTTCAAACGACCTTTGTTTTATTTAATTTTTTTTAAGAAAAAAATAAAACAAAGCATAAAATAATATAAACAAATTCATAACAATAGAAAATTACAGAAAACAAACATTGGCATGCATGCATAAACACAAACACAAACACAAACATGCATGCAAGTGCAGACTCTAGTCTAAAGTTTGCAATATTTATCAGCTAAGAGACTTAAGATCAAATTTTCAAGGAGTTCCTGGTTCAAAAATATTTTAGCACTCATCAATCTTTAACATGTCCAATTCTCCTCTTAAAGTGCAAAACCGTTCTTCATTCAAGGGTTTAGTAAAAATATCAACAAGCTGATGGCTTGTATTAACAAATTCCAAGCAAATGTCATTATTTAGAATATGATCTCGAATGAAATGATGTCTAATTTTAATATGCTTGGTTCTTGAGTATTGAATGGGACTTTCAGTCAAATTTATAGCACTTGTATTATCACACCGAATTGGTATACTTTCAAATTTTAAACTGAAGTCTAATAAAGTTTGTTTTATCCATAAAATTTGTGCACAACAACTTCCAGCAACTATATATTCAGCTTCAGCAGTTGATAATGCAATAGAATTTTGCTTCTTTGAGTGCCAAGATATTAAAGAATTACCAAGAAAATGGAATGTGTCACTTGTGCTTTTCCGATTTACTTTGTTACCAGCAAAGTCAGCATCAGGAATATCTAATAAGTTCAAAAGAAGTATGTTTGGGATACCACAAGCCAATTTCAATAGTGCCACAAGGTACTTGAAGATGCGTTTGACTACACCCAAGTGAGATTCTTTTGGGCAAGATTGAAATCGCGCACATACACATATAGAAAACATGATATTAGGTCTAGAAGCTGTTAAATATAACAAACTACCTATCATGCATCTATACATCTTTTTCACAAACATTTTTACCTTTTTCATCTTTGTCTAGTTTTACACTAGTGCTCAAGGTGTAGGTTTACACTTACAACTATCCATTTTAAACCTTTTTAACAAATCTTTAGTATATTTATATTGATTAATAAAGGTTCCAGATTTTGATTACTTAATTTGTAGCCCAAGAAAATAAGTGAGTTCTCCCATCATACTCATTTCAAATTCTTTTTGCATGGACTCAACAAAAACTTTTATAAGTGAAGAATTAGTAACACCAAACACAATGTCATCTACATAAATCTGTACGATTAATTTATCAGAATTGTGATTTTTGATTAAAAGAGTTGTATCAATTTTTCCTCTTGAAAATCCATTATTTATCAAAAAGCTACTAAGTCTTTCATACAAGCTTTAGGAGCTTGCTTGAGACCATAAAGAGTTTTGTTCAATTTAAAAATATGATTGGGAAATTCATTATTTTCAAAACCCGGTGGTTGCTCGACATAGACCTCTTCTTTTATGCAACCATTTAGAAAAGCACTTTTGACATCCATTTGATAAATGATAAAATCTTTGTGAGCAGCATATACCAAAAGCATTCTTATAGATTCTAGTCTTGCAACCGGGTCATAAGTCTTATCAAAATCTATCCCCTCTTCTTGTGTATAGCCTTTAGCAACTAACTTAGCTTTATTCCTAGTTACTATTCCAGATTCATCCATTTTATTTCTAAACACCCATTTTGTTTCTATGACAGTTTATTTTCAAGCCTTGCAACAAGATTCCAAACCTCACTTCTAGTGAATTGGTTTAGTTCTTTTTACATGGTTTAAATACAAACTCATCTTCTAAAGCTTCTTCCAAGGTTTTAGGTTCATTTTTTAATAGAAAAACTAGATTGATTGTGTTTCTAAGAGATGATCTAGTTTGTACCCCATTTGAAGTTTCACCTATTATTAAGTCTTTTGGATGTGAACTGGCATATTTCCATTCCCTAGGTAGATTACTAACATGCTCATGCACATCATCAACAGCAGCAGATTTTTCAACAGAAGAAACAATATTAGAATTTTCAACATCAGAACATGAAAGATCATTTATTGTATCACAAACATCATCAACATCATTATTAACATTTATAGGAGTCAAACAATCATAAAAAACATATATAGATTCTTTTATAACAGAAGTTCTTTTATTATATGCCCTATATGCTTTACTAGATGGAGAATATCCTAAAAAGATTCCTACATCATATTTAAAATCAAATTTTCCTAGATATTGTTTTCCATTTATTAAGATAAAACACTTTATGTCAAAGGGATGAAAATAGAAAATGTTTGGTCTTTTTCCTTTTCATATCTCATAGGGGGTTTTTTTTACGATTGGTCTAATAAAAATTTTATTTGAAATGTAGCAAGCGGTATTGACAGCTTCGGCCCAAAAATATTTTGGCAAATTATTTTCACACAACATGGTACTAATCATTTCTATTAAAGTTCTATTCTTTCTTTCGGCTACACCATTCTATTGTGGAGTTTTAGGTGCTGAAAAAGTGTGTTCATGATGCGTTGGATCTTTGAGTTTTAAATTTATAATCTACTTAATTCTAGACCCACACAAAGCAGTGTACCTATCGTGTAATATAGAAATTAACTTGGGTATCGTCCTAGGAATTTATGTGTAGCTACTGGTAATAACCTGTTAACCACTATCAAGCCGAATAAATTGAGAGATAAATACTAACTTTCTACTAATTCTAATTAAAAGCAAGCACAAAAACCTTAGATAAAAGATAAGCACAAACTCCTCAAGATAATCGATTCACAAACAATGCCCTTAGTTTTGGTTAACCCTAGCCCCCTTCATCTTTAAAGATAGATTCAATTGAACGAAACTCGATCTTGAATTATCGGGATTTTCAAATAGATTAATTACTCTCTTCAAGTTAATTAACCCCTAACCTTAATTGCAAAAGTGGAAATTTCTTCCTTCACAATTATCAACTTAGAATAGCATGAAGATTAGAACTCTAATTGATAGAAAGTTGGAAATAGCCCATTTCTAGGTGGATTATTCAACTTCTTTGCCCATGAGAGATCAAACCCATTAATTGAAATCTTCTTTCGAATTAACAAGAATCAAGCTTGTAATCACTTCGGTCTAAAATCATCACAAACAATAATATAAATTATGAAGCAAACCCATAATCAAACTTCTTTCAATTAATAATCAAGTCAATACATGAAGGCTAGGGTTTCCTAAAACCTAGCGCATACACAACTACTCTTCCATGAAGAGATTAACAACAATAATAAATACAATGGAAGAAATGAGAAAGATCATGATGATAAAACCCTTTTGTAGAGTTGATTGTTGCGGATCTCCAAGTTGTAGCACGTATTCTTCTTCAAAAATCTCCCTAAAATGCATTCTAAGGGTTTTGGGTGGTAAGACAAGTGAATGAGATCTGTTCTTTCAACTTGGGGCATGGGTATATATATTAGTGTGTGCACGACCCCTACTCGACCCGTGTACATCGGGGTAGTATACTCATTAACTTCGTGCATTTTTCCCTTTTTGGCACATATGTACGACCTATTGTACAAAACTGGTGTATGCGGGTTGTGTATCCTGGAACTTTGACTTTTTCCTCGATTTTTGTCCTTCAAAAGTACACTAGTAGTATAAAAATACTAGTGTATGTCTAGCAACTTCACAAAAGGCTCCAAAGCTCTTCAAAATCTTAGCTTCTTTCATTAATAAACCTTTGAAAAGCCAAATTGTTCCATGATTGTCCTGAAACACAAAATTAGTTCAATAAAAAACATTTTCTTCAATAAATTAATTAAATAGCATATGAAATATGCTCAATAATGTACCAATAATAAGGGTCTTAGGATATTTATTAGTTCAATACCATATTTTTCACAAAAATTATTTATTTCAAGATTTTCAATCTCTTCCCCATGATCACTTCTTATTGAAGCTATATTAAGACCTTTTTCATTTTGGACTCTTTTACAAAATCTAAAAAATACATCACTGGTTTCATCTTTAGAGGCAATAAAGAAAGGCCATGAAAATCTAGAGAAGTCATCAACAATAATCAAAGTGTATCTTTTTCCTCCTAAGCTCAAAGTTTGAGTTGGACCAAAAAGATCCATATGTAATAGTTGCAATGGCCTAGAAGTGGAAACTACATCTTAGCCTTAAAAGAAGTTTTAGTTTGCTTTCTTTGTTGACATGCTTGACAAATCTTGTCATTTTGAAAATTTAAACTTGGTAAATCTTTAACAAGATTTTTCTTTGCAAGTTTTGAAATTAATTTCATGTTAGCATGTCCCAATTTTCTATGCCATAACCAACTATTGTCATTTTGAGAATATAGACATGTTTGACTTGATGATTTAAAATATAAATTAATTTTGTAAATATTTTTATGTCTATATCCTTCAAAGCGTACTTGGTTATTATCAGTTCTTTCTATAGTACATCTTTTAGCATAAAATGTTACTTTAAAACCATTATCACAAAGTTGACTTATATTAAGCAGATTGTGTTTTAGATTATCTACCAACAATACATCATTAATAACAAGATCTTTATTAAGGATAATGCTACCTTTACCCAAAACAGTCGATTTTCTATCATCACCAAAGGTAACATTCCCTTGATCCATCAAGTCTAGCTTTGAAAATTTGGAAGTAACTCCGGTCATGTGCCTAGAGCATCCGCTATCCAACTACCATTTGTTCCTGCCCCTTGAGAATCCCTGCAAAGCAAGCTATTATTTTTTTGGTACTCATTTCTATTTGGGTCCTCTTGGGTTAGAAACAAATAAAACTTCTTTCTTAGCCACCCAAACATATTTGCTTTTATGACCCGAGAGCAAAGCCTTCCTTATTGCACACTTATGTGCTATATGGCCAGACTTGCTACAATAATTACAAGTGCCATAAATGGCTTTTACAAAGCGAGTCTTTTGAGACTTATAATTCCTGTGCCTATCATGGCCAATTCCATATTTGTTATGATCAGATTTCTGCTCACCAAGAAGAGTATTTAAATTTCATTAATTTTCATATTCATGCCACTAAGATTTTCATGCAAGCTGTCTCTTTCATAACCTAGAGCTGTTATTATTTCATCTTTTTCTTCATTTTCGGTATTAAGCTCATTAATTTCATCTTGAAACTCTTCTAATCTAATTAAAGTATTTTGCATAAGATTTTTAAGTTGTTTATTATCTTCTTCAGATTTTTTAAGCTTTTTACAAACTTTTTTATACATGACAAGCAATTCATCATTAGAACAGGAAGACGAAGGATTATTTACCTCATCATGGATCGCCATGAAGCATAACTCTTATTCATCAAAACCTGATGACTCTTCATCACTCAAGTTGCAATAAGTGCTTTCCTCTTGGATCTTTTTTGTGCTTTCTTGAGGAGATGACAGTTTGGTTGGATGTGTCCTGGTTTCTGGCACCTATAGCACACAACATCCTTCCTTTCTAAACTTTGAGGAGCTGCTAGCATTAATAAATTTGTTAAAATTCTTTGCAAATAACACAACATCGTCGTTTATCTCCTCCTTATCAGAATCATCATTGGTTGCCTTCAGAGCAATAGCCTTCTTTTGGGATTCCTCACTTTGATTCTTGATGAGCTCATGAGTCTTGAGTGCACCAAGAAGCTTTTCTTTTGTCAGTGTACTAAGATCCCTAGCTTCCTCTATTACTGTCTGTTTTGCTTCCTAGTCCCTTAGCAATGATCTGAGCAATTTTGAATTTATTTCAAGATCAGCAAAGCTCTTGCCCAAAACACTCAAAGGATTAATGATATTAATGAATCTATCATTCATTTGATCAATTGTTTCATAAGGCAACATCTTAAAACTTTCAAATTGACCAACCGACAAGCTTATTTTAGTATATTTGATTCTTGAAGTTCCTTCATAAGTTACTTCAAGTTCATCTCATATTTCTTTAGAAGATTTATAAGTACAAACTTATGATATCATTATTCAATCATAATGAAGAATATTCATGGCAGCTTATAATCCAGTTTTTTCCAATCATCTTCTAAATATTGATCTTCATTTTTATTTTTAATTGTAAAAGGTCCTTTTTCAACTACCTTAATTAATCTATGTTGAGCTTCAAAAATATATTCATTTACACTTCCAATAAGGGTGATTACCCCTACTAAGAAGCAGTGGCCTATTTATAGACTGTCCCTCCAAGAATCCTAGTGTTTAGAAGCCATGATTTTTTCTTTTTTGCATTTAAACAATCAACCACAAGAGCAGGCTCTGATATCAATTGTTAGAAATAATACACAAGAAATGTTTAGAGGGGGGGGGGGGGGGGGGGGGGGGTTGGGGGTCATTAAGCATTACAAATTTTTCTGTTTTATCAACCAGCTTAATTAACTAAGATAAGACAAGAGTTATTCAACAAACAAATGCAACGGAATAAACTAATTAAAATGATTAAAAAATAAGCAAAGATAAGGAAGCTTAGAGAGAGAAAAAGAGAAGCAACATAAGGATTTAACGTGGAGTTCGGCCCATTGCTTACTCTCTACAGTGCAAATACCTCAAAGAGGACTTTTTAACTATATTGATTATTCTAAAATCAATACACCTCTTAGACGAAGAATTACAACAATACCTATCACAATAGGACTTTTATAATTGTCTTTCACAAAAAACTTCCACTTGATAAATCAAGTGTTGTGCTGGTAACACACAACCAGACTTCAAATGCCTCCTACTAAGGACTTCCTGCCTAATCGCAATTAGGACGATGCTGGTAACTCCAAACCAGACTTCAAATGCCTCCTACCGACGACTTCTCTTTGCATCTACGAGGAATTTTCTCAATGTTTCACACGATAACTTCTTTTACAAATGCCTCTTTTGAGGACTTTTTATAAACAACTCCTATATGAGCAGTTTTACAAATTGAAAAGCTCTTAAGGAAATATGCAGATTTCTTTAAAGAGATACTCCTACTTGAGCAGATTTACAATAGAAAATACTTTGGAAATTTTACAAATTCCTTTTACAAACCGAGATCCTTAAACGAGCAGATAATCAACTTTTGTAAATTTTAAACAATGCTTAAAAACTCTCGTTTAGAGTGTATCAGCAAATTTCGAAACAGAGTATAATTGTTCTCTTAAAAAAATTTCAAATTAACGAGAACAAGAACAACAAGTAAAAAAAAATTACAGAACTTTGTTTTTGTTTTTACTGTGATTTAAAAATTATAGGATTTTCTTTTTTTTCAAAGCGAAAAGGAAAATTCTATTTATAACTCTTGATAAAAATTTACCCATTATAAAAAAGTTTATGACAACCCACATTTGTGTTTAAAGAACTTAACGTTTTAAAAACGTGTAAAAGTCAAAAACAGAGAAAGAGCATTAAACGTGTCTGGCACATGCATTAAATGTATTCCAACAACTCTTTTCTTTTTAAAGTCGAGGGAAACCTTTCTGAAGTCGAGGCCTAAGCTTCAGCCATTTACTTTATAAATTTTGCCCAAGGCCAATTTTATGAAGTCAAGAGCAAATTTATGAAGTCAAGGTCTGAAGTCGAGGTCTAAGCTTCAGCCCTTGACTTTACAAATTTTACCCAATGCCAAATTTATGAAATTGAGGTCTGAGGTCGATGTTAAACTTCAGCCATTGACTTTATAAATTTTGCCTAAGGGAAAACTTTTTAATGTCGAGGGCAAATTTATGAAGTTGAGGTTTGAGGTTTGAGGTCGAGGCCTAAACTTTAACTTTTGATTTTACGATTTTGCAAAAACTCCAACCCTTGACTTCACGATTTTACCAAAAACTCCAGCCATTGACTTCACGATTTTGCTCAAAACTTCAACACTTGACTTCACAGTTTTGGCCAAAACTTAGTCTTTTGTCTTTATCTGATGAATAGTGTGTCCACCTTTCTTCTACTGGGCTCGATAGCTTTGTCTTAATTTTTCTCTAATTTTGCTCTATTAAATCTTAAACAACAATAGAACAAATATAAAGCATATAAATATATATATTTAAGTATTTAAACAATTAAAGATATTTTAATAATTAATTGTGTAATAATTATTCTCATCAAAATCATTCGTGAACATAAAGTTTAACAGTGGTGATTCCTTATTGCCCTAGTCGAAATAAGGTAGTTAATGTAGGGTGTGGATATGAGTCTAATATAAGAGGTCATGATGAGGGTAGGGACGGTAAGCATGTATTAGCAGATATCAGAGATGAGTCATTACCCACAGTAGTTGAGACTAGAGAGGTACGTCTTTTGGTATCATATTTGGCTCCCATGAAGACACCTTTTCTTAAGAGATTCATTGCGGCCATTGGCACTTCTTTTGCTCCACGTAAGAGGTGAGCAACACTAGTGGATGGTATGAGCGAGTGTTTTACTTAGTTTAAGTTATACCTTATCCCATATCATTAAAAGCAATTACTACAACCCACTAGGTGGAGATTGGGATGATACACTATATTACATAAGTCCATAGAGGGTCTATGGAGCATCCTCAATGGCAACCATAGTCAAAATTTAGTGCAGAATTGCAAAAATTCATTCAAATGAGGAAGGAAAGGCAAAGACAATAGAAATAGAAGATTTTATAGTTATTCTTTGCATCTAAGGATTCTTTGTACATCTTTCTTATATTTTTCTTTTACTTGAACACATGGGGCATTATTAGTGAAGTGTTACTTCTTATTTGACATTTACATTTAGTTTTACTTGTGTCTTTTTTTTTTTTTTTTTGCCACTACTTGTGTCTAGTTAGATTTGATTGAAATGTTCTGTGGAAGTGTTGTTAAGTTTGCTGGTGTCTGACGGAGATTAGGTGAAATTATTGAAAATGGTTGAGAAAACGGTATATATACGTTATTCACTGTAATTTTGATCTTATATTAACGGGTGATTCTCGTTGTTATATTATGAGCAATGACACACATGCAATGCACCTGTAGTTGTAACTTTTAGTAGACCAAACTCTTTTTCTTGATGCAAAGCAACAAACTCATCTCGCGAAAACAACTGTTTATTTAGCAACACTAGCCTTAGTTCTTAAAGAGATGAGTTTAATTGAAGTTCAAATTGCCTAAATTTGGATTATTTTTAGTCTAGGTGATTTTTTGTAATTATTTATTAAAATATTATATTTTCCTTTTCCTAATATATAGTTCGTTTGTTCTTTTTCTACAATGATTGATTTACTTCTACAATATATATACACACACACATTATAAAATATTTTATTTGTGTTTTTCGTAAGTGCATATATTTATTTTTATAAATTTAAATATTTCGAATTTCAGATGTTTAAAAATGCTTTCTACTTCTATGTGATAATACTACTCTTAAAAATAGTTAAATATGCTTCCGATTTTTTATTATTTATCGCGTAAAATGATAATAGAGTTTGAAAAAATATATATTTTTTAGAAATTTATGTTTTAATGACAAAAGCCAAATATATATTTGATAATAATAATGATTTTTCAATTTCAAAAAGTAAATTGTTTGGACAAAACAGGAGTATAGCTTATGGGTTTGTTTGGACAGTCTGTTTTTCATATGTATTTGTATCTATATCTTTTTCAAAATGATATGTGCAAATATGTCCGATTTATATTTATATTTTATCTATATTTGATATTTTAATGAGAATTGTTAACTTTTTTTTATCTCTATCTAATTCTTTACAAATAATTTGTTATAAAAACATTTGAAAAAAGTATCTGTACCTGCAATCTACCAACAAACAAACAAACCCTATATTTAT
The DNA here is from genome assembly GCA_024138025.1 of Combretum micranthum. Taxonomy (NCBI): domain Eukaryota; kingdom Viridiplantae; phylum Streptophyta; class Magnoliopsida; order Myrtales; family Combretaceae; genus Combretum; species Combretum micranthum. Next base: position 171,274 of record JAMXBD010000242.1, on the reverse strand, counting down.
TTATTTTTAGGAAAAGTACGTTTTTAATCCTTACTGTTTCACTGTTTTTCTATTTGAGCATAAACCTATTATTTTTTCTATTTGAGTACTTAACCTTTGTAAAAATCTTACAAACAAGGACTTTCTTAAAATCATTAGTTTTTTTCCATTAAATTTTGAGACTTGGCACATTTTTATTTGCTAGAAATTATTAATTCTAATGAAATAATAACTACATTAAGATAAATTTAATAAAATAACTAAAAATTTCAAAAATTAATTTAAAATTGTAAAAATGAAAAGAAAGGAAATAAAAAAATTCTATTAAAAAAAAAGGAAGGAAATATATTTGAGAAACAATCATCGCCACCATGCTTTTGGTCACTTGAAAACAAGTAATAATTCTCATAAAATTATGCTTTTATGCTGCTGAAAAAATGTGTGTGCGTGTGTTTTTTTTTTTTTTTTATAAATATGTTCTGTTTTATTTCCTTCCTCAAAAGAATTATAATTATTAGACATGTTGGTTGTATGCTTTCAACTCAGTAAGTTGAATTTTAGCTATTTAACTAACATAAAAAGAAGCGGTCGTATTTCGAGTATTAAGGTTTTGTTTAGGGGTGTGAAAAAAAAATAGATCAAATTGAATCGAAATCGGAAAATCAATCCGAAAAATATGGTTAATCGATCTGTTGGTTTTAGTTTAGATTACGGTTTTTATTTTTTTCGATTTTCGACTTTGATTTTGGTTTGTAACCATAAAAAACGACAGTTAAGGTTAACAATTTTCAATATTTATAAATATATTATATATAATTTACATATACATATAATTATTTTTTAAAAAATATATATACACATATGATTTATATATATATATATAATTTACATATGTTAATGTTATTTGGATTTTGATTATAGTACTATTGGTCTATGTTTGATAAGAGTTGATGTGGTAACTGATTTGGTTTGATTTTTGTTGATGATACATCCAAAAGCTTATTTTTCCTCTTTTCCTTAATTTGATTTTTTTTAGCTCTTGTAATATATATAATAATTTATAGAAAAACTCTATGATGAAGGCTAAAAAATAAAGTTTGCTAAAATTATCAATTTGATTTGTTGAAACCATTAAGTTAAATGGTTAAAAAAAAACCGAAAAAATTAATCGAACAAAACGATTAACCATTAAGGCGGTTAACTGTTTATAATAGATCGGTTAAAGATTGAGATATTAAAAAACTGATTATTATGGTTAGGTTAAAAAAATAGAACCACAGATTGATTAACCGATCCATGAACACCTTTGTTTTGTGGCTATTTTGCAAATCATATCAAAATTACTTATAGATTTTCTTTTTTGTTTCTTAATTGTCTTTTTGTTTATTATGTACCGTCCAATAATTTTTTTAGGGTTGTTGTAATCATTTTTATTAAAAAGAAATTAGCACTAATAATTTAAGACCCGATCCATGAACCCAAATATGACAAAACATGATAATGGGTTTGGTAAAAGAATTGACAAAAATAACATATTGGCAAAAAAGAAATCAAAAAGTGGTGTATTTTTTTTTTTTAATGAAAATTTCTATTCCTTTTGTTTTAATTATTACGATTTTAATTAATTTTTAAAAAATTTAGTTATTATTAATTATTTTATTAAATTTATCTTAGTTTAGTTATTTTATTATTTTTTGGTCTTTGTTATTTTATTAATTTAAATTAATGATTTTTAGCAATAAAAATATGCCAAGTGTAAAAGCTTAACAGAAAAACTAATATGGTTAAGAAAGTTTTGGTTTGTATTATAAAGATTAATAATTTAAATAAAAAAGGAAAAGTTAATGACCCAAATGGAAAAAACAAAACATTAACAGCTGAAAACATACTTTTTCCTTTAATTTTTGGGCTAATGATTTAATTATTTGTTTTTTTTTTCTCCTTTGTCTCAACAACGAAAAAAGAATTAAAAAAAAAAAAAAAAGACAGAGAGAGAGACTTGAAGCCAAAGAAAAGTAAACACAAAACTAAGGCTATCTGCAAACCCTAAGCTTCCCTCTCCTCTTACTCCTTTCATCACATCGGACGTCTTCCGACCCGAACTCATTCTCATTCAGTAACTCGGTATTCCCCAACTCAGTGCAGCAGCTTCAGTTCCTTCAAAGATGACTCAGGATGTGGAGATGAAAGACCACACTACACTATCTAACTCCGTCACATCAGCTGTCCCTTCCACTCTCCAACGTAAGTAACTGCACCTCCCAAGATCAGGGTTTCTCAATTCATTCATAATCGACAGTACAATTGCTCAATTAAGAGTTTTTATAGGGTCTTAGATTTAGTGGTGTGATAATTTTGTAGATTTGAAAGAGATTGCGTCGCTGATTGAGACCGGTTCGTATAGTAAAGAGGTTCGGCGTATCGCACGTGCTGTCCGGCTGACGATCGCGCTGCGTAGGAAGCTCACTGCGCTTGTGCTCAATGGGTTTCTTGATTACGTGGTTGGGCCTAACTCGGAGGCTCGATCTCGACTGTCTGTTTTCCTCCCAAAGGTGAAATTTTGATACATTGTGTTATATGATGTTGTTTAGGAGTTTTGCAATTGGAATTTAGGTATGGAGTTTTTGAAGGATGTTCTTACGGTTGTATTCGACGTGCACCGTGATGTGATGAGCTCTTTCTATTTTGTGGTTATTTGTGTTTGAGTTAATTGCGAGAAGATGAATTATTAGGTTACATTCAATCATGCAGTTCGTGTCTCGCTCATTTTGTGTTTTAGGAAATACTTGTGGCTTCGTGGGTTTTGCATTATCTCATGGGATGTGTTTTTGTCTCGATCCATTGATTGTCCCGCTTTGGGTATGGTTGAGATCGGTGTGTATCGATACATTGCCATTTAAGATCAGTTTCCTAATTCTCAGAGTGAGCCCGACTGCCATCTAGACCTTGGTCAATACACCATTGCATGCTTGGTGCTTGTATGCACCCGTCTGTGTATGCACATTACTTGCAAATGGTTAGAGGCAAATTGTCCCAATCGATCTTTAAGGTGATCATGTATTTTCATGAAGTACCAATTTGGTCCTTGAACTTTGGTTGGTTTCAATTAGTTTTCACCACATTGTGTGAACCAAGCGGGAGCTTGAAAATTGCAAATCAGCCAAATTACTCCCACAAGTCTTAAAATGTACATACAGATATAAATTTGGATGGCTACTAGTTTTGGTTGTATACCCATGTCAGTATTCTAGAGATAATAAAATATTTTCTTTGACAATAACTTGATGGAGTTAATTTCAATGTTCAAATTTGCAGATATCTGTTCATTTTGGTGACTTTAGAAACTTATTTAATCCATTTGCGAACTTTAAGGTCCTGATTGGATCAAAAGTGAATTGTAGTAACCAAATCAGTCATCCTTGGAGGTTTAGGTATTTTGGTAAACCTCCCTTTCTTGTTACAGTTGATCACAGGGCCAATCATGCTTTAGTTTTGTTTTTCTATTCACTGTTCCCCGCTAGAGTTGTTACTTCTCCTAACTTTCCTTTGGCTTTGAAAGTGCTCTTAGTTTCTGCATACATTAGTCAGGCCTTTTCATTTCTTCTTCTTCCTTCTTTTTTTTTTTTTTGGTGGGTGATAGGGGCAATCTTTTGATGCTGAGTTGGAGGCATGAGAGTTATAGACAGGAAGAAATTTCTTCCTCTTATTTTCTTCTATTATGAATTATATTATCTAACAGAAATGAAAGGAACTTTTTTTTTGGGATAATGGAGAGGCATGGCTGCAATATGACTAACTACCCCAGGCACATGAACCTTCCTACAAGATCCATGGGCATTTTAATATAGCTTGTGCTATGTAGATAGCCCTAAGAAGAAGTGTTCTAAGTGGGATTTGAAGCCTATATCTCATGCAGGTTGTCATTAGTGTGTTGGATTTTAACCACTAGATGGCCCCTTGGGGGCTTATAAAATAAAAGGACCTTTTTCCTGGTAATTATATGAGAGTTATCATAGTATTTTTGGGGGCAGGGTTTACTTTTCTAATGTTATAGATACATTTATAGTGTCTACATGAATGGTATAAGATGATTTTGGTGAAGTTTTGGATTGTTCTTAGAGTTTGGGCTTGCAGTTACGTTTTGGGATTGGCACCTCTTCAGTTTGTTTGTTAGTGAAATTTTATGTTTCTATTGAAATGATTATCAGATATACATGGCATATAGTTGGCTGTGAAAGTATTGAGTGATAGATATAAAGGGTAGTGATCTAAAAGGGAACTATGAGGTGCATAACTTTGTGCCTGCTTAGTTTCATCGCCAGTAAACCATGTTAGTTTTTCCAATCATGCACTAGTTTATCTGAAGGTTGTTTTTGGTGCTTTTGTGCATCTGCAGTGATGGACTTTCTATACACTTACTAATACAGTAAATAATTCATTTGCATAAATGCTACTTTGTGACTATCTTTTTTAATTGGGGATAATTTAGTATTGACTATCTTGCTTGGTAATAGTTGCTTATAATTGACTTCAAATGTATAGGAAGATGACCATGACATGGAAGTTGATACAGCAGCATCTGGTAATCAAGTTCCAGCTAAACATGTGTTGCCAGAGCTTGAAATTTACTGCTTCTTGCTTGTCCTCCTTTTCCTTATCGATCAAAAATGTTACAATGAGGTAGTGAGTTACTTTAATTATTTTGAGTTACATCTCTTTCTTCCTGGAACATATTTGACCTTTATGACATAGGGTCCACTTTGTTTCAGGCTAAAGCTTGTGCATCTGCAAGCATTGCCCGTCTTAAAAGTTTTAACAGAAGAACCATTGATGTTCTAGCCTCTAGATTATACTTTTACTACTCATATAGCTATGAGCTCACAGGCGACCTGGCTGAAATAAGGGGGTAATGTCTCTCTTATCTGTTTTAATTTTATGGTTCTTATTAGAACTTGTAACCCCTAAATGCATTCATGTGATCATCACAGGGATACTATTACATGCACATACTGTATCCTTCCCATCTTTATGCTTGAAATTTGAACATCATCCAAAATTTATCTATCCATAAATCCTTGGGGCCTGTTATAAGATTTTCTTCTTCTGCTTTTCCTTTTTTTTTTTTTAATTTTATTTTTTTTTAACATTAGTAGATGATATCTGCTTATGTCCATTTTACAGGATATGATCTTTTTAAACTACTATGTCAATATAAGTTTTAAATTATATATACAGAAATATATCAACATACATTACTTTTTTATAACCATACGCACACACACATATTTTGAACATTACCATTCGAATTTATTTGCATAACATACTTGCTATATTTTACACTTGCCTGTGGCTGTGAGATTGGGAATTCTTCTTATGCTTGGTTGCCTTTTCTGCTCACAGTGATCTCCTTGCTTTGCACCGGATAGCGACACTGCGCCATGATGAACTTGGTCAGGTATCTTTGTATTTATAATTTATATATAACTGAGTTTTCTGTGAAGAAGCTAATACATTATATCTTGGCATGCTGCAGGAAACACTTCTTAATCTATTACTTCGTAATTACTTACATTATAATTTATATGATCAAGCTGAGAAACTGCGGTCAAAGGCACCACGTTTTGAAGCTCATTCAAACCAGCAGGTACTGCTATTCTTTTCTTCAAGCTATGTAACACATTCTACATTAATTAATTATACGTAGGCTACATACATTAATGTAGCTGAATCTTACTAATGAGAGAGCTGTCATGGTAAACTTGGATGCTTTGAATCATCGCTTTTTTGCTTGTGAAAATTTTAATTACCTACATTGAACCCGGCTAATCTTTTTAGTTCTTAGTGCTTCCTCCTGTTTCCTTTAGATTGGGTGAATTTGTTAGAAAGTAACATGATTTCGTATGAATCCATCTGTGTTATTGTCAAAGTCATTTTCTTCTGTCATAGCATCATGTAGAGGTGATTGTCAAAGTCATTCTCCATCACGCACCCACCCACCCCTGCCCAATCCCCTCCTCTCCCCCCTCCTCCTTCCTCAATTGCCCATCCCCGTGAAGAAAGGAAAAAAAAAAAAAGGGAAGTAGTTTGCTTGGATGAACTGTTGTCTGTTTCTGCTGGAAGGGACAGCCCGGGCTTATATTTCCTTACTTCTTGGGGGATTCTTGTGCTTCTGCCCTACCATGTGGCCCTTTTGAAGCTGAGAAATTACTTTTTGTTTGATTTTGATATGTTTTATGAGTTCTTTCAATATGAGAATGACACGATAGATCTTTGTCTGCAGTTCTGTCGGTATCTTTTCTATCTTGGGAAAATTCGAACGATACAGTTAGAGTACACTGATGCAAAAGAGGCTCTCCAGCAAGCTGCTCGTAAAGCTCCTGCTGCAGCCCGAGGATTTCGAATTCAGTGCAACAAATGGTCCATTATAGTTCGTTTGTTGCTTGGCGAGATACCTGAGAGGACCATCTTCATGCAGAAGGGAATGGAGAAGGCTTTGAGGCCATATTTTGAACTTACAAATGTAAGTTGGATATTTATCTCCAGTTGATTACATCACTAGTGTGATGTCTGTTTGTTTGTATATTTAAGATGTCAAATTGCCAATTTTGACTAATTTTTGTGCTTATTTGTCACATGGGTTGATGTTCTGCTTTAATAGGAATTATCTTTAAACTTGTTTCTTTAAATTTGACTGACATGCTGATAACATTTAGGCTGTTCGGATTGGTGACTTGGAGCTTTTTAAAACTGTTGCTGAGAAGTTTGCGGGCACTTTCAGCACAGATCGGACTCACAATTTGATTGTTCGTCTGCGCCATAATGTTATTAGAACTGGCCTGCGAAATATCAGCATCTCCTACTCTCGCATTTCTCTTGCTGATGTTGCCAAGAAGCTGCGGTTGGACTCTGCAAACCCTGTTGCAGATGCAGAAAGCATTGTGGCCAAAGCTATTCGTGATGGGGCCATTGATGCTACACTAGATCATGCAAATGGATGGATGGTATCAAAGGAGACCGGGGATATTTACTCCACAAATGAGCCTCAAATTGCATTTAATTCAAGAATTGCTTTCTGTCTTAACATGCACAATGAAGCTGTTAGAGCACTCCGTTTTCCACCAAATACACACAAAGAGAAGGAGAGTGCAGAGAAGAGGCGAGAAAGGCAGCAGCAGGAACAAGAACTCGCAAAGCATATTGCAGAAGAAGAAGATGATGACTTTTAAGTTATGATGCGTTTGGATTCTGTGTTGTATCTCCACATTTAATCTGCTTGAACTTTCATTTCTCGATGTCTTTACTAAATATTTATCCTTGTTTCTTTTTCTTGGTAACTGAAATGCTAGACCTTGTAGGTTTAAAGTAAGCGTTACACTAACTGAAATTTCTTGTGATGGTGGTACGATGGGTATTTTTCGGAGAGGAGGCCACGATGTGAGAACCGTAATTTGTATGATTCCGAAGTGACTCGAAAGGTCACAAGATAGCCGATTGGCCGAACCATCAAACTGTAGATTATAGCCTTGTCAGCGTTCACGCACCTCCAAGCTAATTAGTCACCCGGCTAGGTGAAAAGCTTCGGTAGGTAGTGCATGGTATGTGTAATGTGTATGTGGTAACCATCAATTATTTTTAAGCTTATTCATAAATTTTTTAAGGTTACCTTTTTAAAATTTATGCAATATATTTTTCATGTGTTAATGTAAAATTAGTAGTTTTTCATCATTCAATCTTTTTCCTTCAATTAGGGAGTGAAAGTGGGTAAGCCTTTGATGCGCTTATCTTTAACACATGGGAACTGGAATTTGCCTGTGAGATTGTATATAGGAATAGGGGATCATCTTTGTTGGGCTTCATACGAGAATACCGTATTTTCGGATAATAAATCCAAAAATACTATATTTTCGAATAATAGATATTCTTTCTAATTGAGTCAAAGAGCATTTGGTGAGTGCGTCCGAATTCTTGCGAAGAAGATGCACTCATAGAATATGTCGAAGGGGGAAATAATTTTTTGCAAAGTGGGCACATTTAGACATTGTTAAATTCCATGTTCACCAGCAGACCCAATTCTCATTCCTCTGCCAGATGAATATCATTTGCTGAAGACTCAATTCAAAACCATGTTTGGCAATTTTTTAAGACAGAAGATGAGTTCTTCTCATCTCCAAACAGAAACAACAATAATGATAATGATATCCGTTCGTTCTTGAAAGTACTCTTTCCTTGCAGACCCAAAAAGAAAAAAGAAAAGTCAAAAGGGGAATTAGAATGTTTATTTTGAAAAAATAATAATAAAAATGAACTCGAACGCATTTATTGAATGTGTTTTCTTCATAAAAATATAAACATATTCAATGCTTATTTGCTTGAGTAAAATTATAATGTTTATTCTGTGTACTGTATTTTTGGATTTATTATCCAAAAATGCAGTATTTTAATACAAAACCCCCATTTTTATTTGTAATAATAACCGTGGAGCCAGGAAGGATATAGGTATTAAATGTTGTATATAATTGTTGACATAGCAATATAAAGGTTCTCAATTTAAAAAAATAAAAAAATTACCAAAGTCAAGGTCTATAAGAAGTTCAAGTAGATGTCGATAGGTCATTATGGAGTGTTTTTATACTAAAATTAAAATTTTTTATTGGTATTTGTTAATATAAAATTTAGAGTTATTTGTAATTTTTATAATTAATGGGTGTTATATATATTTAGGTCAATATTGGGATAAGAAAAATAATAATTTTTTAGTAAAAAATTTATAAAAATGCCACGGAGTAGAAAATGATTAGAAGGTGTTTAATCCGTGTTTTAAAGAGATGAATTGTAATCATCCTCCACGTGTCACATAGAGCAGTTCCTATTATCCTCAAGGAGAGCTTCAAATTGTAAAAACTACTGGGGTTAATAAAGTTGCCAGTTTGGAAAAGCCAGCAAACATGAAATCTGGATAAAACATCAGTATTACATTGCTTATATGACCATATAATGCAGTGGTGTGGTTATACGATAACTTTGACGAGAGCTTTTACGAATCGGTCGATGGGATTATCTAGTCAACTATTTAATTATTAAAATAAATATAGTATTTAAAAAATTAATTATTTTAATAATTCGATTATGGTTAAATATAATGTGAGCAGTTAGATAATCGATGGAATCGATCTCATTAAAAATAATAAAAAAAATCATAAAATTTCTCTAAATCCAAGGAGGTTTCAACTTTTGCTATATTCTATTCTATGCTGTATATAGTTGGCAGCAGATGTCCATGGCCAAAAAGGTTACTGATTTAACAAGTCCTGTGAATAGAATCTAATTTCTAAATCCTATTATATTTATACCCGACAAACTTATCTTAACTGGAAAAAAAAAAAAAAATCATAAAAATACAACTCAGCACCGTCCAATGCCAAAAGGGGTCATGTGCCCAAAATCAGAATAATTGGAGCAGTGTCCTGTAATCTGTAATTTATCATTAAAATGATTATTTCTGAAGTCGCTCTTATCCTCTTGATTTCGATGACCAATACGTATAATACAGGCCAACATTTGGAATGAATTTGACGGTGGCATTTCATTTGTTTACAGACCTTCTGTTGAGAAGTGCATGTGGGAACGTGGGCATAAGGTAAATTATATTAAAAAATTATAATGTTTTGATATAAATTTATTTAAAGTGTTAATATTTTAAATGATTAAAAAGAGAAATTAATATCTGGATTAAGCAGTTGAAAGAAGGATTTAACATTTCGTAAAATAAGTCAAATAAGATGGTAATAATAATTGACTATTAACAAAATTTAAGGAAACTTAATTAAATAAATTTTATAAAACATTGATATCTTATTTGATTTATTTTATAATTTTTGTTTTAATTTAGTCCATAAAATGTTGATTCCTGTTTTTAATCAATTGAAGTAATGATATCTTAAATAAATTTATTCCAAATATTGATACATTTTGTGTAATGTATCCTAATTGAATAAGACCTAAAAATGTTAGTTAGCTTTTTTTTCTGTTTTTTTTAATTTTTAAGAACCGGATGTTGGAGGGATGGACAATGATCGATAGTGAGTAAAGTCAGTAGGATTTTTTTTCTCCATGTGATATAAACATCATAAACCAGTAGTAACAACCTGGATCAAAATTCAAAAGTAGTCAACAGTAATTCAATAGGTACTAATAGATCTTGACTAATTACTTGACCAAAATAATTTAAATTATTATTTTTTTTATTATAACTCCCATGAGGATAAGACCATTCTAATTTTCACCCACAATTTATATATATGAGACTTGTCTGATATGGATATCACATATTTACTGATAAAAATTTACATAAAAAATTAATTTTCTCTGTTTTTCTGTTTGCAGAGTTCACATGCATGGTTCCTGAGCTAATACATGTTTGGTTACTTATTTAAAGCCAGGCTTCTTGTGCTTACCAGTCCTCATTTGTCACCTCCTCTCACTATACTTGTAGAAAAAGGAAAAAATATGGCTAAATCCTTCTTTGGATTAGTGATTTTGTTATGGTGTTTAGTTTCTTCCTTTAGTGTCAATGGTTTCTCTCCTTCAGGGTGGACCAAAGCCCATGCTACTTTCTATGGAGGCAGTGATGCTTCAGGAACAATGGGTAATTCTCATTATCCCTTTTGCTATCGTTTCTATGTTTGACATGACAAGGTACTAAAATGTAGAAATACAAGGTTGGGTTTATGCTCATTGTATTGATTGGAACTATTTTACAGGAGGAGCATGCGGCTATGGCAACTTGTATGCTACTGGCTATGGGATAAGAACTGCTGCTTTAAGCACGGCTTTGTTCAATGAAGGAGCATCCTGCGGACAGTGCTACAAAATCATCTGTGACCACGAAGTAGACACTCAATGGTGCAAGAAAGGAGTGTCTGTGACTATCACCGCTACCAACTTTTGCCCTCCGAATTTGGCTCTTCCCAACAACAATCGTGGCTGGTGCAACCCCCCTCTTCAGCATTTTGACATGGCTCAACCTGCCTGGGAGAAGATTGCCATCTACCGGGGCGGGATCGTTCCCGTCTTGTTCCAAAGGTTCCATTCATTATTTCTCCTGTTTAAAACAATTCTAGTTAGGAATGTAACTGGGACAAGTTTAAATCAACTATCTAGACGGGCTATGAGGTGCCTGTCTCATTCTGGCCTGGCTCATTGAACTAATTAAATTAGAAGTTTCTTGAAGTTTCATTCATCACTTCTTCCATTCAAAACAGTTTTAACTAGGAATGTGACCGGGATAGGTTTGAATCAAATACCTAGACCGGAGTCCGGGGTGCTTGCCCCAGTCTGGCCCGGCTGATTAAACTAATTGAATTTTAAGTTTCTTGTAACCATACAGTTAAACTCACGATTTACGAAAAGTTTATACTTACGTTTGAACCATATGCTAAGCTGCACAGGTTTAAAAATGAAATGCTTGTAGAAAACTTTGCATTGTTACCACCCTCAGGATTTCCCTACTCAGCAATTCTGAAATTTTCGAGTTCAATTTTTCAGGGTTCCATGTAAGAAACATGGTGGTGTAAGATTCACCATAAATGGAAGAGACTACTTTGAGCTTGTCCTGGTAAGCAATGTTGCTGGGAGTGGATCAATTCAATCCGTCTGGATCAAAGGCTCAAAAACCGGTTGGATGGCAATGTCAAGGAACTGGGGAGCTAATTGGCAATCCAATGCCTACCTCAACGGCCAAACTCTATCCTTCAAGGTTTCAACAACCGACGGCGAAACCCAGGTTTTCCCGAACATTGTACCAGGAAACTGGGCATTTGGGCAGACATTTACTAGCTCAGTTCAATTCTAGCCAAGGAAGAGGGGTTCAAGTTTCGTGGTCCTGAAGTGTGAACTAAGATTATTGGCAGAGGCATGCTTGTTGCTTTATAAAAGCAGCCCGCCATGATTTGGTTAAGTTGTTCAAAGAAATCAACATTTGCTAATAAGTCGGAGAATAAAGGTCATGAAACTGAGGAAATAGACAATGCAGGGAAGTTGGGAAGAGGAACAATAGGAGTTCATAGGAAAACATAGGTACTAGGGATTGATATTCATTTGATGCTGTGTCTCGTAGCACAACAATAAAAGTAGATAAAAAAAATTGCTGCTTCTTTTTATTGTATTTACTTGATATGGTTGTAATTTGAAATTCGAAATTTCCCTTGTTTACAAAATTTGGGTTGTTTTTTTGCGTTTAATTATATTTGGATGTGAATTGGATCTATGAGGAGATTATTCAAGCTTTGATTTTGTTAGGAAAAGATCTAACCTTTTCCTCTTGCCAATGGGATCAACAATCAACAAAATATAAATCAAAATGGAATTGAAATAACACTAGAATTTAATGTGGAAAACCTAATGCGAGAAAAACCACAGGCTAGCAGTGCTCAAATTCTTCCACTATAAATAATACAATGATATTACAATTGTTCTTCACTAGATCTATGTAGTAGATCTCACAATACTTCATCACAAATTGATGGATTACAATAGGAACAAGATTTTCTTCATCCAAGTCTCTCACTTTAGGATTTCCTTATTTTTCTCTCTTTCTTTCTCTAGAACTCTATATCTAGGCTTGAGAAGAGACACATACTTGTTTCATGCAAACCCATAATGAGAATATATATGCAACAATATAAGGAAAACCAATAGACACTCAAAACTGTTAATGTTTAACTAAAGTTAATGGTTTTGGCTTTTGGTGTTAATCTTTGGCATTCTAGAGCAATTAATGCTGGCTTATGATTCAATGAAGGCTAGCGGTATTGTCCTCTCAGTTGCCTTCGCACGTAATAATTTCATCCTTTGTTTGCAAAAACAACTTCTTATCTTCAAGTCTTCTTCCAAGTATATCACATATACTTAGGATATCTTGATTTAAAGTCTTCTACATATATATAACCATATATTTAGGATCTCCTTGTTCAAAGAGTGCTAATCCATTCTACTTTGATTCCAAAGTCTTCTAAATATATATCCAATATATATTTAGGCTCTCTTAAAATTATAGACCCATATGAGTTAGATCTATAACTTCAACAATCTCTCCCTCCAACTCATATGGGGGGTATCCCTAATCTTGCTACCTTCCTGCAGCACCTTTTATCAAACTGAAACCTTTCACAACCAGCTTTTGTCTTGTTCCTTAATTGTGAGATTTTATCATTAGTCTTCACCCATCTGTTCTTTAGAGTTCCCTTGCCCTTAGGTAATTTCACTAAGTCAATTTCCTACACTTATGCAAGGATTTCAGTCCATCTTGCATGGCTCTAATATTTTCTTTTCTTCTTCTCATTTCCCATGGCTTTTTGATAACGATCTGACTCTCCCCCCAGTGAGTATCACATATCCATTTGGACTGAATCTAACTTATGGTCTTTTATCTTTTGTAAATCTTCTCATCTTGAACTATTGATGAGGCTTTTGGGATTCTTCAATTGAAACTCTTTTATTTCTACCATCATTAGAATCTCTATGTGAGAGTACATGATTCATGTATTCTTTACTTAGCTTTGCTGACATTAAGTAAAGGGTATTCTTTTTCTTTCCTTTTGCCATAATGAGAGAACCTTTGGTGACCTTCCATCTTCCTTCACCAAAGTAGCTACTATAGCCATTGTCATCGAGCTTCCTACAGAAATAAAGTTAAGGCGGATATCTGGAATATGTCTGATATTTTTTAGATTGAGCCCGCAACTTGTGTTAGTCTTCAAAATAACATTTTCAATGCCTACAATCTTGCATTTATCATCATTTCCCATCCTAACATTACCAAAATTTCCAGCAGTGTAGGTTGAGAAGAACTCACTATGTGAAGTCACATGGAAGGAGGCAACGGAATCAACAAACCAGTCATCATCATGACTAGCAAGGCTAATACACTTCTCATCCCAGGCAATGATAATCTCATTATCATCTGCTGCTGCTGTAGTTGTGTCTACATCTTTTTCTTCACCTTTATCCTCCTCTTCCTTCCAGAGTCTGCACTCTCGCTTCAAGTGGCCCGGCTTATCACAATAGTAGCATCTGAGGTCTTTCTTTCCTTTTGACTTTGACTTTCCCTTGGATTTCTTTGATTCATCATCGTCATCAAATGATTTTTTGAATCTGCTTCTACCATGCCGTCCTAGCTTACCAGTAACAAGTGCCTTAGAATCAGATCATGTGACCAGATCCTTCCTCCTAACCTCTTTCTTCATTAAGCTATCTTTCACCATTGTAAGGGTCAACGTTCCTATTGGGGCAGAGTTACTAACAGACATAATTAGTATCTTCCAACTATAAGGCAAGGAACTCAGCAACAACAGTGCTTAGATCTCATCTTCAAGTACCAGCTTCATGGTAGACAACTGATTCACCAGCCCTTGAAAATCATTCAAGTACTCCGTCATGTTGGATCCATCCTTATATTTCAAATTTATAATTCTCCTAATCAAAGAGGTTTTATTCAAGGCCGTCTGCCTCTTATACATAGATTCCAACTTCCTCCATTGGACATATGCTCTCGTCTTCTGGCCACATGGTGATACACACTATGATCCACCCATTGTTGGATATAACCAACAGTTTTCCTATGCATGATTACCCAATATGCATCAGATTTGTTCTCTGGCTTCGTAATGTCACTGCCCAAAGGCAAAATATAAATATTTGCAATATAATAAATCTTCCATCATAGATTTCCATATGGAATAATTTGTTGAGTTCAGTTTGATCATCGTTTTTGATGATTCTGCCATGTCTGCGCTGTAGTAAAAACTCTAATTTTCTTTTGAATCTTGTGCTCTAATACCACTTGTTAGGAAAAGGTCCGACCTTTTTCTCTTGCTAATGTGATCAACAATCAACAAAATATAAATCAAAATGGGAATGGAAATAACACCTGGATTTAACGTGGAAAACCTAATGCGGGAAAAACCACAGGACAACAATGCTCAAATTCTTTCACTACAAACAATATAATGAGATTACAATTGTTCTTCACTAGATCTATCTAGTGGATCTCACAATTCTTCATCACAAATTAGTGGATTACAATAGGAACAAGATTTTCTTTATCTAGAGTCTCTCACTCTAGGATTTCCTCACTTTTCTCTCTTTCTCTTTCTAGAACTCTCTATCTAAGCTTGAGAAGAGGCACACACTTGTTCCATACAAACCCTAGGATGATAAGGAGAATATATATGCAACAACACTAGGAAAACCAACAGACACTCAAGGTTGTTAATGTTTAATTAAAGGTTTGCGATTTTGGATTTTGGTGCTGACCTTTGGTATTCTAGAGCAATTAATGCTGGCTTATGATTCATTGAAGGTCGACGGCCTTGTCCTCTCAGTTGCCGCAACAATTTGATTCTTTGTTTGCACAAACATTTCCTTATCTTCAAGTCCTCTTCCAAGTATATCACATATATTTAGGAATCTTGATTTAAAGTCTTCAAATATATATAACATATATTTAGGAACTCCTTGTTCAAAGCGTGTTAATCCATCCTACTTTGATTCCAAAGACTTCTAAATATGTATCCGATATATATTTAGGCTCTATTTGGTTATAGATTCATATGAGTTGGATCTATAATCTCAACAAATTTTATATAAACTTGATTTTAGTTTGATTTTAGTAAAGAGAAATTAAGTTTTACTGGTCTATTTAGTTTAATAGGCTCTAAGCCTTATCAGATTTAAATAATATGGTTCTAACTAAAGATAATAATTTTTTGAATTTATATATACCCGAATGAATTTGATCAAACAACTCAAATCTGTCAAGAATCATTTCTAACCAAGTTAAAGCCGTGAATTTTTTAATCAGACTCATTATAGAAAATATAAATATATATTTTTTCTTGGCATCATAAAAGGAATTTGGTTCACTAAATAATATAGAAAGTTAAGTAGATGGATAATTTAAGAGGCATGAAACACGGACACTTAACACCCGGTTTCAACAGTTATGTAAGTTTTGAAACAAAGCCTTTTGTAAATCTAATCCATTATACAGATCCCAAATTTCTTCAGATCGGCCGCAAATTGGACGCATCATCTTTCTGAAAAACCAACACAAATCCGATTACCACATCAGTAACATCATCATGGGTTGGTTCTAAAAAGAGAACTGGCCCGTCCTGACATCGGTTGTTCCTAAGTCGAGAACCAACCCATGGAAGGAGGGTTTGAACTAGCTAAAGACCCGCCGGTTCTAGTGGGTCTTGGCGGTTTTACCCTTAAAACTACTTGACTTAGCGGTTTGGGAACCGCCGATTCCCGTGATTCTGCATCACAAAAATTAAGAAAAAAGGAAAGAAAATAAAAAAGAAGGAAAGAAAATAAAAAAAAAATTTAATTATAAAAAAAATGTTTAAACTATTTTCCATCTTAAATATACTTAAAATCATATATTGTTGAGTTTATATAGAATTTGAATCTAAGTAGATTTTTCTTTCTTAATAACGTGGGATTTGTTTTTATATTTATTGAAATTTTATTGTATCTTAAATATTTTATATTTCCACACTACTAACATAGCAACTAAAAGTGTAAGTAATTATGTATAAATAAATGCACAATCGTAAAGTTTCTTTTAACTAATAGATTATAAACAATTAAGCCAAATAGTTTTTCAAGTTAAAAGTTTGTTTTGCTTTTATTTCTTACTATCTTTAACTAAGAATTATTTAAAATAACTTACCACTATCTTAAGCAACTTTCTTTACTAAAAAACTCTCAAATTTATCTGTGAGTTCTTGAAAGACAGTTATTCAATAATTTTTTAAATTTTTTAACTTGTCATGTGCCACTCTTCACAAATAAAAATAAGGGAGAATAAGCAACTTATTTTTTGAGTTGCACGAATAATAATAAACTTTTACCTTGATTCCCGTATCAAATGATTCTCTCAGTAACTCCATTTGTTGGTAGTTTGAGTTGCCTGACATGTGTTAGTTGTGTCAAACAGCTTCAACAAAATGGTTTTATAACTGAAATTTTTTTATTTTTTATTTCCTAGATGTAAACATTTCATTTGTTTAGAAACAAGACTTGTAAAATTACGGTTTGGATTGTAACACTTGGCATTTGGGCTTCTACAAGGGGGGCTTTTTGTTTAGTAGTCAGTTGGTACTAAGTTTATGTAAAATATGTATATATAGTTTTATTACTATTATGCTATGTTTTCATTAAAAAAAAAAAAAGAAAATTGTACATCATATTAATACTAATATGCTATGTGTTTAGATGAATGGGGGTAAAAAAGTAATACTTGTGCATATATTCATGTGTTAGAATTCTATTAGTGAGAATGAGTAGTTTTTAAAAATTACTATATACTCATATCTTCATGTGATAGAACTTTATCAATATTTGTGTGCTATTAATCCATTCATATAACATGCTAATAGTATGAAAATCTGGTCTATCTAGAACTAGCGGTTTCTAATATAATACGATAATACAAACACGGTATGATTAGAAATATGATTATGAAGAAATAAACATCAAAATCACACGTACATCCTCTCAATATGTATCTTCATTAAAAGGTGTACTTTTATTAATCTATATCTTTATTCTTTCATTTGTTTTATTAATTTGGTCAAAAGAAAGCCACTCTTGTATCTCAATCGATTTATGTTCTATATCCCACCCATAAATATTTTATTTCTTTTGAAATGAAACTCGCTAAATTGTGGTTTGTACAAGGACACTAGCTATCCGGGCTTGTACATTGGGCCTTTCGTTTTGGTAGTCTACTGCCACTAAGTTTATTAATGCTAATTTTGTTTTGAGAAACAATAAACAAATACCAATAACATTTGGACATATATTAGTGATAAAGAGTAGATTTTAAAAACTACTGTTCATGTATTAGAATTTTATTGGTTATTACCATTAATATATGCATATGATGTGTCAGTAGTATAAAAATCTAGCCTGGTTTGGCAATTTCTAATATGAAATGAAAACATGAATATGGTACGAAATAAAACATAAAAATAATACGTATAAGACACTAAAGCGACAACAATTATAACATGAAAAAATAAAATTACGTTGTAAATTGATTATTTGTGATCTTTATTCAATTTTACCTATTTTTGGAAATGATACGAATTCGATATGAAATAAAAACATAAACATAATAAATTATATTGTTCATGATGAGTCGAATATTTAGGTTATAGTTTGTGGGTACGGGACGTAATTGGAGGCTTAGAGCAGTTTTAGCCCACTTAGCAATTGGAGGCAACAAAAATATTGGGTCTGTGCCTTAAAAGCTGTATAGGATCAAAACTACAAGCTAACTTCCATCACACATGCAATTAGATGAATCAATGTAAATCTGTCACTAGTGGAACAAGATAATCTCTTTAATATTTTTGGTAGCATGTCAGCAATTTTTCACTTTTTGTATGTGGAAAATGGATGTCAATACATCGAAATTAATTGAGTTTATTCTGTCATTACTTGCATAAATTAGGTCTTGGTAGGTGTTGTAGTTCCTTAAACATTTTTTCCTTAAATTCGAAATGGAATCCTATTGGAAAAAAAATAGAAAAATTTAATTAAGATGCCAAGACTAATAGGATAAACTGATTATTATTATTAATTTATTTATATGGCTGGAGAGTTTTTGCATAAGTCGAGGTGAATGATCTTCCTATTGGACATTTTGTTTCATACTTTCATATTTCTTTCATAATATTTAGGGTTGCAATAAGAGGAGAAAAGATAAGCTTTCCAATGTTGAGCTTAGCTAGTTAAAAAAGTTATCGATTTTGAGCTGAATTTTTTGTTGAGTTCAAAAAATAAACTTGAGCTTAGCTTGTTTAGATAATCGAATTTTATTTCAAGCTCAAGCTCAAGTTCAGCAAGCTTACAAATTAAATTTTAGCGAAGTTGAGATTTTAAGTAGTCTAAAATTTAAGTTCAAGATCAATTTATTTATTTACATAAATAAGCTTCATTTTAAACTCGGATTTGTTTTATTTTTCATATTTTGATTTTTCTTGAACCTCAAAATAATAAATTGAGTTGCAATATATATATTAACTAGAAATTACTTTTTATTTTAATTATATATTTATATATATTATATTAATATATAAAACTCACAAACTTATTAATGAGTTTATTAACGAGCTTGCTCGTAGGCCTAAATAAGTTTGTTCATGGATCAATCATTGGCTTAAATCAAAACTCAAACTTAGATCATTTTAATAAATGGACTTTATACTAGGCTCTAGCTCGAGTAATTTACTTATTGATCTTAAGTCGAGTTTAAAGCGAGCTAAGTTCAAATAACTCATGAGTACCTCGGCTCATTCACAGTTGTAATAATATTGGAAATGTTGTAATATCATTTTTTTCAATGTTATATTGATCATTATCCTTCAAATAAATATAGGGCTTGATCAATTGGGTCGACCGAACCAACGATTCATTTGACCGCTAGATTGGTGTTCCACAATCGGATGCTTGGCTTCATTGATCTTGATTCAACTCTCCTTGCACATTTTCATACTCACATGCATCAAAGTCGAGTCTCCTAATAATTTAAAGCACACTCCAACGGAATAAACTATCCCTTCATAACATTTCAGTTAAGTTGTCTCCTTCATTACGTTGTTCATGTCATTGTTCTCAAGTTGCTGTTAGAAATTCTTAGATTTTACAAAAAAAAAATAATAATAATAAATCTTCATGTAAAACTAATTTCCAAATCAGAATCTTCTAAACATGATAGAAACAATCAAAATTATAATGGTTTTGATACATACCGTTGTCCATGATTTTGAATTCCAATCAAGAGAAGAAAATCTGTTTCGATTTTGTCTTGGTGATTTTCTCCCACTCTACCTTTCTCTTTTCTGTTTCTCTTTTGATGGTGGAGAATGAAAAATTATTCTGTAATGAAAAGTCACGATACTTTTCTTTTAACTGTCATATATAAATAAGGAGAGTGGAGGGATTTGAAACCCTATGACTCAAAATTACCATTATGCCCAAATGACCATCATATTGAACCTTTCATATTAGAGTCATACCATAAGTCACATGGGCCATTAATGTTAAAATAATTTAACAATCTCCCACTTGGCCCATGTTACGACATGATGAATCAATAACCAATAAGAGTGCACCATATTTAGAGTTCATCAAATCAGAATTCTCAATTGAATTAAAATGGTTGGATCATGGCGGTCACACATCTTTTAATGACATGATTCCTTCCATGTATCACATGATCATTATAATTCATAATAACTTAACCGAGGAACATTAAAACTTTAAATTGTCATTTCCAAATATGCTACTAGTTATCTCATAAACAATAACTGTATACAACCTGATGTAGATAACAAAGAGCAAGCAAAACCATAACTTTAACTGAATTCATAAGTGTCATAATAATACGAGCAGTACAACCATATGTATATATATTTATACATTAACCATCAAATCTGAGGACCTGTCTAAAATGCCCATCCGTTCAACATGTCCAGTAAACGTTTTCGGTGGCAAACCTTTAGTTAACGGGTCCTATCATCAGTTCAGTACTAATATGCTCAATTGACACTCTTTGGTTTTGCACTTCTTCCTTAACAGATAAGTATTTCAAATCCATGTGTTTCGCACCCTTAGAATACCTATCATTCTTAGAGAAGAAAACAGCTGCAGAATTATCACAATAAATTCTTAACGGCTTATCTATACTGTCGACTAAATCAAGCCTTAAGATAAAATTCCGCAACCACAATGCATGAATAGTGGCCTCAAAGCATGCCACAAATTCAGCCTCCATAGTGGAAGTAGCAATGACAGACTGCTTCCCACTCTTCCATGAAACTGCTCCTCCAGCCAACAGAAACATGTAACCAAATGTAGATTTCCTCGAGTCTACACATCCAGCATAATCTGAATCCGAATAGCCCACTACTTCAAGATGACTTGACCTTTTATAAGTAAGCATATAATCCTTGGTGCCTTGTAAGTACCTAAGTACTTTCTTTGCAGCTTTCCAATGATCTATTCCAGGATTACTTTGATATCGGCCTAACATTCCTACAGCGAAACTAATATCTGGCCGAGTGCATGTCTGAGCATACATCAAGCTTCCAACCAGTGATGCATAGGGAATGGATTCCATTGATTTTCGTTCCAAATCATTCTTTGGACATTGCAATTCACTGAACTTGTCCCCTTTCTGAATTGGAACTATTCCTGCAGAGCAATTTTCCATTCTAAATCTCTCTAATACTTTATTGATATAGCTTTTCTGAGACAATCCTAACAATCCTTGTGATCTATTGCGAAATATCTCTATTCCTATCACATAGGATGCCTCGCCCATATCTTTCATTTCAAAAGTTTCAGAGAGAAATTTCTTTACATCATGTAACAAACCCATGTCATTAGTAGCCAAAAGGATATCATCGACATATAAGACCAATATAATAAACTTGCTCCCACTGACCTTCATATAGATACACCGATCAACGGTGTTCTCTACAAAACCGTATGATGTAATGGTATTATTGAACTTAATATACCATTGTCGGGAAGCTTGTTTTAATCCATATATCGACTTCTTTAACTTACACACCAAATTTTCTTGTCCTGTGGTTATGAAACCTTCAGGTTGGTCCATATAAACTTCCTCTTCTAAGTCACCATTCAAAAAGGCGGTTTTTACATCCATTTGGTGAAGCTCTAAATCATAATGAGCCACCAAAGCCATAATAATTCTTAAGGAGTCCTTCTTAGAAACTGGAGAGAAGGTCTCTTTATAGTCAATGCCATCTTTCTGAGTGTAACCTTTAGCAACAAGTCTGGCCTTGTATCTTTCGATGTTGCCGTTTGAGTCTCGCTTAGTCTTAAAGACCCATTTAGCCAACTCGTTTTGATCCTTCAGGCAACTCTACTAGCTCCCAGACTTTATTTACATCCATTGATTTCATCTCTTCCTTCATGGCATTGAACCACTTTTCAGAATCACTACATTCCATGGCTTGTCTAAATGAGACTGGATTCTTTATCAATGCTTAAGTCAGATTCGTGTTCAAGTGAGTAAACCACATAGTCATTCGATATAGCTGGTCTTTTCTGTCTCATAGACCTCCGTAATGCCATTTCTTGTGGTGTCCCTTGCTCATTTGTGACTTGCACATTGTTGCTTGGTTCACCTCTAATATGTTCACTTTGTGTGTTTTGAACATCAACTTGTCGTTTCAGCTTGTTGCTTGACTGTGATGCAACAAAAGGAACAACAACCTGAGTAGAAACACTGGGTGTAGGGGTCTCTTCTTGAAATTCTCTAATATCCACCTTTCGTGATTCCCCACTCCCACTAAATTGACCATTTTCAATGAACCGAGCAATACCAGACTCAACTATTCTTGTACTGTGGTTAGGACAATAAAATCTGTACCCTTTTGATTTTTCAGGATAGCCAATGAAATAACCACTAATGGTTCTTGCATCAAGCTTTCTTTCATGTGGATTATATATCCTTATTTCCGCTGGACAGCCCCAAACATGAAGGTGCCTTAAACTGGGTTTCCTACCTGTCCATAATTCATAAGGAGTCTTAGAGACTGCCTTACTAGGAACCCTGTTCAGCAGATATGCAGCAGTTTTTAATGCATGCATCCATAAGGATAAAGGTACAGTGCTGTAACTTAACATACTCCTAACCATATCCATAAGTGTACGATTCGCCTTTCAGCCACACCATTTTGTTGTGGTGTACCAGGCATTGTATACTGTGCACATATGCCTCGACTTTCAAGGAATTTTGCAAATGGACCAGGACATTGTCCACTTTCATTGAATTTACCATAATATTCACCACCTCTGTCTGATCTCACTACTTTCACCTTTCTATCTAACTGCCTTTCAACTTCATTAACAAACACCTCTAGGATGTCAACTGATTGTGACTTTTCATGCAGTAGATATAAGTAACAATATCGTGAGTAGTCATCAATAAATGTGATGAAATACTTTTCACCACCCCATGTTGGAATGTCAAAAGGACCACAAATATCAGTGTGTATCAATTCAAGGAGTTCATTACTTCTTGTGGCTGGATTCTTTGATATATGTCTAGTTTGCTTACCTTTTATGCAATCAACACATATATCCCAGTCAGTAAAATCCAATTGAGGCAAGATTTCACCTTTCACCAACCTCATTACCCTTTCTTTGGATATATGACCTAATCTTTGATGCCATAAGAAAGCAGAACAATCATTGTGTGCATTACGTTTGTTACCTATACTATGCTCAACAAGAAACAGAGATTCAGCATACATAACATCAAGATTAAAACGATATAAATTATCAACTAAAGTACCAGATCCATAATAGTACGAATGTCTATACAATGAAAATACACCGTTTCCAATCTTAAAGTTAAAACCTACTTCATCCAACTTTGCAACAGAAACTAAATTTCTAGCACATTCAGGAACATAGAGACACTTTTCTAGATCCAGCGACACCCAGTATCCAAAATCAATCTGTACGTCCCAATTCCTTCTATTCGTGCCTTCATTCTGTTTCCCATATAAAGAAACTGTTCAGTTCCTCTTATGGGCTGGATTGAAAGGAATCCCTGCATAATATGTGACACATGAATAAGCCCCAGAGTCTAACCACCAAGTATTATTAGGCACTTCAATTACATTTGATTCAAAACATACTGATATACAGTACATACCTTTCTTTTCGAACCAAGCCTTTCTTTTTAGACAATCTTTCTTGAAGTGACCGTTTTCTTGCAGAAAAAACACTTCTGATCCTTATGGATTTGACCTCCACCAACTTTCATAGAGGCTTTGTCCTTCTTCTTACCCTTCTTGCCTGGTTTAGACTTACTGCTACCAGCATCATTATGAACAGTGAGATGAACAGAGTGATCCTTCATCTTCTTTAATCTCCCTTCTTCCTGAACCAATGGCCTTTATTTCCTGAAGGTTCCATTTTTCCTTAATGGTGTTGTAATTCACCTGGAACTGACCAAACTCAGGAGGAAGCGAATTGATGATGAATTGAACCAAAAAAGATTCACTCACATCCATACCCATTAACTTCAGTTTTGCTGCTAGATTAGCCATGCATGTCACATGATCATGAATGGGCTGTGACCAATCAAATTTCTTGGTCGTTAGCTCACTCATTAGGCTCCCTGCAATAGATTTGTCAGCTATATCTGATTGAGAGTATTTCTTAATTCTCATTATAAATTCCCTTGCATTTTCCGTCTTAGGCATCGATGGCTTGACAGTTTCAGCTATCGTTATTCACATCAAGTTCAAACTCAGCCTATTAGACCGTTCCCAAGTCTCATAAAGAGACTTGTCTGACTCAGTACTAGTCTCAGTAATGGGTGCAGGCTTTTCATCAGAAATAATTGCTAGGTCCAAATCTAAAATGCCCAGTTGAAATTGGATCTATTTAGACCATTCCGCATAGTTTAGCCCATTGAACTTGATCATTTCATTGCCCAAAGCGAACAAATTACTAGAAGCTGTAAATGTAATCCAAATATACATATTATTGCTTTGAGTAAACTTAAATGGATTCAAACAAATAATAAACTTTAACTATGTATTTAAGGTCACCTTTGGGTGATACCTTAATGCATAACTTTAATCAATAATGATGCTTAGATAAATATACTTTGATAGATCAATTAATCATACTTAAGTCAATATGTATGTTATCTTTGGATATACAACCATATTCACCCAGTATATCAATGAATTTCTTTTAGTATCATTAATTATAAGCAATGATCCATCTTTAGATGATCTCCTAGCCTTATGATTAATGATTACAATTGTTCATTTCAAACTTTTATATCATTTTATTAGCATCTAAAGAAGATGAACAATTGAAATTCACAATTAAATATTTAAATCCTTCCAAGCTAGGCCACATTGGTGACTAACATGCTTTTGACATTTCATTTACACTAACATAATCTCAATAAACATCAAACTTTTCAATCATTAAGATCATTCAAATTAACAAATATCAATAAACTATCGTTAATGCGGAAAATATCAGAAATATAGCACATATATATATTTGCAGATATTTGTTTTTATTTTCCATGTTTGTGAAGCATACACAGACCAAACTATGTTTGGAAATAGGAATACATAATTCAATGTTCCGTTAAATGTTCGTACTCGTACACTTCAAATTCTGGTCAAATCCAATTCCAGGATTCAAAATCACGTCATGTTAAATCCCGTTGTCTATATTTCATTTTCGGAAATCAGGAATATTTCATGGAATATTTATATTATGGAAACATATGTTCCTTCATTCATGTTTTATGAAATATTATTGTTTTCCGAAACGAAAAACATGAACATTACATGATATCCTGGTAAATTCCGAAACGGAAAACATGAAAAGCAATAATTCTTTTATGCAAATGTAGGAACATTTCGGAAAATTAAATTGAATAGGTTTTCCATACCCGCTCTGATACCAATTGTTAGAAATTCTTAAATTTTACAAAAAAAAAACAAATCTTTATGTAAAACTAATTTTCAAATCAGGATCTTCTAAATATGATAGAAACAATCAAAATTATAACGGTTTTGATACATACCGTTGTCCATGATTTTGAATTCCAATCAAGAGAAGAAAATTTGTTTTGATTTTGTTTTGGTGATTTTCTCCCACTCTACCTTTCTCTTTTCTATTTCTCTTTTGATCGTGGAGAATGAAAAATTATTCTGTAATGAAAAGTCACGATACTTTTCTTTTAACTGTCATATATAAATAAGGAGAGTGGAGGGATTTGAAACCCTATGACTCAAAATTACCATTATGCCCAAATGACCATCATATTGAACCTTTCATATTAAAATCATATCATAAGTTACATGGACCATTAATGTTAAAATAATTTAACAGTTGCAACAAGAACAGCCTAAAAGTGAGCTAATATAATATAAGAGAACATGCCTAGAAAAAGAAGGACCCATCTGCTGAATACGACATGTCGGATAAACAGTAGGTGTGAGTCCAACGTGCTAACTGTTTTATAATATCAATGTTTTTAATAAAGATGATTAGGTCCTTTATTGGTTGAACTTTATCCACCAAACACATTCTCTCCGCCACCAAAACTGGCGTCGAATTATCATCTTCCTTTACTTTGTTTCTAATAAACTCAAAAACAGGTAAAAGTGATACTAGTGAAAGCACCCAGCCATGTTCGGAAGGATCCATGTGGAGATAAAGGATGGTCAAAAGTTGATGCATGCTTTTCCTAAGGTCATGCACGTTAAAAGGTCAATTCTCAATAACGATTTAATCATAGTTTGATAACATCAGTGATTATTGGTTAGACAAGTCGTTGCTGCAATTATTGGAAGATTTTTCACGGTGATAGTCAAATATAAGGAGCAAATAACCTCCCACCAAAATGTATTTTAATATGTATCCATCATCATCCTATTTAATCATATGCTATTATATATAGAAAGGTTTTGGTGCTTATAATTTTTTTGTTCATTCTTCCTTATATGTAACAAGATGTGATTGTGATTGATAAGATATGGATACAAATACGATTGGGGAACAAAAATACATTGTTCATGTAATGCACTTGATTTTTTGTGTGATCACACTATGATAAGAAGTAAGATAAAGTTGTGGAATATTATAAAATGTGTAATAATTTGATTTGGCTTGTAAAGCTAAATTAGTTTGATTTAATGTTTGCTCAAGCTCAATTCTACATGGTAGACCACTATGATTAAGTTAAGCCAAGCTCAAACTTAAATTGCTTAAATATCTTATTGATATTGAACATGAACTTCCAATTGTTACATTTAACTAATTTGTAAGTCAAATTGAACTTTGAGTATAGCTTAAAATTGTATTTGAACATAATTTAATTAGAGTTTACTTCAACCTTTTACAAACTTAATTACCAAATATGAACTTTGTTATATAAACGAATGTGATCCACCTTAACTAAACCAAATATAATTTTTCCTGATAGCGTTTTTGAGTAGTTAAAATTATAATTTATATGACACTTTGACCATATTAATTACTTTAAGTATATTTCTTTATTTTTTACAGATACATGTCTTTTCACACTTTATACACACTTTGTTAGCAAATGAATATGAAAATTCTATCAAATATTTCACAACATCCTTAACACTTTCTATTTCAATTCATTTTCACAATCCTTATGTAGAAATTTTTCAAATTTATATATGTATACCTTATTTGATTACAATATCCATCACATCATGGGGATTGGAATTACCTAAAAAAACCCCTTAAGGATACCATGAAATGTGGCCTGCACCCTTCTTCATGCCCCTTATCCGTCTATGAATACGAGGCATGCTAACAGAAAAAGTAATCATGTTAAGGAAAGCAATGGTGGGTGATCAAAGCAGAGGGGCACCAGGCATCAGTTGTCTTCTTATGAGTTTGCGTCAAGAGCGCTACTCCACTCACAACAAAGGTTGTTCTTGGTCGCCAAATCCACTAACGTTCACTACTTTAATCAACTAGTCCTGTCATTTTCCCTATGTCTATTACTCCACTTTAGTGATATATAAATACCCATTTCCTCATCATGGTTATTTCACAATCCATAACAATCAATTCAAGCCCTAAAATAACTTGCTAAGAAATATAGGAAAACTTGTATAAACATATAAATGGCAAATATGGGTGAACTAGGTTATCTTGTGTTAGTAGTGATGGTGTTTAATAATGTTTGTTTAAGGGTTTATGGTTTGAGTGTGGATTACTATGACAAGAGTTGTCCTCATTTAGAGCTTGCTGTAAGGAATGCTGTCAAGAAGGCAATGTTGAATGATAGGACAGTTCCTGCTGCCTTGCTTCGCATGCATTTTCATGACTGCTTCATCAGAGTATTCACTTTCTTCTTTTGTCTTTTTATATATATGTTTTGCTTTTGCTCATCATATTTCATAGTTTGTTTATGGAAATACTTGGCAGAAGAAAAATTTGTGCATTTTCTTTGATTTCCTAATTTTCTAGAAAAACCAAACAAAGAAATATAAATGAGGGGTATGTGTTTGACAATATTAAAATATGGATATAGATTCTCTTCCTTTATATCTTTTCAATTTTCAAATTAATTGGTGAAATTATCTAGATTTCCAAGCTATCTCATGATATAATTAGTGTAAATTTTTTTTTGGTATTTTCTTATAATTTTAACTATTGTTTCTTCGTAATAGCATTTAAAGGGAGTAAACTGACGGAAATTGATAGAATGTATATACAAAGCGAATCCAATCTCAAGATATAGAGTACATTATAATTTTATAGTCTTTTCAAAATCTTATTGAAGTTGATTTTCTTGTCTAAAATACTTGTAATTTACTTTTGATATAATTAGGTTTTATATTTAAAAAATTAAACAGACCATCTTTTCTAAGGGAAATTTTATTCTTTTGAAGGGAAGATTGATTCTATTTACTGATATCAAAATGAAAAATTCAACAATCTATTCTTATTTTATAGGGCCGATATAAGTTATTGATTAACTGAAATTTTTATGCACTTGTAATCGAACTATTGAAATACTGATTATATTTACTTTCATAACCATTATGATGGTTAAATGTGAATGATAAGTTTTGATTGATAGAATCATATTAAAATTAGCAATTTTCTTTGATATCTCTCATGAAATTAAGAATTATTATTTATGAAAGGAATTACTACATGAATTACCTCTTAGGATTTAGTGCAAATCATCGGCTTACCAATAATGACATCTTTTAAATAGCTTTTAACTATTGGGCCAAAAGGAAAAAGAGAAAGAAAAGGAATAGCTTTTGGTTTTGGTGACATTTAAAGCATGTAATTAATGAAAGTGATTGATCTACTTTCCAGGGTTGTGATGGTTCTGTGCTGCTGAACTCAACGGCAAAGCAAGTTGCAGAAAAAGATGGGCCTCCAAACATTTCATTGCATGCATTTTATGTTATCGACAATGCAAAAAAAGCAGTCGAAGACATGTGTCCTGCCACTGTTTCTTGTGCTGACATCCTGGCTCTGGCTGCCCGTGATGCTGTTTATCTGGTTTGTCATTACCATAACTACAGAAATTTTAGCAATCCTGTATTTCCAAACATTTTCAATTCTAAACACATGGAGACGTGTCCTGAAATAAAGAAATTCCATCCCAAAATTGGGAATTTAAAAACAGCTAGACACACATGAATCAGGAACCATTTATTCACAATTTTAGTGACACATAAGATAAGGAGACTCGATAATTATGGATTCCATTTTCTGTTAATACGGGCTTAATTAAGTTATGAGTCAAAAAAATTAAGGATAAATTGTAAATATAATTCCTTATATTTATTTCATACTTGTATCCCTAAAACCCAAATTTCCAAAAAAGAAATTGCCTCCTTAACCTTATATGTCATTTTACCCTTAAAAAATCTAAGAAAAGTGTCTTTAGAGCTTTACAATTATTTTATCTAAGAGAAAAATAGTAAAACGGGTATGAAAACACTAATCATCAAGATTTCAGAATATAAAAGCATAGTTTGCAATATATCCAACAATACAAGAAATTGTTGAATTTGGTTCTACCTAATTGTTCTGAGCACTTTCATAATTTGAAAAAACTTTTACTCCCATAAGATGGGTGTGCTTGTGTGACAAAAATTATTGGTTTTGGTACATGGTACTTAAAACTTTAGTCTGGAGGGCCATCTTGGGAAGTTCCAAAGGGAAGAAAAGATGGAAGAGTATCCAAGGCAAGTGACACCAGACAACTGCCAGGCCCAACTTTCAACATCTCTCAACTTCAGCAAAGCTTTTCTCAAAGGGGTCTTTCCTTGAAAGATTTAGTTGCTCTCTCAGGTATTACTCCATAAACATTTCACCTATTCGATCTATATAATAAATAGACTCGAAAGTTTGTTGTCCCAATTAGCTATCACATTGTGTCCTAGTAAATGAAAAAAATGCAACATGTTATTAATTTAAATTCAATTATTTTATAATTTTTTTATTTATGATAAAAATAACACGTGACATATTATTATTTACTGAGATAGTAATGTGACAGCAAATCCGGTACAGCAAACTCCTGTCAATAAATAGGATAAATTATACATCCACAAAATTATATGATTAGTGAGATTGAATTAGTTTATTTTATTAAAAAAATATTTTTATTTAAATATTTTATAATAATATTTTTTTTTTTGAGTTTGGGATATCGGATCTCTATCAATCTCTCTGTCAGCCCTAACGGTAGATTTGCTATCATGTAGAATAGATGTCGCATGAGTCTCTTTTTGACTTGTTTTTAATGTTATGTTTATAATTTTCCATTATTTTCACACCCATAATATAATAATATGTAAATGCTTAAAATGTTGACAATTTAACGAGTAAAAATAAACATAATTGTAGGAGGACACACCTTGGGTTTTGCTCACTGCTCCTCATTCCAAAATAGAATCCACAACTTCGCCACCACACAAGACGTTGATCCGTCGATGAACAAGGCATTCGCCGCCAGTCTGCGACGGGTGTGTCCGGCCCACAACAAGGTGAAAAACGCGGGTTCGACATTGGATTCCACCACATTCGCATTTGACAATGATTACTTCAAGATGCTGGTTATAGGGAAGAGCATTTTCTCTTCAGATCAAGCTCTTCTTACCAACCCAAAAACTAAGGCATTGGTCTATAAATTTTCTCATTCTGGGAAGGAATTTGAGGAAGCTTTTGTAAAGTCCATGATCAAGATGAGTAGCTTACCTGGTGGAGATGAAATTAGACACCACTGCAGATTTGTTAATTGATTAAAATATTGTTCTTCTTCTTCTTCTTCTTCTTTTTTATTATTATATTCAGATGGTTTTCTTTTCTCTTGTGGTGTCATAGCATTAAATAATAAGATGTAATAATTAGTGTGATTGTGTGAGGGAGTGTTAAGATGGTTTTTAGTTTTATTTTTTTTATTTTTTTTTCCTTTATAAGTTAATTTAAATTGTTATTGTTATCAAGAAGTGATGGTTTTCATGTAAGCATGAATTTTTGTAGTCTCGAGAGAATTTGTTATTGTTAATTGGATTTTAATTGCTGATTCCTCTTTTTCTTTTTCTGTGTATCGTTTTGATATTATTTTATTTTTTAGTAATTTGTAGAGAATCCTAAAACTTTGGAGATTTTATGCACCGAATCTTAAATATTCGCTGAATCTTTTTAAAAGCATATAATGAAAAGTATTTAAACACTTTAGGGTTTGCTTGAGAAAATCGAAAAATTTGAAACTCTGGTCGAAAACATTCAAAGTCTTGCACTAGGAGTACTGAAATTTTTTTAATCACTCAATCAGAAAATATTAGCAATCACAATACAAAAATTGTACTTATTTTTTTTTCTTAAAAAACAGACCTTCTCTTTCTTAGCTTTCTTTTTATGCAAAATGGGTACAGGAAAAATGATAATTGAAGATTCTTAGAAATTTATATATCGAGTAATATTTAAAATTAGATATACAAATGCTAGCTTTACATATATTGGCCTTTTAACCTAGTGGTATTTGGTATAAGTTTTTATTCTTGAGATCCCGTATTTGATTCCCCATGTTGTTAATGTTCTATTCACTGTCTTATTGTAATCAATGAAAAAAAAAAAAAAACCTTTAGATGTATATAATAATGCTATATTTATTATAGAATTTACTTCTCGAGTTGGATATATATTATTATAATAGTAATCAATTTTTGTATTGTTACTTTTAATACTTAAATTAAATTTGAGTTTTATTATCACTAAAACACCACTGGATTATAGTCATTGGGGTGATAACCAATGACTACTTGACACGTTCCTTTTTTTTATTTAAAAAAAATTATTAGCTAGATAATAACCAACTGAACCTAATATCTGCATTTAATATTTTTTGGAATCCACATAGCAATGGTAAAGCTAAAAGAAAAAAAAAAGAGAGGGTATTTTATTAAAATGTAAATATTAAACTAAATAATTTAAATTAGAAAAAAGAAAAGGGAGGAAAGGATGATAAAAAGACTGTCTGTGTCTATCATAGAACGAAGATAACCAAAACACCAATAATTTAAGAGTTACAATAGGAATTTTCTATATTAATTTTTGTTATATACTTTTAATTAATTTATATTTGGATGCAGTAATTAAAATTATAAGAAAATAACGTTGTAAATTACATTATAAATGATTAAAAATTCAATAATTTTTATTATTAATATAAAAATTAATAAGAATCAAGAGGATCAAAATACACGGAGATGTACTGTACTAATATCTCACCGTATCAGTGGGAGGATCTCACAGCAGAGTCCACTTCAACCTTTTACCCGAGGTTCATTAATTGGCTTGTATGTTGTGGTCCTATTTTTTCCACTTAACTATAATAATTAATTTTTTAATATTTCAATCTTTAATCAATTAATTATAATTGTTAATCATTTTTTATTTTTGATTTTTAATATTTAATATAATTATTTTAACAAATCAAATTGACAGTTTTAATAATCTTATTTTTTAACCTTTATCATAGAGTTTTTTTAATTATTATAAATATTACAAGAGTTAAAAAAAAAATCAAATTAAAAAAAAGAAAAAAATAAGCCTTTGAATGTATTATCAATAAAATCAAAGTAAATCAATTACCACATTAACTCCCATCAAATAAAGAATAGAATATAGTGCTTTAATCAAAATCCAAGTAACATTAATATATGTAAACTGTATATATAATATATTTATAAACATTGAATATTAATTGTTAATTATCAATTTTATGTTATAAACTAAAATCGAAAATCAAAAAAATAAAAATCATAATCCTAAACCAAAATGACCTAAAATTAACCATATTTTTTAAATGATTTTTAATTTAATTTAATTTTTAGTTTTTATTGATTTTTTTAACACCCTGCCGCCTACGACCTGGTTCGGGCAGCCAATCGAACTTTCTAACGGCCCAAGCCCATAAATAAAAGACGAAATCCACTTCAAGATACGAACTTTAAAAGACACGCTCTCTCTCTCTCTCCTCTCTCTCTCCCACTTCCTCTGCAACAATGCAACCTTCGAACTTGAGTTGAGTCAGACCGACATCTAAGAGTGTGAGCTGAGTCATCCCAGTTTCAACAAATCAAGTTGTTTCGGTAAGCTTTATTTCTTTTTCTTCTGTCCTTTTGGCCAGTTAAATCTTTTCGTTTATTAATAGTAAGGGTCATATATATATATATATATATAATCTGCAATCTGCGTATATATTTTAGAGTATATTAGAATGCAGAAAACTGAATCTGTTATCACGTTTCTGATCAATCATTACTATAATTATAGTAGGATTCCAATTAATAAACAATTTTTCGTGTTTGTAATTGTACTTGTACCCCGTGATAAGTTTTTTTTTTTTTTTTTTAATTTTTTAATCAATGTATATAGGCATCGTCCTTAATAAGTTATGCAACTTCATTGACGTCCTGAAAAATTCAATAATTGTGGTCCCTTATGTATGTCTGAGGATATAAGTGTACAATTACAAAAAATTGATTTAGGAAGTGTTCGATTGAAGTTGGTTTGATTCACCCTTTTTGTTTTCAGTTGATCTTTACATCACATTGTTAGTCAATCCTATGGTTGAGTGGGTCAGGCCCCTGTGCTTTACGAAAAATGTTCAAATAGTACCATGTACACATGGTGTACAATTAACAATCATATATTGATACGTGGAAGGGATAGTGTGTAGAACCGTCCCTGATTTATGAATATGGTTATATGTCAAAATTTGATTGGTATATCAGGTTCCATGGCCTGACAGTTCTATCGAGTAGTAAGGCTTGCATAGATCCTGCAACTGCTTGGGTGCATATGGATTTTGATAGTGAGGATTGCACTGCTTAATGATATTTGATGTGAATAAAAATATCCTGTTAAAAACTTGAGTGAAATGGTTTCTTTCTTAAAAGATATAACCATTTTCTCATTCTTAATCAATTTATGTACGTCAGTGGTCTCCTGGACACCAATGACTAGCCACATCACCATAATATTTAGCAATACTAGAATTTGACCAACCTTGCTTGGCTCCTCCAGCCCCTATTCATGATTGAGGCCCCTTCTGTTGGGGTGAGCAGGATCAATCTTTGGTAGTACATCAATCAGTCACTAGGTTTCGTAGGGACAAACAATAAACATCAAAGCATATATGAAGAAGAAAAAATGAATGAGGGCACTGTTATGATAGAATTACTCATTGTTCTTGTTTAGCTGTTATGATTGTTTTATTTTATCTTATAAATGTTCTTGTTTGGAGGTATTAAGGAGCAAAAGCAACACATTCCTTGGAATTGACGGCCTTTCTGTGCTTTTCATTTTCGTTTTGATGACTGAAGAAAATGTTGCCGGGTTGGAAAATCCAGAAACTGCCCTGCAGAGTAATCTGGATGGACAAGAAATCCTTGAGATAAAAGGGGAAGATGAGGAATTGCACAAGCTTCTAGTTCCTGACACAAAGGATCTTCCTACCACTCCGCCCTCGGCTGTGGAAGCAAATTTTGCTGCTTACTTTGCCCATGGTTAGCATATGTTGTAATTTTTTCCTATGCTTTTAAAGGCAATGTGGATTAAAAAAGGGAATTACATTTGCAGATTTTATGAAACCAGGACATGATCAATATATCTACCGCCATGCAAATGGGTATATATCCACTCTTTATTACTTTATTCTGTTTTTGTTTTTCATAGGATTTTTACTCTTTATATCCACGCAAAAAGGAATGTAAATCAATTTTTTAATGTTTTTTTTTTTTTTTGGGACAATGTTGATGAAAGAAAAGTTTGTGTGTAATTGGATTGGCTCCATCCCATGTTGTGTTCAAAGATGATGGAGGCGTCACGGCAGTTGATTACAATGTTGGCAAGTCTGACCGCAGTGGCTTGAAGGTCACTGGGAAGCGCAAGAGGGTATTTTAACATGTCCTATTTCCTTAAGTGTATTGCAAAGTTTGGTTCGAAATCACCTATTGAGTTCTTGACGTGGTTTGCTTTTGGTAGAGCAGAATGTAAACTGTCTGGTTTAATTCATTGCATGTAATGATGCTATTTCGTTTAATCTATGCAACCCCATAAGTGTTCTATTTTGTCATATATGTATGTTATCTCCTTATCAGGATTCAAAGGTACTGTTGATCGGATATTGTTGCTTAGGTGAGAGTTGACCAACTGGAATGCCATTGTTTCATTTGCATATTCTCTTTGTTTCCCTGTTTTGATGATCAGCACTCATTTTGGGGGGAAAAAACCAAGTTCAAACTTTTGAGGGTGTTAGGGGTAATTAAACTTTTGCTATTTGCTTATTTGAGAGTGACATGTTGAAGCAGACATTGAAAAAGAGTTTTAGACTTTTCAGGCTGGTATGAAGTAAATGTAGTCATAATTTATTTGTTATGTTCATTCCGCCATGAGCAAAGCTGCTGATTTGAGAGGACTTGGTTCTTTTTTTCCATTTATTATGTTCAGCTCAGAGAGTTATTTGTATCTTATATTCTCTTTGCAGAATGCACAACACTTTGAAGCCAATACAGCATTGTGCAAAGTCTGCACCAAAGATAATTCTTATATTGTTAGGTATCTCTAATTTGTTTAATCTTCTAAGTATGTTCTTCAGTGAATGATCCAAATAATCATATGTTCACACTTGCTTTTTTCCCTGCTATTTCATTCTTTTGGCTATTTCTGGCAGGTGTTGTGTAAAAGGTTCTCTATTGGAAGTAAATGAAAGACTCATCAAACAACCGGAGTTGCTTAATTCATCGGTAACTAAAATTTCTTTTACTGGCTCATCAAAATCTTATTTAAGAAAACAAAGCCTGGTGCACAATGCATTTTGTAATGCAATTTGCTTATTCAATGAGAGTAATTAGGGGGATCTTGTTCATACTTTTGGGTGCATTAGGGATCTATATCCTTTAAAAACCTGGATCTTATGGTTCTAGAATAATTTGGCAGCATTTAGTTATAAAAAATTTGTAAGACTAGATTGGATAAAAATTGTAATCTCTTATTTGGTTTATTATACCTTATGGATGATGGTATAAAACCTCAATTTGCTAGACAAATCAAGCTTTTTTTGAAAAATCCCAAATCAACCCTACTTTCACCATTATTTCTCTCATGCTTGTAGCTTTTGCTCAGCTTTAATTGTACTTATAATATAAAAAATTATCTAAATAAATGTAGGACAATATAAGGGAATAATTGTCAAAATATACATTTTTTGTTGTACTTGTATATATCAAATAATGGATATATTACAAAAAATTGTATTTAGTACTGTATATACTAAACATAATACAAGAGAATTGTGCCATTTGGTATTATTATACTTTACTATCCAGTTTTCCTGATCCTATTCAATTCTTATATTCAAACGCTACCTAAATCACAAGTCTGAGTCCTTTCATTGATATTCTGTAACATTCTACCATGGTGGAAAAGGCAATGAAATGATGAAGACTTACAACTGTAAAATCACCTAGTCCAACCTCCACATATTTTGATTTCATTATTCTCCTTCTGTATGATGGTAGAGGACATGGAAAGATGATTCTTATGGAGACATGTAGCTAAGATTCTTGTTGGGTAATGATTGTATTTAACTACTAATCAGGATAATATAGTGTGGGAAGACAATCTTTTTGGATCAATTTAATTCAAGTCCACTGGAATTCATTGAACTTCTTGAGGAAAGATGGCATGGATATGTATGGCTGAATTGGTATAAGTATGAACCTTATGCTAGCTAACCCATTCAAGGGATTGAAATGTTGCTATCCATTTAAGTTGCATTTAATACAAGTTTATGGGCATTTTCACTCTAGTTTACCATCTCCAGTCACTGGCTGTCAGTGCCCCCTCCAGCAATGACTACATTGATACAAACTGAATTATGAAATATATTATTGAAAGTTTATAAAAAGCTGTGAAACTAATGCACCCTTATTGTCTCTTGTAGTCTAGAGTTCAAAATTATATGTATTTTCATACAATTGAGTATAGTTAGATTATATCATCTAATGCTATGGGCCTATAGTATTACGATCTTACATTACTTGATTTGTATTAGATTGGTGTGTTTGCAGTGGCAACAACGAGCTAGCAACATAGTTGGTTTATATAGTGGAAGTTTGACAATGATACAGGGAGAATATTGAGTAATGTCTCACCAAAGAAAAACTTCTTCTAAAAATTAAGACGTGAATATTCTTTTGTGCATTGTGCCATTACCATATTACTTTGTCCAGTACACATTCCCATTTTCCCTTTATAATGTTGCAGGCTGACAGAGAGGGGTATATTGCTATCATTATGCCTAAACCATCAGATTGGCAGAAAGCAAAGTCTTCATTTCTAGGGTTTGAAGAATACAAGAAGCTAAAAGAAGCATGATAAGTTATGAAGCACAAGTTTTGTGGTGTCACAAATGGGGATTGGTGGGGGTCGAGTCTGGATACTCAGGAGTCGCAATAAGCAGTCTCTTACCAAACATCAAAGCATAAAAGCTTGGCCTAGTCGTTATATAGTCATATTAATAACAATTTTGGGGTCTTCCTTTGTTCCTGCCTGGTATGTAGCTAACCTCTCATGAATTTTAGTTGAGTTATAAACTTTTTACATTTCACGGAAATTTTGATTTGAAATTTTATTTAAGAAAACTTTTGTCACCCCCTTATGGCAAATCATGTTAGGGCACACGACGGGTGGTGGACTCTTCTGAATCTTACCTGTAATGTTATTGTGGTACATAATAGGTCAAGACTCCAAAAGCAAAATTAAGTTAAATGCAAAGACCTTGTTTTTGGCTGATATTAGTTTTTATGTTCTAGATATTATCATGGTTTTTTCTTTTCTTTGGTGTACATTAGCTAGGCAATAGAGTGCTTGTGTTAGTAATACATGTAGACTGGATTGCATATCAAGGAATTTTGATTGTGAACCTGGTAACTTGCAAAAAATGCGTCCTTCTTGAGCCAGTGATTACATTTTCGTATTGGTTAATCTCTACATTAGTAAAAATTATTCATTGAGCTAGTTCTCCTTTTGGGGCTTGCCATGAGGATTAAGCCACATCAAATCAATGTTGTTTATGTTATTTTGTAAAATAGTAACATAATAGACAAGGGATCTGTGCTTAGGTGGCTTGGCTTTGATGGCCACCCATGCCTTTAACTGGCCAGCCACAACCATTTTAGAGGCTTATAAAATGGCTGCTAACGCCATTAGAGGCTTATAGTAGACCAGCAAATAGGCTATGGAAACAACCTGTGGCCTCCTCAGCAATGGAAGACTGTCAGTTATAAAGAACTTCTACTGATATGTTGTTTTCATCAGGTTATTGACTATTCTATCATATCATTTGCCTTTTGGTACCATTGCAATATGTAGCAAATCGCATTTCAGCTATGTAAATGCAGAGGTTGAAAGAATAATAAGAAAATTATGTCCTTATTATGTACATCCTCAAGTGTTGGGAATCCTCCTTTAACTGGAGCATTCCCTGTGAATTCGTTCCTGCCTTTCCGGGCAATCCAAAGAATAATTAATAGATTGCCTAGAAAGCCACTGCATTAGATGCTACGCTACATAGAATTGCTTTATTTACATGATGAACATCTTCTAACCTAATCCTATGACATCACTAAGGGCCTTTTTTGGTTCGTTATTTTGTTATTGTTTTGGTATTGTTTTAGTGTCAAACAAAAACTGAACTGATACTAAGCCAATACTGATATGATACCAATAAAAAACTGACATTTTACTCGTAAACTGATCATATTAAACTAATATTAAACTGATACTAA
This sequence comes from Combretum micranthum, assembly GCA_024138025.1. Taxonomy (NCBI): domain Eukaryota; kingdom Viridiplantae; phylum Streptophyta; class Magnoliopsida; order Myrtales; family Combretaceae; genus Combretum; species Combretum micranthum. The sequence goes on along the minus strand of JAMXBD010000242.1, from coordinate 132,329 downwards.
TACCGAATCGATATTGATAAAAAACTGATAATCCAAAAAAGGCCCTTAATATGACAAAGGATCAATGCTCCATTTACAAAGGGTTTTCCCTTTAGATATCTACTGTTACTTGTATTATAGACCTTCTCGCGCTGTTTACATCGAGAAAGCATAAGCAGATATGCTTTTCAAGCTCTTGTGCTCGCTCCATGAAGTTGCTGTCACGAACCTCGAGCTCCTTGACAACTAGCTTCAAGTGCGCACTACTCATGTTTCCTGCGCATATATTTACAGTAGTTTTTATACGATCTGCCTCGTTGCGCAATCTTCTCAGCAGACTATTCACGGTATCGAGATATCCAATCATCACAAACGTGCCCTTTGCAGCCTGATCAAGCTGTGCACTCGGTATACCCGGGGGGTTGTCCTTTCAGATTTTTTAGCAACTGAAATCGCAGTACAGGAAACTACTAGTCCCCATTTTCCAACCTTCTTTAATAGCCTTAGGAATCTCCTCCTCCTTACCTTCTTGAGCTTTGACGTCAATCTCTGAAATAGTGTCGTGTAATGATCTCGAATACCATCAAATTGTCTTGCACAAATAGCCTGCAATGGGTTTTCCAGCTTTGCAAATTCCACTAGCTCTGTGTATTGGAAGACTCAGTTCATTTGTCTTCCTTCCAACATTCAGTCCTTTGGCTCTCTTGATTGCCTTCTGGATTTTCCGATAATTAGCACGGGTTTTATAGACACTTAGAAGGAGCTCTTCACATTCACGGCATGCACTCAAGCCGGCATCAAAGAAATCGACTAGAATAGGATGGAGATTTCTACTTTCCATCATTCTATTAATGATTTCTGGCTGGGGTTCAAGTAGATTCATCAAGAGATGCAAGCTTAAACTGTGCCTTGATGAACCTGTGCTGACCAACTGTCTTTGAACCCTGTCATGTATTTCCATGTAGGAATCACTTCTAAACGCATCCTTGTATTCCTTATTGACGCCGGTGTCACTGCACCTATTTGAGCTTTCCAGGCTTCCTCTCGGCGTTTTATCTGAGTACATATAGAGGGGAGAACATCATCGGTAGAACAAACCGAAACCTTGATGAAAAACCATGACTATGAGTTAGTATTGTTTGCTGCAAAATGTTATGTTAACCGATGATGTTTTCGCACTTTCCATTATCTAATCGGGGGGGAACACACTCACCATTCCTTTCGGGGCAAGATTTGAAACCAGAGCACAACATGTTCCTAATGAGTCGTCATTGACTTTCTAGGAAAATTTCTATGCACTATGGTCTTTTAATTTCAAATCCTAGGTTCCGTTATATTGAGCGCCAAACTCATGCACTTAGTACGATCAGCCACAAAACAGGAAAGTAAACTGACGTGGAAATGGTTTCCGCTTAAGATTATCCACTTATTCATGTGTTTAAAATCTGTCCCTAAATTTACCAACCATAGTTAGAGGTGAAAAGATTCCTAAAGTATTACATAACATATATGTATGTACTACTGATAGATAAGTATTAACCAAATTTAACATGCCATGGTATTTATAAAATTGAAATGATAGTTGTTTACAAAACTATCTATGTGTTTGTATATAAATGGTATTTATCTCCTATTCATATATAATTGTGTGTGTCAATTATTATGAAGTTCAAACTCAATTGAATAAATTATTCAAATCGTATGAGCTCAAACTGCATTATAGTCGAATCAAACTCAAAACGACTATTTCATGTATTATGTAAAAAATTTGCCTACAAAGAAACTCGAACCTAATTTAATAAACTATATGGATAGCCTAATTCGAAGCTGTTATTGCCTAATCAAAGTCGTATGGATATTAAGTTAACTTCAGATGATGTGCAAATAAATTTTACTCATTTACGGACTATATAAATTGGAGTAGCTAAGAGTATAAATTGTTTAAATCTCTTTAAATGGGGTGATTTTTGGATAAAGGCTTCATCCTACGATGATTTTTCTCATTCACTTCTTGTCAACTATCTGCTTTCATGTATAGTCCACAATTTACGCAAACCGTCATTGATTTAGTATATAATGGAACAGACGAAATGAAGAATACAAAATAGTTTAGAAAACTATGTCTTTAAGATAACGCGACATTAGATATTATAAATTTATAAACATGTTGCTAGTGATAGTCACAATCCCATGTGAACAATTTCTTTGTCAACCCAAATTTTGCAATTTATGTTTTTGGTGGATGAATACCAGGCTATTTATAAATGCGATTAAGGTGAGGTGCAATATATTACACTTTTCCTAGAAATCTTAAATTCGGGATTATTTGACGAAAGAAAGGCTATGATCATCGAAGTAAGAAAAAGGGTTAAGTAGGCATCACACAATTTCAAAAAATAGCATAATTGCAGCTCATCCTTGAAAAATATTGAGAATACAGAAATTTCTTCAATGAGGTACCAAGTTTGTATATTGTAATTATTTTTCCTAAGATGAACTTACGATTTAATTTAAGATTCTGATTAATTAAAAAATTTAAGGTTCTTGATTGATTTGACATTATTTCAATAGTAGATATGGCTCAAATTAAGTGATCAATAAGGGTAAAAGGAAAATTGCATATTGATACAAAAAAATTTACTTACCAGTATTGCATAGCAAGGAGTGAAACACTTGCCTACCCACTTTTAAAAAAAAATTATCTAAATAAAAATAAGATGATTTTAACTATATAACTACCAACACAAAATCATATTTAAAACCCGCTGACTCATATTATTCTTAAATAATCACATTATTAAGATGCGATTTAGTGAAATGTATACATCACTGAATGCATCGCATGTCATAAATACGATTCATGAAAGTTATCAATTAACAAGTGAATGGCATCTTAAAGAGGAAATCCCTGTAATGACATTAGAATTGCATTTTTAAGACACGATTTTGCTTCAGTATTGATAATCTTACAATTTCTTCTATAGAAAGGATAATTTCACAATAGGCTAGCATTTTCTTAAAAGATGTAAATACCTTGGCAAATTCTAGATTAATATCCTCTCTAAAACTAAAAGGGACTATTCTCTTTCCTTTTCCACCAAGTTGTGTGTTTTCCTGAACTTATAAATTCAGGGTTGTTTGTCTTCTTGATGCATCGGTACAAATGCTCAAAATAACACTTGTAGATTCAACTTACATGTACCATCCATTTAATATAAAATAATTACTTTAGAATATATTATATTTTTTATTTATTTTCAAAATGAATGAAGAGCATTTATTTTTAATAATCTATTTATTTAAAAATAATGAAATTAATAAATAAAATTTTATTTATTAAAAAAATAATCAAATAAGGGTATAATAGTATTTTGAATTTTATTCCAATTTAATTATGCAGTTAATAAATTGAAATGAACGTCCGAATATGTATTATCAATATTAAAATTTTAGATGAGGTAAATATTATAATACATCATTTTTAATTTATTACTAGTAATACTATTCATAAGATATAACTTTTTTAATCCTCACCAATTTCCTAATTTAAGTAATTTAAGTAAATTGGCTTCTTTTCGGTATACTTCAATGTATTTTATAATGTTCATTTTATGTATGCTTTTTTTGTATTTTTTAAATTTAAAATTGAGTAGTAGAGTTTTTATTTTAAAAGGAAAACATAGCCTTAGATCCTCTGTAAGAATGGATGTCTTAATTCAAATATGAAAGCATTTCTACATACGAAGTAATCAATTTGCAGAATCACTACGATTCTTATATTAGTATATGATGAGAACAATATAACCGTAACGATCCATGGCTCAAAGAAGTAGGATCGAACCTTATAATCCTATCGCCAAAATCGTCGATTAACTTAAGGTTTTTAATGGTTTTTTCTTCAACAAATAATTTTTTTTCTTCCTAATTCTTTTGCTTTATTTCTTTTTCCAACTAGAGTAATAGGTTTTGTTTGGCGAGTACGTGGGAACTTTCCCAAGGTCGGGTCTATCTTTTTGCAGAGAATATGTCTATCTCCATGCTAGATATTTAAATTCCAATTTCTTTTGGTTTATTTTATAAGTAATATATATTCTCTAATGCACGGAAACGGTGAAATCTTCATAATTTAGCCTTTCGAGAGAATCCAGGATGTAACGTCTACTGTTGGAAAATCTGGAACTTGGTAAGATTTTACAAAGGAAAATACAAGAAAGCGGTGTGCTTGTCTGCCTGATTCATCGGTGCAAATGTCCAAATTAACGCGTGTTTTGTGCGTTCAGTATACTTCTTGATGCTTTTTGTCCATGGGGAATAAAGGATTATCCGTGCTTACTCTCACGACTCTCATGAAAATATTTGGTGGGGAAATTGTAAAGACATCTTATTACACGTTGCAATTATGTTTTTTTTCTTTTTTTTAATATTCTTTTGAAATGTATAAACCCTTAAATTTGCATATTAAATGGATCTTGTCCATACTTATTCCATTGAAGTCTGGATCTTCTGATTAAAGGATAATGAAAAACAATTGGGAATCCTTTCATTGACAATTCTGCAACATTCTGGCGTAGTGGCTAAAGAGATGAAACGATGAAAAGACATGAAACTGTAAATATCAGCCTGTCCATGTTGGAATTTTTGCCACAAAAGAAAAGAGTGAGAATAAAAATTATTATAGAAACTGCTAATTGTTTTATTGATTCCTCAATTGATACAAATAGCACACCTTTGAATAGGATTACATAAGAGATAAAGTTTATTTCAATATCTCAACATGATAAGAATAAAAAAAAAAACAACAACTTCGAATAACCATTAAATAAAAAATAAAAACATAGAATCAAAATAGCTTTTCTAAATATATGAAAATAAGTGACAAAAGATAGATCCATTACTTTTATATCATATTCACTTATTTTGAATCATTATCCAACGCTCCACCTTGATTCAAAATTAAAAAATAAAATTCAAATTTCATGGTTATTGAGTACTTCACTCAAATCTTTTCAATTTTGTGAAGCACTTCCTTTTGTTATATGATGCACTTCTCATAAAAAAACCTTGTTGATGCACTTAATCATCAACTCTTGGAGCACGTCTTTTTAAAACCTTTTTCTTGGTGCATTTCTCACCTTCTACCTTCTACCTTCTCACCATAAAAAAGGAAAAAAAAAAAGTATTTCTACAACCACATGCGCCATATTTATATGTTCTTCTTCATTTTTCATTCAGCAATTTTCCTATAAATGTCAAGATCTCTTACACTTGAAACATTGAAACTTCACGCACTCTCTCTTTTCATTAAAAACATCATAAGCCCTCAAGACCTATGAAGCTCCGATACCTTGTTGGTATTTTTAGCATTAAAAGAAAAGAGTAAAAAGAAAATTATTACAAAAACTGTTGATTGTTTTATTGATTCCTCAATCAATACAAATAGCATGCTCTTAAATAGGATTACACAAGAGATAGAGTTTATCTCTATATCTCAACACGATAAAGATGAAAAAACTTCACTTAACCACTAAAAAAAAAAAATAGAAACATGGAATCAAAATAGACTTCCTAAACACGGAAATAACCGACAAAAGACAGACCCACTACTTTTAAATCATATAAACTTATTTTGAATCATTATCCAACAGCTCGTGCTCGCTTCACATATGTTTTGGTTTCATGATTCCCTTATGAATGATTGTAAGGGCCAAAGGCATGGAAAGAATATTCCTATGTGGACATTTGTAAACAAGTTAAAAGTATCTAATCAATAGATGGAATCATCAACCTACTTGTGAGGATGTGAAGATGACAAATTGCAAAGAAGGAGAAGATACTTGAAACAGAGTATAGATGTGTAAGTGTTTCTTGTATCTATTTTTTTATCATTGTTTATTATGAGAATTTATATCCTACTATAGTACATGTGTGAGTAAAATATGCCTTCCCCCCAAGTAGAACTTGATAAAAATCCTATCTTGATGGAAACTTCATGTCAAGTAGAAATTCCCACTGGCTTAGTTAGAAAATTAGTAAGCTAATGATAAGAAGAGATATCAGGAAGAGAAAGAAAACCAAAATTGATATGATCTTTGGTAAAATGCGCATCTACTTCAATATGCTTGGTGCGAGCATGAAAACAAGGATTTTCCATAATTTGTTCAACTAATTGACTATCCGTAAAAAGTATAATAGGGGGAGAAATGGAAAGCACGTAAAATGTGAAGTAAGAATGAAAACTAGAGCAACTCCTTAGTTGTAGAGGTGATACTGTAATATTGAGCCTTAGCGAAGACGTAGCGACCGTGATTTGCTTCTTTGTCTTTCTTGAAACAAGGGAGGAACCAAGAAAAACAAGAAAGCAAGTTAAAGATTTCCAATTGACAAGCGACGTACCCCAATTCGCATCAGAGTAAGCAGACAAGGTTAAGGATGAATTAATAGAATAATACAAGCCAAGACCAATTGAACCTTTTAAGTAACAAAGCACATGATAAGCAACCTGTATATGTTGATATGCGAATAAGAAACGAATTGACTGAGTTGTTGAACAGCAAGGAAAAGTCAAGTCGCGTAAGAGCCAAATATAAAAGCTTGCTAACAAAACAGTGATCCAATGATGCATCCTTCAACATGTTGCTAGATGTATTATCTAAACAAACATTAGATGGAAAAGGAATGTGCAAAGTTTTTGCAACTGTAAGCCTTGCCTCAATGAGTATATCAAGTGCAAACTTGCGTTGATTGATGTAAAAACCATACATTGTACGATAAATTTGGACTCCCAAAAAGTACCACACATCACCCAAATCTTTAATAGCAAAGGCATAATCTAAGGAATATTTCAACTCAATGATATCATTTAAATTGTCTCAAGCAATTAAAAGAACATCCACATAAACTAATACAACCAAAAATCCATGACGAGTCATCTTTGTGAAAAGGGAATGATTATGCCGTGGCTAAGAAAATCCACAAACAATCAAATGACAAGTGAGTTCTTTGTTCCATTATCTAAAGGCATGTTTAAGAGCATAGAGGGAATGAAGCAACTTACAAACTTTACCAGAAGGAATACTAGAACCATCAAGAGGTAACATGTAGATTTCCTTGTCAAGATGTCTATAAAGAAAAGCATTATTTACATTAAGTTGATGAACAGTCCATCCTCGAACAGCGGCTAAAGCAAGAACAAGTCTCACAATTGAAAGTTTGGCAAAAGGTGCAAAAGTATATGTGTAATCAACCCCTTCAACTTGATTATAACCTTTAGTAACAAATCGAGCTTTATACCTTTCAATAGTCCCATTAGATTTCTACTTAACTTTAAACACCCACTTACTACTAATAGCTTTCTTAGCTATAGGAAAATTAGTGACCTCCCAAGGCTGATTTGACTTTAAAGCTAACAATTCTTTTTGCATCACATCAATCTAATGAGAGTCATGTTTAGCTTTGTGATATGAACAAGGTTCATCTATTGTAATTACATATGCTGAAGAAACCACATAGTCTTTCGGATAAGGTTGGAATGTTTGAGGAGAAAAAAGATGATAACGAATGAGATTAGTGGATGAAGATACATAAGCATCACTTTCAACCATATGCACAAAATCCTTTAGCCAATGTGGTGGTCATTTAATTCTTGTAGACTGTCGTAGCATGATAGTATTAGACGAAGAAGGATCTGAATCATGTATCATAGGTGATGAAGACAAATTGGAAGAATCAATATTAGAGGAATATGAAAACCGAGATGGAAATAATTGTGTATGAGAGATAGTGTTTAGTAGATTAAAACATGAAGATGCAAGGGACTTATGAAAAGGAAAGACACTTTCATAAAATTGCGCATCATGACTAACAAATTTATGATGTGTATCTAAGTCAGAGAGTTTATACCCTTTTTGACCAAAAGGATATCAAAGGAACACATAACATCTACTTCTTGGATCAAATTCATCCCTTATATGGTTTAAAGTAGCAGCAAAGCATAAATAACCAATGACTCTTAATTCATGATAACTAGGAGATTTGTGAAAAAACATTTCGAAGGAAGATTTCTAGCTAAGAACTTTGAGAGGCATTTTATTGACTAAATGGGTGGCTACTAAGATACATTCACCCTAAAATGATTTTGGAAGATTGGCTTGAAACTAAAGTGCCCTTACTATGTCTAGGATATGACGATGTTTCCTTTCTACAACCTCATTTTGTTGAAAAATGTATATGATACGCCATTGATGAATTATACCCAGGTTGCTAAACAAACTTTGACAAGAGGTAGAAAGAAATTCCATACCATTATCAGTCCTCGCAATTTTAGTGACACCATTGAAATGATTTTTAAGATAAGAAAGGAAGGTAGAAACAAAATGAATAGTCTGGTGTTTGTGTTTCATAAGGAAAGTCCATGAACAAAACGTGTTATCATCTACAATGGTCAAGAAAATTTTATCACCAGATATAGACGGTGTGTTAAAAGGACTCCAAATATCCAAATGTATCAAGTCAAGGGGTGAAGAAGCACTACAATTTTTTGAGACAAAAGGAAGTTTATGAAATTTTGCAAACAAACAAGCATCACATTACATTGTGTTCATTACAATAAGAAATGTGTATTAAATGAGACAATGAACTCAAAGAAATGTGACCCAAACATCAATGAAGAAGATCAAATTCAATTTGATTACAAGTATTATTAGTGTTTACATCAGGAGAAATATTATTGACAACAAAATCAGTGTGACTAAAAGAATTAAACGCACCACTCAAGCTAAAAGCTTGAAGTACATACAACCTTGATTTCACCTCTACATCAAGTATGGTTTGTTTAGAATGTAGGTCCTGAAAGGTACATTTAGTTGATTGACAAGCAATTGTTAAGGCATGATATTTCAATAAACTACTACCTGATAGTAGATTAAAATGAAATTTGGGTACTAAAAGAACTAGAGTAAGGGTAATGCAAGTATTTAGTTTGACATTTCCAACAATGTCAACACTTTTGATTTGACCATTGGGTAATCAAATTTTTATTGGTGTTTGAAAGAACTTGATGGCTAATCAAAATTGATGAATAAGGGGTAATGTGGTTCGTAGCTTCTATATGACAATCCATTTACTAAAATCCATTTGAAGTTAAAGTATGTGTTTTACTTGCAAAATTAATCATGATTTAATTAGCCGCTGGTGCATCTTTCAACACCTTCAAGACTTCTTAACAAACACGTGAGACCAAGTCTGCATTATCAATAGTTTGTGATGAAGTCCCTACTTCATTGCATGCAATATCATCCAAAGGATTGTCAAGAGACTCTACATGTGATGTTAAACATAGAGATTTGTTGATTTGCTTGTTCCCTTTGAACCATTTGGGATAACCAACTATTTCAAAAAATGTGTCTATTGTGTGACTTAACTTCTTACAATGATTGCAAAAGAATATTCCTTTTCTTTCCTTTCTAGCAACTACTGAAGATTTTGAAGCTCCTTTAACCAAGAATGCTGTATTAATGTGATTTGATCTTCCCACGTATTCAGTCAACTATTTTTGTTTCTCAATTGGGCATACTATATAATATGCTTTATTAACACCTGGTAGAGCATTTGTAGATAATATTTGACTTTTAACATGACCAAATGTATCATTCAACCTTAATAAAAATTGCACAAGGTGATTTATTTCCTCTAAATCTTGCCATTTTTGTTTCAAATTACATCTACATTATTCAATAGCTCTATAATCACAAACTAGATGTTCGAATAAAGTATTAAGCCATCCTAAAGTCTCTTGAGTTTATTAAGTATTCAATAATTGATGAACTTCCTTGTTTCATATTTGCAATATCAAATTGCAATTTATATACTAGCATATAGGAATGCATTAGCCAACTCCTTAGACATTGTATTCAAAAGCCAACACCTAATCATACAATCATTTCAAATCCATTTCTCAAATTCAACATCATTTTCTTGAGGCGGCAAATACCTACCATCAATAAACCCTAACTTTGCTTTTGCACCTAAGGCAAAACGAATTGAATGACTCCATCCATGAAAATTCTTTCCATTGAAAAATAAATTTGTAAGTAAAACTCCTAGATTATCTGATATATAATATGGATTACTATATGCATTTTCAATTGAAGTAATTGTTGCACTCGACATTTTTATTTCTACTGAAGAATAAATAGCACCACCAAAAAACAATAAGAACAATTAAGGATTTGGTAGTCGGACCTGCTCTGATACCATGTAAACAAGCTAAAGGGTATCTAATCAACAGATGAAATCATCTACTTACTCATGAGGATGTGAAGTTGACAAATTATGAAGGAGAAGATACTTGAAATAAAGTATAGATGTGAAAGTGTTTGTATTATCTATTTTTGTTATAAATGTTTCCGATGAGTATTTATATCCTACTATAGTACACGTGTGATACAATCTTACATGTGTGAGTAAACTGAAATAAATATATAATAAATATTCCATCAACATTTAGCTAAAATTCTTGTTAGGGAATAATTGTATTTTGCTACTAATTAGGATGAATGAGGCCTTGTATGGAAAGTGTGGTCTTACGAATGCATGAGAAACATAACTTCTTGAAGAAACATGGCATGCGTGTGCATGTCAGAATCAAAACATTTTATGTGAAATATTTATTTTCATACAATTGAGTTTGGCCAGATGGTATCATCGAATGTTGTGGGACTATGGTATTATTATCTTACCTTACTTAATTTAGATGAAGTTAGTAATGCTACTTGTAGTAGCAACAATGCTTAGCAACATAGTGGATTTATGTTGTGTAAGTAAACCATTAGATAGGCAGAGAGCAAAGTCTTCATTTCTAGAACTTAAAGAATATAAGAAGCTAAAAGAAGCAAGTTACTAAGTGATGAACCAAGGGTGGTTAGAACCTTATTTTGATGAGAAAATGTATTGTACAAATACTTCATAACTTAGTTAAGCTACATTTAATAAGAAAAGCTTATTTATGATATATTTAAGCTTAAATGTGCATACATGTGTTTATGTTTGTATGTGTGTTGTGGGCTTGATTGGTCTAATCAAAGTGTAAATCCAAGGCACAACAAATGGAATAAAACAAGATGCACAGACTTAGTCGCGAGTCACGCCGAGGGCTCGGCAAGTTTAACTCTAGGATGTGATAAGTTTAAATCCGAGGCTCGACAAGCACAAAATTGGTTATGGAGTAAATTAAGACACGATGAGTTTAAGGTGAGACAAGTCTAGGGCGTAACAGTTTAAAAAATAGTCATTGTAGACTTTTAAATTCGATCGTTGGAGGTTCTTTTGAAGGTGAATGGCTATATTTTTAAAGCTTATATATATAGAATGTTTTAGGGTGATTTTTAGTAGAGATTAAAGGAGAGATAAGAGAGTAGAGCTTAACTTGCATATATTATGTAAAAATACTCTTTTTTCTGTATTTGTTTCTATTGAGTAAAAGTATCATTCATGAGATTAGTGAGCTAATATTGTAAGGCACTATTCACGTATTTATTTGTGAGTATTCTAGTAAAGTCCTCATATGTTGAGGTACCTATGTGAAGTCCTAAGTATTGGGTAGGCATTGGGTAAAGTTTTCATTGTGAGGCATTGTGTGAGGTCCTTTGTGCTGAGACAATGTGAAGTCCTTTGTTGTGAGGCATTGTTATAAAGTCCTCTTTGTGATGCAATTGTTTTGACTGAATGAATTCCATGAAGTCCTCCTTGAGTGAGACAAATTGTGGACCATTAGGAGGTGGGCCAAACTCCATGTTAATTTTAGTGAAATTTTCTCGTTCCCTTATCTTTTTATTATTATTGTTGTAATTATGCGTAAAAAGATAAAAGAGATAATGGTTGGTTAAATGAGATTAAAATTAGCTAAAAAAACTCACATTATAATTTTCACAATATGTGTGTGTAATCAAGCCTAGTGATGCATGGTTTTTCAACACTAAGTACATTGTTCGCAGTGTCACAAATGGGGATTGGTAGGGTTCGAGTCTAGATACCCAAGAATCATAATAAGCAGTCTCTTGCCAAACATCGAAGCATAAAATTTTGGCTTAATCTTCATATATTCATATTAATATCAATCTTAAGGTCTCTTCTAAATCGTACTTGTAATGTTATTGTATTAGATAATAGATTGAGACTCTAAAAGCAAAATTAAGCTAAATACATGTATCTTATTTTGAGTTGATATCTAGATCTTATGTTGTAGATATAATTGTGGAATTTTTTTACTTCCTGCTTTTTGTGCACATTTACTAGGCAATAGATTGCCCACATTAGTAATATACATGGAAAGTTGGGTGGGAATTTTGATTATAAACCGAGTAGCTTACAAAAAGAGCATTCTTCTTAAGCCAGTAATTACATCTTCATATTGGTAAAAATAATTCATTGATTTGGTTCTCCTTTTGGGCTTGCCATGAGGATTGAGCCATATCAAATCAATGTTGTGCTTGTAAGTTTCTAAAATGTTAACTTTCAAGAGAAAGGATCTTTGCTTAAGTGGCTTGGCTTTAATGCCCATCCTTGCCTTTAAGTGGTCAACCACAACCATTTTAGGGGCTTAAAATGGTTGTTGACAGCATTGGAGGCTTAAAGCAGATTAGCAAATAGCCCCCTCTTCTCTATAGAAACAGTAATGAGAGACTATTTTATGCAGCACGAAAGCGTTGAATAACAGAAACCAATTGGACGATTGATTTCAAAACGTTAACTTAATCATACAATTGCTAAGCAATTACAAATTCTGAGATAATATTCTCAATTCAATGTCAAAAATATCAAAATATTAGTTGTGATTACAAAGACAAGTCTAAAAGCCTATTTATACTATTACATGAAAATCCTAAAAAGGTAAAATAATAAATACAATATTGATTAATAATAAAGACAAATAATAAATACAAATCTAAAAAGAAAAATAATAAATACAAAATAATTAATGGTGATGATTTGAAAATTCAACAGACGAAACTATCAGCAATGTAGGCCGGCTCCAACATCAGTGACATATCTTCCAACATCGATGACGTTTCTTTGTAGGTCAGCGGTATAGATGATTATAGCCTACATCACTGTTAGTTATGTAGAACTACTACTAATACATTGTTTTTTGTTAGGTTGATGACTATTCTATCATATCCTTTGCCTTCGAGTACTTTTATGAGTATTATGTAGTAAATGTTGGTCTTTTAGTTTTATCATATCCTAGTCATTTTAGCATAATAGTTTTATCGTTTTTAAACAGATGTTTGTCAAGAAATAAGTACTTATAAAAAATTGATAGTTTTACTCATAAACTGACTAAACAAATACGGTATAGACATAATAAAGATAAGTAACAAATGCAAATCAAATAGAACATCCAATACAATACAATCCAAATAGATAATAGATGAGATGGTCCTGACGTTAGCTTGCATAGTAATTTGGATTTTCACCATGTAAACGCAAAGGTTAAGAAAAAAGTTTATGTGCTTGTTCCGGCCTTTCAAAGCAATTTATAGATTGCCCGGAAAGCAGTGGATCGGATGCTACATTATTGCTCTTTTGAATTGCTTTCTTTACATGATGAACATCTTCTAAGGAGTTCGTTAATGGTACTCGAGCATGTACTTGTTTTGAGTGCTTATTTATTTTCTATGGGCATCTATGGATTGATCATGAGTCAAAATATGGCTAGGGCGCCCATGTGTCCTGAACTTATAATGAATGCAATTGAAATTTCGTCTTGTCCATTAGGAATTTCCATACGATGTTACATGCATTAAAGACCTTCTCGACCAGTTAATATCAAGAAAGCATAGGTAGATGTGCTCTTCAAGCTCTTTTATTTGCTCCATAAAGTTGTTGTCATGATCCTCAAGCTCCTTTACCACTAACTTTAAGCGCTCATTGCTCCTGTCACCTATAAAGATATCCACAGTAGCTTTTATACGATCCACCTCGTCGTGCAATCTTCTCAGCAGACTATTCGTGGTATTGAGATGACCAATCAACACAAATATGCCTTTTGCAGCCTGATCAAGCTGTGCACTCAGTCTATCATGAGGACCGGTCTTTTGTGATACTCGTTTAGTGTTTTTGCCCCCCAACTTGAGCAATAAAATCAAAATGCAAGCCAATGTTACTGGTACTGTAACGATTCCAGCAGTGCTATGAACAGCTCCGATAATTATTGCAACTGAAATCGCGGTACAGGAAACTACAAGTCCCCCTTTTCCAACCTTGTTGACTAGTCTTACGAATTTACTCTTCCATTTTACCTTCTTGAGCTTTGATTTCAATTTCTGAAATAGAGTCCTGTAATGATCACTGATATCATCAGATTGTGTTGCAGTAAAAGGCTGTAATGGGTTTTCCTGCTGTGCAAATTCCACCAGCTCTTTCTGTATTAAGTGATTTAGTTCATCCGTCTTCCTTCCAGCATCCCACCTTTTGACAATCTCGATAGCCTTCTGTATTTCCTTGTAATTAGCTCGGGTTTTATGGACACTTACAAGGAGAGCTTCGCATTCACGGCATGCTCTCAGGCTGGTTTCAAAGAAATCAACTAGAAAAGGATGGAGATTCCTGCTTTCCATCATGCTAGTAATGATTTCTTGCTGGGGTTCGAGCAGATTCGTCGAGAAATGAAAGCTTAAATTTCTCAGAGATGAAGGAGCACGGTCATCTGTCCTGACCAACTCTCTTTGAACTTTGTCATGTATTTTCTTGTAGGAAATACTTCTAAACAGTTTTTGGTATTCCTTGTTGACGCTGGTGTCACCGGACCTATTCGAGCTTCTTGCGCTTTCTTTTGGCATTTTATCTGAGCACAGAGATGGGAAAATCCATCATCAGCAAAACAGATCGAAACTTTGTTGAAAAACTAATGACTTAACATTGTTTGCCGCAAATTGTCATGTTAACCGATGAAATTTTTGTCCTTTACTGTTTCTAATAAAAAAAACAAACCAAAACTTTGATGAAACATAATGGAAGATCATATCTAAACCATTGAAACTGGACTCACCATTCGTTGTAGAGCAAGATCTGAAACAGGAGCGAAACATGTTCTGCGGCTGGAGGGACGAGTCTAATCGAGGGAAGAAATTTCGACCAAATTCCAGGTTTTGATCTGATCTAAATCTCAGAAAATAGGTACCATGGTTAGTGAGTTTTGCTTATTTATAGAGCTTCTTGCGTGTTCTAATGAGTTGAGTCCTCTTTGAAATTTCAGGAAAGTTTCCATGAACCCAATAATAGAATCTTCCATATGGTCTCTTAATTTCAACTCCAAAGTTCCGTTCTTTTACGAGCCAAACTCTTATGCTGCGTTTCCAGTGCAATCAGCCGAAAAGGGGAATAAGTAAATTGACATGGAATTGGTCTCGGCTAAGTTGACCCAGTCTTAGAAGTGTTTATACATTGACAGCTGTCCTTAAATTCTACCAATTATAGATAAGAGAGATAGGAAAGAAGATATGCTAAGTTTTACATCATGTATTTGTGTTTTTTTTTTCTTTATTATAATAGAAAAGGGGATCTGAACTTGATATATCTTTTTAAGAAATAAAAAAAATGTTATTAAATTATAAAGTCATTGATATGTATCTATGTATAATTGATATGTACGACCACCAATATATAATTGTACCAAATTTTATGAAACTTGAGTTTAATTTTTCTATTATAATAGAGAGGAGGAATTCGAACATGATATTTCTCATTTGAGAAATAAAGAAGATGCTAGTAAATTATAAGGCCATTGGCATGTATCTATGTATAATTGATATTTACGACCACCAATATATAATTGTATCAAATATTATGAAACTTGAGTCCAATTTAATAATCTGATTAAATAGCATAAGTCTAAGCTAGTGATAGTTAATATTATATTTAACATATTTATTTTAACAGTTAGATAATTGACTAAACAGTTCCAACAGGACCGTAAAAGCTCTCAACACCTTTTTTTTTTTTTTTTTGGGGTAAAAGCTCCTAAGGCTAATTTTCAATTTAAATGGGGTCTTCATCCTACTATTCTCATCCACTTCTTGCCAATTGTGTGCTTTTATATATAGTAAGTAATTAATGCAATTGTTTTTTATTAAGTATATAATGGACGTAGACAAAATGGAAACTACAAAATGGTATTAGAAAGCTTTGTCCTTAAGTCATCGTGATATTAAACATTATAAGCTTATTGCTATAGATAGTCCAATCCCGTGTGAACAGAATACTTTGCCAACCTAAATTTTCCAATTTATGCCTATGATAGATAAATATTAGGCCATTTATAAAGGTGATTAAGGTGAGGTTTAATGAATTACTTTTCCTATGACAAAGCAAGGCCATGATCTTTTAGTATGAACTCAAAAAATAAAAATTAAAAAAAAAAAAGAGCTGGCCAAAAATGGAAAAAGAAAAACTATAGTTAAACCCCCAAGGATTATTTAAGTTATAGACATCTTAATTTCAAAAAGTAGCATAATTACACTAAATCCTCAAGAAAATATGGACAATCCATAAAAATTAGGGTAAACTACAATGATATCTGTAAGGACTATAAGAATTATAGACATCCTAAATTTTAAAAACAATATATAACACAACACAACCTTTAGAAGATATGGACAATGCAAAAATTTCCCCATGATTGTAATTCTAAGTTTGTATTTTATAGGGTTAGTGTCATAATTGGTACTTGAACTTTGACCAAATATGCAATTAGCTACCTAAACTTTTAATTTGATCAATTTGGTACCTAAACTTTGAAACTGATTAATTTGATAGCTAAAAGACTTTGAATTGATCAATTTAGTACTTTAAAGAACTTAACAGAGGTACCATTAGTGTGCACAAAAAGTTCTTTTTAGGTACTAAATTGATCAATTTTAAAGTTCATATACCAAATTGATCAAATCAAAAGTTCAGGTAGCTAATTGCATATTTGGTCAAACTTCAAGTACCAATTGTGACATTAGCCCTAAATGACCACCACAAGTTTTTTCTAATAAACTTACAATTTAATTTAAGGTTCTTAATGATTGATTTGATTTTTTTTTTCAATAATGTGGTTATAGCAAAGGGTTAAATTTGGATTTTAGGTCTTAAAACCCATAAATGATGACTTGGGTTTGATTCTCTAGGCTGTCTTTGAGCTAAATGACAAGTCCTAAGAGTCAAATCAATAAGGTTGAGATAACTAAGGAATATTTAGTATGATAGGCTTGAAGTAGTGATTATTGGACTAAACCAATCTAGTCACTTTCGATCTTTCTGAAGGAGCTCATGCACTTGAAAGAGGTCATCCATAGGCATGGGAGTCCATGTAAGAACCGTCAATAGGAGAACTCATCTCTTCTATTAATGGTTAGTACGACCTAATGGACTTTATTAATAGTCAAGCTCTATAAATACTCAAACCTCCTCCTCATTTGGAGGATTCATAAATTAATGGAAATGCCACTGCATTGCTAAACACTCTCACAAGACACGAAACAAAGTACAAAGTGCTTCTTCTAAGATAGAAGTTAATGCTATAGGGTTTCTCCACCTATTATTAGTGTATTTAAACTATCTAAGATTGAATGCTCCTCATTTCTACTTTCTCATTCTTAGTTATTCCTTACTTGTGTTGTGCTTCCATGTCACTTCTCTATTGCCACATGTATCATGAGACGTACACTACACGTACATGACTATTATAATTGGATTCACCTCACTACAATGATGATCAAAGGTAAAAAAATAAGTATATATGGAGGGAAAAAATTTACTTACTAGTAGGTTTAATTACAATTAATTAACCTATGTTTTCACATTTTTGCAATTAACTGATCTGTGTTTTTAAATTTGACAATTGACTGACCTATGTTTTGCACCATTTGGTTCCATCCAATATAGTCGTTTTTGAGACATGTGATAGTCGTGTGGTAATTAAAGACAAAAGACTTTTGACCTGAAACCATCGTGAAAACAGAACAACATTCAACACTCCCCCTAAAATCAAAAGTTAAGATGGGAGAAGCCTTAATCCAATTCCAACATCACCAACAGAGGCTTTCACCAGTGAAGCACCCATAAAATCTGGCTACACGAGTGAGCAACACTCTCATCCTTTCCCATTCTTTTTTTATTTATATATACTTTTGCATTCTAGTTGATAATTTGTGAGGCAATCGTATTTCTTGTTCTATACAATATCGGTTCATCGAATCCCATTTTTTCTGTCTTTTGTAATAGTATTGTGCGCAAGGTCGGTTGCTACCATCATTTATGTTAAGAAGAGAAAACTTGAATATGAATCGTGAATGGGTTTTTGCAATTTCGAAATTAAAGGGTTTTTTATTTTTGGTAATGAAATTAGGGATTTCATGTTATCATGTTCGTTATCTCTTTATAAACCATATCTTTATTTGGTTCATGTTACTGAATGAGGCTAATCATTGCGTTATAAGTTATGAGGTGATTTCTCCTGATATGCATGTTGATGTTAATGCAGGTCTCTCCACTTGGGTTCTGCGATTGATAATCACTAGAGGGGACTGCATTTATGTGATCTTGAAAAATTATTGAGTGGTCACAGTCAATTAGAAGTAGGAATCAACTCCTTAATTCTTAATTAAATAAACGAGTATTACAAGCAATAGGATTTGAAAGCATTTTTACAGTAGTGCATGTGTCTTGCTTGGCTATCTTTTTGGCTTTGCACTTTTCCATTGATAATGTCCACATGCAATTTTAGATCGTTGGTCAAAAGCTGGTTTATTATGAACTGGGGTTAAGTAGGTCAATCTAGAGTTGGTTTTTTTTTTTTTTAATTATCCTTTCGAAAGCTATGGATTTGGTTACTGGTGTGTTTGTTCTTAACATTTTTTTCCTGTTGATGATTTTGCTCATTTGTATTGAGTCTCTTAGAGTGTGATTTGTTCTCTGTTTCACTTTATGGTTACAAATATGTTGATTGCTTGATGACAAGGGATTGGTATAAAAACTTTCTGGTGCTTGTGCTTTGTATATCAAAGTCTTACTAAGAGTTTTTGTAGAAATTGAATATGAATATATATAAATATATATATATAAGCTACTAGTTATATCTCACTTGTTGATAAAAACAAATTTTCTTATTCCTCTGTAGGAGATAATTTAAGCAGAATTCATCAGCATAAGTAGATCTTTTGATTGATCTTACCCTGTAAAACCATGAATAAGGGAATCACTTAAGCATTGTAAAAAATTAATATATGAGTAGATGATATAGGCAGGCATTAATTAATAAAGAATAATCCTTATAGCTTTTATAGTCAGGCTAGATATTTTTCCTTATCAATTTATGTTCAGAATTTTTATAAATAAGGTTGTCTAAAAATCAAGCTAGAGTTATGCTATCATCTCACGAATGAACAATCTATTATTAGTTGTAAAGGAGCTGGAGCTCATATGGCTTACTTTCCTTTTCTTCACATGGTTATAGATTTATATATTCTCTCATTACATTGAAAGCCACAAAATTGCTTGTGTTCACTTTACATTAATCTCATAAATATATTGTTATCAATTTTAATTTAGGGTAAATTATACAAATGTTACATGAGTTTTAGAGTTTTTACAAACAGGTGATCTATGGTTTCAGTTTTAATAAAGAATTGGCATTTGACTTGCAAATAATTATTAATCTTTGTTGGAGTTGATTTAGTAAATGTGTTGGAAGATCGGTTTACTTTTTTTACTTATTCTTTGTTCTCTTTCTTCTTAATGTGTTCACTATATGATGTAGAGACTTATGAGGCTTTCTAACTAAAGCTAGATGCTACTTAGATTACTCATGCTACCTCTTATGTTCTATTATCATCTTCATCATTTGGATAATGACTTTACATTCTAAAAGCAACTAATTTCTTTTCACATTAAATGTAATTGATTTACATTGATTAATGGAGTAATATCTCCATTGCCTACAAATGATGGGTAAAACGCAGTTTACTCACAGGAAAAACTTAAAAATATTGTAAAGTAATTAATATATCGGTTTCTTGTGCAGCCATTATTTGGCTTTGTTTGATCAAGTATTTTTCGGGTTTACATAAGCTAGGAAAATGAGCTATGGATCTTCATCAAACAACTCCATAACTTCAAAGAGACACACAATGACTTATAACTATGGGGAAAGGTCGGTAATTGTATCACCATGGAAGGCTAGAAGTTTTGGAAGAAGATTTGAAGGATGTCATAAATATTGGGTGAGTGTTAATAATGATTTGTTCCACACAAAGTTTCAATGTTTTGTTGTACTAAAAAAAATCGTGTTAATTGTGCAAGATGGTGATAACTATAATTACTTCAAGTGGCTTGATTCACCTACATGTAGCTATGGTTTGGAATTTGGGAAGAAGGCATTAGAACGAGTTAGTCGCTTACAACATGAATTGCAGTCAACACAACGAAGAGAGAAGGAATCAGTTGAAAATCTCCAGGTTGAGTTGAAGCATATGCGCTTTAGGATGAAGAAGTTGCGAAGACTCCTTTTTCTATCATGTTCTACTATTGTGATACTTTTAATATGGTGTACTGTCTACAAGACTTGCTAGAGTTGGAGTTGTATTTTGATGTATTGAGATAGGCATGTGCTCAAATTATGATAGAATGCAAAGTGTAGTTAAAGTTCATTAGATTTGTTATGTCTACACTCAATTGTTTTGCTATGACTCATTTAGGTGTATTGTGATCTGCTTGCTACTCTTAGACAAATTATCATATTGCTACTCTTTTGAGGCTTTATGAAATTATTATTATTAATGGTCAAATAATTGACTAAATAGTTCATTAACGAGAATGTGAATCTGCTTATACCATGAATAATACATTAGATGTCTTAAAAAATATAACTAAGTATGCTGGTGGTTATGTACTTGGATTTAGAATTATAATCAAAACAGATTACGAAGTCTAGACACTGGATTTAGAATTACAATTAGAATTGACTAAAACATCATTGCACATTAAATTGAAATGGAATGAGAGGATATTGAACAAAAAATTAGTATTATGGAGCGTGAATTGGACAAAGATGCTGGATGGCATGGTTATCTGTTTTGGATGTCTGTTATTAAGATTAGATGTCATGGACATCTAATTTGCGACTACTGATTGGAGGCGGC
This sequence comes from Combretum micranthum, assembly GCA_024138025.1. Lineage (NCBI taxonomy): Eukaryota > Viridiplantae > Streptophyta > Magnoliopsida > Myrtales > Combretaceae > Combretum > Combretum micranthum. Next base: position 111,171 of record JAMXBD010000242.1, on the reverse strand, counting down.
TGAAATATGGAGTGTGAATTAGATGAATAACGTTGTTCTGATCTATTTCACACGTAATAGGATGTCTGATTTTTTCGAACAACAAACTTACACCACGGAATTGAACACCTGATTTACAAAAAAAAAAAAAAAAAAAACAAAGAAACAAATAAAGCACCTGCTTATCCACTTAATACATCTACTCCATGTTTTCTCTTACATATGCTAATTTGTGCTCCCCATTGATAATGAACCAAAATGACAAGGAACATGAATGCTGGAATAAATCTTGACCGCTTCATCATCGTCTCAATATTAACTTATCGGTTAAGTACAATGATGCCATGCTACTATAAGTTCAATTAGCCTCTAACATTCTGTCAAGCACAAAACAGATGCACTCAACATACTTATTGAAATTGACCTTGATAGCCTCTAAAATTCTGTCAAACTCCATTTTTTCATCATTTTTCACTACTGTTAAGTACAAAACAGATGTTATCTTCTTGTTCACATTCAGAAAGAGTGTACATAAGATAGAAAACTTGAACAACAAATCGAAAGCAGTGATTCCTAATCAATGAATTTTGCAGAAGCTGACTAGAGTTGAGGAATATCAAAAGCATACGGTACACAAACTAGTCTAGCCATATAATAAAAAAAAATGTTTATCCCTTCAAAACTGGGTTATCAATGAGAATGACTTTAAGAAGCATCAGACAGTATGAATCCCACTCTGTTCTTCACAGATTCTTGAACAATTTCTTCCTCTGCTACACCATAGCTACGAGACCTTTGCAAGAATGTTTGTCTTGCCATAAGTTAATGAACAAATCAACACTTATCCTTCCACATGTTTATCTACATTATACATAGAATTTCTCTACTGACTTTGAAAATATGGAAGACTTCAATGGAAATTTCAAATAGAAATAAAGCTTAGAGAAATCAATTTGCCTGACATATTCAGATTACAGCATTATCATAAAATTTATATATTCTTATTACTTTTTCTTTTTCTTTTTTTTTCCTTATACCGAACAATACCTTTTTGATATTGAGTTTGCAGCATTATCATCTCACAATCATAAAATTCTGTCTACTTTCGGCAATAAAGTAAGAAACTCAATAATAGAGGACGGATACACATTGTAATGCACATACTAAGCAGTACAGTAAGGCCTCCTCACCTTCTTATGTAAAATAACAGCTACATGCTTGATCTTACTTGTAAGTTGTGCTACTGCAACAATTCAATAACATTACTAATTCTGTTCGAAGGGAAAAAAATTAAAAAACATAACAAAGAGTAGATGTCACATGGAATATTATGCTCAATGATCACGAATCCTTTTGAATTACTTTTCATGGTCTTCCACATTATCCACCACATGCACCCTGATATGAAAAATGACCATGGATATGACTTCCACGAGCACCAACAAAACTAAATTGCCTTACAGCTGATTCACTACTTCCACTACTCCTTCTTCTACTAGAGTTTTCCCCAATTGAACTACTATTAATAGGTTGGGAAAACCATGTTGCTGTTCGATATTGTAGTTGTCCCTCGTTCAATGAAAAAATAAATAAATTAACCAACCTAAACACATACACACACATTAGCTTGAGTAGTATCTAGAAATGAGTACATGGGAACATTATACATTCAGGGCGTGCTCACCTATGATAGGGGTATGTGAAGGACAGGTTGAGAGGATGAAGGTAATGGCCCACTAACTCTTCTTCATGTATGACCCCTACTACTGCCTCTACTTCCTCTACATGTACAACCTCTTTGGCCTTGAATATTACCTCTAGCAGACTAATAAGGTACAAAGATAGTAAATCATATTGCACTTGTAAGATCAATGCAAAGGTTTGCATCAATACATACCACCTTCTCTTTTTGTTGTTCAAGCTATTTTTCCCAAATTGTAGGTTCGGTTGTAGTTACATGACAAGATTGAGAGTTGTGACCGACACTTGCACATTTCCCACACTGCTTCACCCTATTACTTCGAGGAACGGTGTTTAGATTTCGTGCCTCATTTTCGCCTTGTCTACGTGCCTTCTTTGGTTTACTCAGCTAAGGCCTAAATTTAGGAGGGATAGGTCATGCATGACTTGAATGTAACTAGTGATCCCTACCAGGCATTAGGGATATGATTGCACTATAGACAGCCAAATATATAGATTTCTTGTAACATTCATGGACATAGTTCTCTGGCCTTTCATGATTCCTAAGAATCGCTGCCATGCCATGTCTACAAGGTAGCCCCTGCAACTCCCATGCCCTACAAGTACATGTAGGAGTGTTTAAGTCAATTGCATGGCGTTCAAACCCATTATCGACCTCATACATTTTGGCACCAGAAGCAATAGCAGAGTAATTTCTAGCAATGTTGATTAACTTATCAATTCGTCTTAGAATGTTAGGATAAATTTCCATGTCGTACTTCATTATTCCTTCTCTTTTTAGATTAAACCTCTTCATCAAACACACTCTATACCACTCAAGCATCGATATAATTGGCATACCCCGTGCCTTGAGTATCATGTGATTAAAAGACTCATTTAGGTTATATCACATTTATCACGATAACTGAAATGTGACTTATACCATCAGGGTGCTAGAATCCTTGCCAACCATTCCCATGCTGCCTCACTTATATTCCTCACGGCTGTAACTTTTGCAACCCATCCTCTCATTGTCGTCGCATTTGCAATAGCCCACATACTATCCTTAAATTGTTGACCAGCACATTTTTTCCTAAAATTCTCATACAGATGTTTGACACAATAGCGATGTTCACAGGTTGGGAAAAGCTCCTCAAGTGTGTTGTCAAGTCCCTACAAAATTACACAACAAGACAGTGTTAGAAAATTGATTTGATGGATGCATAAAATATGTGTGCATGAGAAAGCAAATCAATTAGACATACCTTTTGCCTATCTGAGATAAAACCAAACCCAAGCTCTCTTGGATCTCCAATGTCATCCCCAAAGATCTTAAGGAACCAATGCCATGAGTCCTTATACTCCGACTCAACAACTACTATGGCGATTGGAAATATGTTCTCATTCCCATCTCGACCCACGGCTGCAAGTAAGTGCCCACTGTAACGTCCCTTTAGGAAGCAACCATCTAATCCAATGATTGGACGACACCCACTAAGAAATCCTAACTTCTGCGCATTAAAACGTACATAAATTCTCTCAAAAATGGGTGCACTTCCCTCCATAGATGCATCACATTTAATCATTACCCAACTTCCAGGGTCACGTGTTATCACCATACTAGCATAATCATAAACCAGGCTATACTGCTTTGAATCATCGCCATCTAAAATGGCTTGTGCCTTTCTCTTCACTCGGTAAGCAGAATGAGTGGGAATGTCCATAGTAATACCTCGCATAATATGGCGTTGTGTAGCACTAACTTCCCATTTTTGGCCATTGCCTTGAAATTCGTGTAAGTATTTTCGTGCAAGGAAGGTGGAGGTAATATGCTTGTCATTGAAACCTTGAGGACAAGTACATCTTGGGTGGAAGGTCTTTACCTGGAATGTTTTCTCACACTAAGCTTTGACTCATACACTTGCTAACCACACTCTTTAACACAATGAATAGACACTTTTCTTGGATGATTCAGGGCAAAGTGATATTTGATGCCTTTCCTAGCAGCATAAGCAAGGATACACTATCTAAACATCTTCACATTAGGGAATTTCATTCCTACCAGAATCCTAAGATGTTTGCTATCGACATCTTCATTGTACTCAATATATCTATCCAATGTTTGTTTATCATCCGAATCAACCAAACTACGTAGATCATCATCATTAATAGCATCATCTTCCCACTCAGCATTGCCTGCTTCCACTTCACTAACCTCATTCCCAAACATTGCAACCCTATCATTATCTGTTTCATCTTCAGGTGGAATTGCAAAGTCATATGAGATATCATCTTCATTTGAGTCAAGATTGTATGCATCACAACCATCAAAATGCTCCATCACAACAACACTACAAAGCTTATCAAAATCTTACATGTTAGAGTCCTCCATAGGCAGTGCAATCAAGGTAGTAGGGTTTAGAACATCATCCTCTAATGGCTGCTTATCAACATATATTGTAATTGTGTACAATCCCATGGAATGATGTACCTCTAGCATTGTCATAACATTGTCATCATTTTGAACAAGCTTTAGGCCATTACGAAATGACTCCTCAGGTACCACATAATATATGAACGACTTAGTGGCCATGCCTATGTCAGACAAAACACCTTCAAATTCAAGAAAACCCATTACATCTGGATCATGTCCTTCCTAACCTCTATAGAACCTCCTTTATATGACCAAACATCTCCTTTGCTAAATGTACCACCATAATGAATATGGAGGTTGATCAAGTGTGGAATCACCATCTATTCAAATCGTCAAAGCCTGCATCGAAACAAAACATATCTTAATTACAGATGAAATGAGAACATAAGTGCAATAATTGTCAAAATAGACCAAGAGGATGACTACATTCCTTATGCTGTAACTAAACAACCAATTATTACCAATCATGATTAAGTTACTACATGACGCCCTTCATACTCATTTTGTTTCAATCATGTGTCATATTATATGTTCAGACTCCAATTTTCCATTGTCATCTTTCATTTGAGTAATTAATTGAGAAAGCAAAGTCCGAGAATGCTTGTGTCATATTGAACCAAATCTATTCACCATTATAATATTTATAGATAATACTTCGACCCATAGACCTCTAATTACATCAGTGAATAATATAGAAACAAACCAAAAAACACAGAGTTTTTTGTGTTAACTTCTGAACATCACTAAGGGAAAACAAATGTAACTTGAAATGATGAAAGCCTTAATTTTTTTTTTCTTTGGATGAAGAAAACACATCAATTTTGGAATCAAATAGCCAACATTATAAAAAAGGAGTCCCAAAAAACATATAGCTCCAAAAAAAAAAAAAAAAAAGCCAACAAGTTCTCATGAGTTATTACTACTGAATTTAGTCCCCCTAAAGAAACAGTTGAAGAAACAAATGAGAAAAAGCCAAAAATAGCAAGAATCAAAGACAAGGGTTGATTTTTTGGAACTTATATTTCCTTTAATTAGAGACTTCCTAACTAAACTTTTTTGGTCTACTATTTTTTGATGAAACTAGCTTCAAAGGAAAGTTACAAGCATGGTGTAGATATATTCAATACCAAAATGTGATGCAACTGCCTCATTGAACTTCACAGTATATTAAATTATAAATATAAGTCTACTCTAACAATAGCTTGTAATGCCCATTTGTTTAATTAAGAATCAGTGAGGTGAGTCTTACTTCCAATTGACTGCAACCACTCAATAATTTTTCAAGATCACATAAACGCAATCCTCTCCAGTGATTATCAGTCGCATAACCCAAGAGGAGAGACCTGCATTAACATCAACATGCATATCAAGAGAAATCACCTCATAACTCATAACGCAATGATTAGCCTCATTTAGTAACATGAACCAAAAAAAGATATAGTTTATAAAGAGATAACGAAGATGACAACATGAAATCCCTAATTTCATTACCAAAATAAAAAAACCCTTTAATTCTGAAGTTTTAAAAACCCATTCATGATCCATATTCAAGTTTTCTCTTCCTAACACAAATGATGGTAGCAGCAGACATTACGCACAATACTATTACAAAAGACAGAAAAAATGGGATCCGATGAACTGACATTGTGTAGAACAAGAAACATGATTGCCTCACAAATTATCAACTAGAATGCAAAAGTGCATATAAAAAAAAAAAAAAAAAAGAATGGGAAAGGATGAGAGTGTTGCTCACTCATGTTAGCCAGATTTTATGGATGCTTCACCGGTGAAAGCCTCTATTGGTGATGTTGGAATTGGATTAGGATTTCTCCCATCTTAATTTTTTATTTTAGGGGGAGTGTTGAATGCTGTTCTATTTTCACGATGGTTTTAGGTCAAAAGTCTTATCTTTAATTACCATGTAACTATCACTTGTCTCAATAACGGTCATATTGGATGGAATCAAACGGTGCAAAACACAGGTCGATCAATTGTCAAATTTGAAAACACAGGTCAGTTAATTGCAAAAACACGAAAACATAGGTCCGTTAATGATTAAAGGTCAAAAAATAAGTATATATGGAGGGAAAAAGTTTACTTACTAGTATTGTGTAGGAAAGGAAGGATAATTTTACAATGCAATATTAACACATTCTCACAAGTTTAAGTACGCCATGTTTAAAATTTGGGATGCTCAATTGCTTATGCAATTTTAATAAAAGTTTTCCAGCCGGACACCAAGGAGAAAAAAAAAAAAAAGTATTTATTACGTTTCTCGTATATTTTAAAGGCGTGGAAATGGCGAAACCTTGATGTCGTTGTATTTCGGGAAAATTTATGATGTAACATCCAGCCTGGAGCCTGTTAAGATTAGGAATAAAAGTGAAAGAAAGTGGCTGCTTGTCTTCTAGATGCATCAATACAAATGTTCAAATGACCACATTTGTATGGTTTTTCTAAAATTTTTTAGTTTCGCGATAGTTATAGTATAATTGATTTTATTATATAAATAAACGGTTCAAATCTTTTTCAATGGTGATTGAACTCATTACATTTTTTTGCATTCATTTTTTTATAGTCAATTTAATTTTAATAATACTAACGATATAGTCTTGTCTTCTCAATTATTTATAGGAGAAAAGAATTGTTCATACTTACTCTCAGGTCTCTTAAAGAAAATATTTTGGGTAAATTGCAAATATATCTTAATGTGCTTGCTTTAAGTATGTTTTCTTCTTTTAATTTTAGAAAATGATTTGTAGATTTTTAATATTAGAAAGAAAAAAATGTTTTTAGATCTTACCATAATAAAGGGTTTGTCTTATTTTTTTATGGGTTCATGGATTGTCTTTATATCATACTCATTTATTCATTAATAAACAAAAATTGCAAGGATATCTTTTTATTTTTTTTCACCCCAAATTTTTTTGCTTTATTTTTCTTTGTCATGATTGTTTTAGAGTATAAGGTTTCATGCCCAGAGTGCGCGGAACTTTCCCAGGTTCAGTCCGCCTCATCCATCCATTTTACGGAAAATGTATCTGTTTTCATACGGGAAATCCGAATTCCGATTTTTTTTTTTTTTTTAGTTTATCACAACCATATATACATGTACTTATAAATTATAATAATATGTTTCGCTAAATGGAAGCTCACGCGTTTTCGGAAAAAAAAAAAAAAGAAAAGAAAAAAAAAACCAATCTCATTATTTTGTTCTTAAGTAAAACAATAGAGATATGCTAAAACTAAAAGAAAAATGTATAAAATCAAGATCACTCTGTTTCTTTGAACTTATTTTGACCGTTTTGACATTATATAAATAAAAAATAATTTTTTTTATTTATATATAGATCAAACAGATAAGATACATATACAAATAGTTATATAAGATTTTCAAAAGGTTTAGCATAAACTTCGGAATTAAAGGAGAAGCTCAATTTATTTTGTGTGTTATTTTTCAAATTTATTATAACATATAATTTCAAAAAAAGTTTGCAGAAGACTTGTTTTTATATGGCAAATTGAAGAGTTACAATCTTATTTTGAAATTACGCAGCTATAAATACTTTTATGGAATTGTAACTCTTTTAAAATATAACATTTCATATATGTGATTATAAATAACTGCCAATAGTCATATAAGACCCAACCGAATGATTGTAATTTTTTTCATTTCTAAAAAAAATTTATAAACAGATATTATATATATATATATATATATATTGATTGGGATAATATTTTAAGTAAATTTATTATTTTTCTTTTAAATGCATATATTTCAAATTAAAATCTGTATATGATGACCCCGGCCTTTCTTTAAATGCATTGAGCAGGACTATATTAGGCCCAATCGAGCCTAATTGCTAGGCCAAATTAATTTGCGAGTCTCTCAATGTTTCGTCTACAAATGTGAATAAAATATGGTTTAAATACCCATACTTTTTCTGTAAATCCTAAAATTTGAAACTATTTGACAAAAGCATGATTATGATCTTATTGTATAAACTAGAAAAAGGTGGTAAACTACAAATAATTTCGTAAGGACAATTAAAATTATAATTATAGACATTCTAATTAAAAAATATATACTGACTCTACATTCTTTGAAAAATATTGATAATACAAAGACTTCTCCTTCAATGTGATGCCAAGTTTGTATTCTCTATAAATAATACTTGTAATTATTTTTCTTAAGATGAACTTACACTTAAATTTGTCAGGAGAAAATAACCCTAATCCAATTTCAATCAAATCAAATGATCAACTTGAAATAACAAGTTAATTTTCCTCTAGCCTAAAATGATAAACACAATAACGAACAATTGCAAAATAAAATAAATAATATCAGGATTTGTGTGAAAATTCTCAATTTGAGGAAAAATCACAGGACCAGCAACGCAAAAATCTTTCAATATCAAATAATGAGATTACACATACTTTGCTCACTAGATAACACTAGTGGATCACTAAATCATCACCACAAATAGGAGGATTACAACAGGAATGGGCCTCACTCTCTCTAGACTCACTCTCTAGGTTTTATGATAGCCTCCACTCATATCTCATAAACCCTAGAACAAAACAAGGTGTATTTATACCAAAACACAAAGGGAAACGCGTTGCAAACATAAGATGGCACGAGTCATTTAAAGGCTAGCGGCGGACGAAACAGATGTTGAAATGGCATTCCTATGCCAACAGCATAGACTACCTAGTCATGTGGCATTGGAGCCAGCCTAGCCTAATTGGACCTCTTGCAAAAATTCTCAATTTCAAGGCTGGCTAATATTGTGAAGTAGGCCGACAGTGTATAGTCATCTTTGGCCAATGTATAGCAAATTCAACTTCTTTGTTTGCATAAGAAACTCCATATTCCAAGTCTTCTTCCAAGTGTATGTAATGTACTTAGGATATCTTTGATTATAGACCCATATGAATTGGATTTATAATCCAACAAACTTCCCTTCCAAATCATATAGGGGGTTCCATCATAGCCGCTGTCTTCTTGCAACATCTTTCATTTAACTGAACCCTTTCACAATTAGTTTTTGTCTTATACCTTGATTGTGAGCTCTTTTTATTAGTCTTCAATCTGTATACCCTTTTGTGCTTCAGAGGTCTCTTGCCCTTAGGTAGTTTTACCAAGTCATGTGTGTGATTCTCATTCGAGGATTTTATCTCGTCTTGCATGGCTTCTTGATAACACTTTAATTCTCCCACATCAATCAGTATCATATATTCATCTGGACTATATTTCACTGATTGTCTTCTATCTCTTGAAGATCTCTTCAACTCAATCTGCTGATGAGGCTCATAGGGCTCTTCAACTGAATTTTCTACATTACCTCGATCATTATTAGAATCTTCAAGGGAGGGTACTGGGTCTACATTAACTGGGATCTCATTTGAGAATTTTGACTTCTCAAGTTTTTGTATATCTTCAATGGATTGGTCTTCAATAAAAGCTACATACATGCTCCTGACAACCTTCTTATCAGCTAGATCCCACAACCTTTATCATCCTCGGGAATATGCATAATGGCCTTGCAACCAAACATATGTAAGTGTTCATAAGAAATACCTTTACCTGTCTATACTCTCTTTGAGATATCTCCATCCAGAGCATAAGAGAAAAATAGATTTATTAGATCAACTGCTGTCATCATAGCTTTACGCTAAAAGGATTTAGGCAGCTTGGCATGAGATAATATACGCTTCACTTTCTCTATGATAGTACGATTCATGCTCTTTGTAATACCATTCTACTGTTGGGTCTTTGGAACTATCTTTTTCAATTTAATCCCATGTTCCTTGTAGTATTCCTCAAAAAGTCCTCTGTACTCACCACCATTGTCAGCTCTGACAGATTCAATTGTCTTCTAAATTCTCTTTCTACTCTAGTGTGGAATTGCTTAAACATATCCAACACTTGGTCCTTTAACTTTAAAGCAAAAGTCCACAGCTTCCTAGAGTGATCATCGATAAAGGTAACAAAATAGAGAGTACCACCTCCTGTCATGTCCTGTCCTGTCTTGTCTTTCATGTAACACCATCTGTGTGAACTAAATCTAATACATGAGATTTCCTAGCAGGTGTATTTCTATGAAATGCAACCCTATGTTTTTTTTCCAATGAGACAGTTAGTACAAGTTTTCATGAGAGTATCTTTTACATTAGGAAGAGGTTGCTTCTTGACAAGCATCTGAAGTCCTTTCTCGCTCATGTGACCAAGCTGCTTTTGTCACAATTCCATATAATTGTCATCAATCAAATTCACATTTTCTTTACTTGGCTTTGCTGACACTAAGTAAAAGGTATTGCTTTTTCTTCCCCTTTGCCACAATAAGAGAGCCATTGGTGAGCTTCCATTTTCCTTCACTAAAGTAGCTTTTATAGCCTTCATCATCAAGTTTTCCTACAGAGATAAAGTTCAGGCAGATATCTAGAACATGTCTGACGTCTCTAAAAATGAGCCTGTAACCAGTATTAATCTTTAAAACAATATTACCAATGCCAACTACTTTGGATATACTATCGTTTCCCATCTTGACATTGCCATAATCACCAGCAATGTAGGAAGAGAAGAATTCACCATGTGAAGTCACATGAAAGGAGGTACCAGAGTCTATGACCCAATCATTGTCATGATATGCAAGGCTAACACAGTCATCATCCCAAGCAACAATATCTCATAATTTGCTACTACAGCAGTTGTGTCTTCATCCTTTCTTCTCGTTTATCCTTATCCCGCTCTCTCTTTCAGAGTCTACATTCTCTTTTGAAATGACTTAACTCGTCACAATAAAAGCATTTGATGTTCTTCCTTCCTCTGGATTTAGATCTTCCTCTGGATATGTCTGATCTATCATCGTTATCAAATGTGCCTCTCTTCTTGCGTCTACCACTCCTTCCTTGCTTATTAGTAACAAATGCCCTAGACTCAAAACCTGTATCAAGATCCCTCCTCTAAGCCTCTTTATTCATTAGGCTATCCTTCACCATTACTATGGTGACTTTTCCCTCTAGGGCAGAGTTACTGATAGACACAACAAGTGTCTCCCACTTGTCAAGCAAAGAACTCAACAACAATATTTCATGGATCTCATCATCGAACACTAGCTTCATGATAGACAACTGATTCACAAGCCCTTGAAAATCATTCAAGTGTTCTACCATGTTGGATTCATCATTGTATTTCAAGTTGACTACTCTCTTAATCAATGAGGTTTTATTCAAGGCAGTCTGCCTCTCATACATGGATTCCAACTTCTTCCATAGGACATCAGTCCTGATTTCCTGTATAACATGGTGGTAACACAATGTAATCAACCCATTGTTAAATATATTTGATAGTTTTTACATGCATGATTGCCAAATATGCATTATTTTTATCTATTGGCTTCATACCAACACCGCCCAAATGCAAATATAGATCTTTACAATGTAATAAATCTTCCATCATAGATTTCCAAATGGAGTAATTTGATGAATTCAGTTTAATCATCGTTCCTGATGATTCTACCATATTGCGCTACAATAGAACTCTAACTCTTTTTTAGTCATATGCTCTAATACCACTTGTCAGGAGAAAATAACCCTAATCCAATTTCAGTCATATCAAATGATCAACCTAAAATAACAAGTTAATTCTCCTCTTGTCTAAAACGATAAACACAATAACAAACAATTGCATAATAAAATAAATAACACTAGGATTTATGTGGAAAACCCCAATTTTGGGGAAAAACCATGGGACCAGCAACGCAAAAATCTTCTACTATCAAATAATGGGATTACACAGAATTTCCTCATTAGATAATACTAATGGATCACTCAATCATCGCTGCAAACCAGTGGATTACAACAAGAAGAGGCCTTTCTCTCTCTAGACTCTCTCTTTAGGTTTTAAGATAGCCTCTAGTCATATGTCATAAACCCTAGAACAAGACAAAGAGTATTTATACCAAAACATAGAAGGAAACACGCTGCAAACATAAGCTGGCACGAGTAAATTAAAGGCTAGCCATATAGGAAACATATGTTAAAATTGAAGTTCCTACATTGGCATGTGCAGGCGTAAACCACCTAGGCCGGTAGCATTGGAGCTAGCTTAGCCCAACAAGACCTTTTGACAAAAATTTGCAATTTCAAGGCTGGCTAATATTGTGAAGTAGGTCAACGGTGTACAGTCATCTTCAACCAATGTACAACAAATTCAACTCTTTTGTTTGCACAAAAAACTGCTTATTCTAATTTCTCTTCCAAGTATATGTACTTAGGATATCCTTGATTATAGACCCATATGAGTTGTATCTATAACCCAACAAAATTTAAGGTTGTTATTGATTGATTTGATATTATTTCAATGGTTAATATGGTTTAAATCAAGTGATGAATAAGGATAAAAAGATAATTACATATTGATGCAAACAATTCACTTAGTAATACTGTACGAGAAGGATAATTTTGCAATATATTGGCATTTTTTCTTTTCTCAAAAGGTTTAAATGACATGAGTTTAAAAATTAAGGAATTTTAATTAAAAAGTCGCATTATACAACGTATCTGTCCTTATTCTACTCGACAAGATAGGATGCAAGTAACTATTAAGAGTTATAAGGTAATGTATAGGTGTAGTTTGTTAGGAACCTCTTTTCCCTAGGTAAGATAAGGGTGTAGTGTATTCATACCCTATAGGCTTGTATATGGCTACAAACAAACCAAGCTACTCGTGAACTAATCGAGATCAGCTCTGCTTAAGCCTAAGATAAAGCTCGTTTAGTAAATGAACTAAGTTCAAGCCTAAAATAAAACTCGTTTATTTGAACAAACCGAGCTCGAACTTTGTTTTAGGATCACAAGCCTACCTATAAACAGACTCGTTTAACGCTTGTGAATAGGCTTATTAGTAAACTCATTAACAAGATCATTAGCAAATTTTTAAATTCTATATTTATGATATATTAATATATAATTTTAAAAACAAAACTAATTTCTACTTAATATATAATTTAACAACACCTATATATTATTTTTAGGTTTTAAAAAATGAAAAAGGAGCTATTTAAATGAGTTGAGCTCATGCTTTAATTACAGGCTCAATAAAAACTCATTAGGCTCTATAAAAAGCTCGACTCGGGTTGAGATTGATTTATAAATGAGCTGAGTTTAAATAAATCCTGTTTAGTTAAACAAGCCAAGCTTAAGCCAAGATTTCAAGCTTGATAAAAAGATAGGCTCGAGATCAAGTTCGTTAATTTCTAAATGAGCCGAGCTCGAGTCTTAAAATGCTCGGCTTGACATGTTTGCAACCCTAGGCTTGTATCGATTCTGGAACCTGTACTCCATTATAAGACGGTATAGATTCTAGAAAACCTTGTAAAAGCCAGAAAACCTATACCTAATGAAGTAATTATAAAATAATATAAATAAAAAATAGATAATAACACTCTATTTTTCATTTTGGAATCACTTTTATTTAAAATTTTCATTTGTAAACTATAATTTAGAAAAACTTATACTATTTTATTATTGAAATATTTATATATATATTTTTTGGGAGAATCTTGCTTGTATGTATTTCAATTTCTAAGTTATATAAAAGTATTATCAATCTTCATAGGCAAATTGATATAGAACTGCTTCTAAAGTTTTTATTTGAGAAGTCTTCTCTGAAATTATGTAATCAGATTCAGCAGGTAGTTATTACGGATCCCAACCTTGACACATAAACAAATTCTACCTATTGTAGAACTTATGATGCTAAAAAATTATTTTTAAAATTATTTTATATATTATTTATGATGTAAACGTAAAAATAGCATAGGTTTACCTATTATATAAATTTAATATACCATAATAAACTTTAAATTTGAAAAGTAAAGAAATATTTTATATGTTTGGATTGTCTATTTTTTATCTATATCTGTATCTGTATCTGTATTTTTTTTAAAATGTTATATGTAAATATATCCGATTTGTATCTAAATTTTATCTATATTTGTTCTATTTGATCTTTTGATGAGAACTGTCAACTTTTTTTTATCTATATCTATTTCTTGATAAATAATTTGTTAGAAAAAAGTTTGAAAAAGCGTCTGTATCTGTCGAAAAAAAACCCAAAACAAACGGACCCAAAACCTGATATATTGTATCTTGTAGGAAAGGGTATAGGTAAAACATTATTATCCTATGCATATCGAACCCGCTTCTTCCTAGTTCGTAATGATTAAGAAAAAAGAAAAATTTCCTGGCTAAAAGGGACTGTTCTCTTTTCTTTTCTTCTAAGATTGTAATTTACGTTCCTGTGCACGGAAATGTCTAGTTGGAAAATCTGGAACATGCTAAGATTATAGAAAGAAACAATACACGGAGTGGTGCCTTTGTTTGTCTTTCTGATGCATTAGGACAAATGTCCAAATTAGCACGCGTTTTGTACGTTCATTTTCCTCCACCAATTTATAATGGTCAAAATATGATGTATTATTTTTCCTATACCGTCAAAATCCATACAATCTATAATGGTCAAAATATGACTTATTATCTTATATTTATGTATACCAAATACTGAATAATATAAAATTTTTGTTTAATACCATACATACCAAATATGGTATAAGAGAAATGATTGTGTTATATCCAGTTTCTCTTATCCTGATCAATCCTTACTACCGAATGCTATCTAAATCTTATTCTGCATGTTCTACGTGTGCTTGATTCTTTTGTTCTTAAAATTAGGTGTATAAAACCTTAAAAAAAAAAAAAAAGAGAAAGGAGATAATGCTTTTGCATCCTATTACAGTAAGGATCTATCTTAATTCAAATCTAAAGTTTGTGGCCGATTTTTCACTAGCGAATAAAAATTGCATTAGGATCTTATTTTCTAATTGTTGGTTTATCTCAATATGGATTTTGATGATAACAAAAAAAGTTAATTATTCACTAACAAATTCATTGAGTGTGCAGTGTTCAATTAAACAATCAAAAGTTTTATGAAAATATTTTACAAAAAGATACAACTCGGAAGGTATTTCAGAAAGTGTTAAGGAATTTTTTCAAGAACAAATGAGCAGTCAGAAAGTAATTCACAAGGTGAATCGGTGCTTTACAAAGACACTTAAAATGGTCAAAAGGAAAATCAGAAGGTGGCATGCAATATGAAGAAAATCTGCAAATTACGAACATAAACTGGAATTTTGGATTTCCTTCAATTGATTCGTTATTTTGAAGACCCAGTAACAAAGTGAATGTATTTGGGTAGTGCATTCAATTATGTTCCACAAAGTTAGTTCAGTTATCCAAGGGGATTCCAATTGATATGGATTAATTCAAATTTCGACAGCTTGTGAAGAATCACGACAAGAAAATCAAGATTCATTTTAAGAAGTATTCATAATCTCGTAATTTTATAAAAAGTCTATTTGGTGAAGATTTTGACAAGGACAAGCTTATCCAAGATCAAGGGAATTCAAATTTAAATGGATCAATATCATAATGATGAAGCTGCAAATTTTTATGGGATATTTCGTCATAATAGGAACAACGTGATCAGTTCAATTTTTCAAGGTTTATCTACAACAAGAAAAGATAATTCAAATAATAATGTTTGAAGAAAATCATGAAGAAGATCATATCCGAATATCATGATCAGTGACATAAAAGGAATTCAACTTTATCCAAGCTGTTACTGTTGAACAAGAAACACAACCAGCAGCTTATCTGATAAAAGTGCAAAATATCAGGACCTAATCCAATTTCTAGCCGTTGAAGAGGAACGAATATATTACAATCTCAGAAGAAAAAGAAAAAATAACTCTTACATAAAAAAAAAAAAAAAAAAAAAACAATCAAAGCTCTTGACATTTTTTCTCAAGCGACTTCTGTCACTTTATACTTTCCATTGTACTTAAATTTAGATGATACTTTATACTTATTTCCTCAATTGAATTGTGATTACTTTAAGTGAGATTGAGAGTTACAAGTAGGCTCAGTAGATTGATTGTAGCTTGAAGAAAGCTAGGAGGATCAAGCTGAATGCATTTGTAGCCAAGTGATTTGGCAAAGATAACTTGTAACTTGTTAATTGATTAGATAGTGGAATATACCGGTGTGGAATACTGGGTCCCTGGCTTGGTGCTGGAAGAAAGGACTGACGCTCGATGCGGAACCTTTATAAATTGCTTTGTACACTTCTCTACCTTATCTCTTTAAATTTTGTGCATAATTAATTGTTTGTTTGAGTTGCAATTCAAAAATAGAAACTAAATCAGAGAGTAATTATAAGCGTATTTACAAATCAGAAACTAAATATGAGACTAAACTCTAGAAGTTCATTATTGTTTTGTTTAACTACTTGTGATATTTTTTGAACTTGTTTTCATCGAATTGAAATCAAAGTTTTTGTTTATTAAGTTTATTGTTTTTCAAGTGAATTTAACAAGTCATTTAATATATAATCTAAGTTTGTGAATTTGGTGAAGTTTTTTGACAAGATTAAATTTTTTTGGAAAACCACCACACACACACCCCAACCAAACCACCCACGCGCCCCCCCCCCCCCCCCCCCCCCCCGGTAATGTTTTGGGACTAACACTAATATAATTTCTTTTTCCTCCAAATTTTTTTTCTTTATTTTTTTTGTCATCTTAATATGAATCTTTTCGAGGTAATAGGTTTTATTTTGTGAGTGCATAGAGACTTATTCTGAGTAAGTATCCTCATTTTTATGCTAGAAACTAAGCCTATTTATTTTAAGTATTTTATCACCACAATATGTATATAGATCATCTCTTTTTTTTTTTTTTTTTTCTAACTGAGATATATAGATCATATCAAATGCACTCTTTTAAGCATTTAAGAAAAACCTATGATTGTATTTATAATTTATCCAAATATTTTAATGCATAAGGTTTAGGGTTTGAGAAAAAAAAATCAATTTCATTATATTTTTTTATTACCCTAATATATTATAATATATAATTTGAAAAACTTTTATCATCATCATCATGATTATTATTATTATGTGGCCAGGGAAAAAAACTTCTATTTAAAAGACACAATCTATGAATGCATGTGACATAACTAGAGAACGGCGGTGTCGGGTTGAACTGGCCCTCAACTACTGGGCCACGATTTAGGCCATGGTTGAACTGGAATAGACTTGTGGCCATGAAGAGCCAAGTCGGGCTTGCTCAAATCGTAAGTTCAGGGTCAATTCATGGTCTTGACTCATGAATGATTTTTTTATTTTTCTTAAATTTTTTAGTTAAATTGATTAAAAAAACACATAATTAGATCATCATATAATAGACATATAGAGAATTTAAAATTACAAACTTGTGCAAAAGAAGCAAAGTTTATCAAAGAACGCACATTTGAATAGAAAGTTACTCTAGAATGCATACATTTTGAATAAAAAGCATAGTTGAACAAATGAAGGGAAAAAAAAGACAATTTCATAATAAATACTATATATTCACATTAAAATGAGTTTAAATATTTATTTCTTATTTATTTCTTCCATTTTTTTATTTTTGTATTTTTTAAATTTTGATTGACCCTACTCACTGGATCGACGAGTTGAGGCTTTGAATCGACCTTGACCCGCCAAGCCAACGGGTTGGCTGGCGAGTCATGACCGGTACGGTCGAGCCGAACAGAGGGTCATAACCCACCGATGATTGTTTGGGTCGGGTCGACAATTCGACCCCGACCATGCCTATGTCTAGACATAACTACTGAAAAAAAAAAAAAAAAAAAAAAAGCAAACTTTGGGTAAAAGTAAAATAAATTAATTTTTCATATTTGTGATGTTTCATCCTTATTTATTAAGAGATTATAATTCTTTGTATACGTAGCCTGGCTTCACTTAATGAAATCACATAAAACTCTATTGCATCATTTATTTATGTAATTGAATAATAGTATATTTCATATATTTATATCATGTACTGTTAACATGTTTATCATGATGATATTTTAATAAATTTTATTAATAAGTATATTTTAAATTAATGTACGTTTATAGCACCAGCTTATCCAATTAGATTAATATTGAATACATGGAGTAAATAGCGTAAAGAAACCCATTTGCTAGAGGGAGTTCCTGGAATACATCGGCAGGATTATATTAGACCTAACCACTGTCAAAGTGGTTGTATCTTAATAGTATAAATACTGGTTTTTTAATCCTATGAACCACATCTGACTCCCCTTCTATAAAGCTGTTATAAAAACCGTAAGATGCATTGAAAAGGGAAAAGAATTAGATTCACTACTCAATCATATAAACAAAATATTTAACATAATATATAGTATATCATATGTAACTAGCATTAAATCACCAAAACAATATGATGAAGAGAAGACTTTTATTAGAGAAACTATATGAAGCAATACCGGTAGAGGTAGATAAATTTTGTACCGCTCGTCAATACATTGAAGATAAACGATTGAAAAATACAGATAAGCCAAGCCGATTTTAGAAAAAAAAAAAAGTTAGTATTTTAATAAAAAAATATAAAGATATCATCAAATCGAAAATAATTAAAAAAAAAAAAAAGCAAGTTAAAGGTTACATTTAACTCGAGTTCAATACAAAACTCATGTTTTTTCTCTCTCTAATTTTCATTGAGGAACTTCCATGCTTTCAAACCAAAATAAAAAGCAGAAATATAAGAAAATCCAAAATTATAAAACAACTAGCCTGTGATGGACTTTAAACAACATTTTCTAAGGCCATCAAAATAACCTAACTGGATCATCCCTAGTTACATCATTATAAGTTTTAAAAAATTAGTACTTAGAATGGTGTAATAAGTTTTATAACTCTTACAACATCAAAAAGTTATGCCCATTTGAACCAAAAAATAATTTACTTTCGGTTTATTTTATGTATAATGTATATTCTAATATTTCATATAATCAAAATTAATCTTATCCATATTAGATTGAGGAAAAAGATTATGAATATTTTTCATTATTACAAAAGCAAGGTTAACTCATCTCTTTAAAGAACGAGTTTAGTATAATTGTATTTAACTTGTGTCTTCAAGAGATGACTTCATGATAATCTAAACCCATCTCTTTAATGATTTAACCTACCTATATTTTGGATTATTTTCAATCTAGTAATATTTTTATAATTTTTTATTAAAATATTTTCCCCCTTATCCCCAAGTTAATCCATAAGGGAACTGTATTAATTCGAAACAGGACCAAAACACAAGTAACAATCCTTCACAAGCTAATAAAAAATAGTAATTAAAGGGGGCAATCCAAATATATCTCACCTCCCAAGTGCGAGTACAAATGAACCAAGTTTATTCTTAAACTACTTGAATCTAGTTCTTTGTTCACCTAGGTTTGATTTAAAAATAGTCAAGTCGAGCTCGAGATCCAGTGAACTACTTGTGTATTTTATCAAGTTGGGCTCAAACTTCATATGTTTAGCTCGGTACGCTAGCAAATCTAACTAAGCTCTAGTTAAGAATGTATATTAATTGAATTTAAATCAATTTTAGGTATTAATATTAATTAAATTAAAATTAAAAATATTTTTTATTAAATCAAAATACAAAATAAATGCACTTTGAATGCCCTTTTTCCCATAAGGGCACACTAAACATTATAAGCTTGTTGCTATTGAAAGTCACAATCCCATGTGAACAGAATTCTTTGCCAACCCAAATTCTGCAATTCATGCCTATGATAGATAAATATTAGGCCATTTATAAATGTGATTAAGGTGAGGTTTAATGAATTACTTTCCCTATGACAAAAGCAAGGGTATGATCTTTTCGTATGAACTCAAAAAATAAAAATAAAAAAAAAAGTGCTGGCCAAAAAAAGTAAAAACAAAAACTATAGTTAACTCCCTAAGGATTATTAAAGTTATGGACATTCTAATTTGAAAAAATAGCATAATTATACTAAATCCTTGAGAAAATATGGACAATCCATAAATAAGGGGTAAACTATAATAATACTTGGAAGGGCTATAAAAATTATACACATCCTCAAAAAACAATATATAATACACCACAACCTTAAAAAGATATGGACATACAAAAATTTTCCATCATTGTAATACCAAGTTTGTATTTTATATAAAGAACACTCACAAGTTTTTTCTAATGAATTTACATTATAATTTAAGGTTCTACTTAGCCATAAAAAATTAAGGTTCTTGTTCATTGCTTTGATATTTTTCTTCAATGATTTATGTGGTTCAAATCAAGTGATGATAATGGAGGATTAAATTTGGACTCTGAGTCTTAAAGCCTAGAAATTGCGACTTGGGTTTGATTCATTAGATTATTTTTGGGCTAAATGACAAAACCTAAAGAGTTAAATCTATAAAATTAAGATGATTAAGAAAGATTTGGCGTGGTGGGCTTTGAATAACGATCATTGAATTGAATTGACCCTTCTGCTTTCAACATTTTTCAAGGAGCTATGCACTTAAAGTGCCATCTAATGAGCATGAGAGTCCATGTAAGAACCATCAACAGAAGGACTCGTCCATTATAAATACTCAGAGCATCTCCTCTACAACAATGGGGTTGATGCTATAGAGTTTTTCCACCTTTATTGGTACGTTTGAACTCTTTAAATCTGTCTATCCTCCTCCTACCTTTTTACTCTTAGTTAATCTTTTTGTGTGATGCATTTCCACATCACTTCACTGACGTCATGTGTAGCGCGAGACATATGCTGTACGTACTTGATTATTATAATTGGATTTACCGCACTACAATAATTAAAGGTGAAAAACAAGTAAATATGGAGGGAAAAAAAATTTTACTTAGTAGTATTGTATGGGGAAGGAAGGATCATTTTACAATGCAATATTAACACATTCTCAAAAAGTTTAAATACCCCATGACCCATGTTTTAAAATTTGGGATGCTTAATTGCTTATGTAATTTTAATAAAAGGGTTCCAACCGAACACCAAAGGAAAAAGGAAAAAAAAAAAGGCCGTACTTTTCTTGTATACTTTAAATGCTTAGAAATGGCGAAACCTTGATGCCGTAGTATTTCGAGAAAATTTATGATGTAACGTCCAGCCTGGAGCCTGTTAAGATTATAAAGAAAAATAAAAGAACGTGGTTTTTCGTCTTCTAGATGCATTAATAGTTTAATACAAATGTTCAAACGAGCGCGTTTTCTGTCCGTGCTTCCTCCCACGACTCTTAGGAAAATATTTCGGATAAATTGCAAATATAATTTAATATGCTTGCTTGAAGTATGCTTCCTTCTTCTAATTTTTAAAAATGATATGTAGATTTTTAATATTAAACTGAAAATATGTTTTTAGATCCTTCCGTAATAAAGGGTTGTCATAATTTTATTATATTTTTTTTTTGGGTTCACGGATTATCTTTATACCATACTCATTTATTATTTAATAAACAAAAATTTCAAGGGAATCTTTTTTTTTTTGCCATTTTTTATTTATTTTCTTTGTATGATTTTTTTTTTCAAGCTAAAGTGTAAGGTTTCATGCCCGGAGTGCGTGGAACTTTTCCAAGGTTCAGTCCTACTCATCCTTCTTTTTTTACGGAAAAATGTATTGTTCTCATATGGGATATTTGAATTCCGATTTCCTTGTGGGTTTGTTTATATTGTGAGATTTTTATTTTTATTATATTTGTATTTGATCAATATTTATAATTTATTCATAGTATATCTATATTGGTTCTGTTTGATCAGTTTATAAGTAAAATTATCAATTTTTCATCGATATCAATTTTTTGATCAATATCTAATTGAAAACACTAAAAGAATTATATCAAAATAATCCAAAAATGATTAACAATCAGTATTACTTTATCAACACCATATGTACGTGAACTTATAATAATAATACGTTTCGGTAAATGAAGCTCAAGAGTTTTTGAAAATAAAAAATCCAATTTCATTATTTTATTTTTATTCTTAAATAAAATAATAGAGAGATGCTAAAACTAGAAGAAAATGTATAAAATCAACGCAATATGTTTGTTTCAACTTATTTTGGTTATTTTTAAATGGATGTTTATTAAGAAATAGATATAGATGAAGAAAAGATATTTTTACTTATAAATAGATCAAATACAAATACTAGTAAGATATAGATGAAAATTAGATAATTTAAACAAACATGTTGGGCAAAAAAAAAAAAAAAAAAAACAAACAAACCTGATTATCTAAGATTTCCAAAAGTTTTAACATAAACTTAGGGATTGAACGGGAAGCTTAATTTATTTTATGTGCTATTTTTCTTATTTACTATAATATATAATTTCAAAAATTTCTCCAGAAGACATGTTTTTATTTAGCAAATTGAAGAGTTACAATCTTATTCTGAAATTACGCAGCTATAAATACATTTATGGAATTGTGACTCTTTTAAAATATAACATTTCATATATGTGATTATAAATAACTGCCAATAGTCATATAAGACCCAATTTTTCATTTCTAAAAACAATCTATAAACAGATTTATCTATCTATTGACTGGGATAATATGTTAAGTAAATTTATAATTTTTCTCGCAAATATATATATTTCAAATTAAAATCTGTATATGACGACCCTGGCCTTTCTTCAAATGCATTGAGCAGGACCATATTAGGCCCAATGGTGCCTAATTGCTAGGCCCACTTAATCTGCGAGTCTCTCGATGCTTCTTTTACATATGTGATTAAAATATGGTTTAAATACCAACACTTTTTTCTGTAAATCCTAAAATTTGAAACTATTCGACAAAAGCATGGTGATGATCTTATTATATGAACTAGAAAAAGGTGGTAAACTATATATAATTTCGTAAGGACGATTAATATTATAATTATAGGCATTCTAATTAAAAATATGTATATAATCACACCACATTCTTTGAAAAATATTAATAATACAAAGACTTCTCTTTCAATATGATACCAAGTTTTTGTTCTGTATAAATAATATTTGTAATTCAGCCAAAAAAAATACTTGTAATTATTTTTCTTAAGATGAACTTACAATTAAATTTAAGGTTGTTATAGATATTTCAATGGTTAATACGGTTTAAATCAAATGATGAATAAGGATAAAAAGATAATTACATATTGATGCAAACGATTTACCTGGTAGTACTGTACGGGAAGGATAATTTTGCAATGTATTAGCTTTTTCTTTTTTTTCCAAAAAGGTGTAAATGGCATGCATTTAAAATTGGGGAATTTTAATAAAAAGCTCATCATACAAGATATCCATCCTTATCCTAGTCAACAAGGTAGGATCCAAGTGAGTATTGAGAGTTATATGAAGCACGGTGGAAATAAAAATACGAATTTCTGGAACTTAGCTTGAATACAAGCCTTAGTTCTATGATTAAATGCAAAACACAGAAAACTTGGAGCAACAATATTTTTTGGAATTTTTCATTGATTTTTGTGTGTCACAAGTGATACTATATATAACAAAAAATAACAGCTCCCTAAAGAAATAATTCATGGTGGCATGTGCTAGTGACAACTCACCAAGTTAGTTACAGGATATATTCTAAAATATTTCTATTTTACCTACGTAACACTATATTGTAATTATTAATTTATTATTACTGCTTTGTTTACTAGGTGATAAAATTAAACAGGCAGGCCTCTGTTCCATTTCATCTTCATAATACTCCCACAAGCCCAGAGCCCCCTACATTAACAAGCCCAGCCTTTGTCATTTGTATTCTGTTCTCCGTACAATTTGAACCCTCTTCACCACAAGCTCCATCTGACAACTTAACACCACTATTTTCACCTTGTTGTTCAGCTTTTCCCTTTTGTAACTTCACAAACCCTAGATCGATATCAGATAACCTATACCACCAAAGGGAATTAGGTAACCCTATAACATCCCCACCCTCTTTAGAAACCCTTGTCCAGAAGGGATTAAATGGAAATCTCAGCCTTAGTTCATGATAAAACTCCCATGTTGCTTCTAAAGATGACAAACGCTTCCATAAGATGAGTACCATGGTGTCATCTTCGTTCTTCCTTTGAAATATCTTTCGATCTATTATCTCTTGAAGTCCTAATTCACCTTCTTCGCATGTTGCAGGCGATGTCGAAGATAAATCTAGACAATGACCATGGTATGGCTTCAATTGGGAAACAAGGAAGGCAGAATGTATCAAGGAATTTGATGGAAGATCTTATTGGTAAGCTACTATTCCAATTTGATCTAAGACTTTGCATGACTCGTACTTTCTAGGGGCTAGCATCTGTATCTTCATCTATCTTAGGGATCCTTGCCTGTAAATCTCCACAGTAAACGCTATTGCACTCCCTTCTTCTTCAAATACCCATATCCATAAGGGTTGAATTGCAAAGTTAAGCTGCAATTCGCTAGAAGTCTCATTTATTGCCATTTTTTTATCCCACATGACATCCTTCAGTGACTGCCTTTTCCACGAGGTAAGTACCATCTTATCATATTGATTCTCCTTTATTGCCATTTTTTTATTAACAAGGGTTAGCAATTCTAACACTTGTTCTGCTTGTGTCATAGGTACTTTGGGAGAGAGATAATCTCTTTGATCATGGTACTTCTTGGGTTGGAAGATATGAAAAGTTAGTTGAGTAATGCAATTTGTCTTAAGAGGTTCTCTCTTAAAACCCCTTTCTATTTGCTTCTTTTCGGCTAGGGTTCTCATGTGATAAAACTCTAGTGAACAAATCATCTCCTCTTTAGTGATGTCCTTTGGCTTCCCTATGCAGATAGGTTTTTGCTTGATGTTCGATTTCACTAGGTGGTGAAGCAGTATTCCAAATATGCATTTTAATGATCTTCCCGTCTTCATTTCAGCCCTACAAGGTACATTGTTTGTCCTGCCATAACAACTCAACTTGAATTAGCTTGAATTTCCGGCATACGATTTCTAGTGAAATCAACCACGTTATCTCCAAGATTAAGTCATATGCTGTCAACAGTAGTGTGTAAAAATCTGAATAGAGCTCCATTCCTTACATGCCCAAACAAGACTTTTGGGTCATATAAATGTTATGCAATTTAGAACCCTTAGCTAAATTCAGCAACCGGTTTTTCTGACGTTAAAGTGCAATTGAAACCTCTAGCTAAAATCTCATCATTAAAACTTGTGGAACTTCTAATTTCAGTATGGATACTGAGTTTTTCTTTCTTGAAATGGCCCCTAACACACATGCTATGTGATTCTACATTGTTGTTGTCTTCACCAATGACACATAAAGTGGGTTTATTCAAATCACTTTCCAATTCCTCCACCTCCTTCTCAACATTATAACCACTAACGACTTCTTTAAGTACACTAATTACTTTAGGAGCAATTACCTTATGTTGAATCATGACCTTTACACTCTCTATGCTGAATTGCACTTCATTGACCTCAATCACTTCTTTGCAAGGCACTTAAGAATTAACCATGCCCTAACACTGATCTCCTTGAAGTCAATCTCATTAAGAGGTCTCCCTAAAGTCCTTTTAATAGTGACTTCAACAATTCCATCCTCCTTCACAACTAGATACTCTGACTTATTAGATCTTTTCTGTTTACATCTAAGGATTAGATCTAATGTGTTATGATGCTTACTTCTCATATTATTTGGCCATTTTCTATATAAGATTTTATATGTAATGCTCGTGTTAGAGTTGTAAGTAATGGCATATGGTGAAGGGATGTGAAGAAATTTGGGTTTCGATATTGATGTTTTTGTTGTATTTGGGTATGGTTTAGTGTGGATATGTGGTGTATACGGTTTGGCAATGATTTGAGTTGGATGGTTTATGGTAGTTTCTAGAGTGGTTTTGAGTAATTATTTGTTGGGTTGTGGTTCAACAATGGTTTGTAACATTGTTTCCTTTACTGGGGAAGGGCTGTCAACTTCCTGAGTGTTGAGATTTAGGTTTGTGGCGATGATGTAGGGTGAATCTAGGTTTGTGTTTGCTATAATGTTTCTGGATTTGAAGATATCAGTAGTGTTTTGATTGTGAATTGGATTCAGAGTTGATGATGAGCTTGATGGATATGGTGTTTCCGAGATGGTGTTTAGGTTTGTGATGGTGGTTGTGCCCATGTATGAGTAGTTGATGGTGTTGAGTGGTGCATTTGGATAGGTTTTTGTGTTAACTTCATGGCTGGAATCATGCATTCTTGCAAGGGTATATGCTTGATACAAATTAAGTGGTGTAAACATTCTAATAGAGTGTCTAACTTCATGATTTAATCCACTTAAAAATCTTTTAATTTTATGAGATTCTGGTAGAGGTAGATCAATGGAATTCTTAAACTCCTCTATATATTCTTGAATCGTACCTAATTGCTTTAATTCCTTATCTTCTACCCACTTAGTCTTATTTGGTGTTGTTGTTTTCATTGCAAATGGCTACTGCTGAAGCTTCTCGGGATACCTAAGAATCCAGCCTTCATACTTCATAGCCTACACTTTTAACACTGGTTGAACAGCTTCCTCCCGGTATCGGATTTCTTGAGAACCAGCCCTCACCATTGCAAGCTCTGATACCAAATGAAGCACGATGGAAGTAAAAAATATGAAATTCTGGAACTTAGCTCGAATACAAGCCTTAGTTCTGCAATTGAATGCAAAAAACAAAAAAACTTAGAGAAACAATATTTTTGGAAATTTTTCATTGATTTTTGTGTATCACAAGTGATACTATATATAATAGAAAATAGTAGCTCCCTAAATAAATAATTCATTGTGGCATGTGCTAGTGACAGCTCACCAAGTTAGTTTCAGGGTATATTCTAGAATATTTCTATTTTACCTGCGTAACTACTATATTGTAATTATTATTATTGCTTTGTTTACTAAGTAATAAAATAAAATTGACAAGCCGTTGTTCCATTTCGTCTTCATAATACTCCCACAAGCCCAGAGCCTACTACATTAACAAGCCCAACCTTTATCATTTGTATTCTGTTCTCTGTACAATTCGAACCCTCTTCACACAAGCTCCATCTGACAACTTAACACCACATATTTTTACCTTGTTGTTCAGCTTTTCCCTTTTGTAACTTCACAAACCCCAGATCGATATCAGATAACCTATACCATCAAAGGGAATTAGGTAACCCTATAACGTTATAAGATTGGGTATGGTATGGGTATAATTTTTTGAGAACCTCTTTTCACAAGATAGGATGAAAGTATGAGATCTTCATACATTAGAAATCTGTATCGATTTCGAAACCTGTACTCATTAAGAGAATATAGGTTCCAGAATACCTTGTAAATGCATTAAAACCTATACTCTATATATGGTAGGTTCCTACAGTTGGACAATCATGTGCGATAAACATGGCGTTGACTTGAGAGAAGTCCTGAACTAATGACGTGTTTACATATGTTGTAAAGAGAGGCGTAGGAGAAGGAATAGGTAAACCCGGTTTCTCAAGTACGCAAGTATGATAGAAGATCAAATCAAATTGATTTGATCATTCTTGAATCATTCCTTTGTGAAGTAGTCACTTTGATTCTTTCTAGAGTTATTGTAGTAGAGTTTTCACGTTGCTCTCGATCTTAGCAATATGTAGAATGACACGATGAGAAGAGAAGCATCTTATTTATAGATGTTGGAGCTAGTAGTAGCCATTGGATAGCTTCTAGATGGATGGCTAAGTTGAAATATTACTTACAACCATTGGGTCTCTTATATAAATTAAGTGGCCAAAATTAATCCCTTCTTTCCTATATATGAGCATGGGCTTTTATAATATAAAAGAGCCTATTTTTCTTATTAAAATAGATCATCTTTAATATAAAATAAAAAATAGGCTTATTTTATTCTATATAAGCCCTATTTTGTCAAATAACACCCAAATTAGCCTAGAAAGATAATTTTGGAATCTACTTTTCACATACGAGAAAATTGAATTAAGCCAAGAGCAAAATGAACCAATCCGATCCGAGGCTATCTAGCTAAATCTTCCTATGACATCTTTTATGGACTCAGTTTTCTAAGTTTTGTCACCAACCCAAAAGACTAGCAATTAGCATTAAATTGGATCAAGAACTCGATTACTGAAATAATCCTCTACACTCTATTAAGTAATTATAGTATAATATATATATAATAATATTTTATTATTGAAATATTTATAATTTTTAATTTGGAAGAATCTTGATTGTACACTACTCAACTTCTAAGTTATATGAAGTGTTATCAATCTTCATAGGCTAATTACTACAAAAGCACTTCTAAAGTTTTATTTTAAAAATCTTCATTGAATTTTTATAGTCATATTCTATAGGTAATTATTATATTCAACTTTGACATATGAACAAATTCTGCATATTATATAGCAAGTGTTGCTGAAAAATCATTTTTTTTATTTTCTTCCGATACATTATTTATGTTGTTATATAAAAATAAGATAGTCTTATATATTATATGGATTTAAAATACTAAAATAAACTTTAAATTTGAAAAGTAAATAGAAATTTTATAAGTTTTTGAGGTCGAGTCGAGGTATGATCTTGTACCTAAAAAATATATATAAATAAAATATCGTAACCTATCCATATTGAATCCGCTCACTCTTTGATCATAATGATTGAGGATAATAAAAAAAGGAAAATATCCCGGCTAAAACGGACGGTTCTCTTTTAATTTTTCCCAAGGTTGTAATTTACGATCCAATGCACGGAGATGTCTAGTTGGAAAATATGGAACTTGGTAAGATTACAGAAGTGAAAAATACAAGAAAATGGTTGTTTTCTATGCATTGGTACAAATGTCCAAATTAGCACGCGTTTTGTACGTTCAGTATACTTCCAGTTCTCGATGCTTTGTCCGTGGGGGTGGATAGACATATGGGCGGTCCGCTTTCGAACCGTAAAAACTGGGCTAATTAGCCGGTTGTAACTAAAGAACCACCAATTCTTTAGTTTTCTGGTAATTTTTTAGTCTAAAATCGGAAATCAGTACTTTCAGCTAGTTTTACTGAAAAAAGAAAGAGAAAAATTTAAAAATATATTAAATATATAATTATCAATATTTAGACTATTCCGTATGAATATTAAAATTTATTACTAATTAATAATATTTAATGTATTATTATCATATATAATTAGTTTATATAAAATTCTCTTAAATAAAGCCAAATTCATTTACTTAATAATGTGAGATTATTTTTTATATTGCAATTTTTTTAATCTTCTAGAATATTTTGCAATCTCATATTACAAACTATAATTGTCATTAATGTAAGATATGTTTATATAAATAAATACACATTCTAAAGAAATTTTTAAAAAAATTTGGTTAAATAATTTAACACTTTTAGATTTAATAATTATTTTGAGTTTAAAATTTATTTTATTAAAAACTAAATTTTATTTATTTTTCTTATTTTTACTATAAAAATAAAGACGGTTCCATGGTTTCAAAATCAGAACCGGAAGCCGCCAATTTCTCAATTTAAAAACCTAGAATCACGGTTTTAGTTTTGATTCGGTTCTATTTCAGATCTATGTCTATGGCTAATGGGGATAGAAAAGATTATCCGTACTTACTCTTACAACGCTATGAAAACATTTGGGGGAAATCATATATAAATCTTATTTTGCATGTTCTACGTATCCTTGATTCTTCTATTTTGAAAATTAGGTGTATAAAACCTTTTTTGTTAAAAGGAAAAAGAAAAAAAAAAAAAA
Organism: Combretum micranthum; assembly: GCA_024138025.1. Classification (NCBI taxonomy): domain Eukaryota; kingdom Viridiplantae; phylum Streptophyta; class Magnoliopsida; order Myrtales; family Combretaceae; genus Combretum; species Combretum micranthum. Next base: position 81,401 of record JAMXBD010000242.1, on the reverse strand, counting down.
GAGGGTAATGCTTTTGGACATGGTTATCAGAACCGAACCGGACTGGCCGGTTCAACCCGGTTTGATCGGAACCGGTACTAAAGTCGGGTCGGGTCTCGCCTAAAACTCGTTTTTACAACGAACCGGTGAGATCTGGATTGACCCGGTCGACCCGGACTAGTTGACCTGGATCCAAAAAAATAAAAATAGTAAATTAAAATAAAAAATTAGAAATTTAAATATTTATTCATAATTTATTATAAATTTATAAAATATAATAATTAAATCATATTTATTTAATAATTAATTGATGAATTTGCTCTAAATATAAATTTAATTGAGTGATTACACACATATTGGTCTTTTATAATTAAATTATCCCTTATATTTTTATTTTTTCGTAACCCCAGATGAATCCGATCTGACCCTTGACGCCCTAGCCTGTCCTGGTCAAAACCCGATCTGGTTTTAACAACATTGCTTTTAGATCCCATTACAGTGAGGATCTATCTGAATTCAAATCTAAAGTTTGTAGTGGATTCTTCACCAGCGAATAAAAATTGCATTAGGATCTTATTTTCTTAATATGGTTTCTTTTCCCCCATATTCTTTTGCATTATTTTTTTATCGTCCTAATGTGGGACTTTTTCAAAGTAATAGGTTTTGTTTTGTGAGTGCCTAGGAACTCGTTTTGAGTCAGTATCACTCATTTTATGCTAGAAAATATGCACATTGTCTTGGTTTTATCACCACAATATGCACATAGATCACATTTTAATGTGTTTGATGATTAACAGTCCAAATGCACTTCTTTTAAGCATTTAAGAAAAACCTATGAATGTATTTGTAATTTATCCAAATATTTTAATGCATAGGGTTTAGGGTTTAAGAAAAAAATCAATTTATCATATTTTTTTATTACCCTATCATATTATAATATATAATTTGAAAAATATAAAATAGCCCCTTAGTGGCTTTAAATAACATTTTTAGATGTCATCGAAACGACCTCAACTAGCCAGCTCGAGTTGCATCATAGTGTGGTAAGTTTTGTAACTCTTCTCGCATAAAAAAGTTACACCAATTTAAATCCAAACCAAAAAATAATTTAATTTATATTCCATATAATGAAAACTAATCTTATCCCTATTAGATTGAGGAAAAAAATGAGTTCTTTTCATTATTGTAATACGCAAGATTGACTCATCTTTTTAAAAGGCAAATTTAATATAAATGTATTAAACTCGTGTCTTTAACTTACTTATTTTTTGGATTATTTTCGATTCAATAGTATTTTTATAATGTTTTATTAAAATATTGTTTCCCTTATCCCTAGGTTAAGCGATAAGGGAAATATATTAATTCGAAACAGAACAAAAACACAAGCAACATTTCGTCGCACACTAATATGAAATAGTAATTAAAGGTGTCTAATCCCAAATGTAACTCACATCTCAAGTGCAAGTGCAAATGAATCAAGCTCATGCTTAAGCTACTTGAATTCAACTCTTTATTAACTTAAGTTTGATTTAAGAATAGTAGAGTTAAGCTTCAGATCAAGTGAACTACTCATGTAGTTTGTCAAGTCGAGTTTGAACTTCATATGTTTAGCTCAATAAGCGAACAAGCCTAATCAAGCTCAAGTCAAGTATAAATATTAGTTAAATTTAAATCAACTTGAGTATCACCATTATTTAAATTAGATTTGAAAATATTCTTTTAATAAATCAAGCCTAAACGAGCTTAATTGAATCGAATTTAACTTATATAGTGTTACTAAAAGTCGAACTTGAAATTAAATCTTAAACTAAGTTAAGTTGAAATTCAAGCTTGATTGCAATACTATAGCATCTAAACTTAGCTTGTTCTTAACTTTGATCCCAAGTTTCAGCAGTCCCATAGCAAAATCTCGAAAAATATATAGTCTTCCATAAGCCGTGGCCTTGGTTTTGTGAGGTAAGTTTTTAAGCTTTAGTAGCTAATACATATTAGTCACTTTCGTACAACTTTTATTTATTTTTTCAAATCACTTGAAGTAACTTTATGAAATTATCCATAAGATGACAAATGATGGATATATGAAAAAAGGAAAAAACAGTTTTAATTTTAATAATTAGCCAATCACCTTATATTTTAGGACATTAATATCGATATCCCAAATGGAATAGATCAGGTTCAATTTTCCTTTTTTCTTGTTATAATGACAAAAAAATAGCAATTAGAATAAAAGCAGCAATGTTTATTGTTAATAAGGCTGCAAACCAATTGAATCAAGCCGATGTTTTTAAAAGCTGGTTTTTTAAAAACTTGTTTAGATAAATCAATTTATTTTAAGATTGAGTTTAAGCCAAACTGAGTTTGAGTGGCTCACAAACCGTAAAGATAAAGTAAAATCTAATAACTAATTATAAAAAAAAAAATAAATATGTAATAATAGATGAGTGAATAACAAATAAAAATTAAGTAATGTATATTAATATATTATCTAAAAATTAGTTTTTTATTTTAATGATATTTTATAAACACAATATAATATATACTTGCAAGCCTACTTGCTAACATAAATGACTACAACCTTATGATCTCATAAAATTAACTTATAAACATAGATAAAAGTTCAAGCTTGATTTATTTAGATAAATGAATTTTATTATGGACTTAGAACTTAATTCATCTACTAAACAAGCTTAAGCCAAACGAAACTACCTGAGCCTAAAGTAATCCAAGTTGAGTAGCTTGCAAGCCTTAAAACCTACAGGCATTTGGATGCAATAACCATCAATTGGGCCTACTAGGCCCTAGAAAGCTTGCCATGGATAAAACCCTTCAAGAATTTTAAGTCCTGACAATCGGGCCTAGGCTTGCTTTGGCAGGGTTAAAAAGTTCCAAGCCTATGTAGTATATAAATTAAATCCAAAACTCATCCAAATATGCTGGATCATCTCTAACCTAAATATGCTTACTTTAACATTTAAGAAGTCACAGAAATGATACCAATTGTAAATTCTACCAAACACTAACAAAGCATATTAAATTTACAATTACTTATATATCTCCTACTTACAGATAGGAGAATCTTTCTAAAATATACAATGACTTTCATATTTTATATTACAAGCCACAGCAAAGCAATGAAGTCCAAATGTACTTACATAACTGTATATTAGATCCAACAAAGACAGAGACAAGCACCCTCCACAAAATATGGAAACACTATGACCATAGTGATTCACAAACATTAATGCAACCAATGTTGTACGACAATCAGTACACTGTAGGTTGGCCTAACCCAATATGACTAAGTACTCCTTGACACACTCTTGATTTAATTACTTGTTTGCAAAAGACCCAATAGCTTTAATTGCCGTTGCATTTAAAATGTGTTGATGATAGATAGCTGCAGCAAGTGCTCCCACGAATGGTCCAACCCAGAAGATCCACTGTTTTCATTGATGTTCCACACACCATTAAAATCACGTGCTATCAAATACAGTTATAAAATAATGAATAGTTTTTTATATTTGTATAGGATGATGAGTGGTAGATAGCTTAGCAAAACAGATTCAATAAGTGATAGCTATTTGTTCAGATGAGTGATGGATAAGTGTTTAGTATTCTGAACAAGCGATGGAAATGGTGAATAGTTTTTATAAAATTATCCACAAGAAAATATTTTACCGATAATATGCCACTAAACATTCCATTGATCACGTCAATGAACCTTTTCTCCATCTTAGATATCGATTTTTTTTTCAATGAATAGGAAATTATTATTAGCATGGGTTATATAATTTGTTAGAATCAATGATATTAAATTGACCTGATCATCCCAAGCTTTATCCTTGTTGTATATGACAGCAGCTCCAAAACTCCGAGCTGGGTTGATGCCTGTGCCAGAGATGGGAATGGTAGCCAAATGAACCATGAACACTATAAATCCGATCGGTAACGGAGCCAGAACCTATATTTAAAGAAACGACATCATGAAAAATCTCATATACCACGTGTATAATTGTTCTCCGCTGAGCATCATAAGAGAAACTAGATGATTCAATATAAAGAAATACTTGATAGCATAATTCACTTGCACCATGTTCGATACTGGATAAAGATTTTTGTATTATCCATTATTTAGTCTATGCAAGTAAAGCACAAAAATGTTATAAAAAGTTTGAGTTGTTCAATAAAGAGAATTTGTTTATCTCTATATAGTACTATTTTTTCTTCGAATTTATCATGTACTCTTAATCTGTTGTGCAGTATGAAAGCCACCAATAAGGGATTAGGAGTTTTGTTCATTTCAATCTCACAGATTTATATTATTTTTTCTTCAAATTTGTCCAATACTCTTAAAATCTATTGTGCAATATGAAAGCCACTAAATAAAGGGATTAGGATTTTTTCATTCCAATCCCACAAATTTATGCAAATCAAAAACCTTTTTTATTCGTTAATTAAATTCGGAGCTGAAATTTGCTATATTGAGATAAAAAAATGGTACCGGGACATGAGAATCACGAGCATTGCGCTTAGGATCGGTTGCAGAGAAGACAGTGTAAACAAGCGCAAAGGTGCCAATAATCTCAGCTCCTAAGGCTGTTCCTTTGGAATAAGTAGCAGCTACGACGTTGGCTCCTCCTCCTTGTGCGTTGTAAAAATCTTTCATCAATCCTTTTGCTATACCAACTCCACAGATTGCTCCTAAGCACTGAGCCACCATGTAAGCCAGCGCCCGGATCAGCGACAACCTTCTCGTCAAGAAGAACCCGAACGTCACCGCCGGATTTATGTGTCCACCTACATAAATTTACTTGTTACATGGTAGTTTTTCGCTACTGCTTGAAAACCATTTAGAAAGTTTTTAAATAACTAAACTTGAGCAGCTTTTATAGTCTTATCAACAACATCTATCAACAGGACCGTTCAATCAACCATCTAATCGTTAAAAAAATATATAAATTAGAATATTAATTATGTTAGTGATTCAATCACGAATAAACATAATGTCAACCGTTGAATAGTAATAAAACTGTTCCTATTAAAATTAATGACATAATCATAGAATTTTCCTTCAACTTGAGTGTTCTTGTTTTGGGGATTCCTCTTTGTGTCTTTTTCAATATTTACGATAATCAAAACTTTAAAATTGTTGAATATTACGATTGTAATTTTAACAAAGTACAATAACTAGTGGTTTTTACTGGCTAAGGTTGGATTGCCAAACTCACAAGTAATGACCGGTAATGATAGTTGGCACGTTTGAACGTAAAAATGTTAAGTGCAAAATAGAGGAGATAATTCCCAAATAAAAGAAATAATATATATTTTTTTAATTTTCCATTAGTCTTTTTACGATCGCTGACTATATAACGATTAGTTGGTAGCCACTAATAGGAATTGGAGAATTGTGTTTGACGACCAAATCTGATGGAGTGTTTAATTGAAGTTAAAAAAAAAAAATTTGTTTATACCCTCTTTGCAAGTGGACATGAGCACGGTTGGGTTCCGAATTAAGAACTAGACTAAAACTATTACTGGTGGTTCTAGAATCGGAATCGAACCAGCCCATTTGGTTCCACCATTTTTTTGTTGGTTCTATAGCCAAGACTCAGTGGAACCACCGATTTTATTCCGGCTCAAAACAAAATGAAAAAAAAAAAATCATATATAAAACTAGAAAATGTAATCAGATTAATTTAAAACATTCATCTCATAATAATTGTGATATTTATAATAGAATTATATGTGCTTCATACCTATCGTTTGTAATAGAAATGTTTGTATTAACAAAACATTTATTTCACCTTTTTTTATTTTTTCGTTTAATATCAAAGTATTTCTATTGTTTGACGTATATAAGAGTTATTGTTGTCTAAAGATGTTTATTTTTCTTTAATTTTCTTCCCAAAAGGAAAAAAAGAAATTTAACTATAGCAATCCCCGGTTTGGTTACGGCGCCCATGTCTATTTGCAAGCGTCTTTAATGTTTTTGTTAGACCCTTGCATAACTACCATAGTAATAATAAAGACGGTGCGTTTAAACTCCCTTAAAATTTTGATAAAGAGAATAATCTGGCCTTACCTCGCTTTTTATTGGGTTTGAATTTAGGTATTCTAATAAAAAAGGCAATGGTTTGAACTTTGATGCTTGCTTCGGGGACTTATGAGGGGCTTACCTTAGTTCTTATAAGTTTTGAGTCCGATTACTTTGAAGTCAAGATTAAGGTTGTTCTTAGACCTCCTAACATGTATTTTTAATGTTTTGTCAACAAAATCCTTTCATAGGTACCATGGTAATAATAGAGGCAATATGTTTACACTCGCATAAAGCATTTATATAAAGAGTAATCTTCCCTTATGACACTTTCAACGAGATTCAAACCTTAATCCTCTAGGGTCTAATCAAACGCCCTAAGCAGCATTGCGCACGCCCAAAAATAATTTAAGCTAGATGTTAGTACATACCGGAAATTCCAGCAGTGCAGTAAACAAGAACAAATATCATGCCACCAAAAGACCATGCAATTCCAAGAAGCCCAACAGTAGCACAAGGGTCACCTTCCTTTCTGTACCCAATCACAGTAGCAATAGCAACATAAAGAAACAGCAAGGTAGCAATAAACTCAGCTATTATAGCCCTATGGAAAGACCACTGATATAGCTCCTCCACGTCAAACAGTGGTGCTGGTGGTGGCTCGACATAGTCTCTCTCTTCCTGCTGCGATGGCTCTCCTTCACCTCCTACTTCACTCACTTCCAACTTGGACATTTTGATCTCGAAAACCAGGAATCCTCTTTTCGACTCTACTCTACTCTCTTAGTAGTACACTCTAGTTTATAAGTAGCTGCTTCTAGCTTCGGTTGCTCTAATTTATGTGGAAGGTTGATAGGATATGCTAATTTGGTTTAGGATTTATGATGGGAATATGCTGTAGACAGCACACATACATAGGAATTGAGAAATTAATAAGCTTGTTGCGTGAATAATTGGATGATTGAGATAGCTAGAGTCTATTTGGTAATGACTAAGGTAAGGAAAAGCATCGTGAAACATGAGGTAGCTTTTGTTTTAGGTAGGACTCCATGGACAGGTATATCATTTCCTTAGATTTTGCACTTGGGTTGATAAAGTGATTAGTGGTGTAGTATAAATTTCTTAGCCTACACGTGTTGGCTTTTACCTTATATTTATGGAAACAACATTGAGAGCAAATCGAGCACTATCATTAAAGCACATTCCTAAATTCAATTTTGATTTATTTAGCATAGGAACAATGCAGGTGATGATGTTTCTTCATATTTCCATTCCACCAATCCCATATTGTCCTTCATGAGAGAAAGTAAAAATAAAATACATATGAACTTGATGTTCTACATATCGATGAAGTGAGGACATATAGAGATAGAAAACCTTAATCTTAATTAAGTAAGTGTCAAATTTTGGTACCTAAGTTCAATGTAAAGATTTAATTTGGTACTTAAATTTTGAAATGATTACTTTATCACCCATTCAATGATAGTCTATTAATACCGTTTGCTTAATTTGTTAACTTGGAAGAGGCAACATATTAATGGGTTTTTACTACTTTCATTAAAATTATATATCACTGATATTCTATTTCTCTCATATTATGAAATAAAGCAAACGATGTTAGTGAGGTAGTGAAAATAATTATGAAAAATTTTATTTTGTATAAAATTAATCAATTCAAAATTCAAATATTAAATTAAACTCTTATGATAAAATTTAAGTATCAAATTTAATATTTTTCCCATTTTAATTCAATGAACAGAAGTGTGCATTTTAAAAAAGAAGTTTGTTTACTTTATATTGAGCTTCACTAAAAGAATAATTACATCCTACTTTTCTTCTTTAACATTCTGTAAAATCTTCAGAGTATATGCTAGTCCCAAATTATTAATATTACATCCAAAATGAGATGAATTATATATAAATAAATCATATCATTAATAATTTCTTATGAAAAATGAGTTAAAAGTTATAATCTCAATTTTCATTTGGGATTTAATTTCTATTTAAAATTTAAAAGTTATGCTGGTTAGGTTCATTGATCTAGATTCAACTTGACTTTGATGAGGCCTATTTTAAAAATCTCAAATCATGAGCGAACCGTTTTAGGCTGGTTTTGGACCAAACCGACTTAAGGATGTCTACTTAGTACCTACCAACGTTATACAATACGTATTAAATATTTTCGAGTCCTTACACGATAGGTTGTATTTGGTGCAACACTGATAGTATTACTATTTAGAGCAGAAAAGTGGATAGAATTTCAACCTTTATCATCTCAAAAAAAAAAAAAAAAAGTGGGGGTGGGGGGCTTGTTTATTGTGTGTAATTTTCCAATTTTTCCTTTTCTTTTTTTGGTGGGGGCCAATGATTGAGAAAGAAATAAATAAAATTTAATTAACCTCAAAGGCAAGCATAATTTCTAAAGTTTCGCACACGTTGCCGAGTTTTAATGCAAGAAGAAAGGATATTCTTGCTGCTAGAGGCATATTTCTCCTCTAAAATGAGTCCTTACAGCTGATTCCTGATCGCATTAGTTTATTATTATTTTTTTAATTATGCTGCCCATAGGATTTCCATTTTCCTTAATCATTGATCCATTTGAAGATAAGCTCATTGTGCTGAAAATTTTTATGCAAATGTTGTTTTCAATTCAATGTCCTCCATCAGGGAGAAAAAGTTTGTCAAGTTATCTGTTTAAATATTCAAAAGATGGATGATTGAGATGGAGAATCAGATTTTGTACAATCTGTTTGTTGATCGATGGGATAGCGACGAATCTTAGAAATTTTTTACTCTGGAATTGCTTTATAATTTAATAGGAAAATTGTAATAGATATCCAAAGACAATTGATACAATGGCAAAGTAATAAAAAAAAGCAAGAAAAATAAATAATGCTTTCATTTTTGTTATATCCTATTTATTTGAATTTTTTATAAGTTTGTATTAGATATTTTACTTTTTTTTTGTGAAAAGTTTTGTAAATAGTATCTTAGAACATTTATTAGAATTTGATTGAGTATGTAAATTTTCACATAAGAAGTGTATTTTCATCCATGATTTGGTTTTTTAATTAAAGGTGCATTTGGTTTATTGGTTTAATATCTGTTTCAATTAGGTCATTTGCTGAAAAACAAATACAGATGAAAAATTGATATTTTTACTTATAAATAAATTTTACAGATCAGAAATAGATAAAATATAAATGTAGATCAAATATAGATGAAAACAGACCATCCAAATGGACCCTAAATATGTTTAAGTTGTTTTTGTAGTGCCTTAATCATTAGAAGTTTGAAAACTATTTCAACACCTTGAAAATTCCCTTCAAATTTTGTAATCTTTTATGAGATGACCTAATCTTTTTCCTAGGAAAATGTCATTCGAACATTTGTCAACATTTATTGCTGTCTAATCTCTACTTTTATCCAAATTCATTGTGTGGGATTTTTTAGAAAATACTAGGTTGGGATGGAAGAGAAAGAAGTTGATTGTTGGTGGTGGCCCTTGTTAGGTATAGAAGACAAAAAGTTTGGTTTAAAGAAATAAAAATATACTGAAAGATTTATAGACACTGGGAAAATTGTTTTCGTTTAGATAATTTATATCTCTCACATAAAGTTTGGGAGTTTTTAATATGGAGTTCTCCCTTGATCATAACGCTTGAATAATAAAAAATTAAGTATTAAACAGCATTTTAAAGTATTGAATCTCCGAATAGTTTCTGTAGGGCACAATTAAGAGATTCTTCAAAATGAATGAAGGGAAGTGATAAGGCTTCTCTCTTTTTAAGGTATTCACAAAAGTTTATATCACGTCCGAAGGGTATCCTAAACGTGGCAGTCCGCCGTACACAATATTAAAGCTTAAGAATGACCACCTCAGTCATGCAAAGGCTTCCATACTATGTACAAGGCGTCTAACACATAGAGGAGACACATCAGAATGATACATTTCATGTTGATATAACTTGAGTAACAATGTAAAGGAAATTCAATTCACTATTCTTCAAAATATAACTCATTAAACTTCAATACAAATCATCAAAAGATTCTATTACATAGAACTATTACAAGGCAAATAATAAAACCTAGCTAATAACTTCAAACAGTCTTATGTCTTGTCGGAATCCTGAAGTCATTCTCGACTTCGATCATCTCAGTCCCCATTTAGCATTCTTGAGATAATGTACAAGGCGTCTAACACATAGAGGAGACACATCGGAATGATACATTTCATGTTGATATAACTTGAGTAACAATGTAAAGGAAATTCAATTCACTATTCTTCAAAATACAACTCATTAACTTCAATTACAATTCATCAAAAGATTCTATTACATAAACTATTACAAGGCAAATAATAAAACCTAGCTAATAACTTCAAACATTCTTATGTCTTGCCGGAATCCTGAAGTCATTCTCGACTTCAACCATCTCAGTCCCCACTTAGCATTCTTGAGATAACCTGTTCATTTAAACAACTATTGGGGTATAAGCTACACTAGCTTAGTGAGTGAAAACTTCCAGGATTACATTTATAACATCATACAATCAAGTGATTAGTCAGACAAGTGATATGCATCAAACTCGTGAATTCAACAAACATATGACCTGCCGGAAATCATATGTGGATGGACTTGCGCCCTCCATCCCGGGTTAGCAGATTAACGAATCCTGCGGTACGACCAGACCGTTTCAGCTTACGGACAACTATAAACTATAAAATCGTTTAAGGTACAACGATAAACCAACAAATGCTAATGCTCCATCCCCATCGTGTATGAATGAGTTCAATTTCATCTTCAATTCCGAATAATCAATTATACCAATTCTTTTAAGTGATCAGTCAATAATCGCAGACAATCAATTCTAATTCATCTATACAAGCAATAGTTAATCACTCGGCTTCAATATTCTTACATTCCATTTCTCATATCAACAAGCATACATAGTTCCCATTCGTCCCCATCATGCATATCCATTTTATCTTTACCAAATATCTAGTGCAACTATTATTACAATCACATACAATAAATGAAATCGGAAGTAATACTCACTCGGCCATTGGATCACCGGTCTCTTAGTACAAGTAATCCGGTGGTAGGGAATCGTCGATATCGGGTCACCTAAAAAGGAAGAAATACTCTAATAAGTATTTCATCACTTAACTAGTCCAAGCTATCTCATACAACTATCAAATTCGTAATTCTCGTCCTAAGCGGGAATTCCAACTTAAAACGGCCATAACTTGGTCATTTTAACTCGGAATCTCGCAAATTATATATCGATTTCTATCTACTTCGAAAGATCTATCTATTTCTAATATTATTTTAAGTTTTGAAAACATTTAGGTCTCGGAACAGAGGGATCAGATCTGATCAGTAACGGTTTCCGATTCCGAAAAATAGTTTTGTAAATGTTTGTAATGTTACTATATATATTAGCTATACATGCAATATGAATGATTTCCTAACATGAATGACATGAGATGAGTTTAATGTATGCATGATCTTGATGATTTTTGCTAAAAGGAAATTTTATAACTTTTTATTTGCAAGACCATAATAACAACTACTTATGAAAAATCTAGTTTTCTAACTTTGATCATTTCCATTTGTTTTGGATTTATTACTTAAGAAAATATAATTATTTTTGTTAAAATTGAGTCTTCATTATATCTATTACTTATGACTTCATTTCTACATAAAAATTTCCATTTTGCACTTTGTAAACATGTTTTCAAGTGGGGTTGATTCCAAAATCCGAATTTTACAAAAATTAGTTTTTGAGTGATTCCTTTAAGTAAAAATCATTTGATACTTAGAAATTTAAGGCTCAACCATACATAACTACTAAGGACTTCATTCTTACACAAAAATTTGCATTTTACACTTTGCAAATATGTTTTCCAATATGATTTACTCAAAAATCCGAATTTTAGAAAATCCACTTTTTGCATGATTCATTTGGGAAAAACTTGTTTAATGCATTAAAATTTGAAGCTTTACTACATCTATTGTCTAAGGACTTCATTTAACACATAAAACTTGCAATTTGAGCTCAAATACTAAGTGATTACTTATGCATCATCTCAAATTACGAATTTGACAATTGATCACTAACTCAAAATTTTCCATTTTAATTCCATTACTTGTTTAACATTACTCATGCCTAAACTCATTTTAACTTGTAAAAATCATTGCTTAATGATATCTATTACCTATATACTTCATTTTTCACATAAAACATGAGTTTTGGAGTTGATACATGGGTTCTAAAAATTGGTCTTGGTTGGGATCCGAATTTACAAAATTCATTTTTGGTTATATCTTTTGATAAAATCTATCTAAGCTCATGAAAATCCATTCCTTACATATCCTATCCTAAGAGCCTTTCATTTCTTAAATAAAAACTTCATTTTTGAGTTGGAAAACATGTTTTTAAAATAGGCCTTGGCCAAAATCCGAAAATAGAATTTTTTTTTTTTGAAAATCACTTTTGATTCTTGTAAAAAGAAGTCTTGATGATATACATATATTAAGCCTTCATTTTCTTAAGTAAAAATTACATTTTGACACTTGGAAAGTGTTTTTAAATAGGGTCTTGCCAAAATACGAATTTCACAATTTTGTTTGAGTTCATAACTAAGATCTATACTTAATATGAACATAAACATAAAACAAATGCATGGTAATAAGCTATAAACATCATGGATCTAAACTTTACTTATCAAAATCTTTCATTTATGGTATCTATACCCTAAGCCCTTCATTTTAAATGAAAAATACACATTTTGAAGTTGAAAAACCACTTTTCTAAATATGGTTCCATTTTCATCCGAATTTTCAAAATTGATTTTTGTTGAAAATAAAATAGATCTTGAGTTTCCTACAACTTTCCTACCATCATCATGCTATACAAGTTGTTCATGAACATAAACAAAGATCTAATGCATTATGAACTCAAAACTTTAGATCTAGTTTTAAACTAGTTTTAATGCATGAATCACTAAGAGACATGTGATGCTAGATCTATGCATAAATCATAAGAATAACAAAAATAACAACTTAAATAACAAGATCTATGGCATAAACAAAAATCAAAGCTACAAAAATTAGATCTACAAATATATAACTTTAAACAAGAAAATAATTATAATACAAGATAATAAAAGTAGAGAAAAGATTTCATTTTTGGCATCATCATCCTAAGCTTTTAAGCTTATGGAAGTCATTTGATGCATGAAACCTTCATTACACTTTACCTATATCACCTATGGAGCTTTGGATGAAGATTTGCTTAGAAATCTTTAAAAATGGGTGGAAGCCATGGAAGATGGGGGCAGCTTGTTTTGGAGAAACAAGAACAAGAAGAAGAAGAAAAGAGAGGAAAAAGAGAGAGAAAAGGTTAAAGAATGAAAGAGGAAAGTGAATAAATGAAGGAGTGAGAGAAAATGAGTGTTTTAATTGAATAAAAAGAGAAAAAAATAAAACAAGGCAACTTGTGTGTGCTGCACGTGAATTAGAGAGAGAGAGAGAGGGTTTTGTTGAAATTTGACTCAAAATTGAATGTATAATTAATGTGTAATGTAACTTTTTGAAAAGGATTGAAATATAATTAATTTTAGTCAAAATAGGTAAATAAAGGACAATGGCAGCCATAATAGGGTCAAAAATCTGCCATGAATTGTGGGATAATGTGTAGAAAGATTGAAGTGAAAAGGAAGTGATATGTGTAAGGTGTACTTGAAGGTATGGGTTGTAAAAGTACTTTATTAATAAAATAAAATAAAAAAATTAGAAAATTTATTCCAAATATTTGTAGCAGATTTTTCATAATTAAATTAAATAATTATTTGAATTATTTTAGTATTTTAACAAATATGTTACCGGTACGATCAAAATACGCGAATATGGGCTATAAATAATATTTTTATAACCCGAAAAATTCTAAAAAAATATTTTATGAAATAAAAATATTTTAAAATATTTTTAATTATTAAATTAATTTATTTTATTTTTAGTATCGGGTCTTAAACAGAATCTGATCCCGTAAAGACCCGAAACGAATTAAATTTTAGAAAAACAAAATTTTCTATAACATATAAAATATTTATCTAAAAATATAAGGCTTTATAAAAATATAAAATTTTGTAATGAAATAAAAATGAATAGTGCAAAAGACTAATCAATTACCGGTAATAATGGAAATACGATAAAAAGGTTATAACTGTAACTTTTATAACCCGAAAAATTTATAACTGATATATTTAGAAATCTTATGAAATTACGAGTCTAACGGTACTATTGGTATATTTTTTATATCTCGAGCCCGGGACACGCTTTTCGAAGTCTGTATCCGAACGGGTTCGAAATAGGTCAAAAATTTACCAATCTGATATTTTTAAACAAACTTATATTACTATGAGCTATTCTATATATTTAAATACATCTCGGCCTCTAGGGTTAGGGGCACTAGATTGCCGGACTTACACTATTGTATTCCGGTTAGGGTTTCCGGGTGATTTTCCGGTTTAGACCTTTGCCAATTTGGAAACTGATATTTATGTTCATACAGCATATTTAATTTGAGAAGTTTATTTTAAATTTTATTTTTTAAGTATTTATATCTTTTAACGTTTTCGGAATTTTTTATTTGGGTTTCATTCTCGAAAGTTAATTGTTATTTACTTTTTAATAATTTGTTTTTTGGGCTTTATATTACCCGTTTTTATAAGTCGGAGTTAAATATGGAATTTTTCGTACATAGTGGTTTTGAATTTGAAGATCACTGAGTTCTTATTTTATTTTCGAGGATTTTCATTTTCTCATGATTAAGAAATTTTTGGATTCATTCATGGTTTAGGACTTGTCAAAATTCGGTTTTAATTTGGAGTGATTTTTAGTGTTTATTTTCGAAGTTCATCTTAAAATTATTTACTGAAATTTTCCGAGACTTACAGTTTACATATAGTAGTTGTTTGAAGAAGAAGAGAGTGCAAAAGAATGATCAAGAAATTCATGCAAAAATCAATAGTAAATTAGAGAAGCAAAACCTTTCATATTTTATAACAAGTCTCAAATATCATGACTTTTTACGAGAGTCATAATATGTAAGATTTGAATTATATTGATTAAATTTGAATTGGGTCAATTATAAATTTATTTAGATCATTAATCATGAATGGATGTGACTCAATCACATGACAAATTTCTAAAATTTGATCAAAAGTTATAACATTTAAAATTGGATGTTCAAAAAATTTTACAAAATTCAATAGATTCCAACTAGCATTTGTTATTGATAACATTTTCCCGTTGAGAAAGATTAACTTCTCACAAGAACTCACCAGTCAAGTTATCTTCAAGCACTCTTTCAATAAACTATTTCCATAAACTAGCCTAGCAATCAAAGAAAGAGGACAAGAAGAATGCCTATTCCCATACCGTTACCCCTCTCCCCTCTCCTTGATGCCTCTGATGGATGTAAGAAGTCTAACTAACTCAAGGTTAGTGCAAATGAACTTACACTATCACATTTTATTTCAATTCTCTTCTCTTTTCAATAAGAGACAATCTAGCCTTTTTCACAATAAGTATGAACCTTGCATATAAACCTCATAGATCTTCTTCTTCTGCTTATGTTTAAGATAGGTACCACTACAGTTAATTAATGAGCTTTCCTAACACAAAGCTTATATCAAAACTCACATAATTAGCAATTTATTTCAACAATCTCCCTCTAGATTATTGATTTGGTAAGTTACATAGAAAGATATCAACATTTGACTATAAGTTCATTAAAGTAATAATGTTTCAAATATTTAAAATGAGGAATCTATGTTTGAAGATAAACTCATTTTAGATATCAAGATTTTAAATGGTTAAAAAGAAGTATCAACATTTTGTAAGTTAATTTCATAATTTGCATGACATAATTATATCATCAAATCAATTTTAGGATCTTTTAACTTAATGATTTTCACATTAAATAAATGGATAAGACATACCTTTATCCATAGTCATTTTCTTGAATTCCAATAATAAACACTTTAATTCTTCAGTGCACCTCACCCTTCCGATCCAACATTATTTCTCCAAAGGAGAAAGATTTCTTTTCTTCCCCCCTAATTGTAATGATGGATTTTGTGATAGTAAAAAAATAAAAGTAAAAGCTTAAAACTTTGATGTCTACCTTGTACATATATATAAGGGTAGAAAGAAGACTAAACCTCTTCACAAAACTATAAAAGATGTCTTCTATCAAGACACCTATTATGAAGAGTTACAACTCTTCATATAAAATATTGCATATTGGACCATAATTTGTTACATGTTTTGCAAAGTATGTTAAATAAGGTATCAATAATTGAACATTGATGAAAATTAAGAAAATTCAATTGAAAACTAATCCAAACATTGATGCATTAAATGAACTTTGCAAAGCATTAAGACCTAATTTGATTCACTTTGCAAAGTATTGATTTCCCTTTTTACCACTTGAAATGTTGATACCTTCTAATGCAATTAACTTATTATCGATTATGTACACATATAAACTCCTCCATGATTATTCTAGAATAGTATTGTTAGGTTTGAATAATTCCTAATGTAAATCAAATTACAATTGGGTGATAAGTAACTAATTTTGTACTTCCATGCAATGTGTCATAACCAGAGAAATTATATACATAACCATGTTTATATGCAATTAATAGATTCCATGGTAATGCATTTATAGCCATGCCCTCTTACCAACTTCATGAATATTTATAAAAGCAATCTTTTCAAACTTTTGTTCGGGTGATAGCACTCTTATGTTTGAATAGGTGGAATCTCCCAAACTAGATTTAAATAAAAAATCTATCCATTAAGAAATATTTACTATATCTCATCCTCTTTTGACTTATAATACTTTATAGTATGCCTAGTTTTGATAGTGACTTGTTTTATCTTTTGACCCTTGGAACTAGTAATGTGTTAGAATAAGGTAATGTTCCCACTATTAACTACAAGAGTTTAAGACTCATCTTAACATCACTTTTCATCAAAAGATCTCTAGATAATCCCTTTGTCAAAGGATTTGCTAAGTTCTTACTAGTCTTAAATAAGTGATAGTTATAATTCTATCCTTTATTAACTCTTTAATATATCTGTGTCTCAACTTTTCTAGATTTTTCATTATAATTTTTATTGTAAGCTTGATACATAGTTGCTTTACTATCACAAAAGATAGAATGACTAATAATGATTGCGATTGCAACTCTATTTCCAAGAGCAAATTCCTTAACCATTATGCATCTTTATACGTTGTCGCAATCTCTATAAACTCACCTTCCATCATTAAGTGATTGAGTTATACATATTAATTTCTTAGATGCCCAACTTATGGCTCCACTACGTGAGTTCAATATCCATTTGGAAGTTAATTTTCTATCACTAGCACTTATTATCTAACTTGTATTCGAATAACTCTCTAGTATAGTTGGAAAGTCACCATAAGATAATCTCGAGTTTCACAATTTTATTCAAATAACCAAATGCTCAAGATATAGTGCTTCAATGCTCTGTACTAGGATTACTTGTATATCTTGATAATTTACACACAACATATACAATATCGGGTCTAGTACATAGTGAAGCATACATTAAACTCCCCATAGCACTAATAAGTTTTAATCGTATTATTACATCTTCGCAAGTGGTTATAAAGAGTGTTTAACATTTTAAGTATTTAAAAAGAGGAATCAATATTTCACTAAGTGGGTCAAAGAAAGTAACCATTGAGAAAAATTAAGGATAATTAATAAAAATACTATTCAAATGTTGATACTTTATATGAACGTTATGAAATATTATTATCTCGTTTAACTTATTTTATGAAATATTAATTCCCTTTTGATAGTCACTCAAAATGTTGTTATCTTAAATAAACATATCTCTAAATATTGATACATTCTTGTATAATTTATCTATTAGACTCTTAATCCATTATCCTATGTCCTTTAGAATTTTGGACATAACTAACAAATATTTCTTTTGAGACCCTAACACCAAGTTTTATTCTTTATTCCTTTTTGTTCAAAGCTTTTATACTAGGCCACATATCCTTACATTTTAAAGCATTTAACATTTGGTCTCCTTCCTCTCAATTTTTCATACAGAGCATTGAGGATTGGCGAATTAATCATATCTCATTAAAGTTTAGTTTTTACATTTCACTAATCCATTTTGTTGTGTCACATAAGGAGTAGTACATTAATGCACAACTTTATTTTCTTCACAAAATTAGTAAAATTCATTTCAAAAATATTCATCCCTCAATCATTACACAAGAACCTGATCCATTTGCATATTTTCTACTTCTAATTTATAATATTTAAATGATCTAAATGCTTCATTTTTATGTTTTAACAAAACACATAAGTAAATCATGAAGTAGTACCAATGAAAATTATTGCTACCTAAACTATTATTGATTGATAGCATAAAGTTATCTTGAATAGGATTAGCTTTTCATAATATTTCATTCACTTCCTTAAAAAGTAATAAATAAATATTGATTAGATTATATTATAAAAATACTTTATATATTTAATATTGCAAGCACCTTTAATTCTTTTTTTTTTTTTTTGCCATTAAAAAGGGGAGGGAAGATTCAAACCTTATACCTCTCACTTAAGAAACCAGGGAATATGTCGCTATGCTATAATGCCAATGGCTAAATACCTTTAATTCTTAAAACTTATTTTTATTATATTATTGCTTTCTAAGTGATTCTCACTGTAAATATGAATAAATTAAAAAAAAATTCTCCTTAGTCTAAAATCTTAGACACCTTTTTATCCATGAGCAAGTGGCCACCTCTCTTTTTCTAACCAAACTTGTCGCCATTCATTTCATTTCTATCTTAATCCATCTTTATTCTCCTTCACTTTCTCTTTTTTATATCTTTAGCTCTCTTTGTTTTTTCTCTTTCTTTCTTTCTTTCTTCTTCTTCTTCTTCTTCTATTCATCCTCTCCTTTATTATTATTTCTCTTCAAAGTCTTTACATGACTACTCTTCCTTCCTATCTTTGGTTTTTGTGACTTTAAATCTTGGCTTGGGTTTGTTACTTTGAGCTAAGTATTAAAGACAATATATTGTGGCAAACAGAAAGTTAAAAAAAATATAAATGAAAGATCTCATTCTTCTAGCTTTAGTTTTAGTTTCTTACATTGCTTATCTGTATGTATCTCCTTTATGAAACTATTTATAGCCAAAAGTATTAATTTTTTCCATTATTAATACAAAATTTCTATTGCTAATGGGATGTTTCACTTAGTTGTAAAAGAGATGTATTCATTTCAAATCAAGTTCCTAATTTCCATCTTTTTCGATAATTTGTTGGTAGTGCATAACCATTTTGACTTGGTTGTTTTAACAAAATACATTAGGAAAAAATCCTATATATCTTTAAGTATCTTGCAAAAGGTTCAAGGCGTTGTTTACCTATTTCATTAAATTTGCCACATATTCATCTCCTCTATTAAATCTAAGAATCTTAATTTTTCTAATAAGTTGATTTGTAACTTTAGCTTTATTTTCCTTGAAACTCTAAAGAGTGAGACTATAAACAAGGTACCACTAGCAACAATATTTGAATACTAAAGAGGCTAAATTTCCCATTTTGAGTGAATAAAGATACTTAGATTTGTCTAAAGGAGAAAATAACATCAAAGTTGGTCTAAATCATAGTACATAAAAGTCTTGTCCAAGTTTAGAGAACAGCCAAACTCTAAGCTAAACATAGCAATAGTCTCAATAAGAATCTTATTGCCATTACTTATATAGATGAATATTTCAATATCACTTAATGCTAGACTGCTGAAATAACTTATATAATTACATTCGTATAAATAATGACACATATCTGTCCACTAAGAGTGGCTTGGTATTACAACTAACTTAGCTTCTAAACAAACAAAATTGAAAAATTGACGCTTCTTTTTGAGCCATTTACATATTAAAGACAATTTTTCTTCATGTACCTAGTTTTCTTGCAGAAGGAGCACATACGACTTGTTCACTTCACCATATGAAATAAGAGGGAATGAAATTCCAATTCAAAAGGAATGTAATAAGGTTGCAATAACTATTACAATATTCACTAGGTATAAAAAATAAAGCAAGTAATTATTGGGTAAAAGACATAATATCTATAATGCTCCCTGTATTTATTACAGATAGAGAATAATTATATATGTGATATCAAGATAGGGGTATTTAAATAAACTATTGAATGGCAATTCACAAGAGTGAAGATATGAATTACTATTTATGTAATAGCAATTTATTATGAATTATTATTCCCCTTAAGTAAACATCATAATAGGAGGTTTACATCACACAAAGAGGGAATGAATAGCTATTTATGTTAAGCGAACGGACTAATAATGTGTCTACATATTTTTGTTATACATGTGAAGTTCAAGCATCTAAACCTTCTCCACTATGGTTCACTTTTTATTTCACGAGTTATTAGGAGCTTCATCTTTAGAACAAGTCACCATATGAGTATTTTTAGCCTTCTCTTCTTTTAAACTTTTCTTACTTGTACACATTGTGTAATTAGCTTTTTCAATGTTTATTTTGTTTTTTAGGTGATTTAACTTTTCTTGAAAGGATTGAACTAAGAAGAAAGAGAAATCAAGGCTAAGTTCATAAGCATATCCTCAATCTTGTAAGAAGATAAGATATTTTCCTAATATACTCCTTTATATTTCCTTTATTACTGTATCGTATAGAAACAATCTTTCTAAGAATGGTATGTGTTTCAAATTTTAACTAGTGAATCATTCTATTACTTAGGTTAGGATCTTTTAGCATTTATCTTTATAGGTTTTGCTTCTTTGATGGTATTGGCTCGGAATACATCATGATCATGAAACTCATGTGGGTAGATATACTAATAGAGATAAATGTTTTGAGATACCTAGTATACATTGATAATTTCTCTTAACAAAGGGAAAATATCAAGTTTGGTACCTTGACTTCAAAAAAAAATTTAATTTGATACTTGAACTTTGAAGTGACCAATTTAATACCAAATCAAACTTTCCATGACTATTTTCACAACTTGAGTAACATCTTGCTTTATTTCTTGACATAGAAGAGGCATTCTATCAGTGTTGGCCAATGCTCAATAGATATAGTAAAAATTCAATAATAGTCAGTCACTTGCATGTTAATAAACCAAGCAAATAGTCTTAAGGAAGTAGTAAGAATAAACACAAAAAGTTTAATTAGATATTAGATTGATCACTTCAAAATTCAAATTCTAAATTCAATTCTTTTGCAAAGTTCATTTTCCAAATTTGGCACTTATCCTTTAACAAAAACATCAATTATTAATCGTATCCTCTTAAAACAATAGCAAATATTTATCAAAATAATTCTACTACCAATATGGCCTCCTTTATGCTAACAAATGTTACAAATTGGATGCATGAAGAAAAAAATTTAAAAAATAAAAATTATAACATGTTTTATTATCTACCAAATAATAATCTTTCTTTGAATTAATTGTTATTTTCATGAATAGTCATATTTTGGGCAGATCGTTAATGTAATATCTAAATATTTCAAAACAAATTTAAATAATAGAGATTATCATAATAACATGTTTCTTTTAATTATCCTAAAATATTAAATATGATTTTGCAAAGTGAAAATAACATATAGAAATGGTCTATCAAGAGCAATCAAACAACCACTAGTGCCTAAGGATGCAATTGAGATGAGTCATATAAAACTCGAACTCGATTCGGTTCCTTATAGGGTCACCCAAACCAAACACGTAACCCTATAAGTTTTTTTGTGTAATACCCAAACCCACCTTTATAGAGTCATGATCCTGACCTTCATCACCACATTAACCCGATTTCACATTTACACTTTTTTTTTCTTTTTTCTACTTGTTTTCTTAATATATTCTTCATTTTGCTTATTTATTTCAATGTCTTTTCATTTGACAGTAAAAACTCTACATTAAAAAAAAAAAGTTAGTAACCTAGACAATTGATTTTTGATGTATGGTAATCAATTTACAACATAACATAATAGAATTTACTTTACTTGAGGATTGATATAGATACTTAAATATGAATGTTGCCTCTACTTGTTAATCATAAGAAAATATGACATTCTTAATTGGATAAAAAAATAAATTATACAATCATAGAGCCTTAAAAATAATAATAAAATGGACATATCCAAGTTTTGATGTTATGGAATTGTATTTTATTTTTAGTAATATTAGCGGCTCAGGTCAACCCTACTGAGTCATAACTAAGCTCGAACTCTACTCATGACTCTATAGGGTCACAAAAATTTTTCTAAAACCCATCCCCTAACCCTATAGGACTTTTAGTAGGTTAGGTATCCTATAACAACTAGGGATGCAACCGGGCGGGTCATTATAGGGTACCAAACCCGTCTAATCATTAAAAACCCTATAAGGTTATAAAACATGTTTGGTAAAAAATTTTGTGACCTTACGGGGTAGCGAGTTAGGTTCGGGTCGTAGTTGTAACCCTATAGGGTCAACCCGACTTGCTACACTTATTATAAAAAAAATACAATTTTAAAATTTAAAATAAAAAAAAAACCTTAACAAACATTAAAGTTTGTCATAACTCGCATATTACCAAGTTGCTATAGATAATTAAATTTTTTTTTAACTTATATACAATGGTAGAGGGGCAAGTAATATTATCATTATTTGTGCTGGCAATTAAAAATTAGATAATATGTCAAAAGAATAATTTCATTTTTCTTTAATTGACATAGTTTATTACTTAATATAATATAAAGTGTACATTTTTTAAACTAAAAATATTATTAAGTGCATATTTTCTATTGTTTTCGATATTTTGACATTAATGTCCTGTTTTTCAACTAGAAAAATTAAAATGAAATATCGCCTGTAACTTTAAAAGATAGAAAACTAGCTTCATAAATTTTATATTATAAAGTTTGGAATAAAATTTTCCTTCTTTAGAATGGTGTTTACATTTGCATTATACTTAATCACATATTTCGATATAAGAACATAAATGTAAAAGAATTGCATCTTATCCTATACTAAAAAAAAAAAAAGTATACATGAAAATAAAAAAATTGCAAAAGAAGAAATATGCATCACACATATACAACTACTTTTGATATTGGACTGTTTTGTTATTACACTTTTTCAAAGGTATTGATATAGAATATGCAATGTGGAGTTGGTATTACATTGTCTTGTTTGTCCACTTTGCAAGAACCTCTACACAATAGAAATTTAAAAGGGGAGAAAAAAGAAGAGAGAAAGCAAAAACGCAATCAGGTCGGCACGACAGGGCGAGTCAGGATTGTGACCTATAGAAGCAGGTTCAGGTATTGTATAAAAAACTCTATAGGGTCGCAGATCGGGTTTTGATAATCTTATAGGAAACCAGGTCGGGTTTGGATCTTATATGATCCGTTCCAAATTCGCTCCGGTTGCATCTCTAATGATGACTCGTCTAGTTGCATCCCTATGCCCATAGTCATTCATCGAGTTCTTTTCCTAATTATGTTCCATATTCCATGTGCTATTTTCATATTTGTAAAATAAAGTAATAATAAGTGAAACCACACGGCATATAGGTATGATCTTTAAAAAAAAAAAGAAAAAGAAATTTAATTTTCATTGACAACCATTCTACCCGCACCAAAAAGCAACAATCAATACCTAGTTAATACAGCCAAAAACATAGAGACCCCACCACATCTAAAATATATTTAGATCAACCTCATAAAAATAACTTAGATGACATTTCCACATGAGTTATATGGGGAAAAGAATCTGCCATACTATCTCATCATGATCATGTATCTAATCATAATTACGGTGGATATATTAATCATGGAATAAAAATAAGGTAGTAAAAATTCACATAATTTTCAAAGCAAATGCTAAATATTATTTATTCATTAAATTGAGAAAACATGATTTGGCTTTCATTACATAAATAAACAAAGTAAGAAGTTAAGATAGATCAATATAGGATTGTATATTTACATACAACTTAAGGGGTCTGACACATGTATACCATTATTATAATAAATAATTATCAACATATAAATTGAATAAAATTAATTACTAAAGTTTATTACAAAACCGCATTTATAAAATGAGATATAAGTAATTTGTACATAAATCGCAATTAACAAACCTGCTTTAAAATTTTTGTATCATCATTACATCGTTATAAAAATGAGATGTAGCATTTAATTATGAATAAGCTATTGCTTAGTTGGTAAATATGTATTGATGTATAAGAGAAAGTGAGATGGTGGGTTTGATTTTCCCAGTGTTACTGTTTTACTGTAGGCATCACTGTATTGGGTTGTACATAGCAATTTGCACTCTATATTTTGATATAGCATGGATTAATTTTGCGGTTGTATTTTATAATTAATTTCATTAAAACCTTATTTGTGTAATTAATTTCAATTTGGACAGCTAACAAACAAAAGCACTCCAACCCAAAGTGATGAAAAGAAAAGATAAATAAAAAAAAATTTGATTGTGCATTAACCTCATAGTTTTTGTTGTTATACGCTACTTATATATACCCTCTGTCCCTTGCCATTTCATTGTCCTTACACCTGGCGTGAATAAGAAAGGGTTCCCCTTAAATAAATATGTCACTATAGTTTTTCATTACATATATCTTCGATAACAAGATGCAAATTGAAAAAGGTCATCAGGACTTTTGAAGCTTAATAGGATGGATTTAGAATATTTATGTCCGTGTTTTATTTAATTGAACATGCATTTATTGTACGAATGGCCTTCTTTATTTGCTTTATGTTTTAACCTTTTTTTAACAATAAATAATTATGTTAAATTCATTTATTACAAAATTATGCTTAATCAAATGAATTCTCTTGAATTACTATTTTACTGCTGGTTTTTTGCCCAAAAAAAATAACTTCTGTGCTATATTATAGATGTTTTGATCTTACTGCATAAATTATTAGTAAATAATAGCTATTATATGAAACTAAATTTAGTACAATATAATTTTAAAGAGAAGTGTGTATTATTTTATGAATAAATTCTGGTGGTAACTTTATTAGGTAAGCATGTTGTATGATCATGCATCTGTCCCTATAGCTTATGTTTCCTAATAAAATGGATAAAATTCTTCTTTTATTATACCCATTAAGGATGAGCTAATATAAGGTGGATAGGATATAACTAGTAAGTCCACTCATACGCAATCTTGGGAACTTATACGGTCCCGTGATTGAGCCGTTGCATAGCTGATGAGACTAGTTTATCACAATTAATAACAGAATCATAGAATTTTATACACAATCCTATAGGTAAAGTTTTCCATATTTTGAAATTGCAATATATTTTATGACACTGAAATCGTTTATACCTTATAGAACATACATTGCATGATGTATTTTATGCAATCTGTATATTTTTTTATTACAAATTTATAATAGTAAATTTTGAGTCAATTTTTTTTTTACCTCTTAATGTTTTCATAACAATGCAAAAGAGCAATTTCTATACAAATTTTTGTGAGTATTTATATGTGCACAAGTTTTACTCTAGTAAAGAGTTATTTTTTACCTTTCAACTTCACACTTATACTTCTATATGCATGTTATATGAACAATACAGCCAATGGCTTAAGATCATTCAACCTCCAATCAAAATATTTTACTTTGTATAGAGTTAGGTATATATTTATTGCTTTTGTTTTTGGTTAAATTTTGTAATTAGAAGTAAGAATATTTTTTTTCTTTGTTATCTTTTAATAATTTTAATAAGGTGGTCAATGTTTCCTATCATCTATACCTTAGAATACAACTTTCGATATAGGTACAAGGGAAACAAGTTGACATATATGATACTCGATACATAGACTCATCTCGATATTCTCATTGAATGGGAGAAAAACAACTAAAGAAATAAAGTTAAAAAATAAAGAGAGAGAGAGAGAGCAAAAAAGATGGTCATGAGAGCGTTAAAGTGGTATAAGCGAGTTATTTGATAATGATGTATAATTTTGTGTAATGTGAAACCTTTATTTGTTCAAACACTCTTGCTTCAGCTTGGTCCCACCCATAGCCAATACAACACTCATGGGCCCTTGAAATATTTCCAACCTTTGACGCATTAGTGGAGACATAAGTGAATGATTTGGATTCACACTTTATCGGATCTTTCTTGAGCCTAAGCAAAGGTAATGCCCTATTTTAAATCTAGTTTAGACAATTTTATGTAAAAAAGTATCACAATCAATGTAATTACAAAGAATAAAATATAGAATATGATTATTCAAGAGAGAAATATACATTTGTAATTTACTTTTGCCAACTATTCTATCTATCTCTTTTATGTAACTACTAGGGATGAGCAGGTAACCCTATCATATGAGGTACTTACCTGTATGTTACTTAATTAGGTAGGATCTAGATGGATATTGAGGGCCGTAGGACATGGTGCTAGTATTGCTTTGTTGGAACCTGCTTTCACAGTATAAGATATGGATATGAGATGAGATCTTCATACTCTATACTAATCCTAGAACCTGCATAATAGAGTATACAAGTTCCAAGCATGTACTCTTTAAGAAAAATAATAATACAAATAAATAAAAAATAAATAATAATACTCTATTTTCATATTACAGTCGCTTTTAGTTAAGATTATCATTACAGACTACTTTTAGAAAATTTTATCTAGAAAAAACTTGTACTAATTTATTACAGAAGTACCTATAATTTTTATTTTAAAAGGATTTTGATGGTATATACTTGACTTCTAAGTTATATATAAGTGTTTTAATCTTCTAAAACTAATTAACACATATGTGCTTTTAAAGTTTTTTTATTTTTAATTTGTTAATTTTTACAATTTTGTTAAAATCATATAATCATGTTATATAAGTATTTGTTATAGGTTTCAACTTTAACATGTAAAGAAGTTTTGCATATTGTAACTTATGATATTATAAAAATTATTTTTTAATTTTCTTTTGATATGCCATTTATAATGAATATATATATATATATATATATATATGTATAATAAGGCACATTTACATATTACAACTTGAAATTTAAAAAAGAAAAAAATATATAGATTTCATAGGGTATCCCGTAAAACTCACAAGGTACAGGACATAGGGCGGGTACAAGATACTTCAGAGTAGGTAAGAGTAAAACTTCATATCCTATCTAGACTAGACCTACCCACCTCTAATATGTACTTAATGTTTTAGAACTTTTACAAAAATAGAATTGTCTCGTTTATTTGACTAAAATCAAAAAGTCAAAACATAATTTTAGATAGTTAATTAAAAATAAGGATTTGTTAGGGAAAAGTAAATGCTTAATTTATGAAAAGAGTAGTAAGAGTGTATAGATTTTGAAAGAAGATATAAATCAATTAAGGGATTTTAGCAAATTATCGATATTTTTTCATGAGGAAGAGGTTTTGGAGATTATGTAGGTTTGAAGCCTCAAGGTGGTATAGAGTTCAAAAGAAGTTCCACAAGTGCTCAAAGAAATTGAGAGTAAAGTTTTTGATAAATGCATTGAAAGATTTTGACTTAGAGAGTATGGAAGCTTATGATGAAAATCTACAAAAAGTTATGAAAGCATGGGCTAAATCTTTATTTAAGTTCAAGATAATATTCAAGAATCTTTTAGGATTTGAAAAATAATATTATACGGACAAATTATTAGAAAATTAGTAATTAAATAATATTTTATTATTTTTTATTTTTAAGATATTTATTATGAGTGGTTTCCACTATTAGTAATTTCCATTATTATTATGGGAAATTTCCTAGGTTTAGTTATCTTAGTTTAACTATAGATAGTAGAAGTTATGTTTGTAAGAAAAAAATCATTAGTTATGATGAATTGAAGACTCTATCTTATTTTTCATAAAGAATTTTTAGTTTTTATCAATTTCTTTTAGTGTGGCAATCGATTGTTCTATCAATATAACCCTAAAATGTGAAAAAAAAAATATATGATCATTGGAGTCATACCTGTAAACCCCAAGAATCTTCATATTAATAAAAAAAGTAGAAATATAAATATAAAAATAAAAGGTCAATGAAGGACTAATCAAAGACCCTTGAATAAAACTACAAGTAGTAATGAACCAATACATAACTTCAAACCCTAAAATGAAGTTCCCTAGATAATAACATATACCCAAACAGGATTTCGTAGTGGGTATCGAAGACTTAAAGTATAGAAATAACTAAGATAATTTCAAGAACATAAAAAGTAAATAACTGATAAATTTATAGTTAGAAAACAATAATCTAAGGATGAACCATTAGAATTATAAATACACAATGGAACAAAAACAATCCATAACTAACAATATAGACTCCAAATAAATGTTTGGACTACATCATTATTCTAGTTAGAGAATTTTGAAGTTTTTAGAGACTGATATCGAAATTGACCTATTAAGCTTAGAAAACTTTAATTGCATAAGATAAAACCCTAAAAATAAATAATTAAGTAAACTTTAAACTCAAATTTGAATTCAAAGATAATCTAGAAAATTTGTAGAAGCTTTAGATAAATTTTTGGAGATAGAACACCTAAATAACTGATATAAATGTACATGTTTAACTTAATAAACTACCTTAAAACTAAGAAATTAATTAATTAAATACTATTATGTTAACTATTGTACAATTCGGAGGAAATACACATAATTTGCTACTGAAAATTTGCCTAAATCTCCCAGCCGAAAATTACCAATACAAATGGGTCAATTGGGTTACTAAAAGTCAACATAAATAATTGTAAAACCAATGACCTCATTACATGCAGCCAAACAAAGCAAGAATCAACTTGCATCTTGGCTGAAAAAATTGAGAAAAGGAGTGTAGTGCTTTACATGAAAAACACTTCTATTTATGAGTTACAAACAAAACAATTAAGCTCATAATAATAGCTAAAACAACAGTACAAAACAACAACACAAACACACCAAACAACAATGCAAAACACACAAATACAACTCCATAAAAACAAGCTTCATCAAGATACAAACACAAGCTTAAGGAGTAAACAAGTTAAGGTAAGTAAAAATTCGTTTTTAAGTTAGTTTTGTGCATTAAACATTAGCTTAAACAATATTCTTATTAACTTAGGTTCGCATCAAGCTTAGGGGAGGGTTAAACATCTCATAACAGCTCTATATAAGGTAATATCTAACTCTAATACTTTATTCATGTATCATGATATGTATAGGAGCTAAGAAATTACATATTATGATGATTATAAGATATTATATGTATTGATAGTTCATGAGCAATAATTGAGGATCATAGAAAAACACTCAAAAATAGCTCAACACTAAGTATAACATATACGGTGTAATCAAAATAAACTTTGAACGAGGAAAAAAGAGGAAGATGATTAATAACATGTATGCTGGCCCTACCTCGGCGGCGTACATGGCAAGATTACTGGCGTAAATGGGTAAGCTGGCCACCTTTGATCCAACTTACACTGGAATAACACTATGTAAAAATTTTGTACGCATAAAAATGCATGAACGCCAGCAGTGTACATGAGAAAGCTGGCGGCCTTCATGCTAGTATTCCTTAGAACACATTACATGCAATTTTGATACGTAAAAGGTGCAAACACCGGTAGCCTAAGGGTTCAATGTTGGTGATGTTGATTGTCGGCGTACTTGCAAAATTTTTCCTGGACAAAAATTTGTTTCGTTCGTAACTAACAATATATATATATATATATATATATATAAGAAAGATAGAATTTAATAAATAAATATAAATAATTTAGGATTAATATGTTTACATATTTATTAAGTGTTAAACTTTGGTAACTATTTAAGAAACACTTTTGTTTTGTTAAACAAAAAGATTAGAATATAAAATTATTCTATATAAGTAAGTATATAAAAATGAAAAATGTGAATAAGTTATAATTAAGAACAATGTGATTTCATAATAACAGATAATAACATGAAATGAGATCAAGAAAAACAAGATAAAAATAAATATTAGTTACTATAAGGTGATCAAATTAAAAAACAATATAAAAATAATGATGATGATAATGATAAAATATTTTATAAATTTTAAAACTATTAGTTATCAGTAAATAATAACTTAGAAAATATAATATAGATCTAGAAAAGATAAAAACTGATTTTAGGATACTTAGACAACTAATAGGATTTATTTATGCAGCATACATATATATCTGATTAGAAATTATTATTTGTCTAATAGGTGATATATTGACATTTGTGGATTTTCCTAAGGACTGTTACGATTAATCATCATGAGCATATGAGTAACTCGGATCTATTGCATTGTTTGTATTTGTAAACTAGTAGCATATGTAATACAAAGATAATAGTATGGTTGATGTGGAAGTCTGTTGAGTATGTGATATGAGCCGTTTGTTTGTATTGACAAACTAAAATATAAAATGATAAAACAAATTGTCTGATGACTTGACAAAGGCATGGTATGTGTTTATGTATAGTATATGATCACCTTAAGCCTGATTAAGAAATATTGACTATATAATTAAAATAAGCATGCATTACGTGAACTGCATTATTGTATATTTCAAAAGTGTGACAGTCTGCTACATATTAGTATTTCAGTTTTCTGTTAATACTTGGTTTTTCTATACAAAAGATTTATAATTCTACTCAAGATTATCTTTGTTCCGTCGGTTCCATGGGAACTAAATGGCAATGAAAGGCGTCATCCGTGGCATCGCTTTGAAATTACTAATACTTAAGGAGTTTTCTTTGGATTGATGCAAAAAATGATAAATTAAACTACCTTTAAATTAAAGTGATAATCTAAAACGAGAAATCGTTGATTTTCCTGTATACTTAGTTTCTTCTGGGTAGGTGGCCATTAAGTAATTGTCCTTCAACCCTGATGAGAGAGTGTAAATCTCTACCTATTTTGTATTCTAAATCTTTCATACTTGTGTTTTGAGCATTGTTTTGATTGTTACATTACATATGATTGTCAATAAACTTACTTGATGTGTATATATTTGCTTATTCACTGAGTTAGTGGCTTCACTCACACTCCTAAAGACCTTTTAGGCTTATTATATGACCTTGGCTCGTTTCTTCCAATAGTATGACTTTGGTAAGATTTAGAAGCTAGAGGATTTAGGTATTCGGGATAAGTTATTTATTTTTATTTCTTACTTATAAATTAAAGGGATATGGTTTGTAATATCATGTTATTCAAGACTTGTGATGTCAGTTATTTTACTAATTTATGACTTTTATGTATTTGTCATTTCTTAGATGCAAATAAAAGATCCTGTTTGTTTGAAAATATATCATCTCCGAAGATAAATCTGATAATAATACACATGGTGAATTGTATGCTATTACTATGATACCATCAGGACGTGACAACACCAATACCAATATTTCAATCACTAACAGTTATCTCTATTATTAATGGGTTATACCAATCCTAGGGATCAATTAACTTAGCTCATTTTTATCTGTTGTTTTATACCTTATCATAAGATTTGTTTATATTAATGCTTGAGTGTTTTATTTTGATTATCCAATTCAACTTTTAATTGTTGTTTATATTTTTTTATTATAGTGTTTTCAATGAGTCAAGGAAAACCATTGAATATCAAATTTTCTAAGTGTACTTTTTATTCTTATTTTTGTTGATGGAATCATTGTTTTCTTTATAATATATTATATATATATATATATATATCAAGGTTTATGGTGTGTGAATGGAAGTGCGTAATTTTGGTTTTTGGGGTTTTTTAGGAAGTCGGCATATTACTATTCTAAACACATGTCAACTTTTAATTGGTTAACATAAATTAACCTGATTGATTTTTAACTTTATATATGTCCGAGAGCATAACATAATACAAGTTATATTAAATTTATCTTATTGCACACCATAGAGCCCAAGAAAAAAAAGGTACTATAAAAATGAAAAGAGGCTGCAAAAGGTTTATGCATGCCCTAACCATCTTAATTGGCCATTCCAAAGCCAATAAAACGCTGACACTTCGTCAATGATAAATACAAAATTTAATGGAATTAATGAATTTTTTTTTTAAAGTTGAAAAAATATTGTTGGTTTAAATAAGAAGAGAAAAATGGAATTAAGGACTTAATTCTACAAGTAAGTAAGCATTGAATGCACCATTTATAAAAAGAAAAGTCATAAGAGCTCAAACTTCATAGTGTTTAGCTTGAGTAGCTCATAGACCTACTCGAGTTCAAATTCAATTCAAATGTTAATGGATTATCAAGTCGAGTTTGAATGTTAATATTATTTTAATTTAAATAACAAATATTTTTAGATGCATTAAGACTAAAGGAGCTTAATTGAGTATAATTCGAACCTATTCAATGTTGTTTGAGTCAAACTCAATCTCATAATTCTAAATTCCATCATGTTCAAGATTAAGCTTAAGGTGCAAGCAAGCTGAGCTCGAGCTTTGATTTAGGCTTGCAAGTTGATTAGTCAACAAGCTCATTTAGACTTATAAATAGGCTCGTGAGTAAGCTTGTTAATAAACTCGTTAGCAAATTTATAAATTTTTCATACATGATATGTTATACATAACAACATAATTAAAATAATAAAATAATTTCTATTTAATATTTATGTATATGTATTTATAACAATACTTATATATATATATATATTATATTAGGTTTGAAAAAAATAAAAAATGGGCTGTTTAAATGTGTTGAGCTTGAACTTAAATTTCAGGCTCGATAAAAAGCTTGGATCAGCTCGACGCGGACTAAAGCTTGTTTAGCTAAACAAGTTGAACTCAAACTTGAATTTTAGGCTCGATAAAAAACTCGACTTGAGCTTGAGATTGATAAATTACTAACGAGCTGAGATTGAGTAAAGCTTGGCTCGGTTCATTTGCAGCTAGAGTTGGCAATGCAAAAGTTAACCTGAAAATAAAATGGTTAAATCTGGAAAAGATACGGATTTAAATATATCCGGGTTTAGGTTTAAGACCTAAACTTGTTAAAATATAATGTTATTATTTATATTCTTATTGTGTTAAATCATAATATTATTATTCCTAATTAAATTACAAAATGAAAAACTATTCATATAAGAAACATGATATCTATTGTATAGCATATTATAAATTATATACAAAACTACATAGAATGTATATAAAATATAATTCTTCTAATAATGGGTTAATGTCGCGAATGGTACTTGAAATTTGATAAGATACACAATTAGGTACTTAAACATTAAAATTAATCAATTTAGTATCTAAAAAAACTTTTCATGTACATTAATAGTACCTTTATCAAATTGGCTAATACTGTCATTCTATATTATGTTTTTCAACAATATGACAAAGTACTATTATCGTATACAAAAAGTTCTTTCAGATACTAAATTGATCAATTTCAAAATTCAAATACTTAATTGTATATTTGTTAAAGTACAACTACGATTCGCAACATTTACCCTATAATAAAATCTGTAGGTTATAAATATGTAATCGATATGGTGTATAAAAATTATGCGTATAACATTATGAATATCTATGTTAACTTGATAATAGAGATTGTATAAAGAACATTTGTAAAGTCGACCGATTATATATAACACATATGTAGCTTATAAAATACATATAAAGTATAAATTACATATAATTTATATTGAATAGATGTACATGTTTGTATATATAATCTATACTATAAAATTATATAAATAAATGTATAACTCAAAGAGTATAAATGAACTATAAATT
The DNA here is from genome assembly GCA_024138025.1 of Combretum micranthum. Taxonomy (NCBI): domain Eukaryota; kingdom Viridiplantae; phylum Streptophyta; class Magnoliopsida; order Myrtales; family Combretaceae; genus Combretum; species Combretum micranthum. The sequence goes on along the minus strand of JAMXBD010000242.1, from coordinate 47,530 downwards.
ATATATGGCATATATCATAATATGTATATGTATATAACATATCCATTTATATATAAAATCTATAGGTTTATATGATATACATTATATCATTTATTTTGTTTTATAAATTGAATATATTATATATGTATATGTTCGCAATATAATATATAGATTATATGTATAATTGTCAAAATCATGAGTCAAATATATGACTTTACAGTTTATGATTTTATAATTTTTTCTTAATTAAAATGGATATAAAAATATTTAGGTACAAACTTTTAAGTAGAAATATGAATTTAGGTATATGACTCTATATGTTTACGATTTTACTACTTTTATAATATTTTGTATAATTCTACTGATTCTATACATTCAAGTGAATTGTAAAATCGCAATTTTTACTACCATTATATGTAACATATAATACAAATTTATATTAGTATATAATATAAATGACATATATATATATATTATGTCTAATACGTATATATAACATATAAATACAGTTATAAAATCATATATTATAAAATCATATATTATATTGATATGTATATAACTAACATATTTTATATGTTATATAAATCCTATAGTATATATAACATATGTCTAAGGAGTATTTATACTTAATCCGTGTATTATATATAATGGTTAAAAATGTATGCCTTATTTTTTGTTACCATTAATTAATATTCACTAATATCACATTTATTTAATAAAGCTTTAAGTCACGAATATAATATTTTCTTTTTTTAATTATATATGAGTAATATATCAAATATTTTGTTAACCATGTACATAGAATAATAAATATTTTAAATATTAACTTTTAGGATAATACAAAATATTATAATTCTGATTGAATTTATATATTTTTATATATTTTATCAATCAATAAATGTGTTGACATAAAACACAATATAAATACGTTGGTTATGGATTTAGGATTTTCTAAGTGATTAATATATGAGTTCGGGTCCCAGATTGAGATTTTTTATACATAAACCCATTTATACACAAATACGAGATACGGCATGGTAACACGAATTACTAATACTATTTGCAACCCTAGTCAAGCTTAGTATAAGATCTTCTTGATTCGGCCCATTTGCATCATTATGTTATGACTATTGTAATTGATTCATTATATACGTAAAAGAATATGTTTATTAAAGATAAAATTAAAAAATTATATTTATATTTGTGATGACTAACTATTCCTTCTTTGTAGTTAGACCTTTTAAGATGTGAAAGTAGTTTCTATTAGAGAGGTAAAAGTAATAATTATTAATATTAAGAATTTCGTTTAACTATTCTAAGTTGTAAATTTTGTTATAATGTTTTTAGTTATGTCTAAATTTTTTAAAATAAAGAATGATAACTTTGAAGATGTAGTTGAATTCCTATCATTTCTTGATCTAGAAGAACTATTTTATATAAAGTTCAAATTATTTGTAGAGATAGTTATGATAAAGCAAATAGAAAATTCAGCATTCCATTGTTAGGCTTTTAACTTAGGGGTAAATGAGGTCCCTTACATATGTAGATAGAATTATACAAGTAGGCTATGCAGATCAATCTGTTTTGTCTTACTTTTACCCGTGAGTTATATGGGCTAGCCCATATAATATAATATTATGTATATATAATAGTATTGTTATTCATTACAAATTTAATTAAAGATAGATGATAGACAAAATATATTATAAATGCATAGTATTAATAAATTTTTAATATAAATAATATGTTTAAATTATGAGTAATAATTATTTTAAAATGTAAATATCTCAATACAAATTTACATCTATGCATGGTTTATTTAGTACAATAAATCTTTTTCTAGGGTTGGGACACCCTAATTACTTTTACCATTCAAAAGGCTACTGTTGCGTTGCCTAATTACTAATTTCTATCCACACTTACCATTATTGATTTATTACTATCAACCAATAACCACCAACAAACAATTAAAAAAAAAAATTTATATTCTCTTTCTTGAGTTGCCTCTTATTTAAAAATTAGAATAAAAAAAAAAAAAAATTTTGCTCTGCTTCTTCGAACGCCTCCACAGAGAACCCTACTTTTTGGAAAATGGCTGCAACAGCCAATTCTTCTTCCTCTTCCACTTCATCACGCGCCGTCAATACAGTTGCTTCCATGACTCATTCCTCCTCTTCCTTCCCTTCTCGTTGGTCTCAAATCGTCCGTAAAACACCACCGTTAACAACAACAATCACCACCACGAACCACCACTTCCATTACCTGCACAGCAACCACAATCTCCCTCAATATCACCGCCTCTGTCTCAGCCTGTACCACTTGCGACTGAACAGCTGAACTCTCCCTCTCCATCGCAGTCTCCGCCGCCTCCTCCTCCTCCTCCTCCTCCTTCAGTGGAAAACGCCGTCCCGGTGGCGGAGAGCTCCAGTGGAAATAACGGCAATGCTGCGGCTGCGGTTAACGCTAACCAGGGAGGACCGCTTGGAACGTACCGGTTCCTGCAACTGGTGAAACCGGTGAAGGAAGTCACTTGATCGGTGATGATGTGGCTTGGCCTGCTCTGTCGGAGTCTACTAAAGGTGGTAGTACTCCTAGACAATCTCCGTCACCAGCCGATGGTGCGTCTTCTAGATCAGTCGCTGACGTACTTAACTCCAGTTCTCAGGTTCAATTTTTAACCGTTTGATTAAGAACTTCATATAATTCTTGATTCTTTCTTTCTTTCTTTTGTTTTTTCAGTTCTGTTGTCTGTTTAATTTATAGTTGTATTGAAATTGTGGTGATTATGATGGTATTTACATGTTTGATCGCGGCGTGATCGGATTGAACGTGCCTTAATAATTCTGAAAGCATATGATTTTTTGTTTGCTATTGCAAATCGAAATGTATCGGTAATGACTTTGCGGTTAAATTTGCACGTTTAGTTGATTTCTGTTATATATGGATCAAAGTGATGTGTGTTCTTAAGTAGTGGTGTATGAGGAATTAGATGGTTTATACTTATTTTAAAAGAAACTGATCTGCCTTGGTATAATCGTCCTCGTAGTTTGATTTGATTTCTTTTGTTTAAGGATTCAAAATGTATGTTGATGCTTGACGTATTTTCTGGTTGTTAATGTGTTGTAAGAAAAGATTAAAGTGGTTATTTCTTGTAGACTTTATGAGCAGTGTTGTGGTGGCTCTGAGCCTTCATTATGCTTGTAGAATCAGCATATTGGATGATAAAGTTCTTTACCTTTTCTTCACCCGAAAAAGTTCTTTGCCTTTTAATCACACACACACACACACACCCATAAGAAAGATAAGTTCTTTGCTCTTTTCAAATAAGCTTCACAGCATAATTACGGGATACAATTTCTTGCAGTCAAATTGGGTTCTCTATAGGTGGAAAGTTTTTGTAATTATTGTTTTATTTTGCCTGTAACAGGGGTCCTTTGTACCTAATTCTCCTAACAGACCCAGTGGTAATGCAAATCCAAGTCATAATATTACACCGAATCACTTGGGGCCCCCCAGTCGGCATAGGTCAAACAGACGAGGAGGTGCTGGTAGTGGAAACAACAATGGCAATGGCAGCAACAACAATGGCAATGTTAACAACAGCAATGGAAGTTTGCCTCTGCAAACTGGTTTTCCTCGGCCCATTCCATCCCCACCCCCCTTCCTCCCCCATTCACTGCGTTCCCAGTTCCTCCAAATGCTTACTTTGCTCCTCCACCACCACCACCACCACCCCCTGAGTTTCCTATGAGAGAGCTTCCGTTTAGAGGCAATAATTGGGATAACAGACCAGCTGGAGGGTTCATTTCACAGCCACACGTGATGAATGATCATAGGAGTTCTTCTCGAAGGGGACGTGGAGATGGTTCCTCTCACAGTAATCATGGAAATAGACGTGATCAGGACCGTGGAAATTATAATTCTGCCAGAGATGCTCACATGCAACCTCAGAGAGGTGCTTCAAGGGGCTATGTGAGGCCTTTACCTCCACCGACCTCCCCTCCAGTATTTCTTGTGCCCCCACCTGTAAGAAGTTATGGGGCTCCTCTGGGGTTTTCTGGTGAGTGAAATTTACTGCAGCATGAACTTATGTGACAGGACTTTTATGCTAATTTGATAGTTTGTTTCAGATATGGCATCTCAGTTTTATGTTCCAAGCATGCCTATGGAGTCCTTCAGAGGAGTGCCATTTATTCCTCATGCGCCTCCCCCTCCTGTTTTTATTCCTCAAGACCCTCCTCTTCCTGTTAAGATAGTTAATCAGATACATTATTACTTCAGGTACTTTTAATATCCATCAACTTTTTAACCTTGAAATTAAAGTTTTTCTTTAGTCTTGCCATTGCCTCTTAAATGCATTTCCCCCCATTTACAGTGATGAAAATTTGGTCAAAGATAATTATTTAAAGTCACAAATGGATGATGAGGGATGGATTCCCATTTCATTGATAGCAAGATTCCCTCGAGTAAGTTATTTATTGTTTATCAAGTTTGTTTCACTGGGCTTTGCATCTACTTTTATACTATTGGTTCTCCTGCAAATATCGAAATCACTGCCATTCCAAGCAACACAATTGCTAGTGAGATTTAACCCACCAAAAATGTTCCAGTGAGAGGGGATATATCATATCAAGCAATCCTTTTCAACTCCCTTCAGGTAGTTACATTCTTGTCAATTGTCAAATTAGTTATCAGTGTGATGTTAGCATGGAATCCTTGTGAGTTTCACCTGTACTGGTTGCAGCAGCCATTACAGTTTTAGGTTGTAATTTTTTTTCTTTTATTTATTTATCATCATCATCATTATTATTTTTCCCACATATAATTTGTTTGGGGATTATCATATGGTAATAAATTAGTGGGATATTTAGGTCAACACTGACTTTGAAATGGACCCTTTTCTTATTTGGAGAAAGTGAAAACCAACCTAATTTTTTTTAGGGTAAATATGGTGGAGGTGAACTATGAAGAGAACTTCAAAAGGGTTTTCTTTCACATCTTGTATGTATTTTTCATGTGAAGCTGTCATAGATACTAGTAACTGAATGCATAACGATGTTATAAAATGTGAGAAATATTAGTAACACTAATGTGTCATGCATCTTTTGCAAGATAAATCATCCTTTGTTTGCATGACGATATATTTGCACTAATATATGCAATTTTTAAATGAATTTATTTTGGCATAAAGCATTTATGATCGTTATTCATTGGTTATGCATAGCTGATAATTGATCTACTTATTTTATGTAAGCATTAACTATTATTTTTTACTTATCTCTTTAAGCAAGTGAAGTTAATTTTGACTGCAGTTTTATCTTTCACTTGCTGCGGTTCCTGCTTTTCTGCTGTTTAGAACCATCAATTGCAGATATGATGCCTCTATCATTTAATCCTTAATTGTATATTACCTCGTTTATTTGCTCAATTCAATTTGATTGTAGCATTGTTTTGTTTTTCTCAGTGAAATTATGTTATGATACGATAGTAAATTCTTCACCTAGCCCGGTTTCATCAGAAGAGAACATGATGCAAATCGATGCAATTGTTTTAGAGTTTAAGAAACCTAAAGTTGACAGTGCTCATTACCTTGTAGGGAAAAAAAAAAAAATTGACAGTTTGTTTTGCAGCACAGATGTTTCTGTAGAAATAATTCATCTCTCCTAGTTGAGCCCTCAGTTTCCTACCTGTAGAGGGCCTGCATTCTACATGTGCTTCTCAAGCTACACGTTTGCCGACCTCGCAGCACAATTGTTTGTATACTATTGAAATATTTCATCATTGTGGCATAATCTGACTTTTATTTTTGGTTTATTGATAGACTTACAGTTAAATGCGAGCTTATAGATTTTTTGTCATGTTTTGTTTGTCATTGATAGCTTTCTTTATAATCTTTTTACTTATTCTTATGGTGCATGGGGTTCTAGGTGAAAGTGGATTAATAATTAGGAAAATTTTAGCTCAGCTATTTTGAGTATATGTTCAAGTTAGATTCCATTATACTTATTAAAAGGGAGAGCCTGATGCATTCTACTAGTGCTTCTCAGGCTACACATTTGCTGATCTCACAGCACAATTGTGCGTATACTAAAGAACTATTACATCACTGTGGTGGAATCTGACAGATTATTTTGGAGAAATTGAACAAATGACAGTTAAATGCGAATCTTGCAGATTATGTTGTTTGCCATTGATGGCAGTCTTCTGGATCTTTTTTCTTCTTCTGACAGTGCATGGGGTTCAAGTTGAAAGTGAATGTTAAGTATTGAAAGCTTAGCTTAAGTATATGTTCAAGTTAGAGTCCATCAATACTTATTTAAAGGGGGAACTGGAAACTGCATTTCTTGCTAAGAATCTCTTGCCATTATCGGAGTTCTTGGTGGTGCTAGTTGAGCATTACCTTTTTTAAAGAATTAATGGAGAAACTGCTGGGTCTGTCTAGCATCCACTGTCTGCATTCGGAATTTTGGGGATCAGTTGAAGCTTCATTGTTATATCTCTTACTTATGGTTTTATTTGTTACTGTTAAACTGATTGTCTTATGATGTCTTGAGGTATGGGGTTGTGTGGTCATGAATCCTCATTCCATTAATGATGCAAGTTGCTTTCGTCTACAATTGACATTTTCAGTGTTCACTAGAAATTTTCTTTACATTACTAATTGCAATTGTTGTTCAGTCCTTTTATGCTCATCTGTCTGGATTCTTGCACTGTTCAAGTATGCTTTACTTTGTTCATTTGCAGGTTATGCACTTGACAACTGATACCCATCTTGTTCTGGATTCATTAAGAGCTTCTGCAATTGTGGAAGTGCAGGTACCTTCCTCATCTTACCTTGTAGTCATGGTCGCAAGTTTGGTCTCTTTGAAATCCAATCTTGGAGACAGTAGTTTAAATTGAATAAGTTCATGACTGAGTGAATCATGTCGTATATGAATGTTGCACAAAGCTAATTTATCTATTGAAATTGCTGCAGGGTGATAAGGTCAGGAGGCGTAATGAGTGGAAGAAATGGCTATGTGCTCCTGTACCTCTTTCTGCTGAAGCTGGGCTACCTTCCTCTGGAGGATCCAATAATGATGAGCTCGTTGATTCTTTGCAGCAAATGACAATGGAGGAAGGTAATGGGAATAACACAAGCGATTCACATTTGCAGCCTGAGAATGTCAATGGAAGAGAGATGGATTTGGCTGGCCGAAAAAATATACCCAACAGTAACGGTGTCAATGTTGCCTCTTCAAACCAAATTTAATTTTGTTACAGCAAAAGGTCCGGCATAATCCTGCAAGGGACGGTGCCCTCATCGAGGGTTTTTGATGGAAGACAGAGGGGAACTGCTCCAGCAAGTTCTTGGGCTCATTTTATTCATTTTATCGTTCATTGGGCGAGATCAGTTTTGGGGCTAATTGGTTAAATAGATAAAGAAAATAGAATAAGATTTATATACATTATCTTCTAAAAGGAAATTAAAATGGTGCGAAGGCAAAAGCTGATACACAGATGCCAAATTGAATTTGCCGATACCGAGATGTATAGTTTTTTTATTTTTTAACTTTTGGATTCTGTACTTTTTCCCCTTTTGGAAAACTTTTGAGGATTCCTTTTCTTTTTACTTTTATCGACATTTGGTGGCTTTGTGGGGACAGAGGACCGTCCTGATATCTTTGCTTAAGATAACAATTTTTTGGTTCATGTTCATTGGAAGTTTCCATTTTTATGTGAAGCATTTAGTTTTTTGATCTCTTATTGACTGATATTTCACCATGCATTGGTAAGAGTCTGCTGCTGTAACATATTTTTCCTTTTCTTTATGAATGGACAAAATGGAAGAAGAAAACACTGCAGTTTCTTGTCTATCGACTGCATGTAGTTGTGCAAATCCGATTGGGTCTGGATAAAATACATTGATTACCCCTCCTTTTTTTAATTATTTATTTAGGGTAATCTTATTAATAATTTTGCCAGTTTATAGTTGATTGTGAAGGCTATGATCGTTTTGAATGGCTTTTTCCATGTGAGGCTGTCCCTTTATATGTAATAAAAAAGATCCACTGTTGCGGTTGACTTGATGTATCATTAAGCGAATTCTTCCTTTTGTAAAGGCATTCTTGTCAGTTTTCAGTTCCATGTCGGCTTAACTGATTCTTTGGATGTTGAGGTATGATTAGGCCCTTAGCGTTAATATAGGTGTTTTAATAGCATTAGTCGCATGCTTAGTGCCCAAGAATGGATTGAAATTCAATTGTTTTTCAAGTTTATTTCATTTCCAATGTTTAAAACATTTTCAAAGTTAGAATTGTCACTCAACTCTAAAAGATAATTCGATTATGCTTTTGAGAGGTGGGATTGTAATTATGTTCCCTCCTATATTATATTTAGTTTAATTATCTTTTTATCCATTATATTATTGTTATCTCTATTTAGTTAAGAATTTTTATACCGTAATAATTAACGAAATTTTCACGGTCGAGTTAAATATTATTGCTATTTTATACAGATCTTATTTTGTAGTTGGTACACGTTTAAGTACAGGGAAACAAACTAGGTGCTGATGCGCTTGCAAATTTGCAAGTAATATGTTAGAAGATGAAGTGTTTTTGTTCGAACCACCAACTATTATTGCGAGGACGTTGATGGAAGAGACTACCACATATAGATACTTTTAGAGATGTACTAGTTGCTGCACGGCGAGAAGTGCAAATGTAATTTTTAGTTTTTGGTTTTTGGTCAATAGACTTGGTTGATTTGTTTTGGGAATTATTTATGTTAATGTTATTTGTATTATGTTGTATGAAGCTAATGACATTTTAATACAAAAAAAAAAAACTTTATATCACCTATGAAATAAAATCTTTAATTCTTACTTTTATAAATACAAAGGATATTTTTAATTTTTGATTTTAATAAGATTTGTGGGAGAGGAAGTGGAAACGTAAGAACAATAGTGGAGATAGAGAAGTTCGAGTGAATGTGAAAACATTGGAATGAAAGTAATATAGGAGAATTGGGAAGAAATCTGTAAATAATAATAAATAATATAAAATTTTACTTTAAAACCATTATGTGATTAATAGATTTGATTTTGTTTTGAGGGCAATTAATGGAAAAAGATGAAAACACTAATGGTAAGCTTGGCTTAAATAATTCCAGTAACAACGCACCTGTGATGCGTGTTAAAAAAATACATAATATACGTATGTATAAATATATGTTATAAATAATTTTACAAGTAAATTGTACATAATGCTGCTAATTTTAAATAGAGAAAATATAATATGCATTTTATTTCTTTGAAAAAACAAAAACGTAAAAGAAAAGGAACATCAGATATTGCGAAATGTTGAATAATCATAAAAACAAAAAACATGAAAAAAAAAGAACATCAGATATTAGAATGTTGAATAAATCATAACTACCATGTAAAGTCATGCGATATGTTGGGGGCGGTAGTAGTAAATGGACCATTTTTTTCTTATTTCTTTCTTTTTTTTCAAATCAAGGGTTGTGAACAGTTATTGGAAATATAATACATAGTTTTCAAAAACCCATGGTTAAATTGATTGATAAATATATGAAAGATGAGAAAAATTGAAAATATACTCATATAAAAGGATTATTTGTAATTAGAAAAGATTAGAGAGATGGACACCAAATCCCTCGTTTTCACTTAAATAATATAGATAATTTGCAGACAATGCACCAGCAATATGGGTGTGAATATTATTGATGTAAAATTTATATTATTAAAATGGTTGATATTTTGTTTATCTTTCTTTATATATTTTTAAATTTATTATATAATATATTCGTTTATATATCTTTGTAAGAGAGTATTTTGACTGCTACTCTTGTCGCTATTGCATTAGCAATCCATTAGCACTTCGTTTAAGTGCTTCAACAATCCCTTCTACAGACATTCTATTAACTTTACCTTTTCTTATGGGATTGCTTGATTGATAAGTATAGATGTTTAAAACATATTGGCCTACAAGGGCATGTTGATTAGAAAGATTAAACTATATGTATGTCAAGTTTTTTATGGACTAAACATGCTTTAATTTATAATTATAAGCAGATTCATTAAACCCAACAAATCTATCTCCAAATACATGAATCTAAGTATAAAACCCTTGAACGGGTTGCACTGCTATAATAAACTTTATACCAAGTGGGTAATCTCAAGAAATTAAAAGCCTTTGTGAAATTTAAACTTGAGATATCATGAAAGTTTTAACCACTAAGTTAATCCTTGTGCTTTCCATTCTGTAAATAGAATCCGTGTACTTGCACATTAGTGCAAGTCATTCGTATAAAAGATCTGATACTAGTAACCCCATTATGATTGAGAATATGGAAAATTTTATGGTATCGTGACAGTTACAATGGGATCAGTCTTATTATATAAAAAAACAGTTTGGATTTTTTTTCATATTGATTGAAATTTTAAAAAATTTTGTACTTTTTTTTTATAATTTTATAATACAGTGTATTCCCGAGCTATAGAAGTTCCTAAGAAATTAATGCATCTAGCTTGGTGAAATGCATACATAACAAATCCATGGAATTTGGAGACATAAACGCACCTAACATTTCAAATCTAAAGAAACTAATTACAATACTATCTCTGTGTCTATATTTATTTATAAGAATATCACAATTTGCATAGAAAAATAGAGTCGACCAACCCCAACAAGATAAACCTTATTATCTATCAAAATTTGTTAAATCAGGAACGAAAAGATACATGTTAACATACTTCAAACTGACCTTATTCAATCGTAATTGCAATATTCTTCTAACTAACCATCATCTGAAATAAAAAGACTAATAAGCTTATTAATTAACGGAAAAATTAATTAGATGAATAAAAAGAATGACAATTTTTCATCAAATACATAAATTAACAATGCCTTGTTAACCTTGTAACTTTAACGACTTTAACCTGCATAAGATATTAAAAAATAGATTTTTCCTTGTTAGTATCTTTCTTTAAAATGATAAGGTTAGGGTTTAGAAAAGATAAAAAAAAAAAGTGAAAATAACTCTTATGACACATTTGGTACATAGAATTGGATTGAATGAAATCACGATTCTAAATTCTAATTTCTTTTCAATTTTGAAAGTATTACTAGAAGGCGAATTAGAATTCCTTAAAATTAACTATTATGACTTTAAATTCGACTTTCACAAAATGGAATTGGTTCCTTTCCACTTTAAATTATTTTTATTCTAATTACCTTTTATCTTATATAAAATTATTATATCATTTACCGTCAATGATATTTTTAACAAATTCAATTAATAATATTCATTTCTTTCCATTCTGTTTCATTCCATATTTTATAAAATATAAGTAGATTTCTCATTCCATTCCTTTGACTCCAACCCATTCAATTCCGGACGATTCCAGCATATCAAATGTAACATTATAGTTTTAGATCGATAGAGAGCTGGAGATAGATTTGATTAATCAATTGATGTATACAACAAAGCAAAAGAAGTAGAACAGATAAGACATTACAAAAGAAGTGGAAGCATGTTATAGGAGTTGAAGCATGACAGCTTTTCTTGTGAGAACATGGGAGAACTAAAAAACACATAATAAATCTTGAATTTTCAACAATGCCCATATTTATGTCCTATTTTCCCTAAAAAATTATGCATGCCTACATAAACTAGCAATAAATTTTAAGGTTAGTTTTGTGAAATCACCCCTGGATAATATAAAAAGACCTAAAACACCATTTTGGACCTATTCCTTAAATATTTTACATATACATAATTTTGAAAGGAATGCAGGTCTATGATTTGAGATTGAATTTTCTGTTGTAGAATTTTATAAACGGTGGCTCCATAAGTTCTTGAAATGGCGAACTAAGTCTTTCATTCCCCGAACAGCAAGTTGTTGCTTTACGGAACCTTTTACGGCATCAAATAAGTTTATGTGTTTACCTTGTAAAAGTTCTTAGTATCTGTACTCTATATGCCAATTGTTTGTCCTCTTTAGGTTAACCACTGCTTAGTCATATTGTCTACATATTTATGACATGGCATCATGTAGTAAGTCATATAATGTTACAATTATGTCTAAAGCTTCCAAAACCAATAAATAATGCATGCTTGGGTAGTGAATGTATGAAAATGTTTTTGCACAAAAATAATAATAAAAAAGAATTTAACTATTTTCAAAATTCTTGTGCATGCATGCTAATCGTTTTGATGGAATAGCACATCCGGGATATTGACCATAGCAAAATTGCATAATGCATATTTGTAATGCTTTGTAGAAGTTTATATGTGAAATCCCACCAATATTGAATCTATTTGTTTAGCTTTTTTGGATAGATACAAACACTTTTTTTAAATTTTTTTCTAACAAATTATTTATTAAAAAATAGGTATAGATGAAAAAAAATTGACAGTTTTTAAGAAAAAAATCAAATATAGATAAAATATAAATATAAATCGGATATATTTACTCATATTGTTTCGATATAGATATAAATACAGATGAAAAATAGAGATGCTGCTTTTAAATTTTTATGGTTTTAGTCTATTGTTTATACAATAGTTCTATAATGACCCTTTTAATAGATGGATAATATAACAATATGTGACATTCTAAAATCCAACATGGACATATAGATTTATTATGTGACAAACATAACAAATTTGGAAAAAAATTTTTTAGTTATTGTGGCATGGTAAATGGCTTGTAGTTCTGAGCGTATTCGTTGGTCGATATTGCATTGGTGAAACCAGTTGAAAAAATCTTTTTAATTAATGGAAATTCTTCCAAAATAAAGCTAATGATTTTGAAAATATCTTCTATTGTATGCAATTCATTTCTAAGTAGAAGCTGCTTGTTAACTTTGCTATAATTGTAATTCCATTACAGCCTTATTTCTTACCAAAAACTATTATGCCGTTTAGTTCACCGAATAGCGATTCCACGATGAATCCCTATTATATAAAATTTTGAATGCCCATTCTTTATTCAAACCTATGAATACCAATTCAATACCGAAACTGTCTTTTTTTCAAAATATCACCATTTAAATAAAAAATTAATAAAGAAAAATTCTATTACAGTTTTATTTCATTCCTCCGTAATAGGAATTCTATTACAGTTTTATTCATTTAGCGAAATGAACGAGCCATTAATTAGAAGTCATTTATCATCTATCCAATGATAAGTGATTTATATGTGTATATAATATATATATTTGTTTTTGCATACACTTTGTTCAAATACCAAAACATATGAAAATATGTGTATGATAAGTAAAACTTGAACACCTCTTGCTTTTTATTACCTCAAAACTGCAGGACCTGATTACCTGCTTGCATATTTCTAATTTGATTGGAATATGCAAGCCTTAAAAGTAACTATCAATCCACAAATTAACAAATAAACTTCAAATTCTTAGGTGAGAGGAAGGAGGAGAAAGTGAAGGTTTTGATTTTATTTCCATGAGAGGCTTAACCTAGTTTATCTTCTAAAGTTAGAGAATTACTCCTTTTATTCTATTGAAACTCTAGGGACATTTATACCCTTAATATATATGGATTTCTAGGATATCACACTGTCGTTGATGGTAAAGTTGAATAATTCTTCTTTGCATGGTTCTTATAATAAGACTGGAAGTTAGGATTTAAATACTTTTGTTCATACTTCACACAATTATAATGTTTTCTAGTACCATATGGTAAACATATAACCATCATCATTTTATACCATCTTACCTTTTATTTTTTTCATTAGAGTAATGAGATGATCTAGAACGATTATAAGCTATACACCTAAAAGTTGTTTTTGTCATAATCTTTTAAAAATGCTTGGTAAAGTTTTTGATATAAGTGGTCTTTGTTGATTACTGGTTCACCTTGAGATCGAATGTATTGCTTCTTCCTTGTCCATTGTGCCTCCTCTTGTGCCTTTAGTAGAGGACATTGCAACCGATCTTGGCTGTATTCTAAAATTTCTATAGGATAGTCCAAAAGGAGGTCATGTGCTAAAACTTGGGTGGATAATACTTCATTATCCGCCGCTTTAAATTCTCGTTGGAGTTATGAAAACCACACCACTTGCCTACAAATAGATGAGATGAGGATACAACACGGATGCAAAATTATATGATTGGAGACCGAATCTTAATTAAGTAAATCTTAAAGTTATTTGTTTATATTTACTCACTATTATACTTATATTACATCTCATATATTTATTAGAATTTCATAATGACTTCAATATGATTTTTTTAAAACGTCAAAGAAAAAAATCATTCAAACAATAATTAAGAATATTTAGTGTATTTCATAAAAGATGTTGTATATGTTACTTGAAAATTAATTATTGATAAAAAAATATAGAGTTAATAAATGTGCAAATTTTGCCTTTAATAAAAATAAATCATAAAATATATCTAGATGGATATCTATTCAATAATTTGTGTTCATTTTCTTAACATTACATGTAAAAAAAAATATTATTAAATTAAATTATATAATTAATGTGCAATATGATTGCTTTTAGCATAAATGAATCATAAAAAAAATATTTAGAAAGGATAGCTATTCATTAATTCATGTACATTTTAATAAAATTAATTAAAGAAAAAAGTAACTAAATCAAATTATATAATTAGTGTGCAATAAGATTCAATTATAATGTTAATAATAATAAATATTGTTTTATAATAAAAGAATTTAATGTTATTAGAAACAGTGAAAGAAAAAGTTAAAAAAAAAAACGCACACACGCACACACACACACACACACACACACATATAATATATAGAGAGAGAAAGAGAGAGAGAGAGAGAGAGTAGCTAGTGTAACAAATGCATGCTGAGAAAATAAAAAAAGTACACCCATGGGATTTAAACCCATGACCGCATAGATGTAAAAGAAGATACTTAAACACCAAATCATACTTAACTTTATATTATATTTCTCTCTTTTTATATATTAATATAATTTTTCCTTTCTAAAATACATTTAAAAATTAATTTTTATGAGCTTAGGGGCCCGATGCCTGTTCTCCACTAACCATAAGGATATAGGGAGAGCTTATTTATGATTTCGTGCTGAACCTGATCCGCCCTTCCGAGTATGTGTTTGGGGGAGATTTTCCTTTACCTTTGTTAGGGGTGTCCCTACTTGCTAAAGCTAGATGTAGAAAAAAACTTGCCATTGTATAAATGTAATTTTAAATTTATACAAGTTAGAAAACTTTGGCTTGCAAACATCTACAATGAAATGGATGAAACTATTTGCAAAATAAAAAGAAAAAGAAAAAGAAAAAGAAAAAACTAGTGCCACAAAAAATTATAGTCATGACTATAAAATATATATATATATATATATCAATAGTGAAAAAAAGTGAGTTAAATTGTCACAGCCCATCCATGCACACCACACGATGCAGGGGCACCCCTAGGGTCCAACCGTACTAACTACCCACCCTAGGCAGGCAACCATGAGGTACACTAGCTCTCCAGCGTACCCTCAGGCACGGCTAGGACACAAGAGTTATTGTTACACATAGGTAGAATTGACCCTCTAGCTGCAGCTTGCAAGGATCGAACCCAAGACCTAAGGCTTTTATTTTCCCCAAAGGCAATGCCTCTTACCAATTGAGCAAATAAAAGCCTCAGGTCTTGGGTTCGATCCTTGCAAGCTACAGCTAGAGGATCAATTCTACCTATGCATAATAATACCTCTTATGTCTTGGTTATGCCTGAGAGTATGTAGAGGGCCAGTGTACCTAGCACCATGGTTGCCGGCCTAGGGTAGGGAGTCAGTGTAGCTGGACTCTAAGGGTGCCCCTACATTGTGCGGTGTGCTTGGGATGGGGCTGTGACATAAAAGATGCCTTTTTATGTTACGCCCCAACCTCAGGCGGTGAACGTGATGATCAGCAGCTCCCCTTGGCGGCCATAGGCCCAACCCTTACGGGGCATATCCTCTTCTCGGGCATACTAAAATGTATTGTTATACATATCTAGGCATTCAATTGAGCTAGTTGCAGTCGCCAAGAGTCAAACCCTAGACCTATGTCTTTTGTTCCTCCCAAGGGGAAACACATTCACTAATTGAGTTGTAGCTCAATTGGTGAGAGGCGTCACCTTTGGGACAAATAAAAGGCATAGGTTTGGGGTTTGATCCTTAAAAGTTGCAGCTGAGGTAAATTCTACCTATGTAAAAATATACCTATTTGTAGGGGTGTGCAAAATAACCGACCAGACCGTAAACCGAATTGAACCGTATATTTAGGTTTTTTTTTTACGGTTCGGTTTACGGTACGGTTCATCTATAGGTATTCGGTTAGCGGTTTGGTTCGCGACTCCAAACCGAACCGTACCATATCAAACTTAAAAAAAAATATTCATATGCATGAGTAATTAACAAAGAGAGAAGGGGTGATTATCTGGAGAAAACTATTCAGGTTTTAAACTTATTTTCGATTTGATGTTTTGATGAATCTTTTTTAACACAACCCACCCTGATCTGATCATACACACACACACATTCTCGACGCTTTACAATTAGGTTATCTCTCATATAACCGATGAGATTCAAGAGTGGATTGAGCGTGCCGCTATGATACCAGTGGATGGAAAGGAAGGTCCTACGGACGTCTGTTTCATCGAACTTGGTGGAACTATAGGTATTATGTAGCTACCTCTTTTCTTTTCTTATTAATTCTTGAATCTGTATACTGATATATGGACTTATTTATAAACTACATGTTTCATACAAACTTCATCTCGGATAAAAACATCCGCATAAATTCCAAGCAAAGGAATTATTTAATATCTTTAGGATAATGTAGAATAATGAATTCCACTTATTTATGCTAAAGAAATTATACATTTAGGCCTTCGACAAAAATCCTGCATATATCGGGACCAATGGCTGTGTAATATAGATTGTATTTTTAATTTATTTATAGAAATGGTGCGAATCGTTAACCGAACCGTTTTTTTTCCAGTTAAAAAAATTTTACGAACCGAACCGTATAATTAGGTTTGGATTAAATAAGTAACCGAACTGTATTATTATGGTTTAGTTTGGTTCGGCGAGCGAACCATACCAAACCCCTAGCTATTTGGGCCTTGAAGGAGTCATTTGTGAGAACTTTAGATGGAAACTAGTGTCTCTGGCATCACGGTTGCTTGCTCAGGGTGGGGAATGAGTGCAGCTGGACCCTAGGGGCACCCTCACATCGTGCGGTGTGCCTAGAATGGGGCTGTGACATAAAAGTCACCTTTTATATCACAATCCCAACCCTAAGCGGCGAACATGATGGTCAACGGCTCCCCTTAACTGCCATAGGCCTTACTCTGATGGGGCATACCCCCTTCTCTATCACACTCAACGGTATAGTTATACATAGTCCAGGCATTTGATTGAGTCGGCTGTAGCTGCCAATAGTTGAACCCTAGACTGATGCCTTTTGTTCCTCCTAAGGAGAATGCCTTCACCAATTGAGCTGCAGCTCAATTGGTGAGAGGCATTCGCCTTTGGGGAAAAAAAAAAAGGCATAGGTTTGGGATTCGATCCTTGAAAGCTATAGCTGGGATCAATTATACCTATGCGTAATAATACTTGATTGAGCCTTGAAGGAGTTGCCTGCGGGGACTCTGGATGGGGGCCAATGTCTCTAGCATCATGATTGTCTGCTCAGGGTGGTTGCAGACTAAGGGGCGCCTTGGGATAGGGCTGTGACATAAATGGCGCCTTTTATGTCACAGCCCCATCCTAGGAACACTAGATGATGTGAGGGGCGTGCCTTAGTCCGTAAACCACCCTAAGTAGACAATCGTGATGCTAGAGATACTAGCCCTTCAGTGCACCTATATGCACAACCGGACCACAAGAAGGTAGTGTTACCCTTAGATAGATTGGTGCTCTAGCTGTAGCTTGCAAGAATTGAACCCAAGACATGAGTCTTTTTTTTGCCCTAAAGGCAACGCCTCTCACCGATTGAGTTGCAGCTCAATTGGTAAAAGGCATGGCTTGCGTCCCAACAAAAGGCATAGGTTTGGGGTTTGGTCCCTAAAAGCTACAGATGAGGTCAATTCTACTTATGTGTAACAATACTTGATTATGCCTTGAAAGAGTTGTTTAAGGAGGCTTTGGATAGGGGCCAGTGTCCCTGGCATCACGATTGCCTGCCCAGGGTGGGAAGTCAGTGCAGCTAGACCCTAAGGGCAACCCCACATCTTGCGATGTGCCTGGGATGGGGCTGTGATATATAAAGGCGTCACAGCCCCATCCAAGGCACACCGCAATGTGGAGGCACCCTTAAGGTTCAACCACACTGACTCCCTACCCTGGCCAGGCAATAGTGATGCTAGGTACGTTGGCACCCCAGCGTACCTTCAGGCACGACTAGAACACAAGAGGTATTCTTCTCTTACCTGTAACACTCAAGTCTAAGTTGCAGCCTCACGGACTCGAACCCTGAACATAGCCTTTTGTTTCACTCAAAGGTGAATGCATTAGCTCAATTAGTGAAGGCGTTCTCCTTTGGGAGGAACACAAGGCATATGTTTGGGTTTTGACTCTTGGCGGCTGCAGCTGGCTCAATCGAATGCCTGGACTATGTATAATAATACCTTTGAGTATGCCTAAAAAGGTGGTGTGCCCCGTAAGGGCAGAGCCTATGGCAACTAGAGGGAGCTGCTGGTCATCACATTCGCCGCTTGAGGGTAGGGCGTGACATAGAAAGGTGCCTTTTATGTCACAGACCTATCCCCGGCATACCGCATGATATGGGGTACCCCTCCAGTTACTAGTTGGGACTAACACACTCAATAATAAAATCCTAGCAATTTATCAATTGTATGCAATGAAAACATTACACACGGTCTTCTAGTAACTAACATGAAGTCTAGAATATGAACTTTTTCTTGACCTTGGGTTAAGAAATTCATAATTCCTTTAGTGTCTAGGTCATCCAATATCTGTTCACTTGTATTGCCAGTCCCAAAGTACCTTAATGTAGCTCTTCTCAAGATACCTTAAAAGTAGTCTAGCTTCGATCATCCAAATAATTCTCTTACCTCATGAATACCTCAAATATAACCTGAAGATGGCATAGAATACCTTAAATGCAGTATGAGGCTAAGCTTTCTAAAGACTTATGATGAAACCATAACAAAGGTTCAATGTAGCTTCGTAGTTTGTGGCTTCTTTGTATCCTTTGGTATGTCTCAACGAAGCTAAAAACTAAAATATATAAGATAATTCAAATAAGAGTCATTTTGAATTATTGATTTAATCTTTATTTCCCGCTGTTTCATTGTGAGATAGTAATGATAGTAAGTGATGCAATGTTTGTGTAATATATTTCAGTTTTATTTATAATATGATAATTATTAATAGATTCATGGTAATCAATCAATTTATGATTTAGCTAGACAAAAAATGCAAAAGAGCACAATTCACATTTGAGAGCATAATAGGCAATTCTAGATTCATTGTAGCCAATAAATTTATGATTTAACCAATACAAGAGAATGCAATAGAGCACAATTCACATTTTAGAGCATAATAGGCAATTCAATCGTAGTGCCAAACATAAAATCCATATTTTTGTCTAAGTTAGTAATGATCTTAGTGAATACCAAAAAAGCATTATTAGTGGCTCTTAAATCTATCTTGCACCAGCAAGGTAACATGCAAGTAGGATTATGCTTTCTTAAAATCTTATGATCGTACTTTTCTTAAAACAATATTATTATTCCGATGTTTGGGATTATAAATGTAGCTTGAAACGCGTCTTAACTGCTACTGAAAATATTTAATTTAATTTATTTTATATAGAAAAATTTGGGTCGAATCAGAGAGGGGAAGGAATAGGTTTGATACTTGGAAAAATCATGTAGTTGGATCGGTTTGCCGGTCCAAGATTGGAGTAGTGAGTGTCGGTAGGATGGTCATCTCCTTCTTTGACAAATTTCATTCGCATTTCCTTCTTCCAGCTCACATTAGCCTGTGAAAATTCATAACGCATCAACAACACAATATTAACACATTTCAATCATGAAACAACGAGTAGGCAATAATAATGAACACCACACAAGCAGCAATAGGAATAAATTATTGAAATTCCCACTTACCATGGCCTCATATCAAATCTGTTGAAGTAGTCCTATGGCTGGCTTATAAAATCAAAGTTTCCACCTAAAAGATATAAGAAAATGCTCCTCTAAGCTTAAAGGATACAACTATATAAGATTAATCTAAACGTTCACGTATAATTTATGAACAAGATCATTTTATGCTCTCATCAAATTCTTTCATGTTTGTATTTGTATGAAACGAAAAACTAGTAGAACCTTTTTGAGCTGACTTTTGTTTTATAGAACACAAGTCCACGATATTAATGCAGCTTGCAGTTTTGAAATTAGTTGAAATCGTGAGAGATATGGGTTTTAGAAGGTTAAAGAGTTCATGGAGTTTCGGCGATGTGAATTTTCTCAGGTGAAAAGCTTTTACATTTGGAAATGTGAAGAATAGTCAAGTGAAGATTTTAATGAAGTTATGACTGAGTTGATTTGTTGGGCGGTGAGATGCGAGTAGCGACTTATTCAGAAAACACATCCTATGATATATTTAGGTAAAATCTACGTGCATGTTATATTAAATAACACTAAAGTAAACTTAAAAATTATAATCATAGGATTCTGTTTTCTGGTTTTATTATAAGTTATAGTTCATTATAATTTTAGGGTTAAGGGTTGAATACATAGGATTTTAGTATTTTATTAAGCTAAAAATTTACCTACTCCTATATGACGATTGTTGTAAAATTATTAGAAACCCTTTGAGTCCAAAAGCAAGTGGTGAATTGCCGTGTGAATCAGGTTTGAAAAATCGACCCTGTCATGACAGTTTCGTGCCAGGTCAGGGGTTGGAGTCGAGCGATGCCCTCCTTTGAGACGATGGCTCTTGGCATGCCTTAGAGCATCGACATTAGAAGTCTTTGACATGAGATGCTGAGCAAAGGACTTCTTCTTCTTCTTCCTCTTTTGACATTTTTACAAATATGAAGGGTTGTTTAAACTTTTTAGGATCCTATGTAAGGAATCTCAAAAAATGAGTTTCTTTAGAATATTTTATTATTATTTGGTAAAAATAAATGAAACCCACAAAAGATAAAAAGAAAAAAAAGGACTTATATAAAAAATCTTATGGATAAAGTGGTGAGATCATTTGAAAGAAATATTTCTTTAGACTATGTTTATGTGCACAACATTTAATATGAATATGGATGCTCAATGGATTTAGACTATGTTTATGTGCACAACAGGTAATACTGTGAAAATACTAATTCAATGTTCGAACATTTATACTTTTACAAATTAGTCTAAATTTTAAACATTTTCGTTTTGTTTCTTAATATTTTGAAAGGAGACAATAAGTAACTCCATTATAATGATTGTTATTAAAAAATTCAACAATAATTTTGGAATGATTTAACTTTTACTTTGGATAGTTTTGGTGCTCATTCTTAAACATTTAATTTTACTTCCTTTAATCTCTAAGTCTTTTGTAGCAAGGCAAACAAATGACTCTTCATACTATTGCTATAAGATATTGAAAAATTATTTAAAATAATGATAATACCAAAAATAAATAAAAAAATTAGAAAAGCATACGATAAAATCAGATACATGTCTTGAAATTCTAATCATACATAACTTTTGGGGACAAAATCTCAAATTAAAAAAAAAAATAATGACTTTATAATAGTTTATATAATGTCAAGTTTGCATTTTTACATGGAGCACCCCAAAAATAAAGATTTGGATGCCTCAATTTCATAGTTATTTTTTATTTGACATTGCCATTAATGTACGGTCTCCACTATTTCATAGTTTGTAAAGATTGGAATCTATATTAGGATAAACTTTTGAGAAAAAATTTTTAATATATTTTCTCATTTTTTTTCTTTTTAATTAAAAAATTTATATTTCCTTTTTAGTTGCAAATACGCCCTTAAAATTATTGGTTAGGTGTATATAATGTTGGAATAATCGATAAATTTCTATTGGGCTAATGTCAAGAATGATACTTCAATTTTGATAAAATATGCAATTAAATAGTTGAAGTTTGAATTGATCGCTTCGAAACCTGAAAGAACTTTTCATGCATATTAACAATACTTCTGTCGTGTTTTTGTAGATACTAAATTGATGAATTTCAAGATTTTCAGGTACAAAATTGATTAATTTCAAAGTTAAGGTATCTAATTGCATATTTTAGCAAAGTTTATGTACCATTTATGACTTTATCCTATTTCTATATGTAAAGATATCCAAGATATCATGCATGAAAATAAGACACAATGAATAAAATTAAATTAATGTGAAAGTGTACTTGAATCCATAGTGAAGACCCATTCCTTTGAGAATGTTTTAGCTTTGGGCTGATGACATGAACACCACTTGAACTTTGCTTAAATATTCAATTAACTACCTACACTTTTATTTAGTCAATTTACTATCCATGTGAACTTTTCATATTTAAAATGTTACCTCCGTTATTTCTATTAGGAACATCTACTTTGTTGGCATTATTGACCCACTACTCATTAACATATGTCAATGGCCCATAATAAACAGTTTCCACATGGAAAAACTCAAACATATTAACCATAAGCAAAAATAAAACAATTTACATAATGCTAATTACCACCCAAACTTTAAGTGAACAAAAACAACCAAACCCTATATCACAAAATCAAAGTCCTTTGAAACTCAAATCAAAGTCCTATGAAAATCAAGACCTCAAAATAGTTCAAAACCCTACATCACAAATTCAATCAAAACCCTAAATTTTGGAAACCCTAATCGATTGAACGTAAACATGGCACACATTGTCATACGCATATGTAAAATTCTAGCCTATCTTGTAGTAGAAACCCTCAAACGTAAAATATAGGGTGGAAGTTGACTCGCATGACTTTGTAAGTTTCTCCTTAAACAAGAAAACTTGGAGTGGTACCCACTACATCAAACACGAAGTAGCAGCAGTGGCCCCTAAATTGGTTTCTGGAGTCATTCTCTTGGTGGGGTTGAACATCTTTCTTTGGAGGGGATCTAAAATGGACACACATTGACCATCTCGTAGTGTTGGCTAACTTTGTTACGCTCTTATTTTAATGCCATAAGCTTAGGTTTTTGAAAGGACATTAGCCCAAATGTTTACATTGTTTGATCGTTGTATGACAATGTTGTCTTGAAATGATGTTTTGTTGGCATCATATTGTTATGTGCTCTTGCATAGTGATTGACCCATTTTTCAGTTGCATTAACCCATTGTTAGTTGAAATTGTATAGTGTTCTTTTTTTTTTCCTGCTTTTGTTGTAACAGTTTACTATCTTTATAGTCAAAGTTGTGATAATGAACAGTGAATAGGTCATGGATTTATTTGTAGTCATGGATGTAGTTGTGGTCTTTTGGGATTGTGCAACTTTTGGAATATACTTGCTTTATTGCTTGAGTGCTCTTAACATGTACAATACTATTCTTTTTAGGAAATATTCATAATTATCTTTCACCCTGTAGGATAAACATGGTGATACATGTGGGAGGAAGGTTCGAACGGGAAGGTGAGTCCAAACAGTATGTTGGCGAGGAGTAGATCTGTTGGATGGTTAAGCTAGAAGCCATAAATAAATATGCTCTTCTTTGTTTTCATGGGGACTTTGGATTCGTCAACATAGACAATATTTTCCTCTTGGTTCCAGGTAAGACTATTGTAGATGGACAACTGTTGCTTACCTTGGGGCAAGATGCACCATACAATGCCATATTGGCTATTGTTGGTGCTACTGGTAGTAGCTATATATATGTTAAACATGCACCAAGTGAGGTGACTTGTGAAGGTGTTGAACATCTGACCAAGACTAGAATTGGTTCAAATTTAGAGGAGGAAGACGAGGTAGTAAAGGCAGACTGCTTATTAGATGACAATGATGATGAAGTGCTTGCTACCCTTCCAAGCGTAAGTTGTTTATTGCAAATGAAGGGACATCTAATTGAGGGGTTCGATGTTGATGTAGATGCAGTATTTGATGGCTACCAAGAAAGAGTAGTAACAGCAAAAATATAGTTGGGAAGGCGGAAACAAGTTGTGGTATAGATAGTGAGAACGAATTTTCTTCAGATAAGGGTAGTTTCTTTACAGGATTAAGTGAGGAAAAGTCAATGAGGTTAGGCCGATGCGTAAAAAAGAACAACAAATCACTATGACCTCAACTCTTCTTCTTCACACATATGCATTCGTATGATATTTGATAGCTGAGAGCAATTTAAGGATGTAATGACCAAATATTCAGTCTCAAATTGTTGTGAATTGAAGATGACTTTAAATGATAAGCGGCAGGTCCAATACAAGGGTAAGAGTGAAGGTTACAATTTTATCATCTTTATCGCAGTTGACACAAGAACTAGTGAGTTTTTTGTGTAGATGTTTAAGGATTCTCACAGAGCTAACCTTCTCAAATAGCTGGGTAAAGTATAAACTGCTTGGTAAACACTTCTTGTCAAGGCTACGCATCATGCCTAAGATGTTAGCCGTCGACATCAAATGGTTAGCTAAAGAAGAATTATTTATGGATGTGACATACAATCAATCTAGACATGTAAAAGAAGGGGCTTTTAATTGGATCAATGGATGATTTAAGATGGAAATCAATAAATTATGGGACTATGCCCCGGCATTAAGGATTGCCTCTAAGGATCATCACAACATGGTCAATATTCTTATTGAGGACCTAGCCTTGCATACCTATTGTATTTCAAGTGCCTATTTGTTTACCTTGACGTGTGCAGGCTTGGATTCTTGGAAGGATATCAACCAACACTTACGCTTGATGGATGTTTTTAAAAGGTGAGCTAAAAAGGGGTTTGCTAAGTGCAGCTGCTCGTGATGCAAATGACCAAATGTGTCTCGTAGCTTGGGCTTATGTTGAAGGGGAGAATATGAAGAGTTGGACATGGTTCTTATCCAAGCTTCATCCTTTAATTGGTTTGAGCTCATCCATAGGGTTCACTCTTATCAGTGACATGCAAAAGGTGAGTTGCCTTCATCAACTATTCTAATGGTTCCTTACTTTCTCACTAGTTTTTGTTTTCACAATTTTTTACCTTTTCTACAGGGACTCGAGAATGTAATATCAAGTAAATACCCTCAGTCGAGCATCACTTTGTGCTTGTCATTCTTTTGCAAATTGGAGGAAGAAACATAAGGTTAGTGAGCTACAAAGATTATTTTAGAGAGCATGTAATTTAACAATCATAGGTGAGTTGGTCCATTGATTGGTCCAAACCAGAGCATTGAACCCATCAATAGTTGGTGATACATTAAGGGGGAACGCTAAGCATTAGTGCAAGGAATACTTCAGGCATGGGATAAAGTTCAATGTTATAGACAATAACATGTCGAAGTGATTTAACTCAACTGTGCTAGAAGCAAGGCACATGTCCATTATTTTCATGATGGAGTGCATTGGGAAGCAGGTATTTTTATTTCATTGACTTCTATACCTATGATGGAAACCCTACAGTCACTTCTATATAATGATGATAGGTTATGGGTCAGATCATTGCGAAGGTAAAGGAGGGCAAGAAGTGGCATGACCAAGTTACTCCATGAATTCTGACGAAGCTTGAGAGGAGAAACCATGCTAGCTCTAATTGTCATCCCCTGCTAAATGGATGGGGGGAGTTTGATGTCATTTAAGGGACCGATGGATCTGCTGTTAACATGGAGAATAAGACATGCAGTTGCAACTTGTGGGGTTTAATCGGCATCCCATGTGCACATGCTCTTGTGTGCATTTTGTACCTTGGGCTACATGTAGAATAATATATTAGTCTATGGTATTCAATAGAAAAATCCAATAAGACATATGAGCATGCCATCATGCCAACGTTGAGTGCAAGTTTAGGAGAAAACTAATAAAGAAAAGACTTAGGCATCTATTCCTAGAAGAGCCCTTGATAGACCTAAGAAAAAATGGAATAGAGAGAAAAGGGAGGGTAGTGGATCATTCAAGCAAACACATCGTGTCATGTCTTACTAGCACTGTAGACTTCTGAACCATTACATAAGATGATATCCATCAAACAATGCTAGTAAAGTAGAGTCCTTATTTGATGATAGAGTGATATTAATAATGTATATTTGATGATAGAGTGCTAGCAATAACGTATATTTGATGTCCATCAAACACCGCTAGACATTTGCTGACATGTTTATTTGGTGATAGAGTAGTAGCAATAATGTATCACGTGCCATAATCACTCAGGGGAATGTTGGAGGAGGACCATCAATTGAGCAAACAACAAATGTATCTAATGTTGTCAATTGTCAAATCAAAATTAGCAAGATGGCGGTTCACGCGTGTAAGGTGAAGGTAATTATCATATGGCTAAAGGCTTGGTGTAGAGTGTATATAATCTAAAAGCTTCTTTCATGTGTAGGGTGTTGCGTTGTCTAGAAACGTGCCATCAAAGATTGCCAAGCACTCTGAGTGCATGACATGGATGTTCCCATGATTATGACATTACATAGCTTTGAACATTGCACCACCACCAGCATCTAAACCAATACCGGAGCACTCTACAACAAGTGTGGTGATTCATGAGAAAGAAAATATGGAAGCAAATTGAGTGATTGCAACTTCCCAGCTAATGTCCATGGAGGAAGTGCCCAGCCAATAACCACTGGTAAGTTGGGCTTGTAACATAGACAATCTTTGTTCCTCTATTTGATAAAATTGCTAATATCATGTGACTTGATTATCACCACTGGTTATGAGTAACTTAAACCATGTATCACTAAGATAAGCTTGAATGAAGAAGGCATGCACACCACATGTGCGTGGGGAGTGGTTACGCTTACAAATGGTGGCAAGAAAAAAGTAGCTTCAAGCTAACTTGGACAAAGCTCAGGCCATACAACATGCAAAGACACTAAACACAAAAGAAAATTGTCCATGAGGTGGAGAAGTTGAAGGATCTCACTTGCAAGTTTATGTAAAAAGAAGTCTATGCGTCTAATGTTTGTGCAGTTGGATTAGTCTTATGACAAAGACCATTTAGCTAGACCCCTAATGCAAGACAGCCGACTAAAGATGTAGATAATGAAGCACTTTTCTTTTTTGGCTATATGATAATGTGCTGTTGACACTATATTGTTGTTAATATTTTTGGTGTGTAGTCCTTCTTTTGTGCGTGATGAGGACTGTGTATATAGGTCCAGTGTATGTTAGTTATTTTATAAAGATTAGTCATTGTGGTCCTCCCTTTATGCATGATGAGGACCTTGTATAGATAGGTCCAATGTGTGTTGGTTATTTTGTGAAGACTAGTCATGGTAGACCTGCCTTTGTGTGCGATGAGGACATTATGGAGATATGACTAGCATGTTGGTATCTTGTAAAGGCTATTCATGGTGGTTTTCCTTTTGTGTGTGATGAGGACATTATGTAGATATATTCTAAGCGCTTGTTTGGATAGTCAGGTATCGGTTCAGTATCGATTCGGTATTGGTTCAATATCAGTTCAATTTAGTTAGTTTATGAGTTAAAACTATTGGTTTTTCATCGGTACTATATCTATATCGGTTCAGTATCTGTTTGGCACCAAAACAATACCAAAAACGATGAACCAACTAAGCCCTTAAGCATCAGCACCAAGTCATAACTTAGATGAATGTATAAACTTCAAAACTTAATGAGATGTTGGTTCCTAGATTTATCCTTTATGCTATTAAACTGTTGTTGAATGTTCTTAGACTGTTCTTGTTTCTTCATTTGTAATTCATGATTTTTATCAAATACACATAACTGAGTGTCTAATATTGTAATATGATAGTTGGACTGCATTTAATGTTGAAGTCCTTCAAAGTAGCATAACAGCTATAGACGTTTTTATTCCTCATGAACTAAAGTGTTGATCAAATTACAGATAATTATGTATGACATATAGACAAAAAACAATTAAGAGCATATGCTCATTTAAGAGTGAAAAAGAGAGACTTGAATTGTCTTAATATCCAAATTAAAAGGATTCGATCCATAATTTACTTTAGAAATTTTGAAGGAAAAGTGTATGAGCTCTCTTTCCTAAGATTCCTAAAGGCCAGAGCTCTCTCTCCTAACATTATTTTCAAAATCTTTTGTTTGAGTGAGACACGTGCTTGCTTATCTTTGTTAAGTGTAGTCTTGGCTACAATGTGCTTGAAATGGGCAATGATCTTATCCTTTAAGCAGAAAGCTTGAATTCAATTTCCTTCTAAATAGAAGGTCAAGTTAGTACTTATGCTAGGAATCCATGCTTATATGTATATGTGTATATATGTTTATCGTTTATTAATTACACCAATGCATATTATTAATTAAAAGGGTTTATGATGAAAATGGTACCTGACCTTTCGCAAAAAGAATAATTAAGTACATGAAGTTTGGTTTTGAACAATTTAATAGTTGAAGAAAGTTTTTGTTGATTTTTTTTATGCATAAAGTTTGGTTTTGATAATTTTGATACCTGAACAAAGTTTTTGTTGACATTTTTCATACCTGAAATAAGTGAAATGAGATATGAAAAATGTTCACAAAAAGTTTGTTCAGGTGCCAAAATTGTCAAAATTAAACTTTAGGTATAAAAAAACTCAACAAAAACTTTGTTCAGGTATCAAAATGTTCAAAGGTACCTAATCGTTTTTTTTATAAAAGTTTAGGTACCATTTTTGCCATTATGCCTAATAAAAATTAACATTGTTTTTTTTTTACTCTTTAATGTAGATACTAACAAAGTGATATTATAAACTAAAAAAATTAATAAAAAAAAGAAAAATTTTGTTAATTACTTGAGATTGGATCCTTTAAAAGCTACCCATTAGTATAAATGATAAGAAAATTGCTGATATATATGTAATATTTATAATATTAAGTGAAAAATAATATTGTTACAATGCTACATTCATATGGTTTCATTTTTGCTATTATCTTAATATATATGCGTGAGTGAATGCGGGAATGACTATTGCTCTTAATCAATTTAGGATATATTGATTATTTACTTTCGACCAAATTTAAAAGAGAAAATAAGTATTGAAGTCTATTGTACAGAAAGTATCTACATAATCACTTGTTAGACACACGAATAGTTTAAATGAGAAAAAATGGGAGCCATGTAGATCATCCACTATAACTTTTAATATATATTGATTGGTTAAAGTCCCGCACTATATGTAGATTTTGCTTTAAAGTATATATAATCCTATTAAATAAATGTTTTTTTTTAAATCATCACAATTAACATTTTTATTAATTGTTATAAATATAGTTCAAATACCATTATTTAATGATGTTTCATATAGAAAAATGCTAAAAAGAGCCAGCATTTATGAATTAAAAAAAAAAAAAAGAAACATCGTCTAGATTTTTTGACCATGCCTTCATGGGTTTATATTTATAAGTTACTCCCTTTTGAGAATCTCAGCTTATCTGTCTTTAATGGGATCCAATGTAATATAAATGAAAGCTTTGAAATGAGAATAATTTATAAAAACAGCACCTTAAACCGTGACTATAACCAAGGCGTTCTTTTTTTTTTTTTTTTAAATCCGATCCTTTCGCATTTTCCCTTATTAAAATTGATTAACACATAAGGTTGTTTTAAGTGGTATAGTATAAGAGAAATAACTTATTATTTACAATACGTTTTATGATTATTATTTATAATAACATGCCAATAGACCACCTTATGTTTCTTTGACATATACTTAGATCCATCATTTTTGAACTTGAGCATATGTATTCTAAAATTTTAAGGGAAAAAAAAGCTTTTTGACCATATACATTACCATTTTATCTTAAAAAATAATAAGCAGATGACGCATCCACGATGTGTATGCAAATAAAACAACCAAACATATATAAATTAAATAGATATATTGTTTTGAGAGGTTAAAAGAGGACAACCTTAATTAGTCTTATAATTGTGTTTTCCACAGGTAACTTCTCCATGTTAGGTAATTGCAATGCAGTTACAATATTAAAAACATTTACACTAAAGGCACCTGTTATCGGTATATAAAGATACATGCTTAGGCTAAAAAAGAAAAAGATTATATCTATTCAACTCGTATTTAATTCTATTCAAACCCTATTTAAGTTCATGATTTCATGGATACCAAAAATATTTTACACCCATATGCTAAAAAAGGAAAAAATTATGTCTATTTAACTCTTATTTAATTCTATCCGAACCTTATTTAATTTCATGATTTCAGGGATGCCAAAAATATTTTACGCCTATATGCTAAAAATATTATATTAAAAACATTTACGCTAAAAATATTTACTCTAAAATATTTACACTAAAGCAGATGCTTTTGCTTTAATAGTATAGATGATTTTAGGGATACCAAAAATATTTTACGCCCATATGTTAGAAAAGAAAAAGACTATGTCTATTCAACCCTTATTTAATTCTATTCAAACCTTATTTAATTTCATGATTTCAGGGATACCAAAAATATTTTACGCCCATATACTAAAAACATTATATTAAAAATATTTACACTAAAAATGTTTACACTAAAGACACAAAAGCAGGTGATTTTGCTTTAATAGTATAGATAATAAAGTGCTTTGGTATTTTGCATTATTTTATCAAAGGATAAAAGAGTAAAAAATAGAATTTAATAAAAAAACACTTTTTTTTTAAATTTAGGATTAAGTAAAGAAAGAGTATTTAAACTTATATAGAACGAATATAATAGGTTATATTTGCATTTAATAATAGTTCCAAAATATTTATTTCTTAAAATATCAAAAGTAAGATGTGCTGGACTTGGGGCTGTAAATGAGTCGAGACAGCTTGCGAGTTATTTGAGTTCGATTCAGCGAAAGCTTGAGTTTGACTCGACAAAAGCTTGAGTTCGACTCGCTTGCAATACTAGAGTAGTTATCACGCTTAAGTTCGAGTTTTAAAATACTCGGCTCGGTGAGCTTGTGAGCTTAATCGAGCTTAAACAAATATTAAACTGAAAACAGTCGAGTTCAAGCTTGATAGGTATTAAATATTTTTTATAGTTAAATCAATATTTAAAAAAAAAAAATGAGCTTGCTTGAGTCAAATTCAAGCTTAAAAATCAACATTCAATTGAGTTTGAGTTTTAAGTTCCATTTGAATTGAGTTTAAGCTTGATACTATACTGACTCGACTCGACTCAATTCATTTACAATCCTAGTTGTACTATAATAAATTGCCTTTTAGTATAGCTTGTAAACGTAACAAAGGGATTTGTTCGACAAGTTGTCTCAACAATCCGCTTTTCAAATTTACAAAATATATTATCCCATAATGAATGTTTACAAAATAGACGAAGGCTACTTAGAACTAATTTAAGAAAACAAAAGGAGAGACCCTAGGCAGTCTGGCAACATAGGTCTACCGTACCATTATTGGTACTATGTACATATGTATATACATATGAAAATATTCTCTAACCAAGCTCAGCTTACTCACGAAGTTTTCGGGTTTGATTTGATAAATACAGATATGATTTAACTACAATTGAATTTAGTTTGAGTTCAAGCTACTTATGTATCGATCAAGTTTGAATTTGTGTTTTAAAATACTCGATTCAAGCAACTTTCGAGTCTATTAGAGTATTTTTATATATTTTTTATAATAAAAATTATAAAACTTGATCTTTTCTTATTTTTAAACACTATTTTCACATATTGATTTTTTTCCTTCATATCCAATTGTCATATTTATTATATTTTAAGACATAGCCAAACAAAAGCTTTATTATATTCGCAAATTTCAATTTAGTTTTTAGTAAAGTTGAATTTTATAAAAATATTCAAATCCAATTTCTTTGAGTTTGAGCTTCCAAAGTATTAGTTTGAATCGAGTTCAAACTTAAAATTTAAAATTGGATTGAGTTTGAGTTTTTCATTCGAGTCTTATTCGAACTTGACACTAGGACTGCAAACGAGTCGAGTCGAGACGATATAATACTAAGCTTGAATTTGAGTTTGACTTAAAATTTCAAAACTTGAGCTTAGTTCAAGTTTGACAAAGCTTAAGATTTTAAGCTCGAGTTGGCTTGACATAACACTACAGAATCTCAAGCTTGACTTGATTAAACTTATTTAGATTTGATTTATTAAAATATATAATTTTAATTCTAATTAAAGTAATATTAATACCTAAACTCTATTCGAATTCAATTAATATTTATACTCAACTAGAGTTTGATGAAGCTTGGTTAGGCTTGTAAGCTAATTAGGCTAGATATATAAAATTTGAATTTGACCTGATAAACTATTCAAATAGTTCTAGTTCAAGTTTAATTTGACTATTCTCAAATTAAGTTTCAGTAAATATCGAGCTAAACTTTAGTGGTTTGTAACCCGGTTTAGTTAATTTCATATGTAGCTTACTTGACATTGTATTGTTATGTATGTGTGTGTGTGTGTTTGGGTGAAAACCAAAAGTGGGGGAGTCGAACAAAAACCACTCAAATATGTTTAATTTCTTTGTGGTGAATGATGCTGTTCACGTGTTGTTGCTGCTTCTTTTGTCTACTTTTTCCTCTTTGACCTGCTGGCCGTTAAACATATCGCCACGAAGCTTCATTCCTGCGAAGTGGATAGGGATTTGGGATCATTTGAACAGATGAATAAAGTGAAGATACGCATGGATACTGTCCCACAGCTTTCTGATAATATTAGGCAAGGACCGAAATTTAAGGAACAATTTGTACGGCCATCCACATCCAATTTTCACAGATTTGATCTCTCTAAATTATTGGATTTTTATTTGTATATGATTTATAGTTATAATTTATCTATCATATTTATATTATATCTATTTAGTTTGTTTATGAGTAAAATTGTTTGTTTTTCATTAGTATTTATTTTTCTAACAAACATCTATTTAAAAACAATAAAAATATGATATCAAAATAACAAAAACATGATAAATAAATAGATACTTGTATATAAATTTGGTTTATATGGAATGCATATTCTGTACTGCATTCCTTAAATTCAATTATCTGGCCTTTAAAGTTACATATCAACAATTATGAGAACTTCACCTAAATAACCTCTTTATTTGTTGGATGTCATTTAAACGAGAATTTATTTTATATTATGCTAATACTAAAATTTTATCACATATAAATAAGTGAGAAGTAGGTTCTTAATTGAGAACAACCTATTTCATTGAATCTAGTGAATTCTTTATCATTGATGCCCTAAATAGTATAAGTATAGCTAGAGTTTTCAAATTACTTCAGGGAGCCCACAAATCACAATAATACTTGTGATCGTACACTAAAATCTATTTTTTGGTAAGTAATTGGAGGCCAAGGAAAGGAAAATACGCCAAGGAAAAACCCCGCATGCATGAAGTATAATTAGAAGAGGGAAAACAAAGAAAAAAAATGGATAAAAAAAATGACTTCTAAAGTCCTCGGTCTTAAAATCCCACAGATAAGTCAGCATAAATGATGAGAACTTCTATGATCTAGAGACTATAAAGTCATTGATTTTACAATCAAAATAGATAAGGACAGTGTGATAAATGATACCCGAACTTTGAAAAAATACATAATTACCAATCTCAAACTTTAAAATTGATCAATTTAGTACATAGACTTTGCAATTGATAAATTTATTACCCAAAAGAATTTTCATGTATGCAAACAGTATCTCCGTTAAGTTCTTTTAGATATTAACTTGTTAAATTCAAAGTTTTTTGGGTATCAGATTGGTCAATTTCAAAGTTTAAATACTAAATTGATCTGTCTCAAAATTCATGTATTTAATTACATATTTTATCAAATTTCAAGTTGACATTCTCCCAAATAAATATAGATAATAATTAGTATATTTTAATATGCGATCATAATTGGACGTGGATCTAAGTGGTTAAATAGTCAACACGATTGCTCTGGTTAAAATTAATTGCTGGAGCATTTGCGATGAATCATCCTTGTAAATGCTTCAAGCATATTGAAACAAAACATCATTTATTCAACAATGAATACCGTTATATATTCTTCATTTTTACTTTTATCAAATTTCATCTAGCAAATGGGTGAAAAATAGTCTATCTTCCAAATAGATCCCTCTATATTCTTCCTCTTAATTTCTATGAATATCTAAATTAATGATTGGAATAATTTATTTTTATATATTTTATAACATTGTGTAAGGCTTATTTTTTATTTTGAATCTCAATTATTTAAGTATATGTGATAGAATTTAGAAAGAATAAATTAATGAAAAATGGTAAGATGTTTAGGCTATACTCTCATGTCTATAAACAGCCGACCAATATGGCAGAGTTATGATATTTTCACATTAAACCATTGATATATATGTAGACAATTTTGATATAATAGCACTCAAGTTAGGAACACACCTGATACAAATACAAGGAGTTCATTGAAGAACTATTCCAAAACACTTAGCAAATTATGTGGTGTGGCACATGAGGGTATGTTGAAGTACATGAGACTTATGCATATTGGAGTAAGACTTAAGACATATTGAGTTCAATGAGTAATAGAAGAAAATTTTATTTTAAGGCTTACAATAGATTTCAACATTAGGTATAAATATAATAGAATGGGAAAATAGAGGATAACAAGAAAATTGACCTTATGTCAGCTGTTTCCTTTCTCTGTTTCTTCTAGAGCTTGTTGGAGCTACAATCCAATATGTATCCATTAATCTTCCTTTACTTTTCTTAAACCTCGCATACAAACATATTACAAAAAATAGAGATGTGCAAAAAAACTGAATGTTTAGAATAAATGAACTGAAACCGAAAACCAATTGGAAAAAAAGGTTAACCGGTCTATTGGTTTCAATTTAGGATTAAAGTTTTTAATTTTTTCGGTTTTTAGTTTCAGTTACGGTTTATAGAATATAAAATTGACAGTTTCAGTTAATCGCTCTGTATTTATATATGTAAATAATTTATAAGATACTTATGTAATTATTTTGATAAAAATATAAAATAGTTGGATATTATAACTTGTTGGGTATGCTTTTATTGAGTTAAATACATCCTCTTTTGGTTTGACATGGAATCAAATTGACAGAAAAATATGTACAAACTAGTTGTGTGATGAGCTAGGAAGGTGTTGACGGACTTGTATATCTTTTATAAAGATCTGTTAATTTTATTATTTAGTGGAAAGAGCAAGTATATGGTATGGATGGGTACGTAATCCTACCAAGGAAATTTATGATTAAAAAATTTATAATATACATATATAATTATTATATTATCTTGATGGCATCGATGTATGTTGACAACTCTTTCAGATGTCTTATATTCTTAATTTACAGTTTTTAATGTAATTATAAAAAAATGCCCTAATTTTTTTATGAACATGTTGAAAAATATGGTTAATTGTAAATTTTGCATAACCATTATGTTAAATGGTTAAAACCGAAAACCAAAAAAATTAACCAAAAAAAAAAAAGGTTAACCATTTATAATGGATCGATTTAGGATCAGTATATTAAAAAATCGATCATAATGGTTAGGTTAAAAAAGGGCTACGGATCAGTTAACCAAACCGTGAATACCCCCTAATAGAAAATCCTAGTTAGTAGTTGTTCATTAAAAGTTACAAAATCAATATGAAATTGCAGATCTACGAATAATAAATTAAAATCTAGAGGAATAGAACAAAGATTCAACAGTAGTAGTTGTTGATCTGAAACCTTATTGTTGCCTTGCGGAAAATAAGAACAGAGTAAAGAAGAGCAGGAGAATGTTCCTTTAGCTTGTTGGGTACTCATTTGATTAGGGTTAATTCTCTGGAATGTTGTACGAGGAGCTATGGGCTTAGGTTGGATATATTTGTTGGATTGTTTGATATATTGACATTCTTGTATGTGGACTTTGTTCTTGGACTATTTGAATAAGTGAAATAGGTGGGCTATGAAAGTTTTAACATTGGTGCTTTCATTGAGTTGTTGAGTGTTGTTATTGAAAACATTATTGAGAGTGTTGTTGATAGTGACATGGCAAATATGGTAGACATGGAAGACATTACAAGAGACCATTTACAATTGCGAGATCGTGTTCAACAAGATAGTATAAACATTGATGAATTTTCCCAAGAAATGCAAAATTTCAAGAACTCAATGAATGTTAATATACAAGATATCATGCAACAGTAGGCATCTATTTCACAAAATATTCAATCCAATAATACATTAAAAGTGAATCAGAATGAAGTTACTTCATCATTTTCCATTGTCAAGAATTCCAAGGTGAATCAGCTATAATGCAATATTCTAATAAGGGAAATGAGAATCACCAAGGGAATCAGAATGTTGCAGGTAATTCATCATCATTTTCCACATATTATAATGCAGAAAATTCACATATAGTGGCTGAACAAGTAAGATTGGAGTTGCCAAAGTTTTTTTTTTTTCTTTTTAATTCACATAAATGCAGAACAGTTATACGACATATTTGATTTATTTTGCTCATAAGGTGGAAATAGTAGCGGTTTAGGTGTTTTCTATCAAACAAACATATAGTTTGCATATCATTCTTCGTCTACAAGGAAGGAATGTATTTTAGTTTTCCCCTTGGCTAATATAATATACAATTAAAAATTATACAGTAAAAAGCTAAACGTACATTTGATAGTAAATGAATAAATAAATTTACTTGGAATCATTTAGAAGAAGGATAGTAATAATTTAGAGGAACACTAAGTAACTATGCTTGAAAAAAGATTCATTAATTTCACACTAAATTTAGCCAGGATTGTAATTGCAATATGTTTATATTAATTGGCTAAACTCAACAGTCACTTGCACTTATTACTTAGATTAAGTAAAAAAATCTAGATGATTAGGCTCAAAACTTAGGTGATGTAAGGAAATTTAACTTTGTAAGCTTATGAAAAGCACCATTAAGATTAATCAGACCGGTCTTAACCTTTCTTCAGCTTATACAAATATACAAGATTGCTTATGAACTTATACTTCTAAGAAGCCCATAAAAGACTTTAAAAGAATACTCATATTTTTATTAACTATGAATGCAATCAAATAGCATATTGGGTATTACTCTCTTACCGAGTAGCTCCCCTTTTATAGGATAATTCATAAACTATAGGAACAAAAGTTTGCCATCAAGCTTCTAAGTTTAAAAATCAAATAAAAATTTTAAAGACAAACTTTACAAGCATTCAAGCTAATTTGTGCTCAAAGGTCAAGAATTACAAAATCAATACTTTTAAGTTCATTCACTTGCCATAAAAGCGAACCTATTAAGACAATTTGATTTTCTTCCGATATCATCTTAAATTACGTTAATGTTACTTGTAAGGAAGAAGGTAGATTAGTGATAACACATCAATGTTACTTGTAAGGAAGAAGACTGGTGATCCAACTCATAATATTTTTAAAAATACAAAAATCAATTTTGAGATTACTAAACAAAATGCATCATTGCAAGAGAAAAATAGTCGAGTGGCTCCCCATCCCTATTGCTAAGTGTGTAATCGAGTATTGCATTTGTTAAGCCCCATTGTTGCTACATGGTAAAGTGTTGCTTTGTTAATTGATGATAGTGCCTCAAGATGATGATATACATGCCCTCATACCATCAAGCCTTGCTGAACAAGATATCATACAGATAAGTTATAGATGCATATCGAATACAAATATGATGCTGATAAAAATTAAACAATCCAAATAGACAATCTACTAAAGATTGTTAATAAAAGTATGCTAAACAAGAAGAGAAAAACTGGAGGTAGAATCAACTACCATCATTGTTAATATTTTCTTATGAGAAAAGGCAAAATGACCCTCTTGTCAACCAAGAAAAAAAAATATTCACTTTATGCTAGATGCTTTCTTCCCTAAAATTAAAAAGGGTAAAATGCGTTGACCATCTTTAAATATTTTGAAAGACACAGATATCACAAATGTCACATTTTGTGCATTGAAATTGTTCTGAATGGAATTGATTGTAACATGGGAAATAAATGGGTAGTGGAATAATAAATCAATTTCTTTATTTAGATACATTCATGAATAGAATGCACATGGTATTTATCAAAACTGTTATTAGTATTAAATATAAATAATAAATATACAAGAGGATATCATTAAGAGGTATAATAAAATTGGGCTTTTAAAGATACTAGTAGACGACACACCCATGTTGCGGATATAAAAATTAAATAAGGAAATAAACTTCTATAATGAATAACATAGTTGAAGTTAATTACATAGAAGATCGGTAGATGAAGGAAGAAATTAAAAACATTGCGTAAATTACATAAAAATACTTGAAAAGGAAATCAAAAGATTAATGAAATAACACTCTAATATAATATAGATATTTATTACGAAGTTTATAGCACATGAATTGTAATCACAATTATTTTATTTCATCGAAGACGTAGCCATATACCTACAAAACAAATGAGACATTAAAAAGAGAATTTATTTAATCAAATTATACTTCTATATTATACACTTAAGTGACTTGATAATTAATTTATTAAACTCTTTGTATAACAGCTAGTTTTGGTCTTGGAGAACTACATATTAAATGAAATATAGTGGAGTAAATGAAATAAAGAGTTTATACTTATTAAATTGGAAAAAAAATTGTAGTAAGATAGAATTTCACATATGTAATAGCTTTCGCTCTATAAAATGAAAGAAGCAACATATTTAAATTAAATAAAAGCTAGCATATAAAATGGATGATGTTTGATAATATCATACTGTAACAACAATCGTATATGATAATCATAATTAGATTATCTTACTTTTCAGATTCCACATATTGTTCGTTTTGTACTTGATGATTAGGCCCATCTTCATATCTTCAAGTAGTTGACAATATAATGAAAAGGACATCATACTTTTGCACGTAATTAGCAATGCAATATCTGAAAATTATACAATGAAAGTTACGACCTTTGTTTATATAGTGGTATATTACCTATGTTGCTGAAGCTTTCTAATTTCTTGTTTTATTATCTTAATGAATGTTATTTGTCAGTTTTAAGAGAGAATGCCCAACCAAAACTATAAATCCTCCAATAATTTCTCTGCTGGAGGAAAAGACTTATGTAATCAGTAAAATTCTACACCTTCTAGGAATTATAAAGTGTTAATCCAAAAAGGAAAAACATATAATAAAAAAAATATTCGTGATAGATATATATACCATATAAGGGGATTGTTGGGGATATATTGTGGAAATCTCTAAATTAGTCAACCAAACATCAAGAGGAATTATATAATTTAATGTGAATTAAAGTAAACGTGGGATGGATTATACTTTATTATTCCTTCAAATGGGTATGGAGAAGAATGAGAAAGTTCTCACTTAAATTATAAAAATGATCAAATAATAAATTATAGAGATTGATAAATTACCATATAAAATTATATGATAAAAATGTGCAGCGAATGAAAGGGTTTTGGCTTAAACTATATAGAAGAATATAAAGAATAGATCTAGATAATAATGATGATTCTTTTCTTTAGTCAATATTCTTAAATGCAATAATAAGTTTATTTCCTTAATTAAAATGATCAAATAATAATATTAGAAAGACTGATAGGTTTTGGCTTAAATTATATAGATAGAAAGAATAAATTTAACGAGCAATGATGATTCTTTTCTTTAGTCAATATTCATAAATGCAATGATTTCCTTAATTAAAATGATCAAATAATAATATTAGAAAGACTGATAGGTTTTGGCTTAAATTATATAGATAGAAAAAATAAATTTAACAAGCAATGATAATTCTTTTCTTTAGTCAATATTCATAAATGCAATGATAAGTTTGTTACCTTAAATAAAATGATCAAATAATAATATTAAAGAGATTGATAAACTACCATATAAAACTAGATGATAAAAATATATGATGAATGAAAGGGTTCTAACTTAAATTATATAAAAGAGCCATATGATAAAAATGTGCAATGAATGAAAGGGTTCTGACTTAAATTATATAGATAAAAGAGCTATATCATAAAAATGTGCAACGAATGAAAGAGTTCTAACTTAAATTATATAGAAGATAGATAGATATAGATTAAATAGCAATGATGATTCTTTTCTTTAGTCAATATTCTTCAATGTAATGATAAGTTTATTTCTTTAAATAAAATGATCAAATAATAATATTAGAGAGATTGATAAATTACTATATAAAACTATATCATAAAAATATGCGACGAATGAAAGGGTTTTGACATAAATTATATAGATATCTAGACAAGGGAATGGAAATAAAACCCAAAATCATAATATCATTATGACTTCATTCCCATGTTTTTAAAATTAAATATTTATCCCCTTAAATAGTCACTAAATATTAAAATTTCAAAAGTCAAAGCCACATAATTTTTCATGGTGAGATGGCATTTAGATCCATTTTTTATTATTATTCTCCATCGGACATGATGATAACATATATGAATTCAAACGAGTTTTACGTGACCCACTTCTTAAGCCCAACCTAAAGTTATCCTACTAATGATACTTACCCTACTTCTCAAATACACTTTCAATTCAAGCTAGGGTTTACAAGCTAAATCTCTTTTACTCTCTCCACTCATTCTCTCACTCTTCCTATTTTGATCTACTAATGTGTATCTTTGTGTTTGATTTGCAAGATAGAATGAAGGTAAAGAAGATAATGGGCTATTTCAAGCAAGTCCTAGCTTCAAGAAACAGATAGATTTTTAGAAAGGTAATTTACCATTTCTGCTATCATGTTATTCATAGTTCCATTCATCTAGTAGTTTAGCATGGATAAAAAGATCTTTTATTTAGTTTACATTTAAGTTGATATGATAATATCTCGCTCTCAAATCAAGTTTAGAAAATATGGATGCACCATAAAGTTCATCTAATAGCTCACCAATTGTTGGGATGGGTTGTTAGTCCTTTATGGTAACCTAATTGAGAGAGCTGACGCAGCGTAAAGTGTTCAAAGATCAAAATTTACAATAACAATGCAAACTTTATGAGAGAATTTCTCAATAAGGAACTTCAAATATCAAAAGTTAATAATGATCTGTACAAAGGGTTATAATGCCATTTATAAGGCTTGAATACGACCTTTAAGTTCCCTAAAATAAATGAAACGAAAACTGTAAAATAAATAAAATAGAAACATCAAAATAAATGAAACAGAAACGGTAAAATAAATATGACCTTTAAGTCCCCTAAAATAAATGAAACATAAACGGTAAAGGTAAAATAAATAAAATAGAAACGTCAAAATAAATGAAACAGAAACGGTAAAATAAATTAAATTGGCAAGTCGGTCCATCTCCTACAGCTTGGTCTTCCTCTGTTGCTTCTTTAATAACTCACTGTTTGCGATCCCGTCTACATCAAGAGCACGGAAATTAATGCAAAGTCACCATGTACCTTCCCTTTTCTTGACCAATAATATTGGTGAAGAATAGGTGCTGGTGTTGTGCTGTATAATCCCTTATTGTAGCATGTTAGTAACTCGCTTCTCAATCTCTACCTTCTAAAAATGTTGATATCTATATGATTTGACATTGACTGGACCTTTTCCCTCTTCAATGTGTATCTGATGTTGAATTTCTCTAAGTGATGGTAGTGATGAGGGTGCTTCATATACTAAAGAGTATCTGCTTAATAAAGCGCCTAATTCTTTATTGATGGTGGTCGTCTCACATGTATTATTATAAACCTCCAGAGTCAAAATTTGATAGCATAAGGCCGTTGCATCCATCTTCAATAATCGTCTAAACTGATGATGACTAGTTTGTGACAAAACGTCTTTATCACTATGTAGTGTTACAAGCACTCCTTGATGCATAAACTACATGGTCAATTGACTATAGTCATTTGTGACGAGTCCTAATGATTGTAACAATTGTACTCCCAACACTATTTTTGCATCCTGTATAGGTAAAACATATAAAACATCTAAAAGACATAATCTTTGAATTTGAAAGTCTACACTCTCACATTTACCTTGACAAACTATTTTAGTACCATTTCCAGTGAGGACATTAAATTGAGGTGATGGTGAAAGAGTCAAATTGAGATGTTTCACTACTTGGCTATGCACCAAATACTGCGTACTACCTAAATCAACCAAAATAATTACTGACTTATTATTAATGACTCCTTGAAAATGTATAGTATGAGGAATTGTAGTACTTGACAAAGCATGATAACCGATATCCATTAATTTCTCTATTTTCTCTAAGCCAGTCATTAATTCACCCTTCTACTTTATTCCATCGTCGTCATCAACAACAAAAACTTTGCCTTGCACTTGTGATTTCTACTATATTTCTCATCAAATTTGTAGTATAGCCCTTATTCCCTACTTGAGTCAACTTTATAATAGCTAGTATGGGTGTAGATGATGATGTTGAATTTTGAGGTGAATTTTGATTTAAAATGATACATTTAGCAAACTATAGAGTATTGGATCCAATTATTATATATTTCTTAGATGTGATTGTTTTTGTTCAAAATTGCTATCTATAAACTTAGGCTAATGCATTTTTGCTGCCCAATTTGCATGAGAAATGGAAGATAGTCTTGCAATTTTCACCTCTCTTCTAATATGTGGTGCAGACACCCAATTTTTGCCCAATTAAAAAATAGGCTTAAGTTTACAATAAATTAATGTCATGTTGAGTTCATCAAAAATATAATAATAATAATAATAAATAATAAATAATAGTATAATAAAAAAGAGAGAATATAGAAAAATAAAATATAGAGGAATAAAATATGTATAATAAAATAATTAAATGAATAATAGTAATGTAAATAAAATATGTAGGAAAAAATTAAAATAAATAAAAAAATCATTTGAGCTCAATATAACATATATTTTATTAGCCTTAAGTACTAGTGGTTTAACTATATGATCAAGGCACAGGCTAATGGCCTAACGGTTCAAACCATGGACACAGGAGCAAGGCGACCCGAGTTCGATCCTAGCCCAAGGCAGATTTTGCCTCTTTTTTTTTTTTTTGTTCATTTTATTCCAAAAGACGCATCGGTTCATCCACTTTGAGACACCATTTGATCAATGAATCTTTGTGTTTTTTCAAAATTAACTGTACAGACACAAACTAGGCATGGGATACATCACATCTGTACATAATTCATGTATTTTTTCATTCCAAAAGGCATCTTAATTAAGGCATGAAAATTGGGAAAAAATTCGAATGAACATGTTTCTTCAAATTTGAAAATTTTTGAATTGTGTCCTTTGATCAAATTAAATACACTTAATCGAAGAGTCATGATGTATAAACACATGTTTCGTGATCAATTTGAACCAACAATCACGAATCGAGTCCCAATTTTGAATCGTTCTTATTTGAAAAAAACACAAACGATTCGTGATTCAAAAATTGAACCATCATAAAGCTTCAAAACGACAAATTGATTCGAATTCTATAAATAGGATCACCACACAAGCCAAAGGCACAATTCAATTTCGAAAAACACACTACAACATCAAGATCGGAAAATAGGAGTGAAAGTGTTCGAATTGCAAAAAATTGCAAATTCGAAGTGATTGAGAGGATTTCGATCCAATTAAAGGGTGTTAGGATCATTAAGGAAGTGTTTTTGATTGATTATAGTGTTTAGAATTGCTCGAATTTGCAATTTGGAGTTCTGAAAATTTTTGGGAATTTTTTTTACTTTGTGCCGCCATCGGGTCATCACCGAACCACCACCTCCGGCCGATCTGGGCGCAAACCACCACTTCCACGAGATCCACCGCTACAAAACACATCGGGCCGACAAGGATTCGGAGGTCGAGCACCACCATAGCCGCCAGAATCCACCTCGAAAAAGGACGCCATCGTCTTCTTCACCCGACTGGGAGGATCCGACCCGACTCTAACCCTGATCCAAGTCCGCTCCACAGATCTGACGGTCCGTGTTCAATCTTCAGATCTAACGGTTGTGATCAGATCATCAAATCAACGTCCCAGATTCAGTCAATCCGATCGGACGTTCCTGATTCAATCAACGCGATCAACTATCTAGATTTCATCCGAGTTAATCCAATGGTCCAGGTTAGTCCGTAATTTATTTATTTTATAAATATTGTTTTTTAATTACAAAAATTATAAAAAAAATTATTAAAAAATCCAGAAAAATCCCAAAAATCCAGAAAAATTTCCAAAAATCAGAAAAAATATATTTTATTTATTTTTTTTAGCAAATTTGATATTTTTTGAATTTTTCTTGAAAAATATGTTAATATATACATGCATGTTTTGATATTTTTGAATTTTTTTTATATGTATGAATGTGTTAATATGTATATGTGTGTTTAGATATAAAAAAAAATGCATTAATGTGTATATGTGTGTCTTGATATCTATTGAATAATTTTCATGAATAGGTTAATATATGTATGCTTGTTTTGATTATAAAAAAAATTGTTTTCAAAATGAATAAAAAGACTTAGAAAAATATTATTTTTATAAAATAATTAAAGTGATTAGATCTTAGGAATCATAATTAAAAGAGTTTTTTTTTAGATAAATTCAAAATTTATAAAAACTTAAAGTGGAAAAAGTTCTTAAAAAATTAAAATTAACCAACAAATTCAAAGTTCTTTTTTACCAAG
Organism: Combretum micranthum; assembly: GCA_024138025.1. Taxonomy (NCBI): domain Eukaryota; kingdom Viridiplantae; phylum Streptophyta; class Magnoliopsida; order Myrtales; family Combretaceae; genus Combretum; species Combretum micranthum. The sequence goes on along the minus strand of JAMXBD010000242.1, from coordinate 2,813 downwards.
AGAACTACGTTTTGTTTGATCTCGATTAGCGAGTACGTAGGCACCTTCGGGGCGATATTAAAAAATATAAAGTTATTTATTTATTTTTTGTTTAGTTAATTAGATATTATAAATTTAAATACTATTAGTTTGTTATTTTTCTAAAAATTTAAATATGGTAAAAATGGATTTGATATATTATTTCTTATTAATTAATTTTTCTTTATAAATATTTAACTTTTGCGATTATTTCTGGATGTAATTATAAGTTTTTTATATATATATAATTTTTGAATGTTTTGCTTTTCTTTGTAAATATTATAAGTTTTCTAAAAATTAAATAAAAAATTATTAAAAATGATTTCTGACTTATAAATATTGTTATTATTTTTCTATATTCTTTTTGCAAGTTTTTTTTTTTTAGAAAAGGATAAATTCTAAATTTTAAACTTAAAGTGGTAACCGCTTAGGTTTTAATATGTTAGCCCCCGGACTCAGATATCTGGTTTTTTTTTTAAAGTTTGGTTTTAAAATCAAATTTTCTGCAGACTAGTAGCTAGTTAGGATTAACCGACCCATTAATCTTAACTTTTCATTTTTTTCCGATTTTTATCGGTTAGCGACTCCAAAATATTTTCAAAATTAAATTTCTTTAATCCCTAGTCGAGGATTTCATGTTAAATGGGTTAGGGTTTAATATGAATCGGGTTAAAAGAAATGAACCAGATGATTTTCAAAATTCAAGCTCGACAGCTTGGCGACTTCACTGGGGACTCTCTTATTTTTTTTTTTTTTTTAAAAAAAGAGGGCTAGCCACTTAAGTTTAAAATTTAAAATTTATCCTTTATTTTGTATATTATGTAATTATCTGTTAGTATGTGTTCTTGTATATATGTCTGTAACTTAGATTTTAAATTAGTTCATTTCATTCGCATATGCATTTGCATTCATGCACCAATGTGTGCTAGATACGGTCGAACCCAGGCCGTCTTAAGAGCCTAAGCGAGGAGTTCGAATAAGGTCTGGGGGCTGTGGTTTCCACCCTCTAGATCAAGAAAAGACTCCCACTCGGTTTAGCCTTATGATTTACTAGACGGGGAACCTATAGAACCTTACCCAAGTCATGCATTCATGGGATTTGACTAAATTTTTTTCAAAAAATGGAGTTGTAAATTTTAAAAAAAGAAAAAATTTAAATTTAGGATTTGTCTCCTAATAGGGTCTTTATAAATCCTCAGGAAATGATTTCCTCAAGTTCGGACAGTAGCAATAGCCTATGGGCTCGTCTCATCAAGGAACCCTGAGTAGACTTTCAAGGATCTAATGCTATTACTAGACCGATGGTTGGTCAGTTTTGACCCCTATCAACAATCATTCATTAAGGATAGGTTGGGCCGATCCTCAATTTACCTAAGGTCCAAGTTCATTCACCATGTTTCGAGCCCTTGTTTATCTCTGGGAACCAATGAGGTGGCATTCCGTCTAGTCAACATGTGCTAAGTCCTACCATTGAGGAACATGCTAGGTTGCTTCAAGCCCCCACCACTTCCGAGGGGATCTATGTACCAAGCCTTACTCATAGTCCGATCCGCATCATTTCAGAATTTTTGGGACTAAAAAGAGAAGCAGTAATTGAAGCCATGAAGGGTTGCAATGAATTCTCCATCCGATTAATTACCTTGATGGATTGGTTTGGAAACCTTGATAATGACATAAGCAATCGGAATTCCTTTACGGTATCAGTTGTGACCTGGAGTGAAAACAGAGTTAATGCTTTCATAGTGGCTGCTTCTGCTACCATACTCTTTCCACATGGGAACCTGTTCATTCACTTCCGAGTCATCGAGCTTGTAGCACAATATTTAACTGGCAAGTCATATGTTCCCGCCCTCCTAGCAGAACAAATCAGAAGTTTGAATCACATCAAGTTTAAGGGCAGGGGCAGTTTCAAGGCAAGCATGCATCTGTTGATGGTTTGGTTTGCTAGTCACACTAAGTACTACGGAAAAGACCTAGCTAATGGGTCCCTTATCTGCCTGAATTATGATCTCATCCAATCTTTTGCTGAACGGGTCCATATGGAAGACAATGAGCCTTTCTGGTCTGTACTTGCAATATTTGAAGACATGGGACCTGAAGACTTTATGTGGCAAGCCCGTTGGTTTAAATGTCCCGTTGCTATCTTAGGTTGCAAGAAGTACCTAACTATGCCTCTGATTGGAATCACTGGTTATACGGGCTAATACCCCTCAAGTGTTATCAGGCAATATGGCATGCTGCAAGACATTACTGTCAAGCCCGAGTTGGGACGAGTTATTCTCAACTATATGGATCCAACCATGACTCAGATAGCAAAACAGTCCAAGGTAAACCAATAAAAGCCATATGGGATGACAGAGAAATCAAGCCAGTTTTCGAAGTCGAGCCAGAAAATAAAGTGACTCAGGATTATAGAGCAACCAGGTGGTACATAGCCAGTCAAATGAAGAAGAATAAGGACATCCAGTATGAAGCTCCTAACATTCTTGAACCAGCACCACCTGAACCTGACCCTGAAATAATTGCTTACATGGAAATGGTTTCAGCTCGGCTTGAAGTCTGTCATCGGGATTACCTGGAAAGAGATCGAGAGATGACTGACCTTGGAAAAAGCTCACAATAGGATTGCCCTGTTAGAGGGTGAATTGAAGAAAGCTCGAAAAAGGACTCAACTGCTTGAGGATCAAATCATATGCCCTGCCAAGACAGAAGACTAGTTTAAAGTCCCTGAGTTTAGTTTTAGGAATCGAGATTCTTGAACTTTTAGTATAGTAATTTAACTTTGTATGAAAGAT